>OW026521.1:47395988-48789738 GCA_932274085.1 Protocalliphora azurea | reverse complement strand
ACTAATATTAAAAAAGCATATACAAACTATTTCACAATAATATTAGACATGTTAGTAAATCTAATGCCTTAAATGCATTGAATTGACATATATATGTAATGAGTATGACGTGTATAAATAACACCAGTGCACAGAAATAACTGTTTTTGTTAATCCTTGAAAAAGTTTTGTTTTCTTCTATAATGTATCAAAAAAAAAAAAAAAAAAATTGGAAATAAGTATTCCTGTTGAACTGTACCGTTTGACTCGGAAAAAAAGAAAATAGAAAAAGAAAAACATTTTTAAAAACGGTCCACTTCACGAAAGTTCTTACAAAATAATTTGGGTGTAAACAGACTTACTTTCTATGTATGTACGAAACATGTTATATATTGATCTTAGTTCACGGAATGGGTATTTTATATCGCTAAGATGTTTCAGAATTGGTTCAAATATATACAAAAATCAATTACCCTTTAGACTTAGAAAACGAGAAAATAATAATGATCAACAAGATATTATTTAAAAATTTGTCCAAGAAATCAATGCATACTTATCCTTCATACAGAGATATTCTAAGGATAGATTACAGAATTAAGGTCCTTCTGTAATAACCACCTTTCCTGACAATTAACGATTTTGTTAAAAATTAAAAACATTTTCATTACGAATAATTAATATCAACAATAAATCAATCAATCAATAATTCAATTATTTGAAATATTTTCTGGAATGGTTTTTTCTATGTTAAACAAATGTAAAAGTAAGGAGTAGAACATAAGAATTTCAAATGTAATAGTAGGAAAATTATAAATTATTTAGTTTTTGCAATCAAGCCAATTACAATTACAATTTCCTGTAATTGTTCACATTTAAAACTCTTAAATATCTTGAGATTCAAGAAAATTCTTTAATGTTTAGGAGTTAAAATTTTTAAAACTTTTAAGTTTTACGAAACGGTAAAACTACAAAATTTACGTTTAACCTGGTACCGGAATCATAAAATATGATGTTTTTAAGGTCTTAATTTCTCAGAAAATTTTGCATGCGATTTTTATTTCTATTTCCAAAAGTTACTTAAAAAATCGCCTTTATCAAGATTTTTAATTTACAATAAAAAATGTTCATGCAATAATTTTCTATAACTTTCGCTGTAGATTATTTGAAAAACAATATATTTTTTAGCTCTAATCAACTTTTAGAAATGAAGCTCCCTAACCTTATATTGATGATAAGTGGAATCCAATCATGGATAATGTTGGCTCTAGAATTTTGTAAAAGGCTTCTAAAAACGTTTGTTTTGCAAAAAAAAAACGATGGAGTGCGTGCACTGATTATGCAAAACCGTCATATAACATATCGTGAGATCGAGGAATTCCTTCGTATTAATTCCACTAAAAAGAATTCAATATTGCATAAATATTTGAGCATCCGAAACAGTTTTTATCTTTTAACCCCATATAAAAGTTAAAAATCATTCAAAAAACGTAGAACACATTCATCCTATGTTTTAAAAACATGTTTATGAGGTTGTTACAGATGATGATAACTGAATTTATGGTTCCGAAACAAAAATTCAGTGAACAGTATTACTACTTCAAAGTTTGCCTAATCCCATAAAAGTTGCATTTGGTAGAAGAATTTAAAATCAAACGATTGCTTTTTTCTTGGGAAACAGTATCACAGTACCGTTAGTTGTGAATCATTCTCCAATAAAATAATTCTAACTTTAAATATTATTTGAAAAAAAAACTCCAATATTATGAGCGTAAACATCAAATTGTATATTTATTCTCTAATTTATTATCTAATATCTTCATTTCATTACCTTATATCAAAATAAATTACTTGACCAAGTTATTTCGACACTTGAAAACTGAAAAACTCACAATATAAAAGACAGCCCTCATATTACTGTTGTTGTCTCTATAATGAGTTAATTCTACATCGAAATTCTTTGCATGCCTCCAATCTGGCAGCACATTAGCTACCCAAAATTTCCACCAAAAACATGTAACAAACTTAAAAAATAACAAAAAGTAAAGTCGTTTTTATCATAAAAAAATATGAAAGGGAAGTGAATGACCTAAGTTGTCATATTTTTAATTTTTTCGCTTCTTTTCCCACTTTGTTTTTTGTTTTAAAGCTGGAGGTGCAACAAATGTAACAAATACTTGGAAATTGCATTCAAGTTGTATAAAAGTATCCAAAGAGTGTGCAAATGAGTGTGGCCATTGTAAAAGTGAATTTAAAAAATTGGAGAAAAAGAACAAATAAATAATCAAACGAAGGCAACCAGTAAAATTTATTTAATATATATGAATTTCTTCTTTCACACTCAAAAAAACGACGTAATGTGGATTGTAGATCTTTTAAGAATACATCGCAAACCAACTACTTACTTCCAAGCTGTTCAATAACTCATTGATTATAAAGTATTACTGAAGTCATTATTAGTAAAAACAATAGAAACTAGTTACATTTTATGTTGCAAATGAGTCATTATATTTAAAACCAATCAGATCATTTTCTTACCTCTTACCTTTATGAATTTTTTTTGCTCGTAAAAGTTTATGAATTTTTACAAAATATGTCATAGTACGAGCCAAAGAAAAAAAGTCAGCAATTGCTTCCAAAAATCATCCAAATTTAATGAAATTTAGCAGGAATATTAACATTAATACTGGCAATACAAATATCTAGTTCTAGCATGAATTCCGGGATGGTTCGCGATTTACAATACTGGGAAATGATAAATTGTCTTTACAAAAAAAGAATATCTTTCAAAGTATAAATAATACAATGTTTATTGAGGTCTATAATTAAAGGTAATAAAATTGTCTTGAAAACAATGTCTAAAACATGTTTTTATGTTGAATTTAAATGATCGATATTTTATAAACACCGCACAATCTGGAACGATAAAAGTCCAAAAAAAAGCTTTATGATTGCCTTAATACTTTTTAATACATATTATAAAATACATCAGACAACATGGAAAATAATGCACAATAACGTTAATTGTTTATTTACTTAGATATGGAAGATCAAAGTTAAACATTGTGTTAATTAATTTTTTTAAAGGAAAATAATTCCTGAAGTACATCGATATCAAATAGCTGTAACTGTCTTTAAGGATCCGCATGTTAACATAATTTTTTATTACTCAGTAGTATATTGAATGTATATTATTACGTATAGCATATTTTTCCTAAAAAATCTCGGAACTTTTTGTGGAATTTAATTTATAAGCGGTATCTGAATTTTGATTACATCATCTTCAATACGAATATTTGAGAGTTTTGAAAAATGCATTTTAATGTGACTGCATTTTTTAAATAAATTTTCCGTTGAGTATCTAATTTCAGATTTTAATTTTTTTTATCATATTTAGAAAGTCTTTACATTAAAATAAAACTGAAAATTTTTTGGGCGCATACATCATATTTCATTTTTCACGTTTTTCATATAAAAACTCTTTTTTTCTGGTATTATTTTTAAAATACGAATATGAATATATATTTTATTTAATAAATGTATTGGATTACTTTTTAAAAATTTATTAAAAATAGCAAACTTATATGTACTAGATAAATTAATATTGCAATTTATAGCATACAAAACAATTTTAAATCCACTTAAAGAAAAATTAAAATTCAATGAATTTGCACTTGTCAAAAAAGCATCTATAAATTGCGTTTTTATTTTGCAAATACTTTTCAACAATAGCCTTTTTACACATTTAAAATTATACAAACGTTCTCTACTTTGTTAACTTTTATACAAATTTAAATTATTTTTGTTTTTGAAAAAATAAGAAAAAATTATATTTTTATATGAAAAATGTGTAACATGAAATATATATTTTAAAGTAGAGACTTCATATTTTCCAAATATGGTAAAAAGTCAAAAATTATAGTTAGCATATTTAAGGAAAAATGCATTTAAAAATGTAATTGCATTAAAATGCATTTTAAAAAAATCTTATTTATTTTTGAAATATTCGTATTAAAGACGACATAAGCTTAAAACAAACGGCATTTAGATCATTAAAATTCACAAAGCCTTCCAAGAGATATTGCTATTTAAAGTTACAACTTTTGAATTTTTTTGATTTTTGAGAAAGTAAGAAAGCGAAATAGCAAGTTCTCATAATTTTTTGAAACTGAATACCGAAACTGATAAATGGTTTAAAGAAGTTTGTGTATAAAAATTTTTATAGGAATTGAAAGACATCAGTTAAAAAAATGGTCTTTTTCGGGCTTTCTTTCATGGAATTGCCGATATACTTAAGTTGAGAATAGAATGGACTTACCTCTATTATTATAAGGTGCAGTCGGCAAATCAGATAAAACTAATGGTTTTAAATATGTATTTTCAAAAAATATATTAATGTTTTTTAATGTCACAAACAAATAAGAATACATTTTTTTACCACGTCCATCTTTTTCAGAAGTTTCTATTAAAAAAAAAAAAATAATAATAATAAAACAAAGCCAACAATTAAGTACAAAAATAATTTTTTTATATAAAATATACTTAGTACAAAATTTTGATTTTCTCATATAAATTGTAGCATCATACACTGTATTAAATTTGATTAATTGTTATTTTAATGCTTTTTGCACCTATAAATCTTCAATGTAAATTTTTTAATAAAATATGTTAATAGCGTACAGTATTAACAACTATCAATGTAAACACTCATAGTAGGCGTGGCATTGCACTGACTGCCCCCTTTTTCATGGGCTTAATTCTACACTAAATTAAAACATACACAAAATTGGATGATTGCATAAAATGTGTAAAATTAGACTTTTGTCGTCATAGATTGAACAAATGTAACTCTGTGCAGCGTAAAAATTTGCGTAAAATGTGTAAAACACTAAAATATTTGAAAAAAATAATAATAAATAAATAAATAAAAAATTTTTGGAAAACGGCACTTTATTCTAATATTTATTAAAAGTATTAAACATTTTCGTCACAGAGAAATCTAAATTTAATTGTTTAACGAATACAATTACCAAATAGTTTAAACATTTTTAAGTTCCTCTTCGTAAAAAAGTATGACAGAATGAATGAGTCTAAGTATTTTGAGTTTCACATGCCATTGGCCACTATCGACCCACTTAGCATTGCAGATATCCTGTTGGGTTACCGTTTGTTATAACAAATATACATATACACTTACACACATTCTGTCAAACACATACAAGGGAACAAAACTAACATATCAAAGTTGAAGTGTGAAAGAGTGTATGTGAGTGTCTATGTTAGTAGCTTAAGAGAATAAGAATTCAAGTGTTTCTTTTACTTCTTGCTATTATGTTCTTTTTATAACCACCATCAAAAAAGATGGGGATATATTAGGTTTGTCATTCCGAGTGCAACATGCCGAAATATTCTTCTAAGACCCAACAAAGTATTTATATTTTGAGTCCTCGTAAGAATTTAAGTAGATCTAGTTATGTCCAGCCGTATGTCTGCTGAAATTTAGCTCAAATATTTCTCTCATATAAGATTTGTTGTTTGAAATGAGCAAAACCGGTTAATAAACAAAAAAGTTATGGGCCAAATACTAGAAAAAACTTGTTTCCGTCGTAAATCGAATTTATACTTTTCCGCCGATATCTCCTAAACAGAAGCATGTATGACATGTGATCTGCCTACTTCACCGCCTACCTCCCTTATAAATTTAAAATAGCTGTGGCACAAAAAAAGTTTCAGATGGTGGGTATAATAGATTCGGTCAAACCGAATGCAACATTCTTACATGTTTTTTCTATTTTTTTTTTTTTGCATTTTTGTTGTTTTGTGTTTCAAATATTTTAGTGCATCTGCAACACATAACTAAAATGTTTTTGTGTTGTTTATGTTTGTTTGCCATTATGTCTTAACTTTTTGTTGTATTCACATACATGTGTTTGTATGTAAGTATGTATTTTTTAGATGACTTCCGTTGTGCATGTGTAGCAATTTTACTTTGTCTTTATTTACTGTTGCACTTACATCAGTTGCGACACTTATTGAGTGTCTTGATATGTTTTTATATTTATTTTCCTTTACTACCACTTGTTTTACTCCTTCCTGCTGCCATATTCATTACACTATCGTGTGTTTTTTTCATTCTATTTGTTGTTGCTTTTAATATTTTTAGCTTTTATGCAATCAATGATTTTACATGTTGTACAATGTATAATGTGTCACCTAGTAATTTAATTACGCTTTCATATTCGGCGACTACTTTACATTAACTGAAGATTTTTTAGAAACCATATATGTATCTCATAAGTTTATGGGAGTAAATTATTGTTTATATAAAATATTCCAAGACTTACATACTTAAAATTGTATTGCTTGCAAATCATTTTCAAATATTTTAAAATATTAATACATCACTAAAAAAAATAAAAGTAGATTTCAACTGAGAAATTATTTATATCAGTTAAACTTTTAATCGATTTTGCTCCACTAATCAAACTGACAGTATCAATTAAATGAGATTATTATATTTTTGTAAAATTTTAATTAAATAAATTAGGTTCATAATTATAACCTTGCTAAAAACCAATTAATATATTGATTAACACAAAATATTAACTGAATCAAGTATCATGTATATGCTTTCTTCCAATAAAAAAAAATTGCTATCGTTTTAATAATAAATTTTTATTTAAGATTTTATTTTCTACATGCGTATATAAATGTATAATAAAGTTTCACAATTTTGGTCATCTTACACAGCACCCATTTTGGCCGGGCGATTCAGCAAATTTAGACCTTTTAAAACCAAAAAATGGACGTTAATAACGTCTTATGACATAAGAATAATTAAAATGCTATCAATGCTTGCTAACCTATACTGAAGTGCAAATACTGCAGAAGCTGGTACTATCTGAGACAGCATCAATAGCAAGATCTTTCAAAACGTAAAGATGAACATTTATGTAGCTCCCATACAAAACTGCGCAACATATGCGCAGATTTTTATTTTATTAAATACAAGCTAAAAATATATACTTTTTTAATCTACATATCCAAGGCCAATACCGCCCAATATAAAAGATCTGGTGTATCAAATATGAAAAATACCCCGAATTTGGACTTTATTTAAAAAAAAATATTTGCATACAATATTTAGAAAAAATAACGTACTTTCTGGATAACAAAATACCTAAGTTTGACGGTTCCATCATGAGAGTTTCATTCTTAGAAGGCTTAAATAAAATATATGCAATCGATTTCAACAAAATTTCGATGTTTCCACTGTACACGAAAACACCAATATTTTGCCAACTTTGACAACCCATTACGAATAAACTAAACAACACAAATGATTGATTTTAGTAATTATCAAGGAAACCAAAAATATTCAATTGCGAGTTTTTTCCTATACGTTGAATTGAGCCATCGATTAAATTTCTGCCCTCACTACTGTAGTGAATAATCTCCAAATCCTTAGAAGACATCATCAGTCGCATTCTAAATCACGTAATATACAGAGAAAAACACGGACTTCGCAACAGGTATGTTGAAGGTGCTGATATATAAACTTTAAGAAAAATCCTAAAAATTGTAAACTATTTGCCGCTAATGGATCAACTGTCAATACGTATGGTGACGCTATTTTATAATGATGTTAATTATCCAATAATTGGAGTACATTCATAATTTTTCTTGAAGGAGGCTAATCATGTAGAAGTCAAAACAAAAATCAGCAAGATGCCACATCATGATTTGAATGCCCATTTTCTGGTTATAACTAATTCCTCTACAAGTTGTGCAACACGTTATTGAAACAAAAGGACAACCTGTAACCTCTAAAGTGCGGCATCTATCATCCGAAAAATATGAAATCACAAAACACAAATTATAGTTTATTGTAGAACAAGGCTTGAGTTGCCAATCCAAAAACAATTAGTCAAGTGCTCTACATATGGTTCATAAAAAGATCGTCCAATGGTGGCCATGTGGAGATATCCGCTATATATGTATCTCGCACATATACCCTATTTTGTTTTTGGAATTGACGGTAAAAAAAAATCTACAAAGGTAAGAGAGTTTACGATCAAATCCCCGTAGCTCCAGAAGATGTCCTAAAAATTGCGATTGTTACATCGTTTGGACTCTTTACAATTCACTTTGATTTCTGGGTTATGTATTGTCGGACAAACTTTTCAATGATTCATCCACGAAGTCGTACGTGAATTTGATTTTAGTTTCTATTATTTAGCTGACGTCTTTTTTACCTCTAAGACAGAAGAATATCTATGTACATTACTAGGAAATGATATTTTATCGCTTCAATGATTAAGGTGTAGTAATAAATATTTATCCCATATCTGTTAATAATGCTGCTGAAACCCAAATACCTATTTTAGAATTTCAAAAGGGTAATAAGAAACATGACAAAACTCCCATAGTCTGGACTCAAGAAGCAGAAATTGCTTTTAACAAATGTAAATTAGATTTGGCTAATGCTGCACTCCTGCCTCATGTTTAACAATTTGTGTAGTGGTCAACGCATCTGATCCTGCTATAGGTGGAATACTACAGTAATAATTCAATGAGTTTGATGAGAGTTTGAAAAAAGTCAAAACAAATACAGCACATATGCTCGAAGGATGTCACTTCATTATAGCCATGAATCACAAGCCATTCGCATTCGAAGTTAAACAAAATCCTGAAAAAGCTTCTCACCGTCAGTTTCATAAACTCGATTTTATAACATAGTCAACTGACCTTCACCATTTTAGCGATAATGGAACCATTTTTGATGCACTATTAAGTGTTTCTTCGATTGATGTTCCATCTTCTATCGATTACGAAAAGTTAAGCAAGTCTCAAGAAGATGACCAAAAATTTGAAGCATTTCAAATAATATTAATAATAATAATAATAATAATAATAATAATAATAATACCAATAATAATATACGTCGCTTGTTCTAAGCTCTTTAGTACTTTTTCAAGATAAATCACCATAAAATGCTCCAAAAATGTCCACTAACGAATTTTAGCTCGGAAGTGCACTTTCAAAATACTTTGTGATCAGTGTTACTGAGACAAAACAAAAAAAAAATGTCCGTAACTTAAATTTTTGAAAAAGTAATCAAATTAGAAGAAAGAAAAAGGCAAAATTACTATTCTTAGACATTAAGGTTTTAATTACTTTTGGAATACTATTTATAAAATTTAACTGTTTAGAGCAATTGATCAAAATGAATGAATGTAGACATTCATTGGGACTTTAGCCAATTATGTACCGATCCTCATTGTATTGGTTATGTGATCTATTTTCTATACTCTCACAAATAAATAACCATCGATCAATCTTCACAAAATTCAGCAATGTGGACATGGTTTGCGTCTAAAAAATAACTTGAAGTCATTTAACAGTTGAAAATATCATCAAAGCCATTGGTAAAAAAAAATCTATTTTAGCGATCGTTCATATACCAAAACACAAAAATATAAATTTGATTTGCAAAATTGTGACAAATATTGCGATCCAAATAAAAAACACAAATGAAAACACAATAATTATGTGCTAAATTAAAGACATTGAATTAATAGTAGATAACTTCAGTTAAAAGTAACCAACACGGCAATAATGTTTAGGATATAACAAGTAAACATTAGTAGGCCACAAAATAAAAACTTAGAAATAACAACATTGAAAATATTTACTCAGATAATAACTTCCATACTGTTGCATATTGCATTTAGAGAAATGTGTTACCCTACACCCCCATAGGTGGTTGGGGAATTATGCGTTTGTGCTGATGTTTGTAACACATAGAAAAAGTCATCCAACACCCATCTTAAAGTATACCAATCGACTCAGAATCACTTCTTAAATCGATCTAACGATGTCCGTCCGTCCGTTTGGCTGGCTGGCTGGCTGTCCATGTAAACCATGTTCACTAAGTATGGGTCGCAATTTTAAAGATAATTCAATGAAATTTGGCATGTAGGACTTTTATGATACAAGAACGAAGCATATTGAAATTGGTTGTAATCGGTTCATTATTTCACCTAGCCCCCATACAAATGTCCCCCGGAATAGAGTTTAAACACTCAATGCCTTAAAAATAAGAATGCTTTAATGAAACTTGGTGCAAAAACAAGCATCAATCTTTGTACCAAATTTTGTAAACATCGGTTCACAATTGACTATAGCTTCCGAGAATCACTTTAACGTGCATAAATCCCGTACGAATGTTAATATTCGACAAAAATAAGTTTTATGTAAGTAGAAACAACATTGCCAAATTTTATAAGAATCGGTCCATAATTTACCATAGCTCCCATATAAGCCCACTTCCAGAAAACGCCCTAAAGTGCATAAAGTCATCTAGATATTGATATCAACGCATTACCTTGTATTTGTATATTTTATTTTACATTTAGTAAAATTGGCCACAGGTGTAATATAAGTCCCCTTCCCGAAATTTTTATGCTCGTACAAAATGATGTAGAGTTTCGTATAGTCGATCTTGACCGACTATATATTTCTCGTTCTTTATTATTATTTTTTAACAACATAAATATGTTATAAAATACTTTTAACAAACATTTTTTGAACTGAAAATAATTTAAGCTTTCACATAATTTTGCTACTTTTCACTACTATTTCATTCTTATTTTATTTAGCTATGATTATGATTTGTTTTTGTGTATATGCCAATTTGAAGTATTAAAAGCAAGACAAGCCATTACACACATTTACCAAAAAGTACAATTTAATCGGATAGCAACCAAAATGATGTGTAGCTGTATGAAGAAAATAACCGAAATCAATTATACGAATTTGAATTTGCAAGTGCGAATTGACTGAATTTTGTTAAATTTAATCTAAAAACTCGTTGTATTTTTTAAATATATTGCAAATTCTTTTAAAATTTATTAGGCTCAGAGAGATCAGAAAACAATAAAAAAAAATTTAATAATAAGTACAATTCTAAATTTTTGATAAAATGTGATACAGATTTTTATCAATGATAAAAATAACGTAGATACAAAATAATTACAACAAGGTATATATTGAAATAAACATAAATAAAATTTTACCTATGTACATAAATACAGAACCGCCACTGTTTATTAAACTTTGTTGAAGAAGAAATGAAATTTTTGAGATTGAAAAATAATTGATTGTTGCAAATTAATCGCAAATAATTCCGCGTAAGTTTTATTCCTTAGACTAGATACAATGTAGAAAGTTAAATGAAACATTTCCTTCACGTAACAATTTTGAGAGGTATCACGTTTTTATTTTTAACTTCATTCAAAAATGTTTACATAATTTTTAAATAAACCGGGGGTCATAATAATAATTAGTCACTACTATTTTGCTTTTAAATTCAAATACAGATCTTTATTTACACCTTAACAATATTAACACAATGACTCTAACATAGCTCCCATAAGTAAAGCGTGTCAGGTGATTCGTTATATTTTACGATTTGGAGGGCGAACATATATATATATGCTTAGGAAATTATATATAAATACATTTATATCCCCTCCCAGATAGAAATTTCAAAATCTGGCTCTATTAGGAATTGTAGGACGAATAGTTTTTTAAATAATCCAAATTTTAATTTTCTGTGTCATCTGCTTCAGAAAGCTCTGGAAACAGAAACATTTTTAAGAAATTATATGTACACATAAATTATTTTGTTAATAATAGAACTGAATTTTGAGTTTTTTTTTTAAATACTACATTCTTTGTATTTGTTTTTATCGAATAATCAAATTTTAAAGAGTTTTTTAGGCATTGAAGCAGTTGGCCCCTTATTTTCTAAAATCCTCTTTTTGGCGACTTTTTTTTTAAATCGTCTTTTTAGGACATTTTTTAAATTCTCTCTATTCGCTAAAAACGGAGAATTTTTGGAATAAATATGTTCGAGAACATATCGAGAATTATATTTATTATGAATGTTCATAGCATCGAACTTTTCACGATAATTTCTCGATAGTAAACATTTGCGTAATTTTTGAGAATTAAAAAAATATTGATATGGCAAAGTTGAATAACTTTTTTAAATAAAATATCGAAACTAAGTTGTCTAATCTACTAAATTTCTTCATTATTTCTTATATAAGTAACGTATTTTCTTGTTGGTGCATGAAAAAAAGAGAATGTAGTGTGATTCTTTAGTTATAATTAATAGCAATCGCTATAAAATTTATGATGTTAGTTAAATTTTTAACAATTTTTAATAAAAAAAAAATACTATAATAAAACTATACAAAAAATGGATAGTAATATCGCTACTAGTCTAAAGAGATTTACAGAATAGAATATTTATCTAAATATCTAATATATTTTTTTGCACATTAATTCAGAAAATTTTGCCTAAAAGGTGTGGATTTGAGTAACAGAAAAGTTAATAATATTGAGAGAAAAAACATTGATGACTCTTCTGGGCGAAGTTGAAATTTGAACAAAATGCTTCAAATATTACCACTCTTATGTAAATGACTTTATTAATTTTTTTTCATTATATCGGGAGCCCATATTCAAAACCCTCTACATCGACAAACACAACTTTTCAGGAGAGCAAAATAACTATTTATTTCTCTTATTTTGAAGGTATTTAAAAAATTTCTTTTAAAATATGTATTTAAAACCACGACTTAATCTTACGTATAATTTTTTTTTAATATTTTTAATATTTTTTTTTTTTAATATTTTATAATACCAGTATTATTTTAAAGAGTTTTGCACTTTTAAAATATTTAATGTCTTTAAATAAAATAACGATATAAAGGATTTTACATTGTATGAAATACATTTAATTACCATTTAATGTATGACTTTTAAAGTTTTTAAACTAGTTAGTAATTTAAAAAAAAAACAACATAATTGAAATAGGCCCATACAAACACAATAATAACTATTATTGTAGTAAAATTTATTTAGCGTTTCGCTATTGATATCGCTAAAGGTTCACTTTTAATACAATAGACGAACCTTTGAGATCGAAAGATTTGCTGCCACAAAGAGAGCTACGGGTGAGCTCGGATAGCCAACGATAGTCGTTCTTGAATGTTTTGTCAGAGAAATGTTCACAAAATGTTCGATCTGGATATTATTATGGATGCTTGTGGTCAACTGGGTTAAACAATTGAAATTAAAAGCTCCTAATAGAAACTTCCATTACGTTGCAAATAGCGTTGCCATAATGAGAATTCTTATCATATCTTAATAATTATTTCTTAAAGGAAATATGATTTGGTGATTTTTTCCTAGAAAATATGATTTTTATTTCATTCACTAAAGTAAAGACTTTTATAGTCTAGAAAAAATTAAAATTAAAATTTCAAATAAAATAATAAAACTATATTATATATAATAAAGCTTTCGTAAGTTCTGAAACACAAGTAATTGTCAATTGCCAACGGAAAATAGTTCAATACAAGTTCACTACAAACAAGAGCACGCGTTAAGTCTTCCAATGATGATTATATTTTGTAACCCAAGGGATAGAGTCTGACAAAATTTTGCTAGTATTATTTAAATCTCTGAGACTTTTTAATCAATGCGCATTTATGAAGAGTATGTAGTTAGGACCTCTAAATCAATGCTTCGATGCACTAATTTCCTAAGCATGTTTTCTCTTTCCATTGCTTTCTGAAACTACCAGACGACGAAGAAAGTTTAAATTACACCTACTTATGAAGCTATTTATAAAACAAAATCTAACGGAGCCAGATTTTGAAATTTCTATTAAAGAGCAAAGATACCCGGATTTATATAATATTTTCTAAGCATTATTTCTCTTTCCAGAGCTTTTAGAAACTCCCAGATGACATAGAAAATTAAAATTCGGTTTACTTATAAGACTATTACTCCCACAAATTCTAATGGAGCCAGATTTTGGAATTTCTATCACGAAGCGGAGATACGCTGGTATATTACTATATTTTTTTAATTTTATGTAACATTTTCTAAAGTCGGTTTCCGTTTTAAGAAGTTTAAATATACTATACTCATTTTTTATTCTCCAAATTCTATCTGAAACTGATTTTGTATTTCGATCAAGGAGCGCATTTACGTTGATTTTTTTTTTAATTTTGCTTATTTAATACTTTGAGCACTATTATCCCATAAAATTTTAACGGAGAAGCATCAAAATATTATTCACATATTTTTTTAAAAGACTTTCGAATTTGTTTGTACATATATTTATTATTATAATACTTTTCCTGGCACTGGCCAAATTTAACTTTGTGATATCATACTAGGAGTCTCCTCAAAATATTATCGAAAAATTCTTTGAACTCTAGGAAATCTGTCATTATGTTTGCATGTAAAAATGGTTTTATCTTTAAACATGGTGTAATTCGAATCCATTAGAAATATTTCAAAATTATTTAATTTACACATTAAAATTCTAAAAGGCTTTCTATAGATTTTTCGCCTAAATAACTTCTTATTTTTATTCGAGTTATCTACAAATTCATGTAGTTACTTTTCTACTTTAGAAGTACTCAAAAATATGTACCTTTGCATTGTTCCGATATTTATCGAAAATAAAACGAAAAAAAATAAACAACGAAAAAATTTTCCCATCAGTGAGATTTGAACATAAGCACAAATTAACCATCCATTTCTAAAGACACTACGCGATAAAAACTCTTTTAGTATAAAAATATTTTTTAGAAATTTTTTTTAACTAACAACATCAGACTGGGGTTGAACCGACAATCTTCAGGCAGTTAATCCAGCGCTCTAGCCAACTATTATACTATTTAGTACTTATTCTATATTACATAGAATAGGCAAACAATAATGACACCTCATTAACAAGAAACTACTCAATTAAGCAGTTGCCATTACCGAAAACTAAGAAGTTTTTTCTGAGTTATTTCTACAAAATGGAGCGTCGAACGAAACAAATTCTTAAGGGAGAAAATTGATAAAGCGCTTCTACATTCCCTTACGAATGGCATGAATTTTGTATGGCGAGTTCCAGTTTGGAATACAAAAAGCGCTCTTTTTAACGCTAAAAACGAAGCTTCACGTATATGATATTAATTTTAGTTATATACATACACATTATTTTCTCCCTTACAATTGCGAGTTTATTCGCTTACCTTAACGCATCGTATTAAAGCTTACTTCGAAGCGTATAAAAGTTGGCTTTCTTTTCAAAATGTCACCTAAGTACTTTCAAAAATTCTAAAATATTTTACTTAGAACTTTTTGGGCCCGTCATTGTATATACTAGTTTCAAATTAAAGGTATCAACTTTAATGTACAAACTTGCCGATTTTGTAAAAAAACAGATCAACTCGATCAAGAATATCCTTAACCATGAAAAATTGTTTGCTCTTCAATTTGAGTTTTTATTAAGAAATGTATATTTTTTATGAAAATATGGCGATGATGGTTCACTTGAAGCCAATAGAAATAAAGTTTTCTCAAGTACATCAATGGTAGAAAATAATTTCATACATATTATTATTATACAGGGCGCGGATACTCCCATTTTTATAAATTTGTATGGTTTTAAATTAATGCGCGCCTATAAAAACGAACTTTAGCAAAAAAAAAAAAAAATTGCGTTTCTATGGGAACATAATATGATCCTAGCAGATAAACATATTATAGTAATAACTGTTAATACATTATGATCCCTACAATCATAATATAATAAAATTTTTGAATTCTTTTTTACCATGATCACTATAATCATAACATTTTTTATGTGCTGGTTCTCACAACCATTCTGCATTAACATAACATGATCCATATATTTAATTTTATAATACCCCCAATATAATAGATATATATATTATATATATATATTATTGAAATCTAATTTTTTTATTTTATTTGAAATATAAATTTGCAAATAAAAAATTTATTACAAAATAGTTACTCCATACTTTACTGGATACGGGCCTTTCCTTTAAGATAATTCATTTTGTTATGCACCACATTCACACATTAAAAGAAATAAATGTTTTATTAATGATTTGTCCGCATTTATACATATGTATACTGATTTCTATACTCAACGAAAAATTCTTTCAATCCTAATTTTATTTGCTGACGCTTTACTCCACCTGCACTTCGTGTATCTCGTTTGTTGCTACAGATTTTCCTTAGAAAAATTTCACTCCGATAGTGGAACATTCTCTTCTTTGGTAATTTATTAATATTTATATTTGCGGCTAAAATGTTTTAAAGGAAAAATTTACATATATTTAATTAGCAATTCTTCTTATAAATAAAAATAATTATATTATTTAGAAATAAACCGATCACAGATTATATAAGTAAATTTTATTATGTTAATTTTATTAACTTTTTCTTCAATTTACGTCTGTCACATTTAAGATTTTATTACCAAAAAACTCTTAATTTGAAAGAGAGAAAATGATAATGACACAAACATTAAATAATTTTAAATGGAATAATATAATACTATGAAATATAATGACAAACCCGAGATGACCAAATTTGGGGATTCACTCACTACTCAAGTTACAGAATTATTAAAAAAAAAGCATTTTGGAAACATTGTGCGTCGCACAGTGGGGCCAAATGCAAAATTTTTGATAATAAATTGAAATGTAAGGAGGAGTTGTAGAGGAAGACCTAAACTTTCAGAAAAATTGTCTTGTAGTCACCCTGTGATAACACGAGATAAGCTACAGGGTATCAAAGTTGACTACCTGAAGTATATAAAACTATAAAAAAAATCTTATGGCCTGATTCAGTACGACAATCAAATTGTTTGAAAATAAAATTTGTATGAAAACTACTCAAAAAACATTTGAAAAAATGAGTAATTTTCATACAAATTTTATTTTCAAACAAGTTGATTGTCGTACTGAATCAGGCTATTAACTTCTACAAATCAAGTCCGATTTCAAAGATTTTTATGTTTCTGTAAAGTGCTTTCCAAGATAAAGAAAAATTAATTATTTAAGTTATCTCTTACAGTTGATAAAATTTTTTCACGTGAGGTGTATAAGGGAATTTTTTTTAAATACTTTGTAATTTGCAATGTATTCCGAAATAATATGCTCAATTCGTCTATATGAGAAAATTTTTCAAGTTAATTACTCTCAAATTCGAATGCAAACTGGCTACTTTTTACAAAAATATGGTACTATACTTGCTAAACACGAATTTGCTTTCAGTTTTTTTCCATCAGGTCGTGATTTTGCTTTTTTATGGGCAAGTCTAATATCTCACCTTTAATAAGGCGAATACACTAGTAATTTTTACCGTAACTCGAGAATGAAAGCTATCTCTAAGTCACCTTAAAATTATTTTTTTATCTGCCTAACAGTTTCGGAGTTATTTAGAAATAAGTTTCAAAAAAAAAAACAATATTTCTTGCAAAATTAAAGAATTCTTTCTGAAAATTTCTTTTAAGAATTTTTATCCTTTAATCCTTTATCATAAAGCTAGTATTCTATAAATAAATTAAGTAATACATTATTAAAATTGGTGCATATTTATTGATTTTGTTCACAATTGAGTGAAAGTGTTCACTTACAATTAAGTGGAGACTCGCTTGTGTGCGAAAACAAAAAAAAAAAACACTTTTCTTCTTTAAACAATAATAGGTGGATTAAATGGAATTTGACATGCTAAGTAAGAATCTGTTTTCACTTTTTTCTATCACCTATTGATTTTTTGTATGTAAATAGCTAATATGACCCCCTACTTATGCAATGACACTTCCAATTTAGATAACTGAATCTCCATTAGATGTTGATTAAAATTACCTTAAAATTATCTTAGCATTTCAATTTCGGAGTTATTTGGTAACTAGTGGCGACAAAAATGTAAACTTTTCATGAAAAATTGGAAGAACTTTGGCCATTAACTCCGAAAATATTGATCTGATCAAAAGATAATGTGCAGATGATTTGAAGATAATTTTTGTATGCATCTTTTGGTATTTCAATTGGTCTCGAGTTATAATAAAATATGCACATGTAATCGCCTTATTAAGGGAAAAATATTAGGCGTGCCCATAAAAAAAATCAAGACCAGATAGAAAAAAAACTGAAATCAGCTTCGAGTTTAGCTCATCAATTTCCATCTAGTCCCACCAACAAGTGTGTCTTCATTTAATGGGTATTTTTACTTAACTGTGAATAGACTCAACTCCGAATATATTGACCATAAGAAAAATGGTGTCAGATTGGCTTGAAGACGTTTCTAGTCCGCATTTCTTGGTGTAACATTTGTATAAATCGCACACACCGCTCTTGAGTTATGAAGAAATATATTCGTCTAATCGCCTTATTATGGGCGAAATAATAGAAACATCTATAAAAATAAAAAAATCTAGCCCTGATGGAAAAGCTGAAAAGATTCGTGTTTAGCACATCAAAATCAATATATTCCTACTATTCAACTTTAAGGGATGGTTTTTGCCGACCAGTGTAATCGATTAAATCTATTAAATATTGTTTTTATCATTTTTACAGGAATGAAAGATCTATTTTATCTATCTTAAACATTAGATAGAAAGTAATAGTGAAAATATTATGGCGATATGCTTTTTTATGCAATTTAATAAAAAACATTTAAAAGATTGTCTTTTTTCATAAAATTTGCTCTCCCGCAAGCGTAAATATCTTTTTAATTGTAGAAGAAAACTTAAGTAAGTAAGCTTATTTCTTCTTTATTTTGCGAAGCATTTTATAGAAATATGAAAATCTTTGAAATTGGTCAACTTTGATGCACTGTAGTTATCACAGGATGATTGCAATATGATTTTTCTGAAATCTTAGATCCTCCTATTCAACTCTTCCATACATTTCAATTCGATTCGACCAGTAGTTTAGGAGATACAAACTTATTACCAAAAATTTTACGTTTGGCCCCACTGTGCGTAGTTGTTTAACAATTTAATTTTTGTTATAACAAGTACATTTTCTAATGCATTAGTTATACTTATATATATTTTAGAGGAAATGTAACAACTTAGTTTAATTACTTTTTTTAATAAAACTAATGTATGTAATGCATATAATACTTACGCACTTTTTCAAAATTTGGGACAATTTTTCCTTTTTTAATTAGAAAATTTTACAATCTAAAATCTAGTAATTGTATATTACTTATCAAATTCACAAATTATACCTATGGTTCGTGAATTTTAGTTAGTACCATTTTTATCCCTTCTTAATTTTTAAGCAACTGTAGCCATAATAAATTACATAGAATTGCACCTACTTAAATTTGTACTGAATATTTGTATAAATTAAAAAAAAAAATAATAACAATTATTATATTGTAATAACATAATTTTGGGTGCCCCGGTAGGCCAGTTGATAGTGAACTAATCTATAAGACTGGGGCTCGTGGATTCGATTCCCACCGGAGACTCTGGTATGTCTCACAACAACGGGCTGATGGTGTATGTTACTATTCTTGGTTAAAATTATGTTAGAATATAATTTCTAATGATATTGTAATGAAAAATAAATAAATAATAAAATAATTTTATATCATATTAACTATGTTTAAAGTAATTCCTAAAAATTTAAAAATGTAGGTGAACGATGTCATAAATCTTTGAATTTTCATGTTTATCATTGTTACTCCGTTAAATATATTTTGTTTTTTATTCTTTTTGTTCTTTTTATATGTGTTACTGCAGTAATCAACGATTTTTATGGCATTAAAGCCATTAATACAAGTGACACACAAAGACTACATAGTTACTGCTGCACATTCACAATGTGGCACTTCATCATGGCAATTACATGACGCCATATATACAGCAGCACAAATCGACTTCATCGTCATTATCATCATCGTCCTCAAAATAGCCTCGACTATCATCATTATTACAATTTTAAATACGTCATCAGTAAGCGCTGATTCATGTGTTGTTTTGGTTTCCTGAAAGTGCAATGCCTTAAGTTATTTTTCCCCGTTTTAAATTACCATAAAGTTCTCAACATCAACGCCATTGTCGTAATCATCATTGGAAAATGCAATTAAACACGAAAGGCTACAGGCTGAATGAAGATTCTTAATATGTCACATATTTATAAACAGGCTGTATAATATTTAACTTGACTCGATATACAGTGGACAGTGGAATGACAAAAATTTATTTTACGAAGTACTTAATACGGATTATTTTCGAGATAGGACATGGAATTTGGAATAATTAAGATCTTGTGAAAATTTCGGATTACTACATAATAATATACATATTACCTTAATATACATATTAAAAAATATCCTTTAAAGATTAAAGTTGGGCTGAGATAAATTAAGGAGCTGGAAATTAAAAATACAAGAAACTAAACACTTAGTAAATCTCATTATGAAAACGTTTGAACTGACTACATGATAACTTTAATATGCTAGGACACTCATTCCAAGAAAGAAGTAATAATGAGTGTAATCGTAATATAGAGAATATTGAATGGTTTAAAGAAAGCAATGGGACAGTTATTCTGTGAAAAGTTGGGTATCAATACTTTTAGTGTCCTTCAAGATCACAATAGCAAAGGTAACTATAATGCGGATGATAGCACGAGCTAGAGTGGATATCAATGCCATTTGTGATAGTGTTTATCCGGGATTGGAGTTTATATGTCGGAATGTAAATTCAAAACTGAAACAAATGCTCTCACAACGTTGTAGGCAAACAAAGTTACTTTGAAAGTCGTGAGACAATATAGTAAGAAAAATACTAGATATGGAGACACATAAACTTTGAATATACTCGTATGTAGGTTTTATTGCTACTCACAAGGAATAAAGATAATACCTTAAAAAATTAATCAAATGCCACAAAGGTGAAGGAGGAGGAGAATACATTTCATTTTCTCTGAGAATGCATCGCAGTGAAAATGCTGAACTATATAAAATTAACACTATATGGGTTGAAGAAAACTGGGGTTACGATTGCACGGCAATTATATTGTCCACAATCTAGAATACCATAGCTATGAAGTAATTATGCTAATCAGTGTTGCCAGTCTAGCGTTTGTAGGGCTAAATCTGGCCTTCTTATTTTGTTTTAGTCTCAAAATTTTCATTTCAGCTTTTATGATTTTTAAAATAGAGTAATTTCGTTTTAAAATTAAAAAATTTTGACCCTTGGTTACCAATTTAGGTATGTAAAATGAATATTTCTCATTTTTATTTTGAGAACTGTGGCAACTCTATAGCTTTGAAAGTGATTAATATATTTATTTAAATCGCCATAGCTATCGTTATGTAAAAGATATCAAAATAATTTTATTGCAGTAGATTTGTCAACGCTTTTCGGTATACTTGCTACAGAGAAAATTTCAGAGAGGTCAAAATTTTTAAATTTAAAGTGGAATTACTCAATATCCTTAAAAACGATAAGATGTTACCATTTCAACAACGAAGATAATAATTTCTTATTTGCTATTACTAACCTTATTTTTACAGAATCATCCAGTTAAGCATTTTTTGCGTATTTATTCGCACAAAAAATCAAAATTGTTTTTATTTAAAAAAAAAAATATCGCCTGCGACGCCTTATTCTCTAAATCAAAAATAAGAACTAATTTTATGGAATCGATTATTATAATTGTATAAAATTGTGAATATAATTTTAGTAAAATCACCCAAAAATTTGGAAATACTAAAGGATAAAGTAATTATAGTTAAAAAATTTTGGAAAAATCACTTCAAAACATTGGGTAATTTTTAACATGAAACATAAACCAAATTTGTGTGGGAATGTTCTAGTATTCACTGGATCATTTTATTGGCAGCAGTTCAATGTTTTATTTACAAATTTATTGCAATATCTTTAAAAATATCAGAAGCAAAAGAGAATGAGAAAAAAATCAGATTTTAAATAAACAAATAATTAATTTAGCTTATTTCCTGCTTTATTTTTTGGAGCATTTATTCTTTTTTCACTCTTTAAATGGTCTTCTGATGAAAATAAAAATATAAATAAATATGAGGAAGATGGAAAGAAAACAGCAGGAGGTGGCAAGTCCAACAAATGCGCAAAATCGGCTTCCGATTCTATAAGCACAAGGGACGAAGTGTCTCTGAGCTTCGCACCAAGCACCTCAATAGCTGCTCTGCCCCGGTTTCTGGAACTGAGCCTCCTGACCGAAAGGGCAATAATTCGTCCCAAAGGGACATTACTCCCGCCAGAAGGGCCTTACTCAGATGGCGCGCCGCCGAAAGATTTATGGACCGGTTGGGCCAAAACACTGTTGACCGAATTTCAGTATAACCCTACCCCAACGTCGAAGGACGGGCAACGTTCGGAGGAGGAGGAGGCTCAGCCGCAAAACCAACAGCTCGGTACCAAGCGTCCAAAACCCTACAATCCGATGAACAGATCGTATAGTGAAGTTGCCAAAGGCCATCTTACACGAGCTGTCATCGACAGGAGCGATTCAAATTGTGCTATATCCCACAAAAACTGGGATATAGAGCGTAAGAAGCTGATACTTACCTTCTTTTGGAAGATTCTGGAAGAGAACCCCGGATCCTCCCCCCAGTGTGATGATGCGGGACGGTACCGCAACCGTGTCAAGTTAATGGCTTGGTCAAACGAGCAATCAGCACTGCCCCTGAAGCAGGCGGGACGTGGTTTCCATTAAAGAGATCCTACGTCGGTCGGCCCGAGTACCGGACGTACCATCCAGACAGGAGGAGATATTGGAACTCATTCGGGTCGGAAACCCTGAGATCCCTACAGGCGACTGAAAGGTGACCAGAATTTCCGAATCCGATGGAACATCCAGGAAGGTTGTGATCGTTATGAACAATTAATCACTGCCATCCCTTCGTGTCAAAAGTGGGAAGATCTGTTGTGGTGTTGAAGTTAATCTTCAACATTGTAAAGCAGCCTTTGCTGCGTTGCTCCTCCGAATGGTAGAAAGAGGAGAGGAGCTAGCACTAGTCCAGGAACCATGGGTCATTGGCGATAAGTTTTGTGGACTACGTGCGGACAAATTTAAACTGCTACACGCTACGGGATCACGTAAAATACAATCTTGTATAGTACCGACCAAGAAACTCAGTATCGTCATTCTTTCTGATTTCAGTGATGAGTACACTATGGCAGCGGCCTGGGAGACAGCCTCTGGAACTACCTACATTGTCTCCAGTTATATGGTCCATGAGCAATGCGAACCACCACTAACTAAGGTTCGCGTGATAACAAAGGCGGCTAGAGCAAAAAATATACCACTCACAATTGGAGCTCACGCTAATGCCCATCATGCCGTTTGGGGAAGCTCCGACACAAATACAAAGGGCGAGTCTCTATATGATTTTATTCTTTGTAGTAGTTTGGCGCAGAAAGCCATTCCGAGACCAGTCGATTTCGTAAAATTCTGGCCTACTGTTCCAAGTTTCATCCAGAAACCATGTGGCAGTTGGACAATGAGCGGTCTTAGATGTCTTAATGAACGCACACTTTCCTGGCAGTCTCCCTTTGACGGGACACTCTGCAATATCTTAAGAGGTCAACAATGATGTTCTCATTCCCATAAGGCATAGTAAACTGAGATGGGCTCTGAAGAGTTTCGCCCCATTTAAATCTCCGGCCCCCGATGGCATTATATACTATGTCTCACCGCCTGTAAACTGCTATGAGTCTAATTAGTACATTTAGTACAGTTAGTGGCCTTATCTGAATCTAGGAAAAACGGAACTTGTCCTCTTTTCTAGAAGATACAAGATTCCATCTTTCCCACTTCCACTCCTAAACGGTGTTAAATTAAAGGTGTCAGATAGTGCGAAGAACCTAGGAATTATACTGGAATCAAACTATCCTGGCTCCAAAATACACGGACAAAAGCCTAAAAGACTGGTATTGCCCTATATATGTGTGGGAAGGCCATCGGTAAGTCCTGGAGAATAAATCCCAGGAATACGAAATGGCTCTTCGACATGTTCATTAAGCTCATACTTATGTATGGAGCGATAGTATGGTGGAAGGCTATGGAGAAATCCACCTATATCGGAATCTTTGATAGGATTCTGCTCAGTTCAGCGCTACTCATAACAGGAGCGCTTCGTAAAACTCTAACGAAAGCCTTATTTGTTCTAATGAACTGGGTACCAGTGGATCTTATGGCCAAACAGATCGCCATTATGTCGGCGACAAGGCTCG
The DNA here is from genome assembly GCA_932274085.1 of Protocalliphora azurea. NCBI lineage: Eukaryota > Metazoa > Arthropoda > Insecta > Diptera > Calliphoridae > Protocalliphora > Protocalliphora azurea. The sequence goes on along the minus strand of OW026521.1, from coordinate 48,765,626 downwards.
AGGCTATAGGTGCATGGAACGATAGCAGTTTCCGTCATGCGGAAATATTATTCCTAGCAATATCGAATATTGTATCCCCATACCCGTTCTTGGTAGAGACTTCTCAGTGTCAATTTCAACTACCCCAGAATTAACGACTGATTCAGTTGAGGTTTATACTGATGAGTTCAAACCTGCTGGTGTGGTTGGGGGTGTCTATATTCCCGCTTATAGGAAAAGCATTTCCTTTCAATTTCCAGTTCACTGCAGCATCATTCAAGCAGAGATCTCGGCCATAATGAGGGCGGCGAACTGGTTAATGTACTGTAGGGTATTCGGAGCGGATATCGAAATCTTTACAGACAGGCCGCGATCAAAACGCTCTCAAGTGTCTTTTCGACATCCTGATTGATACATGAATGCGGGACATCTCTGAACAAGATGGCGAGACATTCCAACCTGAAGCTGGTCTGGATTAAAGGTTATTCCAGAATCCCGGGTAATTTTTTATTGCGGGTGTACTAGCCAGAGATGGATCCCTTCTTTGAGGTGAAGATACGGACCAACTGGTTGGTGTACCGCCTTAGGCCTGCAGATCTATAATTCTGCGAAACTTATCGAGGATTGCACAGGTTAGGTGGACAAATGAATCCACATGTTCAACCTCGAGACAAATATGTCCCCATTGTGATGAATATCGATCTAACTTCATCATGGGACTATCGACGCACCGGCTGAGAACTCTGGTAGCCGTGGTCACAGGGCACTGGATTGCTGGTGCGCATGCTAGAAAACTAGGGCTCCCTTTTAACAACTGTTGTAGAAGTTGTCGGGATGAGGAAGAGGAGGAGACGGTGGAGCATCTTTTATGTTGCTGTCCCACTTTTGCCGGGATTAGGACTTCCAATTTGGGAAGTCCGTTTATGCTTGTGTTGTCAGATCTCTCTTGTATCGATGTCAGATGGATCAGTTGCTTCATACATCCGTCGAGTTGGTTCGTTTCGAACGTTGATATGGACATGTGAGGTAGAAATACATAATCCCTCAGGGTTTCAAAATGGGAGCAAATTAAGTTCAAGTGTGCTGTCTTTCGTTAATTGGACAGCTGCCCTAATAATCTAACCTAACCCATGGTCTTCTGATCCTCTTCTTTAACCTAGCCTAACTCATTTAAATGTATGTAAAGTATACAAAATTTTTTTACAATAATAGAGAATCAAAATGGGTTCATTGTGAAAGTCATTAAATTATTCTTTTTTTAATTATGTGATCAGAAGACCTTCTACGTGTACACATCCTTGTAAGTGGTTGGAACGTTCCTGGGAAATAAGTTTTTTCTGCCCCACCAGTAGTCTGGTGAATGCTCCCCAGGGGAGCACTTTTTCATTAATATCAAATTTATAACACTGAACAATATCTTCTGATAAATATAGATATAATGTTGTTGCAAATTTCGGTAATGCGGATCACTGCGCCATTTGTGTATCTTTTTGTTCTCCAAGCTCCGTAAAGATTTGCGTATTAATTGGTGATGGTACGGTCTACGCTAGACCATTACGTATTAAAAACATTGTTTCATCCCGACATTAGTTTTGTAAGAACTACTTTTCTTTTCCGCCGCAGTTTTTCTCATTGTCTGCAATAGGCGACATTCATGCGATATGCTTGCATTCCATTCCAAGCTGCCATATAGGATCTCCTGCCATATAATGATCTCTTGACATACCTCATGTTAGTCTTCAACTGTGTGATGTTGAAATTTTGAAGACTCCTTTGATGATACAACTGGAGAAACTGCTGACTTAGCATTGCGTTGTGTTAGCAGAATTTTGTGTAGATTGTGGCGAGACGTAATTTTGGGAAACCTATGCACTCTAAATCGATACAAACATTCCAGAAGGACAAATATGAAAAATTAAATGTCGTCAGAATAAATTATTTTTTGCAACGTAATACACAACATCCAATATTTACGAAAATTCTTTCGTAATTAAATTTATAAACATGCAATTATATTACACTGACCGTTACTTCAAGAAAAAATTAACTCAAAAATTCCGTTTTTTGAGATATGACGTTCCTGAAGTAAATGAGCGAAATATTTTGTAGAATATAAAGTTTGTATTTCTGAATGGTTTGTCATTTTAGTAATTTTTTCAATAAAATAATAATTATTCCAGCTACTCACGAAAAGTATACATATCATAATAATCAACATAAGGAATTGATATAATAAAGAAAACAATTTAGGTTATACATATATTATATTTGAAAGAGAAATATAAAAAACGTTTGTATTTTTCAAAGTTATGTATTTTTCAAGTTAACTATTTTGGTAATTAACTCGAGTTGGGAATAATATTTCATTTTGATGAAACGTTCGTTATCGGTCAGTACGACTGACTGAAAGATTTCTTTCCTTTCTTTCATATTTCACTTACTGAATTACGTATGGAATAGTATGTTTTGAACATACTCGTACTACATTTGTGTATTATTTACATCAAATATATTTGCTGCCGGATGAATGTATTTAATCAAATCAGCTAAAAGGAAAAACGAAATATATATGACAGAAGGAAAGAAATGTGAAAGAAAAGTAAAATATAAACATGAGATATTGTAAACTATTTCATATATTTCATTTTACTGAATCGTTCAATTGAAATATTTCTTTCATGAACGACACAAATCTATAATTAACATAATATTTAGCTTTATATTTAGTATTTTACAGTAATATCACATATATCAGTAATATCACAAACTGGCGGTTTGTTCTTCTAAACATAAATCCACTGTACTACGGTTCTTAAGGATTCATTTTGCCAGCTTTTCTCCACTAGGTACCACCCAACGAGAAAAGTTTCTTTGCCCATACCCTAAGTGCGAGTTACTGGAGCTTTGTGGAACTTGTTTTTAAAGTAAAGTAACGGATAATGTTATTTTCTCAACTGATATTTTCTTAAAGGATGATCAATTATTCCCCATTGATCTCATCTGCTGGGCCGAATGGTATAACAGTGCTGCAGTGTTCTATGCAGTTAGCGTGTTTATTAACAAATCTTCGCCGAAATGATAAAACTCATTATGAAATCAGTCCTAATTAAAAAGGACCTAAAAAAATTAATTAACTGCAAAATATTTCTAATGAAATAAATCCTATAACAAATTAAATTATTTCAAAAACAAAAATGAAATAAAACACAAATTTTAAGCCCGGTATTATACTGCTCACTTAGTGGCAAAATTTTACTTAAGTTCTTAAAATTGTTTTATGATTGAAATCTTAAGTATTCTTATTCCTTCCCTTAAGTTTTTTCAAAGTATGAAAATTGTTTGACGTCTTAAAAAATATTTATAGAAACTAAACAAAAATATATAAAAATACCAAATCTAATAAAATTATTTTAAATTTTAAAAAGATTTTAAAATATTCCCTAAATTTATATATTCTTTGTTGTTATATATTTTACATATATATTTTACCTTTTTAATTTTACAGCCCATAAGCTTAAGATTTCTTTACATATTTAAAGTTATTTAATTTTTTTTAATTGTTGTTTTTTTAATTATTTTTGGTGCCACATTAGGGTGGCAACACAAAATGTTTTGACCAAAAAAATAAGTTTGATATTTATAATGATTTTTGGCATTACCATAAGCAAATAGTAATCTAAACTAAAATATTAATATAAAAATAAAACATAATAAATAAAAATTTAAATAACTTAAAATTAAATTAAAATTTAAATAAAAGATTTTAGTGAAATTAACGATAAAAAATTAATATAAATAGTTTAAAGGATTTTAGTATAAATTAAATATATCTATGGTTTTTAGTTAAAGAAAAATATTTGGAAAGTTGGGACCACCCTATTGTAAATACATAAAAGCTCAAAGCTCTTTGTTTATTTTGTTGTCAAATTAAGTTTTAAACTGTAAAGCGAAACATTACTTAAGTGTGAGTTTTAACTTAAATGTTTCTTAACTAACTTTGCACTTAAGTATACACTAAGGAAACAGTATAAAAACGGGCCTTAGATTTTATTTCATAATGAAATAATTCCCATTCAGGAAAGTGAAATAAATGCAAATGAAATAATTTTAAAAAGAAATGAAATAAGTCCCAAATTATATACACACATATATTTTATAAATGTTTCACAGTTTAATGTTAAATACTACAGCATTAATACTTTATTTTATAAAAATTTCTTTTTTTCTATCGGAAATTTAAAAAATTAAATATTAAATAAAAAAATCGAGTGACGTTTTATTAAAAATTTCTCTATAGTACTGGTTTTCAATTCAATATTTTTTCTTAATTCAAGTTATTTATTAGAAATAAAAAAAATTAAAAAACTTTTTTTTTTTGAACATTTTGAATAAAAAATCGCGCGAGTTTTTATTAAAAATTTGACGCTTATTACATCATATTGCTTTTCCACATATTTATTACAAGTTTTTCAATCATCTACTTCTTGATTGATTTTATAAATTTTTTATATAAAAATTTTTCTTTTCATTTTTCTTTTTCAGTTTTTAGTAATTGATATCATTTTGGTGAGAAATGCAAACTCATTGAATGAATCATTTACATATATATTAGGTGATTGGTGTATATATATATATATATATATATATATATATATATATATATATATACACATATATAAATGGTACTTGGTTCATCCAAAAAGCAAGTCCCACGAGAGCAGAAGCCAAAAGACGACTTACACAGAAAAAAAGTCACCAAACACCAAATATATATGTAAATAATTCATTCAATTTAAAACTTCTTTAAGTTATATCTATATATATATATATATAACTTATTTTTTTGCATTTTTTGGACTTATTTTATTTTCATTTTTGGAAGTTATTCCATTGGGAGCTCATGCGTTGCTCGTGAGTATTTCAAGTTTTAGAAGGTGACTGACAACCCAAAAATTATAGCACAATTATTATTTGTTCAAAGATTTCTCATGACATAGTGTACTACACTCATTTCAGAGTCCAACAATTTACTTAGCGACCGTCAGTTTTAACGAATATGATGTCTGTAGATAGTTCCAAAGCTATCAATATATTGTGGCATTCTATCAAAGCTTATTACCTTTGGTGCTGGTAATAACAATTATCGTTTTATATCAATCTTTGAATTTTTCCTTTCTTTTGAACCACATGATCATATTGATGCGCAATAAATATTCAATCTATTTGAACACGAAAAGTAAACATGTTTATTTATTTATTTATTATTTTTTTTCTTAAATAAGCTACAGGCAACTTCATGTATTAAATTCTGACTAAAATAGTCCCACTGTTAGATGGCATAAAAGATGATGACGACGGCAAAAAGCCAAAGAGACCAAAAGAAAATAAAAATCACAATTTACCGTAATGAATTGCAATGGAATGATATATGTATGTATATTTATATATGTTGAAATGACATCTTAACTGCTTCCAACTCAAATAACAACAAACGAAGAATAAAGAACAAATAGCAACAGGAACAGACGTAAAGACAAACACCTACTGCGATAAATGGCACATTGAAACAAATCAATGTGATAATGTAAATGTGAATGGTTTGACAATTACACACATTGAATCGCTTCAATACATCGACATATCTATTTACTCATGTGTTACTGGGTGTGTGTGTAAATATTTTCTCAGTCAAACAAACAAGTGTTTCATAACTATAAAATTAAAATACGACAAATAAAATGAATACTACAACACAAATATTGGCGTAGATAGACAATTTTTCTGGGGGGCTATAGCCCCGATGACGAAAATTTGTATAACAAATTTGATTTAGGTAAAATTTTTTTGAATTACAATTCAAAAATCAAATAGGTATTTCTTATATTTAGTAAATTTAATGAAATGTGTATTTTTAAGTTCACTTCTTCATTTAGTATTAAAAAAATTTCTGATTAAATATATTGTTGAGAATAAACTACACTTCGTTAGAATAGATCAGTCAATGGAAAAACTTAGAAACCGTGAAGGAATTTATACCATATTTTGGATAAATGTCTTAAAAAATATGTAAACGAAAAAAAAAAATATTTTTTTCCTGTAAGAAATATTTCAAAAATCTGAAATTTTCTAATCCTGTACTCTCTGCATATTATAAATTTTTCATATTTTAGTTATAATGAACAGAAAATAAACATAACATTTTGAGAATAAGATAATATTGATTTTATTCACATTTTTTACACATGTTTCTAACAAGGTTAAGTCAAACTAAAAGTTAGTTAAATTCATTACAAATTACTTAAAGAAACCGACAATATCATTATTTGATACGTAGGATAGGAATATTCGGTCAAGCCCGACCATATGATACCCTGCAACATTGTGTATGTGCATCAAAATTAGGGTAAGGTTCTCGTATGAGACCTGTAGCCAATGTATATCGATTTTTGCATTAAATGTAATGCAAAATTTAATAAAACACATATATGCATTATATTATGTTGATACTAACATTTGTATGGGATTTATGTACTATAAGGTAATTGGCGGACTTGGGTCCAATTATGGACCGAGTCTCATAAAATTTGGCGCTACCGTTTCTACTTATATAAAACTTATTTGTATCAAATATTAACTATATACTAACATTTATATGGAATATATACGCTAAAGTGATTTTCAGAAAATGGGTTTATATGAGAGCAATGGTCAATTAATGACCGATCTTCATAAAATATGGCACACAGATATATATACTTATATAAAGCTTACTTGTATCGAATATCGCCATATTTAAGGCATTTTGGTCGTTAAAACCGTATTCCGGGTGGACACTTGTATGAGTGCTACGTGAAATAATGGACCGATCAAAACTACATTTAATAAGGTTCGTACTTTGACATATAAAAGATAATGTACAAAATTTCATTGATCTATCTTCAAATTTGTAGTTTGATTACAAGTTTTGATTGGACAGACAGACGCACAGTGATTCGTTTCCATATAAAAATCGGCAAAAATAGAACGAGTTATTCTAGACTTATGAAATTTGGTATGCAGTTGTACATTGGGAAAATAAAAAAATAACCAAAGTTTGGAAAAAAAATCTATGCAAGGATTCACATACCTCACATATGTTATGAAATATTCTGAAAGTTAGTTAACTTTCCACATACATCATTGTGTTTATATATTCTATAGGTTTTTGGAATCGGAGAAAGGACACTTGTGCTGTCAGATATCGTTTTTCTTAAAAAGGTTATAAATCTGCCAAAATTAATCTCCCATTAAAATTGTTTCGCATAGAAGTTATAAAAATATTAAAATTTTTTAAGCAGCGTGCGTAAAATATTAAATTTGTTTCTTAAATATTCTGATGGGGTTTCCAAATCCAAAAAACTTGGTCAGAAATTAGTTAACATTTTTTAATAAAACATAAAAAATAATAATTTTCTCATTCTCATTACTTTTTCACATTTTTTTTTTAAAGATATTATAATAAATTTATAAAAAAAAAACAAGCTAGAGGGCTATAATATGCTGAATCCTTCCTTCCCATCACCACTTTACTAGTAAATAAAAAAAAAAAAAAAAATAGTATGCCTTAATATTTTCATATTTATAATTAAATATAAAAATAATATATACAACGCTTGCTTAAAAAACGAAAAAGCACAACAACTTATAAGCATACATATATTTATATAATTTTGTATGTATATACTAATAAACTGTCTGCATATACAACAACAAAGACAATAATCATTGATACTGCTGTTGTCAAGTAAACTTCTTCCTTATGCCAAAAACAACAACAACGGCAATAATCATGCTGTTGTCAACTAAACTTCTTGTTCATTGTAATGCATCATATAAATTTTGTGTGTATATACAAACGAAAACCACCACTTGCTTATACAAAAAGTGACTACTACATATGTTTCTATGGATATACATGTTTAGATAGAAACAGCAACATTGAAGCATTGCAATGCTTTTTTATCTTTTTACAACCCAATAAACGATTCTAGGGGGAGTTGCTGTCAAATTTCAAAAGTCGGCATATATATATATATTTATATATATATATATATATATATATATATATATATATATATATATATATATATATACCATATGTGCTAAAGAAAGAATGCAATTTAAAACTTGTTTTTATGTCTTTTGGTTCAGAAGAATTCTATTTTTATTTTTTAATAGAATGTGATTAATAGGGCTTACATATATCTTTAATTTCATTTTTCTAAGTTAATTATTACAAAAAATTCGGAAAGTAATATTAGAAGAACGAAAAAGTATCACAAAATCCCCCCTTAAGGATTCCCATTCACTTAGGACCATATATCTTCAATTTTATGTTTCTAGGATCATTATTATAGAAAAGTCAAGAAGTACCATTAGAAAAATTAAAAAGTACCCTCTTGTTAATTCTTACCCACATAAGACCAGAAAGTTCCCTCTAGTGAATTGTCATGCACCAAAAAGCCAAAAGCTGTGTAGGAAAAATTGTTAGAATTTACAAATAAAAATGCTAGAAAGTGCTAAAAATAAAAAAAGGTGTTGAAAAAAGTGCTAAAAATTTAAACTGTATGTATTTGTAAATAAAGAGATATATTTTTTATTTATATCAGGGCTAAAGTTAAAGGAACACTCCAAATAACATTTGATGAACTAAAATAATATATAAAATATATATCTTTTTTTAAAATATGTGAAACACTTACAGTATCAAGTTTACATTTTTCGTCAAATAACATTTCATGTTTTAAGTTTTTTTTTTTTTTTTTTTTGTCTAAAAATTATTTTTTTATATTCTTTTTATTGACTGAAAATGAAGGAATTCAATTAGAATCAGCTCTTACATAATAATTTTATAATTTCTTATTGCATTTTCCAAGTTATACTAACATTTTAATAAGAAAGGACTTCTCGAAAAAGTTTGTCTTCGAAAAAATTATTTAAAAATGCAACAAAATACTCACAATAATATTTCAAAAAATTAAATAAAACATCATCGGGCTGCTAATTTATCAAATTTTAAGCAAGTGGTAAAGCATAACCATATATAAAATAAGTAAGAAAGATATAGTCGGTCAAGCCCGACCATATAATACCCTACACCATAGTGTATGTGCATCAAAATTCTGGGAAGGATCTTATATGGGACTTGCGTCTAATTGTGTACCGATACTTATATTAAATATAATGCATTTTTTATTAAACATACATATGCATAATAATGTGTTGATATTAATATTTATATCGGATTTATATACTTACAAGTATTTCCCGGAAGGGGGACTTGTATGGGTCCTATGGATAATTACGGCCCGATTCTTATAAAATTTGGCACTGAATTTTTCTACTTATAACTTTTGGTTAAAAATTGATAAGTTAACGACCCATAATATTATATTATGATACTTTAAATTGAGAAAAAAGTTATTTAGTTATGTATAAATATTTTAATTTTCGATATCAATTCAGTTATATCCACAACAAAATTGCAAAATTGCTATTTTATCATAATTATTTCTTATAATAAAAGAATCATAGTTTACTTTTCTGATAGGTTAACTGTTTGTAATTGTTTTGATTTTACAAAATTTATTTTGCTGAACACACTTTTTAAAGGTTACATTAGTTACCAGTGTTGCCAGGATCGTCGCACAAAAAAGTCTAAATTGAACTTTAAAAAAGGTCAAAAAAAGGCTACATATCCTATAAAATTAATCCAAAAAAAATAATTTTATTTTTTATTTGAAAACTTATTTTTTCTCGTACCCTTTTAAATTTATTGTAATAAATTTATAAATGAAGTTTAAAAGAAATTTAAAAATACCTAATGCTTTTTCGTCATTTTTAGATTGTAATTCGTTTTTGATTAAGAATTTCTAAGAATTTAGGTGATTTTTCGCTTTAATATTTTTTAATTTTTCAAGCGTAAATAATTTTTTAAAATTATGTTTATAAATATATATGTGATGTACTTTAAAAATTAATTATAATTAATTTAGTAAGCCCATAACATTAGTTTAGCCATGTTATATTAAGAGATTTTATTCTCTTATTTGCCGCCGGCAAAAGTTTTCGTTAAATAAAAAATCGTGTGAATAAATACACACAAATGCTTAAAATAAAAATAAGACTTTAGCCTTGTAAAGGCAAATTTTAAAACCAAAAAGTTATAAAAAGCTAGAATCTAAACGAAAATTTCTAGGCTAAATGCAAAATAAAAAGGCTAGATTAAAAGGCTAAACTGGCAACACTGTTAGCTACCAACGTTAAAAACATAAAATTTTAGTTGCAGTTTTAATTTTAAGAAAAAAAACTAATAATGTTTTTATAGTACAAAACTACAAATTATTAGAAAAAATACACAAAAAGTGCTAAAAAAATCCAAAAATAATTCGAGTAGTGCTAGAAAAAGTGCCACGTGTTAAATTCGTTTTTTTTTTTTGTTCTATAAAATTTAAAAAGTGCTGGAATTGGCAACACTTTTTACTTGGGACCACATATCCTGAATTTCATATTTCTAGGTTCAAGGTACCACATAGTACACTCTTGTAACTTGTTACCCACATAGAACCATTGATCTTCAATTTAATTTTACTAGGATATCTATTGCAAAAAAATCAAAAAGAAAAACCAAAAAGTACCATAAAGTTTCCTGTTATGTATTCTCATTTACATCGGACCATGTATATTTAATTTCATGCTTTTTACGTTCAATATTATAGAAAATTAAAAAAAAGTGCCATCAGAAAACGTAAAAGTACCACAAAGTTCCCTTTCATGAATTCTTACCCACATAAGGTCTTTAAATTTATATTTTTAGGTTCTATATTATAGAAAATTCCAAAAGTAACATTAGAAGAACAGAAAAAGTACCACAAAGTAGTACCGCCTTGTAAATTCTTATCGACGTATGACCATGTATCTTTAATTTCATGCTTCTGTGTCAATTATTACAAAAAATTTAAGAACTATCATTAGAAGAACGAAAAAGTTTCACGAATCCTTCTCTTGTGAATTCTCAGTCACTTAGGGCTACATATACGTAAATTCATGCTTGTGGCCTTAATATAATAGGAAATTCATTATCAAGTTTGAATGAAACTTAATTTCCCACTTTTATCCTGTTTTTGTGGTACTTTTTATTCCCAACGGATGTAACAAAAATTTCATTCCAATGAATTTCTAAATTGTTGTGGGATGCCATATTAAAGTACGCATGTGTATGTCTCAATAAATATAAAAGATGTGAAAAAAGTAATAAAAATGAGTAGAATTTTTACCCTTTAAACTTTCGAATTTCAAAAAAGTATTGAATATGTGATTCTCATTTTTCGACAAGCAACGAATACGATATGAATTCTATTTCTGCGTTTACTGGACTAAAAGATACATATGGTGGGGTGCAAAGAAGTACCAAAATAAAGTTTCTAACCGTTTTCTCCCTAAAAGAGCTGAATTTCTAGAAAGTACCGTACACCAGTCCGATTATTTTTTTAAAACGATAACTATAAAACTTTTTGGTATCTCTATTACTTTAGCAGATGTAAGGTTGCAGAAATTACTTAATTTTACCCTTTTTTACCCCCTAAACAATCGAATTGATATTATATATATATATATATATATATATATATATATATATATATATATATATACTGAAAGGTTAAATTTCGAATGTAGTATTCTCTCCCATCAAATAGATTCAGTAAGATTTAGGGGGTAAAAGAGGGTAAAAACAGGTAATTTCGGTAACTTTATATATGATAAACTAATGGAGATACAAAAAAGTTTTATAGTTATTGTTCCTCACTTAAAAAATAATCGGACAGGTGTCCGGTACTTTTTTAAAATTCAGGGAGAATACGGAGAATGATAAACTAATGGAGATACAAAAAAGTTTTATAGTTATTGTTCCTCACTTAAAAAATAATCGGACAGGTGTCCGGTACTTTTTTAAAATTCACGGAGAATACGGAGAATGATAAACTAATGGAGATACAAAAAAGTTTTATAGTTATTGTTCCTCACTTAAAAAATAATCGGACAGGTGTCCGGTACTTTTTTGAAATTCAGGGAGAATAAGGTAAAAACTTTATTGTGGTACGTCTTCTATATATATATATATATATATATATATATATATATATATATATATATATATATACTGAACGGTTAAATTTAGACTTTAGGTTGCTCTCCCATCAAATAGAAAAAATAAAAAAAAAGAAATTTACGTTGCAAGAAAAATTAAAATCTGCTTATTTTGTATTGTATTATAAATGGGTTTTGAAAAATTTTTCAAATTTAGCGGATTTTTTTTAAAAGATTGCTAGAATTTTAAAGAATTAAAATGTTTATTTGTTATATTCCGGTGTATAGTTCTAAAAAGGGAATATTATTAAATTTTTGGTCATACTAAATATATAGGTCTAATTTTATTTTTGAGAAATTACAAATTTAATCATTTACGCGAATGTAAAAATTTTACGTAAACTTATAAAGGAACTAATATGTTAGAAAAATCAAAAACAACCCATTTTACATTAACATTTTTGACACTCTATTAAATTTATCAAAATTTTTTATTTTTTGTAAAAAAAGAAATATAAAAGTTTTGAGGTTATTTAAAAAAAATACTAAATATTTATACATATTATTTTTTTCCATGATATTAATGTTCTAAAAAAAAGAGAAAGCTTTGAAATAATATCTTTAAAAATGGAATGTTAAAAAATTTTTTCTAAAAAGCATTAAAAATTAATTTTTCGCGTAGACAATTTTTTCGCCGCCTGTTGTTTAAAAGCGGAAGAAACCTAAAGTTTTTAATTGATATCTTCGAAAAATTTATTTTTAATTTTTGCCTACGGAGGAAAGCACAGTGGCGTGTATGTTTCATTTACACACTCTAGCCAATAATATTTAAAAGCATAACTCCTGCTCAAACACTAGAATTTGAACACGTTAAATCAAAAAAAGTAGTAATTTCTCCTTTTGGTGTGGAATATTGTGTCATTTTTATTGTCTAGTATTTTACAAAATACTTGAAAAAACAGCAAGAAATAAAAATAAACTTCTGTTACGAAAAAATAAAAAGAAAAAAGAATCATAAAAAATAATTAAAAGTATTTAATAACTTTTAAAATTATTTTTTTTTTTTAAATTTTCTTTTTCATTTAATGTTTCAAAATTCTGGGTGGGCTAATTTTTTTTTTGTGCTTAGCCCCTGACCTTTCTACGTCAATGAAGGCAAACTTTCTGGTAGACAAAGTATATGAAATAATACAAATTCACTTTCGACACCATCACCAATGTCATTACAATCAAAAATAACAATAGTATCATCGTCATCATGAGTAGTAGCAGCAACATCAGCATCGAACATTAACAATTACAGCAAGCAACACAAATTTGTTTTAGCAACTGTAAAGGAAATCAAAAAGTTTCCATGCTGAGCTTTTGCATCTTCAACAGATAGTTACCAGTAGATGGCAATCGAAACAACCCAACAAGAGAGAATTAACCCAAAAATTATCCATTCATCTATCTATCTATCCATCGAATAAAGCAAATATAAACAACGCAACTTCAGCAATATCAACGGCAATGCTATGCAAAACTACTTCACGATTTAATTTGTTGTTCAATGATAGTTTAAATTGACTTTTTTATGGAAGTGTAAGTTTAATGTGTATTTTCGAATTGTATCCTTTCTGTCGTATGTTTATACATGATACTTTTCCTTTACATATAAACATAAACATAGAGTACGAATGTAGACTTGAATGACTGGAGATGTTAAAGAAACTTGAATTGTTGAAATTATTTTCTCTTCTCACTTACACTTGTTCACTTATGTATAATTGGAATGTGCGTGTGACATTCAAGAGTAACGTGATAATTTGTCGTATTGTTGCAAGTTTTCTCATACTCACATACAGAGACACAAATTTTTATATAAAGACATATATAGCAAAAAATTCTACACATAGACAAAAATTTGATTGGGAATTAACATCTTCAATGGTGATGAGCAGGGCAAGTTTTTCGCTTGAAAGCTTGCATATTTCAGAAGAGTTAAAAAATGCATATTTTCATACAATAAATACCAAAATTAAATTTCGTAACAAAAACGATATCTTTAGTGATCTTGTCTGTATAAATTATTTAGTAAATGTTTTGAATACTTCTTAATAATTTTATAGAAAAAAATTCATAAGGATCAAATATGACTATCAAATTCTGTTTACATATAATTTTAATATATCATTCATTACATCAAAGAACGCCAACAAATTTTCCTTTGATCTTCGGATTTTGTTAATATTCGGCATACGCATACCCCATGAAGAATTTGAATATATCCGTTTTATTTTTTTGAAATAAAGATATTGATTTTAAAATATATTACAAGAAAATTAAAATCGAAGGGGTAGAGATTTGTCAAAAATAATTTGCAAAATTGCAATTGCAAGTGCGTTTCTAAATAAATAATGTAACTTTGCATCATTGCCTTTAAAGCAGTCTCAGTTGGCCTTCATTAGAGCATTGAATTATTAAAATCAGTCTACGTGGTTTGTCGGATTTTTAACTAATAATTTCAAGATTTTTTCTTTTTTTTTTTTTTTTTGAAATTGGCTCCATAGGTTATATGCGTACCAAATATGAATAATATCCTCCATCAAAAAATTTCTATTTTTTATAAATCTCTCGTGGAATAAACGATATATTTTTTTTTTTTATAAAAAAATCGAAAACTATCAGAAGTTTAAGTTAGAAAAATGCATATTTATATAAGAAAACACATGAACTTGTCTGTTTTTTATACATATTACTCTGAATATTATTGAATTTTTTCGTACTTTTCGAAGCGCACATTTTAATTTTTTTTGTTCATATTTGAACTTGCCCCGGTGATGACACATATATGGGCTATTTTGAAAATTTTTTGATTTTTGGGTTAAGCAAAATTTATTTATTTTTTTTAATGCCACGTTAAAAATATATGCAAATAAATATAGTTACTCAAATGCCTACGAAATCCGTTCACTTTAATCATTTCGATCAAAATTTAAAAATTAGTCCAAGATTAATGTTAATATTAATCAAAATTGGATGTAATTATAAAAATTGCTAAGTAATTTTAATAAAAAATACAATTTTTGTAAATTCTTGATAATATTAGTGGTACATATTTTAGGATTTCACAGCAAAATTTGTAAAATATTCTTTAAATGAGAGATCTAGAATTTTTTTTATAATTTTGCAAAAAATTTAGTTTGAATTTTAATTATTTTTTCACACATTGTGGAAAAATATTTTTTAAAAGAAGGTTTTTATGCGCAATAACTATGCAGTAAAAAATTAAAAATATTCTCTAAAAACGCGAAAATATGCACATAAATAATAAAAAATATTTGTATTTTTTTTAAAAAAGAAAAATTATGTTTTACATTAAAACAAGTGTTTAGTTAATATTTTAATAAAACACTTATTATTTTAATGTAAATATGGAAACACTGAAATTTACCAACTGCGTCGAAATTTGATTCCCTATTTTTTTATTATATCACATAAAAACATTATTGATCTTCCATTTGCTTACCCATTTAATTCTAGTCATTATGATTAGTTCAAAAATTATCATATGCTTTCTTAAAAAAAACATTGTTTTTACAACAATAACTGATGCTATTCGGAAAAGCATAAAAGCTAATACGTCCTCCACATTAAATTTCAAAATTAACTTTAATGAAGATCAATTAAAAATGGCTAAATAAGATCAATTAATCTGATTCTAAATCTTCAATTTTATTGAGAAATAAGGCGAAAGTAATGCTCATATTTAAAACTGACAGCTATTTACACAAAATCTATTTAGGAATTCTTTCATGAAACCAAAAAGTATTTAATTAAAGAGTACTGTAAAAAAGTGCTAAAAAAGCATTTAGCAAAATTTTATAAATTTTCAATGCATTTTAACTTTTTCAAATGCTAAATCTAGCACTGAAATTGCATAAATGGCAACACTGCACTGCTGGCTTTTCTAATGCGGCCAACCCCTGTATGGTTATTTATTACGCACTATTATTAGATCAGATACATACACATATAAATGTAAGACACATACATACGTACATACATATTGCTCAAAATTTCCAAGAACCCTCTCTAAAATTAATATTCCATGTACTTAAGATATATTTTTTGGTCGATCTTATAATAATTTTATCGTCATTAATATTTCTTAATTCATATTTTAAAAATGTTGAACGAAATACGAAAAATACTCATTTTAAGTGGTTGATAGAAATGCTGTGGTAAGGAAGGTAGCAGGTAATGATAGCTGAATTTTATTGAAACTAACTCATGGCATTTAGGAGTTTACTATCTTGTTTAGACTCAACTACTGAAACCTATTGAAAAAAATGTCTGGTCCATTAAAATTTGGGTTTAAAATTTTTGTGATGATAAAAGTAACCAATTTTCCTACAGTCGATAAATGTACCAAAAGTATAATTTTATGACCAGTATTTTAGATCAGATGATTGACCATAAAACATTATTCCCGAAAAATGCAGCTAATTTTTGAAAGCGTATAAGTGATAGAAATTGATAGCATACTTTGTTTATAAGAATTTAAACTATATATTTTTTAAACAATGTTCTGAAAAATATTCAAGTTTGCGTCATTATAACCACCAAACTAGTAATCATGTTACATGAAGTGTTGGCTTTCAAATTATCAAAAATCAGATTTTCATTTTAGCATTTTTGGCTTAAAATTTACCACCGTGCAGTGGGGAATAATCAAAAATTTTTGGAAATAAATCTGTAACTTGTAATCGGCTGTTTGGATTTGCATAAAATTTAGTATAGGCGTAGCAGGCGAGAGTATAATTTTAAGTTTTGAGGGGGTACCCAACAGACCAATAAGGGACGGAGCTAAGACGGCTCAAATTAAGGCACCTCTGACATAGAAAATTTTTAATCGCTTGCCAAATTTTTGTTTCTCGTCCTATTTCAAATATTTTTATGCAGGCCTTGATAAGAAACATATGTATGTGCTATTTATCTATTTATGCTATTTATCTCTTATAGTTTTCAAGTTATTTGCTTTTGCAATTTCAACTATCTCAATTTTGCCAGATCTTGGTTCAGTTTTTCCAATACATCGCTAATACTTTTAGGCGATATAATTTTTTTTTTAGTTTGTTAGAGAACAAAAATTATTCATCGAATAAGAAAAATGAACTCAATATGTTTTTACAAAAATAAACGATTTTGAAATTGAAAATTCAATAAATTATGATTTTCTTGGTAAAAAGATAACATAGAATAATTTTATAATTCCCTGAAAGGTATCTTAGCGGAGATGACCCTAAAATGAAAAACGAGCTTATTCATCTAATAGAACTATGTACAGACCCTCTAGAATTTTACATGTTTTATATAAAAATTTTGATTCTAAAATCATCTATCTGAATATGCTTTTCAGAAAAGTGTAAAATTATCATATGTTCTTAAAGAAAATTTTATTTTAGAGAAATAAAAGTGTGGTCACTTTTTAGCCAAAAATAAAAAAAAAGAAAATTATAATTCCAAATAAATAGTACATGTAGTCATGTTTTTATAGGTCTTATTGAAGATGTAAAAATATTTTAAATCGGATAAGAAACAAAAATTTGGCAAGCGATGAATATTTTTTTGTCATAGGTTCTCTATTTTGAACTCCAATAGTTCTGCTCCTGAAGAGTATGTGGGGCCCCTCTCCAAACTTAAAATTTTACACTACTCTGCTACGCCAATATGAAATTTTATGCAAATACTACCGCCAATTAAAAGTTACAGATTTATTTCCAAGAAAATTAGAGTCTGCCCGCTGTGCAGCACTTAAAAGAGCTCCACGATTCTAATGTAGTTAACCAAATGACAGGAAAAAAATATTTATGAGCTTTTAAAGGACTAAATTTAGATTGTTAAGCTATATACCAAATAAAGTTAAATCGAACAAGAACAAAACATTTTTTATAAAACATTAAGTATGATTTTTTTACATTCTCTGTTAATATTTTTTGTAATTTTCTTAAATATTTAAATTCATACAGTTAGTTTTTATCAAAATAAAGATTTTGATACTCATATTAACTATGTTTATGCAAAATATTATGTCAGATTGACTGCCTGATAAACTGTGAAGTTGCAAGAATATTGAAATAAAAATTACATCTAAAAGCAAGCATAAATTTAAAAATTTTAATTTTCATGAAAAATAATAAACAACTTTGAGAAAAAAAACCTTTATAATAGGATATTTTGTGGAATGTATGAATATTGAGGACAGCGTTGGACATTTTTTATACACTAATAGATGCAGCTTCCAAATACGTTTTAAATGATATCGCACTTAGCATGCGTTTCTTTGTAAGAAAATATCTCCTAAACTACTGGTCGGATCGAATTGAAATGTATGAAAGAGTTGTAGAAGAGGATCTAGGCTTTCAGAAAAATCTTCTTGAAAATACCCTGTGATAACACTTGATAAGCTACAGGGTGTCAGAGTTGACTAACTCGAGTATGTAAAAGTTTCAAAAAATTGTAACTCCTAAAAATCAAGACCGATTTTAATGATTTTTTCATTTCTGTAAAGTGCTTGGCAAGATAAAGAAAAAATATGCTTATTGACCTAACAGTTAAAATGATATTTACATTTGAATTTTGAATATTTGATTTTTTGCCTCGATTTTATTCCGTTTTTCCGGAATAATTCCTAAATATATAAGGGACAATTTTTTTTTTAAATATCCTGTAATTTGTAATATATTCCGAAATAACATGCTGAAAAAATTTTTTGGATTATCTCAATTCGTCTATACGTTAAAAATGTTTAAAATCAGCACTGTGGAATTAGTATGTAAAATGGCTATTTTTTACAAAAATATAGTACAATTTTTTAGATTTTTTCTGAAAGTTCTGTTAATAAAAAAATTTGTTTCTTTACATATTTCAAAAGACAAGCTTCATGAATGGTTAACAAAGAAATTTTAAATTGATGTAGGTCTGCACCCTTCATACAGCGTTGGTCGCAAATGGTGAATTTTAGAAAAAAGTTTCATTTTTAACGATTAAATTGCGAGCGATTTTTTCAACTTATTGGCGATATTAAATCACAAAATAGATTTAGACCGATCAGACACTAAATTGCTTCCCGCCCGGTCAAAAACGAATGCAGGAGTGCAGATTTTATGAAAAAAAGTTAATTTTGTAAACGACTTTTTTCAAATTGCACAAATAAGCATATTATCATAATATTTTCACAATTATTTCATACGTATACTACAAAATAAATATCTAATAGCTTCAACAACCAATTTTTGTATTACCCATGATTACAAAATTTTTTATTTTGCTTGCTCCACCGGGGGGAAAAAAATAACATGTGTGCAGAAATTGAATCGATTGGTCGTAAACCGGCCAGTCTAAAAAAGGTGCAACTTATGTAGTAAAATAGTTTATTTTCTCTTTGCAAGAGCTGATGACTAGCTATCTATTGTTAAGCAAACAATGATTTTATTGATTATACATTCTTCAATTTTATACATAATTAATGCTTACAATGCAATATTACTTACAGTGGAATATGTAACAGTTGGGCAGAACATTTTGTGTTATAAGCACATATAAAGAAAATTACATTATTGTACAATGCGTAAAGAGTTGACTGTTTAATAGCTTGTGTAATTCGATATTATTTTTAACAGTGTAAAAATATTAACATGCCAACTTTTATAATTTTTGGTTAATCGACAATACTTAAATTTCGAGTGACTGGTTATTCCAATAACAATCTAAAAATATTCGTTGTAATAGTCCAAAAATTCACGCTGTACTTTGCATTTTATGCCAATATTTGTATAATAGGTAAAAAGTCGATACCTTAAATTCATATTTTGGTCTATCTACACTGAAATAGAAAGCATATGTGAGATATTTTATTGATTTGTAAAAGCTACAAATCCTACTCTACAAAATAATAAAAACTCTTGGCCTTTTCAAAAAGAGCCCAAGTATAAATTTTTATTTTGATTGCTTATAACATCACAACAAGTCATAGTAGGCTAAAAATTATATGTCAAAAATGTCTGCTTTTTGTTCTAAAAAAAAGCGCTTATATAGCTTTTTTCGTAAAATGTTAAATTAAAAAGTAATAGCTCATTATAAGTTTTAGTTACTTTTAGTACCTTTTTTAGATCAAAAATCAAAGTAGACCGGCCGGTTTACGACCGATCGACCAATTTTTGCACACATATTATTAATATATCTGGTAGATGGGGCTAAAATCTACCAGAAACAGCTGGTGGATCAAACAAAATCAAAACTTTTGTAGATCCCATAAATTTCATGGGAGGTCTAGTGTATACGTAACATTTAAGTTTTCTAATATATTTTGTTCATATTAATGTTATTATTTGTAGACATATATATGTTATAATAAAAAAGTAGTAAATTATTTCATTAAACAATATTTGTTTTATTTCTTCCACATATTTGCATAGGTATTATACATATTCCTCATATATTTATTTTATTAAGGATATAATGATAATAATATTAGTGATTTTCTTGAAAATAATCTGAAACATCAAACGTTAGAAAATTTTTAACTCCTTAGCTCCGAAATCTTCTTTTTCTATTTCAAGACTAATTTTTGGTGTTCTTATAGAATATATAGCTGGATCAGATGATGTTAATAAATATTCCATTAGGTCCTTGTTTTGCGCTATTATTGAAAAGGTTATTTGACTTTTTGGAGAAATCGAAAAGTTTTCGAAAAGTTCGAATAGTTGGAATTTTAAGAAAAAAGTTGCATTTTCTGAAATTCCCTAAAAACCGGTTAACCGGTATATTTTTTATTTTTTATTATTTTTTTTTTTTTGCAGAAGTAAATATTTCTATTTGTATTTCTTTAAAAAAAAAACTCAACAAATCTCATAATATTCAAATTAAAATTTGTTAAATATAATTATTTTAAGAAAAAAATTAACTAAAGCAAGAAAATAATTATAAAAAAATGAGACTATACAGTGTGTACAGAAAATATGGCTTAATATGGAAAAAGCGTATCCAAAATTTTTCGAAATCAATTTGGCAAATGCAACTTCTTTGCAGAATAATATAAGGTATATTGGTTTAAAAACCTTAAATATTTAAATTGTTCGTAAGTTTTTACAAGAGAGGCCTGTCCACGAAAAAAATTATCCTTTGCAATTTTTTGTCATAAAATGAAATCATGAATTTAAATCTCAACTAAAACTTTATTTTATTAAATTGTAATATATATGCATTAAAGATAAAATAAATATTATGTTATGGTGATTTGCCCACATGAAATTTTTGGACCATTTTTTTATCACCCAACATTAGTTTTTGTGCGGTACTTTTATCAACATGAAAACAGGCTCTTCGCCACTTGTTCTAAAATCTTTTACTCTTCTTTAATAATATTTTCATCATCGAGCAATATCTCTTAGTTTGGCGGATCTCTGTGCCATTTAAAGGATTTACTTCTTTAGTAAAAACATTTATAATATTTGCATTATGCAAATCAATTGTGTCTTTTACACTTTTGGCTAAAATAGTATAGAACTATTGTGTTGTTAAATAAAAGTTTTTTAACCTTTCTGAACACTTTTCGATATAAATTTTGGTATCTATTAGTCCATTTACAACCATCTTTTTGTTTCTCAGATAGTACAACTACTAATAAACAGCTGAATTGCCCAAAAAATATTATAATCTTTGAGAAATTTAAAAATTTTTTTATGCATATTTTAGACAAATCCCTTCTCTGTATCGACACATAACCCACATAACTAAAATTATTGAAACCCCACATTCTGAGGTACTTTAGGGTGCTTAACTATAACTTGAGTTTGAATTTTCAAGGATTTTGCACAAAATTGTTTCTCGATTTTTTTCTTGCCGGTATTTTTTTCTTGACGGTATTTTACATTTACTAATCTCTTAAAGTTAAAAATTAAAAAATGACACTTGTTTTGTACCGATTTGGTTTATTAGTTTTAAAATTGTCAACTTTTTCGTAGACAATCTTTAATGGACTTTAATATTTATTTAAACTTATTAAATTAATTTCAATTTAACCTTAAATTATATTTATAAACTCTTCGCTTGAAAAGTAAGCTTTTGCACATTTTCCAAGTATTTTAAAAACAATGAGTTTTTAAAATTTTTGCATAAATTTTTGGATACAAAAATTTGTTTTCTTAACAAAATCTCAATTTGTTAGTGATTTCTTGGTATTGCATTAACTTATCTGTATAAATTATTTTGTTTTTTAATTGTAAAGAAAAAACAAAATTCAAAAGTAACTAGCATGACTATCAAAGTATATTTACGAAGGTACATTTTAATATACTTTTAGGGTGTTATAAATAATCGAAAACTATTAGAATTTTTAAGTTAGAAAAATACATATTTATATTATAAAACACATGGTATGGTTCTGCATATTTCTGTTCGTATTACAAAATTTTTTTTCGAGCTTTTTTAAGCGCATATTTTAAGTTTTTTCGTGCATATTTTAAATTTCTCCGTCTATAAAACACAACAAGAAATCATTCTTTATAAACATTCATAAGTTAACAAATTTTTCCTACATTTAGTATTTAGTATATATGTTTTTTGAAATAGGATGTTATATTTAAAACTGGTTTTTGTGTTAAAAAAACGGTTTATTCGACGTTCGAAAAATGAATATTTTGCAAAAACCAACAGTATTTTAACCGATAAAACCGGTTTTTAAACCGTTTGGAAAACTGAGCCGATCGCCCTAGCCAATACTCTATATATTTATTTTTGGAGTCATTGATTTCCAGCAGTTCTTTAGTTTCATAACCAAACATTTTGAATTTGTCCACATTGATTTGTTTTTTACTATTAATGGCTGACAACATAATCTTAAAACGCTTCAAAATATGTATGTCAATGCCTGTGATTGAAGATGTGAATTCTGGATTTTTAAAGAAACGTATTTTCATCATTTGAACTTTCATAACCATGAAGAGGTTTATCAATTATTAATCCGAGTTGTTTTTTTTTTAATTCTAATTGAATTCTTTTCATCTTCTCTTTTCCTAATTCGAGAAGTTCCAAATTGTTTTTAACTTTAGCATCTTCCTGGCCGGGAATATTACTGTACTTCATATCATATGCAAGATGTAACTGCAAAATCTTATCCTTGCGTGGAGTGGTGAAATTTCAAATTTTCATTAACAAGTACTTCAGATTTCTCATGACATTGTCAACTTATTTTTCCACATATATTGCATTTCCATATAGATTTTGTATCTGTTATAGCAACTTTTCGTCATGGCTAATTGTTGCTGAAATGCAGCTTTATTAGTTCTGTTTGTTATTTCAATATTTATTGTGGGCACTGCTGTAATTTCTTCTTCCAATTGGTTAACAGTACTGCATATTGTAATAGTGGTTTCTTTTGTTTATTCAAAAAGGATTGGACTTCACTAAAATTTGGAACTTAGAGTTAAATTTATCCATATATCTTCAAACTGTTTGTCGTTTTTTGTCGATAAGAATTTCTTATTTAAACGCATTCGAAGTGGTACTTGAGGCGCTACAAACATTAAGGTATAAATATTTCCGGAATTACTTCCATCCAGTTGTTTGTATTCCGAAAATCCTGATGTTCCATCGCAGTCCCATTTGAACATTAAAATAAGTTCTGAGTCGTTGCCTTTTTCAATGTTATTAATGCTGAAGTTTGATATATTTCCAGGGTCAGTGTATTCAAGTAATTGCGATATATTAACTTCAGCACCCTTCACAGTAGCATTAACCGGGTGCTCCATCAGCTGTAAAATATTAGTTTTCGCTTCTCTTACTGATTTGTTACTAGGAATGTTATCATAACATTTTAAATAACAGATTTCCTCAAAATCTCATACTCCTTTCTTGATAATCCCAAATTTAATATTACATTTAATGTTTTAAATGTATCTTTTATCACTGCTGTATCACCGCTCGTATGTCAGTTTATAATAGATTCCTGTATGGAATGATACATGGCTTTTTTTATTCCTTATATAATTAACGCCATGATAAAGGAGAAAAAGCAAATTTTTTTCCGACACAAATTTCTGAATAACTCCGAAAGTATTGAACAGATAAAAGACAGTGTAAGGACGACTTTCAAACAATTTTGGCTCACATCTACTGGTGTTTCATCTAATTATATCGGACAAGCCGTTGTCGAATTATGGTAAAATATACTCGTTTAATCGCCTTATTTAGGGTAAAATATTAGACATGCCCATAAAAAAATCAGGACCTGATAAAAAAAACTAAAAGCAGATTCGTGTCTAGCACGTCATAATCCATTTAGTCCACCTATATGTAATTTCCAATTGCACCCACTAATTTATAACATGCGGGCAGTTGTGAAAATGGACAAATCACTTAAGAAGTATAAAAGAAATAAAAAAAAACATTTTTTTTAATCGCTTAAGTTTATCTCCATACTTAATTTTTTTCACTGTATCTATAATATATAGAAGTCAATCTATCTTTCCACTGGTATCTATGTGAATGTGCTGTTAGAGTTGATACTGTTGTTTACTCTGATGTGGCAATATTTGTTGATAGTGTTGGCATTTTGACGGCTGTTGTTGCTGTTGGACTCATCATAGTCATCTGTTTAGAGATTGTTTGTTGAATGATTTTGGAAAAATTGTTACAATTGATGAGCTAATAAAATCAACAAAAGTTGAATGCATCAACTGATTGTCAGTTATACTTTTAAATACATTTTAAGTTCACCAAAAACTATAATATATAAAAAATTGTATATCTTTCAAATAAGTGAAATAATCATTGAATTATTGAATCATTCTCCTCCAAAATGACTCTTTATATTTTCACTTTAAAAACGGCATAATCTGGAGTGTGGAACTTCTTAAGTACATAAAAATTTCGGAGCACTCTAACTTTTAAAATATTAAAAAAGGTAGCAACTTGTAGATCTCTAACTTTTAAATAAATTTTACATTTTGTAAATTGACTTAGATTTTAAACTGTTGTACAATCTTTTATATATACTCCAAATAAGTAATGATTTATTTAACATCTTCATTTTCTTCAACAAATTTTTGACTTTGATGTACATGTTTTTGGATTTTTTTCTTTAAGATTAATCATATTTATATAGTTTTAAATGCTATATCAACCTTTAAAACAGCTTAAAAAATCAAAAATTAATTAAAAATTTTCTAAACTTTGTCAAAAAATTTCTAATATATTTTAAGATAAAATATTTTTTTCAGCATAACTCAAAATTTTGAGGGTATATTGAAAATTTTAAAACTGAATTATGATGTCCTCAACAAGATTAACAATGCACAGTGGGGCAAATCGCAAAATTTTAGGTAATAGATCTGTATCCCCTAAACTACTGGCCAGATCGAATTGAAATGTATGGGAAAGTTGTGGAGGAGTACTTAAGATTCTCAAAAATTTCATAGCTTCTATAAATCAAGTCCGATTTCAAATATCTTTATATTTCTGTAAAGTGCTTAGCAAGATAAAGAAAAAACAAGTTAGAGCGCTATAACCAGATGTGCCGAATCTTTTATACTCTTCAAAACCTTACCAACAAATAATAAAATTTACGCCTTGATGTATGCTTTTATATTTTCACATTTATACTTACAAAAATAATCCACATATTTTTCCAAACTACAAAAATTTAAATAATAAATTGAACCATTATATCAAGCGTTGTTTCCTTAAACAAAAACAATACTGATAGCTTCTGATGACTACTAAATTTATATACATATGTTGTATGTAAATACATGCTTATGGAAAAACAATAACTCTGGGTCAATACAATACTTCCATTTTCAACTAAAAAACGTTAAGTTATCGATTATCAGTAATCATCTTTTGAGCAGCCTCAATTTCAATATTTTCAAAGTCCCATAAAAATATTTTATAAATTAATATTGGACAAAAATTAGAATCGCCGTACAGTGAACTAAACCTATATTAAAATTGGAAAAAAGTAGATGGAAATTAGATACAACTACGAAATTTTGTATATGTGTAAAAATTTACCGCCTATTTATAAAAAATTTTTTAAAAATTGAAAAAAATCTTAATATTTTGCCAGTATTCACGGAAAGAAAAAATGTAGTTGTAGTGACCATAATCTAAGAGCAACATATTATGATTGGAACATATGATCACAACAAAAAATAGAAATGATTATAAGCTACAATTAATATGATTCCATTTTTTTATATTGTGTCCGATTTTATGGTTTGTTTTTTTAATGCTCTGATTATAGCTTTACATATAATTGAACAATCATACTACATCATTATCCCATTCTATCAGATAATGATTTGATTCTATTATATTATTATTCCATCTTATTATATTATTATACTAAATTATTTATTATCCCATGTTATCATATATTTATAAAATCTTATCATATTATTTCATTTTGTCCTATTATTATTTCATCTTATCATTAATTAAAATAAAACGTATTAATAAAAAATTATTATTTTCTTTAATTTTTTATTGAAGATAATAGAGGTGTTCATAGCAAAAAAAAAAAAAAAGATACATATTATTTGTTTATTAATTGTATTTATTTGTACCACCATATGTGGTTCAAATGCAAGATATGTTTTTTTAACTAACCCTTTAATAGTAGTTAATCAATATCTTCTATTGCTTAAATCGCACCGAGTATAACCAAATCTTGTCTATTTATATTTATTCAAATGAGAATTACAATGAAGTCGGAAAACAAACATTAAAAACAAAATATATTTAAAAATAAACAAGTTATGAATTCTTCCACTAAGTTTCTGAAAAGGAAAAGTACTATATTTATTTGAAATATTTTACAGTCCATAATAAAAATAAATAAATAATATTAATAATAATAATAATAATAATAATAATAATAATAATAATAATAATATTGTTTAAAAACAGAATATGGTTTAAGAACAAGGAAAAAGAGTGCAAATATTTAATGGTTGTAGAAGTAATGATATTTTTCATATTAATAAAATTTTGTTTCTGATAAAAATATTTAAAAAAATATAATTTTTGCAGCCAATCATATTAAAAATTTTATTTAATTTTTTATTTAATAAAATTTAGTGTAAGCATTAAAAGAAAATAAAAAGAAAGAAAAAAAAAACATTGTTATCATGAACACAGAGTTATTAAAATTTAGGAAACTTAATAACGAAAATGTAATATTTTTGTATTGATAATGTAACCAAGTTTTTCTTACCGTATTGGATTAATAAATTGTCAAAATACTCACTTTTATATATTAAGTTTTATAAGAGCGCATATATCTGTGGAAACATAAGAAAAAATATTAATTATGGTATTTTCTGTGTGTATTATTGGAAATAACAAATTTATTTGAATTTGCTTTATTTCTTAAACTTTTTTTGTTTTCTAATGGTATTTGTATGCAATTTATTTCATTTAAGGACGAACGATTATATTTATATTATTTATTTCTGTAAAAATCAGTGCATTAGAAAAATTTTGTAAATATGAGAGTTTACTGAATGACTAAACCATTAAATGACATTATTTTCAATAATTTTTTAATACGAGAAATTCTTCTTGAAAAATTCCTCGTATTTATGTAGACTAACTGCACAATACAAAACGAAACATATTTTGAATGCTGAAAGTCTTAATAGCTATCTATATCAAGTGATAGCTAAGACTTACAGCTTTTGTTGTAAAATTTTGAAATATTTTTTTAGGCTTTTTCCACTAGTGGAAGAAAGTCTAGAAATTTATTTTAAAATTTAATAACAAAATGTATATCAAATGATAGTTAAGACTTTCAGCATTCCAGGTATGTCTCATTTTTTATTGTGCAATTAGGACGACTTTAAAGTCGAGGAATTTTTCAAGTATTTTTATAATTTTTTTAGTTTTAAAAACTTTTTATAAATAGGCGGTCAATGTGTGCACATATACGAAATTTCATCGTTGTGTCTAGTTCCTTCTACGTTTTTTCAATTTTAATATGGGCGTAGTCACAAGGGTTCATTGTGCGCTGTTCTAAAAAATACAAGAGTAACAAAAAAGCAATGTTTGAGATCATATCCTTTGGATTATAGATTATATTCTTGTATGGACATTAAATAATTTTTCATCGGAAATTGATTGGTCTAACAGAATTCGGTTATTTGCCAGAACTTACGAAATTATTATTGTTACTCTTACGTTATTGACGTTGGATATATATATATATATATATATATATATATTTTACCTAGTGAAGAACCTTTTAATACTCTATTTGGAATACTGTAGGAAATTTAAATGAAACAAACAGTAGAGTAAAACTTTTATATGCATCCCATGTAAATGTAGAAGTTTTCTAAAGGATTTTTGTCGTGTAGTTTTGGTATATAAACTTGAACCTTTGTCATTAGACTTAAAAAGAAAGAGTATATTATACTATTCTGAAGTGAATTGTATGGATTTTTAAAAAGATTTTCTAACAAATCATCGGGAGTCTTTAAAAAACGTTGCCTATGTGATTAAAATAAAAATCACATTTTGCAACAAAAAAAACATCAAATTATATCAGAAATATGATAAAATCATTCAGGAAACGCTAATAATACTGTTGTTGTCAACTAAATTGCTTGCTTATATAAAAAACAACAACACTAATAGTCACTGCAATGACGACAACTTGTCAGAGAAACAAGCTGAGGAAACATAACAAAATAAATTATTAAAAACAGTAACAGATGAAGCCACTGCATTCACTACATTTTGCATTGAATTGCAATAAAAATTTCAAAATTTTGGCGGCTGATTTCAAGCCGCTGTGGGCCTTTCAAATCGACGCCGGCTGATGAAGTAGACAATTAATCGCCGGTCGGCATATTTCTCTGCTGTTTGCTTATACAAAAAATGATTTTTAAATTTATATACATATGATTGTATATCGATACATGCTTATACAAAAAACAACACTAATAGTCATTGCTTCACATAAATGTTTATGTTTATTAAACAAATGACAACCAATGCATACTTATACAAAAAACAACAATTTTTTTTTTGCCTATAACTCGATTGTTTATGGACATATATAGTTAATTTAAAAAGCCGAAATTTTATGACCGATCTCAAAATTGCGTTTTGCCCGATATCTCTGTTTTTTGTTGTTTTTTTTACATATCTTCAAAATGATATATATATATATATATATATATATATATATATATATATATATATATATATTATATGGCAAACAGATAGACGAACATCGCCCTATCGGCATCATTTCCAGAAATTATAAACTTTTTTGCTCTCCGATGAAAATTGTAGAAATTACAAACGGAATGACAAACTTATATATATCCTTTTAATAATATATATAGTGAAAGGTATAATAAGTTATATAAATAAGTTATATTTTACAGTTGAAAAGATATTTACGCTTAAATTTTAAATTTTTGATTTTCTGGCTCAATTTTATTTTGTTATTGGAGAATTAGTCCTCAGAAATATGAGGGGAAATTTTTTTAAAATATTCTGTAACTTTTTATACATTCCAAAATAATATGCTGAAAATTTTTTTTATTGTCTCAATTCTTCTAGCCTTGAAAAATGTTCGAAGTCAGCGCTCTAGAATTAATATGAAAAATGGATATTTTTTTTTAATTATAGTACTATTCTTCCACTATTTTAATAAAATTAATAAAAAAAATGACGCGATTTTTTTAAATTTATTGGCGCTGTTTAATTATAAAATGGATTTAGATCGATATGGTACTAAGTTGTTCCCCGCCCGGGCAAGAAAATTCAGGAGTGAAAATTTTATGAAGAAAGTCCACTTTTTAAATGACTTT
The DNA here is from genome assembly GCA_932274085.1 of Protocalliphora azurea. Taxonomy (NCBI): domain Eukaryota; kingdom Metazoa; phylum Arthropoda; class Insecta; order Diptera; family Calliphoridae; genus Protocalliphora; species Protocalliphora azurea. The sequence goes on along the minus strand of OW026521.1, from coordinate 48,735,651 downwards.
TTTAATTGCGCAAAAAAAAAAAAAGAAATACATTTTTATTGTAGTTTTACTATTATTTCTTACACAGAAAAATTTATTACCGTATATTTTTTTAATTAACGCAGTTGTTTCATTTATCATATAAATTTAATTAATTTATATATTTTCAAGTAAATATAAAATAAAATTTAAGTAAAGTTTTATTTCTAATTTTTTTTTTTTATATCTCTCTGGAATTAGTATGAGAAATGGATATTTTTTTTATAAAATTATAGTACTGTTCTTTCACTTTTTTAATAAAATTAATAAAAAAAAATTGTTGGTGATTTGTGACTTTTTTCTGTGTAAGTATTGTAATAAAATAAATATTGGTCTTTCTTTCCTCAAAAAATCGTTCAAGTAGCTTCAACAACTAATTTTAGGCAATTTTTCAAAATAAATAATATTTGAAAAAAATTTAAAAACCAAAAAAATAATATTTTTTTTAGCAAAACTCCGTCTACTTTCTAAAAACTTATAAAATATTAAATGAAAGTAAAAATATACTTATTTACCAATTCATTGATATATAACATGTTTATATAGATCGTTTTAGTAAACATAATATATGGCATTAAAGCTGACAACTCGTGTTAAAATGTTCAAATTTCACTACGAGTATTTTATAATATTTCTTTGTGAATTTCCATATGTGCGTACACGTAACGCACAATTACACTGGCGTGAGTTTTTTGTGTAACAAGATAATATTCGTAAGAATAGATTACATTTATTTCCAATGTTGGATTATTAAATAGCAGATTTATAGAAAGGTTCCATAATTTGAAAACCCTTTTAGAAGGTCTTCAAAATTACCTTATATGATTTATTTATTAGTTCGGTATACATGTATGTACATAAACAAGCAAATTTTGACTCACTTTTTTATTTTATTTATTACAGTTTTCAAAGTTATAAAATAATTTACCTAGTTACTTAATGAATATATTGTAACAAAAATAACAATTTAACAGTCGTAAAAGTGTATTAATTTTTTTAGTGTACCTGTTTATCACTACAGGTCATAAAATTTTACTGAATGAAATTCCTACAAGCAAAATAATACGAAAGTGATTCGAATTCTTACTGCTTAGAAGAAGTATTTTACTGCCGCAGTAATCATATTCGTATTGCGGAAGTTTCTCCCATCGGGAGAGATTGTCACAGGCAGCACATCTCACAGTAAAGCATTCAGAGTAAAAAATATTGATATTTTCACATTAAGATTATGTAAAATTATGTAAAATTTATGGACATTTCCCCAATCTTGTTTACTTTTGGGGTTCAAAAAACAAAAAAAAAAAAATTAAATTTTTTAATAGCACATCGATGTTATTTAGTACTAATATTAGCTGGCTTTAATGAAACAAAAAACTGTTCGAGTGAATGACTTTTAGCGAACAGTGCTAGTGCTATGGAGGTTTAAGATAAAAGGTTATAAAAAATTGCCAGAATTCTATTTTCAACAACATTTAAAAATTACAACATGTATATAATCTACATCAATGTGTCTAAAATACAAATTAAAAGTGATACGACATTTTTGATGACATCGTAGATAATCGCGATCATACTGATTTTTTAACATTTTATTAAACAAATTTTAATCAAAAAAATATGCATAGATTTTCTCGATTTTTTATAATTTTGTGTGCTTTCGGTATCGCATGGAACAATTTCATATATATATATATATATCTTACAGTTAAACGTAAAAACATATGTATGTATGTATGCATGCATCTACGTATGCATGTAAGTATGTAAGTATGTAGTCATAAAAATTCATTGCAAAGGATTCATATAGATGTCTTCTAGCAAGACATATAATTTATTGTAATAACGTAAACTAAATTATGGACTTCATAAATTCTAAGTCTCTTTTGAAAAGATACTTAGAAGTAGTATTGCCCATTTAACCTTTTTGGGGCTAAATCTAGCCTTTTTATTTTGCTTTTAGCGTCAAAATGTTCGTTTTAGCTTCTAAAGGCTAAAGTTTTCAGATTTTAGGAACGAAGAAAATAATTTCTAACTTGTTAATACTAATTTTGCTGTTACAAAATTATTCATTTAATAATTTTTGTCTATTTATTCACACAAAAAAATTTAGATTAGAGCATTTCCATTTTAAAATTAAAACAATTTACCCTTAATTACCGATTTGGATAAAATTTTGTGCATATATAGAGGAAGATACACAAGCATACAAAATTAATTTTATTCAATTTTATTTTGAAAACTGTTTCAACTATGTAGCTTTGAAAGTGATTAATATATTTTTTAATTGGCCATAACTTTTGTTGTACGAAAGATATAATTTTTGTGCAGTGGAATTGTCAGAACATTTACTTTAAAATTTTGTATTTAAATTAAAGAAAATGTGTTTTTTAAACATATTTTTTATAAACTTTTTGTTTAGAGACGTATATTCAAAAAAGTCCATCTTTAATTTTTTTATAATTTTTTTCATAGAAAGATTTGTTGTTATACTTACTATACAGAAAATTTCATAGTGGTCCAGAAAGCAGTTACTGAGATATAAGCAAAAATTTTAATGTATATATATTAAAAAAATATATTTTTTTTTTTATTTTTATTTTTTTAGTAAAAATATTAATTAAATATTATCAACAAGTATATTAATTCTATTTAATCACACTAATAGGAGTTGGGATTTCATTTGAATTTAAAAAAATTTTTGCAATAACTTGTGTTTTTGAAAATGGTACGAATGAGTGAAGTCTATGAGTTCCTTTAATAACCTAAGAGCTTTTAAACCTGGGATTTATTTTCTTTTCTTGATCTTGGAGCAGAAAGCTGCATTTATATTAGCCAGAGTTTTTGCGTATTCATATAAATCGCCTGCATCAACAATTTGGTTTTTAGTTGGACGCTGCAGGCTTGCACGTTATGCTGCTCTCTTTAGCGAACCACCAACCCCGTCACATGGACATTTTCCATGTGATGTTGCAAAAAAATGCCACTCGGCATTACATAGAAAATCCTTTTTGTAATATATCAAATTTTCGAAATTTTTTCCATTTTTGAGCTGCGTATCCATCGGAAAAGTAAAAAATTTTGTCAATATTTTGATTAATATTTTCCTTCAAGAATTTAATGAATTTTACTTGGAATAAGTGAAATGATATTTTGTTATGCTCTAAAATATCGGAAGTCACAACAAAACTCACATGATTCATTTCGCCATGTATATTTCAAAAGTATATTACAAACGGATGAATAGTAGCTTGTGAATTTGTCCAATGATAGCTTTGTATACTAATAATCAAAAATTCTATTTCTTTATATTGGCTTTTGTTTTATCTAAAAATTTAGTCTGTTCTTTTACTATAAATGTAATATTAATTGTTCTAATTTGTTAGCAAGTATTTCCACAAATTCTTCGGTGGGAGTTGTTAAAGTTAAAAGATTTGATTTATCAACCTGTATCCATTGTTTATATTAAATATTTTCTATGCCCCAGCCAGAATAAGAATTTATTAGAGTAGTTTTGAGCTGTGTACCTCCTGGACAAAATTTACAATTGCTAATGTAGCACTTCACAGTTGGAGGATTGCATATCGATTGCGCAGTCCAATGCGTATATGTAGGAAATATCACAAGGTCATCATCAGTTAATTCTTTAATTTTTTCCTGCGATATACATAAGCTTTAAGTTCTGGTGTATAGTACATACGCAAACGGAATGAGTGTCACTTCCACCAGTTAAAATACATTCTTTTGGTCTTAATTCTGAAAATTTTGAAAAATCTATTTTCTCCATAGGATACGTTTCCTTAAATAGGCTATACAATTCTTTAAAGATTACATAATATTAATCTTTTCTGAATTTGGATTCTTTCACCACTACTATTTTTAATAGATTTATAATCTTTTTTCCAGGCATAATGCTACTATTTTTGTAGTTTTTATAAAAGTCCTAACTAGATCTTTGTTTCAGTTGATAAACTCAATCGATTTTTTGGAGGTATCGAGCTAATATATTTCTCACTTTCTATAAATTTTTTGGCTTTTTGGCTGTATAAAATGCAGTTGGGAATGTTGTTAATATTTGCATCTGTTTACTTTTATCACTTCCCAAAAGGTTAAATAATTCCTTTAAGCGTGTTAAAATCTCATCACCATCACTAGGCACTTTTTCTATATTAAAACGTTTTTCTCTGAATACCGAAATTAGGGTGTTTAAAATTTCTTCCTTTTTAACATTGGAAAACTTCTTTAATTTAATTTAATTGGTGGTTCTTCCAGAGCTTCTAAACGCTTATTTAAAAGATAAAATGCATTCGATTTCTCAAAACTGCATACCTCTTCTTCATCAGAAAACAAATAATCATTATCTGTTTCCTCAGCTTTTACATAGTCAATTAAATTTAATCTACATTGTATACCGATTCCTGAAGTTTTTTGATATTTTTCGAATAGATGTTTTTCGCATCCTGTGATTTAATTTGTTAAAAGGATTGTAGCAAATTTTTTTAGTGGCATTTTTGTTAGTTCCGAAGTACTAATTAGCGAAAATATATTTTTTATTCGAATTTTTATGAAAATTGATATTTTGGTTATTTAGCAAATATGTAAATGACTGCTATGATGCGACTATTAGAATTTAGTCAGTAATTTTAATAAAAAAGAAATGGAAATTAATAATTAAAAAATATATATATTTTTTTTCTTGTATATACATTAACATTTTTGCTTATATCTCAGTAACTATTTTCGAAACCACTTTAAAATTTTCTGTATAGTAAGTATACTAACAAAGCTTCCTATGGAAAAAATTATAGAAAAATTAAAGATGGACTTTTTTGAATGTACGTCTCTAAACAAAAAAATTTATAAAAAAATATGTTAAAAACATTTTCTTTAATTTAAATACAAAATTTTACAATTTGAAAATTCCACTGCAAAAAAAAAATATTTTTATTTCTTTCATACAACAAAAGTTATGGCCATTTAAAAAAATATATTAATCACTTTCAAAGCTATAGAGTTGCCACAGTTTTCAAAATAAAAATGAATAAAATTAATTTTATATGCTTGTGTATCCTCCTCTACACACGCACCAAATGTTATTCAAATCGGTAATTAAGGGTAATTTTTTTTAAATTTAAAATGAAAATATTCATTATTTACATTTGACAGAAAATTTCGCCTGCGGCGCTTCATTCTCCAAATCAAAAATAACTTAATTAATTATATGGACTTACTATATCGATTATAATTATTTTATAATATACTGCATTAACCATAGAAATTTAAAAAAATTCTTATAAATGCGAAAAATCATAAAAAAAAAAATTTTTTTTTTTTGGTAATTTTTTATTGTTTTTTATTTTTCTTTTTTGCTGACAGTCATTTTACTATTTATTTATAAATTTGTTACAATATCTTTAAAAAAAATAGGAAAAATTAATGAGAACGGGAAAAAGTTATTTAAAATTGTTTTTTTGGCCTTTTTCAAAGTTTATTTAGCCTCTTTTTCTTTCTCATCCCCTGGCAACAGTGCTTAGAAGGTACAAAACACTTTTAATTTTCTTAAAGTTTTCATAAAATTTTACACTTTATGAGTGAACAGTGTTGGATTATCACCACTAACAATTCAGATGCATAAAAAGAAACTTGTAGCTACTTAGGATATCATGAAATTTACAATTGCAATTAAAACCATTGTTAATAGTTACTACTTACTAACGATGATCACATTATTATACATATAGAATATGTTCTTTAGTGTCACTACTTTAAAGTTCAAACTGGAATGAGAAAATCCACAGTTAATTTGTAATAAGTTTATTAACTGTATGCACATGATACTGCGCGTAAACATAGCAACATACTCACACACTTTTAGACATGTCTTAGTTGTTCTTTAGGTTGTGCCACATATCAGATGTTCCCAACAAATATATGTGATTAAATATAAAGATATTTCAGACATATCAACTATCGCATTGTACAAAAAATAATTATAAACAAAGTGTTTTTGTTTTCTTAAAAATTAATACTACATATTATTAATTACGATTTTAATTAGCGATTATAACATTACCCTATAATTCATAACAAAATTTACATTATCAGAGACCCTTTTATGAAGCCCTTATATGGAACTGGATGTATTATTATTAGGGCGGGTCAATTATTTTCGACAAAAGCCGTATAGCAACTCACCGAAGAATTATAAAAATACTTTCCCAAGAAACCATGGGTCTGAAATTGAAACCTAGCTCACGCTGAGTGATATAAAAATTCACAAAAATACCTTAAATTTTCATCTGGAGGATCAAAATCTCATGGTGAAAAATTCAAAATCATTTTTTTCATAACAACCTCAAAATTACGAATTTTTTGAAACCTGTTTTGGAAAAACTTTTTCTTTGCGTAAACATGGTACTTATTATTTTTATATCGCTAGTAAAAATTTTAAGTTGGGATATAATTTTATTATTTTTTTATTTTTCCGTACTCTGTTCATTAATGCACATCATTTAAGTGGTTTTTCTATATCAGAATCTCAAAAAGGGGTTTCTCGGGACATTTGACAAATATATCGTAAACATTTTTAAATTAATCTATTTTTGCTTTAAAAAATTTTGTTTGAGAAATATTTACAATATATGTACATCGATGCAACGATACAACAGATGTGGTGAATTGGATTCATATAATTAAAGTTTTAATGAATTTATATTCCGTATAAAAGTATAAAGATACAGCCAAGCCGAATATAGTACTTCCACTTTTTTTAACTTTAAAACGAATCTTTTATTGATGATTTTAAACATGTTTCTAAAAATTTTGCATCACTAATTTAACTATAGAACCACTGACATTTTGTAGATAGATATATACATACACTACAATTTATGTAAGTAAATGTTGAGAAAATATGTATGTATTAGTATCAGTTTCTTAGACCACTCGAAATTAGTTTGCGGTTATTTTCACTAGTACTCGTACATAATTATTACTGATGTGCTGCAGCAACATGTTGTTTATGAACGCTCGGGGTTACCAAAAACATTTTACTATCTAATAATGTATACGAATGTGTGGGTGTATGTGAGTGTACTGCTGTGTGCGTTGTTGTCTAAATATTCCTACTCATACTGTTAATAATGTCTTAAGGGATAATTACTTAAGCTTAAACTTCCCTTTTAACAGAGAGATAAAACAATAACAACGACAAACAACACCAACACGTATACTTTCTAGACTGTACAAGACAATGTGCAGAAGATGTGCGAAAAGGGATCGGAGGGTTTATTTAAGCTATAAGGATATTTTAAGGATATATTAAAGTGGTGACACTGGTCATTTGTATTACACACAACTATATAGATACATACGTATTACAATAGCTGCTAGAAGTCACTGCTTAAAACCATCATCATTAGTTTATGTCTTAAATACAAGTTAATAAACTTAAATAACAGCAAGAATTGTAGAAATAGCAAAAGCAGTAACAGCAAGACAGTATTAAGCATAATGATGGAAAACTGTTTAGTTTAATTAAACCGATTATTACACGCAAATAGTCCTTTTGCATAGACATTTTTGTTAATTTTATTGTGACAAGAAGGAAATCCGATTTAAAAATTTTGAATATTACTCAGCGGTAAAAACAAAGGGTAAAGAGGCCTTCTAGAAGGCCTATAGGAAACTTTAATTAAAAAATAAATTTAACTAAAAAAGCAAAACCTACGCAAAGAAAGCATTAAACACAATTAAATTAATTCTTATTATTTTTTTGCAACTTTTATTTTGGATTTCGACATTGTTTTTATAATAGTTTTGTTGTTGCTTTCAGAAAAAAATATTTTTCTGGTAATAATAAAGAAAGAATCACTCTTATTGGGGCAAAATGTTGGAAGATTATTGTTATTCGGTGTGATTTGTACTGATATTCCTAAAAATCAATATTGCGAATTTATATTTTGTAGGACTGCTAAAATTATATAGTAGTTTAATTGAATTCAGGCAGAGTATGGCGAAAACCTTCAAAAGCTTTTAGAATGAAAAAAAGAGATATTCATACCGTCGTATTTAAAAGATTTTGGTAAATACAGGCACATACAAACATATGTATTTTGTTCAAAGTACACAGAGAAAACAGATTTGTTGTGGCAACCGAATTTATTGTCAATAGAATTTGGTCAGCTGCACGTATTATCTTCTACATCGATTGTGTCTACGGATTATTTCGTACCCTTGAGACATCTTATTGATATTGTAATAAAATATATTGATCGTTATAACAAATAATTTAGTACAATATAGTAGATACAACTGTTTTAAAAAGGTAATTTTGTGAGAACAACTGAAACTCTCACTAAGTTGAATTAGAAGAATGCTTTTTAGTATTTATGTATATGGGAAATTCTCTTTTTAAGTTTACCGACTTTAACCTCAAATGTTTTTCTAATTTAGATTTTTCAAATTAACTTTTGATGCAATTATGTTAACAACACTTCGTGGAGTAAAGCCATAAAAATTAAAGATCTGACATGGTTCCGTGTGGTACCGGCAAGCACTCAAAGTTTAAAATAAAAAAAAAAAGTGTTTGAAAATAACAAGTTTTTTTCTTTATTTTGATTCCCTTAACTCCGGATTTTAGTATATTTGTCTAATTTCTCTAATGTAAACTATAAACACTTATAGAAATAAGTCAACTTTTGTTTAATCAATGTGTCGTTGACCAGTGTTAAATTATATTGTGGACAAGTGGTGAAACCACTATTTTTCAAAATTTTAATTTTTTGTAGCTTTTCGATTAGAAAATTTGCGTATTGCAAAATAAAGAATGTAATTATGAATCGTTTGAGATACATTTCGTTAATGTGCCCTCAATAGCAGTGCTATAGGAAGAAAAACGTGAGTGGCCCTAAGAGATGCCTTTTTCGCGAGACACACTCACAGCGTAATTTCAATGAAGCTAAAGTATCGCGTGATCAAAAAAGACTTCCAAATTACATTTTAAAATCACTGTGGCGCAATAAAATATTAAATTGCAAAAGCTTTATAACTCAACGTTAATTTTACATTTTATGTGAAATTATATTTATAAAAAACACATGTATACTGATTTAGTTAAGCGAAAAATAGGTTTCAAAAAAAATCATGACCTGAGATCGCTGTGTCTTTGATATTTCATAAATCGTCGAGGCATACCTAAGGCGCTAATTGAAGTCGGTTAAAATGTACACCAATCTGCAGCGGTTATTATAGCTAATATCGGAATCTAGTGGTAAATTCATTTTATAGTTATATAATTAATATATGCAACTTCTTATTTATTAACGTCATTTAAAGATTTTTTTTATTGTTATATGTGAAAAATACTTCAGCGAATTATATGCAAGTAAAATATATATATATATATATATATATATATATAAAAATTCTCGTATCACGGTGTTTGTAATTGAACCGACGGCTTGACCAATTTTTATGAAAGTACATTTCATGTCGCTAAAGTTCATAAAATAGGCCAAATTAGACAGGCAAATGGTGTAACTTCTGGAAGGAACTATATATAATTTTTATTCTTTAGGGTGTAAAATAGGGCAAAAGCTACATCTATATCTTCCTATATTTTCTGATCTAATCAACCGATTTTCTTAAAATTTGACAGGCAAATAGTGTAACATCGAGAAGAAACTATAGCCTATAATTTTTATTATTTATTACGTGAATTTGCCAAGGGTAAAAGCTCCCTCTCCCTATATCTTCCATTTTAGCTAATTAACGGGTAAAAGCTCTCTCTACCCATGTCTTCTTAATTAATTATCCGATGATAATTTCAAGGCTATAAATTTGAACATAAAGCAAAAGGGTAAAAGCACGCCCATCCAATACAATACATTCGTTATTTTTTTAATTAAAACCCAAAACATTATATATATATATATATATATATATATATATATATGTGGGATTTTTATATTATTAAATCCCTGCGATTTAAGCTTGATGGCTTTTAAATTAAACACAATTTATTTTGATTAATAAATTAAAGTGTATATTTTATTAATTAAAAAGCTTTAAATTATTTTAAGTTTTAATATATCGGAAGTCGCTGGTCAACTTTATTTACTCAACTTTTCAACTTGAATTCTACTCAAAAACTACTCTCCTCAATCTTTCAACACTACCTTTTATATTATGCTCCTACACTACTCGCTACATTTCAATGTACCAGTAAGTTCCCAGCGAGTTAACCCTATATCTATCCTTGTCTCGTCCATTAAAAGTCCGTTTATCAAAATATAAGTCCCCATCCAGAATGTTCGTCTTTCGTTATAAGATTTCTCGTCCGTATTTTGTCTGTAGCCTACGTGACTAGTTACAATCTTATTCTCGAATATTCTGTCCGTTAGTAATATTAACCCCTTCGTTACCAACGTCTGCCAGATCTGGTTACGCGACCAGGCTCCAATCCCACATTCGGCCCTCCTGACGGGGTATTCGACTCGAATACTGGTGCCCATCTTTTCATATTCTCCGCCACAGTGACCCGTCTTCCTGGTCCTTCGCCCTCCGTATTCCTCCCGACCTCATATCGATCATATTCCACCCTACTTTTCACCCCGTATGGACCAAAACGTTTCCGCTTCCGTCCCACACAGTCTCCATCTTGTATGCGTTTGTTATTCGTCGAATTGTGCAACCAAAAGTTTTCCGACCTGCGGTTTTCCTTAAAGCCCCTCTGATTTCCCTTCTTTAGACCACATAGGTTTACCTTAGCTCTTGGTTTCAACATACCCGATTTCCTTCCGGTTTCACATATATTCTGATCATCATTTTCCTGCGCTAACACAGCCGACGACGAATCCTCGAAAACAGTGGCTTCTACAACTGTTTTCTCCAACTTGTCAACTACCAATTCATCTACCATTTCCTGATCCTTAGTTGAAATATTTCCCGTTCCCTGAGCTACTGGCACATCTCTTCCTATATGTGATCTTCTAACACTACCTCCTACAACGCAATCGATGGATTTGCTCATCAGTCCCGAAGTATTGATGTACTTCCGATGATCATCGATATTGTTCTTCCCAATATTAGTAGCAGTTTTGGGAACAAGTTCCACACCGTCTTCCCTTATCAATAAGTCCACAAACTGTAATAGGTTAGTGCCCAAAACAGCCGGATAATCTAAATCCTCTGCGCGCACAACATAAAACTTGATTTTTAGCGGAATTCCATCAATTACAACTGGTGCCTCGAAGTAACCTTGGGTATAAAACACGCCTGCACCTGCACCCTTCAAGCGTCGTTGCTCTACTATCAATTGGAACTCGTTACGTACCCTGTCATAAACATCACCTCTTATTGTGCAAATGTTGCAGCCGGTATCGATGAGACCATAAAATGCAATATTTCCCAACGTGACCTTTTTAAACTTCATACCTGGCTCAAAAGGTTCCTTGTCGTAACCGAACGTGTTGACATTACTCCGCTCCTGTTTGACTTCAGTTTTAAAGACCTTACAATCAGCTGCGCGATGCCCTACACCGTTGCATTTAAAACATTTAAACTGTTGTTCACCGCAATCCTTAGCCAGATGATTTGAACTTCCGCATTTGAAACAATTCTTCTTTCTTGCACTACCACTTTTTTCTTCCTTAAGTTCAACGTTGTTAGGTGCATTAGTCTTCTTTGCATCCTTATTCGCCGAGCTACGAATTTTCTCATATATCTTGATCTGCTCTTTCATCTGTTCCACTGTCTTTGCCTGATATAAAATGGCTTTATTGAACCGAGAATCAGGTATACCCTCAACAAAATAATCCAAGAGACTTGGGACATCTAGATTAATTGGCTTACCGATCTCCATAAGAGCATACAAATACTCGCGGTAACTCTCAGTTTGATTTTTTCGACGATTTCTCAACATTTTGTGAATTTCTGAAGTAGATAACGTCTCACCAAATTCATCAATCAAAGCGTTTTTCAATGACTCCCAATTTTTCAAACCAGACTGACACCTAACAAATGATTTGGCCGCACCCGCTAAAAGTTGTTTCCCATAGATGAATTTTTGAATATCATTCCACCCAACCGTTTCAGCATTCTCCTCAAAATCTTCGACCCAATGCCTAATATCTAAAGAGTCAGTGCCACTAAAGGTAGACAAACTATCAACAATGTCTCTTAGAGTGAAGACAGGACCATTCAGACGGACCCCTGTAGACGCACTAGCACCCACATCTTGGTACTCAGAATTTATCGATTCTCCGTCGTCCCCATCAGTTTGATGACCGAAATGTCGTAGGAGCCTGTCTCTTAGTACTGGCTTCAACCCAGATGTGTCCAACCCTAATTCCCTCAACTTATTGCGCAAAGATTCGCAATTCATGAACATAATACTTCCAATCTCCATCTTCTACCAAAATAAAAAAAAAAACCAGCAACAACCTTACAAAATAATACTTACAACTAAATTTTATGAAATAATGTTAAACAAAATTCAATTCGAAATTAAAATAATTTAAAAATCAAAATGTAAATTAAAATTAAATATTCTGATAATCAATTAAAATTATTTAAATTCAATAAAATTTTATAAATAAATAATTACAACATTAAAAAAAATGTAATGGCAACTACACAACTCTTAAAAAAAAAACAAATAAAATATTCTTTCTCTAAATTAACATTAACATCAGCAAAAAAAATAAAAAGTAAAATGTTAAATGACAAAAACTATGTTATTTCAACATAAAAGAATTTTAACCTCACTGTAAACAATCTTAAAATATACAACTTATCTTATTAGAATTGAAAAGTTCGTTCAGCACTCCAACTAGATTTCTACAGCTCACATCATTTGACTCGCCTGCTTTGCTTAACGGCCATGCATTTGAATCTCCAACTTACATTTATCCCTTTTCAACTTACACGTCGCTCTCTCGATCTTTCTTAGATTTTATTCGTTGATTAATATAGCATTCGTTACAACGTTTTTTTTTCTTCAGCCTTGACTACTCTTTCTATTTTACTCTTTCTCACAGGTTAATGTTCACTAACGAATTATTGTGCGTTATTTATTTATTATTTTTTTTTTTTTAAGTTCACAACTTATACACACACCAAAAAAAATGCATATACTTGTTTATATTTCTTTTATCTTCTACTTCACTGTTTATGCCTTAGTGTTATTTTTGTGTGTGTTTGTTTTTGTTTTTTATTTATTTGCGATCACTCTTTAACAACATATATAACAACCCTTATTTAACTTTATTGTTTTCTTTTCTCTTTGTGTCTTTATTTTGTTATTATTTTTTTTTCAAATAAAACTACTTTGTTGTTTCTCACTTCAACATTTCTCTTTCGTCTTTTAAGAGTTTTTCAACATCTTTCTGTCTCTTAAGCTTATGTGCTCTTTATTTGCACTCGTTTCGTTTTTTTTTTTCTATCACAATACTTTTTTTTTTTAAAAAAAAACTTTTATTTAAATTTTAGTTACAACTTATACTTTCACAACTTTAATAACATCTTAAGTTTTCTTTTTTCACTGTTTTTTCTATTTACTCAGCAGTTTTCTTTTTTAATCGTCAAACACAATTTCAACAACTATTATGATCATTTTTCCACTTTATACTACAGTTTTACACATTTTACACAGTTTTTCTCTTAACAACTTTTCACATAATTTTTATGGTTTTCCATTTTTTTTTTTATCTTTCAACACTTTTCACTTCATTTCCAAACTTCAATCCCGGTTGAGCACTCAATTTGTGGGATTTTTATATTATTAAATCCCTGCGATTTAAGCTTGATGGCTTTTAAATTAAACACAATTTATTTTGATTAATAAATTAAAGTGTATATTTTATTAATTAAAAAGCTTTAAATTATTTTAAGTTTTAATATATCGGAAGTCGCTGGTCAACTTTATTTACTCAACTTTTCAACTTGAATTCTACTCAAAAACTACTCTCCTCAATCTTTCAACACTACCTTTTATATTATGCTCCTACACTACTCGCTACATTTCAATGTACCAGAAAGTTCCCAGCGAGTTAACCCTATATCTATCCTTGTCTCGTCCATTAAAAGTCCGTTTATCAAAATATAAGTCCCCATCCAGAATGTTCGTCTTTCGTTATAAGATTTCTCGTCCGTATTTTGTCTGTAGCCTACGTGACTAGTTACAATCTTATTCTCGAATATTCTGTCCGTTAGTAATATTAACCCCTTCGTTACCAACGTCTGCCAGATCTGGTTACGCGACCAGGCTCCAATCCCACATATATATTAAACATTATAAACATATATATATATATATATATATATATATATATATATATATATATATATATATATATATATATATATATATATATATATATATCAAAAATCTACACTTTGTTTTTTGCTCTATCGAACCTCCTGTAATTTGTATTTTATATACATTTGCGTATGTTATTATTGATATCGGAATTTTTACAATATTTTTAAACATCTGAATTTTAAAGAGTAATTTCTTATCCATTAACACCATTTAAAAAATTTTTTTTGATTGTCAAATATTAAAAAAATATCACAAAATTTTTTAGAATTAAAAGCGAGAAAATCTATACCTACTTTGTTGATTAAAATTTATTTAATGTAATGTTAAAAATCACTATGATTGTGATTAACTTTGGTGTCATCATTAACATCGTATCACATTCAGTTTGTATTTTGGACATATTGATGTGGATTATATACGTGTGGTAGTTTTCTAAATGTTGTTGAAAATAGAATTTCGGCAATTTTTTATAAGTTTTATCTTAGACCTAAATAACACTAACGCTGTTCGCTAAAAGTCATTCACGCGAACAAAATTTGTTTCATTAAATAAATGCCCATATATTTTCCTTTTATTACATAAAAATTTTAATGAAATGTTTAAAATAAAGATTACAATTTGATTACACTTTATTTAGTTAACAATCTTCCTGCTTTATAGCGTGGATAATTAAAGGAAAATCAATTAAAGAAGCTCTACTAAAAGATACCAAAGACAAGATACAAAGGGACAAGCACCTATTATTATGTCTGCAAAATCTTGACTAGCTTGAATTTAATAGCAGCTGAGAATGTTTAACTCAGGATAAACTTGAATCTGAATTTATGTAATCATATTTATTCATTCAAAAGCACCTAAAATTTAAGAACAAGGATATCCATACAAATTAGTTAATTGAAACTGTAGAAATTTGATTATATGTGTCTTATCAAATTGTCGATTTATATTCTACAGTTTCGCTAATTTCTATTTTATTGTTCTTTTGTTTTTCACTTTGTTTTAGAAATTAAAAAAATTTTAATATTTTTATTTGACTAGTGTCAAAAAATAAATACCGAATTATATTTTTTATCGGTTGAAGTCAACGAATTTTTTTAATAATTTTTAATAAATTATTGATTGCACTAACTGAAAGAATAATCTTAGTTTTAAAAGGTTTGATGTCGATTATAATAATTTTTGGAGTTGTAACAATAAAATTCCAATTACTATTTTGTTGTCTTTGAAGTATTAATAAAATTATTATTTTTTTTAACTTCAAATCGGTTAAATTAACTAAATATTATGCTGTTGGCGTTTCAGACATCAAAAACTGCTAAATGTATAATTATACCCTACACCACCATAGGTGGTTGGTGCATTTTGCGTTTATGCTGATGTTTATATTGCACAGGAAAAATCTTCGGACCCCTACCCTAAATTATACCGTTCGACTCAGATTCACTTTCTGAGTCGATTTAACGATGTCCGTCCTTCTTGTCGGCTGTCTGTCCATATAAACCTTATGAACAAAGTGCAGATCGCAATTTTAAAGATGTCTTTATGAATTTTGGCGCAAATAATTATTTGGTAGAAGGACGAAGCCTATTGAAATTGGTTATGATATTCCACTATTTCACCTAGCCCCCATACAAATGTCCTCCCGGAATAGGAGTTTAACAATCATAAATACCTTAAATAAAATAAGGAAGTTCTGTATAATTATAAATCTTTGGGCAAATTTCATGAAGATCGGTCCATAATTGACCATAGCCCCCATATAAACTATCCTCCGAAAATCACTTTAACGTGCATAAATTACATACAAATGTTAGTATCAAGTTTATATTCGACTCAAAAAGTTTTAAATAAGTAGAAATCATAGTAACAAATTTTATGAGGATCGCTCCATTATTTACCATAGCTCCCATATAAGCCCACTTTCGAGAATCACAAAGTGCATAAATTCATATAAATGTTATTATTAACGCAATATTCTATACGTATATTATATTTTACACTTAGTAAAAGTATCGGTGCGCAATTGGCCACATGTGTAATATAAGACCCCTCGATGAATTTTGAATGAGATAGGGTATCATATGGTCTGGCTTGACCAATTATATTTTTCTTTTAGTGCAAGTTATTAAATATCAATAAAGGGAACCAATTTCCAACCAATATTTTTTATTTATGTCCTTGGAAATTTACTATTTTTATAAGATGTGCAACAATATTTGAAGGCTTTGAAAACTCGTTTAATAAAATGTGGTAATAAATCTGAGTTCATAAAGGACAACAAGCCATAATTCAAGTTATGTTGAATTAATGATTCTAAGCATATAGGGACAAAGAGTAAAATGCGGCTATTGTTGAATTGCATTAAAGTTGAATTTAATAGCACGGAGTCCACATTAAACTTGTGCCAATATGTGAAGAAATATATGGCTAAGAGGTATTACAAGTCCATAACGTACTAAAACACCACAATATTGGTGAAATATATAAAATTCCAATAGACTATGACATTCATTTATTAATTTATTTGAATAAAAAAAGGTTCCCCAAATATGCCAACTGTGGTCTTTCTTTCTTGACATGAAAATTTGTGTGTTTATGTAGCTTTTGCTCTGTTTTTAATTGCTTAAATCTTAATATGTTATTTTTCGTTGTCTTATATATTAGTAAATATATTAGTTAACATATTAGTTAACATATTCCTATTAAAAAAATTATATAATTTGTTGAAGCCAAACTATGAAAATCTCATGTTTCTTTCAATATAAAAACAATTTCTTCTTAATAGGGAAACTGTTGCATATATCCTTGGTAAATGGCATGCTGAGACTCGCAATAGTTTAAGAATTATTACAAAAAATGTGATACTAAGTACAAAATATTTATTCAAATTTATTTTTTCTTCGATTATGATAAGACATAAAAAACGTCAATTACCTCCGTACATCATCCAAATTTAATGAAATTTGGTAAGAATATTTACGTTATTACTGGTAACGCAAATACCGAGTTCTAGCATAATTGACGCAATGGTTCGTGCTTTAAAATATGTTATTTATTTATTTATTTATTTTATACTTACAATACAATTAAAAATTATATTCTAACTCTAAACGAGTGGAGTAACGAAGACTATTGATCGTTACAATGAAACAGACCAGAGTTTCTGGTGGGAATCGAACCCATAAGCCTCTGACTGACAGACTAACACACTACCAACTAGTACCCGCTTTAAAATATGTTTTTCTCGTGAATTTTAATTGCCAAATTTCGTGAATTGAATTTCGTGGTCACATATCTGAAAAACTGGAATTTTTGAATTACTTAAAAAAACATATGTCCAAGAAGCGGCCTTCTTCTCTATTCTAAGAAAGTGTCGAGCTGAGTTATTACAAAAAATATAACAAATGAAAAAAAAATATAGGTATATATATCTATATATATATATATATATATATATATATATATATATATATATATTTTTTTTTTTTTTTTTTTTGAAAATTTTTGAAGCATGAATTTTTTTGCTTTATTCGGTGTAACCTTTTTTAATACCTCAGAAACTATAGACAGTTCAGCACGATACTGAGAATATAGAAGAAGACCGCTTCATTGATATAAGGAATTGAAAAATTTTAAGAATGTGTTTTAAGGAATTTTAAAATTTTGACAATGAAAAATTAAGAGAAAAACACGTTTCAGGTATCGTTTTAAAGTTAAATTTATTAATTTTAACTATATACCTTAATTAATGACTCCAAGCACATATTGACAAAGAGCGAAAAGCGGCTATTTTTGAATTTCAAAAAGATTGAATATATTAGCGCAGAGTCCACACTTGAATCCCACATTAAACTTGTGCAGATATGTGAAGAAGTATGTGTCTAAAAGGTATTACAAGACCATAATGAACTAAAACACCACAATATTATATAAAATTCCAAATTGGTATGATAATCATTTAATAATTTATATAATAAAAAAATCCCCGAACAGTTAATCATGTCAAATGTAGCCATATTACCTCGGTTTTTGCGTTACCAGTGAAAATGTTAATGTATGCAGGGTTGTAAAATTTGGGGTTTTAAACACAAATTTAGGGATTTCTTTTCTAGAAAAGAATGACCATTTTATTTGGGAAATTTGTTGGGGATATCTAAAATATTGTATACTTTGTTTAGTTAATAAAATTGAAATTTTGAACAAAAGTATATAATTTTAAATATGCTACATTTACATGTGATTATAAGGAACTTGCAAATATGCTTCAGCATAACTTCGGCATAGCTTGCAATATGAACTTCAGGAAACATCCTAACTCATTAACGCCCGATAGTACTGGATTGATTACAGCTGAATTATCGGGTGTTATTTTAAAGATTAAATAGTTTTTTTTCTTTTCTTATTTAAATAAGTGTCAAAAAGCGATTTAAAAATAATACAAATTTGGTGATATTAATGATAAATATCAGAAAGTTGATTGCGAATTTTCACTTTTTCAGGAAAAAAGCAAAACATGTAATTTTTCAGGTTTCTTAAGTCAAAAGTGGCGATTAATTGAATTTTGAAATAAAATTGGATACTGAATAAAAATAGACAAAATTATGTATCAAAAGCAATAAAAGTCATTAGTCTAGGTTGTGTTGGTTTTGTATACTGCGCTATAGAAGTTAAATTTTTTTTTATTTTGGAAAAAGGTTAAATTTTTTTCAAGTTTTTTTAGTATTTAGGTGTACTTTTCTGTCAGTATTTGAAAGTAATATTTTGTCCTAATATTTTTGTTATTTTTTTTTTATTTCCCCTAAAATACACTAATTTTCAGTTTTCATGGAGTGCAGCTAAAAATGTTACAGGTTATTTGTTCTGAAAATTTTCTGATAAACTCAAGCTGCTCCCAAAAAAAAAAACAACTTAAATGAGGACTTTTTTTCTTTTTTTACTTTGCCTTTTTCGTTGCTTTATTATTATCCCAGTAAAAACTTCCATTGCCAAATAACAAGATAAAATGCTGTTATAATAACACTACGTTACTTACTTTCACTTTAGCAACTTAAATCATTATTTTAACACGATTAGAGGGTCTTAAATAATTTTCATATTTTTTTCAATGATTTTAAAGTTCTCTTTCACGTCTAAACGGGAACAATAGGAATAAGCAGTAGAAAAGGAAATTGGATAATTTTATTTAATTTTTATTTTTTAATTTAGAGTTTTTCTTTGTTTACTTTGTAAAAACAACATTTTATTACAATTATTGGAAACTACAAAATGCTACAAGTTGTTTATATTTATAACACTGTGCGACAAATGGTAGGGGTCAGTGATCGGGAAGGGTTCAAACTACCGGGGAAAGTTATATCGGTAAAAAAAAGGTTATACGTGTCCCGGCGTTTCGCTGGGTCACGTCTAGGAGTCGAGATATATCGATTTGAATCTGTTCATACAACGTTTCGCTACATAACCAACAGTTATGTAGCGAAATTAAAAATAAAAAAATTTAATTTTTTTATTTTTAATTCATAAAAAATCCAAAACGGTAAAAAAAGTGTCAAGTCCTACTAATATCACGTAAAGTCACATAACCTTTAAACAAAATGAGACATAGATCATGAAAATCGATGGACGCGTTTCGCTTTTATTCACAATTAAGTGAAGGTATGAATTTCAAAAATTTGCTCGAGATATGCTCAAAATTCCTTGGCAAAAACATTGATGACTTTTTTTATGATTGTCAAAATTAAAAAAAAAGTAATAAACAAAAGGTTATTTGATTTTTATGGTAGCGGTAACAGTAGATAGGTAATGGTGGACCACGACATCAAAGGATGCCGCCGCCGCTTTTCCAATTGGAATGTGTGTGTATCGATGACCTAGTAAGTATACTTGTAATGGGCATTTCCAATTGGAATGTGTGTGTTGTGAGAGTGAGAGAGAATAGTTATTTGGTGTGAGAGAGTATTGTCAGGTGGATTTGTGTGTGTTAAGGTTTTGAGGGTTGATTTTGTGTGTGATGGAAGAAAACCAGTTTTAGTGTATAGATAGAAAAAGGACACCTGTTGTGTTTTTTAAAGATCAAGGGGGTTGAAATGTGTGTTTTCCTCATTCGTGATTGGTGGTTGATTTTATGTTGGCTATGGCGGAGATAATTTTTTATATTTTTGTTGGTGTGTTGGTGTTAATTTTTCTATGATTGTTTACTATCTATAGATCTTTCTGGATGGGATTTTGTAACCTAAAATATTTGTATTTGTTGTGAGAGAGTATTGTCATGTGGATTTGTGTGTGTTAAGGTTTTGAGGATTGATTTTGTGTATGATGGAAGAAAACCAGTTTTAGTGTATAGATAGAAAAAGGACACCTGTTGTGTTTTTTAAAGATAAAGGTGGTTGAGATGCTATGATAGAAATATTTTAATATTTTTGTTGGTGTTTTGGTATTAATTATTCTACGAATGTTTACTAGCTATAGATTTCTCTTTTCTGAATGGGATTTTGTAACGTAAAATATTTTGTTGGAGGAATATTTGTTGAATCGTATTCCAATTGAATTTTCTACTTGTATGTGAAGGTATAATAAGCAGCAGTGAATTTCATTGACTTTGATATTTTTAGGAAATATTTATGAAATCGTTTGTGAAATGTGTATGCGGTGGATTAGTATCTATGAGTTTCATTGGTTTTAGTTGTTATTTTTCAAAAATTTATATAAGTAATTGAGATTTTTGAAATATGTTTGTAAGAGAAGTGAATAGCATTTGCAGAAAGAGTTTTGTAACTTAGAGGAAAATTGTATATATTGAAGTGATTATTGAAGTGTATAAATACTGTACTTATTTTTATTCCTAAATAAATACATTGTACTCTTTTGTTGTGTTAGAATCTCTGTTGGAGTTTTCGTTTAATTTTTAGTAATTTTGTTTTGAAAATATGCAATTATCATTTAAGCCACGTTATGCAATGAATGATATTTTTCATAGAGAAGATGAACGTCTAAAGACGTTTACATGCTGGCCATTACATTGGTTAGATGAGAAGAAATTGGCTATGACGGGGATGTTTTATACTGGTGAAAGTGATAGAACGAAATGTTATTTCTGTGAAGTTGAAATTTGGTGTTGGAATCGTAATGATCATCCTGTGATGGAACATCTACGATGGTCACCGAATTGTGCTTTATTGAGGCGATGTTCTACCAACAACGTACCCATAGATTGGGACATATTAAACCAAATCCTACCTCCACCAATTTATGATGTTTGTGGTCCTAGTGGAGGAAACGATATACGAGAGAATGCTGTGAGAAAAATGTCACTTGATAACATATCATTATCATACAACAACAAGATTAGAAATAATAATTACAACCCAGAGTATACTATTGAAATACCACCTTCCCCTACACATGTCGAAAGCTCTAGAAATACGAAACAAAAGGCTGAAAGTTCATATTTTCTAATATATCTAACAATATATTTATTTATATATCAACTTATTCTTATAATTTTGTTTGTTCTTTTGTATGTATTGGAATATGTGTATCATTTTAATTGAAATAAGAAAATAAAATAAAAACAAATATTATTTATAAAAAGAAAATAATTATTTATTTATTTATTAATTTTTCAACAAAAAATTTATAATATAATTCTATTAAGTTTATTACTTTTTCACGATTCATTTCAAATTGAATACATTGACATATACTTGATCCATTTTCACAAATTTGACAAATCCTTGGACAGTTAATAAAATGTTTTCCATGAATAGAATTGATCAACTCCATGTTCTCATAATGATCAAGCATGTTTTTTAAATGGTTTATTATTAGTAAATGCTCATCAAAAATGCAACCATTGAAGTCATACAAAAATTTTTCAATTATACTTTTATATGACATTTTTCTTAGCAATATATTTCGTCGCTTTATTTTTTCTTGCACATTCATTTTCAATTACTTTTATACAGCTTGTATGCTACTATTTAAACGTTATCCTTACAGTTCCTGAAACATGAATGATCATGAATTTTGATTAGTTGTTTTTTATAAAATGAGCAAGTTCATGAGTGGAATAATTAATTCAAAGACCAAACAAATTTAAGCATGTCCATTCTAGTATTTTAACAAATGCAATTAATTCTTCTTTAGTTGCATCTTTATCTGAAAAAAAAAAAAAATATTGTATATATATATACCTATTAAAAATAATAAAACATTTACATATAATTTTAATTAAATTTTCCTTTATTAAATTTTTCTTTATTAAATATTAAATATTAGCTTATAAGTATTTATCAAACTTAAAACATTAGCTTTTCTTAAGTGGTACACTGTGCATCGACACATGTCCACTCCTTCTTCTCTTTCGCCATTAATCCAGAGACAGCATTTGAAGTGTCCATCCTCAGTTTCATCATCACTTCCAATTTTGTCTTCGTTTTCCTCCAACATAGTTAAAAAAATTGTAACCATATCTTTATGCTCGTGCATAAGGACATCATTATATTTAATTAGAAATTCATTAATTAAATCAGTAAGCGGACACATTTTTTTAAATTGTTTGGTGTGATCGCTTCTATTGTAATTTATTAACTGTTAAATTTACAAAATATTTAGATATTATTTGGATATATCCGAAGATTGTGGTAAGGTCACCATTTACAATTTTTTATATTTAATATTATTATCTCTTTCACTCCAAACAAAAAAAAAATAAATAAATTGGAATTGAACTTTTTACCTCTACTTAGTTTACTTATTTTATTCTAGAATAATTTACTACCCCTATTTATTCATTCTTATTTTTAAAAATGTTTACAAAAATTATATACATTGGTTTCCTTAAGATAGAATGAGATGTATATCATGCATTAATGTTGCCCTTTCTCATTTCATTCTTAGATCGAATAATGTCTATATTTAATATCATTACTAATTAATATTCTAGTCACATTCGAACACACAACATGGAGTAAGAATAATGAAAAATTTTATATTAGATCCTTTCTTCATTGATGTGTAATTATCAAAAAGCCCTGTTTCATTTTTGGAAATTTTGCTAGGCGGTTTAGTAGTTGTAAATGTTCGTCAAAAATCGTTAAAATGATATAGAAATGAATTTTCTTCCTAAGCATTTTTATAACAATAAAAAAGATAATTGTTTTTCGTTGTTGTTGTAATTTACTTTTAATATTTATTTTGGAATATAAAATAATAAGAGTTAATTAAATTGATAACATTAAATTTTCTTAAAAAATAAATAGTACATCTGCAAGTGTCTGGACCCTCCTCAGAATCAATAATATGCCAGGGGCAAGTATGGAAATGAACACCGTGCACACCATCTTCTGCATCAACTACTCCGTCTTCGTCGTTTTTCTCTAACATTGCCATAAAGCAATTTAGCATTTCCCTGTGCTCGTATGTAACGAGGTCTTGGAAGTCATTAAAAAAATTTACTATGACTTTTTTTAAATAAGACATTTTTCATCTGTATTTCTTCAGGTGTTTTTAGCTAATGATAGTTGTTTTAAATGTTGATGATATTACTTTGGTATATCAGAAGACCATAATAAAATTTCGTATAATAAATATACTTTTCTCTTTCACTCCTTCCTGTAGTAAAATGTTTTATTTTGTATTGGTTTAATTCCTAATAAACCTGATAATTTATATTAGTTTCATTTTGTGAAGAGAAGTCGACGTGCGAAGTTGTTATCATGGATTCAGCTTTAATTCAAAAATTTAATAGTCTAAATTGTAACAAATCCTTAATTCATATTAAGGACTTATCAATGTCTACAAAATACATCATTATGGGTGCAAAGCGAATTCGAACCAAGTATGGATTTATGGTTCAAATTGAACTCGATAATCACGTAATGTTCTTACCACATCGCTTTAATGCATTAACCGATGACGATATTCTTAAACTATCTACTGGATTATATCTTGTGCATAGAGAAGGAGAGAGAAACTTACGTTTGAAGCCATTTGAGGATAACGATGCCTTCATACCCAATAACCAATATCCTTACTGGAGTAAAAATTTTAACTAAATAATTTATTATTGTAATAGATATTAATTAAAAGTAATAATAAAATTAATTTGTTTATTTAATTTATTTAGTTATAAGTAAATAAAATTAATTTTATCAAAAATTAAAAACAGGTGTTTTATTTATTTTTATTTTCAGCTATTTGGTGTAAAAATTTAATACATAAATGTCCACAATTAAATGAATTATAATTTTGATGTTGAGTATAATTATATTTAATATTTTTTCCAAGATACTTAATTAATTCTATTGGTGGTTGTAAATTTCCAAAACTGTCGAAGTATTCAACTTGTTTATTGTTTTTATAATATGCTACCCAATGAGTTCCACTTCCCCTAGAAGAATCCAAATTTACTATTCCACTTTCCTTTTTTCTTGAACGTTTTGGTAATGAATCTAACATAAAAACTCCTCTAAAATTTGGAATATTTTGTGAAAACTTTATCAAGTCAACATCAGTGAGCGGTCTGTTAGGTAGCATTTCTACATGTTTTTTGACTTTTCTTCAAAAATTAATCCATATCCTCTTTTATACGGTTTAAGAAAAAGACCTTTTCCCATTGCTATAGCTTCCATTGTTTTGTTGTGTCTATTTGCCTCATCGAGTTGCTGTTTAGCACTTTTTGCTGCATTTACTGCCTTTGCAATGGCAGCTCCTCCACTGGATAAGGTTCCAATAGCACTTAAAGCTGTTAAAATTGGTATCAAAGGTAAAACTCCACCAATTTTCGGAACATTTATTACTCGTGGTACTACAATTTGAGACTTTTTTCCTTTAAACGAATTGTTGACGATCTTACGCGCGATCTTAATTGCCGAGTTAATATCTTGAGGTTTTTCTTTATTTAAAACTTTTGTTGCCATTTTTATTGTTGTGTTGAAGAGTTTTCTTCCATTAGATTTAGAATTTACATTTTTCTTCTTTTTCTTCTGCAACCCCATACCGAGTTTTCTTTTGGTTTTCATGGCGTTAGTAACCAGGTATGCAAAGGATTTTTCTGAAAGGTCACTATCTTTTGAAATTACTCGTTGCCAGGCTTTATTTTCAAGAATTTTATCGGCTTGATGTCTATTATATAAATCTTTACTTTTAGAATAAGCAATATCGTGATCTTTACATGCAGCGTCCAAAGGGTTTATTCCTTTATCTCCTCGTTCTAAACGTTTTTGTAATTTTGTTCCAGGACCGCAAAACTGATAACCAGGAAGATGTAGTTCAATTGGCAGGGAGCTAATTATTTTATTTAGCAAACCTTTTCCATTGACATCTCTTTGATGAATAACTTTTTTATTGTATTGTATTACCATCTTATTTTACTATATAATAAAAAGCAACATTAAATTATTATTTTCAGTTATAAAAATGCGTTTAATAAAACAACATACAAATATTTTAATTCGCAATATTGATTCTTCAACGAATACAAATACGAAAATGAGGCACAGTTCTTTATTACCGAATTCTATTCGAGCGCTTATTGTAGGTCCATCAAATTGTGGAAAGACTAACGTTATGATTGGATTGTTAGAAAGTCCTAATGGACTAAAATTTGAAAACGTCTATTTATACTCAAAATCCTTACATCAACCAAAATATGAATACTTGAAGAGTCTGTTATCATCGATTAAAGGAATGGGCTATTATACTTTTTCTGATAATGAATCTGTTATATCTCCTGAAGAAACCAAGAACAATTCAATTATGATTTTCGATGATGTTGCATGTGAAAAACAAAACAATATACGCGCATATTTTTGTATGGGTAGACATAGTAATGTTGATTCTTTCTATTTAAGTCAAACTTATACAAGAATCCCAAAACATTTGGTAAGAGATAATGCTAATATGATTATTGTATTTAAGCAAGATGAAATGAATTTGAGACATATATATGGAGATCATGTTGGCAGTGATATGAGTTATGAAAAGTTTCATGAAATTTGTCGAGAATGTTGGAAAGAGAAGTATGGATTTCTGGTTATAAGTAAAGATGATGACTTAAACAAAGGACGGTACAGAAAGCTATTTGATTATTTCATAACAATATAAATTATTATCATATTATAATTCATTATCAGTATACTATCAGATATTCAACGTATTAGATCAGTATACACTTTATCCGTTACAAAAATTACCTGATACCAGACCTGATAACTAATACCCGATCTGATACCTGAAAGCAGACCTGATAACTAATACCCGATCTGATACCTGAAACCAGACCTGATAACTGATATCAGACCTGATAATAGATCCTGTTGTTGTTGTTAGAAAACCAAATCTAACTAAAATGAATGAGAAAATTTTAAAAGATTTGGTGAAGGCAAGAAATGTTTTAAAGAAAAAAATACGTAGTATAAAAATTGGTGAATCAGATACACGTGAGCAACTGAAGGAGACATTTAAACCTATAACAGAACCTTTGAAAGATTTTATTAATAGAACAAAAAATAACAAACAAATTGGAAAATATGAACCTAAAGTAGAAAACGTAATTAATACTTTTACGAACAACCCACCGAAGAATTTAGAAGCCAGCACTCCTAAGAAGTTTGTAGAAGAAACATTGTTTAACAAAAACAAATCATTTCACGATGATGAAGATGATGATTTTTACTCTCAGTCAGATACTCTAGAGAATTTTAATAATAATGAAAGTTATCCTAACTTATCACTTTTGGAAATTAAAAATGAATTAGATACCCTTTATGGTCCACATAAAGATTCTAATAATGAATGGAGGTTTGGAAATAGTAACATTAAATTCTATGAAGATAAGATTCTTATTGGAAATCAAATATGGGCCCTAACACCAGGTCTATTTTCACTGATGTTCCATAAAATACCAAAGAACTATGATAAATCAGAATTACAAATTTATAAAAACATTCTCATTAACACAAATGCGTACAAAAGAGATTATAAATCTGATGGTCAAGTAAAGGGAACCAGAGCATATAAATATAGAAATATTATTGGAAAACTGTTCAAGGAAAAATCTCAAACAAATTCCGCAATATTAGCAACATCATCTTCAAATAGTGAAAAAAATAATTATATTGGTAGTGGAGTGATGAATTTAAACTTTAATAAACCCAACTATATATATTGGGATGATCCAAATGAGTTGGTAGATCGACTTAGACTACTGATCGCATCACAAGCTGCTGGTCATACCAACCATAATAACGAGATTGTATCAATCATTGAAGAATTACATGAAGCTAATATTATAGAATAATATCAATCAAAACGATGTCTGTTGATAAATTTGGTCACTATCTTAACGATACAAGTGGTATAATTTCAATAAAAAATGCACCTAAATTGTTGGGCTTCTTTATGGATGGAGATAACCACATTGACGTCCAGAACAAGAGAATCAGAAATGTTTCAAATGCTTTGGAGGCGAATGATGTTGTCAATAAAATGTTTTTGCAATCTTACATTGAGAAATCAAAGAAGGAGATAATAGATCTTTTAGAAGAGAATATTAAAGAAATTCGTGAAATATTAATAAATATGAAAATAATATTTGAAGAAGAAATAAGAATGATACGTGAAAAAATTTATAAATTTGAACATTTCAATGTAGTAACAATAGATAAAGGTGCTTCAACTGTTAACATCCAGCGGAAGTGATCATAAAAATTATTAATAATGACAACAAAAAGAGACTTAGTAAATGAACTACATAAGCAAGCCAGAAAAAATTTCAATCGTAGAAGAGTTGTAATGAAAGGAGTAGATGACCTTTGGCAAGCAGATTTGGTTGAGATGGGAAATTATTCAAAATCTAATAAAAATTATAGATATTTATTAAATATCATTGACACATTTTCTAAGTTTGCTTGGGCTGTAGCACTTAAAAATAAAACTGCACTTGAAGTTGCAAAAGCAATGGATAGTATTTTAAAATTGGGTAGAGTTCCCAAAAATTTACAAACTGACGATGGCAAAGAATTTTTTAACAAATATTTTGAAAACCTCATGCAGAAATATAGCATCAATCATTACTCAACTTGTAGTAGAATGAAAGCATCTATAATAGAACGTTTCAATCGAACTTTAAAAGGGATGATGTGGAAAGAATTTAGCTTGAATGGTTCATATCGCTGGCTGAATATTTACAAAGATCTTATTGATTCATATAATAGAAAAGTTCATCGTACAATAAAAATGGCTCCAATTAATGTTAACTCCTCAAATGAGAAAAAATTATTAAATACAGTTTATAGTCATTTGAAAATATATAAAGTATCTAAATTTAATGTTGGAGATTATGTACGTATAAGTAAATATAAACACATATTTGAGAAAGGATATACTCCTAATTGGACAACAGAGATTTTTAAAATCAAAACCGTAAAAAATACCTATCCTACAACATACACATTGGAGGACTATCTCGGCAATCCAATTAAAGGTGGATTCTATGATGAAGAACTTTCCAAAACTAAATTTCCTAATACATACCTTGTTGAAAAAATCTTAAAAACCAAAGGAGAGAAGGCATTTGTAAAATGGCTAGGATTTCCTAATCAACATAATTCTTGGATTAACAAAAGTGAAATATTATAGATTTTAAGATACTAGAATAATTTGTTCTATATACTAAAAAATAATAAATAAAACATTTTTAATACACAACACAAGCCAAAATTATTTTATTTATAAACCAACAACCAAAATGTCAATAACACTAACATTAAGTTCTAACTCATCAGAGTTGTCAGCAAATTATTTTCCCCCTATCGAACTAAATGGAGAATATGAATGTGCTCTAACAGATTTTCATACATACAATAGCATACCTAATGTAGATGTATATAATAATATATTTCATATTGGGGATTATATAATTGAAATTCCAATTGGATCTTATGAATTAAATGATATAGTTGATTATATAAAAGAACAGTATAAACGGTATAGTTCAAAAAATAAAATTATTATAGAAGCAAATAATAATACAATGCAAGTAAAAATATATAGCTCAAAAGATCATATACACTTTAATAGGGAGAATACAATTGGAAAATTATTAGGATTTAATAAAAAGACCCTATCTCCTAATGAAGATCACTACTCCGACCTTCCAGTAAATATTTTTAAAGTAAATATCTTGCGTGTTGAAGGTAATATTGCAGTCAACACTTACATGAATAATTCTCAGTCACACACTTTGCACGAGTTTGCAATTAATGTCCCTCCAGGGTATAAAATTGATGAGATTCCCAGGAATCTCATTTATTTGCCAATCAACTGTCGAGAGATAAGTTCTCTCACTCTAAGAGTAGTTGATCAGCACGGAGATTTAATCAATTTCCGAGGAGAGGAAATTACAATTCGAATACATTTGAAACCGTCCAAATAATGATAATTTATAGCAATAATATATCTAAAAATAAAATACCACATAATTCCAACACATCGGAGAAAACTAAAGTAAACAAGAGTAAAACGTTTCAACATTTAAAATTAACACCAGCAAATAAAGAATTTCTAAAATCATTGAATTTTAAATTGAAGAGACCATGAGTTCAATAATAGATGTTCTGGAAAAACCTGTATCAGATGAGAATATAATTAAAAAAGATTACCACACATACACTCCATATCTACAATCCTACAACAACAACGATGAAATTCGAATTTCAATACAAAACCAGGATTTGTATGTATTACCCGCTGAAAGTTTCATTTATGTTGAAGGATTCGTGAAAGATGCCAATAACACAAAATTAGTTCCTTCTACATCCAACTTCAAATTAAAAAATAATTTTGTTGCATACCTATTTGATGAAATTCGTTATGAACTAAATGGCATTGAAATTGATCATACAAGACACTTAGGAATCTCAAGTACTATAAAAAATTTTATTTCTTTATCACCAACTGATAGTAGTGTAATGCAAAATGCCGGTTGGCACAAAATTGATGACATAGATCTCGTGAATGGTTATTTTAACTTTTATGTGCCACTTAAAATATTTTTGGGATTTGCTGAGGACTATAATAAAATCATATTAAATGGAAAACATGAGCTGATACTGTTGCGTAATAAGAATGATGAAAATCTTGTTTATTCAACTGTTTCTACTGAAAAGGCGAAAATGACAATTTCCAATATATCTTGGAGAATTCCTCATGTCCAACTATCTGATTTTAGTAAATTGAATATGATAAAAATAATAAACAGTGGTGCTTCTATACCAATAGCATTTCGAAGTTGGGATTGTCATATTAATCCACAACTAAATACAGGAAGTAATCATGTATGGAATGTTAAACTAGCTGCAAATCGAGAGCGCCCTCGCTTCGTTTTGATTGCTTTTCAAAATGAAAAGAAATTTGTTCATTGTGATCTAACTAATTTGAAAGTGCATTTAAACTCAGAATCTTATCCATATGACGACCTTAATATAAAATTCAAAAATGAACGTTATGCTATTCTATATGATATGTATGTAAGATTTCAACAAAACTATTATATGAAAGATCCTCAACCTCTTCTCAATGCACAAGAGTTTAAAAATAATGCTCCCATAATAGTAGTTGATGTTAGTCATCAAAACGAAAGTGTCAATAGCGGACCAATTGATATAAAAATTGAATTTGAAACTGCTACAAATATTCCAGCAAACACATCAGCTTATTGTATTCTTATTCATGATAGAATAATTGAATACACACCACTTCGAGGAGAAATTCGAAAATTCATATAAAATATAAATAATGACAAACACAATTTTCATTGACTTGCAAGGATTCAAATTCAATTCTAACAACTTTATTGCAAAAGAAATTGCAATGGTTTTCAATTCTACGGAGTACATTAATTTCATTATAAAACCGCCATTCCCTTTTAAGTCTCTCTCACTACAGAAACAAAAGCAAGCTAACTGGTTAATGAAGCATTTCCATCATCTTAATTGGAATGATGGATTCATATCATTTAAAAGTGTTCGTAAATTTTTAAGATCGAATGCAAAATATTCTGATGTATATGTTAAAGGTGCCGAAAAGAAAATCTGGTTGGAAAAAATACTAGAGCAAGAAGTATTTAACATTGAAGATTACGGATGCATTAATTTTCGACAATTGGAGATGAAATACCCCGAAACCATTTGTTGTAGTTATCATAACCATGGAGTTTGTGCATTAAGAAATGCTATTTTACTTGAAAAAGAAAATCCTGTTTGAAATAATAAAAATAAAATCCTTCTTGAAATAATAAAATATTTTTATTTTTTTATTTTTTTATTTTATTGATAATTTTCTTATTACATATATCACATTGTTTTTTTTTTTTTTTTTTTCTAATACTTGAAAATAAATTAAAAATATATATACTAGGTACTTTATCTTATGTTTAATTAGATATATTACAAAATTTCTTAAATTTAAAAAATTTATGAAATAAAATAAACAAAATTTTATATCAATATTTACAAATTGTTTTTCTTTCATTTATATTCTCGACCACTGTCATCTCACATACAACTACCAATATCATTTTTTTTTTTTTAGCTATTCAATTTCCATATCAGAATTAATTCTATCTCTGTAATGACCCCAAGCACGAGTTTGTACTCGATCTACCATAATATTTCTTTTATCATCTGTATGGGTGAGTACTACCTTATGTAATTTTTGTGTGTACAACTGATGAGCTTTTGATCTAAACAATACCATTTCATCTGTAACAGTTTTTTGTTCAAATAAACAATCTTTATAATCGTTTAATGTAAGTCTTTTTATAACAGATTTTTTAACACCTTTGGATTTTTTAATCTCTGCCGCATTAATAGTCGAAAGTGAGTACATTTTAGAGCGCAAACCTACAAATTCTGTCATGATGCCCCCCTTATTTTCATCCTTCATCATTCCCAATACTTTTTTATTCACCTGTGGTAAATTAAATTCATTATTAGGAGAATACTCTGAAGTATCAAAATTTGAATCAATGTCACCGCGAATGTCAGCATAAAAATCCTCAGTTATAATAGAATAAATAAATGAATCTGTGTCCATATAGTTGAGGGAGAGGTTTTCCCTAAATTTGGGTTTCATGTAGCTGTAATGGAAATCATACATCTTCCATTTTGATAGCTCTAACACTGTAAACCCAATGTAAATGGGCTTATTATAATAGGGATTCATTTTCTTCAACTCAACAGCGTACATTGTATCATTAAATTTTGATAAACTTAGAAAATTTGGTTTGGATATTAATGATCGAAGGCCTAAATGATTTTTATTTGTATTTTCCCACTCTGTAGCAATACGAATATCTTTTCTTTTGTCTACACACTCCATTGTCTTCCCGTAAACAGCATTGTTTAATAATTTGAAAAAATCTTTCTCAAAATTATTTTTAGCATTTGTTCTATGGATAGTATTCAAATCTATATATGTTTTTAACCATGCAGATTGTCTAAATTGTAAAATTCTATGAATCTTTTTTAAAACTAGACCATTTGCAATGCATTGCTTTAAAACTCTATAGTGTATCGCATAATTATACTTATTATATAAATCTGCAATTAATTTTTTACACTTGGAATTATTTGGAGTTTTATTTTGTGGACAAAATGGAAGGTCATTGTGTAAATCGTGGAGTGAGTCAGGATATTCTAAATCTACTTCTAAAATGTATCCATATTCTGATGAATCTGATATATTTGAAACATCAAACTTATCAAAGTTCTCAAAATGTACCCATTGAAAATCTCCATAAGGAAGGTATTCGGACATTGCCCAGCCATACAAATTATTCGCGTCTAAATACATTAAATATTCTGATGGTTTCTGCTCATCAAAATTGTCCATATATTTATGGTTTGATTTGGAATACCTTTTCGAACATTGAACTAAACCACCTTTTATTCCATTTTGTATAAAAAGATACATTTCCCTATCTGTAAATAATTCTAGTGAGATTTTTGTTGTTTTGAGCATTGCATCCCAAGATAAACCAGGTGCAGTATAATAATTGCAAGGATCTAAATTATAAATACTTTTACAAATCTTTCTAAAATTTTCAAAAATATCTGTTAGAAGAAGTACATCTGATTTCAGATAAAGCTCGGTGTAGTCAAGAAGAGTCTTACAATTGAATTCTCTCCATACTCTTTGCGAATGCTCATATTCAACCTCACTACATTCTTCATTATTTAATATATTAAAGAAATGTTCTCTGCTAGGCAATTGGCTTTCATTGAATTTAGCAAAAGAATCCATATATGAATATGGAAATACCCCCTTTCTTCTAATGAGATTAAATTTATCCTCGTTATTGAATTGTTCTCGAACACTCTTAAAATCTTTTATATCGAGATTTTTAGCTAAAGTGTCTAAACTGGAAGCCATAAACCTAACAGAATCTAAAAATCTTATCTCAAAGCTTCTATGACTATCTATTTTAACAAATACAGATAGGGAAATGTATCTTTCTTTATTTTGTGGAATAACTTTTATACTAGCATTTTTTATTGTGGAAAGATCTTTACAAAACAGGTGCATATCATATGCAGAAAGGTTATGAAAAATTACTGGTATAAATTTTGGAGTCTTACACTTTAAATTACACTCATTATGAGCAGCTCCGCGGAAGTTACCAGTGAGAT
The DNA here is from genome assembly GCA_932274085.1 of Protocalliphora azurea. Lineage (NCBI taxonomy): Eukaryota > Metazoa > Arthropoda > Insecta > Diptera > Calliphoridae > Protocalliphora > Protocalliphora azurea. The sequence goes on along the minus strand of OW026521.1, from coordinate 48,701,625 downwards.
GACAGTGGTCTCTTACTTTATCATTATTTAAAAGTTTTTGACAAATGTGACACATTATTGACTTATTGAAAACGTCAATTTCTTCTGGTGTCATTATCATCAGCTTTACTTTTGACAAATGATTAATATAAATGTCAGTTGAATCTTTAACTATTTGTTCAACAAAATTTTTAGAGGCATTTTCTCCTAAATAATACCTCATCTTATTATTTTCGTTCTTAAAACTACACTTAATATTATAACTAAAAGCACATGGAATGTGCTTTTGTATATTTACTATATTTCTACTCACTATATCATTTCTTTTCTCCAAAATGGACTCGAAATCAGCATAAATGACGAATGGGACATCGATTTGTTTTTGGTGGTTTGTGAATTTTATTTCAGCATTCTCAGGCTTGGGCATTTCCACAACTTTTTCTCCACAATCTTTCTTTTTGTGTTCATTGAGAGAATGCTCATTGTGAGTGTAATATAAGCACATATTACAAATTAAAATTTTGTTGCTATGCGATGTTATACTAGACCGAATTAGTCTAAAAGAAAAAAAAAATAATTATTAAATTAGAACCATAAAAAAAAAAAATAATAATAATAATAAAAAAACTTACTTTGAGAGATCAGTTATGAGAACATAATGATATTTCTCATCAGAGTGCAGCAAGAGCATGTTCACATGTGTAGATTTTTCTTCTATTGTTATATAATATGGTCCAACAATGGATGTGCCATCGAAGCCGAAAACATTGACGCTCACCGAATTTTTTTTCTCAAATTTTTTAATATTTTTTAAAGATAGTGGGAATTCTAATCCCTCAAAATTTAGTATGTGCTCACCAATAGATATTATGGGGCTCTCAATATTAATGTTGTAGGCATTGCAATTTTTCCTTTGCCTCATATTCAATCCCTCATATAAAGCTGCAACCAAAGTCCATTTGAAGCAGTAAACGTCTCTGTTTTATACATTAATGCATGATCCCTTTTTACTTATTTTCTTTGGTAGTGGGATGAATTGGGATCCTCTTATTAGACTCACTTTGTTTATGTTGATTTCCAGAGAATTTATTTTTATTAGTGTCCATCCACTATCTCTCTCCTGGAATTCCCCCATTTTTGTGACAATTTCATCTGCATGCTTTGTAAATATTTCTGTGATGTCATCGGCCATAGTTACCAAAGTCATTTTTGAGATATGAGCCATTGGTGCTATTATTATGTCATCATTAATTGTCTTCATGTAGTCACATAATAATTCCATATTACTTTTAAAGAGAGTATGTTTTGCAATACATTCCCTCATTTGATCAATAACAACATCCTTTGCGGAATTGAAAAATTCCTCTGGCATCAGAAGTTCCTCCTTGCTGTTTAAGAACGAATATGCTTCAATACGTCCATTGAAAGCACTATTTCTCACAGTTAACTTTTCGTTAATGATCATTGCCTCACAATTTTCTTTATGTTGATTTGATCTTATGTGAGAGCTGTAAGAGGAAATTGGAATCATTTCATTACATTCTTTGCAATGTCTATTTGTTGATGATGTAGAAGGAGTGGGGTTGTTGTGGGTATCTTTATGCTCAATAAGTTTTCTTGTACTCATGAAAACTTTGGCACAAATGGGACAATGTAGGTTTATGTGGGCCTTCAAAATTGTTTTTTTAATACTTTTATCGCAAATTGGACATGCTTCATGCTGATCGGTAATGGAATTTCCTATTGAGGTTCCGTGTTCGACATTCATGTGTTCCTTCAGTTTTAAATAGGACATGAACAACTTTTTGCATATGTCACAATGAAGGGAGCGATGAGCCTTGAGCATATTGACGTTGCTGGATTTGATTCCACAAATTGAGCAGGATACTGGAGCCATTATTATTTATTGTTTATTATTATTAGTATTATTTTTTTTTTTTTTAATTAAAATTTCAATTATTTTTCGTATAATTCACTAAGACTTTTTTTTTTTTTTTTTTTTCACTTTTAAATGTGCAATGAAATAAAACTTCGGGTTTAAATTTTTTTTTTTTTTTTTTAATTTTTGGACATATATTGACACTACGGAATGGTATAATATACTAATTGGGGGAAAATAGTAATATTCTTAGGTAGGTTAGAAAATGTTTACATAGAGCGCTTAAATAATACTACAAATGACTAAAATACTAAAATACATTTCTTCACTGTTAACAGTATGACATTAAGGAAAGTGTTAGAAAATAAACTAACTCTTTTAACAAAGGAAGTCATAAATGTCTCGTGGTTTGCTTTTTATGGTATACAAGATAAAATTTTTAATTATGAAACCCTTTTTTAATTTTCATAAATCTTGTAAAAAATAGTATTTACCTGTTTTCACCTTGAGGTTTTTGGTTTGCTATCTTGAAATGTCATGTCAACATATTTTATATGATCAATACTTATGTATGTATGTACATGTTTCAAATTATACAAAGAATAATAATACAAAGAAGAATGTTTTTTTTTTTTGGCCTTTGAATTAATTATTCCACTCATGAACTTGCTCATTTTATAAAATCAAAAATCATGATCATTCATGTTTTAGGATCTAAACGGATATTGTTTAAATAGTAGCATACAAGTCGAATGAAAGCAGTTGAAAATGAGAAGACAAGAAAGAATAAAGAGGAAAAACATCTTTTTAAAGAAAATGACATATAGAAATATAATAGAGAAATTTTTATATGATTTTCATGTAAACGTCTTTAGACGTTCATCTTCTCTATGAAAAATATCATTCATTGCATAACGTGGCTTAAATGATAATTGCATGTTTTCAAAACAAAATTACTAAAAATTAAACGAAAACTCCAACAGAGATTCTAACACAACAAAAGAGTACAATGTATTTATTTAGGAATAAAAATAAGTACAGTATTTATACACTTCAATAATCACTTCAATATATACAATTTTCCTCTAAGTTACAAAACTCTTTCTGCAAATGCTATTCACTTCTCTTACAAACATATTTCAAAAATCTCAATTACTTATATAAATTTTTGAAAAATAACAACTAAAACCAATGAAACTCATAGATACTAATCCACCGCATACACATTTCACAAACGATTTCATAAATATTTCCTAAAAATATCAAAGTCAATGAAATTCACTGCTGCTTATTATACCTTCACATACAAGTAGAAAATTCAATTGGAATACGATTCAACAAATATTCCTCCAACAAAATATTTTACGTTACAAAATCCCATTCAGAAAAGAGAAATCTATAGCTAGTAAACATTCGTAGAATAATTAATACCAAAACACCAACAAAAATATTAAAATATTTCTATCATAGCATCTCAACCACCTTTATCTTTAAAAAACACAACAGGTGTCCTTTTTCTATCTATACACTAAAACTGGTTTTCTTCCATCATACACAAAATCAATCCTCAAAACCTTAACACACACAAATCCACATGACAATACTCTCTCACAACAAATACAAATATTTTAGGTTACAAAATCCCATCCAGAAAGATCTATAGATAGTAAACAATCATAGAAAAATTAACACCAACACACCAACAAAAATATAAAAAATTATCTCCGCCATAGCCAATATAAAATCAACCACCAATCACGAATGAGGAAAACACACATTTCAACCACCTTTATCTTTAAAAAACACAACAGGTGTCCTTTTTCTATCTATACACTAAAACTGGTTTTCTTCCATCATACACAAAATCAATCCTCAAAACCTTAACACACACAAATCCACATGACAATACTCTCTCACACCAAATAACTATTCTCTCTCACTCTCACAACACACACATTCCAATTGGAAATGCCCATTACAAGTATACTTACTAGGTCATCGATACACACACATTCCAATTGGAAAAGCGGCGGCGGCATCCTTTGATGTCGTGGTCCACCATTACCTATCTACTGGTAACAAACTAAAAAACGGTCATAAATGTGCGTGGACAATTAAAAGGAAAAAAGGAAAGTGCACTTTTTTAATTATTTGGGTTTTTTCCGTTGGCTACCTGTATGATTTTTTTACACAAATTGCACCCACATTTATGAGTGGTCATGTTTTAGAACGTTTCGAAAAATTTAAAACGCATACGAAACAGGTTTATAGCCACAATTAAAATATGCGCGAATTCATAAGTACCTCTCAGTAAAATATTGAAACTTACGTAGTATTTATAGGTGTTCACTGATCGATTTTTGTCATTCAACAAGTGTCTCCGAACGCGTAAAGTACGGTTTTTTTAAAGTGACGAAAAAGTAATAAAAGTATAAAACCGAAATGAGTGCAAATTATCCAGAAAATATCAATTTATTTTGTTACGTTTGTGGCAAAAGAGCTTTTTCAACAAATGCTGCATTACTCACTGAGCAAGTGGAGCGCGCTTTTAAACTTTATTTTGATTGCGAAATAATTCGCGGCGTTTCGTGGGTCCCAGACAAAATTTGTAAAACGTGCTACAATGGTCTTAACATGTGGATCCAAGGGAAACGCAGTTCACTTCGTTTTGGTGTACCAATGATTTGGACTGATCCAGGAGAGCACAATTCCGACAACTGTTACGCTTGCGCAAACAAAATATGTGGAGTAAATCTTAAAGGCCTTAAACGAAGAGTTTATATATCTGTTAAAAGTGCACAAATACCTCTACCGCATTCGAATGAAACACCAATTCCACCGCTTCCAAGTCCTGACAGAGAAACTTCTTTTTCTATTGAAGCCACACACAATAATTCCAATATCACAAGCAAGAATGGACAAGATTGTTTCAGAATTAAATCTTTCTCAACGTGAAGCAGAAAAACTTGCCCAGCTTTTGAAAGAAGGCAACAATTTGGAGCCTAATGTCAAAGTCACCGGATATCGAAGACGACAATTGCTATTCCAACGGTACTACACACTCAACGAAGGGAACACATTTGTTTACTGCCACGATATAAAGGGACTGATGGAGGCGATGGCCATTAATTATGTCGCAGCTGATTGGTGAATGTTCATCGATTCTTCGAAATCAAGCCTGAAAGTCATTTTGCTACATAAATATAATAAAAAACCAAGCATTCCCATTGGCTACAGCACAGACATGAGCGAAACAAACGATTCCATGAAAATAATTTTGGATAAAGTTTGCTACACTGATCACATGTGGCGGATCAGTTGTGATCTGAAAGTCGTGGCGATGCTAAGAGGTCTCCAAGGAGGCTATACGAAAAACATGTGTTTCTTGTGTCTTTGGGATACCCGATTTAAAGGAAACCAATACGAAACGCATGAGTGGCTTGCTCGAGATCCAACGGAGAAAGGACACAACTGCGTAAATGATCCACTGGTGCCAATGGAGAACGTCCTCATGACCCCTCTCCATATCAAACTGGGAATAGTAAAAAATTTCATTAAGGCCATTGTGAAGCAACCGAAAATTCTTGATTGTTTGGAAAATATTTTCCCACGAATCAGCGAAGCAAAATTGAAGGAAGGTGTTCTGAATGGGCCGGATATACGAAAGCTCATAAAATCAAATGAATTTAAAGGTGCTTTAGACGGTAATGATTACTTTGCGTGGAGGGCAGTGAAGAAAGTCATACGATATTTTTTGGGAAGTAACCGAGCACACAATTACCCCGCTCTTGTGACCAAGATGTTGCACTACTTCCAGAAAATTGGAGTAAATATGTCCCTCAAAATTCACTTCTTGCATCACCATCTCGAATACTTCAGCAAGCAGCTAGCCTCAGAGTCGGATGAACATGGCGAGCGCTTCCATCAAGTGGCAATGCCAATGGAAACGCGACATAAAGGCAAAAGGTTCGATTCGCTGGTGGCTGAAATTTGTTGGTGGTCGCAAAAAACGTACGATCCCGACAATGAAGATGAAGAAGAAGAATATACAATGGCAGTTTCCTCCGAGGGTAAGTCACAAAAATGAAGTTAACTGACTGATTAAAAACAATTGATTTTTTCCAGATGAAGACGGATCCTCATCCGATACAGACTCTGAACAAGTGGGCGAACCACCACGCAAGAAAGTAAAGGGCGCAAACAAACGAAAATAAGTTTTGCGTTCATCGATTTTTATAACCTATGTATCTATGTAATAACCTAATAATTACCTGTAATAATTTTTAATTTTACGTGTTGATAATTATAATAAATAATATATAATAAATATTATCCAAATTCATTGAAACATAAAATTAATATTCTTGTCAAAATGAGATACCTTCACTTAATTGTGAATAAAAGCGAAACGCGTCCATCGATTTTCATGATCTATGTCTCATTTTGTTTAAAGGTTATGTGACTTTACGTGAAAGTAATAGGACTTGACACTTTTTTTACCGTTTTGGATTTTTTATGAATTAAAAATAAAAAAATTCAATTTTTTAGGCAAAAAATAGTTTTTTCTTCACACATTTATTTATAACTGCGAAACTGTTGCTTATGTAGCGAAGCATTGTATGAACAGATTAAAGGAATTGTAATTCCTAATTTTTTTAAATTTGTTTCAGCAAATTCGGACTGGTGATTCTCGAGTTATGTCAAAAAAAAAAGACCACCAAAGGTCACAATTTCCCCTATATGATAGTTACTAACTTCAAATCGATATATCTCAATTCCTAAACGTGACCCAGTGAAACGCCGGGACACGTATAACTTCTTTTTTACCGATATAACATTTCCCGTTGATTTCATCCCATCCCGATTTTGACTGTCGCATAGTGTAATAATTTAATTCTTATTATGATAGAGTTGAGGTTAACTAGCTTTTCCCGTGTGCTACATAAATGAAAATACAAACAGGGTTTACACTCCTTAAACAGCAGCAACCTGCACATCTCTCGATTTCAATGGTGCAACGAATTTTTATCAACGGAAAATATTTCCTAACCCTTAACAAAACAACCACAATAATAAATATTCATGAATTTAATACGCCCAAAACAAAATTCCTTTTGTCTAAAAAGATATTTTATACCAAAAAAAAGTTTTTGTTACTAAAACTAAATGCAAGATGGTGTACTGAGTGAGACGTTAGTCATTAAAAACGAAAGGTTAATTTGTGTCCAAGTTCGAATCTCACTGATAATATTTTTTATATTTTCGTGTAGGTACATATTTTTGAGTACCCCTGGAGTTTAAAAATAACTACATGAATTTATGGACAACTCGAACAAAGTAACTAGTTATTCAATCAGAAAATAAGTAGTTTATTTTTGTTTCCAATTATACCAGCAAAGTTCTTGCTGGGTTAATTTGTCCTCTAGTTTTTTTTTTTTACATTTAATATAAGGAAAACGCTATTGCACCATCAATTTAGTAAAGTGCGACATTTTTTGTTTTTTTTTTTTTATAAAATAAATAAATTTTAAGGAGTTTTTAGGTATTAAAGCAGTTGGACCACTATTTTCTAAATCCCTCTTTTGCACACTTTAAAAATTCTGAGCCTGATAATAGCGCGTAGAAAAATTTACTAAAAAATCTTGTTAGGTATACAACAAAAATGTCTTTAAAAATTATTTTATACAAAAAATATAACAAATTGCAGTTAAACTCGAAAAATTTTAGAAATTTGTTTTTATTCTTAAATGTTTAAAAAAATTGCTTCAAATTTTTTACCGAAACATAAACAAATGTATACGGTTAAAATTCCTGATTCTTCTACTTTTCAAGAAAATTTAAACCAACAAAAGAATAACAAAATTAGGGATACATTTATACAGTAACGTACCCAAAAACAGTTTTTGTGCACAATTCAAAATTTGTATGGTTTTTGATTTATAATGTCCTTGAGAAAGTCTATAATGTGCGCAATAACATTTCTGGAGTGATTTCTCACTGTAGGAGTCTGTGGTCTATTAATGCATTAATTCATTTAATTAATTCAAAAAGTACATAAAATAAGATACGCAATAATCTTTTTTGAATTCTTCGTATTAAATTATATGATTGGTCTATTTTTCTTGAAAATCTAACACGTATTTCAGGAAATATTTCCATTTTAAATTAGAATTTTCTATTCCGTTGTATGAAAATTAAAAGTTATAAACTGATCTCCTGAAAAATTAAAAAAAAACTTATGTAGTTTTTCCTTATTGCCACATATTTGCTTCATTAGGCAATAATATTTAAAGCCCGACTAACTACATAAATACACAAATATTTTTAAATTATGTATTATTCCTTAAAACAAAAATATCTTTTTTGCCCAAGTAGTATTATTGCACCATTTGACTTAAATTATTATTTGATGCCACGTAAATTATATTTTTTCCTCCAACTATGGAATTAAGCTTCAAAAAGTTGCAAGTCCTCAGGCCAAAATGAATTGTGTACTAAATACAAACAGAAATAGTTCAACACCTTAAGGCATTGACACTAAAGCTGTAAGACTTAATGACACCATACTTCTCTTTGTTTCAGTTACTGTCAGTAATGTAATTTATTATATCGTTACAAATATTATAACGTTTTGCTACTACAAAGACTACTTCTGGTACATAGTAGTTATAAGAATATTCAAAATCAATACCCCTATATGCGCATCATGGATGATTGATTGATGTAGTGCGTGTTTCAGCATACATTTTTCTAGTATGTAAAAAAATATTTTGTGTATGAACGTTTTCTCCTGTGTATGAAAGAAAAGAAAAAACTGCTGCATATTAAATAGCAGCTATTTTGCTATTAAAGAGATTTTCTTACACATATAGTTTGTTTGTGTGTGTCATATTGTTACTGTACTTTACTTTTATCTCGTTAATGTGGCCAATAAATACAACGCCACAGACTTAGCGACGCTCAAGTGTCCTCCATAATAATTTGTACGTTCGAGTTTTTCTCACCACTTAAAGTTTTTCTTGTTTTTTTTTATGAGCTACTTTTTCTAAAGCAGAGGAAAATAAGGTTACTTATTTTACACAAGCCTTGTATTATTTCATTCAGATTCCTTTACAGGCGCTGTTTTTGTTCCTTCCTTTTTTTATTATATTTTAACAGTGTCGTTGTCTCCTGTTTTTTCTTTAAATTGCATTGCATGAGGAATTTCTGCAAAAAATTGGCAGGAATTTTAGTACAATATTTTTGTTTTGTAAGTAAGTACGTACATAGACACATGTATGTGTTTGTTTTGTGCTCTACCGCACTAATAAATGCGTTTTTTTGAACTGACTCTACAACTTCGATACTTTATTTCATGCAGAACATTAATTTTTCGTTTTAGTCTTGTTAAAGGAAGAGCGCACATAAAATGCCAACATTGAAAAAAAAAATTAATTTTTACAATAAATATTATTCTGCTTAATATTTTGGCGGCAACATGGCCAAAAATATAAAGAATAATTAACAGTTGTTCGAGTATTGCTTTAATATGTAATATGTAATATGTAATATGTAAAAAAACAGCGTGATCAGAGGATTTTGTTAAAAACGATTAAAAAGAGGAATTTTGAAAGAAATTTTATGAAAAAAATTTAATTGCACAATGCAAAAATTTTCGAGTCACCAAATATTGCCTCAATAATTCCAATGGGAAATTAAAGTATATAATATGAAAAATAAAACCCTTAAATGGTTTTGCAAAGTTAGTTCAAATTTCTCTTTTATGACCTTTTGAACTTTGGATGCTTTGGAGAACATTTTTAATTTTGTTTGAAATGAGAAGACTTTTAATCAGTAAATTACACTGTAATTTTAAGTACTTATTGTTTATACAAAATATAAAGCTTCTTTTATATATTATATATATTATGCAATCTTTTTACCAGATTTCAGGAAGTTCGTTTCATAATTGACCATAGCTCCCGTATAAACCCTTCTTCCGAAAATCACTTTTACGTGCTTAAATGCCATACATTATTCACTCGAATAATGTTTTATCGATTAATCGATAAATTTAAAATTAAATAACTGTTAAATTAATTTAAAATCTATAATTTCGGGTACAAATTTATTCGACTAAATTATGCTGATTAATCGAACAATTCGAGTAAAAACATGTTTTAAAATTTGCTTTTTAACTTTTTTGGATGTTTCAATTTAAAATCTAAAAGTTTTATTATGTTGCCAAGTGACACCACTATTTGGAATTATATAGAAGAAATGTATTCAGTGAAAAGAATCGAAAATGCGAAATGTGTAATTGTAGTTATACGTCATTTTTTATTTTGAATTTGGGAGAGATAAAACAATATTCACCTTCTTTATTAAATTTCCCGTAAGAAAAAAATTGGAAGATTTTGAACTTGATTTGGAAAAACATATTGCTCATTTGCTGCAACAATTTTGCTAAGGCATTTGACCGAGTACCACATGAACTTTTATTATTAAAATTATATAAATTAGGCGTTCATTCCCGAATGTTATCTTGGTTTCGCTATTACTTGTCGGTTAGACAATCCGTAGTTTCTCTTGAAGGTGTTTGTTCTACATCATTTATTCCTACATCTGGTATTCCTAAAGGTAGTGTTTTGGGTCCTATGTTTCAGAAAGTTTCATTATTTATTGTATGCTGATGATTTAAAAATTTTTAAAACAATTTCTAACGCCTATGACGTTTTTAATCTCCAGGTTTACCTTTTAATTCAAACAAATGTTTTTCTATGACTTATCAAATTTCGATTCCTACGTACCCTGATAAGTATGCCTTGATATCTATGAAGACTTTAGAAACAAGACGTAAAATTTCTTCTGTATATTTCCTATATGCTATAATTCGAGGATTAATTGATTTGCTTCATACCATAAAACTATATATACCTCCTAGGCCTCTAAGGCAAAATAATTATATCTTTTATATACATAATCATAGAACAACATATGCTTTGAATGAACCTTTAATAAAAGCTATGAGATTATTCAATAAATATTCTAATGAATTAGACTTAATCATATCAAATCTTAAATTTAAAAATTTGTTAGACAGTTAGTTTAAATAATTAATTTAATTATATATATTAAATTATCATTGATGTCTGTAAGGATAATATTCTATCCATAGACTGAAACTAACAAATAAATAAATAAAAAATGATGGTGTGGCAGAGAAAAAATCGTCACAATTTGCATAACGATGCTAAGGCTAATGAAAGTGAATATAATGAGTAAAAAATCAATATCAATAAAATGGTTTTTAACAATATTTTCCACACCTTAGAGAGTTATTCAGTTAAAAAGTAGGATCCTGACACAAGCCTGATAGTTTGAAATTATCTCTAGAAAGAAATAAATTATATATGTAGAATAATGTACATTTCTTTTAGTAAGAAAATGTACTCACCCATTCCAATAATAGATTAATAAATATTTGTTTTCTCATTTAATTATACCACGTGTGTGTATGCGTGTAGTAATTTATAATTTTTATATTCTGTTACGTATTTATTACTTTTTAGTAACAGATTTTTTATATTAATAGTTGGGAAACTATGTTTATGATAGAATAGTAGTTATTACAATTTTGTGTTAGTTATTGTAATCAATATTAATCGGTTTATAGTGTAATTAGTTTATATATTTCCCATATTATTATTTGCTATTAAAAAATTATTTTACTAGTGATGCCAACTATTACCAACATAAACACGTATAACTGGTTGACAAATGTACTAAAAAGGGCTAAATTTAAAAGGACAACAGTTTTGTGGTACAATCAAGACAAGTTTTGTGCAAAAGCGCAAAAATGTGCCAAAAATTAAAATTTCTTTTGAAAAGTAAAAAAAAACATATAAGCAACATTTTTACCATTAATCAATCATTTAGAATATACATCTCAAAATATTTTAATTTAACCAGAAAACTGGGTAAATTTAAATGCAGGTTATGGAGATCCTATGATTATGAACCTAGATTCAAAATTGGTTACATCTTTCAACACTTTTCTACTGTAACAATTTTAATTGTTGAAGACAGTTTTTTTTTTAATAATAAAGTTTCTTTACAAAGTGTTAAGATCCCTGGATAAAGGGTTTTGGATACTAGTCTTTTCATAAATATAAGGAGAACTTAGTACAAAATTGTTAAATAAAAGTAAAAATTTAAAAAGAAATTAGAAATTAAAAATTATTTTCTATTCTTAGAAAAAGTAAAAAGGGCAAAAAGGGATAAAATAAAATTGTTAGAAGTGCTAAATTTTTCGCTTTTTTAGTTTCGAGCTAAAAAATATTTTTCGCGTTTTGGACTACTAAAAACGGGCTAGACCGAAAAAAGCAAAGTTGGCTTTACTGGTTTATATTATAAAAATTTTAATATTAACTATATTTTCACTTATTGCAATCAATATAATACGGTTATAATAATAAAAAGTAAAAACAATCCGTACTATCAAAAGAAAAAATGATTATTTAATTTTATATTTTGGCATTTTTGGGAAGCTTATATTGTATTTCAAAAAGAATTGAAAAATAACACTATGCGACAGTCAAAATCGGTATGGGATGAAACCAACGGGAAATCTTATATCGGTAAAAAAGAAGTTATACGTGTCCCGGCGTTTCGCTGGGTCACGTCTAGGAATCGAGATATATCGATTTGAAGTTAGTAACTATCATATAGGGGAAATTGGTGGTCTTTTCTTTGAATAACTCGAGAATCACCAGTCCGATTTTGCTGAAACAAATTTAAAAAAATTAGGAATTACAATTCCTTTAATCTGTTCATACAACGTTTCGCTACATAAGCAACAGTTTCGCAGTTATAAATAAATGTATGAAGAAAAAAACTATTTTTTGCCTAAAAAATTGAATTTTTTTTTTATTTTTAATTCATAAAAAATCCAAAACGGTAAAAAAAGTGTCAAGTCCTATTACTTTCACGTAAAGTCACATAACCTTTAAACAAAATGAGACATAGATCATGAAAATCGATGGACGTGTTTCGCTTTTATTCACAATAAAGTGTAGGTATGAATTTCAAAAATTTGCTCGAGATATGCTCAAAATTCCTTGGAAAAAACATTGATGACTTTTTTTATGATTGTCAGAATTAAAAAAAAAGTAATAAACAAAAGGTTATTTGATTTTTATGGTAGCGGTAACAAACTAAAAAACGGTCATAAATGTGCGTGGACAATTAAAAGGATGTCTCACACATATTCATATAATTTTAATATATTTAAAATTTTCTTATCCAACTCGAGACTTTTGTTCTTCTACAAATTTGTTTTCCATATTTTTCATAAAACTCAACACACAAAACACAAAAACTGAAACAAATGAATTAAAGTTATGATTCTGACTAAAATTACCTTCAATGTATCTTTTTATCCTTTCAATAGTTTTGCAGTTATTCAGAAATACTTGGTGAAAAAAAAATCATGGATTAGGGAAAACTGTTCACCTTAAACGCAATAAAATCGAGCCCTAACCTCGAAAATGTCGTAAGTGCAGTACACAAAACTTTACGAGAAGCATTTTTGTGACTGTTTACATATTGTTGTAAAGATTTTTAGTATAGGTATATTCAAATAATTTTGAATAATTTCATGATTTGTTCATAAATATGTATATATACATATATATATATATATATATATATATATATATATTTGGAATTTTAAACCGTTAATAAAAGTTGCCCCTTTTTTCAAAAAATTCCTTTTTTGCTACTATTCTCCGAAAAAGTCATTTATATGCCACTTTTAGAAAATTTTCAATAGTAACGATGTCTTTGGTAAATGTTGTATTATTTAGCATTAATTTCTACAGCTCCATACAAATTTTCATTGTAATGGTTTAATTGAATTTTGAGATATTAACAAAAATGCTGTTGTATTTAATTACGGATGTAGTTACTTTTCAATAGCAACAAAATACCGTCTGCATTACATAAAAGTAGTTTAGTAATTAGTTACTTAAAACCCGGTGTGTAATTTCTTTTTTATGATCAGATTTTTAAGAATAATACTTTTCCTGATTTTTTAATTCAGTTTATCAATTCATATATTAAAACAAGGAATAAATGTATGAAAAGCAAAATATCCGTATGAATTAATTTTAATTCTAAAATAGCTTTTAAAATATTACATTTTTGGTTATTGTTAAGTTATTGAAATTAAAACTAAAAAAATAATAATAAAAAATAAATACAAATTTACGGTTAAAATAAAAATAAAATAAAAAAAGAAAAGAAGAAGTTTCTTTTATATCCTGATATTTTATGATTAATTATTTATTTGTAACCTAAAATGTAACTAGTTCCTATTGTTTTAACTAACAGTGACTTCAGTAATACTTTAAAATCAATGAATTATTGAACAGCTTGAAAGTAATCAGTTCTTCTAATGGCGTCTAAATAATGATATGAGGTAAATAGTTGCCTCTAATCTCATCGCCGTGTTAAAATAATGGGTGCAAGTAGTGAAAATTTTGTACAAAAAATGCGTAGGTACTAATTATTTGACATTGAAATTGATCAAATAAAATTTCACAATTTTTTTTTTTTTACTATTCTCATGATCGAATAAAATTTGAATTTTCTTCGATTATTTGAACGAATAAAAAATAAAATATGTTCTTCGAATAATTAATTACAAGTTCAGGAATATTCAAAAACTAGTAATTTAAACAGTAAATCTAGTTTATCCGTCCTTTTTCTAAATAGGCTAAATCGTCATCAACATTGCTAAAATCGTTTCTATTTAAAAAATTTTTAGTATTATATATTTATTTATTGAGTATAGTTAACAAAATATTGCCATACATTTCAGAATCTTCGGTTATTTCCACTTGAATAATTAAAATCATTTTGTACATAAAATAATCTTAAAAATATTTTTGTCTCACTTTTCGTTAAATATTTTAAAAAAATATTGGAAAATTTCCAAAATTTAGAAATAACGTCAAAGTATTTAATGGTGCTATACATCTCTCGTTTACTCTAAATTTAAGACGTTTTATTAAATATTTATTAAAGCTATTATCATTTCTTTCCAAATTCAGAATTAAAAAACTTAAAATACCTTCCACTTCTATTAGAGAAGCACTGCCCTTTCCTAATAGCTATATCGAGAGGTTTTTATGTTTTATATAAGCTTGATAATACAGAGACTTCAGTGTCAGTGAATGGCTCTAACCCGAAATCTATTAACACATGGTTTACATATATATATAACCTAACGAAATTTTCTATGATTTTCGAGAGGGATGTCGAACGATGTTTTACGTCATGAATTAGTCGTATTTCTTTCCCTTCTTATTCCACTACATATTTTTGCAGTATATTTTGTTTTTGTGGAAATTTATTAAATAATTTTACTGTTTTTCATATGAATTTTTATCTTTAATTGTAAGTCGTTATGAACTTCAAACTATTTCCCTATCTATCTATCATCATTGCTTTCTTGAAAGGCAACATATTTACGTGAATATATTGTGTTAACTACATACAAATGAATCCCATCGTTAATATATAATTCACCATATTTTTTTATCACTGCTGCACCATTATGAGTAGATTCAACAATATCAAGCTCAAAATTAATTCCAAATTCGGTTAGTTTATTGCTTATTAAATAACGTATGTATAATGTTTGTTTCAGTAGTTCTTTTTACTATAATTTCCTCAATACGCAAATAATTAGCTTTCCTTAGGACAATAAGAACGGAGTGAAACGTTAATATATTTATTGTGGGAGATATCCGTCTATTCATGAACTGCTATCGAAAAATTTTCCGATTTAAACAAATTTTATCTCAAATTCATGCTTAATAAATGTAGTTTTTAAATAATTTTGTAAGAATATAATTTTTGAAGAGAAAAGCATTATGAAATTAGTATTCGTCTTGTTATCAAGGATCTTTAAAAAATCAAACCTTATATTTTTATCATTTTTCTTTAAAATATTCCTTAATATGTTGGCAAGAACACATAAAAAAATTTATTGTGGAACCGTGAGTGAGAATTAGTAAATAAAAATTAATTTATTACCATTAATAATTTGAAAATTTCTAATGATTTTGAACGAAACAATTTGTATATGTACAAAATAATGTTTAAAACTTCGGATTATTATTAGCGATTCTATTCTAATAATTTGAAAACTTGTACAAAATAAATATATCTTGTGAAAATAATGCAAACAACTTTAAAAAATATTTCTTGAAAACAGGATTCTCAGTGAGGCCAAACAGAAATATTTTGACAATAAATAGGCGATTTCTAACTGACTACTTCGACTGATAAAGTATACCTGAGCTGCTTTCATTTTGCGAAATCGTAAAATTTCGCAATTTTTCTTTATCTATAGTTATTTTGAAAAACTTTCAAGATCATAAAAGTATGTAATTGTAAACAGCAATATCTGGGATACCACTTAACAGATTAAGACAATTCCAACTACATTTAAATTATAACGTTGTCATCTTCAACTAAACTATTTGAAAAGTTATTAATATTTTGAAAAAATTAATTTTAATGCAAATGCATTTTTAGATGCAATGTTTACGAATATACGAAATGCAACACTATTCCCATCAAGTACCACCTGTTAGTAGACTACTGTCAAATTTTGAGCAAGTGTCGTCATTTGCTTTGCCTTTAACAGCTGTTCAAAACATACAACCTCGTGTATTTTTCTAAAAATGGAAAAAACTGAATTTCGAGTGCTCATTAAACATTATTTTTTGCGAAAAAAACCGTCAATCAAACCAAGGAAAAGCTCGATAAATAGTATGGGGACTCTACACTATCGATTTCAATGGTAAAAAAGTGGTTTACTGACTTTCGTTGTGGTCACAAGTTCTGGACGGCCAATTGAGGTCAGTACACCCGAAAATGTCGATAAAATCCACGATATGGTATTGACCGACCGAAGAGTAAAAGTGCGTGAAATTGTTGATGCCATAGGCATTTCATATGGCAGTGTGGTTTCGT
Source organism: Protocalliphora azurea (assembly GCA_932274085.1). Lineage (NCBI taxonomy): Eukaryota > Metazoa > Arthropoda > Insecta > Diptera > Calliphoridae > Protocalliphora > Protocalliphora azurea. The sequence continues at coordinate 48,684,740 of OW026521.1, read as the reverse complement.
TTTTAAATGATAAGCTGAGTTTAAGAAAGTTGTCTGCAAGATGGGTGCCGCGTTTGCTCTCAATTGACCATAAACGTAAACGTGTGAAAACTTCAAAGGATTGTTTGGAGTTGTTTAACCGCAATCCGAATGAGTTTTTGCGGCGTTTTGTAACTGTGGATGAAACATGGATAAATTACTGTACTCTGGAGACCAAGCAGTGGTCTAAACAATGGGTTTCTCCGGGTGAACCTGCTCCGAAGAAGGCCAAGGTAAGTTTGTCGGCCAATAAGGTGATGGCAACAGTTTTTTGGATAATCTACATCGATTACCTTCAAAAGGGAAAAACAATAAATGGCGAATATTATGCCAACTAATTAGACCGATTTAATGAGGATTTAAAAAGAAAACGACCCCATATGTCCAAGAAAAAAGTTCTTTTTCATCAAGATAACATACGGGTGCACACGTGTGCAGTCTCAATGGCAAAACTCTATGAATTGGGCTACGAATACATACTTTATCTGCCATATTCTCCGGATTTAGCCCCTAGTGACTACTTCCTATTTCTAAACCTAAAGAAATGAATCGGTGGAAAGAGATTCAGCTCCAACGATGAAATTACTGACCAGACAAATGCCTATTTTAAGGACCTCGAAAAATCCTATTTTTTACGCAATGTAAATGACGACACTTGTTAAAAACAGGTGGTACTTGATGGGACTAGTGTTGCATTGCATATAACTACGAGGGAAGTTCGAAAATTCACGCACTTATTGATACGATAAAGTGGTACAACACTTTATATTTATGTAGTTTTTAGCATTTTTGGAAAATTTGGAATTTGTTCATTATAATGGAAATCCAAACTTTTTGGAACACACTCATTTCTTACCTGCGATATTGATTTTAGAAAAATTTATTCACATATCTTCGTACAAAAAAAAAAGAAAAAACATTAAAAATATCATGTTACGAGTATTACTAAAATAAATGAGTTTTTTTTTACTAAATATTGATTTTCTCAGCATACCTCAATAGTCTTTCTACAAATTTTTTATATGTTATTTTTTATATTATATTTTATTTTTTTATATATTATTGAAGAAATAATTAAATATCCTTTACACAAAAATAAATAAATATTGATTTAATTATCCTTTTCTTTTCAAGAATGGCGTTTTTATATAAATAATTAGAAACTATATATATTAGACATCAATTTGCTAAATATTATTTAAAGTGGGCAAATAAGTCCTTAGACATATGGGTATAAATTTCATGTATTTAAAAAAATCTGAAAAATTTGACAGTTATAAACCCTCGGACACTTCTTGCATTTAATTACATATCGTTGTCATATTCCAAATATTTCCACTTTGAACTCATACTGAGTTAAAGAAAACAAATTAATTATTATTTAATTTTATTTTCATATATGAAAGTTCTTATGTTTATAGCTGAATTATAGGGGTGAAATTGAGAAATATGGCGATTAATTGAAAATTGAAAATTAATATTTTCAAAAAGTAATTGATTCTAGGTAAGAAATAGCTAAAATAAAGCATTAATATCTGTTATTTTTTGTTTTTATTTTTTTTTTCACTCCCAGTATAGAGCTCTATCAAAGTCACATATTGTTTGCAACTTTTAATCGCAGTGGTAAACACTGAAAATTAAAATTTTCAAGTTTATGTTTTTGTGTTTTATTTTATAAAAAGTAGTTCTTTTACAATGAAGTTGTTTAGCATACATGCACAGAGAAAAAATGCATATATTTGAAAATTTTTTTTATAAATATTATGAATTATTTTTATAAAAAATAAAATTTTGTTCATAGATATTGTTAAATTGTTCATAATGAAAATTTTATGAGTTTTGCAAAAATTTTGTTAATTCTTTGATATAGTTTTAGATTTGATTACAAGTGGTAAATGAAAATTGTTATACATGAAAAAATTAATAATAAATGCCTTAAAATGTCAAAATTACAAGGAAAATCTGTTAAAAAATAATGTTTAGAAATTTACATAATTTTGCTCGCATTCTACAGCACACCATTTTGATAAAAAGCGCTTCTGTTCTGTTTCTAAAATGTAGCTAAAAATCATTAAAAACTTAAAATTTTCCAAAGAAAATTTCAAACATTTTTTTTTTTACAAATTGAAAATACAGTATGTCAAGAATGAGTTTACACACAAGAAAAATTCACGTTTTTTCATATTTCTTAGGAAAAAAACGCATTTTATTTTATGAAATATAAAGTTTCTTTTTATTTATTGTAATTATTTACATTATTTGGAAAAGTATAAAACAAAAAAAAAAAACGCAATTTTTACAAAAACAAAAAAAATTTAAAACAAAAACAAACACTACTCCATTTTTCAACAATTGTGTAAAGAGTTGTTTGACATCAGAAAAATAGAGTAGTGTTTGTTTTTGTTGTTTTTGTAAAAATTGCGTTTTTCTTGTTTTATACTTTTCCAAATAATGTAAATAATTATAATAAATAAAAAAACTTTATATTTCATAAAATAAAATGCGTTTTTTTCCCTAAGAAATATGAAAAAACGTGAATTTTTCTTGTGTGTAAACTCATGCTTGACATACTGTATATGTAAATGAAATTTTAAACAATTTTTTCAGTCACAAATAATTTAATACAAATAATTTAATACTAGTCAATAACGTTTTGATTGACCACAAGCTCTATTGATTGAGCAAAAGCTGTACGAATAATCTCCCGAGGGAAAATTGCTCAAAACCCAAAACTATAAAAATACCCAATTTTTTAGCCAAATAGCGAATTGAACAATTGCCGGCTGTAGGCCGGCTCTTAAGTAAGAAATTTTGCCAAGAAAAAATAATATTTTCATATAAAGGTATTTCCTAAATAAGTGGTACAGACCTAATCTTGTAAAGATTAGCTGCCTAGAGAATATGAAATAAACTAAGGTTGCACACACTAGATGACAAAATTTTGGGTTATTTTTCATAATGTCAAATAACCCATAACTTTTATGAATATTCACCCAAAAACTAATTATACTGCTGTAAAAACTTATTCAACCAATTTTTTTTAATGTTTTGTAATTCAGCTATAGATTTTACAAAAGCTATAAATTCTACATAATAAAATTTTTTTGGCGAACAATATTTTCTTAATAGACGTCCTTCGGCCGGTTGCAAAGATTTCTGACTCTCTGATATATCGAAAAGTTAAAGAAATTTTGCCACAAAAAAATAATGTTTTCATATAAACGTATTTCCTAAATAATTAGTACAGACCTATTCTTAAGATTAAGTAAAGATTACCTGCCTAGAGAATCTGAAATAAGCTAAGCTTGTACACACTAGATGATAAAATTCCTGTAAATAACTTACACTTAAAACGAAAACTGTTTTACAAATGAACAATTTTTATAAAAGTAAAACATTTCGAAATGCAAAGCAGTAAAATTAAATGAAATCAAGTATTATTCTTTATTTGTGTCAAAAAATTAAAAAAATAAATAATTACAAATTCGCGCAAAAAATAAAATGCCAATAAAAAAATAACTATAACAATCTTATCAAAACTGTGAAAAAAATTTCCATTGTATCTTCTACGTTTTTGTGACAGTTCGCACAGGTATAAAAATCACTCCCATCTGTAATACCTTTAGCCTGTAATTTTAAATTACACTCACTGCAAATAATAAGGTGTCGACGTGGGAGTAAAACAATTTTCGTTTTGAGAATATTTTAATACGCTATTTATTTCTTCATGCTAAAACAAATGAATAATTGCCCAAAAAACATTTTTGGGTAATTTTACAACTTTAAAAAATTAAACATGTCAAAAGACCAAAATGCAGTGAACAATCACACGAAATGAATTTTTATATATTTTTTGTTTTTGTCGGTTGTTCATTTATGTGGTTTAGGCGACTTTCCCTTGACCGAATATCTGTACATTCCCCATATTCCCCATATAAATATTTGTATGTAAATAATTACTAATTCTTGCTAATTCTAATTAAAGTGAAAATTATAAAAATATAAATTATTTTTAATATCTAATAAAGATCTTTTTCTATCATTTTGTAAGATATGTAATAGACTCAATAAAAAATAATTTCTAATTTATATGTTTTATTTCAACAAATTTATTTATTTATAATTTTATTTATGTGTTTCATGTACACATAAAATTTTTGGTCATATTATAATAGAATATGATTATAATATAACAAAATCAAATTATAATATGATAAATTGTATTAATAACATGATAAAATGGGATAAAGATATGACAAATTGTACCATAATGTGATAAATTGTAATTATAATAAGATAAATCTAATCATAATACAATAAAAATACACTTTTGTATTACATAATCGGACATAATATGGTAAAATAGGTTCGTAATATTATAAAGTTAAACCATAAAATTATAAAACCAGACAAACATATGATAAAGTGGAATAACAATAATTGTTATTTATAATCATTATAATTTTTAACTGTAATCAGAACACACCTTCCTCTCATATATCCTAAAATTGAGAATTTTAGCTAAAATACTGGTCTGAATTTAACAGAAATAAAAAAGGAAAAAGCATTTTTTTTCTAAAACGTAACAGTATCAAAATTGTCGATAACCATTGGAAGTAGATTTTTTATTATTATTTTTTTTTAGAAAATATTTGATCTAATATTAGCAAGAGCGTATTTACCTCCCACTTTCATCTTCTAATATTATTTTAACTTCTGCAACTACTTTTGCTTTTCCGTAACTAATTAATTTTTCTAGTTTATTCCGATATCAGGTAAAAATGTTGTATTTTTTTAGTTGTCAATATTGTATTAAATCTTTAAGTAATAAGGATTTAACATCACGAAATATTTTAATGTAAAGAATTTTTAGACTTTTGTTAAGAAAGAAATTTAGAAATTTTCCAAATAATTTTTTTTTTTTTTGGTTATGGCAAAAAAGCAAGTAAATCTACGTTTATATATAAAGAAAACAATACTCAGGTACAGAATTTAGCAAAAAAATGTATAATTCTTTAAATACTCCATCAATCACAATTTTTGTCTTAAAAGTTTAAAATGCTCTTCAATTAGCGCCATTTAAGCGAGTACAAAAAAATTTTTAAGTACAAAAATTATATTTTTCACTTCCCTAGTTGCTTTTTAAATTTGAAAATAGTTTAAATTAATTTTTTATTTAAATTTAACAATATAAATTATGTTAAAATTAAAATTCTTAAAAATTTAAGTAAAAAAAAAAATCATACATTTTTTCAATTTTACTTTTTTAAAAGTTGTGGCAAAAAACAGGCAGCAATTACTTTTTGATCTGTTAAATATCTGTAAAAAAACTACATTAACAGTAGAGGTACAATTTTATAAATTTTGTATCTTTCATTTAAATTTAAGTAATTTTTGTGTCTTAAATAAAAAATATATTTAAACTTGTGAAAAAAATATATATATATACATACTAAACGTTATAATTAAGGAATAATAACAATTTTAAATTACAAACATACGGCATTGGAAAAACAAAACTTCGACGCATTTTATTAAAAACTTAATTTTTGATATCTTTTTTTGCTTTAAATTCTTTGAATTTATCGCCCTCCCATAGACACAAAAATAATTATTCCTAAAAAGTTATTTTAAAATTATTTGAATTATATTGCTACCTTTCTAAAAATATATTTCAGTATAATTTGAAAAATGTTTCTATTTTGATTTTTTGTAGGACAAAGCACTGTGGGACATATACTTATTATAATTGGTTTATATTATTCATACGCCTATATGTTAAAGTATGTGTAAAAATCACCATATAAAAACATGTGAAACCCTACACGACTACATAAAATGTTAACAAATTTGTATATTATTTTTCATAATATATATTCTGAACTGTAATTTTTTGTAATTTGTATGCCCAACACCATCATATGTGGTTGGGGTATTATGCATTAATGATCTTGTTTTTAACGGACAGAAGAAATACTCAAACACCCACTTTATAGAATACCGTCTGCAGGATAGCTTGCAAAAAAGAACATAGTTTTTGATTAATATTTTTAAATGTACTCGTATTTTTAGTTTTGAAAAAAATCTGATATTTTTTTTATTTTTGAATTTTTTATTTCCTTAGAAATTCTCTAGCTAATTAAACATTTATTTTCATCTTTATGGAAGTAAATATTAATAACTTCCAAAAAAAAGTTCACAATATGCACGTATTCCTGTAAGGGTGGAAGACATCAATTAAAATTGGCCTCAAATAAACATTCAATCCAATACCATTTCAATATTTAAAACTCAGGATTATTACTATATAATACATATTTATATTATGAAGGCTTGAAGGCTTCGTATTATTATGCTGAATAAATAAATAAATAAATACCGTGTGACATTTTAATCAAACTGACACAATATATAACAAAAAACTCAACCTACTGGCATATGGCAACAATATTAATATCATTGGTCAAACACTGCAAGATGTGATTGTAGTCTTTGCAACCATCGAAAAATTGTCAGCGAAAGTGGGTCTGACAGAAAATGAAAATAAAGCTAAGTTGACGGTTTTAACCAAATTCTAGTCCAAGAGAACGGGTCGAATATTGATTTCAAATTAGATTTAAAAGAAGAGTTTTTTTTACATGTGCTATTAACAAATCAGTAAATTGCAAATGTGAGTTTCTTTTCCTTCTTTCTCCTTGGATTGCAAATGGGCTCCTAGTGTAAGTAAAATATAATAAAAGAAAATTAGCATATTTCCTTTTTATTAACCTAAAAAATTGCCTACAGTGATATAAAACGCATTTTAGACCAAAAGCATTTTTATAAATATTTAATGATTTTTTTTCCTTTGAAATGCATCACTGTGACTTTTTATTTTTAATTCTCATAATATGAAAATCGATGACATTCTCCATTTCACTTCATTTTTCGGATTCCGAAACTGTTACCCAGTTCAATGAATAGATCTATGTACTACCTCGTTTTTTTTTTTTTTTTTTTTTTTTTTTTTGCTCAAACGAAACTTTGTTCAGTATTAAATATAAAATGCTTTCAATGTTTCCATCAAATATAATCCAAGATTAAAGAAAATATACATCAAAGCATTGTCTTCTTTGTATCTTTAGTGCACAGTGCATTTAGAATTTTTATTTCATTTTGTTTTGATTGTTTTTATAAATAAATACGCACAACCAAACATAAATGTTTGTGGTATCTAAGTATTTTTGAAAAACTCAAGAAAATTTCTTTTAACTCTACTCTCTTTGATTGGTCTTTGGTAGTGTTTTTGTTTTTTTATTTGAGAGAAAAAGTTTTTGTTTTTTGTTTTTAATATATTATTTTGCACAAAGTATTTTAACTTGTTATACGCACTACATCAGCCTGTGTGGCAGAACCAAGTATTATTTTATTTTTTATTTATATACTCAGAATTATTGTATGGTTTTTATTTTTTTTTTCTTCATCTTCTGCATCAAAGAGAAAGCGGAAAAAAACTTAAGCCATACAGCTTTTGTGCGCTCAATTTGCGCGCTTTTGCAAGCAATTATTCAACTGGCGGCTTAAACTTGCCACAAAACACAATCACTTTGTTCTTGTGAAAAATATTACGACCCATATTGGCAGGTGGCCACCGTTATCGTTAATTCTACTTGCCACCAAAATAGGCCACCCACTTGCCCACTCTAACAGATTCCCTACAACATCCGCCACCACCTTTAAAATTTATGAAATTCAAAGGAATAAAAAAACAAAATGGAAAACGTAAAGTATGTTTTCCCAATGCTCGTCGAAACAAAAGGCAAAAAAAAAAAAAAAAAATGCAAAATATAAAACGAAAAGAAGTGGTAAGTAGTGGTAAATACTTTACACACTGTTCTGAATACTTTGAAAGCTTATAATCTGCATGAATGTTTTTTTGGTTGGTTAAATGCATTCTGTCCTTGCATGCTGCTAGTGGGATGCGATGAGATGCGCTATTCTGCTTTGGCCTAACCAGCGAGCATGGTGCGTGATTTTATCCAACCGTAATGGTAGAGGAAACCAGTAATAATTACTTTACTTTTCCGTTGGTAACACCATAGAAGTTATATAATTAAATCAATGTTTTAAGATTAATATAATAGGGAATAATGTCTCATAAATATTAACAAAGATGGTAATAGTCAATAAATTGTGTATAGTATTTTTTATCTAAGAAGAGTAAATTGATCATTGCCAATTATACAGAAAATGAAGTAAACATCATCTATAAAATCTTAAAAATGTGTGTACATTAGGACCCCACCAAAATGAAAGGTATCAAGTGATAACATAGTTCATTGTAAGATACAGTTTCTTAAATTTTTCGTTCTAGCATTATCCTTTGTGAGATGAACCAAATGAAAAAAGTCATCTTTTTCGAGATTTTTTTGAATTTGTACGCAAAATATTTTAACATCTAAATTTCTTGCGAAAAATTGCGAATCTGAAATTCTCGTTGTTATTGAATGCAATTCCCACAAATCTTACCAAATATTTACACTATTCCTTTGCCAGAAATATGAAATAATCCAAAAATACCGAAAAAAATCTTTATTAATTTTAATAAAAATGCTAGATGAACATTTTGAGAAACGGTATCTTAAAACTGAAAACTTTTTTTAAAGCTGGGAAATCATCATTTAGTCCGGTAAAATAATGGTTCCACTTCGGAATTTGATGGAGGGAAGCGAAGTTTGGCACAGCTTAGTCGGGTTAATGGTAATGTGTTTCCAATTGTAAATTTTTCAATTAGATTACAGGCTAAACTTACAATCTCAAAGTGAAAAGACTTCGAGCACATTATTCAGCTAGTAAGAGGAATTTTTTTGCATTAAAACACGTCTGATTCATAATAAGCGAGATATATAGAAAACACTGGTTTTAGGGTTTATGAATTTTAACAGTATGTAAGAAGCTGTATGCGCCAAAATTCGCTTTCCCCCATCAAATTTCAAAGTTGAGTCATTACTTTATTTTCCCCCCATACAAACGAGACCACTCCAGTGTAATATTGCTTAGTGGGGCAGAATCGAAAAATTTTGGAAACAAATGCTTGCACGTGCTATTTATCTCCTACAGTTTTCGAGTTATTTGTATTTGAAATTTCAGCAAAATTGAAAGCATGATCTTGGTCCTGTTCTTTTCCTTATATACCCTAACATTTTCGACCAATTTAGATAGAGTTTTCTACAATTAGTTAAAGAACAAAATTATCTACCGAATCAAAACACTAGTTCGGTATCTCTTCTGAGTCCAAAAATAAATGATAATTTTAAAATTTCAAGAATTAGTATTTTTGTAATTTTTTGACCGAAAAAGTCTCTACACTTTTTTTTCCTCTAAAATAAGAGTTTTCATATAGACATAGATTGATTTTATATTTTTCTGAAAGGTATCTTCACGAAGATGATTCCAAAACTTAAAACAACCACCACGATTTTTGGAATTAAAGTATAGTTGTTGAAAAATTAGGTTTTGGAGAAATTATAAATATTTTATCTGTAATAAAATCTTATCTTATCATTTAAAATGAAGAAGTGTTAAAAATTTTAAGAATTTTGCAAAAGGAAAAACGCAAAAATCACTAAAAGTATACTTTTTGCAGGTCTGCGAACTCTTTGGAATATATTAGAATTTTCAAAACTGCATTTCTTTTGTAGATCTATGCTTTGGGGTTTTGGAACTAATAGGATAAAATCACAATTTCGATATAAAATAGGTCACATTCGGCAGGATCTGTACTTAGCCTTGTTGGGTGGTTGGGCTCATGTTCAGTTTTGAAATTATCTCCGTGAAGATACTTTTCAGAAAAATTTTATTTTATTTTTTTTTTTATTTTATTTTTCAGTTTTATTCGATAGATAATTTGTTTTTTTAACTAGTTATAAAAAAATCTAATCAAATGGTCTGAAATGTTGATCTCTATATGAAATTAAAATTATGCCAAATTGAGGCTGTTGAAATTTCAAATGAAAATAACTCGAAAACTATACGAAATAAATAGCAAGTGCAAGCATATTTTTCATAGGTCTCATCAAGAGCTTTAAGACGATGTGCAAAAATGTTCGTAAATTTTTCAATTCAATGAGTTGTTTCCATCAAAAGTATAATTCTGCTTGTGTTTATATAAAATTTGAAATCAGATTGACTGTCTGATAAACCGCAAAATTGTAAGAATATTGAAATAAAAATTAAATAGTTACCAGCAACTCATATCTTAAAGCAAGTAAAAATGTAATAATGTAAATTTTTCATAAAAAGTAAGGGGGGGGGGGTAGTAACAAAAAAACCTTTAATTCCTCTCATAGTGAGTCAGTATTCTTAATGTACATACATATTAACGGAGGTATACCTGGCTAATTTAGCATATAATTTCGTGCTGGCATCTTACACATGCTGTTAAAAGTATGCGAGTTATTTACGGTTAAGTATCACAAAACATTTTCATTTTACGAATATATCAAAAGATTATAATTTTTGTGGAAAATTCTACATTTTTATTTTAGTATCAGGACTGTTTCTGAACGTGATAAGTGATATCATGTCAACTGCTCTGAGTACACTCAGTGACTGGGCCAAAGAGTGTGGACTAGGAGTGAATCCGGGAAAGACAGATCTGGTACTTTTCACCACAAAGACCAAGATTCCGAGCTTCAGACTACCACGGTTAGAAAACTGTGAACTCACCTTGTCGGACAATGCAAAGTACTTGGGCATTATTTTGGACTCCAAGCTTTCATGAAGCTGAACATTCAACATAGGGTTAGTAAGGCTACGGTAGCATACTAAACCTGTAGAAAGATGTTCAGTGTGAAATGGGGTTTGAGTCCAAAATTGACAAAATGACTATACACTGCAATAGTACGGCCCATTCTTGTATATGGATCTCTTGTGTGGTGGACCGCTACTAGTAAGAGATATGTGGTGGATCAACTTTACAGGATACAAAGATCCGCTTCCATAGGCATTGCAGGTGCATTACGTACTAGTCCATCAGAAGCTCTGAACACTATATTGCACCTAACACCTATAGACCTATACATAATTAAATCATCAGTTAATAGTGCGATAAGATTATCTGCAACAGAAAGCTGGAGATCAAGAACGTATGAGCACGCGAGGATATTAAGTTTAATACCACCGCAATTCAATCAATTTACCGACTATATGATTCACAAGATGGACTTCGGAAATACTATTAAAGTCCTATTCCCTACCAGGAGTGAATGGAGAAGGGGAAATCTTCTTGAACAATTTGGAACTAGGATATACACTGACGGCTCAAAGATGAACTGCGGTGTCGGCTCTGATGTCTTCTGTAATGATCTTGAAATTAGACACTCATGTAGACTCCCTGACGAGGCCGGCGTATTCAAGCGGAAATACTAGCGGTTAGGGAAGCGTGTAAACTAATTCGCGATAGAAATATTCAAGGGAATATTGGTTTATTTGTCGACAGTCAAGCGGCAATAGTATCGCTCAAATCACCGAAAACTAGCTGTATTCTAGTCAGACAGTGCAAAGAGGAACTGCTAGGACTAAGTCGACTGTATGACATTATTATAGTCTGGGTTCCTGCGCATAGGGACTACTATGGTAATGAACAGGCAGACGAATTAGCCCGGGCAGGCTTTGCTATGAATGCCTCCTTATCGGTTTCTGTCGCAATCCCGTTAGGAACAGTCAAAAGCAGAATCCAAAAACACTTTCTAGAAAAGGCAAAAGATAAATGGCGAAACGTGGCCTACCTACAACGAAAAACGCTCAATGCAACTCATTGGCTACAAACGCAAAGACATTGTTTACAGGTCAGTGGACGATCGGAAAACATGCAAGCAGACTTGGTCTCCCTTACAATGAATATTGTCGTAGTTGTGGCAATCGCGGGAAGGAGGAGACAGTATTTCATCTTCTATGTGAATGCCCAGCCTTGAACACAAGCAGACATAATTTTCTGGGAGGGTACCAATTAGACAACCTCTGTGAGATATCTGACACTAGACTGAATGACATCATTAAATATCTCAATGCTACAGGCTGGATCTAATTAATTTATGTTCTCATTGTTCCTCCCTACACTTCTATCTCATTACAGACTCAATACAACTCATTCAACCTGGCGAGTAGTGTGGTTCCATCAAAACGGATTGCCCGTAAACCACGTAAACCAACCAACTACTCTTTTATTTATAGGGTTAGCTATAAGTTGCCAAATACTCCAAAGGTTTTTTGCACTTATATTACCGAAATCTGTGAAAAAATATAGTCCTAATTAATAAATATGAAATGACTCTTTGATCAGGTTTTTTTAAACTTCAATTCTTCGCATTACCTTCAATTATTGTAATAAAATAATGTTATTACATATAGATATAGTCCTGATACAGTTTTAGATCAGTATATTTTAAATCTAAATATACATATATGGAATTCATTTTTGTAATGATTTGTTCATAATGTTCCACTTTTCACTGCTGACTGAATGTAGCATACTTTAGTATTTGGTATTTTGTCGCGATATTTTTTTAAATGCTATGCATTTGCATTGCTCTTTTGCACATCCCGGTTATTGAAATGTTCGAGTTTAAGAGTTTGATGCCGACAATTTGTGGGTTTTTATTCAATTTCTTTATTTTTAATTTCTCTTATGTACGTGGGTATAAATTGGTTTTTGTAGTTCACGTACATATTTCAGGAATCTACATCGCACTGCAAATATTTGCATTGCGGGAGATTTTTTGTGCACTACATTTTGGTTCTGCTCTATTAACAAAGTTGCCAAATACTATTAATTCAGATATTTTGCAGGAAACATCACTTCGTTTAAATTAATATCAATAAATTAAATTAACAATAACTTAAAAGCTATTTGTTTTAAACAAGAACTATATTTTTTATATTAAAAGATGGGCTGCTTAATAACGTTTTCCTAAAAGCTACTTTTGAATAAAGATTTTTAGTGTGTTACTTAAATATTCTAAACCAAAATAATTTAAATCCAAACCACATACGTAACGACAAAATAAGGTTACTCCGTCAATCCCTACAGTAGATTGGATCACAAATGTAGGCTAATGTGCTACATACTGTGCAACTATAAATGAATGGTTCAATTGTTTTATGAGTTTATGACAGAGATTATATTTTCTTTTCCCATTTAAGATTATTTTCTTTTTCCTCATGATTTTCCTTTCTTGTTGCTATAAGATTTTACTAATGTAAGCTGTTTGCATTACAAGGAAATCTTTAGGATTTTAAAGTTTACGTTCGTTTCTCATGTTTTTAATGTAAAATCAAACTTTAAACATTCTTTTGCGATATGAACGGATTTCAATTCAATTCAATAAATTTTGTCTTGAGTGCGATTTTTCTTTTCTTTTGTTTTTCTGCCAAGATAATGCAATGCTAAATATTCGTACAAACAATTTTATGCTCTAATAAATGCATGTAAAACTACTATTATGAAGATGGCATAATTTCTATTAAATTTGCAGAAAATGCGTAAATTTTGATACAAAATTATTTCTTTGAATTAATACATAATCTTGTTTATATATTTAAGTACATTCAAAATATTGTGTTTCAAATATTGGTAAACATGTTTATGATAGGATATATTAAATTATATGAGAAAAGAAAAAATTAACTTATTTGTTGTTTTCCATATAAATTGTCGAAACGAAATTTTCCTTCGACATCGTGGGGCACGCAGTAATTATTTTAAATACATTGTGCTGGAAATATTAATTTCTACTAATTAATTGAACATATAAATGAGTAGGTACATAAATAATGTCGGTGCGCTGACAAAGAGTCCCGTGTGTAATTTTTTCAATTTTTTTATTAGTACGTCTTCTACACGCAGAGAAAAAATATAGTTGTAGTGACCATAATCTAAGAGCAACATATTATGATTAGAATATACGTATATACGGTCACAGCTAAAAATAGATATAATTATATATAATAATATTTATGATTCCATTTTATTATATAGTGTCTGATTCCATCTTACAATTTTATTAACCAATCTTATCACATTATGATTCCATTTCATCATATTATTCCAACTTATCATACATTAATATAAAACACATCAATTAATAATTATTATTTTTAAAAATCATTTATTGAGTGTTTATTAACCATAAAATGTTACTTACATATTTTTTATTAACTAAACCCTTTAATAGTAGTTAACCAAAATCTTATATTGCTTAAATCATTCCAAATACAACAAAATGAAGGTGGAAAACAAACGTTGAAAACCAAATATATTAAGAAACAAACAAGTTATGAATTTTTCGAACATATTTATAAAAAAACATATTTATTTGTGAGATTTGATTGTTATGGGAATAATATTAATATGGTTTGACAACAAAATATGGTTGAAGAGCAAGGAAAAAAATTTATAATATCAAGGGCATTTATTCAAAACCTCCTATCTCAAGATTTCATGAAACTGCATTTTTAATGCCTCTATGATGTTATCTATGATATACATTTCAAATCGAAACTCATAGTTTTCCAAATTTTATTAACGTTTTTGTATCCTTCTGTCTTTCAAAATAAATATTTTATTTTTATTTTTTTTTGTAAAACCCTCTAACTCTCTTAGTAATTATTTTATTTTTTAACAATATAAATAAAAAATACACCAATTCTGAATATTATACATAATGAATATGAATCTGGCTAAAAAGTTTAAATCGGTTGAGTATTTCTTTAGATATATAACAACAAATATTCACTTTGTATAGCGGCTACTACCCCCTGTAAAGCTATCCTAACAATTTTCACATCAACTATGAAACTTGACAAGAAAATTATTACCACAAAATCCTGTAATAGTGATAACTATGATTTATCTTGAATGAGGATTAACACTTCCCCCGCCCATCAGTTATGATTCTTAATAAGGAAATTATTCCCACACAATTTTAAAACTTTCGCTCTAATAGTTTTTCATTTAAGCGATGAATAGTTTTTACTCCAATTATAATTATTATTTTATTTGTATAGGGGGGGAGTACCATTCCCTCTACTCCGATCCCAAAATAAAGTAGCCTTTTTTAATTATATTGGTTTTTTAAATTACTGGCTAGTTTAAAGACTTTAAAAATCATACATTAAATGTTGATTAAATCTAATTTTTATAAAGCAAACCCCTCTAGACCGACTTTTATTTCTACACACTGAATATTTTAAAAGAGAAAACCTATCTCTATCCCTCTTTAAAATTATCAATAATGTAAAATATTTAAAACATATTATGTGTAAGATTTAGTCGTAGTTTTAAATAAATATTGTAAAATAATTTTTTTAAATACTTGCAAAATAAGAGAAAAAAACAATTTTTTTACTCCCTTCAAAAGTTGTGTTTTTCGAAATAGTTTTGAATATAGGACCCCGATATATAACACACATGTTATAAATAATATATTATTTAATATGTATTATATTATATTGGTAATTTTCATATTAATAAAATTTTATTTCTGTTAAAAATATTCAAAAACGTACAATTTTTGTTATCATGAACACAGTAATGTTAAAATTAGTCAAAATTAACAATGAGAAAAATAATATTATTGTAGTGACCATGCAGTAATCATGTTTTTTCTGCGTGTAGAAGAGAGTCGTCAAAATGGAAATTACATTAAAGGCTTAATAGATATAAAGATACTAATTTTTCCTTGTAGAGAGCAACGAAGGATATTATGCCACCGGTACAAAGTCTACAAAGAAAGATGACGGCACCTAGGCCGTCAGAGGTATTTTATTTTGAGCCCAATAGCTTCGATCCTGAGGAGTATGTGGGGCCTCTCTTCCACACTTAAAATTGTACGCTCCTCTGCTATGCCTTTGTGAAATTTTATATAAATTGTATCCGATTGGAAGTTACAGATTTATTTCCAAGAAATACAATTACAAGTGTTCTCAGATAACAAAAAATATATGGAATAAAATCATAAATATTGTGTTGGTGGAGCGATTTTTGAACTTTTTATCTAAATTTATAAACTCAAAAAAATTCAAGTGAAATAATTACTATAAAGAAAGCAAATTATCATATTAAATTACAGATAGTTTATAAAATAGAATCACACACTTCTGTATGCAAAAGTACTTACAAAGTATTCTGAATGTTCGTAAATATATTTAGAAACTAATAATCATTTTAGTTTTATAATTCAACATTTTGTGTGTAAAGTAAATGTTTACTCATTTTCTGAATTTAAAATGTCAAAATCAGTGTTGCCAGTTTAGCTCTTTTAAGGCTAAATACAGCCCTTTTATTTTTCTTTTAGCTTCAAAATTTTCGTTTTAGTTTCCAGCTTTTACTCCAGTCTTTTTTGATTCTTAAAATTGCCTTAAAAAGCTAAAACAAAAAACGAAGAAAATAACTTCTTATTTGCTATTACCAATTTTATTTTTACAGTATCATCCATTTTTTCGCAAAAAAAATCGAGATTATTTTACAAAAATCAAAAATAACAACTAATTTTATCGACTGACAAAAATATGAAATATAACTAAAATTTGTACGGGCAGTTTTTGACGATTTTTCGACGATATCTTTAAAAGTTATAAAAAACTAATGAGAATGGAAAAAAATAAATTTTTAAACTAAAAAAAAATTAAATTTTGTTTGTCAAAATTTTGTTAAGAAAAAATAAAAAAAATATTAAAAAGCAGCAAAAAACTAATAAGAAATAATTCGCAAACAAAGAAAGTATTTAAAATTGTCAAAAAATAATTTTAGTATTTTCTGCGCATATTTATTTGTATTTGAAAGAAGAAATGATTTGAAATTACAAAACAAATTGTCGAACCAACTAGTCAAAACTAGAAGTTCTCGGTCATTTTCAATAAGTCGAGACAATAAAACCAAAACAATCAGATATCCAGAATAAAGGAATACCGTACCATACCATGTGCTAAAAAATCATGTGATTAAAATGTAATAAAAAATCCTTAATTTCAATAAATAGCCTAAAAATAATTTTTTTTTTCTTTACTTATACATATACATTTATAACATATTTGACATGAAGTTCTAAAGGCCCAACTAGTCAACTTTAGGATGCAACGTAGAATGAAGAAAAGTACTATGAAACATTTTTTACAAACAGTCAAAAAGAGTAAACGTGTCATATGGTTTTGAACATTCATTGTGTGAACAACCGTGTTCTTTGGTTACTTAGTAAAGAAAATAAACTACTGGGCTGTTAGGAAATCACGCAGCTACGTAAAAATATATTTTCAATAGATTTCTGCGATACGCTACCTAGGATTTTTGTATCAATAGCTACTTACACACATCTGCATAAAGCAGATTGAAACCGCTGATTGCAATACGATGATTTTTTGTTCGCTGGATGGTTCTTAAACAGTTTAACTGTATTTTCCATATTATAATTTCTTCTTAGACACAAAATCGGTATTCTTACATAAAATTGGTATATTGCTATGCATTTTTTTAAGACATAAACACGTAAGTATACGTATTTTGTGTAGAGTTTCTTTTTTTCCAACAAAATGCGTAAATAGTTGAAATTAAACACTACATGTATTTTTACCCTAATTACAGTAGGAGTCAGGTCACCTACTATAAATAAAGTAAATCTACATAAATTTTATTAGAGAGTAGGTGCGTTTTTTCCCTTTTTTATAATCTGTGCGAAGGTACGATTTTATATTCGCTAAAGACAAAAAATAATCTTGGTATCGAAATAACAGATTGTTTTAGTTTGCCACTTTTCAATTAAATAAATTGCTAATATTTCGTTTAAAATTAAAATGTCATAGTGAAGTAAGCAATAAAAATTATTTTATTAAAAAATTATTTAAATATTTTACCTGTACCAGACATAAATAATATGAGTAATAAGCAGGGCAAGCAAAAATAAGTAAAATCGTATTTTTTCTTGGACTTCAGTGAACCAAACTAATCTGACAATTCTGAGAACCTTAGCATCGATTTGCTACAGCATATTTGGGTCTTAGCAGCATATTTTTGCATATTTTGGGCTTAGCAGTATTTTTTGTCATATTTTCATAGAAAATAATTTTCCTAGAGTATTTTTTAGTAATTTAAATACCATAATTTTGCACATTTTATACCTAAGAGCATAATTTTGCATATATCACACTAAAGAGTACAATTTTGAATATTTTACACTTACGAAAAAAAGTTTATTTACTTTGTAACCAATAAAATTGTTTATATGATTTGCATTGGCGGAATTTTCTTTTTGCTATCACGTTTTTCAATTTTTAATTCATATTTTTGGTTGCCCTGGTAATAATTCTTTCTATTAAGGACAATTTCGCATCGCAACTAGACATTCAAACACAGTAGGTCTAAGCTGTCAAAAAAAGGAAAAAAAGCAAAGAGGTACATCTTCAACAGCACCATATTTTATATTAACACTGATACACATAAATACATTTTTAAAAAATTTAAAATCCTTGCACATACATAGATTCAAACAAACAATCAAATAGTATTATTATGTACATACTGAAACATTGCAAGTTACGTGCATACATATCCATGCCTTGGTATTGCACAGCCTTTAATTTTAAATACTTTTTCATTTAAACACTATATGTAACACACATTAATACAATGTATATATGTATGAATATGTATATGAGAAATTTCCAAAATGTTGAAAATATTGAGTTAAAATATTAAAAAAATAAAATTCGTCTTAAAAAGTTTGCAATCGTAAATTGGGTTGTCAGGAACAAAGCAGAGTTAGTAGACTATAATTAGACATCAGCAGAATGGAATACGTATTTTCTGTGCCGCTGTAGCATTCGTGGTGTCTTGTTCATTTTGGTTTCGTTGAAGCCTAAACACTTCTGTTTTTATGAAGGTTTAACTTTTAAAACTTAAAAAGAGGAATATTACCTTATCGCAACCAAAACACCGATTAATGGTTGAAGTAAATTGCGAATGGATAGTCAATTCATATCAAAATCCTCGAAAGTTATTTTTTAGCTTTAAACTTTAATTTGAATATAGCCAAAATTTGTTATAAAAAGCATGCTTCCAATATAGTTTCTAACATGCATTTATTTGCATACCTTTTAAGATTAAAGTCCATTTTGTTTTAAAAATATCATACTTCTCATGCTTTTTACGAAATATGTTAGCGCATACCTGATAACTTGCGGAAAGTTTGAGTTTAACATGGCGAGTTCCCGTTTGGAAGTATTCAATTTTTAAGTGAAAACGTTCTTTAAGTAATTTAAAGAAGATAAGCGAATAAATGTATGTTACCAGATTATTACCAAAATTCACTTGCTCACAATTTACCGTTTATTCCCCTATCTTATTGCTTCTTTGAAATTTAGTAAAAAAAAGTGTAGTTCCATAAGATTTTAGGTGAATAACCAAAAATTTTGGATTGTTAGTTGTTTTGTAAGTTTTACCAAAATCCATCAACAGTGTTTTAAAAAAAAACTTTCGAAATATAATAACTCATAAAGTAGGTGTCAAAAAGTTTCGAAAATTTTTGAAATTCCTCATATACATACATATGTATGAATAAAAGCATGTAAACATACAATATGTGTAGACACACATAAAATATTTTTTTGGGTAAAATTTTTGCAGTAAAATGTCACTTCAGTATTTCAGAGGCACAGGCACACAAGCAGCTATCACACATATACATTAAAGTGCATCGATTTGTATGAAGACAAAAAGTGTTGCAAATTTACCCCCCCCCCCCTTAAAATTAAAGATTGATATATTATAAACTAATCCCCAAAATTTTCGGTTCAATTATTTCGTTCTCGTTAACTGGATCCCTTTAAAAATGCCCACTAAAATTTACTTTTCTATAAATAGTGTACACAATTTTTAACTTTTTGTTAAAGAATTACAATATGTAATGCACACATGTTGACTATTTTTTTAATATTTCGGACATTTTCCATCGTAACTTACGTTTTAGAGCATCATTGGAATGGTTTTATTCAGTACTATTGATATATTTATTTATTTAACCCTTTATCAAAAGTAAGATTTTGGGATCACCGGGCCATAATTGGTTAAGTTAATTATGGCACAAAAATGGTTAGTTAAGGAAAATAAATGTCACAAGAAGCATTAATTTGATAAAATCTATAAATTCGTGTAAAATAGCGTCTAAACTTCAAGGATTTTCTTTTATTCGATCATTACCGCCGTTTTAAAAGAATTTATTACATTTTTCATTAATTCATTGATATTTAAGTATAATAAATGCTTCCATATAACCTTTTAGGAACCAAATGTATAACATTTTCCCTTCTATCTTTAAAGGGTTAAATATCTGTAATTTTTAATAGTATCAGAATAGATCTTTACAATGGTACTATAAAATCCAATATATGAAGCACGGACACGTATAAAGGCGTATAAACCTACTTTTTCAAAATGCATTTTATTTTTGTATAATATTGCTTTAGTAACCAATTCACATCATTAATAAATAAATAATTTTAGAAATCTGTCAACTTCGCCGAAAAAAATTACTTTAAAGACATGATTTTATATAATATTTTTTTCGATTTTTAGGAGTTTTTGAATAAATAGAGTGCAATCCAGTATTAGACTGATACATAAACATCAGAATATGAAGAAAACACTGAAAGTGTATGCCATATTTACTCACATTACAAATATATATATATATATATATATATATATTATTTTGAGAGCTTTAATGCATCAAAGTAAGAACAAGTAATGGGGCATATTTCCATAATTTAAATAATATAAGATGATATTTTGATTTGATTTTATTAATAATTTCAGCAAATTCATTCGAAAAAAAAAACAAAAAAAACATGCTGTCAGTCAAATTTTATCACTTGATACCCTACACCATCGGTTTTTAATATTTGTGGGGGAGGTCCTTCGTGGGACGTATAGTCGATAGTCTATAAAATTTTATTGTGTAAATTATTTTATAGAAATAAAACATATGTATATTTAAAATTATCAAAACATTATCATTTAAATTACATTTATTATGCGCCTGATACCCGAAAGTAGGCATTATATGAGATCTATGGTCAATTATGGACCGAATGTGATAAAACTTTGCACTAGATTTTCTACCCATCTAAAACTTATTAACGTAAAATATTATTATTATTCTAGGAAATATATTAGATTTATGCAATTTAAAGTAATTTTAGGAAGATACATGCAGATACAATTAACAATTCCAATTGTTATGATTCCATTTTACCATATTGTGCCCGATTTTATGGTTTGTTTTATCATGTTATGATTCAAGTTTTTCATATTGTTATCCCATTCTATCATATTAGTGTTGCATTTTATCATATTATTATCCCGTCTTATCATATATAAAATATTAAAATAAAATACTTTGACTAAAAATTATTATTTTTATAAATTGTTTAATGAGTCATATATTTAGCATCATATATTGTGCAAGATAATACAAAATAGTTTTTATTAACTAAACCATTTACTAGAAGTTAACCCATGACTTATATTGCTTAAATCACACCAAATATTACAAATCCATATCTACTTGTATAATTCATGTATAAACTAAAAGAGAATTATTATGAAGGTGGAAAGTAAACGTTAAAAAAATATATTCAAAAACAAACAAGTTATGAATTTATCAACCATATTTGTAAAAACCATATTTACTTGTACCATTTTACTCGTATTATTACGGGAATAATAATATTAATATGGTTTGAAAACCAAATATGGTTTAAAAGCAAGGAAAAAGATTGATAATATTTAGAGGTTATAGAAATAATGATATTTTTTATCTTAGTAATATTTTATTTCTGGCTAAAATATTCAGAAACATAAAATGTTTGCGGCCAGCTGTATTAAAATTTTGATTGAATGAAAACATTGAATGATAAAACTGTAGCAAAAGCATTGCTATCATGAATACAGTATTATTAAAATTAATGAATATTGACAATGAGAACATAATATTGTTATAGTGACAATGCCGTAACCATGTTTTTTCTCTCCGAATTGTCTTATATGAAAGCCATAGTAAATTTTCTACCTATCTTCATGAAATTTGGCACACTGATTTATACGTTCGAATTTCAATGAAATCGTGCTTAATATAAAGAATTTATAAACATTCATTACTGCTATTGTTCTAAAACAATATATTGATATAAGCCCAAAATTTTTCATATTCTAATCCGAATTTTTTAGATGTTTAATAAATAAAACAAAATATTGAAAAAAGTAAGAAAACGATTAATTTTTATGATTTTATAAAGTTTTTATCGTCTCTTGTACAATTTTCTTTATGTTTTATACGCTGTTATATGCGTCCATGCTTCATATGTTGAAAAATGTCTTAAATATATACAATCATATGTTTAAAATATGACAAAAAATTTGAATAAAATGTTGATATTTCGCGAATGAAAAGATATGTAAGAATTATTTAAGTGCATATTCCAAGTGTTAATATGTCTCTATAATATTTTCAAGTTAATTTTCTAAGAACGAAAATTTTTATAATGCTATTGAAAAAAAATCCCTATTTTTAGAGGTATTTTAAAAATAGTCCAGCTGACGTAAATGAAAACATTCAGACGTAACAAATTGAGAATCATACAAAAACATATTAATCTTCATTTCTAGAGGGGTAAATTTGCAACTTTTTTTTCGTAAGGCACTTTAATATACATATGTATGTTTGTAAAGTGTAATAGAAATGCTGCCATGAATGGCATAGCATGCCAGTTGGAAAACTATTAAGATGCATATTAAGCCGCCATTCAGACAACAGAACCCCTAACACTCTCTAACTTACATGTTCCCAATGAAAGTCACTCAGTCAGCCTGTCAGTTAGAGCCTTTAAATCGACAAACATGCACACTATTGCAAAGAAAACTACAAGTTTCAAGTTCTCGTACATGTGGCAGGTTAGACAAATAGCACGTATTCAGACACTAGTGTACCTAAACGTCAACAAGAAAACAAATACTAACATACATGTATAAATGGAAAGAGCCACAAAAATTTGTGCTTATTCTACTGTTCTGAGCCACCAAGAGCTTCGAATCGTAATGCTAATCTAAAGGCTTTCATAATATCCCAAGTGTTTATGGTTAAAAATACATTTGAAAAATAACGTTGTGAGAATTCAACAATACTGAGTAATGTCAGCCAGGAAAGCATTTTTCACTATAGCCATAGTTCGCTATAACCAGTGTTGCCACTTTTGCCTTTTTAAGGCTAAATTTAGCCTTTTCATTTTGCTTTTGGCTTCAACATTTTCGTTTTAGCTTCTAGCTTTTTTCTAGCCTTTTTTGATTATTTGGTTTTGTAAATTTACCTTAAAAAGTCTAAAATCTTAGCATTTAAACAACAAAGAAACTAATTTCTTATTTGATATTACTATTTTTATTTGTACAAAATCATCCATTTCAGGATTTTTGTATATTTACTTACACAAAAAAAAATCGAGGTTAATTATGTTTAAGAAAAATTTCGCCTGCGGCGCTTTATTCTTCAAATCAAAAATAATTTAATTAATTTTTTGGACTTAATAAATCGATTATTATAATTATTTTTTAATATACTTCATTAACAATAGAAATTATTTATGAATATAAATAAAAACACATCTTATAAAGGCGAAAAATCACACAAAATTTTGGAGATGAAAAAAACACTTCAAATAAATGGGTTATTTTTCAAATGAAATATATGTATTCTAAGTTTGAATGGAAATTTTTTGCGCAATTTTTGTTTATTTTGCTGGCGGTCGTTCTATGTTTTATTTATAAATATCTTTAAAACTTATCAAAATAATGAGAACAAGAATAAATAAAAAAAGGTTTTACATATAAAAAATTTTAACTTTTTTTGGCCTTATTTTTGGGGCATTTAGTCTTTTTTGACCTTTTTTTAAAGTTCAATTTGGCCTCTTTTTTTCTCGCCTCTTGGCAACACTGGTTGTAACCAGTGTTCGCCAAGGTTATGGCGAACACTGGGTTCGAATGTACTTATATTACAAACTTATGTACATTTGTTTTAGTAAATGAAATATAAAATAAGTATTTTACTTTAATGTTTTGGTATATTGACTTGATAATGCTTTTTTCATCCGCGTTTTTCTCTAGTATGAAAGAAAATATTTCCTAATACTTGTTCGTAATAATTTATTTTACAGAATAATGTTTCAAATTTGACTTTGAGCTTCGACGATTTTTAAGCTAATTTACGAACTGCATTATAATCCCAAATTTTCATAAGTTTATCCGTCAGTCTGTCTGCCCCGAAAAAAACATTTGTACTAGAAAATTTAAATATAAACGACTTTTACAATATCAACTATTTTATTTAATTAATAGTTCATTTAAACTCGCACTAGTATACTCGTGCATATCCGACTGTACATTTTTTACCTATTTTTATATCACAAATCTGTAACTTTAAGATCTTGAAAATAAATGGTCATAATTTTGCACTGAAAATCTTTTGAATATTTTTAAATTTGAATTAAATTGAAATTGTAAATAATACAAAAGAGGTCTACGAAATTTGATGATATAATGACAAAAATATTATAGTTTAAATTACCTAAAATTTTTCGATTAATACCGCTATTCACTTTTAAATTACGATATAATTTATATGTTGATTGATTCGATAATTTCTTTGTTTGGTAATAAAGGTTTTAAAAATCAGCAAAAATTTGGCATCTGTTAAAATAATTATCGAATAAATAATAAAAAACACTTAAAATTTATATAATTTGTAAAATTAGTTTTAATTGCATTTTCTTGAACAGAAAGGGATTTGCATGCAGTCAGGATTCATATTTTTCGCCTTATCATCTATAATATTTACATTACACATTGCTATCAATGAAAACTCAAAGATAAATGTGAAAGGAAGTATGTGGTAGTATACAGGACTCTTCTAAAAGAAATATATTCGGTTGAAACTATAGGAGGCATGGGAGTCAATGTTAGATAATTTCAGTCGGACGGGGGTTTATGTCCACTTTAGTTCGAGTGTTCTCTATATACCTAGAATACATAAAATTTATTTTAGACTCCCGCACTGTGGGGCCAAACGCAAAATTTTTGGTAATAAATAAATGTATGGTAAAGTTGCTGAGGAGGACCTATGCTTTCAGAAAAATTATCTTATAGTTACTCTGTGATATCAGTAGATAAGCTACAGTTTGTCAAATTTGACTGCCTCGAGCATGTAAAAGTTATAAAAAATCGAAACTTCTACAAATCAAGTCCGATTTCACAGAAAGTAAAGTTCTTGGGAAGATAAAATAAGCTTATTCACTTAAGTCATTTCTTACAGTTAAAAAGATATTTATGCTTTAATATTGAATTTTTGATTTTTTGTCTCCACTTTATTTCCATTTTCGGGAATAAATCCTGAGGTATTTGAAATATTTTATGATTTATAATATGTTCCGAAGTAATATCCTAAAAAATTTTTTTGATAACCTCAATTCGTCTAGACGTGAAAAATATTCACGAACAGCGCTCTAAAATTTGTATGAAAATGGCTATTTTTTTACATAAATAAGGTCCCACAGTCCTCTCCCAACTAAATTTTTCAATTCTCCAAAACTTTCTGAATTGTTCTTACAATTCTTTTGGGCTTTTTTTTTAGCGGTTTTATATGTTTGAAACATAATCATCTGTTTGTACATTACACTTTGTTCTCAAAGTTTTTTTAATAAAAAAGTTTAATGCCACCTGATTCGTTATATTTATATTTACGGTAGAGTAGCGAAGTCTTAAGACTGATGATTTTATTACATTTTTGATGATTATTTAACCTAAATATGATATGTTAACTTTTTCTTACAAAATATTATTATTTTTTTTTTTGTTTTACTAAAATGTCTTTTAAATACTCACGATGCACAGTGGGGTCAAACGCAAATTTTTTGGTAATAAATCTGAATCTCCTAAACTACTGGTCGGATCAAATTGAAATGTATGGAAGAGTTGTAGAGGAGGACCTAAGCTTTCAGAAAAATCATCTTGTAGTCACCCTGAGATAAGCTACAGGGTGTCAAAGTTGACTACCTCGAGTATGTAAAAGTTAAAAAAATTGTAACTTTACAAATGAAGTCCGATTTTAAAGATTTTTATATTTCTAGAAAGTGCTTGCCAAGATAAGGAAAAAAGAAGCTTACTCATCTAAGTTATCTCTTACAGTTAAAAAGATATTTACGCTTGAATTTTGAATTTTTGATTTTTTGGCTCGACTTTCTTTCGTTTTTCGGGAATAAGTCCGGAGATATATGAGGTAAAAATTTTCTAAAAATATTCTGTAATTTAATACATATTTCAAAATAATATGCTGAAAGAATTTTTGGATTATCTCAATTCGTCTAGACGTGAAAAATATTCAAAGTCAGCACTCTGAAATTGGCATGAAAAATAGCTATTTTTTTACAAAAATATAGTACAATTCATTCACTTTTTTCTCAAAATTCCGTTAATAAAAAAATTTTTTCCTTATTAATTTCAAAAGATAAGGCTTCATAAATGGTTAATAAAGAAATTTTGAATTGAGTTAGGTTTGCACCCTCCATCCAGCATTGGGCAAAAATTGCCAATTTTAAAAAATATTTTCATTTTTATCGATTAATAAAAAAAATGTCACGCGAGCTTTTTTAAATTTGGTACCCATATTTTTTATAGAAACAGATTTAGAATGATTTAGCACTAAACTGCTTCCCGCCCGGCCAAAACCGAATGCAGGAGTGGAGATTTTATGTTAAAAGTCAGTTTTTTTAACCACTATTTTTAAAAGCATATTAAAAGCATAATAGCATAATATTTTTAATATTATTTCTTATGTAATGTATAAAAAACAAATCGAGCATTCATTCCTAAAAAAATCAATAAAATAGCTCCAATAACCTATTTTTGGTAATTTTTCAAAAATAATTTTTTTTTCCAAAAATAGCTGAAAATCCAAAAAATTTAATTTTTTTAATACAACTCCACTAATTTTGCAAATACTTTAAAAATGTTAAAAGAATATAAAAATAGACTTATTTACCAATTCAACGATATGTAAAATGTTGATATAGGTCATTTAATAATAGTAATATAATGGCCTCAAAACTACCAAGTCACGTCAAAAATTGCAAAATTCACTATTTTGTTCCGTATTTCCATATGTGTGTATAAGTAACACTCAACTGCATTGCTTATTTTTGTTACGAGATAATAATATTTATTAATGAATTTATTTAAAGTGTTCATAATTTTTTTCTACTGAAAATGTTTTTAAAATTATCTAAGTATATAAATAAGTATATTTTCCTTCGTTTTTTATTACATTTTTTTAAATTTTAAAATAATTTGCTTAGCTACTTAATTAATGTATTATACAAAAATGATTTTTTTACAATCGCATAGGTACATTTTTTGACGTACCTGTTTAACACTACAGGTCGTAAAAATAAACTGAATGAAATTGGGGGTTTTGAGCAAAATTTTAAATTTTTTAATTCATTTTTGCCTGTCACCATTTACCTGATATAAATATTCTTTTTCTATATATAAGTATCCTTATAAATATGTAGATTTATTAGTGAATTTGCCATTATGGAGATTACATTAAAACACTTTTCTATTTGCAAAGTAATCTGGGATATTCTATCTGATATTATAAATCGTCCAGAAAAAATAAGAAAACTCATTGATACAGTAGTATCTTTTGGTTTAACTCTTACTGCAGAAGACAGTTTAAAGCTCGAAAATTTTTATAAATCATACGAAAAAAGGATGCGAGCTTCAGATTGGTCAATACCAAAGTTCAAGAAGAAAAATGAAGAGTGGTTGGAGGGAGAAATACCAATTTTCATCGGAAAGCAGAAAAAGGGTCGACCAAAAAAAGTTACGATGAAGTTCAGCTAAAAACAAAGAGGACCAAACAGGAATCTATTCTAAATTCACATACGAATGCCGAAATAAAAGATACATTTAAAGCTTTAGTAACACGTACGCAACCAAAGGAAGTAGAAAAAGTTATAGATGTGTTACCAACAGCTTCTCCCAATCGATTACATCGGATAATCCAAAGCATAGTGACACCGAAATCAACATCGTCCTTTACCTCTGAAGATGCTTTAGCTCTAATATTAAATTTAGGATTATCAAGAAACCAATACGAGATTTTGAGGAAATCTGTTAGCGAAAAAGGATATGATATCTTTCCCAGTAGCAAATCAGTGAGAGAAGCGAAAAGTAATATTTTACAGCCTATGGAGCACCCGGTTAATGCTTCTGTTAAAAGTGCTAAAGTTAATATATTGCAATTACTTGAAAATACTGCCTTTAGAATTATATCTACCTTCAGCAATGATAACATTGAAAAATGCAAAGACTCTGAACTTATTTTAATATTCAAATGGGGCTGCGATGGAACATCAGGATTTTCGGAATACAAACAACTGGATGGAAGTAATTCTGGAAATAATTATTCCTCGCTGTTTATAGCGTCTCTGGTACCACTTCGAATGCGCTTAAGTAAGCCTTCCTCATCGACAAGAAATGACTCGCTTTTTGATGATATATGGATAAATTTAACTCCAGGTTCCAAATTTTTGTGCCGTCCAATCCTTTTTGATTACACAAAAGAAACCACGGAATATCACCACTCCTCGCAAGGATAAGATTTTTGGAGTTCTGCTTACATCTTGCATATGATATGAAGTACAGAAATATTCCCGGGCAGGAAAATGCTACAGTAAAAAACAATTTGGAACTTCACGAATTACGAAAAGAGGAGAAGAAAAGAATTCAATTTGAATTCAAAGAACAACTCGGATTAATAATTGATAAACCTCTACATAGCTATGGAAGCTCAAATGATGGAAATACAGCAAGACGTTTCTTTGAAAATCCGGAACTCACATTTTCAATCACAGGCATATTAAATATTTTGAAGCGTTTTAAGATTATATTGGCAGCCATTAATAGCGATGATTTGTTAGAATATATTTATAAAAATCCGTACAACTAATTTCAAAATATATACTTTAAATTTTTGATACTGCAAACTAAATAATAATTATCACATATCTAAAGAATTATTGCAACGAAAGTCTTAACATTTTGTGTTAATAACTTTCTCATCAACTTCCACAATTGAGATGCAAGTAGATGAGGTAGGTACAGATGAAGTGGAAGCTCAAATACAACGTAAAAATTATTAATCGCTTAAATGAAGAATTATTAGCGTAAATATTTTAAAATTGTGATTGATAAGAAACTATCAAGATTCATAACTGAAATAAAAAAAATTCGGACAGCTCTAGGGGAAGTGTTAGCCCCCATACAATGTAAATCTTAATTATTGTATTTCTAAGGAACTATTACAAAGCCTCGAAATTTTGTGGGAATAATTTATTTGTCAAGCGAATATTTATTATTGTAATCTAAAGACCCGAATTAAATTTTTTGGGCAGCTTCATATTCAACATGTATAAGCTAGTCAGAAATGATGTTATGTTTATATTATAAAAAAATTAAATAATTACTCTGAGGGGTAGAGGGTTTCGCACTTAAAAATAAAAACAAAGTATTTATTTTGTAAGATAGAAGAAAAGCAAAAACGTTGCTAAAATAGGAAAATCTGGGAATTTCCATTTGCAATTTATATCATAGATGAGGGTTACAATAGAGTATATAATGGCATCAAAAACGAAATTTCATAAAAACCTGAGATCTAGGATTTTGAATATAGGCCCTCGATATATTCTTGTACTGTTTGTTTCATTCAACTTTCCTCCCATACTTCAAATAGAGTATTAAATGGTTGTCCAATGACGATAACGCGAGTGTAGCAATAATACCTTAGCAAGTTCTAACACATGACCGAATTTTGCTACGACAATCAATTTCCGATGGAAAATTATTTACTTCCCATAGAAGAGCACGTATTCCACGTAATCCCTCACAAATTGCTTTTTTGATAATATTTATTTTTTGGGGCTTTGAAAACAATAATCCCAAAAATTTATTATTACAAATTGATTACTCAGTTTGAGTGCTGAAGGACTCCTTCATAGCAAAAATGTTTTCTTTTCTAATTCGAATCCATTAAAAATACGTCGAACTTCTACAGTTAATACATTGAATCGATATACAAAATAAAACATTTTGGCATCGACTTGTAAGTGCATATTTTTGCATATTTTACCCTTAATGATATCCTTTGCATTTAGCGATCTTTTAGTGCACTTTTATAGTATATTTTGTTATACTTAGAGCATATTTAACCCTTTTGGAGCATATTTATATACCTCATAAAATTTGATTTTATAAAAAAAGGGAAATCAAAAATATTTAGCACCATATTAACAAACCAATTTTAAATTTAAAGTACATTTTAGAGACAAATTTTTTATGAAAAATTTGATTAAAAAGGTATTTTTAATTTAAAAACTGTATATGAATATGGGGATTAGTATTTAAAATTAACTTTAATTGGTACCTTTTTATTGCTGACTAGATTGACTTTTAGCAACAAGATTGAAAATTTTGAGAAAAGTATATTAACTGATCTTATTTAAGCCACTTTTAAAGCTATTTTTGAAATGTAATATAGAGGACTTGCCCGAATAGAATCAGTTAATGTTTTAAAAGTAATATATGTAATAATTTTGATAATTTCTGAACTAATAATAATGTCTAGAATTAAATGGGAAAGCAAATAAATGGAAGATCAATAACGTTTTTATATGATATAATAAAATTTGGAATTAAATTTCGACACAGTTAATAAATTTCAATTTTGCCTTATTCTGTAACATTTAAATATTAATAAAACACTTTTTTAATGAAAAATATAATTTGTGTTAAAAATTGCAATTTTTTTGCTTTTTAAGTGCATTTTTCGCGTTTTTAGAGCATATTTTTCGGTTAGTGGATATTTAATGCACATATTTGTGGTTTCTCTTGCAATAACTAATGTTGTTAACTGTCTAAAGATATTTGCAAAATAGCATATTTATCTATATACTTATTTTATTTTCTTGTAAATTAATTCGGTAAATATTGCTCCAGAAGATGTGGATTTGAACAACAGAAAAATGAATAATGTTGTGAGAAAAAACCATTGATGATCCCCATGACCGAATTTAAAATTTGGACATAATGTTTCAAATATTACCAGTCTTATGTAAATATCTATTAATTTTATTCTATAAATTATTCACTAAATGAATTATTATTTTTGAAATATAATTTACTATTACGTATTTTTTAATATTTGATGTGTTGTGTTACATTTGGAATAAAACAAAACTTTAAAAATATTATCAGCTTTTAATTTTAATTTGAGAACAAAATCAAAATGCAACAAAATTATTAATATCAATATCGAACAATTTTTAAAATTTTTTATATTGAAAGTGAATCATTTGCGAATATTTATACGTTTTACTATTCACTATTAACACGATAAACAAACTCTCGAGAACGAAAGATTTGCTACCACAAAATGAGCGACGTGTGAGCTTATTCAGTTAATATTCGGCTTACCAACGACCCTCGTTTTATAATGTTTTGTCAGAGAAATGTTTGCGAAATGTTCGAAATAGGTTTTGGTTAAGTAAATTTATAAAATTTTTCACATTTATAACTTTACTTCTACTAGTCCAATTTAGTTAATTTTTGGTAGTAATGAAAAGTGAAAATAGATAGACTTTCTGAATAAATTTTATTTAAAATATAATAATTACATTTTATAATTTTAACGGAAAATCGTCAGTTTTAACTTTTTTCCAGATATCGTTCTATAACTTTTTTTCTAGTGAACTTCTTGGGAAATCAACAAACCATTTCATTTAATTTCGGCTAGTAGTTTGAACGTGATAATGATTTCTACAGATGAACAGACAGACGGACATAGTTAAATCGACTCAGAATTGCATATGGTCCATATGCATACTCTATGAGGTCTTAAATGATTATTCCTTGGTGTTATATAAGAAAAGACAAACTTAGTATACCCTCTTTCACCACAAGTGGTGAAGGCATAATAATGAAATTAAAAAAGGGGGGTCAAAATATTTGTACTGAAAATTCTGTGGCAGCGAGAAAATTATGTCAGTATTTTCTTATCCCCTGAGAAAAATTCTAAATTTAGTCTTTATCTATTTAAGGCTTTTACTTCTGTCAACGCAAAATTTCAAACGTTTGAATTTTATCAGGAATCACAGTAAAATGATTAATTTATTCCAGCCTTTTATTTTAATTAAGTGACATAATTAAAAATTTAAAAATGTTCTCCTGAAAAGAAGCAATATATTTCCACGGATTTTTTAGATACCGTAAAATATTTTCATTCATTTAATATAAAATAAAAATTATATAAAATTTCAAAGTTAAAAGAATATATATACCAAAGGTTTCCACTGTGTATCTGTACTTAAAGTACACTTTAAGTCACGCAAAAGAACAATCTAATTTTGTCTAAGTTGTTGATTAATACCTTATTGGTAGCGTATAATAAAGTTGAGACACACGATTCCTAACAATAACTATAATTTTAACTTTCTAAATATTTATAAAAAATAAATATAACACAAAATGCTTGTCGACTTAATATTTTACAATGATCAAAAGAAAAAGAAAATTTACTGGTAATTACTGGAAGTTCTAGTAGTATTTTTTTATCATTCGTTATAAAATAAAAAACAAACCTGTTTTTTTCTGTTTGCCACAAAGCACTGTGCAGCTCGCGTAGTCGTGTCTCATATGTTTGTCTCTCTGTTATGTTTATTGATTCTCTCTTTACTGGTAAAATAAGTTTGGTGTAAATTTTTGACAAAAAAAAGTGCAAAACCAAAACATTGCACAGTATCACATTTGGTAGTTTTAGAATGACAAAAATCCAGTTTTGAAAATATTGGACTGAAATTTTATATTCCGTTAGTAGACAATGCCGTAAACATTCCCACTAAAAATGTGCGGGTAGAATCCCCTCCACTCCCAGATTGAAAAAAATTATTTTTTGTATGAATTTCGGACATATTTTTATAATTTTATTAAAATAAAAAACACTTAAAATGTAGGCGTGGCAGGATATAATCGAATCAATACTAGTGTAATATTTGCATAAAAAATTTTTAGCCAATACCTTAAACCTCTTAAATATTTCTTAAAAATTGCTAATATATATATATATATATATTATTTTTTTTTTTTTTTTTTTGCTATAATTTCTTTTAAATAAAAATACATATATTTTAAATATTGATTTTTTAACCTAACATATTACAATAAAATTATGTCGATATATTTATTATTACATACCAAAAAGAATTATGTCAGTGTTTTTAGTATTTACTGATATATATTCACTTAAAGCTAACATACTTCTTTATAAAAATTTTAAATAAAATTATAATATTTTTAAAAGTATGCCAGTTGTTGTGTACTGCTATAGTCTCATGTACCTTACCAGTGGGAAAATGTGAAGGTCCTTTACGCTTAGGCCTTTTTACATGTCTCCATCCATTCAAAAAAAATAATAAAAAAAGTATAATCACTAATTAATTAATTGATAAAATTTCTCATTACGTACAAAAATATTTTTAAACTTGGTGCTTGAAGAGCTCAAAATCATTTAAGACCGCTAACAAGAAAACAATAAACCTAAGATAAATACTAACTTTTACTTTTAACTTTTAGCTTTTAATGATTTTTATCTACATATTGGGAGCAGAAGAACAGAACATAAGCGCCTTTTATTGTAAAGATATATGTGCTGCAGAATGGAAACCAAGTTATGCAAATTTTTAAACATTATTTGTTAATAGATTTTTATTGGAAAATTGCCATTTTAGGGCATTTATTGTTAATATTTTCATGTATATCTATCTATTCTTATTTAGCATTTGCAATCAAATGTAATAAAACTAAATCAAAATTTTCGCAAAATTTTCTGCAAAATTCCTAAAATTATAGTTATGTACAATTGAATAATATCCATGAACAAAATTTTATTTTTTATGAAAAAAGTTTGGGAAAAAAGTCATGCTCGATTCATAATATTTATGAAAATACCCAGAGACCATTCGGTCCATTGTGATTGGTCAAAGAAAGGCCAAGAAACAAAAAAAAAAAAAAAGAAAGAGACAGTGAAAAAGAGAGAGAGAGACTTTAGTAGAGAAGGCAATAGAAGAAAAATGTGGAACTTATAACCTGTCAATCAAAAACAACTACCCCTAAGCCGCTTTATTCCTATTACGAACCCTATAAGATTACTATGTCCTTTGCTCCTAACCTCCTCTAGTTCGTGTAGCAAGTGGATTCCAAACCACTTCAGTCTACTACCCTGAGGCCCTACGCAATGACAGAGTATATGCTCCTCCATATCATCGCACGTTCTACAGAAATCTGACGTGCCAATGTCCGATATACTAGTCATATTTCCTATTGCGGATGAATGGCTCCGTACAGCCATTCATCTTACGAACTCCTCAATTGGAAGAAGGTGGAGAATGGTATCTAGTGCTACCTAAGGTGTGCCTCTCACGGCCAATTGAAGCACATCTCTGAACTTTAGAGAGAAGGTTTCTATAAGTTCCCTTCCTTATGCCTAACCCCAGACCGAACATTAAGCCCCTTCTTGCTCTTTCTTGAGTATTTCTCCTCCAATACAATTTTCTGTCAAGTAAACACCCAGGTACAGGGCCTCTCTTGGCAATTGGAGTTCTATCTAATATATCTAATATATCTTATATTTTCTGGTAAACAGAACTAGTTCAGTCTTTTCAGGGTTGACCATCAATTAATTACTGCTGGCCCAACAAAGGACATTCATTGCCAAGAGCCCCAATAATGGAGAGAGAACCACCTCCCCTCCATGCGATGTGCCCCTTGCCACGAGCTTACTTATGCAAGTGTCTCCGATGTTCGAGTTGATAACCCTACTGCTTAGCATCAGGGTGATCACTCAATTAGGAATTCACTAATACATAACGAAGCGAGTGATTTACTAATCGCCTCTATTATCTTTAAAGTTTTCGATAGCAATAATTTTAAATTAAATGTAATCGAAAAGTTCCCCCAGTTATTTTCTAACTGTCAGTTTATACAAAAATAGCATTATGTATTTTATTTATTAATAGTACAATACGAAAAAAATACAATTTAAATGATTTCAACTTATCGAATGTTTGCTGCCTATTCATGTAAATCTTAACAATATGTTCAGACACATTTTGGCACACTTTGGTAAAATTCAACTCTCGAAAATCATGATCATAAATCTCCCATTAATATTAAAGTGGAGAAGCTACTTTAAAGTTTAATATGTCACGAAAATTTTCAAAAGCACTGTACTATTGTGAATGTAAAAAAGTCATAAGTAAAAAAAATAATAATAATAATTTATCCCCATAGCCAATGTTCGTGTTCCATTGTATGTTTGTGCTGAAATAAGTACAATCTTTTTTTATATAATTAAGAATTGCGTCGGCTAGGCGATAGATTTTCTGATTTTTGGAATTAAATTAAATTTTTTGAAAAATTTGGTTTTTGAAGAAATATTTTATCTGTAATAAAATTTTCATGTTGATCGAAAATGTTGGGCTATATTGAAACTATAAGAGATAAATAGCATGCAAGCTTACTTTTCATAGTCTTTATCTAGAGCTTTAATGAGATGTAAAAATATAGAATAGGATAAGAAACAGAGGTACCCCCATTTTACTCCCAATAGCTCCGCTCCTGTGGGGTCTGTTGGGCCCCCTTCAAAAATTAAAATTTTACAAACCTCCGCTACGCCTTACGGTGGCTCAGAAATTAATTTCATTCGCCAAAATTACAATTTTTTATTAACACCGATTTCCAAAATTTTAATATCATTCATTAGTAATAGTGACCAAGTCGGCAACAAAATAGATCTAATTTGCATTTTAGTGGAATAGAATTTTAGAGGGTCAAAAGGGTGTTTAACTCCTTTTGAATTTTACTACCAGAAGAAAGGTGAAAGTGTTTTAGAACTGATAAACTGGAAACCTGTTCACAAAATTATCCTGGGTATTATTAGAATGTTGTTCTTTTATCTGTTTTGGTATACGACTATTGCAATCAAACCCAACATTTTTTTTCTCGACATAATGACTTTTTCATTATGAATGCAAATATTTCATGTAAGACTTAATTTTCGAATTATGGGATTTTCATATTTATGCTACAAATTTGCTTAGAAGCAATTTTCATAACATCCTTTTTATTATTTAAAGGAAAATAATATATTTACACGCGTTCATATACTTTTTCTACCAACCAATAATAAAAACAAAACAAATCATTATTTGTAAATGTTAGATACATTTTACACTTTTCTTTTTTAAGAAATATCATATTATATTAACAAATTCCTATTATTTATATTGTAACTATTACATTATTTATATTTATTATTTTTAATAATTAATATTAAATTAATTAATACAAATAACAATTACTGAACACGACTTTGTAGAGTAAGAATTTTGTTAATGTAATTTGGTTTGTGTCTACGATATTGATTAGGAGTAAATGATGAGTCGTAATTAAAAGTAATAAATCAATTTTGACATTTCATTATGTACCTACCTAAAATTAATATAATGTATATACTTTTGTACTCTCTGGAAGAGGTAACATCAAATTATAATTGTAGAATTATCCGAAATTTTATAACTAATCTTCATACGATCCAGAAATTTTAATTAATATAAAATTATTGTCCATACATTTTCTAAGGTAACTAAATAATATTTTATTAATAATGCCTAAATACATACACTAATTGCTAAAATTGAAATAGCCATTGTATAAATTTCTATAGAAAACCAGACAAAAGGAAAAAATCTAACCAAAAATCTAAATATAAAGTGATTCTCTGCAAGAATCGCTGTATTTAAGTTTATCTAATAAAATAAGCCAAATTTTGTTAATTTTGAGAGTGCCGGTAGATATATTTTAAGAGAT
This sequence comes from Protocalliphora azurea, assembly GCA_932274085.1. Lineage (NCBI taxonomy): Eukaryota > Metazoa > Arthropoda > Insecta > Diptera > Calliphoridae > Protocalliphora > Protocalliphora azurea. The sequence continues at coordinate 48,647,671 of OW026521.1, read as the reverse complement.
TTCTCATAAAAATCGCTTTTATTTAATCTAACCTCCAATTTTATTTAGGCCTTTGGAAGAATTTGAAATAGCCAGCTACCGTATTGTGGACATTCTCCAAAAACAATTTTCTCTCAACATCTTATTTGAAGTCACCATTTTCCACCCTTAAAAAAATTCATATTTTCGTCTGTACTACAATTCATCATGTCCAAATTTGTCCGAGAATCATGATAAATATATGTATGTCAGCACACCAAATTCATCAGAATCGAATGCCGAAAATTTCATAGTATTTGCTCATTATCAGCACAATTTTTTTTAAATAATCCTATTTTGAAGAATGAAAGTTTTATATCTTCATCTTGTCTCGTCCTAATCTACAATAGAATTCATCATTTTACTTATCAATATCTACAGTAAAAATAGTGCTAAATTTTTAAGTTCATTTATTATTTTTAAGTTTATATATTATTTTTTTAATTTATAAAATAAATGTAAAAAAATAGTGTAAACAAATCAGAAAAGTTTTAAAAAATATGAGAAGAAAATTAAAAATAACTAAAAACAAAATTACGTTAATAAAAAAATAGTTTTAAAAGAGTTTTTGTGAAATTATAAAACGAAAATAAAACCAAATTAAAACAAACGAATAAAATTTTTAAAAAAGTGAGAGAATATCAAAAATTATGATAAGAATACAAAAATTGGTTAGAAAATAATTCACAATGAAAGCAAAAAAGATAAAGGATTAAAAAAAAGTTAAATCAACAAAAATTTCAAAGGAAATCAATATATAAATTGAAAGTAATAAACGACAAAAATAGAAAAATTAAAGAAATAGTGAATAATAAAAATCGAAATCAAAACAGAATAAATATATAGATATAGTGAAAAAACAGAATAAGAATGAAAAACATAAAATAAAAGAATAAAATAAAACAAGAAGAAAAAGAAAAGAAGTTTAACAAAATAATAAGAATGAAGTTAAAGAATTTAATTATTAAAAATACTTAGAATTAGATAAAACAAAAACATAGGTAATTAACAAAGGAAACAAATAGTTAAATTAATTTTTTACACAAAATTATTATTTAAAATAAGTATGTAGTTTATGAAATAAAATTATTTTTTTTATATTAAAATTATTTATTATAAAAGAAAGGCAATGAAAATTCTAAAAAAAATATATATATATATTATAATAATTAATTTAAGAGTTAAAAATTTAATTATTATATCCGCACACGCAAACACACATAATTACACCTAATACACAACAATAATACAAAAAAAAAAAAACATTAAAATAGATTCACACATAATTACAGACATCACACAAAACACCAAAATACAAAATTATACCTAATACACAAAAACACAACATGATAAATAGAAAACAGTACTCCAACTTCATCTATCTCAGAGAGGCCTCTGCGATCGTCATGATAAAGTTTGGTAAGTCATTATAAATTTTGTTACTCTCGCTTATGTTATCATCATTCATTCATTAATTTTTCTTGCGCAGAAGCAATACAAAAGAAGGAGTAAGAGATAAATAATTGATAACTGTTATTATTTTTTTACGATTATTATACTATTTTTGCTCTTTGTTTTGATTATTATGTATATTAATTCAGAAGTATTCACTCCTTTTGTTGTTGTTGTTGCTTTAGCACTGAATTTAAAGTGTGTTTATTAAACTTTAAAAATCGATTAAATGTTTAGAGGTTTATAATTAATATTTTGTGAGCCGAAGTTTTTGTTAGAAATTTTGGAGACTTTTATAATTTTTTGTTTTGCATTCTTTAAACTTAAAAGGCAAATTTGTTGATGTTAAACATTTTTGTAAAATACGGACGAACTAATAGAGAAATATTTGTTTTTTTGGTATTAGAAATTTTAACTTAGTTAGTACTAAAATTACGTTTTTTTCTACATTTTTTTTAGTTTCTATTTGGTAATTTGATTAATATCTTTTGTGTAGAGTCATTCTCATATATAATCACAAATGAGCTTTTTTTCTTTCTATGTGTCTGTGATATTAACGGTTCATTTTAAAGTAGTTTTATTAAGTAATTTAAATTTCGGGAGTCTAAAATAAAAATTATGTATGGAAAATGAAGTTAGTAGAAAAGAGGACATGAACTCCCTCAATCCCGTCTGATCGCTATCGATTTAATGGCTCTCATCGTCCTTCTTTATTCTAAGCTTTAAATGGGAAATCTGTATGCTAGTTGAGGATTAAAAATAGACTAATCTTAAATCAATTAATATATTAAATATACTGATCAGGGTTTATGTGTACATATTTTTAATTTTTATGACACATTTTCTTAACAACCGATGAACCGATTTTAAGGAAAAAATAAAAATAAAAAATTCTAAAACATCTTTATTGATTCAAAAGTTACAGAATTTTGGCAGATGTGTGCCGATTTGAAATTTTATGTAAATCGAATTAGCCGTTTAGAAAATTCCAAAAAATTTCAATTATACCTCACTGTGCATTATAGGAATCTCACTGTATTTTACTATACGGATCCCCTCTAAGAAATATTTATTTTCTCGCGTACCCCTAAAGGCTACATACCTCTAGAGGTTAGCAGACCTCCATTTGTGAGCCATCCATAAGTATACAATTTGACCCAGAATGTCTCTACATACATAGATACATACATACATACGTACCTACATACATACATACATACATACATACATACATGCATACATACATACTTACATTTATGTATGTATATATACATTCTTGTAATTTCAAAATTCAAATTAACCCTATTTTGTAAATCGTTTCAACTCACTTTAAAAAATTTTCCATACAAATTTTTGAAAAGCAAAAGTAATTTATATGAAAAAATGTTCAAAAAGAGGTAAAGTGTTTGACAAAATTAGGCCCTACGTTTATTTTAAGTGTCGTTAGACTCTTAAATGAAAGTTTCTTTTTTTTTAATAAAATGTCAAACTATTTTTAAATAGCATTGAACATAAGACTACTCGCTTCTTTTGGCATGTAGAAGGCAAGGCATTGCCTCCAATGACACTCTTTGTAAAATGGAAACAAGTAAGGTATTTTTAAAGCTCTTTTTAGTACTTTTTCCTGCTGGGTTCTTCATGTCTATCGCACTCACATTTGCTCATAAACATTCACATATTGTGGTTGTGATGTTTCTTCTGTTCTATCAGGAGTTTTTCGGTATTTGTGGTTCGTTTTTGGGTTTCGTGTGTAATCGTTTCTTTGGTTTGTACAATCGCTTGTGCATGTGTGTGAAATTTTTCTTTAGTTTATTTTATTTAAACTATGTGAGCTTGTAGTAAAAATATGGGTCATAATGTGGTGCAATGTCCTCAACATCCGCATTGCCGTATGTTCATTTTTATATTTCATCCTTTTTATATATATATTTTTATTCAATGTTGTTGTATTTATTTTTCTTGTTCTTTTTTGTTATAACACTTTATAAGTTTGTATTCCTCTATTTTTGGTGTTATTAACCCATAGATAGTGAAACTATTATTTGCAACTTTTAAACTATTTAATGGAGAGACAATTTTTTTAATGTAGACTTACATTGATTTAAATAGACAAGAACTGTTCAAATTTAGTTGCAATGTTGTTTAATTTTATTTAATAAGATTCTTATATTTATGGTATTGTTTAGTTTCAAATGTATTTTGCTATTATACCCTACACCACCATAAGTTAAGATCGGTCTATTATTTCACATACCTTCCATACAAATGTCTTTTCGCAATAGAGATTGAACGATCATAAATGCCTTAAATATAGCAATATTTTTATGAAATTTATCACAAATAAGTCTTATATTAGGATATATATTTTGTCCAATTTCTTCCGAAAATTTGCTGTAACGTATATAAATCCTATTTTAATGTTAGCATAAAGTTAATGTTTGACACAAATAAGTTTTATAGAAGTAGAAACCACAGTGGTAAATTTTATTCATAATTCCCCATAGCTACCATAAAAGGCTCATAATGCGGGAAAGTGCATAAACCATATAAAGATGTTAGTATTAATATTCGTATGTTTTATAGTTATCAGCAATTAGCCACAGACACCTCCACTAATTTATAATGGACATACACAATGGTGTAGGGTATCATACACTGCCTGCCACTTGAATAAGGAATCACATTTTTTTACATTTAATTAAGTATATTTCTTAAACTCAAGTACAGAAAACAATAATTTTTTGCGCAACCAAATTTCAAAGTGTTGGCTTTAGTTTCCTGAAGAAATAAAAAATATACATATTTTGTTATACTAAAATTATGCATTTATTTAAAGACATGTATTTGTGTGATACTTTTTCGTGTGTCACTTGAATAAGGAATATTTTAAAACTAAGCAAACTGTAATTTATTTTTAAATTTTAGGTTATAACAATGAAAGTTATTATCTTCTAGTATTCAATTAGTAATGAGTACTGCCACCATTTTTAGAAATAAGCTCAAATATGCGATTTTGCATCGACTTGTATAATGACTCTAAGTAATTTAGCGAAATTGAACTCCATGCTTCCGTTATTGCATCCTTTAAGGATTCTATCGTCTCAAATTGTTTTCCCCCTTCATAAACTTTTCTTGCAAGCCAACCCCAGACATTTTCCATTGCATTCAGGTCCGGTGAATATGGGGGTCAAAACAAAAGTTGAAGAATGCTTTTGTAAGTCGTTGCATTCATTTTGTTGGATACAAAAACCAGTTCTATGGTACCATAATACGAAATGGTACCCCATACCATTATTCCGCCCTCTCGGCTGTGTCTGCTGCTCAAAAATAATTCCTCCTTATTTAGGTCAATATAGTTATACCTGTCGGGACCATCAATATTAAACTTTTTTTCATCGGAAAATACAACTTTAAACCATTTGCCTGACCATATCATTGTATTTTTGGCAAATTGTAGACGTTTTGATTTGCGTTTTTTATTAAGTGGTGTTTTTTTGCAGTTTTCATCTGACTCGTCGAATATATCTTTCTTACTTATTTTATCCCATATATGTGTGCTTCGCCTTGGTACCAAAACCAGCCGTTGTTTTTCACAACACGCTATGATAATGTTTTTGTTATCAAGAGGGTCTCATTAGGGATAAGCAAATATGCGTAGTCAGGTACGCATGACTTCTATACTATTTTAAGATCATTGTATTTCTCGCAAAAAAAAAACACAAAATATATAAAATCACTAAACTCATAACCTTTTAAATAAATTGTATTCGCACTTCGACACAATAAGGTTGGCACAGGAAGATAAAAATAATAATGAAAAGAAAAGATTTTAGAATGGTATAACGTAAATAATTTCGACAACATAAATAAGTCAGTCAAAGAAATGTTAGAAGTAGGTCAGATACAAAGGCCACTAAAGTACTCGGAAGATCAGACAAATAAAACTACTTACACTGTACCATTATTTAATTTTTCTGTCACACTGTAATGAAATGGATTTTTATTTTATTTTATTTTTTTAACAGTTCAATATAGAATAGTTTAATAGTTAAAGAAAACAAATACTCATGTCAGATAATGAATTTTGCACTACTGTTCATCAGTGTTAACCTAAAATACTATGCACTACTATATGTATTTAAAATCTTCGGGATATTAAATTCAATCAACCATTTTAGTGTAATGGTCAAAAAGTTTCATTTAAAATTTTATGCAAAATTATATACCAAAAACCTACTTTATTAGAAAATTATACCAAAAACCTACATTATTAGAAAAGTGGCACATAATGCCAAAAAGTGGCAAATTTAGTTAATTTTTTAATATAGGGGCCAAAAAAGTGGCAAGGAAGTTGAAAAAGGTGAACGGTGCACATAGCATTTAAGAAAATTTTTGAGAAAATGTTAGGCTGTTAAATGAGATTAATAGCTCAACAAGAAGATAAATAGGTGGACATAATTCTTGGTCCTAAGATGCGCTGTAAACGTAGGTATAACTATTTCTAAAATTATTTAAAATACAAACAAGCAATTTAAAGTGCAAGTACTGCCCAAGTGCAAGTACTGCGTTCATCTACACTAGTTTTTAGCATATTTGAGGAAGATATAAGAAAATTCATCAACATAAATTATGGGTTAATACCTGAAATATACCAAAAATACTACTCTTCATCAAAGTTTGATATACAATGCAATGTAAAGCAGTGCATTACAATGCCTCTTTTAACATGACGATACGACACGTTAACAGAATAGATTATAGTCTTCTCACAATTCATCCAACAACCATTTCACATATACAATTATATTTTCAAATGCTCACTTAGAAACACACATATTTAAGAATCCAAATAAACAAACAAATCAAACAAACGTTCAACTACTCACACATGTTCGTTCAGTAGAACTGCATACAACGGACTACTACTGTACTCTTTGGTTGTTTCAATTTTATTAGTGATTTCGTGTGTAAAATACAACATAAGTGTACTATTCGTAAAATGCGGCTATTGTTTGCAACACGAAAAAAATCTATAACAAAGACAAAAAATTTTAAACTTTAAGAAACTAAAACACACACACATACATAATGACACAGTGACTAGAAAGGAGCACTAGTTTTAAGGGTATCCCATTACACGTCATCTATGATTGAGCTGCTTCATGTATATTATATATTTAAGCATATAACATTAAATTACCTAATGTGTATATAATTCGATTATATATTTGAAAGGACTAGGAATAAAATTGTAGTAAAATTAAATTAATTTTTAAATTTATTCAAAATTTGATAAAAATTAAAAACACAAAAGTTTTTAAATTCGTTTTTGTTTTCCTTTACACATTGATAGCACTTTGAATGAACAAAATTCGCTGGCGTGCATACCTTTCGCGAATAGGCCCAAAAGTTATCGCGGTTTAAAGTTGAAAATTTATAAAAAATTTTCAAAATTTCAAATTTCGCTATGTAAAAAGACTTACAATATTATCATTATTAGTTAAGTTATACGGAGAAATTATTTCTATTATTTTTTTTTTTTCAATAATTGCTGCACAATTTTTTAAAAGAATAAAAATAAGTTATCAGTTTCAAATTCTTAAGAAGAACACATTATATTCCCTTCAAGGTTCCTTATTTAATACCGAAAAAAATAAAGTTAATAAATTTTGGGTTTAAAAATTACAGAGGTTTAAATCATACAAACCCATAGTTTTTACTAAACATATTTTCAAATATCCTAAAGTGGATTTGTAGCCCTCAAAATTTTTAATTAAAAACCTCCTGTTAGAATTTTTTTCCTAAGATATTTTTATGTTATCATTTGACGAACTTTCAGCATCCTTTTTAAATTCTACACGATATACGGTGAATTTTTAAAACCATTTTTAGATTACGCTATAGAAAATAGAAACTTTTTAGATTAGAGTATTTCCATTTTAAATTTAAAAATTTTAACCTCTCTGAAGTTTTCTCTGTAGCAACGTTTTCTATCAAAAAAAAAAAAAAAATTAAAGATGGACTTTTTTAGATATACGAAAATTCTTACAAAAGAATATGTTAATAAAAATATTTTCAAAAATTGTATATGGCATCTTAAAATACAAGCTTTGCAAATCTATTGCAAAAAAAATTATTTTGATATGTTTTATATAACAAAAGTTATGGCCATTTAAATAAATATGGAGTTGCCACAGTTCTCAAAATAAAAATGAGTAAAGTTAATTTTACACGCCTATCTATGTATCTCCTCTACACATTCAACAAATTTATTATCTAATTTATTAAAATTAGATAATTTATTATAGATAATATTTTATAATGTCATCGTTCTCGAGATAACGAAAATGCATTTTGTTCACAATTCTTTAAATACAAGGCACTTAAGGTCGGTTTCAAAAATTTTCGACTCTTTTTTTTTTTTTTTGTTTCTTAATAAAAAATATTAAAATTTTTATTTTTAAAAAGTCTTAAAAATTGCGAGATTTTTCGCATCTTAAAGTGTTAAATGAATGGTTAAAAATTATATTAAAATGGCAAATCATGTGCTATAAAACTTAAAACCAAAAGCTTTTCTAAGTGACATCGATGCCTGTACCTACTACAGCTCGTAACTTGAATTCCACTTCGTCTACTAAATGGAGAAAATGCAGTCAAATCCTCGCCTTTCTGTCTTACATAAAGAACGCCGTTTTAACTTTGCTAAATCATATAAGTCTTGGAATAATGTGTGGAAACAGATAATATTTTCCGATGAAAAGAAAAGGTCTAAAATTAATTTTTGGTGGAAGAAACCTCATAGTTTGGGAAAGTTTATCCTATGATTACAAAATTTCAATTTATATAATTATCACAAAAGAATTTGTCATTCCGCACAGTATCCCATTCAAGAAATGATTTGGAAATAAATCTGCAGTTTCCGAATTTCTATCCTGATTTCAATGAAATTTTACACAGTGATAGTGGAGGTTTTTAACTTGCAATATATATTTTTAATATATAAACATTACGACGTGGGTCCACTGGGTTTCAAATTTGGACACATTGGATAAGACAAATATTTTAAACGATCCTGATTCGTTATATCTAAACCGATTTGAAAGTTTTTTTTTATATGAATGGATTCTCTCGTTCAAGATCTACAAAAAATATCGTCTTATGTACAGGTTATCTCTTGTAATTAACAATGTACAATTTACAATGTACTTCTGGATGCACAAAAAAAAAAATATATATTTAAAGCAAAAATTGTCTGATACACAATTTAGCCCTTAAAGATTTTTTTAAGAAAATCGTATTCAAAAAACTGTTTGCAGTCTATATTAACTAATAAACTGTTTTTTGTTTATATAGGCAGCCCTCTAAGTTTCTCTCTCAATCAGTGTTGTGAATATTCAGAATAAATTATTCGTTAATGTTCTAGTACGTTTTTGGTTATACATAAGTTTTTTATTTTGGAAAAAAATCATTATTTAGCTTATGTAAATATGATTATGTATAAATGCAATACTTCTATTTAATTTTTGTTAGTTGTAATTATAAGTACCCGAATAACGAATATTCTGTGATGAAACCAACATCACTATTTCAATTTTGTTTTGCTTATATGCCATTTACATACACTAAACGAAAACTAGTAGTTTTTGGCTTCTTTCGATTTTTGATTGAAAAACTACATAAATTTGTTTAATTTTTCTATACAAATCAAAAACCATTTTCATCTAGTTTTTAATGAAAACCGAATAAAAACTACTAAAATAACTATTTATGATACAGTCTGTTCAGCTTTTTTATATACACGAAATAAAATAAAATTTTTGATTTTCTTATATTATTTTATTTGTCATTTTATTTTTTAAACAAATTTAATTTGAAATGTATGTAAACGACATGTCTTTTGAAATTTAGTTTTTCAAAAACCCACAGGTTTTTGCTTTGGTATAAACGACATAATACATTATTTTTGCTTAAATTTTGTTAAAATTGAACTATTTTAACTTTTTTTTGTTAAAATGTGTAATTTTTAACCCCTACTTAATACATTACATTAATGGCACATTAATCTAAGACTTATTCATATTAATGTACTATTTGGAATTACGTGGAAATAGTAAGCAACGAAAAATTTAACGTATGTGTTTATGGCGAACATTTGGTTGACATGAGGGCAGCCAGAATATTGGTATAAAATAGCTTAAAATTGAACAAATATGCAGAAAATATTATTTAGGACCGGCATATATTTTTTAATTTCAGAACAAATCTTAACATCCGAAAACTAAAAAAATGTGAACTTTTAATCAAATATTTATGCGTGAATACAAAACCTTTTTTTCTTAAATTAAGTAGCATCAAAGTATCGTAAAGTTTTGTGTCGGTTGTAATTTTTTAATTTATAAAAAAATATAAAATTGATTTGTGTTTCTGTAAGGTATAATTGTGCTTCAATTTTATGTAGAAAATTGTGACAATCAAAGATAAAACATTATAAAATCTAATAAAAATATAAAAATTCAATTGAATAATTTTAAAAATGAACCAAAAATAAATGTATAAAATAGAAGGGACAAAACTTTCATGTGGAATCATATGAGGTGAGTGAATTAACACATAATTAATTACATTTTGAATAACTATGATTTATTTACAGGAAACTTTATGTTAAAGCTATGATACCTTATATAAAGACTGTTTAAGCCTTAAAGTAGCTTTAAAGTAGGGTCGAACCTACTTTAAAATATATAAAGTTAATAATGATTTACTAAAGTTTCATTAAACGAATTATAGTTTTTCAATACAATTTTAAGAAATTTTGTTTTTTAAGCAAAGCTGTATTAATTTTTATTAATACTGCTGTTAGATTTTAAACATTCTCTACTACAACTGTTTTGCAACAGTTGTTTTCAAGCTAAATTAAAAATAAAATAAAATAAAATAAAAACATCTTTAAAAGTAGTAAGAAAGCAAATTTTTGAAAATGTACTCGAAACTATTTATTGAACAATTATTTGATTATCATTCGTCGATTAATCGAAAAAATATTATTCGAGTGTATGCCCTAATACAAGGCTTTCCAAATTTTTATGCTTTACTGATCATTTAAATATTTTTGCTTTCCGCGGATCCCTTTTGCACATTTTAATAAAAAGTAGTAAAAAATCAAAAGGTATTTATAATATAACTGTGTTACGAAAATTCATTTCGTTTTAAATATAAAAACAATGAATCCTCTAAAGCTCATAAACAACCCAGCAAAAACTTTTTGGTTTTCGGTAATAACAACTACTTATTAAAGAAGTTTCTTGGTAATGAGGCGTCATTATTATTTGTCTACTCTGTATTATATTAATAAGTACTCAATAGTATAATAGCACAGTAGTACTGCAATCACGTGGATGAGTTGGCTAGAGCGCCGGATTAACAACCAGAAGGTTGTTGGTTCAACCCCATTCTGAAGCTGTTAGTTTTTTATAATAAAATGTCTAAAAAATATTTTAAACTAAAAAGTATTTTTTACGCTTAGGATGCTATGTGCGAGATGGTGTACTGAGTAAGATGTTAGTCAGTAAAAACGAATGGTTAGTGTGTGTCCAAGTTCGAGTCTCACTGACGGTAATTTTTATTTTAGTTTTTTTATTTTTGTTTTCGTTTAGGTACATATTTTTGAATACCCCAAGAGTCAAAAAATAACTGCATGAATTTGTGGACAAATCGAACAAAAATAACTAGTTATTCAGGCAAAAAATAAGTAGTTTATTTTTGTTTCCAATTGTACCTGCTAGCTTACCAGGAAAGCAAAGATTTTGCTGGGAATTAAAAAATATTCAAGGCCTCATTCGAAATAAAAAGTTAAAATTTATAATCTTTTTATCAATCAAATTTTTAGATTTTTTTATTAAGCTGATAAATTTTAAATTTTGATTATGAGTAAGGCGGTAAATATAATAAAATATTTCTGTTTTTACTAATTTTTTAACATTGGAAAAAAATTTCTGAAGTAAATTTCTTGCTGCATTTTCCACATTAAAACGTGATCTAAATTTAGATTTTGTGAACTGTAGTGCAGAAAAACCAATTTTTCATAAATATGTAGATAAAAACTTCAGCAAAAACTTTATCGCATCACTTTCAACTATCGTGTACACTTTTAATATTTTAACAAAAAATTTCCAACCAACATAGATTCAAAGTCAGCTTTGACACAGGTTCTATTTATTGTTCATGAAAATTGACGGGTATGTCATATACAGCAATATTGAGCGGATTATGAAGTAAACTGGTTTGTCAGAAACTGATTTAAAGCTCCGGATAATATCTGGAAAATTCATCGTGAAGTGAAACCAAGTGCATTATTATACTTTTCATATGTATGTTTTTTGAACTTAAGGTGAATCCAAGATATCATTTAGCAGTACAAATCGTGAGTATTTTGTTAGAGGGATTGAGGACGTCTTTTCCATAAAGAAATTTTGTACATAAAAGCACGTATTGAAATAAATTCAGTTAATATATTTACTTGTCTGTCTTGCATTTTAATGTTAATATTGTTTATATAGATATAAGAAAAATAATATATAGAAATAGTTTTCTCTAAACTTTTTATGAAGACCTTAATTTTTGTATAAAAGAAATATATCTACTTCTGTCTTTAATTCGTATAATCTCTTCATATTATTCACCTTCAAAATCTAACGGAAATCGGTGTGAAGTAGTAATTTCTTATGTTCCGCATTTAAATCTTAAGACAATAGTTTTTATAAAATTTACTATGTCCATAGTAGTTTAAAGAGCACTTTTAAATATATCAAGTAAATTTTTCGCAGGAAGTCGTTGAACGTTAAGTGGTTTAAGGTTTAGTAAACAATAATTCTTCCTTTATTTCATTTTCTGTGATAAATCTACAATAAAATAAAAGTTGACTTAAATTAGAAACATCAGTCAACAAGGTTTAATTAAAGCTTCCTTTGCCTTTGCTATTAGAATTGATACATTGTAAGAAGCTTCAATAGATTTTTTTTTTTTCATTCAAAGGAAATGCGTCGTAGAATCTAACTTTGGCATAATTATATATGCCGAAAAATATATAAAAAAATAATAATTCCATATACATTTTCGGTCTATGACCCCTAGGGGTTCGTGCACCCCATTTGGGAAACCTTGCCCTAATGCACACACATGTTTTACAGATATATAAATTACATATTAAAATTTTATAAGCACCGTTAGACAATTGACCATATACCCCATGAAAGAACCCTGCGAAAATATTAAAAATGCATGGTGTGACCGGACTTGATCAACTACATGATGTTTACTTACTTTTTCGAAAAAATTTGCATAAATTATTATCTTATTATATTGTTTAAATGATGGATATATACCCTTTTACTTGTCATTAGTTTTCTTTTTTCAACTACTGGGAATTGGGGTATTATTTTAGATATTCCCGGGTATTCGTAAAAATACAATATTGTTTAAAATATTAAAACTAAATACAAAAAACTATATTTTACACATAATTTTCTCGCAAATATATGAATCTATTTCTAAATTTAAACTATATGTTTGAGCATCATTTCTTATACCCTTCACCACAGGTGTAGAGGGTATATATAAGTTTGTCATTCCGTTTGTAATTTCTACAATCTTCGTCGGAGAGCAAAGAAGTTTATATTTTCTGAATCCATATAAGAAATCCTGGATCCTTATAAGAAATGATGTCGATAGTTCGTCTGTCCGTCCATCCCTCCATCCGTCCGTCGGTTGAAATGGTTTTTAAAATGCACACTGATAATTGTCATATATATAATATATATATATATATATATATATATATATATATATATATATATATATATATATATATATATATATCAAGCGATTGGAAATCCTAATGATAAATTTACTATTGAAATTCGGCAAGATCCCTTCATGAATGGCAGATATATATGCAAAAAACCTGTTCAAAAATAGCAGAGATATTAAGAAGAGACCAGTTTTTGATTTTCTGAAGCCCCTATATAAGCTAGGGAATTCATTTTTACAAAACGAAATTGTTTTTTTTTTGAATTTTTCCGATGAAGAAATGAACTTAGTCGGTCCATTAGTTACAGAGATATCAGCCAAAACGCAATTCTGACCAATACCGAAGTCATAAATAAGCTAGGGACTTGGTTCTTATATAGATTTATCACAAATATTTTTATTGAATTCCCTTTTTGAATCACCAAATCGGTTTATAAACAACTATTATTAGATTTTTTGAAGCTCCTGCATAAGCTATGGGTCTAATTCTTGCATAAATCTCTCACAAATACTTTTTTCGAATTTCGGTTTTTTAAATCAGTCAAATCGGTCTATAAATTTTCCCCCACACTCTTTTTTTATTTTAATATTGTCTTAGAATTATAAAATATTTGTTCTGCACCGAAGAGATTATATCTTCATTAAATATGTGCGATTTTTTTTCAAAGTATTGAATTTGTTATTTACTAGCTTTTATTCTTCGCTACCATATTTGGTGCGATAACTAATATTTACTTTATATGGGAGCCTATTAACTCTATTCGAAATTTGATATAAAAATTACTTTCAAAGTTTGTAAGACTTTCGCGGTAATAGTCATTTAGATAAGCAGATTTATGTTTTCTTTGTATGGGGCTACCTCTCCCCCTGGACCATCCGTCCTACTTTCATTTTATCAATGCGATATAATAGGATAAATGTTCCCACGAAATTTAAGGGCTTTGTAATACTTCCTTAGATATGCCATAATGAACATTTGCTTTATATGGTGGGTACTACACCCCCTGCTCCAATTTTAAGCTAATTGGTTGATCCATTTCAGAGTTTTAAAAAAGTGGGAGTCATATCCGATCAAGTTCCAACTTATAACATTCTGCAGTGCGAGCACTATCCATGCTCCAAATTTCATGCAAATATTTATTTTATTTATTTTTATAATTACAATACAATTACAAATTATATTCTAATTCTAACCGAGCGGAGTAACGAAGACCATAGTGAAACAGACCAGAGTCTTTGGTGGGAATCGAATCCACAACCCCCAGACTGACAGACTAGCTCACTACCAACTAGGCCATCGGGGCACCCTTTCATGCAAATAATTTCATTAGTAACGTGTAAAATTGAAAAATAGATTTTTTTTAAAATAGGCGTAAAATATGGGTATGAATTCCAACTTAGTATAGGTAAATATATTTGCAATTACATCCAATATAAGGTACTTCACTTTCACATACCACATCTCAACACTCTAACTTGTTGGTAATATTGTACTGAAAGAAATTACAATAGATGGTGAAAATAATTTTCAATAAATATTTCCGTTGGATAATAAATAAAATACCTATATATTTAATATTTAAAACAAAAGATTTTCAGGAATACTCGTATTTGTAATCGATTTTGTGCAAGTACCTTATTTCTTATTGCTTACGATTCGGTTTATTTATACAGACAAATATTGATTTGAATTCACAAAAAATTATATATATATTTTTTTAACTGTAGTTTAATCTGCACTGTATCTGACACAAGGAACAAAAAATACGTAAAATTATTTGCGATACATTTGTTGATTTTTTGTTTTTTTGTTTTTTATTTTGGAATTTATAAATAAATTTTAAAGATAGTATTTGTACTCTTTTTAGTTAAATACCTTATTTGTTAACTCCTAAATATGAAAAATATTTATATATTTGTGAAAATTTAAAAAATTATGTAGGAAAATGTTTGTTAGATTATCATATATCAAAGTTTTTTTTTTTTTGTAGAATTTATGATTTTTATAAATGGTGAAATTGCATATTTATTAGCGTTTTTTAATTCTCGGAATTCCCTTCAAAATCCCCGGGAATCGGGAAGTGAAACTTACCAGAATTCGCGGGAAATTAAATTAATTAATTCAATTATTTAATTATTAATTAATTCAATAATTTAATTAATAGTTAATTAAAACCCATAACATAATACAATTTTTTGCGATATAAATTAACTTGAATGACTTCTTCACTTTCTGAAGTTCATGTGTCACTGTAATAATGGATTGTACTTCATTTATTCAAAAACACCCAGAAATCCAAATACGAAAAAAATAAAAATTCCATAAAACCGTGACGGTAAAGTAATTTTTTCGATGAAATTGATGGATTTTACGAATTAATTTTTATATATTTAGATGTAAATTGGTTATTAAAGTCATTATTTGGAAAGAAAGCACATGTTGAAAAATCAGGTTTATACGCCCTTATACGCATCCATGCTTCATATTATGAAATATTTTAACTTTGTACTTCTTTCATATAAACGTTAACTGGTTTTTTCGAACTAATGAAGACAACTGTAGTAAAAAACTTTATGCGAACTGTGTACTCATATGTAATATTTGTGACATTTACTATACGCAGTATTAATTATATGTATAATGTATATATTAGGGTCATAACTTTTGGCAAATTTTACAAATATCAAAAATACCATAGTAAAGATTAGTATAAAGTTATATGATATTTAGCGTTAACAATTCTTTATAAATAATATTGCTTTTGTATCAAAAAATTTATATCTTCCGCCAAATTGCTTAAGTTTTCATTATTTTTCAGTGTTTTCTTTAATATCAAATAATTTCACAAAAATTTTTTAAGCAATTTCTGTTTAAGTTTTCATTATTTTTCAGTGTTTTCTTTAATATCAAATAATTTCACAAAAATTTTTTAAGCAATTTCTGTGAAATCGTGGTGTTTATAATTTATTTATTATTATTTTTTTTTTTCATTTTATATCCTTTTCATGAATTGTTAAATTTCTTAACATTTTACGATGCAAATTCAAATGCAAAATTATTTCTTATCAATTTGGCAAAAAAATATGTGCAAAAATGTATTAAATTTATTTCTAGTGAGATTTTTATATTGTATTCGATATGCGATAAGTCCTGAGTAATTTTCTTCTGAATACTTGACATTATCACAACCTATTTCATATTTATGTGAAAGAGGTATATAAAATACAACGATTTTGATCAAAACATTATAAATAAGTTCTACCATTTAAATACTTAGAGCTGTCTATAAAAACTATTTATAAAAATATTAAGAAAAAGTATAAAGGTAAAAGTATAGAGGCATAGAAATCCCGTTCGGTGAGCGAAGTTTTTTGTCCAAATTGATTAGAAAGTTGTTTTTATTATTAGGACCCTATTGGTTATAAAATGGTGCTACGGTAACTTGAGGTTCAAAAAAAAATAATAACCCTAATGCACATATATATGTATGTAAACTTTAGAGTGTGCTGAAGAAACGCTTTTTGAAATTAAGATGTAGGAAGACCCTTCAATCGATGCGTATTGAAGAGCTGAATACGAAAAAAATATTTCAAAAAATTTTAAAATTCATCTTCACTTCTTTACAAGCTATCGAAAGCCTCAAGTCTGGTTTATTTTGTCTAAAAAATGTTTCGAGATTTTCACGAAATAGGTCTCAAACAAATTCGTTATTTTGAGCTTGTTAGGGAAAGAATATTTTAAAAATTTCCCCATGACATTTTGTTCCACTAGAGGACATTTTGCATTTAAATGAAATAATTTTTTGAAAATAATTTACTATGGGCCATACTAACTACTATGCAACTTTTCGATATTTTATCCGTAAAAGGAATAAAATTATAAAATTTTTATCCACTTTGCCAAAAAAAAAAAAAAAAAAAAAAAAAATATCGAACTTGAACTGAAGTTGTTTTGTGTCAATAGTTAACTTTTCTCTGCATTACATGTAACTACCCAGCAAAAACTTTTTGGTTTTCGGTAATATCAACTACTTATTAAAGTAGTTTCTTTGTAATTAGGCGTCATTATTATTTGCCTACTCTGTATTAAATTAAAAAGTACTCAATAGTATAATAGCACAGTAATATTGTAATCACGTGGATGAGTTGGCTAGAGCGTCGGATTAACAGCCAGAAGGTTGTTGGTTCAACCCCATTCTGAAGCTGTTAGTTTTTTATAAGAAAATGTCTAAAAAGATATCTTAAACTAAATAGAGTTTTTGTCGCTTAGGCTGCTATGTGCGAGATGGTGTACTGAGTAAGATGTTAGTCAGTAAAAACGAATGGTTAGTTTGTGTCCAAGTTCGAGTCTCACTGACGGCAACATTTTTTTGTTTTTTTATTTTTGTTTTCGTTTGGGTATATATTTTTTAGTACCCCTAGAGTCAAAAAAGAACTACATGAATTTGTGGACAACTCGAACCAAAATAACTAGTTATTCAGGCAAAAAATAAGTAGTTTATTTTTATTTCCAATTATACCTGCTAACTTACCAGGAAAGCAAAATTTTTGCTGGGTAGTTGTGTAACTCTTGAGCAGATTTATGTGCATTTATATTAGAGTAATTAATTATATTTGAGGCTCTTCCAACAAAATTATACAATATACATATAATATATACTACACATTTTTCAAATATTCATCAAATTTCATGAGATAAGGCTTATTTTCGAATAACACTGAAACTATTGAGCGAATACAAAAATTAAGATAACTTGAAATAAGTTTGAGCCGATGTCTGTTAGAGTTTTATTTATCTAAATTGTGCAAATCATTAAATGGAATGATGCACTGTAACTCCAAAACCGATGAGGGTACGTACAAAATACTTCAGCAAAATTGTGATTTTTTTTTTTTTTTAGTATATAAATGCTGTAAAGGTATCAAAACACTTACAATGCATAAAGAGAAAGATATAAGCCAAAACTTATTTTTGTGACCTCTATCACTGAACAGCGTTACTGTTGAGAATTTTTAAAAAGTGTGCAAAAAAGCGGATTTCAAAAAATAAAATCGCCATATCATAACATTATCATTAGCTTTAGTTTCTAACATTTCAGTTCATACAATCTCAAACTAATTTATTTCTTCGTTGGAGTTAATACATAATGGGTCGAGATAATTCAAACAATTTAATTTTTCGCCTAAAAAGTCGCGTTTAGCTCCATTTAAAGGGGCCAAAAAAGTCGCCAGGTGGTTGAAGAAGGGGCAATTGGCCACAAAAGTCGCCCAGCGGTAACGCTCTCACCGAATAACTCGCGTAGCGTACATGTGTTTATCACTGAATTTCAACAGCTTGTATAAGACACCAAGATAAAGCTATATGCCAAAACTCGCTTCGCTCATGTTTCAATTCAATTATATATATATATATATATATATATATATATATATATATATATATATATATATATAATTTATTTATATATAAATAAAATGTTGAAACTGTGAAATTTTTATATTTCTGTTGTCCAAGAAACTCCATATTTTGCTTAACGTTTCGAATTGAAACATGAGCGAAGCGAGTTTTGGCATATAGCTTTATCTTGGTGTCGTATACAAGCTGTTGAAATTCAGTGATAAACACATGTACGCCTTAAAAGACGTTGTATTGTCTACATAAATTTAATTTTTCAGTGACGATCAACTAAGCGTTTGAGGAATTAAAATCATGAACTTTTCAAAATAAGAAATTTGAAATAATAAAATTTCGCCTAATTTGAAGAAATAAAATCAAATAAAATACTAAAATTTTAATTTAATTTTAAAGGTATCTCTGAAGATATTTTTACATTGAAGCGCATTTTAAGTTTATTGAATGAAAATACTTAATTAATGCAATCGAGACTTTTTAGTTTTGTTTTGTTATTTTTCATTTTTTAAGTAAAAACAATGACAATAAATGATCTAGTTGCAAATAATCATTAATAATTATTTTCTTTCTTTAAATATCAGCGCAGTATATATATATATATATATATATATATATATACACGATAGTAGGCTGATTTCATTTCAATTAATATATATTAATTTTCCAAACACTTTTTCTAATAGGTACATATCTGCGAAAATTATTGATTCACCTTCATGATAATTTAGGCTTAAGGGTATAATATCATAAGCTGGTTTTATTATTCAATCGAATACTTTCGGCATCGGAAAAAATGGGAAATTTTTCCCCGATGCCGATTTATTCCCATGCAATAAGTGTGCACACGGAATATTACATCCGTTTGTTTTCGATTGATAGAGGATCGTACTACACGTATAGTTAATTAGTCGCATGGTTGGTTCGGACACCTAGAGAAAAAATTACCAATTACGCGCTGAATACGATAGAATTCAGTGTCAATAGTGAGTCCACCCCGTATGTGTCCAAATTCATCACAGTTGAATTGATATCAAGTTGAAATCATTTTGGTAGCAAATTATTAAATTGCATAATGCTTACTATTAAATCTGTTAAGGAACGGTATCAAAAAGAAGATACCGTTAATTACCTATGTTTTCTCAGTGTATGTATACAGAAAAAATTATTACCTTATATTTTTCAATTAGCACAGTTTTTTTTTTCATTTTACATAAAAATTGTGAATATATTCAAGCAATTCAAGTAAGTTTTTTTCGCTCATTTAAATTTTTAATTCATTCAATCATCTACTTGACTAATTTAATAAATTTTTTAATTGGACAAATTTTTCGGCTTTCATTTCTTAGAGTTATTAGTAATTGATATAATCATTTTGGTGGGAGGCGCAAATTTAAACAAATTTTAATTGAAGGAATTAATTTTCTGCTTGGTGACTTTTTCTATGTGTATTTGTTTGATAACACCGTACTACAAATTTGCACATTTTCTCTTGCACTTAAACGAAACCATATACATTTATAACTATAAATGTATTAATATTGCTTACCCAGTTTTTCATTTTCTAATATTTTCTCATTTTAAGGACTTTTAAGAATATACATTTCTCAAAAATTTTATTTAATTATTTTCCTACCATATTGTTTAGGATATTAAATGAAGGAGAACAATCCGTAGAAGCTTAAATAAGTTTCTACTTTCATTCGTCGGCACAAAAATCTTGAAAAAATTCATTTAAAAATGTTATAGTTTTATATTAAATTTTAATTATTTTCGTAAATTTATGCAAAAGAAATATATGTTGAAAACTGACGTTATTTTATAAAATTACCCAAGATTATTTTTTTCACTTAAAAATATATAAATATATTAGAAAGTATAGATTCCATATAGTAAAAGTGTATACTTAGTTTTTTATTTTCTGATCATATCTCTATTAAAAGTGACTTTCAAGTTTCAAGGGAAATACTGATTTCTAAAATTAAATTATACCTACTAAGTTATTAAACTACTATTAATTTTAATTTATGACATGTAATACATATTTTTTTACAAGACTTGCATTAAGTAAATTTTCGAGATATTACGATTTTTTTTATTAATTTTAATCAGACAACTT
This sequence comes from Protocalliphora azurea, assembly GCA_932274085.1. Lineage (NCBI taxonomy): Eukaryota > Metazoa > Arthropoda > Insecta > Diptera > Calliphoridae > Protocalliphora > Protocalliphora azurea. The sequence goes on along the minus strand of OW026521.1, from coordinate 48,626,867 downwards.
TTATTTCGAAAACTAATTGTACGAAAATTATTCAAAAACAAATAAAAATATTATATCCACTTCAAGGGAGTTACGTTTAATTACGGATCTTCGTAAAATTTTCCACTCATATTTGTGCTTTAATAACTCTTATGTATATAGGCATTTCTTCAAAAAAAAAAAAAAAAAAAAAAAATTGTGTCAACGTTATTTAATACCATTATTAGCTGGCTTTAATAAAATACAAATCTTTTCGCGTGAATGATTTCTACTGAACGTCAATGTTATGGAGGTTTAAGATGAAATGTTATAAAAAATTGCCAAAAATTCTATTTCAACAATATTTAGAAAATTACTACATGCATACAACTCGCATCAATATGTTTAAAATACAAATTTAAGCCACCGAAGATAATCGCGATCATAGCGATAACATTGCATTAAAAAAATTTGTATACAACAATTTATAGATAAATTTTCTGATTTTTAAATTTATAAAATATGTTGATATATTTTTATTATTAATTTTAAATAATATAATGTTTATGGTATGGCAGTTAAAAATCAGAAATTTAAAATAATTGTAAAAATTTCATTTTATTTCGATATCAAAAATAAATGCATATATCTAACTTACACAAAGGTATACAAAATACAAATTAAAAGCGGGTCGATAAGTTTTATATTAGTGCACATAATTGCCTTGTAATATCGAGTAAAAAAGAAAGTGATATAAATATAAAAAGAAAGTTATAAAAATTACTTGTTGGAAACTTTTAAGGATATTAAAGGATTAAATATCCGAAGGACATTTTTTTGCAACTTCTATTTGGATTATTTTAACAAAATATAATGCCAATTATAAAGTAGCATAATAAAAAATTAAACTCGCGCATCTTTCAAAATCTTAAAGTCCTTTAAAAAAGAAAAACGAACGCGAAATAAAAAACTGAAAACATATTTTTGCTATAAAGAAAACAATTGTACACAAATAGTATGAACTGTTTTTCATTGCTTTCAATACATAATAATTATAAAAGAGTTTGATATATTGTATGTATTTTTCCTTTGGAGTAATTCCATTTTAAATTTAAAAATTTTGACCTCTCTGAAATTTTCTCTGTAGCAAGTACACCGATAAGGCTTCCTACCAAAAAAAAAAAAAAAAAAAATATAAAACAAATTAAAGATGGACTTTTTTAGATACATGTCACTAAAAAATTCTTACAAAAAAATATGTTATTAGAAATATTTTCAAAATTTTTATATGGCATCCTTAAATTTAAGCCTTAACAAATCCACTGTAAAAGAAATTATTTTGATATCTTTTATATAACAAAAGTTATAGATAGCCATTTAAATAAATTTGTTAATCACTTTCAAATCTATATAGAGCTGCTATAGTTCTCAAAATAAAAATGAGAAAAACTCATTTTAAAAACTCATTTTAAATGTTACTTTAATATTATTGTTATTTTAGATAATTAGTTGGTACTATCCAAAAATGTGTATGAGGAAATCATGACTACTCCTTGTACAAAAAATTCTGATAAAAAATCGTCTTGTTTAATTTTTTTTATATGAATGAACAATTTCTTACTCAAAATGAAGAAGTTTTGGGAATAAATTTGTATGTTCAGTTCATTCAGTTTATGTTGAAATACATTCTAATATTAAGTCTATATTTTCACATGTATGTGGAATTTATCATGTGTTGGAAAAATTCTTGATTTTTGTTGTACAGTGTAATAAGTAAAAGTCTGAAAAATCCAAACCAGTTTTATTATTTTATGGTTCACTCTACATTAGGAATTCCAGCTCAGGAAATCCCGGCATTTCCCGGCAAAATGTCATCGGAAATTCCTAGGAATTTTTTATAATTTTCCCGGGAAAATTTTAAATTTAATATTAATTTAGTATGTAGTTTTAAAATTCAATAGCAGAAATATTACTGTTTGTAACGCCTCAATGAAAAATTTACATTATTGTACAAACACTACTAACTAAAGGCATTTTTAGATGGTAATACAGATTATTAAGATTTGTCAAAAGTGTTATTTTAAATTATTCAAAAACATTTGGTAAGATAGGTACTTAAAAAGGTAGTCAAAGGCTGTGTCTCAATATCCCTCCAGAAAATCGTTGTCATGTAATATATTAACGACTACCTATGCAGAAATTTTGAAAAAAATTAAAAATGAAATTCAATTTGCAATTGCAATTTGTTTAACAATAGATGGTTGGACGTCGAAATCAAATGAAAGCTATTTGACGGTAAAAGCTCATTTTATAGATCATGAAACAATTCTAAGATCACATTTGATTGCTTGTGACGAGTTTACGAGAAGACACACTTTGGAAAATTTGTGCAATTATTTAAAAAAGATAACCTCAGAATTTCAAATTGAAAGAAAAATAAGAGCCATTGTTAGTGACAATGTACCAAATATTTTAGCAGCAATTCACCAAAGTGAATGGCGAAGCATTATATATTTTGCACATTTGTTAAATTTAGTTCTTCAAGCTGATGCTGCTATCGAAACTAAAGCCAAACGAGTTGTGGAATTCTTTAAGAAGAGTTCACAGGGTTTAAAACGTTTGCAGAAAACTCAGAAACAGATGAATTTGCATGATTTAAAATTAAAACATTAGTGATCATCTGGTGAAATTCTTCATATGAAATCCTTCAATGTATGTTGGAATTGAAAAATGCCATTATAGAAATTCTATCCCTCACTCGTCTGGATTTGGAAGACTGTGATGGTTGAAATATCAGCGGAAAAGAATGTTACCCTTTCGAAGGTTATAATTTCATGCAATTAATTGAAACGATTTACATAAAATTACATATTCATCAAACACAAAAATCTCTTCAATGTTAAGAGTTATAAAAACGAATTATTTTAACGTTTTTCAAATTTAGAGTGAAATTATATATATGCAGAATGTATATCGCTAGATCCCAACTATAAAAGAAATGGTCTTAAAAATGATGCAAATTATGTAAACGCTTTGAAATCATTAAGAAATAGAATGATATTATACAGCCTAATTTTAAAGAGTTCACTAACGAAACAACAATTTCAAATATTAAGAGCATTTGGAGTATGATGGGAATTTCAACAAATCTGATTTCAAGAATATATAATAATGGTACCGCCTTAAATAACTGGATCAGTACATAAATAAAGAACATTTGGAAAGTAAAAGTGGGCCATTAAAATGGTGTAAACGCGTGTAAATGTACGCTTTAAAACGCTTCTGTATAGTCGCCACATATGTTCTTTGTGAACGTATTTTTTCTGCCACCGCACACTGGTCAAAAATCTACTTTTTCTGCCATAAATTCAAAAAGTATTTTTAATGCTTTTTTGAGGTTATATTGAAGGTATTTTATGTAAAATTAACAATAATATTTATTAAAACTAATTTTAAGTATTTTTGCTAAAAACCTCTGTAATACACAATTTTACTACAGTAGATAAATTTTTTAAATAAGATATTTACTTGTTTGCTTTTTGTTTTATTTTAATTATATTGTAAATTTATATTCTTTTATTAATTAGTGAAATCATATCTTATTGATATATATGAAATATATCAATAAGATATTTATTCTACATTATCAATAATAAGATTAAAATTTTTCTAAAAAAAAAAAGAAAAATTAAAAATAAAAAATATTGAAAGAAAAATAAAAACTAAATAAATATAAAATCGTTTTATTACCATCTGTTAAAATACGAAATATTTTAATTTTCAAAAATACTAATACTTCTCGTCATAGAATGTCTTAAGAATTTAATGAAATTTCAAAACAATTTTACATTTTGCAAGTTAAATTTTTGATTTTTTAATTGTGTTATTGGTATGTGGAAATAAATATTAAATAAGTTGAGCTTCGAAAATATTCACTATTATACAAAATAAAATATTAAGTTGATAGTTTTTTCACTGAAAACGCAACATCTTTCAGTTTTTTTGAGACATATGTCTTATACAAGCAATGAAATTGTAAAAAAAAAAATATATATGAATGTTAAAGCTTCAAAATTGTAAATTTTTAAACGGTAAATAGAACCAATTTTAAATATTTTCCAGAATTGTGCTTTACATCTCTAAATTAGAAAAAATTAATTAATGATGTAAGATGAAGATAAAATGGAATTAAAACGATTTGTTTTGAAACCTAAATATAACACCATAGATTAGGGCATATTTATTTATTTATTTTATTTTGGCATGTAATACTAATTAACCTAGAAATCTGAGATATACAGTTTTTAATATGACTTACAATAGGTACTTATTTTATTTGTATCAGATATTTAAAATTCTTTAAATCTTGAAAGATCATAATTTAATATTATTTTAAATTTTGTTAAATAATTATTATTTATACGGTTGTTTAATATTCTCTATAAAAAATCAATGCTTTTTCTTATAACTTAAGTTTTTAGATATAAAATATTAAATTTCCCGGGAAATCCCGTTTTTCGTGAAACTCCAAACCCTACTCTACATGCAAAACAATTTGATGCACAAAAACTTATAAATATGTATGGACATGTAGTTTTCGTTATTTTTATAATATTCTATTCTCTTTTGATTTTGCTGTATTTTGCTGGAAGATACTTAAATATGATGAAATGAAAATTGCCTTAAGCCGTGGCACATATGTAGATAGAGTACTACTTGTATATGAGCAGTGTTGCCAGTTTAGCCTTTTTAAAACTAAATCTAGCCACTTTATTTTTCTTTTAGCCTCAAATTTTTTGTTTTAGCTTCTAGCTTTTTTCTAGCATTTACTAATTTTACTTTTACAGAATCAGCCATTTAAGCATTTTTGTGTATTAATTCGCACAAAAAATAGATATTATTTACATTTAACAAAAAAGAAAAAAAAGTGAAAAGTCATCCAAAAATTTGGAAATTACTAATCCAAAAGGAATTATAATTCAAAAATTACGAAAAATCACTTCATCATTTTACACGTGAAATATAACTCAAATTTGTATGGGAATTTTGTGGACGATTTTTCATTACTATATCTTTAAAAAAATATCAAAAACTAATGGGAAGGAAAAAAAATTAATTTTTGAATTAAAAAAAATATATTATTTCTGGCCTTATTTTCTGGACATTTTGATTTTTCTGACCTTTTTTAAAATACAATTTAGTCATTGTATCTCACCTCCTGGTAACACTGATTATGAGCTCCATATATCCATAACACGTACTCATATTTTTGACAAAAAAGCAAAAAGAGATAGAGAGGCTTTCACCCTAACAAATAGTAGATAATGGAAAATAAAAAAAAAAATAAATAAAAACAAAGAGCCTAAATTAAATGAAAAGAAATTTCCGAAAATAATATGTTTCTATGGGTAAGATATATTAATATTTGGTTATATAGAAAATATGTGTGAAGAACAAGAATGTTTGAGAAAAAGTTATTATTTTTATTATTAGTATTATATTATGATTATTATGAAGAAAAAATTATAGATGCATATTTACACCAAAACGCTACAATAAGTAATGGTAGGTACGATGACTTTTCGAACTTTCATTCTTAGATTGATCGACTGACAATCGCACATTTTTTCATATGTATTGTAGGTTAAAAGGAATCTGAAAAATACCAGATTAGATGGTTCTTAATTCATAAATAGCTAATGGTTTTAAATAGATTTTATGTTATTTATTTCAAAATATAAAAATATGGTAAAAAATATATTACCATGTATATAATAAAAATTTATTTTATTCAATTTCACCTAGAAGGAAAAAAAATTATAACTATAAAATCATAAAAACTACTACCACATAACAATCTGAAATATTTTTTATAAAATATAACAGCCATTATAGGGTAAAATTATAGTGCACTATTTTAAAATTTATGTTTGAGCTAGTTGTGTTATATAAAAAATTCTTCAAATGTAATTATAGTACATGCATTATATCGTTATAACAAAAAATAATATACATTATTCTCTCGTACAAAGAACGAAAGAAACTAAGCCAATTACAAAATGCAAATGGAAAAATAATTTATTACGAAACCATACAAATTTATGTATATACGAGTTCTTATTTTCTTATATGAGTAATAACTTGTTAAGAATTTTACAATTTATAAATTGAAATTTCTAGTCTATTATTTTACACCCAAAAATATACATGAAAATTATATGTCAGCTGGAATGCTCAAATTATTAGAATTTTAAAGTCAAACAACATACAAGCAAGAAGTAAGTAAAAATGCAATTATTGCTTTTAAAAACTTATTCATAACACGAGGGCGGATCAATAAGGCCGTGACTTTTCGAACTTCCCTCGTAGTTATATAAAATGCAATACTCTTCTCATCAAGTATCACCTGTTAATAGACTACTGCCAAATTCTGAGCAGGTGTCGTCATTTACTTTGCGTAAAAATTAGGATTTTTCGAAGTCAATAATTTCATCGTTGGAGCTGAATCTCTTTCCAAAATATGGCAGATGAAGTACCAATTCGTAGTCCAATTCATAGAGTTTTGCCACTGAGACTGCACACGTGTGCACCCGTGCATTATCTTGATGAAAAAGAACTTTTATCTTGGCCATATGGGGTCGTTTTCTTTTTAAATCCTCATTAAACCGGTCTAATAAGTTGGCATAATATTCGCCGTTTATGATTTTTACCTTTTGAAGGTAATCGATGTGGATTTTCCCGCGTCCATCCCAAAAAACTGTCGCCATCACCTTATTGGCAGACAAACTTACCTTGGCCTTCTTCGGAGTAGGTTCACCCAGAGAAACCCATTGTTTAGACTTGCTTGGTCTCCGGAATATAGCAATTGATCCATGTTTCATCCACAGTTACAAAACGCCACAAAAACTCATTCGGATTGCGGTTAAAGAACTAAAAACAATCCTTTGAAGTTGTCATATTATTTACAATGCCAGACTTGTGCCAAAACTTTATCTTTAAGATAGTATAAAATCTTGTGATATAAACTCAACTTTAATAAGTAGCTAAAATCTGAAAAAAAGACAAAAAAACATTTAAGGCCCAAAATTAAATTTACATAAAAATTCAAAATGACATCATCATTAAGATTTGTTAAAAGGATAAACATAAGAAAAGATTTTTATTAAAATACTCGCTCATGAAATTTTCGGCACTTGTTTAATAGTTTACACTTTAAAGTTATACAAATTTAATCAAAAATGTTCGTTTGTTCATTCAGAGCTATACCAATTATATTTACAATATATCGGCCGGTAATGTTTGTTTTTCAAAACAATTTTATTTCATCAAATTTAATACGTTACATTTTTTTCACATAATTTTTTTTTCTGCGCGTAGATCCAGGTGGAATGATTTTATTTGTGTAAGGTTGAAGAAGTTCAATAAACTAGGATGAGTTAATTTTTTCTCAGATATAAAGGCTTCTCCAAGTCCATGTTGAAATTATTTGTTTGTGGATGAATAATAAGCAAAGATTGTGAAACCTTCTCAGGGGATTTCGATTCCAATTTAGGTCCCAAAAAGGTTAAAATAGAGATTTTTGCAAATTATATGTATGGAAGTATTTATAATATTTAAATATCAATGAATTCCATATTTTTGGAGGTATTTTAAAAATGATCCAGCTTACGTGAACGAAATAACTGAAACGAAGTATTTTTCTGATTAGTTTATAACATATCAATTTTCAATTTTAGTGCATCGATTTGTATGAATATATACGCAAAAATAATATAATATGGTAATATATACGCAAAAATCTGTATGCCAAATTTCATGACCATCGGTTCACAATTGACTATAGCTCTCATAAAAGCGCCCCTTCCCAAAATAACTTTTATGTGCACAAATCCCCATGAATATTAGTATCAAGTTATTATTTGACGTAAATTTTATGAGGATCGATTCATAAGTGAACATAGCTTCTATAATATAATGCATAGGTATGTTTCATAGAAATATACAATACTATTAATACAAATATGATTCCACAAGTGGCCACGGGTCCTATATAAAACCCCTACCAGAATTTTGATGCAAATACAGGATGATATAGGGTATCGTATAGTCAGGCTTATTCGACTATATATATATTTCTTACTTGTTTTTTGTTGGATTTTTTTACCTTTTTATCTGTTACACAAGCGTTCTAATTCAAAAGATTAAAAAAATAAAAAATCTAAATAAAAATCTAAAAAAAAAAAGTTTGAAAATATGAAAATTAATAATGCATATTAATTTTCATATTTTCAAATGAAGAATATAACAAAATATGCATTTTCTATTAAGTATGCAAAAATGTGCACTAACAAATCGATGCCAATTTTCAGTAAAATGTATGTGTGTTTGTGATTCGGATTGATAACTACATAAGGAAATTTTTAAATGTTCCGGAAGAACCAGGTATTTGTACGAAAATCCCCCCTATTAATAACAATTAAATTCTTAAGATATATTGAACGTATGCATAATATAATTTAATTAAATATTAATCATACGATCTATTTAATCTTAATTATTTACGAAATAAAATGTTTGTTCATAAGAAGACATTTGGTACGTTATGGGAATCACATGTCATTTTTTTTTTTTTTTTTTTTTGAAAAAAGTGAGCAAATTCCTTGTTTTTCTTCTTTTTATGAGTAAAATACAGAAAAATAGTTTTCTATAAATTCTTAAGATATCATTAAACAATTTTGTTTATCAAAGTGTACTAAAATCTATTCTCTTCTCTATTCTATTCTCGTAAACCAAAATTCCGTTTAGACAAATTTAAATTATTCAGCCTAAAGAAAAATTTTTTACCATTAAACATTTCAAAATTTATAATTTAGTTTTAAATCAAAACAAATAAAGTTATATTCGGCTTAGCCAAATCTGATATACCCACCATCACACGTTGGGGTAAAATATATCAAAAGTGGTGATTAGTTGAATTTTTAAAATTAACTTTTTGTAATAAAACTGGCCACTGAATAAAAATAGACAAAATTTTGTATCAATGGCAATAAAAGACATTCATTTAGGTTGCGTTGTTTTTGTGTACTAAGCTTTCAAATTTCAACATTTTTCGTTTTTTTTTTTTTTTTTGTATTTTTAAATTCGCTGTATTTTTTAAAACGGAACCATCAACCATTAGGAGAACAAAAAAGTATCACAAAGTGCCTCTAGTGAACTCTTGTCTATATAGGATCATGTGCATTTAATTTTATGATTAGAATAATGAAAAATACCTACACGTTACTTTACATTTGCTCTCATTATCTCAAAGTCACGTAAGTCTAATTTGGTGTTTTTAAGTTCAAGGTATACGAAATATAGAAAGTATTATTAAAGGAATAAAAAAGTCACACTTTTTGTGGATTCTAATTTAAAAATATATAAAAAGTGTCGTTGGGCTTACATCTTTGATACTATTATAGGGAAAGAACTAACCGCTAAGCATCACATTTCTTGATTCATAATTCACTCAGAAGCATATTAGCTAACTTTTATGCTGGTAAGTGTATTTAAAAGAAAAATTATATTTTTAAAAAAGTTCAAAACTATTTTCCCGAATTTTGTCCTATATACGTCTTAGTACCCGAATTCCAAATAACGCTCCATTAACACATTTTGTGTGACTATATGGACCAACCAATCCTTCAAAATTTATTAAAACTGTCTTAGTGAGTTTGAATAAAATGTAATTTCTCCTTTTTAGCCTTCTTTAGTAGCTTTTTGCCCTACGGATGTAACAAAATTGCATTCAAAATAGTTCAAAATTGCATGTCAATAATAAAAAAAGGCTTTATGAAAAAAGTACCAAAAATTTAGAAGATTTTTACCCCTTAATCGTTTGAATTTCCAAACGGTACCAAATTTGCATTTCTCCTTTTTCGGAAATTTACGAATATGATGTAAATTTTATTTCTATATCTATTGGTTTAAAACGTATATAGGGTGCCAGAAATGTACCGAAATACAACTTTATTTGTTTTCTCCCTAAAAGGGCTGAAATTAAAAAAGTCCCAGACACCTGTCGACTTACTTTTTAATGCATAACATTAGGTATTTTTTTGTATCTATACCAGTTTAGAAGATATAAGGTTATATATTTTTACCCGTTTTTATCCCGTAAACATTCAAATTTCTAAAAATCCTGTTTAAGTGGATCTATTATTACAATTGAGTAATTCCATTTTAAATTTATATAATTTTGACCCTTGGTGTAGAGGAGGATACAGAGGTATATAAAACGAATTTTGTCATTTTTATTTTAAGAACTGTGGCAAATCTATAGCTTTGAAGATGATTAACATATATATTTAAATGGCCATAACTTTTGATATATAAAAGATATCAAAATAATTTTTTTGCAGTGGGTTTGTCAAGCTGGTATTGTAAGATGTCATATACAAATTTTGAAAATATTTTTATTAACATATTTTTCTGTACGAATTTTCTTAAGTGACGTGTATCTAAAAAAAAGCCCGTCTTTAATTTATATATATATATATATATATATATATATATATTTTTTTTTTTTGTAGGAAGCCTTATCGGTATATTTGCTACAGAGAAAATTTCAGAGAGTCTAAAATTTTAAATTTAAAATGGAATTACTCAATTACTAATATTTACTTTGTGTAGGAGATACTGTCTTCCTCTCAATTTTGTAAATTTAAGAAAAATTTATTGACACAAAATCTTAAGATCTTCAATGTAATAGTTATTCAGATATATTTATAAGGGCTACAACTGGCCCTAGACCTATCTATCCCATTTTCATATAAATTTTGGAACTTGATAAGAAAATCTTAAAGTCTTTCATTGCAATAGTTCTTTAGATATTCGATTCCAATATTCACTCAAAAGCCGAAAATTGTTAAGAAAATGGGTTTTACAAAATTCTGAAACTTTCGCTCTAGCAATTCTTTGGATATGCGATTGTCAATATTTAATTTGTATGGGGGCTACAACTACACTACACTAAACCAAAAAAGAGTGGCAAATACGGTAAAAAGGGGTACGGAATTGAAGAAAAGTAGGTTAAATATCAACCGACAAAATCAGTAGTCAAACCAACAGAGATCTTAGTTAATTTTTCATAAATTGGTTATATTGAAGAAAAATCGTCAATATTAATAATTAATTTAATTAATTAAAAGCTGGATAATTTGAAAAAGTTTTAGTCAAGTTGAATAAATTATTATTTAAATTCACCTAAGTTTTTCTTCATATTAAAGAAATTTATATTTTATTATACGAAGAACTACATTTATATGTTATTGCATTATTTTAATCAACTAATACAAAATATAGCTTGTGGTTATAACTGCATTTTGGTGTTTTTTTTTTTTTTTTTTTTTTTGACACCATACGTATATTCTATACCAGTAGACATACAAATAAAATTTACACCGTATTCCTAACTTATCGAAAAACTACAAATACAAGTTTGGTGCTTTTCTTAAATTCAAACGTATAAGAGCTAAAAATTGTACCTATTTTTGGTACTTTTTTCATAAATCATTTAAAAATAAAGATATAAAAACATAAAATTAAAGATGTATGGTCCTAAGTAAATAAAAATCCTTAAAAGGGGCTTTGTGGCATTTTTTCGTTATTATAATGTTATTCTTTAATTTTTTTTGCAACAATTAATCTAGAAACATGAAATTAAAGTAGCGGGTGACTATCCATAAGCACTATTAGTTACATTCTTCTCTACATTAAAAAAAAATAATAATAATAATAATAATATAAATAATTTATTAGCTTTTGAACTTTCGAACGGTAAGGATGTAAAAATTTGGTACTTTATTGATACCCTAAAAGTCTTATAAACCAAAATAAAAATAAAAAAAATAGAAAAAAACTTAAAATAGTATCTTTCATTACAGATCTATATCGAACATGCCTTTGGTACTTTTTGAAACTCCTATTATATTATTTTTTTCTTTTTGGTACTCTTTTAACTAAGATATCTAAAATTTTTACTGTTATTAATGCTGACATAATACTCCAACATTTTTAGAAATTTGAAATCTTGGGGAGTAAAAGCATCTAAAAAAATTACTTCTTACATCTCCTAAACTGTGAAATGTAAGATCGAAATTTAAATATTTTTTCTTTTTTTTTCAACCCAAAAAATACTTTCAAATTTTATTAAATTCGACTTTTTAATTGGATATATATGTATATACTTCAGTAGTTTTTGGTACCCTAGTTATTGGGTGATGAACTCGTAAAGGGTTACGAGGTGGTGCGATATCCCACTTCTAGGATATTCCCTGTTTAAATATATAGCATGAAATTGAGATCATTAGAAAGTACGATTGAAATGTTTATTATTCATTTTCTGAAGACACCAATATTATAGCTGTTCCCACGGGAGTTAGGGGTTAGTTTAATTTGACGCGTTTTTTCACTTTTAGTATTTCATTTTGTTTTTTTTTAATAAAAAAAAACAACTAAGTTTATATCTGTTCAATGTAGGAGTCTCGCAATTCCGTTAACGCATTAAGGGTTAAATGCTAGTTACGAATTCACTATCATTAAAAATAAAACAAATAAGAAATATTAAAAATTTTAGTAATATTTATTGTATTTAAAATATATTTAATATTGGAAACAATAAAATAATTTAAATATATATAAAATATTAATTAATTCTTTTTGTAAAATAAATAAGTATATTTAAAAAATATATGCATAACAAAAACGCCAGTTCCTGTAAAAAAAAATAAAATAAATATATCTAAATAATTAGTATAAAATACTATAAAAAGAAATATTTTAATTAAACTTACCTAGCAAAAACTTTTCTTTCCTGGTAAGCTAGAAGGTATAATTGGAAACAAAAATAAACTATTTATTTTTTGCCTGAATAACTAGTTATTTTTGTTCGACTTGTCCACAAATTCATGTAGTTATTTTTTGACTCTAGGTGTACTCAAAAATAAGTACCTAAACGAAAACAAAAATAAAAAAAAAACAAAAAAAAATTTGTCGTCAGTGAGACTCGAACTTGGACACACGTCTTACTCAGTACACCATCTCGCACATAGCATCCTAAGCGACAAAAACTCTATTTAGTTTAAAATATCTTTTTAGACATTTTATTATAAAAAACTAACAGCTTCAGAATGGGGTTGAACCAACAACCTTCTGGTTGTTAATCCGGCGCTCTAGCCAACTCATCCACGTGATTGCAGTATTACTGCGCTATTATACTATTGAGTACTTATTAATGTAATATGGAGAAAGCAAATAATAATGACGCCTCATTACCAAGAAACTACTTTAATAAGTAGTTGTTATTACCGAAAACCAACAAGTGTTTGCTGGGTAGTTTAAACATTTAGAAAACTTATGCAGAGAAGGTTTTTTTTTATAAATGATTTTATAACGAAGGCACTATTAGGCTATGAATTAAACTAAACCAAAATAAACCAAATAAACGACCATCTGAAATATTTTAATGGAAAAAGTATTTAAAAAATAATAAATTCGGTTATTTAATAATTAGTAATATATTACTTTCAGACATGGTTTCCATTTGTTTCATATTTTATAATAAAAGTTTGCTTGCTGAATCCTTGATACTAAAATGTGATTTTTTTGGAATACTGCCCATAAAATCCACAATTGTTGTATGTACGGCACTTCACGCTTGCATACTTTTAGGCATACGAAAGAGATTCTGAAACTGCATTCTGTTTATAGATTCTAAAGTCAAAATTTCGTTACAAAAAATGTCAAATTCGGGAGGGTGAGTGTATTGGGCTTGTTTTCATTTTTAAAATCATCTTCGTGAAGATACCATAAAGTTGCTATATGTTCTTAAAGAAAATTTATTTTCGGACGAAAAACACATAAAGTCATAATATTTGCAATTTTCAATTCCAAAATTGTTTATTTTTTTTATTTTAAAAAACTAAACCAAGATTTTTCAAAATTGATATAGTTGAAATTTCATAAGGAAAACTATAAGGGATAAATACTACACGCAAGCATGTTTTTATAGCCTTACTTAGAATTTTAAGAGGATATAAAAATATCGGATAAGAAACAAAAATTTGGCAAGCGGTAAAAATTTTCTATGTTAGAGCTACTTCTGAGAGGTCATTTCCCAACTTAAAATTTTACACTCCTCTGCTACATCTATGTGCAATTTTTGCACAAAAATTTATCGATTATTTCTAAATTGCATTTTAATATACATATCGTCCCTGCACTGACTGAATTACCTATGTGATTTTCAACAACTTGTCTGGACACCTAAAAAACTGTTTATTTTTGCTGTTTTTTCGTTACTTCTCAAGATTTTTAAAGTTAAAAATAGACTTAGTAATGCAATATATATAATATATATATTATGAGAAAAATACTAAATTTTTGGCGCTTTTTGGAGAAAATCAACAAAAACTTTACGTACGTAATTTTATGGAGCAATTTTTATTAAAATGTGTTTTTAATTTTCTTTTTGTAAATTCTTAAGTGTATTTAAATATAAGTTTGTGCCATAGAAAAAGCTATTATTAGTAAGGTAGGTAGGTAGAGAAGGGTTGCACAGTACTCAGAATAGTGCTTATGCATCCACTCGGAGACCATTGTGAGTCCCTTCGTAGAGAATATAGAGAGAATTTGTAGAAATTATAGAGAAGACCAGGAAAGGAAAATAATAGAGAAAAGCTGACACCAAGAAAAGTATAGAAAAGAATAGAAAAAAACCCGGAAAAGAAAAGTACTACCGTCCTATATCGTTCGCTCTAAGCCAACGACCCCCTCTTAGCCAGCCTATTATCATGACGAATTCTATTAATCTATCGAGATCTATCCTCGATATACTGTCCAATTCGTCAACGAATCGACTGCCTAACCATTTCTGCCTACTTAGTTGTAGACATGGACAGTGACATATAATATGTTCCACCATCTCTAGCTCCTCATTATCTTCGAACATCCTGCAAAGACCGGAGGAACCTCTATCCCAATTCCCTGTAGTTCCCCCTATGCGACAATGACCTATCAGAATATCTATCATAGCCTTCAGTTTTTACCTCTTCATGCCCAAAAGTAGATTTGCATCTGCCTTATCAAGTTTAGGCCATAGAATCCTTGATAATCTCGATCCTTGATAAAATCAATTGGGTTTTATCCCAAATCCACTCCCTAATTAACCTGAAGTAAAAGCCCAGAGGTGGTCTCACACCACTTTTACTTGCAGCCCTATCCAAAGCTGAGCCGTTCCTAGCTAATTCATCAGCTACCTCATTGCCAGTTATCTCGCAATGACCCGGTACCCAACAGTGTCTGATATGATAATTTCCCACCAATATCCTAAGAGCCTTCTTACAGTCGCTAACTAGCCTAGCGCCGCTTGGCTATCTACATACAGAGTTACCTCTGTATTCTATTCAGTGTTCCCTGCTATCAATTCCGTGGCCCTAAGAATACCTAGAATTTCCGTCTGGAACACACTGCAACTATCCGATAGTCTATACGTTTTCCTGATGTTCTCCTCAACCAGATACACACTTGCACCAGTGCCTGTATCCATTTTGGATCCATCAGTGAAAATCGATACTCCACTGAATAGTTTATCCCTGCCTGATCATTGGTCCCTAGTATTGATAATCAGTATAGGATTTTCCCCGAAATCGACGTCCGTGCACATATAGTCCGTTGATCCAGAGGGAACCAGGGCATGTCCACCGAGATTGACCTCGTTTAGAAGTTTGGAATGTCCTATTCTGGTTGATCCTGTAAGTCCTAGTTCATTAAGTCTAAGCAGGCTCCTTGCAGCCATTCCCATCACGAACTCCTCAATGGGTAGGAGATGCAGAATGACGTCAAGTGCCGCCTGAGGTGTGCTTCTTAAGGCACCTGCGATGCTAATCGAAGCACATCTCTGGGCTTTAGACAAAAGACTTCCTATTCCCATTGCCTTCCACCAGACCAGACATCCATACATCAGAATTGGTCTCACCACCGAGGTATAAATCCAATTTACTACCATCGGTTTGAGTCCCCAATTCTTACCTATGGAGTTCCTGCATGTGTAGCAGGCGTTGATACCTCTGTTAAGCCTTTCCTGAGTGTTCCTCTTCCAAGATAGTTTACTATCAAGAAACACTCCAAGATATTTTGCTTCCTTTTACAGTCTAAATTATTAGTAATATCTTGGTCAAATTTCAACTTCTTCTAATGATTGAAATATACTACTAAACAGTAATTTCTTAATAATCCCTAAAAAATCTTTAAAAAAAATATAAAAAAAATTTTGCACTAATATTAGTGTTACATATATCAAAGTACAACTAAAGAAAAATTAATTAACGCGCAATTCACGATTTTCAACTAAAAGACTTTTAAGAAGATAAAATTACCCATTTGCTAAAAATTCGTTAAGTCAATAAAGTGCATCAATTTGTATGAAGAAAAAAAATTTTAAAATGAAAGATTGATGTGTCAGAAACTAATCCCTAAAATATTTAGGATAAATTATTTCGCTTTCGTGAGCTGCGCCAATTCTAAAATACCTATAAAAATATTATTTTCGATCAACACTGTACACAGCTTTTAATTTTTGATTAAAACAATTCCAGCATATAAAAGTAACGCTCGGATGTCATTGACAGTAAGGTCTCCCGACTATTTATTTCATCTCATTTAATTTAAAAAAATAAATTAAAATGCATAAAATAAATAAATAAAATAAATAAAATAAATAAAAATGTGATAGCGTAGCTTCAATAACACGAATTATATAATCGTTTAGAGAATATATTGGCGACTGAAAAATTTTCTGGAATGGAAACTCTCCATCAAGTCGCTTTTCCAAATGAATTGTTCAATTTAAATTATTTTTATTAGGACGTGAAACAATTATTCTAATATTAAATTGTGTTCTTTTTTAGTGTTTCTAGCAAATTATAAATAAACAAATTAATACATATTTCGTCTAATTGCGAACATTTAAATCATCATAATTTTAAACCATTATACAGAGATTATAAACAAACACATGTTCATTTTAAATATTTATAATTAGGACAAGTTTTTAAAGCTTTTCGCTTGACAAATATGTTTTTGCATATTTCACAAGTATTTTACCAAAAAAAATTTTTTTTCTAATCTTTGCATAAATTTACATATAATGAATAAAAAATTAGTTTTCTTAACCAAAACGCAATTTTTTGTGATTTTTTGGAGTTTGATTAACAAATTAGTATAAATTAATTTGTAAAATTTTTTAATATCCCGTACATAATTGTAAAGAAATAAATTCAGGCGTATCAATTATGAATGTCATAGTCTAGTGTTATATATTTTTAGTTAGTTTAGTTTTTTTATAAAAAAAATTTAAAACTATCAAAATTTTAAAGTTAGGAAAAAAGCATATTTATGCTTATTTATATGAATTTGTCATTTTTTTGTGTATATTTCTGTGCAAATTATTTTTCAGGCTTTTCAAGCGTATCCCTTATTTTCTTTTTCGTGCATATTTAAACTTGCCCTGTTTATAATAATATGAAACTGAAAGACAGACGGACAGATAGACTACATTAAAGTTTTAGAAGATGTAAATCTGTGTCAGTTAATTTTAGCGTAGCTAGTCTTTGGATATTCACTTTTAGGCGTCATATCATATACATAAAATATTAAATATTTTCAGCCCTATGCAAAAAAAATCTTAATTTTGCTTTCAAGTACACATAAGAAAACGTATGCATAAACACGGCCTTAACATACAATGTATTTTAATTTAAAAAACGGCAGCACTTGTATTTTATTATTAAAGCTATACATTAAAGCTGTACATTACCGAATATTAATTCATTCAGTTATTCAAATTTATAAAAAAGCTTTTTATTATTTAAGCATAAAATTAATCCCTTTTAAAATATTGTTTCTAATATTTTTCTTAATTAGTAAAAAAGACAAAAATAAGAAAAATACATGCAGATTAACATAATGAACACTGTTAACTTTCTCTAATAAATAACACAAATATTCGAATAACGAGTTTATTTTATTTGTTTTGACTGAATTTGCATCACTAAAACATTTGTAATTTTTTTGTTATTTTTTTTATGTACATTTATGTGTTTTTTTTTATTTTTTCCTCTAAATATTTATCTAGGATAAAAAGTTCATCTGTAATGATTATACATGACAATCTAAAGAAGAATGAATATATAGAAGACTGGAATAGGAGGGTTTACAAAGCTTAAACAAAAAATGGGAACAAATCATAATGTCACTTAAAGTAGGTTCATCCTTATTTTAAACTATTTGAAATACCTTTGTTATATTTAAGCATACAAATTTAAATAATTTTACTTAACAAACTTTTGTAAAGCTGTGTAATGTTTTTTTTTTTTGCATACGGCTGTTTATATTTAAATTTTAATATTATCATTTTCTCTAAGAAAATTAATAACATTCACTAATATGAAAAATAATTTTGTTAGAGCATTTTATATATGGTAATTTTGTAAATCCTATACCAGTTAATATATTCAAAACTGCTTTAGTGGTCTTATGCATGACTAGTAGAGAATCTACATATTACAACAAAAACAAGTAAGAAAGATATAGTCGGTCAAGCCCGACCATATGATACCCCACAACATTGTGCATGTCCATCAAAATTTGTGGACAATTGTGGACCGATATTTTTATTAAATGTAAAATAAAATATACGAATACACAATATTACATAAATACTAACATTTATATGAATTTATTTACTTTAGGGTGATTCCCGAAAGTGGACTTATATGGGAGCAAATGGTAAATTATGGAGCGATCCTCATAAAATTTGTCACTTCATTTCTACTTATATAAAACTTATTTGCGTCGAAGATAAATTTGAGACTAATATTCGTATGGGATTTATGCACGTTAAAGTGATTTTCGGAAGAGGGTTTTATATGGGAGCTATGGAAAATAATGCACCGATCTTCATGAAATTTGGCACAAAGATAGATCGACTCAAAAAGTGTTTCTGAGTCGATTGGTATACTTTAGTGTGCGTTACAAACATAAGCAAAAACGCATAATACCTCAACCACCTATGGTGGTTTGGGGTATAAAAATTGAAAATCTTTACATGGGTAATTCAGACAACGCAGGGACGACATGCAATATACATTACCCCATCAAATAATTATATGTGTAACGATATTTATTTTCAAGTGTAAGTCTTTTTTATAGTTTTTATTTATTTTAGAGCTTTAAAATTCAGATGAAAAAAATGATTTCTTATGTATATTTTATGAGAGAAATAACTAATTTTTAAAATTTTCATATGAAATAATTATATGTACAGGGCAAGAATTTTGTAAAAATTTTTAATTTATATAACGTTAGTTTTCAATATTCGTGATTGTTATTAAGAAATTATGTTACCCAAATGTACTGTTACCAGATGCACATATCGTGGCATAATATATTTATATAAAATCATAAATACATCTTAGCAGTCAGTATTCTCCGAAAATCTCTCTACAGCTAATTTCAGCTTATATTATAAGCGTTTTTTCACTATTAATGCGCTTGAAGAATGTTCTTTTTGCACGCTGAATATCTAGGAAATATTCCTGATGAACACCTGTAACATTTAAATATAACATTTTTAATCTCTCGTGCTCATGAACTCATAGTGTTGTTGAAGTTTTTAACCAAAAATGTGTATTAATAGTAATATAGTTTGTATGTATTTTTTTATCGCTGTTATAAAACCTTTTCTATTATTCGTTACACGCGTTGTGTTATTAAAAGGTGATAATCCCGCCATTATTTATCTTTAGTTCACGTTGTTTTCGATCGAAAAATCCTAAATATATCATTAGGTCCCGCAAATCCGCAGTTCATTATCGGTTATCGCTCTTTCAAAAATAACTCTTTTTCAAACTTAAAAAAAAGTTTTGGCCATAAATTTAACTATAAAATAAAAAATAACTCTTTTTAAGATCTAAATGTCTTAACTCTTTCCCCAATCAATTGTAATTTTAACATTAATAGGTTAAACATTTCAAACTGTGGACTTTATAAGCGTCCGTTAAAATTTAGAAAATGATATGTCCATTATAACGTTATTACGAATAAAATGGCAAGAGGAACCTAAAACTTAACAAATAGGGACAAGAGACAGAAATTAAAAAAAAATATATAAATCAAATAAAATATTATCATTCTTGGAAAATATAATAACGAGAAAACAAATATTGCACAAATAATTATATGACAGAAGGTATGTTAAAAATATGCAAACAAAATATTTATATTTACCCATTGATGTGTTTAAAAAATCATTAGAAACAAATATTTCAAGCACAGTATTTTTAATTTTAGAGTTAAAATGTTTAATATATCACAAACATGTTTGCCATATGCAATTGTAGTATTAACTTTCTCATAAACTTTTACAATCTATGTGAAAATTTGTGGGGTCGGTACAAAGGGACTGGTAGCTCCCATACAAAGTAAAAATTATTTGCGGCCTTAATCAAGAACTATTAAAGCAAAAGTCTTAAAATTGTGGAACAATTTTCTTATCAAGATTCATAACTGAAATAAAAATAGGGCGGGTAGTTCTAGAAGAAGTGTACCCCATACAAAGTAAATCTTAATTTTAGAATATCTAAGAAACTATTACAGTTAAAGTCTCGACTTTTTGTGGCAATAACTTTCTTGTCAAGTGTGACAAGAAAGTTATTGACACAATAGGTAGGTTTAGGGTCATACAAAGTGAATACTTATTATAGAATATATCAAGAACTACTAAATTGATTTTAAGGTTTTGACCAGATTCATTTTCAGTATGTATGAATTAGTCAGATATGACAAAAATAATTGTATAAGGTGGATGAATTTGATAAAATTATAAAAATTTGGAATTGTCGTTTGAGATTTATACCATAGATGAAGACTACTATAAGGAATCTAATGACATAAAAAACGCAATTTCTTAAAAACCTGAGATAGAGGATTTTGAATATAGGCCCACGATATGTTTTAATTTTAATAATTAAAACATTAGTTCCTACTAACATATGAAATATTTTATTGAATTTAAATAAATGGAAATCAGCAGTTTTTAACATTTTTTCTTTTTTGGTAGAAGTACAATCAATTAACAATAACTGAAAAAAAATATTAATATTTTAATGATTTGTATTTTTATGTTTTGTAAATTGAAGTAAAAGAAAAACAATTTACTTTTACAGAACTTGTTAGTTCAAAAAAAACGAAACATTCAAAAATATTTAAAAAACTCAGTTGTTTCAAATATATATAAGCGTTCCGTTTTTTTAATATAATTGTGTTTGTTTAACCTGATTTGCCAATTAAATTTACTTACATAATCTTCTGAGTATTGTGAATATTTTAAAATGGCTGCTGCTGCCTCTTTGAGGGCTACACATTTCGTAAAGTTTGCCCTTAAATTATTTAATATCACATCTAATAAATAAATAAATATACATACATATATATATATATATATATATATATATATATATATTAGAAAACCTCTAAAACTTTTTATTATGTAATTCCTATGAAATTAAATAAAAATTTATAATTTAATTTATATATGTTTAAAACAAACAAAAATCCTTTTTTTGTTCTTTTTTAAGCTTGATTTTCGGCGATCCTGATATTTTAATTGTCACTGCCACTGTTAGCCTTTTTAAGGCTAAATCTATTACTTTTATTTTGCTTTTAGCCTCAAAATTTTCGTTTTAATTTCTAGTCTTTTTTTCCGTCATTTTTTGATTCTTAAAATTGCCTTAAAAAGGCTAAAATTTATTTTTTACTAATTCGCAAAAAAAAAATCGAGATTATTTATATATAGAAGAAATTGTCGAATGCGG
The DNA here is from genome assembly GCA_932274085.1 of Protocalliphora azurea. Classification (NCBI taxonomy): domain Eukaryota; kingdom Metazoa; phylum Arthropoda; class Insecta; order Diptera; family Calliphoridae; genus Protocalliphora; species Protocalliphora azurea. The sequence goes on along the minus strand of OW026521.1, from coordinate 48,604,998 downwards.
CGCTTCATTTTCTAAATCAAATATAACTTAATTCATCATAGACGTAGAGAAAAAATATAGTTGTTGGGACCATAATCTAATTCCAACATACTATGAACATATGATCACAGCGAACATATGATCACAGCGAAATATAGAAATTATTATACGTAATAATTATGATTCCATTTTGTCATTTTGTGTCCGATTTTATAGTTTGATTTTTCATGTTAAGATTTAAGTTTTACATATAATTGAACGATCTTACTATATCATTATCCCATTCTACCAAATTATGATTTGATGTTATTAATTATTATTCTATCTTACTGTCTTATTGCCATATTATGATTCCATCTTATAATATTATTATACCATTCTTCATTTTGTTTTCCCATGTTATCATATAGTTTTCCAATTTTATCATATTATTATTCCATTTTGCAATATACTAAAATAAAACGCATTAATAAAAAATTATTGTTATAATTTTTTTTATTCAAAAAGAGAATTATTAGCAAAAAAAAAAAATAAACATTATTTGTTCATTAATTGTATTTGTTTGTGCCACCATATGTGGTTTAAATGCAAAATATGTTTTTTTAACTAATTAATATCTTACATTAATTGAATCATACTGAGTACAACTAAACCTTGTCTATTTATATTTGTTCATATATAAAAAAATTAATGAGAATTATAATAAAGAATTTTAATATGGTTAACTGCAAAAATTATATGTTTTTAAATATTTCCACCAGAAAAAAAAATATTAATATGAAGAATATCATTACTTCTACAACCAATAAATATTTACAGTCTTTTTCTTTGTTCTGTTTTTAAACCATTTTAATAAAATGTTTCAAATAAATGTAATACTTATATTTGAATACTTGAAAAATTAATAACGTGATTGTTTTTAAATACATTTTGATTTTAATGTTTGTTTTCCAACTTCAATGTAATTCTCATTTAATTTATATATGAATAAATATAAATAGAAAATTTTTAATTATACTCGGTGTGATTCAAACAATATAAGATATCCTGCATTTGAACCACATATGCCCAGCAAAAACTTTTTGATTTTCGGTAATAACAACTACTTATTAAAGCAGTTTCTTGGTAATGAGGCGTCATTATTATTTGCCTACTCTGTATTACATTAATAAGTACTCAATAGTATAATAGCGCAGTAATACTGCAATCACGTGGATGAGTTGGCTAGAGCGCCGGATTAACAACCAGAAGGTTGTTGGTTCAACCCCATTCTGAAGCTATTAGTTTTTTATAACAAAATGTCTAAAAAGATATTTTAAACTAAATAGAGTTTTTGTCGCTTAGGACGCTATGTGCGAGATGGTGTACTGAGTAAGACGTTAGTCAGTAAAAACGAATGGTTAGTGTGTGTCCAAGTTCGAGTCTCACTGGCGGCAAAGTTTTTTTGTTTTTTTTTTATTTTTGTTTTCGTTTAGGTACATATTTTTGAGTACCTCTAGAGTCAAAAAATAACTACATGAATTTGTGGATAAGTCGAACAAAAATAACTAGTTATTCAGGCAAAAAATAAGTAGTTTATTTTTGTTTTCAATTATACCTGCTAGCTTACCAGGAAAGCAAAGTTTTTTCTGGGTAGTGGTACAAATGAATATAATTAATGAACAAATAGTATATAAATATTGTTATTATTATTATTTTTTTTTTTTTTGCTAATTAACACTTTTCTATATTATTTTCAATAAAAAATTTATAAAAATAATAATTTTTATTAATACGTTTTATTTTAATATATGATAGTGTAGAATAATAATATGACAAGAAAATAATAATATGATAAGACTGGATAACTATAGGATAACATGAAAAAATAATATGATAAAATGGAATCATAATATGACAATATACTATAAAAATATAATAAAATAGAATCTTAATGTAATAACATCAAATCATAATCTGATAGAATACGATAATCAGAACATGAAAAAACAAATCATAAAATCGGACACAGTATGACAAAGTGGAATCATAATGATTATTATTTAAAATCATTTCTATTTTTCGCTTCGATGATATGTTCCAATCATAATATGTTGCTCTTAGATTATGGTCTCTGCAACCATATTTTTACTCCGCGTGTAGCAAAATTTTAATTCAATTTCAATTTTTTTATTCAATATAAATAATAGATCAATTAGATTAACTATATTTAAATTATTCAGTTAAATGATAAGATAGGTTTGTGATTAGATTACGTTTTAAGATTAGGGTTATTTAAAAGATCTAAGATTTAAGATGAAATATTTTGATATAAATTAGATCTAGCATGGATTGAAGATAAATTAGTTCAGGGTAGATATGGTAAATATAAATAATTTTTATAACAACTCAAACACTCATCCCAAAGGCCGTCCCAATATGCAATCAAATTTGCAGTAACTTGCACAATGCCTGTGGGAAAAATTTGTGTGTTATATACCAAACGGAAGTTATAATTATAAAATTAATTATTTAAGCTGTTTATGCTCAACTGAATTGGATTGGAAACTGAATTCCAATCCAATTCCAATTTTCGGTTTATGAAAATATAACGAAATTCGTGAAAATATTATTTCCGATGGAAATATATATATTTTTAATTTTATATTTTATTTATTTATTATTTTTTATTTTCAATATAATAAAAAATTCTAAGAAATTTTTTTTTTCATTTATTTTTTATCTTCACAAGGAAAGTAGTTTTCATTTTTATATACACCAACATTTTTAATAAAAAATATACATAACATTATTTCTCATTTGTTTAAAACAGTTCCTTTTGTTTGAATTATAATTTTTATATCAATTGTTTTATCAAGTAATAATACGTTGACTTTTTTCTAAGTGTAATTTTTATAAATTGGCAGCACTTTGAACCCTCTGTAAAAGAAAATGTTATGGATTGAAATCGGGTTTCGTTAAAAAAAACCGAAACTTATTGGAATCCATTACTTAATAACTAATATTGCTGTCAAGAAAAAAGAAGTCACTTGCTAACCATCCTTCAAGAAGATCGCATCATCTAACATACCTAAATCTATAATTACTTAAACTTAAACTTTATTGTAATAAAACCCAAACTCGAATTGAAATCAACCGAATCCCAATCTTCATTTCATAAAGGTAACCCAGCAAAGGTGAGTTTTTTTATGCCGCTACAGCCAGCGACCCTATGGATTTAACACTAATCTTATTACTCTTCTTTTATCATCCCTATAATTATAATTACTTCTACATGAGTAATTATAATTAAACATTTTCTTATAGATTGGCCCTTTTATTAACTACATCCCCCCGTCTCTGCCATCATCTATAAGAAAACCTTACACAAGATCCCTAATCTTGTTCAACAAGTATTTGCAAAAATAACAACCAAATCTCAACGTTTTATAGCAAAACAATTCATTTGAATCTCTTTTTAATAATATATTTGAATGGTATTTTTATTACGTTTTAAGCATAAGAAAATATACATTTTTTGATACTTTGAAAGTAACAAAGAAGTGTTTTTCTTATGTTTTATGTTGTGTTTTATGTATTTTTGCTGTTATATAACAGACATTTAAAAAAAGATGAAGTTAATATAAATGTATATTAAAAATAAATAAATCTAAACTTTTAACTCCAGAAAACTAAATTTCGGTTAATCGGTTATTCGAAACAAATTATTCGGTATATTCGTTATTCCAAAATAGACAATTTTAAAGTATTCGAACTGTTAATGGACCGAAATTAATCGAATAACCGAATGACGGTTAATCGATTGGATACCCTAGTATATACACTCAATACTAAATTTAAAGTTCTTCAAATTTTTTTAGTTTTATGGTGGTTCTAAGTTAATTTTTTCAGATTTTTTTTTTTTTTTTAATGCATGAAGTTTAAATCCATATATCTTCGGACTTATATGTCCGATTAAATCTTTGGCTCAAACTGATGCTTAAAAAATTTTGTTTCTAATTGTTTTTTGTTTTGTTCCCCAAAAGTGTTGACAACAACATATAAAAGATTCATAGTGAGACAATGAGGGGAGGCTAAGAAAATAACCGTATAGTAAAAAAATCATTTATTTCAGTAATAATTTGAAAATATATATAAATATATATATATATATATATATATATATATATATATATAATTTTTTTGAACAGAACAATTTAAACACGTATAAAAGAACGTTTTAAACTTCGGCTTGTTAGCGATTCTATTTCATTAATTTGAAAAATTTTACAAAATAAGCGTATCTTAGAGGAATAATACAAATGAATTTAAAAATCAATCCTAGAAACCAGAATTCTCAGTGTGGCCAAATGGAAGTATTTTGACAATAAATCGGCGATTTCTAACTGACTGTTTCGATTGGTGAAGTATATCTCACCTGTTCCAATGAATATACTTATGTATTTCTGTTTTAGTCGTAAAATTTCGCGATTTTTATTTATCTATTGATATTTTGAAAAACTTTAAGAAATCGTAAAATTATGTAACTTTAATCAACAATATCTCGGACACCAGGCGCGGATCACTTGGGGGTGGGTGAAATTTTTTTGTTATGAAAGTATCGCCCAAAAATTCGATTTTCTATTTTTGGAAATACAAACAAAAAAATAAAATTATGTTTTTTAAAAGACATATTTCTGGAAATATTGAAAAGATTTTAATAGCTTAAATTGCATTAGTATTATTTTGCTGTTGTCCTCTTAAGAAGTTCAAATTAAATTAATTTAACAAAAATTCATGATATATTTAATATCTTAAATCACTGATTTAGACTTTGCAGCTAGTCAGATAAAGGGAATCTGTATTAAAAATGGATTAAAAATTATTAAAAAATAAAACTTTTTTGAAATTTTTTAAAAAATTCTGATTTGTAGTTTGAAATTTGTAAAATTCACAGAAAATTATTTAATAATTTTAATAATAATAATTTAAGTTACTTCCGTTCATTTAAGTTAAAAAGATTTAAACATAATTTCCGAAATACATATTTCATATTTTTTCCAAATTAAATAAAATCAAGGCTTGAATAAAAGTATTTAAATATTTCGCTGTACAGACGAAAAATTTTATGTTTTTTTCAACATGTAAAAACGCAATTTATATTTTGTATGAAAGCCATGCAAAATTATGTACATAAGTATAAATCCTTTTGATTACTTTCGAAATAGATTAAAACTGAAAATGGATGGTCAATAGGTAAATAATTCGGAAAATGACTTTTCAAGTTCTAAAGAAATGGTTGAAATTTTCTTGGAAGTATTTTTAATTTGAATGCTTTTTAGCCACATAATAGAGACAGAACAATGATTTTTAAATGATGTAAATATGTGCTGTAGAATTTTTGAAATACAACTAGATCCACCCAAGGCCAAGTTATTTTATGAGCAGGTCAAATGAACACTTTCTAAAATCTGTAATTTCTAATGGACCAATCCGATTTACATACAAATTTATATAATCGTAGAAAATAATTTTCATATTTTATGTGATGATGCTTTTCTTGCTTAAAATATCCCCATAATTATTATTTCGAAAATATCAAATTCAGAATGGTTTATTTTTACACTCGGAATAGTTAATGACGTGAGGTTTTTTTTCTGTATAATTTAGAGGAAATCGAGCTGGATCCAAGTTTTGTTAAAATTCGAAGGTTGAATTTTCAGATACGAATAACTCGATAACTATAAAAGTTAAGTAACATTCACAAGCCTTAATGGGGAAAAATTAAGAAGAAATATTATCAAGAAATACTAGCAAGCATGTGTGAATTTTTATTTAAATCGGACTAACCGACCACAATTTACAAACTTACTTGAAAATATAGGTTTCACATAAAAAATGGCGGGTAAACTACGTTTATCAATGATATATTGGGTCCAGTTACCAGAGTTTCATGAGATCCTGCCAAAAAATTTTAGATTTAGTTTATTTTTATTGTAGTTATCCTTAAGGATTTTATAAGTTTATCTTTTTATTTCACCAATATCTTTCAAATTAAGAGACTTACTAACTTATATTCCAACAATTTCTCACACGTAGAGAAAAAATATGGTAGTAGTGACTATAATCTAAGAGCAACATATTATGATTAGAATATATGATCACAGCAAAAAATAGAAATGATTAAAAGTAATAATTATTATGATTCCACTTTGTTATATTATATCCGATTTTATGGTTAGTTTTTTCATATTATGATTTTAGTTTTACATATAATTGAACAATATATATGAGAATACTATTATACCACATTGTTATATTATGATTTCATTTTATCATATTATATATAATATTTACATATAAGTTATATTCCACCATATGTGGTTCAAATGCAAGATATCTTATATTGCTTTAATCACACCGAGTATTACCAAAACTCGTCTATTTATATTTACTCATATACAAACCAAATGAGAATTCCATTGAATTTAGAAAACAAATATAAAAAAATATATATTTAAAAACAAACAAGTAGTTAAGTTTTCCACTAAGTTTTGTAAAAAGGATAAGTATTATATTTATTTGTAACATTTTATTGTTATAGGAATAATATTATTAATATGGTTTGAAAACAAAATATGGTTTAAGAATAAGGAAAAAGACTGCAAATATTTAACGACTGTAGAATAAATGTTATGTTTCATATTAACAAAATTTTGTTTCTGGTAAAAATATTTAAAACATGTAATTTTTTGTAGTCAATCATATTAAAATTATTATTAAGTGTAAACATTAATGACAAAATTAAATCAAAATCATTGTTATCATGAACACAGAGTTATTAAATTTCAATAAAATTAATAATGAGAACATAATATTGTTGTAGTGATAATGCTGAATCCATGTTTTTTCTCTGCTTACATTACCAAAAAAATGACTGCTTGTTTCTCTATGTCGAAAAAAAATTCGTTTCGACAAAATGTATGGAATACAAGAAATAAATTTAACATTTTATTGTTGTTTTCCATAAAAATTTTCGAAACAAATTTTTAGTTCGACATAGAGAAACAGACAATAAAATTGTTAAAATAAAGTAAAAAGTATATTTAAAATTTATTATTTTATAAAAAATATTTATTTCATGAAGCTGAAGTTTTTTAGTAATAATAAAATTTGTTTAAGTGACAAAATTATCACTTAAAGAAATATGATGCAATAATTTGGAAAAAGAAATAAAATTAAAAATTTTTTCTATATTGAAAAATATAAAAACATATAAAAATATTGTTCTTATTTAAAATTTTTAAAAATCACTTGCATTTTCTACATATTTAGTTAAGTAAATGCCAATTTTTAAAACCTTTTAATTTTGTTTTAAAATTTCAAAGGAAAAAAATATGATATTTATCCTAAAAATGATTTTCGCTCAATTACACTCTAAAATAATTCGTTCTGCCTTTTTCTATTTTCGATAAACTATCATTTTTTTAATAAATAATTTATATTTTTTTCTCTTTCCATTTGTAAATTACTTCTACCTTTTTAATTTTTCTTAGTTGAAAAATTCATTTTGTGGGAAAGGGAGAAATTTCCTTTTTCCCTCATGGATGTGTGCTTATCGGAGGCCAAATTGCGTTTAAATTGTATTATTGTCATCTTAAACTAAAATATTTGGAAAATTATTCATATTTTGAAAAAATGCAGTTTAATGCAATCGTATTTTTTAGAAGCAATTTTTATTGAATATACCACCTTAGATTTATGGTTTTTTAATATTTTTAGAAAATATGAAATTTTTTCATTACTATGAAAATCCAAAATTGTTGGTATACTTTCATTATCCGATATACGATATTATTTTTGGAAAAATCTTTTCACATATTTTCATACACAAAACAAAAATACATTAAAATATATCAAAAAATGCGTGTTTTCATAAAATGTTAATTTTTTCAGCATCTCCCCATGGTCCCACTCTAAATTTTGTACAGGTTATTCTGAACATTTTAAGAAACATTTTAAAGAAAAATTATAAAAATGAAAAAAATTGTTTTTTAAATATCCTTGATACAAGCACGAATATTGATTTCATTATTCTTTCCTTTTCAAAAATTGTTTTTTTTTTCAAAAATAATTAGAAATCAGATTTATTAAGCATCAGTTTGAGCCAAAGTTCAAATGACAGATAAATCCGAGGATACATGTAATGTATTTTAAACAAAAATTCTGAAGAAAGTGAATTTTTAACCGCGATAAAAACAAAACTACAACCAATTTGACAATTTTGAAACAAAAATAAAATTTGCATTGATTTAATTTGGTATACACACGCACTACTGTGTATACCAAATTAAATCAAAATCGGAGATGCTGAGGTTCGTCGGGTGTTCGAAAAGTTTACTTTTCTACTTTTAATAATTTACTGTCTGTACCATGATATCGAACAAAATTTGTGTGTCGTTTTAATTATTTGTATAGGAAACAAAAACAAATTTTGAAATTTATTTTTTGTTTTTCATAGAAATTATCGAAACGAATTTTTCGTTCAACATAGAGAAACTGTATTTTATGGCTAAAAAATAACGAGTGATCGAAGAGTGATAATATATGTTATTGTTGAAGCCATTGGCATAGCACGTGGGTTCGATTTTAATTGATTAGTTGTGTTTGCAAACATCAATCCGTTACAACAAAACTGAGTTCAAAATGATATTTTAACAATACATTTGTCCGGTTGAACAAATGCCGAAGATGGCCAAAGTTACGTCCAAAAGGAAATAATAAATAATGTTAACATTTGGTAAAGAAAAAAATTTTTTTTAATTAAATACTGGTGCATACGCATGCTGTTTTGTTACCACAACACAATTTTCAACAGATTTAGATCCCTCTGACAATTTTCTCCTTTCAAACCTAAAAAAATACTCGACGGAAAAACTATGTCATTATTGAAATAAACAAATTAATATTTTGAAGAGGGAGCTATAGACCCAAACGCTTTAGAAATAAAATAGATATTAATTTTGAATGGTTTCTATGTGCTGTTAGTTATCAAATTCTCAGATAAAAGAAAAATTATTCGCGAGCTTATGTTTCAACACTTAGTTAGAAATTGTTAGAAAAATTCTGACTAAAAATCGTTTTTTTATTAAAGAAAAGGAAACAACTCATTATATTTTGGTTTTTAAAATTTACAAAAATAAATTTTACGGAAATTAAAACTTGTTTTATTTGAAATTTTAATTTTATAAATATTTATAAAAAATTTTCAAGCCTAATTTTTTCATTGAAATAAATTGTAAAAGTTATCAAAGCACTTAACTGAATGGAATGCATTTTCTGGCCCATTGTGAACGTCAGTGTTTCATTGTGGTCTTTTCTGTAAGCATTGTCTATTTATCTCACAACTTTTAAATAAATTCGCTATTTAGATTTGTAACTTCTTTCCCCTATATGTTCATGAGTAAGACGAACTATTTACTATAACCTTTTTCTTCTTTATTATTTCATATTTTCAATATTGTTTTTTTTTTAGTGCATAATTAACGCGTATAAAACACTTTTTTAGAGCACATTTTTGGTTTCCCTACTTATAGATTTGTAGAAAATAAGAATTAAACATACTGATAAAGAATTCTAATTTTTATGTGCTGATATCTAATTTTCCATTTTACGCTTATATTAAACAAGTAAAAATCCTTAAAACATTGAAAAAATATCGTCCAATCAAACGTAACTTAATTCAGTATTTCTTTTTATTTACAAAATAATCCTTTTTGTACTTAAAATTCAAACATAGTATATTTAATTTAATACTATTTTGCAGACAAAACAAGAGGCATAAAAACATCTTCATCCTTTTTTAAGAAAATTGGAAAACAAAACATTTTAAAAATGATTTTAAAAGTAGCAACTCAGAAAAAATAAATAATTTCAATTTCTTTTTTAGTTTCTATAACAAATATTTGTACAAAAAAAAGCTATTTTTTGCTTATAAAGATATTAAATAAAATGTCTTTTATTGTAATTCATTGCAATTCTTGTTCATTGTTATTTGTTTGGCCTTTGATCAAAATTGTTTACATGTCCTTTTCTTAAATTAGCCATAAAACTATTAAAATGTCTTAAAAGTACACTCACATACAAGTTAACAAACACAACAACAGAAAAAAATAAAACTACTTTTCAGTGTCTAATAAGGCAAAAACCTATGGTAACTTGTCAAGAGTCATAAATTTCTTTCATTGGACTTTCCTAATAAAAGAAACGAAACAAAACAACAAATCACTACATACAACAACACTAACATCAGCAATCATACGGTAGCAAAGAAACTTTTAAAAACCACCACACAATTTACGATAATTTAAAAGATTTGTGTTCAACAAATACCACAAAGCTGTTGTTATATTATTATGCCGCAATAGTATTTACTTTGGCCCACAATAATGATACATAATCACATGTGCAACACTCACTCTCTGAAACGTACACACATACACACACGAATACTACCTTCATAAGTGCAAAAAGTTTAAAGAAAAAACCCAATAGGAAAAGCCTTCAAGGAATTGTTGTTAATCACCTAAGTATATTTATGATATTATTATTATTATTATTATTATTATTATTATTATTATTATTATTATTATTATGATTATTATTATTATTATTATTATTATTATTATTATTATTGTTATTATTAATACTCGCATTAGTATATTAATTATAAGTCTGTAAATTTTTAGACTTTCATCCAGAAAACATATGACATAAGGACCACTAGTAATTAGGAAGCTCTGGAAATTCTCATGGATACTCATTTTCCTGATTATCGGACGTTTAATGAAACTAGTCTTACTTCTCAAGTTTTTACGAGAGGTACCATTTCTGTTCCTTAAACAACGATAGGATCAGTTGGGTGATTAAAAGTTTCGTACTCTACAAATCACCGGATCTGGATGAAATTATTCCTGCCGATCTACATCATAGCGATAATCTGGTTATTCCCTGTCATATTTCGCAAAATTGTGGACTAAATGTAATGAGGTATTTATTCCAACAAGAATGTAAAACCTCTCATGTTGAAGCGAAGGACTTCAAACCCTTAGGTCTAGCGTCTTTTTTGTGGCAAACTTTAGAGGTAATTATTGACATTAGAAAAACTGTGGATTGGAATCTCCTATCATCCCCTCAGCATTCCTATACCAAAGATAAATTTGACGAAATGCAATGCATGCGCTCGAAGGATTTATTAAACGATCTCTCGCGTCAATAACATGGAACAGGATTCTATTATAACTGATTTAATAGTGCTGGAACTGAGAGAAATTATTGTAGATATTTTACATTAAATTCAAGCACAATGTCTGTAACTTATACCTTAAAACTGCAACCAACATGGCTGATGCTAACATGTTTGCTATTATGTCCCCCATATGTTTAAACTTTAGATGCACATCCCGACCGATGGATTTAAAACATCATATAGTTATCTAATGACGGCAGAGAGAACTAAATATTTTTTGCTATTATGTCCCCCATAAGTCCATTAATTTTCATAATATTTTCTAAATTTTTTTCTCCCAAATTATAAACTATTTTACTCAAATAAAATTAAATATTTTCTTTAAATGAACTTTCCAACTACCATTATGCGAATATGAGAAAATTATAAAATTCACATAATCCTCAGTTTTAATACATGGACATACATGTTAGTGTTTTGGTTATTTCTTGATTTTATGTAATTTTTTACGGAATGTTAAGGTTCCTTCTATTTTCGTTAAGCAAAGTTAAATTCGTATTTTGTTTTATAAAATACAAAATAATACGTTTTTTTTTTTTTAATTAAAAGCATTCCTACATCCAGTCATGCACTTTTTTGCATCTAAATTATATATAGAATAATGCAAAATGACTTACACAATAAGCCAGTATAAGCACAATAAAGTAAAGGTAAAGACAAGAGAATTTGCAAAAAAAAAATTTCTTTTTAGCCAAAAATTTATATGTTGAAATTTTTAAAAATTAATAATCCCAGGTGCACTTGATAAATAATGAGCATATTGTTCAAGTAAAAGAATAAAAGATTAAAGACAAATAACGGTTTGAAAATTAAAAATTGTCCTGTTAAAAATTATTTTTTATTATGATTAAATTTAGCTGTTTTCAAAACCAAATATCTTAGTAACTAAAAAAGATGCAATAAACCAAAACCACATTTTGAAAATTGAGCATATTTTATATTAAGATCAATGTTAAAACTAACTAAAATTATTCAAATATTGATTCTTATTTTTTAGCACTTACACCAAAAAAAAAAAAAAAAATACATAGTGCGTAGTAACTCCAAAACTGATTATGGCACATAAAAATGTACTCCAGTAAAAATGTAAAAAATTATGTATTCGGACACTTTTTGACACTTCCATCAAAATTCAAAAGTCATTTTTCCGTCTTTCTTTCTTGGGCTAAATATCATGTAAAAGGCATATATTTTAAAACCCCTATTTTTTCTATTTATGTATGTCATATTCAATTGCTTATAGTAGCATCGCGGCACCAGCAAAAAATGCAGCTTGTGACTTTGTAATAGAGAGTTTGCTTTGAAAAGACTTCCAAATTCGATGAAATATTACATGATTTTTGTATGATATTCCTCGCTTAGAAGCTCTGCTCGAAGAAATAATATGCGCTTTTTTCAGACTTTGGGAAATGATCGTAATTTCCAATGAAACTTCTAATGTCATGCATTCTTGATGTAATATTTTGCGACCATTTTTAATGACAACATAAATAAAATCACAAAGAAAATACATTAAAATAAAAATTACTTTCATTAAATTGTAAATTAAATATTACATAAATATTTTTTTCTTTTTTTTTTACAAAATTCTATTATTTTTATATATAAAAGTTATGTATAATACAACTTTGTCAGCAAGCAGATTTCTTAACAATAATATTAAGTTAAAATTTAACATTTTTCTTTGTACCTATAAAAACATAAAAATTAACAAAAAATTTCATATAAATTTCAAACATTTTCTATCAACCATAGCTGTTACTTGTAAATAAAACAAAAAATGAAAAAAAAATTATTTTATTTCCATTTTTTATTTCTAATTTAAAATATTTGTTAATCAATTTTTTTAATTTTTATATAAAAACATTAATATAATTTATATAATTGTGCATCTGATTGAACGAAATAAATTTAAAAAAAAGAAATAATATTTTATTTAATCAAAGGTAAAACATATATTTTTTGCAAGAGGATAACCAAATTTTTTTTATATTTGGATATTCTAATCTAGAATAATATTCACATGTATTTTATTTAAATAGAAAAGAGTTCAACAAGTTTTTTGGGATTTTTATTTGAAACCATATATTCAATTAGAAAAATTTCAAATAAATATTTTGATATTTTTACTAAAAAAATCTAAAAAAAATATTCAGCCACAAAAGGTTTGTATAAAAAAAATCATATATTTTTTTTCAATTATTTAAGTTAAAAAGTATAACGTAGCGATTATGTCTGAAGATTTTTTTCAGCAAATAATGTTCCTTGTAGTTTCCCCAACTATCTTATGATTAGAGTCGAGTAAATAACGCGACCAATGGTCATCGAAATAGTCATAAATAAAACAAAAGAGTTATTATACTCGCATTCAACCTAAAGAAATAAAATTTATCTGGAAATTAGTTGAAGACTTTGAAATTCGATTTTAATTTTATAAATATATATTCGAATTTGTTGAAATTTTTTCTAATCTGACTCTTTAAAATATGGAATAATATTTAAATAATTTTGTTCCAAATTAATTTCAAGTAACTGCAAATTGTATTATAAAGAAACTATTTGAAACTATTTTATTTCTATATATATTAATTGAATATAAAAATAGTTTATCTTTAACAAATGTTTTGAATTAGGATATTCACAATGTACAGCTATACTATCAACATAAGATATATAAATGAAAATTATAAGTGATTTTTCTTCAAGCCTTCTAGATTTAAATTTAAATACTAAAGGAAAAATACATACAATATATTGAACTTTTTTATAACTATTATATATTGAAAGCAATGAAAAAAAAACTTCATTCTAATTATTTAAAAATGTTTTCTGTGTAATAAATTAGTGAAAAATTTTTCCAACAACATTTTTATTCAAAATTGCCTTTTGATCGTAGGTTGTCTCTCATAGTGTTTTTTTTTTTTTATCTTGCCTTACTCTATTTCTTCTTCGCTACTAAATAACTAAATACATTCGTTTAATTCCGTGATCACTTCTAATATATTATCCTTACGTTAGTGATTCCGACAAGCACATCAACTTAAAATAAAATAAGGTTTTTGTAATAGCTTTTGCCTTCTTTAATTAATTTTGGTAAGCTATTAATTTTAAACACCATAAACTGCAGTACTACGATGCAATAATTTTATTATTATTGTTTTTAAATAAAGATTATTTTTTGCTGGGATAGTAGAAAAATAGTTTTTACTGAAAATGTGCCTAAAAATGGACACGGCGTTTAATTTAGATTATAGCCCATAGTACATTCAATAAAAAGTGGGCGGAGCAGTCTTATTTGTATTATTGGATGTGCATAATAAACTATATATATATATATATATATATATATATATTTATATATATAAAGAATCCAACATTCAAGAGGACAGAAAAGCTAAATTTATTGCAAATTCCTAGGTTTTATTTTTCCGATACTTTCATTTTACGTTGGAATCATGAAATGTCTTTCAAAATTACATTTGTAAAAATCTGCATAGTTATAAATTTTTAAATTATCGATGATCAATTTTTTTTCAATTTAAAAATGTAAAATTTTATTTTGTTTCTTTATCTAAATCAGTTATAATTTAAAATTGAGCAGACACATATGCTATGGAATTTAGAAAAACTCTCGCTTTAATTCGTGATATCGATTTATGGAAAATTGTCAAAAATATACGAAGTATCTAGTTTAAATATTAATAACTTTTTTAGTTTCAATCCGATTTTACTGAAATAAAAACTGTTGTAATGGTGATTATGTCCTCTTTAAACCTCATAGATAAAAAATGTATATATATATATACATATATACATATATTTTAGTTTTATAAAAGTGCATTTATAATGCATTTTTAAAATGAATTTTTGAAATTGTTCTTCCCCTACGATTTTTAATTTTTTTTATTTCATCTTATAAAGTGGTTTATTGGTTAAATAATTCAATTTAGATTTTTTGCGACGGAAATGTTCACAATTTTTAATAATTTTTTGAAAAAAAAAATACCAACACATTTTTCAATAAAAAATTATTTTTTAACTATTTTAGTGCTTTATAGGTTTTGCGAAAAAGTGTGTACAATTTAAAACATATAAAACTACATACGAGAATAACCGATTTGACTTATTTAAAATATTTTAACGGTATTTATATTTACTTTATATCTGCTTTAAATAATTTAAAAATAAAGTTTTAGATATAAATTGCATTAAATACACTTGCAAGTGCATTTTTAGTAAAATTTCTTCAGTTGCCAATTTTGAAAAAGATTTTGTGTTAAAATTTAACAATTTTGCTATTTATTCATATATAGTTTATTTAGATACGTATATTCTAAATTTTTTTATAAATAAACCAAAAAATTAGTTTCAAAAAATTTTATGCTTTTAGTATAAAACACAAAAATACTTGAATAAATGCTACAGTTTATCGCCCCAAATAATCATATATTGAATTTTTTAGTCAGTATAAAAAATCGAAGGGGGATAAAGTTTTCAAAAATACACAAAAAAAAGAAAAAAATTCATTAATATTTACACAATTACAAATGTGAATAATATCGCGAAGTTTTTAAAATTTAAAAAAATTAAAATATATATGACATTGAGGTTTTACAAAACATATAAGTGCCAAATATGAACCATTACATTTTTTATATGTAATTTCCATGAGACATCACGTATAAAAAATTACATATCATGGTATTAAAGTGAAATAAATAAATTCTTTAAGAATATTTACAATTTCCAATTGGAATATTAAATTCACACATACATCGCATGTTCCTTGACATATAAATAAAGTCCTGATGACCATGATGCATGATGTCATGAAGTTTGTAGTCATTTTAAAAATTTTCTTTCTCTTAACACTGATAAAAAAAAAACTTCGTTTCTTTTACTTACTCAAAAAAATAATAAAAGAAATTTTTCTTTCAACTTACGTTAAGTTGAAAGATAAATTAATAGTTTTCAATTCATACACACATGTTTAAATTATACAAACAAACTCACTCACGTAAACTGACGTACGAGTATCCTTAAATATATAACAGTTTGTGTATCAGTTTAGTGGTTGTATAAAAGGAGTGAAGAGAAAAAACACACTTTAAAATATATTTTGGCAGTTACTTACTCGTACCGTTTGTTTGTGTATCATTATTTGGAAATGATTTTTTTGTTTTTGTTTTCATCTTTTTTTTTTCGTAGATACTCGAAGTTTTTATTTTTGGTGTGGAAAATAAAAGATATTTTTATTTTTTGTTTGTGCTTAAAATGACTGCAGTTGTACAAAGTAAAAAGCAACTGTCATTTGTCATTTCTTTTCTTTAAAAATTTAGTTCAAAAGATTCTAAAAGACAGTTTGAGTGGCGTTTAAGAGCATGTGTTTAGTGCAGTAAAATTACAGATTAAAAGGTAAGTTTTTTATAATAAAATAAAAAATTATATATGTACATATGTATCTTAAATGATTGCGAAGGGTAATAAATAAAATCGTAGCTATAATTAGATAAAACTTTTGCATTATAGTATAAATACAAATATATTTTTATTTATAGTACCTAATTGAAATAATATATTTAAAGGAAAATTTTAGTATAAAGACCCATCGTCACTCCGATCCATTTCTTTTACTTAATTAGTGATTGTTCTTTGAGTCAATATTTCTTAAAGTAATGACTTTTTTTATTCCCAACAGCCCAGAGTGGGGCAGAGTCGAATATTTTTTCACATAGGCGTGGTAGTAGAGCTTACGGAGTTTGGAAGATGAGGGACCTAGCAAGAGCAGAGCTATGAAAGCTCAAAATAAGGTACCCCGTACATAGAAAATTTCTAACCCTTGCAAAATTTTTTCCCGTTCCATTTTTATAATGTACCGACCGGCTGACTAAAAACGTGTTAACATCTGTTTGGGCTACCAGACTGAGCGGCGCTGGTATCTGGCGGAAGCCGGGCTATAACTCGCCGGATGGGGTGGAGTTCTTGCTCCACCGGTAGCCAATAACCGGTACACAAAACAAACAAAAAAAAAATACCAGCTGAAAAAGTATAAAAAAAATTATAAAATATGGGGACCCGAAATGAGCTATGGTTTACACTTTTGTAGGGGGAGTCTATCTTACTGGATTTCGTTCCTCTTCCGGTAGATGTTATTCCGGGAAAAGATGGCCCTCCCACAAGGTTACAAAATAACCCTTACCATGGTAACTTACTTGCAATTTCCTTACCCCTAAAGCTACCCTATCTCATTCTACACTACACGTTCCAATCACTTACCTTACTATTTTGTTTACCACATATTTAAAATGTAAAACTCATTTTATTATTAAAAAAAAAAAAATCGTTATAAATTTTGCTTTTATTTATATTAATAAAATGGAAAGCGGATCATTATTCACAACATAAAATGAAAAAAATTTAAGCAAAATAATACGATATTCAAAGCAAATATTATTTTTACAAACGAAAGCAAAATTATACAAAATTGATATTAAATAATGAATTTTATAATTCATAAAGCTTATTATAAGGCATACAAAAAACATTATGTACTATTTTTTTCTTATTATTTTCGAGTTACTTGCATTTGAAATTTCTTAATTTTGAAAGATCTTGATATCTGACCGATCTTTTTAAATAAGTTAAATAAAATAGAATCGAAGAAAAAATAAACGAATATGAAATTAAAAGTTGCATACGTGATGATTTTTAATTTCGGCGATTTTAATTTCGCCTACTGAATGTCGTTTATATCAAAATTATAAACTTATCCTATATGTTCTATAAACCCAAAACATGAATCTACAAACGAACAGCAGGGATATTTGGACTTTATAGATAAAAATGGAAAAATTCCGTTTGACTATCACCGAAAATTTCTTTACGATATCTTAACTAAAAAAAATTTATTACAGATGCAATATTTAGAGTTTCTCCAAAAACCAAATTTTTACAGATATTATACTTTATTTCCAAAAATTATGAATTCAAAATTTGCTTTAAAGTACTGCAATTTTGGTTCTATAAAAGATGTGGACTTCAATCGTATTGTATATAATTAAAAATTACGTCAGTTAGATCTTTTGATTTTAGAATTTAAATTAAAATTTTGGTTTTTGGAGAAATTATAAATATTGTATTTATAATAAAATCTTTGTTAGTTAAAATATCCTAGGGAAATTTTAGGCGATTACCGAAAAAAATAAGATAAGATTGGCAAAAGGAATCCAAAAACTCAAAGAAAACGACGAAAATTTCATCCACAGTTCACATTTGTTGCAGATTTGGAAAAAAACGTTGGCAAACTTTTAGAACATATCAAAGTTTCCAAAATTGCATTCTGCTTGTAAATTTATTCTTTGGGATTTTAGAACATAAAATAAAAAATTTTTAATTCAAAATTTAGAAGGGGCTTTACTTATCCCTATTGGGTGATTTTCTATTTTAAGCACCCCATTAGAGTTTGGGATAATTCCTGGGTGGAAAATCCCATGATTTCCCGTCAAAATGCTCTGGGAAATTCACGGAATTTTTTAAAGTTTCCTGGGAAAAGGGGAAATTAAATGTTATTGTACTTTTAAAATTCTATACCAAACATTTTGCTTTTTGAGAGGAACGTTAATGTTGTATTAATTATGTTTTTTACTATTGAGTTAGGATTTTTTTCTCAGATATCTACGTATTTGTTTATCTATGATTTAACGAATTTACTTACAAGTTATTTCACATGAAAATTTACATCAAATTTAATTTTATCATGTTAAAATTTTAGATATTTTAAATTTATTATAGTTTTCATAACTGTTCATTGTGAATATTTTAATTCAAAATATTTGTTAACAATAAATTATTTTTATATTCAAATTTATATTTTTAGAAATAAAATAGTTTCAAATCATTTTGTACTCTTTATAATACAATTTTCAGTTACACAGCGAAAAAAAAATCATATATTTGAAATTTTTTTTTCATAAATATTATGAATCGAACATGACTTTTTTTCCCAAACTTTTTTCATAAAAAATAAAATTTTGTTCATAGATATAATTAAATTGTTCACAATGAAAATTTTATCGTTTATGCAATAATTTTATTAAAATTTTGTTTTAATTTTATTAGATTTGATTGCAAATGGTAAATGAAAATAGTTATACATGAAAATAACAACAACAAACGCCTTAAAATGGCAAACTTCCAAGGAAAATCTGTAAAAAAAAATTATGTATAGAAATTTGCATAATTTCGCTTGCATTCTTCAGCACATCATTTTTATAAAAAGCGTTTCTATTCCGGTCCCATAATGTAGCTAAAAATTATTAAAATCCTAAAATTTTCCAAAGAAAATTTCAAACATTTTTTTACAAATTGAAAATATAAATGAAAATTTAAACAATTTAAAACTGTAAAAAAGTGTTAATATTTAAGATATTATTTTTAAATATTATGAACTTAAATCAATGAAAGTAAATCCTATTTTTATGCACAAACTTTTTTCTGTGTACTTGAAATTAATTTGGAACAAAATTATTTGAATATTATTCCATTTGTTAACAAGTCAGATTAGAAAATATTTCAACAAAAGTATTCAAATATATTTTTAGAAAATTTAAATCAAATTCTAAAGCTTTCAACTAATTTGAAAATAAATTTAATTTTTTTTAGCTCGAATGCAATTATTCTTTATTTTATTTTCTATTTGAAAAATTAAATAAAATTTTTAAATATTTTTATTCAACATAAAATTGTTTGAATAATTTTAAATTTGTTTGGAAAAAGAAAAATAAGTAATATTTTTTTAATACTGTAATTATTTAATACGTTGAAATAAGTTTATTTCCATGACTTTTGGTCTCGTTATTTACTCGACTCTAGACATTAGATTCTCCTGTACAGGAAGAAATATTATCTGAAAAAAAAAATCTGAAACAACCAATTTAAGAATTAATTAGGTAAAAAATATATCAATTAGAGAAATAAGGTGAAAAAAACGACAAGATATTTATCATGAAATTTATCCGATAGATCAGGGTGTATTTTTAAAAATTTTAGCCTCAAAAATACAACAACATAAAAATCTGAGTCACAGTTTCTAACATAAATTACGAAGGATACTCATTTTATTTGTTTTAAATGTTTAATTTCCTTTTAATCTTGGAAATGGTGTTATACTTTTATATTATTTAATTTTACGTTAATTCAGTATGATTTTCGTTTTGTTTTATTTAATATAAAAAAATAATTTAAATAAAAATAAAAAATAAAATCATGGCCTTTTTTCTTATATCTAATATATAATATATAAGTATTAAAAACTGATTTTTTTTTTGTTGCCGTTTCCCGAGAAAAGAAATATTGCAGGAAACCCCATACCCCACACCCCATGGACACATATTCCATAAGCTCCTGCAATAAATATGTGTTACTAAAATAAGAATGTGTACATCACACAGACAATACGGTATGAAAAATCAAAATCGTTTTGATTTCAAAATGAACTTATACTGCAAACAATTTTGTCGAGTTAGTTTGTTACTTTTTTCTCGCCATTTATGTAAAATTTAGTTGACTTTTTAAATTAAAAGAAAAAATAAAATATTTTCAATTTTATATATATATTTTTGTTTTTGTTCCCTTGAGTGATGAATGTGTAGCAAAATCTACAAGCACACATATATAGGAGGGTTTAGCGGTATTAGATTTCTGCAGTATGTGTCTATAACTTGGAGGAAAGTAAAAAACTGTCGAATTTTGACATGTAGCTTCATCTTGGTGTCTTATACATACTGTTAAAAGTTACCGATAACTACGCTTACGCTACGTAAGTTATTCGTGGTTAAAATTGTCAAGAATCAGTTTTTTTTTTTTTTTGCATATACCTCGCTTTCTGTGCCTATGTTCGATTTAATGTTTTTTAATATCAGCTATATTTCAGGGCGATATAAGAAAATTTTAAGGATAATTATATTACCCATTATCTAAAGATATGTAAATATATTTTGTTGCATATATTGTAGAGAAATCGTTTACTGGTCCACATCGCCTTTAACAAACGACAACTCTAAGTCTTTATGGATAATTTCATTTCTTATGTATCATGGTACACCCGTCATAGTCCTAGGAATTTTTGATTGGACCCTCTATAGAAGATCAATACTTAGTACCATAATTTAATGCTATATGTTCGAATTTGTTTTAAAACAGTTTTATACAGGATGACTTTATTGTCAAGGCTTAGGTTTGGTTGGCTGATGATTAATCAGTGAAGGTTAGACGCTTTTGACTTCATGTGGATGCCTTGGATATAATATTACGGCACCAAGTAAGCTGCCTATCTAATGAACGCAAAGTTATGTGACATAATCTGAAGGGAGTATACTTATACCATTTAGTATACGCCAGTTTTTAAATCATGTCTCCACACGTCGGAAATAAATATCTAATTGATTAGATACTATGTATGGGTTTTCATGGGATGAGTATTGCCGTATCATCAACAAATGTAGAAAAAGTCAGTTCATTGCATATAGGTAAGTCGGAAGTGTAAATTAAATAGAGGGTAGGTTCAGGAAAATTTTCCCGTGGAACATCTGATTTTATCTCAAATTCTTCTGTCATAAACTCATTATACCTTACTCTGAATAGACGGCCAGGTAGATAAGACTCCAGCAATTTGCGGTATAGTAAACATTTAATTTTATATTACCTATGTGGCATCTCAAAAAATAGCCTAATTCAAAAGATTTCCTTTTCTCTATAGTTAAACGATTTACCTGTTCAATAGTTCATTGTTTTCACGGAAACCAAACTAGTGAACTTAAACGATAATTCTATAATTCAACAACAGCATAATTTTCTTTTGAAATACGGTTTCGTAAAGCTTCAACAAAGAAGAAAGTAGGCTAGTAGGCCTATAGGAAGACGGTATAGTCAAATCTTTTCCGTGCTTTTGTATTATTTTGATCTGAGAAAATTTCCAAATTTTTGAATAGACTTCTAGTTTAAAGATTGCATTGAACACAACAGACAGCACTATTATTGACACATTCGGTAGGTTTATAATCACGGGTGGTGTTATTGAATTATATCCTAGAAATTTCTTTACATTTATATTTTGTTTGATGATTATATTAATGTCCTATGGGACCAGGTACGTAGACCAGGTACGTCAGCTTCCCTTAGGGGACTTTATAATGTCACAGTATTGTTATTATTTGTTGAGCTTTCAGTGTAGTTTTTATTTTGGCGATTAGGGAAATAACTTGATGGTGTTAAAAAGCTAATATGTGAAAATTATCCTTAAATAAAACATGGTTATTACATACACAGAATAATATAATTATAAAGAGTTCTTCTGCTGTGTGTAATTTAATCCTATATAAATCGCTGCAACCGATTATAAATTAAACATTTACTGTCAACCTAACGGTGCACTCAAGAATTTTGCAAGATTACATTTAAATATATTCCTTAATACCAATATTTAAGAAAATTATAAAAACTAAAGTAAACTAAACAGCTTTTTACTGATAGTAATTTAAATTAATTTTTTCATTACACTATGATTTCACTGATCACTTTTCTTTTTCACATTTTTTTTTTTTTTTTTTGTGATTTTGATATTGTGATTTAATACTAAATACTTTAATTTTAATTTCCATTATAAAATAACAGATTAAAGTTAAGTTTGTTAAACAAATCTAAAAATGTTTAAAATATCAGGCTTTTTTTTTAATAATTTTCATTAGTTGAAGCTTGGCGTATAAATCCTAAAATAAATCCTAATTTCACAGGAGACGATAAAACCTTCATAAAATGATAAAACTTATTTTTTTTTTTTGCATATTTTCGATATTTAGTAAGATTTATTAAATATCTATCTATATGCAAAGTGTCACTAAAAAATTAGGAGCAGATCATGTCAAATTTAGCGGCTAAAAATAGCTTAAAATGGAATAAGCTCTTATATATTTTTATATAATAATAGTAATAATGGATATTTAGAAATGCTGTATATAGGCAGAAATCAGTGTACCAAATTTCATGAAGATCGGAAGAAATCTAATCATGGCCCCCGTATAAGCTCTTTTCTCTAAAATCTTTTTAAGATGCATAATTCTTATATAAATGCCAGCATAACTATAATATTTGACCCCAAAAAGTTTTATATGAGTAGAAAACCTAGTGCAACTTTATTTAAATGTCGGTCCATGATTGACCATAACCTACTTTCGGGAATGAAACGCATAACAAATGCCATATAAATAGTAATATTATGAAAACATTACATACACATATGTTTAACAGAAATATAAATTACACCATCAAATCACATAATAGCCGATCTACAATTGACCATGGTTTCCAATAAAGACCCTCTCCGAAAATATTAAAAATTCATGGTGTAGGGTATCAAATAATCGGGCATGACCGACTACATAATTTTTACTTGTTTCCGGAATAAATTTACTTAAATTATTAAAAAGATCACCTTATTGAAGAACTAAAATGATGAATGATGTATGTCATTTTACTTGTTCTTAGTTTGATACTTTAAAAAATAAAGAATAACAAAAGTTTTTGCAATACACATAAGTAAATATTAAATAAATTTAAAATCTCTTCTTCCTATTCCGAAGTTTATATATCATTTTAACGGACTGCACTCCATTTATTTAAAAACACCTAAAAATCCAAATCATAATTAGTATGAAAAAATAAAAGTTCCATAAAATCGGGTCTTTAAAATCACTATTTCGCTCAAATTGACGGATTTTTAAAATTATTTTTATATAAATATATGTCAATTGGCTACTTAGGCAATATTATGCAAAAAATCCATTTTCAAAAATCAAGTTTATACGCCCTCATACATGTCAATGCTTATATTTTTTATTTTTCAATACAATCAGCCTAACCCCGAAAGAAATTCAAAAGTTTATTTTAATTAAAACCAACTTTATTTTAAAGTAGAAGTTTTGCTTTTTTCATACCTTAAGAAATATTAAAATATAGTTTTTATAATAGTGTCAAACATATACATATAAACATTTGATATTTTTTTTTAAGTAAATATAAATATTAAAATAAAATGTCAAAAAATAAATAAAAAAAATTGTGTAAAAAATATATAACAGGAATTGACTCGTCTATTAGAAAGATAAAGATCTATTTGTATACCAAAACTCATTTTGATATCTTTAGCTATATATATATAAAGTTGTGTACACAAAATTACAATTATATTTCAACGTATTTGTCAAGGTTGGCAACCGACTCAAGGTAACGGTAATGGTATTTTGGATTATTTTGGTAAATGTATTTTAACGTATACGGAATAAAATTGCAACAAAATTAAAAATGATCAAATTTCTCCAAAAATGAACTTAAATCTTATATTATTTTGTCAAAGGATAAATCACTATGTTGTTTTTATAAGCCCAATATTTGGATTCTTCTTGGCCACTTTTGGAGCAGTTCTGAAATACTTTTTATCATCAGTTTAAAAATTTGATGCTGAATTTTTTCAAACCTGTTATTCGGTTATTATATTGTAGTTTGCCTTGCAATTTTTGCGAAGGGGTTTTACAAATTCTCCTCTATTTAAATTGATCCAAAACTTATTAATTGATTTTAATTTAAAATAATTTGAATATTTTTTAATTTTTTTAATTTAGAGATTTTTACTCAAAATCATTCGGATATTAAAATAATTTACAAGATATATCATTATTGGATAATATACTTCGGTATTTATTTATTAAATCCATCTTCGCTGCATTACACATCTTAATATAGTAATCAAAAAATGTAGTAAAATCAGAATTTTTAAAAGTAAAAAATTCGCCACAAATTGACTTTGATCCATAAAAATTTATTCTTTTGGCATTAATTTTTATACTGTTTCTATCAATGGATTTATATCTATCAAAAAAATAAATGTCTTTGACACTCATTGTCATCTAAACTAAAATATAAATCATTTTATGTGAGATAAATATGAAAAATTGTCAAAAAAGTTAAAAATTTTTTATATAAAGCAGTTCTTTTTTGTTACCATTTTGAAGAAACTAGAACTCCGATTTTCATGCAAATTTGCACATTATAATGAAGAAATGTGTGGTCATCCAAATACATTGATAACCTGTCTTAATCATAAGAGTACACAGTTATTATTATTTGAAATTCAAATTATATTTTAGAATTGGTTAAAAAAAAAAAAAAAAAACTCGCAAAACATTGATTTTGATACATTCACATTTTTTTTCTCCTTTGGCCATAATTTTCGCATCATTTCTATCATTGGGTTTATACCTACCGAAAAAAATATTTTACTCTCATTGCCATCTGAGTTTAAATGTAAATGATTTTGAGGCATATTTCTTCAAGATAATTTGTTTTTTATTAACATTTTGAGGAAACCAGAAGTCAGATTTTTATAAAAGTAGCACAGTATTATGAGAAAACATTTGGCCATCCAAAATGGATGATAAAACATCTTTGCCTTAAGTACGCTGTACGCAAACCGAGAAAAAATGGTAACGGTAGTTAGCATTATCGGTATTTTGTATTATTTGATTATCGGTATTATAGCGGTAATATTTCAGTAACGGTATCTCAAGGGTAACACACAGTGGAAGCAAATGCAAAATTTTTGGTAATAAATCTGTATCTCCTGAACTGGTCGGATTGAATTGAAATGTATGAAAAAGTTGTTGATGAGGACCTAAGCTTTCAGAAAAATCTTCTTGTTGTCTTGTAAATTTGAAAGATCGCTCAGACCATCTGTGTTGAAGAATTGAATAAGGAAGATATATACAAAATTGTAAATTCTCTTCCAGTTTTCTACCAACAATTTTTTTTTTCGGAAAAAGATGCTTTAGAATTAGATATTTTAAACTTGAATTATCTATTTTAAAATGTTCAGAAATTTTAAGAATTTTTAACTTTGGAGCTCTAAGACACAATTCCACAATACCATCTAATTATATACATTTAAAAACCTAAAACACAATTACAATTAAGTGATAAAAAAAACATCTCACATACTAAAATTTACTTGTCAAACTTATTTTTTCACAAAAAAATATGACCAGATTAAAACAAAATTAAAATAGATTTTACGAGGATACGAACCATGGCTTGAAGACTTCTAATATGGAACACTTCCACTAGACTATCTATACCATTAGAAATTTAGTTGAAAAACAATTATACGTACTCCTCAACAATTTACAACACTATATTTTGAATATATTTAAAATTTAACAATGTTTAAAAATTATATTTTTACACAAGTCACACCTTTGAACTTCAAAATGGCATGTGGCCTTAGAGGGTAAGAATTCAAAACAAAGAGTTTTGAGGTGTTCTTATGAGTTCGAATCAAATATACTTGATAGTTTCTTAATCTGATATTTCAAAATTTTAATTTTTGTTTGAAGATAAATAAATTATAAAATACTTTTTCGAAGTCTTGGCCAAGGATCGAACTCCGGACCTAAAGTATGACAGTTACAAACCCAAGCGGCATACCACATCGATATGATCAAATTTTCTATCTTTATTGCTTACACAAAAACCTTAAAACGCAACTCAAATCTAAATAATACTTTTTTATGAAGAATACATTAAAACGAGCCTAAAAATACTTTTCAAATCAAGTTTTTTGATAATGAAAATTTTTATATCTTTTTTTAGGAAAAATAAAAATTTAAAAGGAGTCTCGGGGATACGAACTCAGGCTTAATTATTTGTAGTCTAGAATACTTCCTATAGACTATTGAATCTCACAATTTTTTTAATACAAAAACATTTATATATTATTGTATGTAAAATAGAAAATATTATTATATTATAGCAAAGAAAAATTTTCGATACCGTTCTAGAAAATCGTCCATAACACCGCCATTCCTATAACAGATTTCGCTGAATTTCAATGTCACATAAGTGTTGAAAGAGAAATGTGTTTATTAGACTATAGGTTTCAAAAAATCCATTTCAACATACTGACGGATTAATATCCAGACAGACGGAAAGACAGACATATATTCTCAAAAGTTATTTTTAATCATAACAGTCACGAATATTTTTCAATCTTTAAAGACTTTTGTATAAAATGACAAACTTATACTTATATACACTTCATTTTATGTGAAGTGTGTAAGAAGAGTATGGTAAAAAATTGACCGATTGGAT
The DNA here is from genome assembly GCA_932274085.1 of Protocalliphora azurea. NCBI lineage: Eukaryota > Metazoa > Arthropoda > Insecta > Diptera > Calliphoridae > Protocalliphora > Protocalliphora azurea. The sequence goes on along the minus strand of OW026521.1, from coordinate 48,577,538 downwards.
TAATTTGAAAAACCGAAATTAGAAAAAATATTTGTGACAAATTTATACAAGAATGAGGCCCATAGCTTATATAGGAGCTTCAAAAAATCTAATAATGCGTTTCGGCCTATAACTCGGTTAATACTGGATCTACTAAATTAATTTTTTCAACACAAAAAATTTAAAAAAAATGTCCAAATGTGCCTTAGTTTATTGTTGCTGTTTTTTAGTACCATGAAATAAAAAAACATATTGGCCAATAACTCGATTGTTTATGAACCGATTTGGTTGATTCAAAAAAACCGAAATTCAAGAAAAATATATGTAATCAATCTATATAAGATCCCATATAATTCCCAAAATATTACATCTGAATTTTTAAATTTACCTGAGCTGGACCATTTTCAAAATACCTCTTAAAATACATATTTCTTTCAATATCGTTATCAATATTTTCATTAAAAGAAAATTGCCTTCAAATTTTAATAGAGTTACATTAAGGCCTAGAATATTTATATAAATAATTGTTATGTTCAGTCACGTAATATTAATATTATACTAATATTTTTTGTCTTATCTTTCAACATATATTGGGTTTTAATATACCATTAAAATGGTCTATCCTGGTACAATTGTAGTTGCGAATCCAGCCAAAGCATTTGTTGTGAAAAATTCGAAATTATATACATGATTTTAATAGCTAAAAATTTAAGTTGATAAGTGGCGATCAAATTTTATAAAACATTTTTTATAAATAACTTTAGAACTATATATATATATATATATATATATATATATATATATATATTAATCAAAAAACTTGATATTTTACTTCATTATTCCTTTTTAGTTTTTGAAATACAAACAAAAATTTTATGACTCTATGGTTCATAAATTTCAGAGAATGTTGAACAGATTTTAATAATTTAAGGTATGTTTTTATTTTATTGTTATCGATTGTTATCCTCTAAAGCATTTCACATAAATAAATTTATTTCAATAAAATTAATTAAATTAAAATACATGACCTTAAAAACATGAAAGGTTGAGCTAAGTACATTTTGATATTTAGAACATCAAATTTACTTAAATAGGTCTAATTATATTCTTTAATATCAAAAACTTACCGAAAATCCATATATTTTCTTTTTTTTACAAAAACGAAATAAATACTTTATTTTATTTGATTTCAGCTTTGCTCCACTACTTCTCATTACTTGTAGAAAGTAAGAAATTGTAAGAAAAACTACAAAGTTTTCAATTGCGAAAAACTAACAAATTTTAAAAAAATTGGAAATACCCTGTAAATTTTGAGATATTTGAAAAAAACGTTTTAATGATAGTATGTGCACTAAAGATCTCATAGCTAACTAAATTTAAAGTCAATTTTGAATTTAATTGAATGAAGAAAACAAAAGATCGTAGCTTTTAATCTTCATTTATATCTTTTATATTTATTACAAATAAGAAATAATTTATTAAATTGTTTAAATCTATTTCAAAATAACACTAAAGTTATCAAGTTTTAAATGAAATGTCAATATTTCAAATCGTTTAGATACTCAAAAAAACAATTTCAAAACTTTTTCAAATTATTTTTAATATATTTTCAAGCAAATCACTTAATGCTTTAATTGAAACATACTTGGGGAAAATATAAAAGCGTACAAAAAATTTAAATAAATCATTCCATATAAAAACGATTAAGTTATAAAAGTGTTGTCCAATTTAAAGGAAAATAAATCTTGTTATGCTTGCAAAAAAAATTTTAAATTATTACATCATTACATTGTAGAAAAATTTACAATAAATTGCATTAGAACTTGAAAATTTCAATTTTCTTATATATTAAGAAATATTGAAAATATTTGACCAGAACATATAGAAATGGATATGGATAGCAAGCTTAAAGAAATTAATAAAACAATAACGGAATTTATCTAGAAACTTATCAAAAAAATGTCTTTTTTTTAGTGTAATTATAAATTTTTAATGATTTTTAATTTCAAATAATTTTTTTTTAATTTTACTTGAAAAATTACCATTTTTAGACATTTATCGTTGATAATTTATGTGTAAATATTTTTACTTAGCTTTCGAAATAAAATTGTCTCAAATAACGCAAAATTTTCATTATGTATGATTTAATAATATCTAGGATAAATATTATATTTTGTATGAAAAAATTCATAGAAAACTTTTTCTGTATTGTTACTTAAGCTCTTTTTGTAAAAAGACTTGTATAGATTTTTATTTATAGAATAAAAAATATTTTTTTAACTGGTAAAACTGGTACTTAAACAAATTATTTTTTATCGAATGATGTATTTTTAGTCGTATGGTCCGTAAAATTTAAGCTTAAAGTTAACAAAATTTGGAAATTTAGAAATTCGGAATCTCAGAAAAAATAACTGAAATTACAAAATACTTAAAAATATGCATTTGATTTCCCTAAAAATTTTCGAAAAAGATTCAAATTTTTGGATAGACAATGTTGAAGATAAATTCATCATTCATTTTTCTATTTATGACAAATTAATTTTTTTCAAAATAATTTTTAATTTTTTCCCCTTTTCTTCGTGTTTGATATTTCTTAGTTAGAAAATTCTGCACCTGCACCATTGAAGATTACACGTAATTAACACTTTAACAAGAAGAGAGTAAATTTTGTGCATTTATTTCCCAAAAGGTTAAATTAGCAATTTTTGCAATTTTGCCTCAATATAGATAAATTTATCAAAAATATAATAAGTTCCTTTAAAACCGCGATAATAATCGAATTAAAGAGATTTTTGAAATTTAGTCACCATTTTACACGAATTTGTAGTTTTTATGATGGCATTTATGAAAATAATTGGACATTAGGGGGATGTATCTCAGATACTAGAAGTGACATCGAGAATTTGATGTCAGATTCAAAAATTACCAAAGAGAAATTTTAAGCAGTTGTTAAACCATTAATAGCCATATATAACATCCTAAAATAGCGATGCTATACAAAAAAAAAAAAAAAAAAAAAACACAAAACAAAACAAAATGGGCGGTATTTTGGGGAGTGGCAAAAAAATAATTTTTGCGTTTGTGTAACCTCATGAACTATTCTTTCATTCTATGGGGTGACTGGCATAACTTTTTTTTTGTATGGACACTGACCCGCTCTAATACACCGCTTTATGATAAATAAGAAAAAATAGAAGTTTTGGTATCTTAAGATTTTTTGAAAAACAGTAACTTTTGAGTTTTATAACAAAATTTATTTCTTTTCATACAATTTATCTTAAAAGCTATTGAACAGATTATAAAATAATAAAGTTATAATTTGCAGATACATAATTTAAATTAGAATATTTTATCATTTTATTAATTTAGATCACACAAATCATTCTCGAAATATGCTGCACTATTAAACTTATTAATTTTCTATATAACGGCTTATCTCATAAACTAAAGCCAGTTCAAAGCAAGTAAGAAAGTTATAGTCGACCATATAATACCCTACACCGTTGCTTTGTACTGGCTTTAAAAATTTCTGGAAAGGGTTTTTTATGTGACCTGTTGCCAATCGTGGACGGATTCTTGTAATATGCGTAAATAAAATATATTTAAGTATGCATAATATTATATTCATACAAATATTTATGAACTTTACGGTGATGCGCGGATACTATAGCTACTCGTAATTATAGACCAATATTCATAAAATTTTTCATTTTGCTTTCTTGGTTTGCTTCAAATATACTGGTAATACCAACGTTTATATTGAATTTATGAATATTAAAGTTATTTTCGGAAGAGGGGTTTATATGAGAGCTGTAGTAAATTATGGACATATCTCTACGAAATTTGGTACACCGATTTATACTTATATAAAACTTATTTGTCACAAATTTAATGAAAATAATACTACATTTAAGGAACTGCTGTTAAATCTTATTCCGGGAGGATATTCGTATGGGGGCTAGGCGAAATAGTGGACCGATCGTAATTAATTTCAATAGGCTTGGTCCTTGTAAAAAAGTAATTGTTCATGACAAATCTCATCAAGCTATCTTTAAAGTTACGGTCTGTACGGATAGCCAGACGGACAGACATCGTTAAATCGACTCAGGGAGTGATTTTGAGACGAATGATATACTTTAAGGTGGAGGTCGGAAGATTTTTTCTAAGTGTTACAAACATCAGCACAAACGCATAACACTCCAACCACCTATGGTGGTGTAGGTTATAAAAAGTGATTTATAGGCTTAAAACTCCATGATCACGTGTATCCAAATTGACGGAGAAATTCCTAGCCGCAGAAAAAAGTTATAATTTTGTCGACCTGTGTAATATTAAAAATAATACCCCATATACTTGTTCACTTAACACATATTTGTATATGGGCTTAATTAAGTCAATGAGAAAATTAAATTTAACATTATTTTTTTACGATTTGAATTCATAGAAAATGTTCGTGTTAAATTTAAACATTGTTACAACAAAATTTATAAATTAATATTTATGCAAAAAGGCTCACCAAATAAACGTATGGACTTAAAAAATATACATATAAATAAAAAAAGAAGTGTAGAGAAACCAAAAAAAAAAAATTGAATATTTATGAACCTTGACCAAAGAAAAAAATAGTAAGCGTTGCAGACTACAAGTGGAAACAATTTCTTTTTTGTTTATATATATAAATATACATATATATTTTTTAGTCCTGCAACAAGATGAATAAAAATATAAATCAGCAACAACAACAGCCAGAACTAACAACAAAATGTAATTCAATGTAAATTTTATTTCCAAGTTTTGTACACTGGGCTCAAAAGTATAATAATGTTCATTCATATTTATTCATACATAGACATGCACACAAATACTTGATCAGTGTTGCCATTATAAAATAACCAAAAAAAAAACCCCTACAACAACAGCAGTCATAAAAAATGATAAACAACTGTTGTTGGAAACCGAATAAAAAAGTATAAAAAATGCATAAAAACCAGTATGGATTTAGTATGAAACGCATGCAAAAAAAAATATCATACAAAAATTTGTAAAAAGAGAAAAAAATATGTGGATTTTTATGATAGTAAATTTATATGGGCCTGTGTGCTAACAAACACATACCTCCATACATATGTAAACATGTGTGTATGTAGTTGAAAGTGTGCAATAGAGATTTTTCTGAAGTGGTTTACAAAAAATAATGTTTCGCACTTCCGCTTCCGTTAGAGCCAATACAGGGAGTTGAATATATGAGTTTAGTGAATTTTTTCTTTTTTGTTATCATTGCCAATGAAAAATAGGTGGCAAAGTTAAAAAAAACTATATGGCGACATGCTGACGTTTATTTGTAAAAGAGACTAATACGGCAGTTTAGTTTAGCAAAACTCTACAGAATTTGCTATTAAAAGATTACTCTCGTCTATTGGAAATTTTCGCATATTTATTTGGAAAATTTAAGTAGCAAGGAAACAAATTTATTTGCCCAGTATAAATGAAGTGAAAATAATTCTCAATTAAACCAATGTAGTACCTACATACATACATACATGCATACATAAATACATACATACATAGTAGAGAAAAATTAAAACATTAGGTCAATTGAATCTTAAAAGCTTTAATGGTCTTGTACTAAATAATCTTTACATAAATGTTTGTTTGATATTTATTTAAATCTAAATATACGGGCCGCCAAAAAAATTCTTTCCTCCTTCAAACAAAAATAGATGAACTAGATGGAATTTCACGTGCTAAACAACAATCAGGTACTGATTTTTATTATGAGCATTACCAATATGACTCACGAAACTACTGAGTTGATAAAAAAAATAATGACAAGATAACTAGAAGAATTTTTTATTCGCAACCAGTTGGAGTTTTACTTATCTAAATTGTACAAATTGTTCTCGAGTTATAATAGTGTGATGGCGTAAAAGGTAATTTCAGACATGCCCATAGAAAAATCAGTACCTGTAAGAAAAAAACTTAAAGCAGATTATTGTGTAGCACGTCAAATGCCACCTAGTCAACCTATTATTATTTAAGGGAGGATTTTTTGCAGTCCATTGTAAGAAAAACTCAATACATAATATTGGTCACATTTTTTATAAAAATTAAATCTAAATATTAAAATACATCTGGTCCAACCAGTGTCAGATGATAAACATTTTTTTCAAGGACTTTAGTTTCTGCTCAGTTTAGGCTTAATTTACTAAACGACAAAAACTCTTTTAGTACAAAAATATCTTTTTAATTTTTTTTTAACCAACAGCGCTCTAGCCAGCTAATCCACGTAATTGCTGTCTTACTGTGCTATTATACTATTAAGTACTTATTTGTATAATACAGACTAGGCAAACACTATTGAAACGCCTCATTACCAAGAAACTACACAAATAAATAGTTGGCATTACCGGAAACCAAGAAGATTTTTCTGTGCAATTTGAACTAAATTTGCCACTTTTTGGCTCTGTGTGGCACTATTTATCTAAACATGTCTAGTTTTACCAAAAGTTTTTGTACGCAATTGAATGTGAAATATATTTTGGATAATTCTTTTTCTTTCTTTTTTTTAATTTTATATTTTTATACTTATTGCATCTTCTTAAAATAGAACTAAAAATAATATCTGGTTCAACCAGTGCCCATTTGACTATAGTAATACTACATAAGGTAATGTTCATACTCTATACAAATTTCCCTTCGAAGTTGGAATCATAGTTGCAGATAAATTTGATGCAAAATCATAAAATTTTGAGAAAAAAAAATCGTAAAAATCGTAAAATCTACTATTTAAAATCGTCAACATTAAAAATTAGGTCTTTTATATGTCAATGAATATTTCCGATGCTTTTAATATTGAAAAATTTATTTTAATTTTGATTAAATTTTAAATTGAAAAGAAAAAATTAAAAATTACATTAATTTAATATTGCCGGCCTATTATTAAATTCAAGTAGTATCTATGCATAAAAATGATGAATATGTAATTTTATATGACTTTTAAGCAAAAAACAAGTTAATTGCCTTATCTCCCGAAATTTAATTTTAAATGAATTCATCAAAAATGTATCCAAAAACATAGTTCTGGCATTTAAGAATTTCTAATGCCTTGATTATGAAATTAAAAGTATTTATAAAAATTGCAAAGGTCTTTTGACATCTTTTAAAGTGTTTATTCAAAATTTCATAATAAAAGTGTACATAATTGAATCATATATATAATATTATATTGGTTCCCATAAATCTTTTCTATAATTATTGACAAATTGACAAATGAAAATAGTTCTGAATCGCCTTTTAGAAAAAATAGTCAAATTTGGGACAAAAATCGTCAAAACGTCAACAGTCGTCAAATTTGGCAACAGTGGTTGGAATATAATTCAATTAGAATAATTCACGGTAAACTTTTTCTATATGTTTAATGATTTTTTACAAGTTTAAATCTTTTTTTATGACTAACAAAAAGTAAATTGTACCAATTATAGACCATAACTAAACGCGCAACTGAGGGAGAAAAAAATCAAGTCTGCAACAAATAAGTGAATAAATAAGTTGAAACTAAATAAAGCCCAAATAAAACAAATAACACAAAACGTTTTACTTGTCTCCCAAGACCTGCGTCACCACCGTAGCAGGAGATACACATATAGTCCAAAAAAGTGTACTCGAAGTCCGACAAAGAACTTTAAACATATATATATATATATATATATATATATATATATATATATATATATATCTCAAATAAAGAAATTTTAAGGGGTTTTTTATTAGGTTTTAGGCATATTTACAAAGGAAATGGATTGAAGTAAAAAAAAGATAGAGTAGTTTATATTTATCTCTAAAATAAAGGTATTAATTTAGCAGGGATTTTTGGGGATAATATAAACAGTTATTTGGATGAAGTTTTGCTATTCTTCTAAAATTAAATTTTACTTTTCTCTAAAAAATCGATTTTTTGGAGAGATATAGTGATCTCAGATTTTCGTTCATTTGCCTATGGCCAAGTTTAGTTTTTGCTAAATAAAAAATATACTTTTTCATTTTTCTCTCACATCTAGTTTATTTATACATAAAATGAGATATCTTTTTACCAAAATAATCGACTTTTTGTAAGAAAAAGGAGGATTTACAGATTTTCGCATTTTTAATTAATATTTTTTTGTTTCTCTTTTCTTAAAGCTGTTTTGGAATATGAAACAAGAAATTATTTTTGAATTTTTACTTCTTACACATTATTTGCCGAATAATTTATTATAATATATTAACGTACATATATATATATATATACATATATACATATATATATATATATATATATATAAATATATATACACATATACATATACATATATATATATATATATATATATATATATATATATATCATGAATCAAGTTTAGATCACTATACTATTGCGGACATCAAAAAATAGTAAGTAACTTGAAATAATAAGAAACTTAAAAGCGATGAAAATACTATCTCAGTGATGGATATAGCATTCTCAATTTTTTTGAACTTTTTGTAAAATTTTATTTTTCTATTGTTCGTTTTGAGGTAAAACGTTGTTTTAGCGACTTTTAATTTTCATTTAGCGGTTATTCTCAAACAAGTTATTAAAACTATCGTTGATTAATATTACACAACTTGAAAGTCTGAATCACAAAATACTCGTAAGTGACCTTCATGAGTCAGTTAAATTGTTTAGTCAAATTCTCTTATATTTATCGGATGCGGCTCCATATATGGTAAAATCAGCAAAAGCCATTAAGATTTTTTATCTAAAAATTTTTCATGTAACCTACTTAACCCACGCAATACACCGAGTAGCAGAAGAGGTGCTTAATACCTGTGATCGCATTAATTCTTTGATTTCATATGAAAAATAGATAATATATTTATCTATACACGGATTGTAAAATTAAAGGAAAACTATCCCAATTTGCCACTTACTCCTCAAAAAGTTATTATGAGATGGGCATCTTGGCTTTATGCAGTAAAATATTTCAAACAATATTTTTATGATTTCAAAAAATCTGTGAATGAATTGAATGATAACATCTCTAAAGTTATAAAAAAGTTAAACGAGTATTAACATCAAGATATATAAAAACGAATCTCTCATTTGTTTTTTGCAACTATGAATTTCTTTCAGAAAGAAATACCAAATTGAAGTATTAAGATTTGTTAGGTACTCGAATCAGTTCAATTGGTAAGTGGTATTGAGAAAATCGAATCTTCAGAAATAAGATGCTGAAAAATAAGATTAAAGTTGTAAATTGTCATTAAAGAAATAAAGGATTTGAGAAAATTTAAAAAAAAATCAGACTGAATTATTCTAAGTTCAGATGATGTCTCGTATTTAGAAGAATACTCTCCTTTTGAACTACTTACAATTATTAAAATACGCTCCTATCACATATGTTGACATAGAAAGATCAAATTTTCTTTGTCGAAGTAGACAATCTGTGAGTTTACATTTGACAACTTAGTAAAACATATGTTTATTTATATAAATAACAGCCTGTCAAACTAAGGTTGTAATTAAACTTAATGTCACGAATATAAGTTAAAAAAATTAATCTAAAAGAATACAAATTTAAAAAAGTACAAAAATTAGCATTGGCAATAACTTTTGAAAATACAAATATACAAAATGTGTTGCATGGATTAGCTTACCATGGACGAAATTTTGTTTTTTTTTTTTTTTTGCTTTTTTTCTTATAGAATAATCTTAGTTTTTTCTTATTTATTAAAAAATAAATCCTTGTTTTTTTTAAATTTTTAGAATATATTTTGAATCTTTGTGTGTTTTTAGGCTCATATTTTCTAATATAAAATATTAAAAATATTAATTTTTAGCGTCTATTAGGAAGATTGTATTTTTTTTTTTTTTAAGAAAAAGAACACAATATAGGAGCAAGCAAAATCATGTACTTCAGTAATAATTTAACTTAGGTACATGTTGGCAGTAATATTAAAAATAAGAAGAAAATGTTTCTGATAATTAATTGTTTTATAATCAACAAAGAATATTTGAAAAAAGTAAGTAAATCTTATTGAACTTTCATTTAATAATGGACTCTTATTAAAAATTTAAATTATTTTATGGAAAACTTCATCAAACTGACAAGTATTAGCATATTCAAAAAAGTCCAAAACTTTGCACTTTAAGGAGACAAAATTAAATATCTTGGAGATAAATCTATAAAATTTGGTATAAAGTATTACTAAAACAATATGAGGCTTTTTTTTAAAAAACTGCTAAAATATATATCTGAAAAAGTCCGTTTTTATGGGCGTGGGTTGATTAAAAACGAATTAAAAACCATAAGACTTTATGGAAATGGACTCTTAGAATAATTATATGTATACATTTATATTTTATGTATAACTAAAAAATTACATATTATACCTGAAACTTTCTTGAGAAAATCCAATTGCTGATGCAACCTTCATAAATTGTCCAACCTTAGATAAATCAATGGTACTTACAGCTGTACAGAACATAAAGTATTATAATAAATGTGGACCTGACGGTGTTCTAAGCTGCGTTCTTACATTCTCTTATATCTCCAATGACCAACATATCAATATTTAGTGGTTATTTTCCTGAAGTTTGGAGGAGATCTTATGTTTATACCTTTGTATACATCCGGAAGCAAATCCAACATTTTCAATTATGGAGGTATTGCTAAATTATTTTTTATTCAAAAACTTTTCGAAAAGATAGTTATCGAAATCTTTTCGCATCAAGTTCTTTGTTATCTTTCCCCATTCCAGCATCGATTTAGAAAAGAATGTTGCACTACTACTAATCTTTTGAAGTTTATAACCTCAGTTATAATTGTTTCGGTTTACAGACAGACATAAAGTAAATCACAATCTCCTATTGTTGGAATTGGATAAACTTGAATTTTCTCTTGGAATTGATTACTACATATCTTAAAAATAGTAATTCATATAGTGCTTAAAAATAGATACCAATGTGTATTATTTATATAATGTACATCGAAAACTATTCCTGTTTTATCCGGTGTTCCGCAAGATAGTCATCTCGGCACCTTATTCCTAATATTTATAAATGATTTACCAAACTGCATTAAGAATTCTAGGACATTAATTTAAGAAAATGTAAAAAGATGATATTCTACAGAAGAAGTGCAATACCCTGTATATACACAATAAATGAATATCAACTTGATCTAGTCGAAGAAATGTTTTATCTGGATGTATTACTTGATTCTAAACTATTCTTTAATTCAAACGTTTCACAAATCGTTAATAAGGCAAAAGGACTCATACGTTTCATCAAGCGCTGGGGAAGAGAGTTTAATGATCCTTACTTTTCCAAGCAATTATTCACATCTCTCGTAAGACCAAGCCTAGAATATGCTTCCGTGGTCTGGGATCCTAAATACGAAGTTCATATAAAGAAAATTTAATCGGTCCAGAAACAATTTCTCCTATTTTGTCTTGGTAACCATCATAAGAATTGTTCCAACTAGAAATTATACTTCTTTCAAAATCGAAAACAAATTATGCCAACTTTTATATATATATATCGATTTTCGTGACTAATTAAAAACCGGACATTTTAAACATTTTTAAATAGAGATTTTGGAGATCTTGAGTTACTTCTTTGGTAAATTATTTTATAAAATAACAGCTGAATCACGTAGTTCATATAGTGCTGTTGTCGGTTTATCATTTTCCGAAGCCCATTGTATATGTTTATCGATGTTATATAATAGTCCACCTTAATTTTGTTTCCTTCATGATCACTATCATATAAATCCTCCGATTCCGTATCTGCTCCCCATTACTTTCCACATAAAACTTTTCAGAAATCATTGGCTTTAAAATATGTTGAACTTTTCCCATATTAAGAGCTGTATTTACTCAACAAACCCTTAAACATTTGGAAGGTATCTTCCTGGAAGAAATATATGCAATATCTTCTTTTTATTGTTTAGACGAAAATCATCAAGGCAATATTATTCTAGTATTGCATTTTTATCAGTTTAAAGTAAATTAGGCAATAAACAACAAAAAATATATAAAATTATAATTTTTTATTATTATTATTTTTATCCTCAACATATCGCTCTTCAGTAAGGTGATTATCTCCTATGTAATAAATTGGGATCATCTGGAAGAAATTAATGCAATACTTTTATTTTTCAATTGCCGAAAAATTATTCAAAAATGAAAAAATATTGAGGAAATTCATTTGCCATTTAGGATACTTTATGTGATATATATATATATATATATATATATATATATATATATTTATATATATATATATATAACTATATATTATATAACTTAGTTAAATAATAAGACTATGATTGAATGATTATTTTTAGCTTTAAGAATAATATGTATGCTACCCTGTAAGAAATTGTAATTTTGTTGGCTATTAAATAAATAAATTGTAAAATAAATGAAATTATATTACCTTTAAGTGAAACAGTCGTAGCACTACTTTGATAAAGTATACATTTCTTGATGAAAGCATGACTTTAAAAACCAAACATCTTCTTCGAATTGGTCTAATTTATGCTATGAAATTTTATACAGATTTTTACAAAACCGGCAAGTTTTGGTACACAATTCAAATTATACATTAAAATGGATAACTTAGCTTTTAATTTGAGACTAATTTGGAGATCGTGGACCTATAAACTTAGAAATTTGTTTTGGCTTATAAATTTCTCGAAAAAAAAGTTATTTTTTAATCATATCGCACTAAATGTGTTTTTGAAGATTTATAAATGAATTTGTCTAATATTCAAAGTGAGGAAGCTATGCTCTATAATAAAAAAGGCTTGTAAGAGCAGATAATTTTAATAAAAGTTATACCCTTTCAAATATGAGTAACTTTATATAGTTATTTTGTCCTTTCAAAAACATTAAAGTTTAAAGTATCGTTATATTGCTACTGCTAACAAATTATACAAATTTTATAGTAAGTGAGACTCTGCTGGGTACCTGGCCTCCGCAATAGATCTGGTATTGAATTAGCCGATGAACTGGCAAGGCAAGGCGCGGCAAAGGATGTCTCGGAGAGGGAGACCACCGTGAAATTCCAGCTGGGTTTCCTTTTTGGGAAGATCAGCGATTGGATCTTGGTTAGAACCAATTCGGCTTGCGAGATTAGAGTGGACTGTAAAGTGTCGAGAGCGATATGCTTATTATTTGCTTTCAATATACTTTAACGAAAAAAATTTAATGCACACTAAAAGAAGACAAATAAGATTTGTTTATTTGATTGTTAAAAGACATATCGAGGGCTAATATTGAAAAAGGGCTACTTTCAGATTTCCAAAAATATATATATTTTTTGAAGTTAGTTTTGTGTTTTTATCTATGATACTGTAATAATGGAACAAAATAATGTAATATAAAATTTTATAACATATTTTGTTCAACATCCACTTTAAAATATACCGTTTTCCTCAGAATCAATTTCTGAGTCAATTTATCATCTTTTTATAGCGATTATTCCATTTTTCACTTGCCTAAAAAGTTGAGATCTAGATTTATTTTTTTAGAAGTCCACATTTTAAATCATTAACAATTTTCATTTGATATTATTGCCATAGAAAAATAGTATGTCAAGCAAATGTTAATATTTACAAGGCTTAAAGCCGGTAACACCGTCGGAATAAAATTATTTTTATGATTACCTTAATCACTCGAATCAAAAATAAATACATTATTAATTTTAAATTATTGGTTTTTAAAATTTTGTTAAATGTACAATACAAGAAAAATTTTGTAAAATGAAACCATAGCAAACTTCTCAAAAAGCTTTATATATATGTCAGCTTTATATGTTTCAACATCTTCAGTAGATTCATGCCCCTTAAATCTTCTAAGTTCCGAAAAAAATAATAATCAAAACATTTAAAATGGTGGCGTGGCTATGCATCGCAATGCAGAGGAAATGAAATGTATATTCTACATCATCGTTACACCACCTACAATTATGATCATTGGATTCCCTCTTTTACAAAGAAAATATTTCAGTTAATTCTGACCTGTTGCAATAACTACGTATTTTCTGAGTTCATATTTGGCCATATCTACAATTTTCTTCAATGTGTTATTGTCGTTCGATTTTCATAGTGCCTTTTTTGCTCTCATCGGGATGAATTATTCCATGTATCATCGACTTCGAGTTTAAATATTTCCTTTTTTTTACGGTATATAAAATCTGGTACAGAATAAACGTCTTCGAATGCAGTTTCCATTTCAGCTGAAGCTCGTTCCAGTTCATCAGCTATTACATTAGCTAAAATATTGCTGTGACCCGGTACCCAGCACAGATTTAAAGAATATTGTTCTTTGAGAACTGGTAGATATCTGCGACAACGGCTGACCACCTTCGATCTAATATTCCTATTGCTGAATGATTTTATGTCAGTTTGACTATCTATAAATACAGTGATATCGCTACTAAATATCGGTTTTATAGATATAAGTCTAGCTGCCTCAGACACTGCAGTTTGAAAGTTACTGCAAGCGTTGTCTTTAACTATATCTTATGTCTAACTTTTCGTAGAAATCTCCACTGCCAGTACAATTTTATGATACTTTGGCAATAGATTTGGCGATGAGTTTCAACTTCTGGAAGACTCTTCTTAGTAACTTCTGCAATAGAAAATATAGGTAGGTTATTTTTCATTAACACACTCTTAGAGTTAGGTACTCTTGTAAAAGAGTCGAACTACCTGTATATATTTTACTATACTGAAAAAATATATTAAATAAAAATTTATCGAGAAAACAAAATTATATTGAAAAATTTATGCTGGAAATCAAAACGATAAAACCATTTTTTATTTTACAATCTGCTATAAGCGTATAAACTGTGAATTAAGTATTTACAAAAAACTTTATTTGCAAATAAGAACTACGTATAAACTAAGTAAATATCTTTTCGATACAACAATACTCTAATTAAAAACTGTAGGATTTGTCGCTAGCAGTTCATTATACCGCCAATTTCTGGCTATATACTGAAGATATTTTTTTATTTTATTTCTATTATTTGTAATTTAAAATATTTGTTAATCAATTTATTAATTTTTAAATAAAAAATTTATTATTTTGATTTATACTAAATCAAATGAATTTTTATATAATTTTGTATATGATTGAACAAAATAAATTAAAAAAGAAAATATTTTATTATTTTATAAATTAAAACATGTATTTTTTACAAAAAGATAACCCAATTTTTTTTATATTTTAATATTCCAATCCTGAATAATATTCATATATATTTTATTTAAATACAAAAAAGGTCATCAAATTTTTAAGATTTTGATTTGAAAACAATATGTTCAAATAGAAAAATTTCAAATAAATATTTTGATACTTTTCTTGAAAAAAAAAAAAAAAAAAAAATCCAAAGTAATAAAATTATTCAGCCACAAAGGGTTTGAATAAAAAAGTTCATATAATTTTTTTCAATTATTTAACTTAAAAAAAAATAATGTAGTGATTATTTCAAAATAACGTTCCTTATGGTTTCTCCGACTGTTTCAAAAACTCTGTACAGGAGAACCTAATGACTAGAGTCGAGCTAGTAATGCGACCAATAGTCATTGAAATAGACTTATTTAAACGTATTAAATAATTGCAGTATTACAAAAATATTACTTATTTTTCTTTACACAAACAAATTTAAAATTATTCAAACAAATTTATGTTGAATAAAAACTTTCAAAATTTTTCTATGAGTAAAAAAATTATATATTTAAAAATAGATTTTATTTAATTTTTAAAATAGGAAATAATATAAGAGTAATTCATGCTAACCCGTAATCTGCACGTATACATTTTTTATATTGGCAACTGTCAAATTCTATCTCTCTCTCTTTAAAATCTTAAGTGTGGACCAATAAGAAGTCTATTGCGCAATTTATTTCGCAATAAATGTTTAAACACAAAGTAGAGCATTAATATTTAACGTAAGCTGTCAAATTTATTGTTCTTTTTTAAAACGTTGCTCTTTTTAACGAAAAAAAGGCGCAAAATGAATTAATTTATTTATTTTAATAAATTAATAAATAAATAAAGAATAAAAATGCAAAAAAAATATATATATAACAAAAAGGATATCTAACATTTAAATTTCTCATGTACGTTTTCTCCACTTCTAATATTAAGAAATTTATATTCAAATACTTTATTTTATTCCAAATTAATTTCAAGTAACCGAAAACTTTATAATAAAGAGTACAGAATGATTTTAAATTATTTTATTTCTAAAAATACAAATTAAATATAAAACTGATTTATTTTTAATAAATATTTTGAATTGAAATATTCACAATGAGCAGCAATGCTATATACTTATCAACAAGTTATGACCGTTTTAAACGTTATAGCCAAAAACAGAATTACTAGAGATGGTTACTATGTAACTAAAGTGCTTGGACCTGTTACAAGCAAATTAATTTAGATGATGTTTTAGAAAAATCTAATCAGAGAATACGAGCATGAGGCTGCAGCTACATCAGAAAAGAAAACAAAAACGTCTATTTGTTAAACAAGATAGAGAAGGTTTTCAAGGATCCTTAGGTGTTGATTTGTAAAAACAACAGCGTATCTGCTACAAATAGTCAAATTTAAAAAAATAAATTACCAATTTCCATCTTTTTTTTTTTTGGTGTTTTTTTTCCGGCCAATTTTGGATTTTATATGAATTGGTCACTATACCCTAATCTGTTGGTTAGGTTAACTAAGGACTGCAAGCCTACTTTAAAAGGAATAATTGAATAATATTATCATTTTCCAGGCATCAATAAAATTATTAATGACTATAGAAAAATAATAACAGAAAATATTAAATGTACTTCAAAACATAAATTTTTGTTAGTTTACTTTTTGAACAAGATACTTAAAACGTTAAAAAATATTTTTTATTGGTAAATAACTTATATATTATCATTAAATTTTAAATAAACGAAAAACCTTTTGAATAAATTATAAACAGTTAATGTAAAATTTTTAGAGTGTACGTTTAAATGTAGCACTCGAAAAAGAATTTTGGACCAAACTAATGCATACACATGCCCCAAATTTTTAAGTGATTCTGAGTCGAAAGATTTTTTTCCGTGCATTACAAACATAAGCACAAACCCATAATACCTCAACGACCTGTGATAGTGTAGGGTATACATAAATTTTAACAAACATTCACTTAACACATTTCCGAGCACTATCTGATACTGCTGAAATAATCTTTTCGAAATTTGGAAAAAGTTTGTCTTTTTAATTGCGATAACAAAATCAAAAGATTTGGGCGGATAATATTTTTGATTCTGAAATACAGGGCTTATAAAATTTCAGAAATCGTCCACTTTTGGACCAGAAAATTTTGCAATCTAAAGCTATCTTACTTTAGCATATGTCCATAATAAAGAAATACTTTTTCGCAAAGCAAATGTGAAAATAACGCAGAAATGACCATTTATTCATTTTCGGAACACAAACTTTTTAGGTGTTCTATAAGGCTTTAATACCCAATTTATGAAAAACTAAATTTTTTTCGCTTATCTTTCAGATAACATATTATTCTAACAATAACTGTGAAAAAAATCAACGCTGCTGATGCGAAAACGCAACAGAGATCGAAAATGGATAAATATACTTTTTGTATATGAAATAGTTTTCAACTTTATGAATCTTTATTATACCCATCCAACTTCTTTATTCACACTACTATAAACGATGTATCCAGGGCATAATTACTGCTCTGTCAGTACTTAAAAATAGTCAATGAATAATAAAAAAGAACATAAAAAGTACTTTAAATTATACGGGTAATATGTTCAAATTGAATTTAGTTAAAGCCATAAATTACAACATGATTACCTTAAATTACAGTATTAAAAGCCTCAAAAATATATAAATAAAGCCAAAACAACAATATGATTATTTTGATAGTATAATGTAATCATACATGCAATATTTACATTAGGGTCATAACTTCTTTTGGACCTCAAAATACCATAGCACAAGCTTATAGCAAATATTATTCTGATAATAAAAACCGAACTCTTTTTTCGATTTGAAAAAAAAAATTCACGCATCGAACGCGATTTCTATAATACTTTTGTATATTTTTTTAAATATTTTTATTTGAAAAATTTTTATATAAAGCTAAATGCTAGAACTTAAGTAAGTATAAACAATATTATCTTTATACATATTCGAATTCTTTAATAATACAAATGCAAAATGAGTAAAAAATATTTTCATAGTCGCAAAGAGGGATGAAATTGAGAAAATGCGTTTAATTGAAAATTTAAAATTAATATTTTGAAAAAGTAATTTACTCTAGGTAAAAATTAATAAAATTAAGTTCCATTATCTGTAGAAAAAAAAATCTAAAATTTTTTCACTCTTAGTGTAATGTGCTGTCAAATTCACAAATTTTATATAATTTTTAATTACAATAGTAAAAACTGAAAATCGAACTTTTCCAAGCTTATATTTTTGCGTTTTATTTTATAAAAAATATTTTTTTTTTTAATTAAAGGTATTTAAAGTTAATACCGTAGAAATATTTTTAATAATTTGTTTTTTTTTATTTGCTTAAAAATGGAAAATTTTTAATTAAAAGAAAAATATTAAAAAAAATCCAATCCAACGAAAAAATGTTTTTTTTCTTGAAAATTTTATATATTTAAAATTACCCACCGTATTTTAAACTTTATGACAAAACTATAACAAAACAAATTAAAGAAATTTTCATGTATATTGTCAAATAATAATAACAATAATACTAATAATAATAATATTAATTATAATTTTGTCATTGTCAGAATACGGGTATTTTTTTTTTTTTTTTTTTTTTTTTTTGTAACTATTTACTTCCTTTGTTTAAAAAGAGATCTATATAGAATTTTACGAAAACATTAAAATCTAGTAAAAAAAAGTTGCAGTGCAGCAAGTTTTGCCTTAATACACAAAAAAATAATTTTGACTTATGAACCGATCCTTTTGAAATTTTATTTTATCTTTATAAAATTAAATACATAAAGTAATTATGCCTGGAAAAGTGACTTTCGGGATAGAGTCTTGTATGGGAGTTATGAACAATTTTGGATCCATCCTCACGAAATTGAGCGGCATGATTTATGCTTAGACAAAACTCACTTGTTAAGAAATTTATGAAAATACAGACATGTTTAAGACATTTATAAGCGTTTGACTTATTTTCGGGAAAATTATTATATGTAGGCTCAGTGAAATAATGGTTCGGTGTTAACCAATTTTAACATGTTTTATTACTGTCCCAAGAAAATTTCAGGTGCCGAATTTCATAAGGTTATCTTTTAAACGGTGACCTATAGGCTATCTCAAATGTTGGTAGTTGATGCACAGACAGCCGGATAGACGGTGGTTTTGGCAAAAAGAATTATTTATAAATTAATAAAATATTTATTTGGCTTAATAATTACCTAGCTATTACAAAAATATATATATAAATAATGCACTTTAACCCTTCCCTGTAATAAACGCCATTTTTGGCGTTTCTACCAAATTTTACGGTGGTAAATTCCGGCCAAAAATGACTAAAATGAAAATCTGATTTTTGTTAAAATTATTGTTATATTTGGAAGCCAATACTTTAAGTAATATGATTTCGCGGTTCAGACTCAGTTTAGCAGTGATAATGACGCCAACCTGAATATTTTTCATTAATCATTGTTTTAAAAAATTACTGTGTAAATTCTTATAAAAAAAAAAAAAATGCTATGCATTTCTGCCACATATATCTTTTTAAAAATTTGCAAAATTTTTAAAAAGATATATCTTCTGGTGTAATATACTGGTAATAAATTATCTTTTGGTACGTTTATGTACTGTAGAAAAATTGATTACTTTCATCATCACAAAAATTTTAAACTTTTTTTCTTTATTATTTTTTTTTTTTTTTTTTTTTGCACCAGGTTTCAGCGGTTGTGTCTAGATAGGGTAGTATACTCCTAAGTGTCATACGTAAGTGTCACAATTCAGCTGCTACTACCTATTACCCTTCTTACCACAGCATTTCTAGTAACTACTTAAAATGAGAATTTTTCTAAGAATTTATCTCAATAAAACATATGAAAACAACCGTACAGAAGTTGGTCACTCTAGAAGCGATAACAAAAATCTATCAATTTACCGCGAAATTAACTATATTCTTAAAATTTTTAGGTTTATTTTGATAAATTTACTAAATATTATTATATTCGCGAAAATTTCTCAATAATACAAATTATTTAGTTTTATTGCGTTATACGCAAGGAAAATCGCCTATATCTCTTCTTCTACTTAACAGATTTTAAGCTTAAGCAAGTTAAATTTCTTTGATATTTATCCAGAGTGAATTTAACATAAGTCTCTTTTGTGCTCTTTTTACCGGCCATCTCATTTGGTATCCGTAAAAAATTGGTTTGTGAATAATAAAGCATTATATTTTTTTTATTTGTATACCAAATTTTAATTATTACTGCTGAAAAATAAGAGAATCATTGATTTTTGGCTGGAATTTACAGCAGTGCATAATGAGTCGCTAAAAAAAATATTGGTATATTTAATGCATATATCAAGCACAGTTTTTTTTTAGTAAAAAAAAAATTAATGCTTATTTCTCACTAAAGGTATTTTATTCAATGTATTAACATTCGGAATCTAAGACTCTTTTCATTTTTATAGCACTTTATGAATTCCATAACAAACTTTTGAGTTAAGAAATGAATCAACCCAACTTTTGATAACTTGTTCTAAATTAAGCGTATTTTATCTACGGAAATCGAAATTATACGAAAAAATTTTAGAAGCAGCAATGTTTGAGCTGGAGCTGGTCGCAAAACACAAAGATGAAAATTGTCATGATTGAATGTTATGGACTTGTATCTAATCGCACATTCTTGCCCTTTATCATTCAACGTTCTCAATGTTTTTTCCATAAGATCAATTGTGTTCGGCACAGAGCTCTCCTAATCGTTTCTCCCTGTTTTATCAGTACATAAGAGGTGATATAATTCTGATCCCATTAAATACAGAGCATTACCACGGCACCACGGTTATAGGGCTTTCGTGTCGATTTTCCTGGTTTCAATGCCACCTTTCATCGCTCGTAACAATTCGAAGCAGTTACAATTTTTTTTACGCTGAAACATAATTTCAGTTATTCAAAATCGCCTTTCTACATCTCTTGTCTTCAGTTTGTGTGGCACCGAATTTCCTTACTTTTTTATGAATCCAAGCGCTTTTAAAACCTAAAAATTGTTGCTGGTTCTACTCCCAAAATGAGTGAATGTAAGCATTTATTGCATTTGGCATAAGTACTGATCGATAAAAGCCTCTAATAATTCATCTTAAAATTTTTTTCGCGCATCGAAATCAACTAAAGCATGACTTAGTGACTATTATATATTTTAATACCACAATTGATTCTTCGATTGGCTTCCATCTCTTATTCCAACTTTTATATTTAATTTATACCTCTTTTCGGACCTGATATGGTATTTTGTATATTTGCAAAAAGTAATAACCTTAATGTATACATAAGTATGTTCAATGTATATATTTATTGCACATGAATTCATAGATTTAGTGCATTAAATTGAAACTGCAGCAAAGTAAAATGAACCTGAACAAAAATTAAATATATGATTTTAATAAAGTGTTTTAATAAATTTTCCCAATTAAAAAGCAATCATTACGTTTACATTAGACAGGTACTGAAATCGAAATAGTTAATTTGTATCCTTCTTGCAACAAAATAATAAAATTTTAATAACAAAATTAATGTCTTTGGATTAAATTTTGTGCTATTATAGTTCTTAGACTAAATTTCGTTCTTAAAAATTAGTCAATAATTTTTTTTTTTTTTAGTTAAGCTGAACCTTAATAAAAAAAAATACTGGAAATTAATATGCCTACAAGAAGGTGCCATTTACATCTAGTTCTCATTTTAATTTAAAAATAAAAAGAAAAAGTTTTAAATTAATTTAGGTATGAAAATATACATCCATAACTCCTTCTTCATTTGTACTTGAACCACAAATAATTACTAATTTCATGTGTAATATTTAATCAGTTTTTTTAATATAAATATTTTTTGCTATGTGACTTTAATACCTTTCTTGAGTGTTTTGTGATCTATAGAAAAATAGATAAAAATCTATCAATCATTCTAGAATTAATTATGCAAGAATGCAATGCAAGACTTCCTTAATTATTGTTATTTCTCCGTACAAAGAGGTATCAGTGTTACAAATCAATATGAACTGTATTGGTTTGAATATCAGTATCCATAAAGTTGCTACTCGCACTATAAAATATATGGCAAGATGTGCTAAATTTAGTAGTTCATATTTAGTGCATTGTAACAAAAACCCATACAAATATGAATGAATGTATATACACAGAAACATACACACACCTAAAATATAACTTCTGTATGACTAGCAAAGGACTGACTGCATGACATATTGACCGCAATCGTAATATATTTATAAGCGGACATACAGTTATGAAAACATTAGGACAACACAATTCGTATGATTTAAAAAAAAGTATTTCTGAAAATAAACCTTGATATATTTTATGATGATTCCCAAAAATATTTCGGCTCTACTGACTTTTTTTAAAAGGGACCAGTTCACGAATGGTCATCAGTAGACCCGAAATATAATATAACAGATTTAATTTTCAGGAGATATGTAACGGATATACTTTTTCCAATAAGACGCCCTAATATACAAACATACATACATATATACATACATACACACATTCATATACACGATATATTCAAAGGTATAGGAAAATATAGACAAATAGACAGACGGACAAACAATGTGAGACCAAGACCAGAGTTTGTCATTCAAACAAACAATGGGACAACAAAGTTAATTTTTATGTGGTGCCAATATGATGATGATGCTAATCATGATGATGAAAAATTTATTAAAAATGCAGACACAACCAAACGCAAAACATGGCCGGAATAAGTTTAAATTAAAATATTGTTGCATGAATGAATGTTCTACTGAAACATTCATTCATATACATTAAAGTGGCCCTCTTTTTGTATGAAGGAAATTCTCGGTCTCACTCTCCCATCAAAACGATTGAAATCTTTAAAATTATAATTTTAAAAATGTTGTGCATTTTGTTGAATCATAAATAATTCATTACAAGTTAAATTTTCTTGTTTTATATCTTTTTAAATTTCACGGTTCATTAGATTTCTGAAATTCCCAAAATAAAAAAAATTAACTGCAAAAATGAAATAGTTAGTGAAATAAATTTAAAATAAATTACTGACGAAAAACAAAATCCAACATATATTTTTGTCTTGATCTTATATGGTACATCATGCCAAAATTTACCTATAATCGCGTGTATCTACTTGAAATACTCAAGGTCAAAATTCAAAAAAAAAAAAATAATAAAAATAAAAAATCAGTCTAAAACTGCATTTCTTAGCTATTTCCATATTTTTAGGGGATGAGAACAAGAACCTCATATATATACATATGTATGTGTAAAAAAAGTAACATACATATGTATGTATTGTATTGTGTTTTATATTGCCACTAAAATTGAAGCTGGTTGAGTTGTTGATAACGATGATTTTGTGGTATATATGACAGCATTGTTAAATGAAAATATATTTACTTTTTGCTCTTTTTAAAATAATATTATAAACCTAATAATAATATTAGTGATTATAAACGTTTCCAATAAATGTAATGATAACCACGATGTACAGTGATTTAGTACAATAAAACCATTGGACAAAAATAAAAAAAGTTGTCTAAGGATTGTGAAAATTCAAATATTAAAAAAAAAACTTAATTCAAAAAATTTTAAGCAAAAAGTGACTTTATTCAATGTTAGTTTTCATTTAACAAATAACAACATTATTATAATGAACAAACATATCAAAATAATACCCTAATTTTCTATTAAATTTTGGAATTTTACGTTTTTTAGTACAAAATGAAATCAAATATAAAACTAATGGACTTTTTTAAAAACTTGTGCTCAGTTTAGAATTATTGACTTTAAATAATATTAAAACAAATTTATTATAAATGATTTTATGATCTGGGCCTTTCAAAAACTTTTCTACACAAATTTGGTTTTATACTTTTTTCGAAATACTAAATAACTCGATATAACATAATAATAAAATATTAAAAATCTATGTATCAATCTATTTTAATGAAATTTTTAAAATTAGTTCATTTTGAAAGTTTTGGTGTAAATTAAGTTCAAATTAAATGGAAATGTCCAAATTTTGTCCAAATAATTTTTAATAACAATTTACACAACAATTAAAAATAAAATAAAGCTACTAAAAGCCAAATCTTCAAATACATATATTTTATAAACTTTCAGGAAATACATATTTTCATAAAATTTGTTCTTTCATTTTTTTTTTTTTTTTTTTTTTCTTATAAGACGAATCATTGTGCGATGAAAAAACTTGTAATGATGAAAAATATAAACATATTGGATAGGATAAAAGCTCACGATAAGCAAGATGTCTGCATCAGTCCTAATATTAAATATTTTTATTTATAATATAAAAATGGATGACAAACCAAAATATACATTAATAAGGATAAAGTAATTATTAAGGATACTGCATCTCCGATTTCGATGAAATTTGGTATTCACTCGAATATTGTTTATTCAATTAATCGACAAATTAAAATCAAAGAATTGTTACATGAAATCAATAAAAATTTATTCAAGTAAATTATGCCAATTAATCGAATAATTAGAGTAAAAAATGTTTTAAATACATCCTTTCTTAACTAGTTTTAAAGATGTTTTATTTTTATTGTTCTTTTTGTTTCTTAATTAGCGTGAAGACAAGAAAGAATAATAAAAGTGACATCACAAGTTGGAATTATATGTATTAAAAATATTGTATTTGGTAAAAAGGTCGTTTTTCAATCACGAAAATCAAACAAACAAATATATAAACGTCACTTTAAAAAATGTATAATTTAAAAAATTTATCTTTTGTAAAGATTTTCTTTTTTATATTAAATTTTTCGTAAGAAACAAATTGGAGGATTTTTTAACTTGATTTGGAAAAATATATTGTTGGTTCTGCGAATGATACACGCAGAGAAAAAATATAGTTGTAGTGGCCATAGTCTAAGAGAAACATATTATGATTAGAACATATGATCACAGCGAAAAATAGAAATGATTATAAATAATAATTATTATAATTCGATTTTATCATATTGTGTCCGATTTCATGGTTTGTTTTTTCATGTAACGATTCTGGTTTTACATCTTATTTTTTCATATTATAATATTATCATGTCATTCTTCATATTATTCCATTTTATCATATTATTACACTATGTTATCATATAGTTAACAAATCTTATCATGTTATTATTTAATTTTGTCACATTATTATTCCGTCTTATCAAATATTAAAAAAAACGTATCAATAAAAAATTATTTTGTAATTTTTTTATTGCAAACAATAGAGAAAAGTGTTCATTAGCCAAAAAACAAAAATATTTAAATATTATTTGTTCATTAATTATAGTCGTCTGTATCCCCATATTTGAGCCACAAATGCAGGATATGCTTTTTAAATAAACCCTTTAATGGTAGTTAATCAATATCTTATATTGCTTGAATCACAAAATATATTTAAAAGCAAACAAATATTGAACTTTTCCATTAAGTTTATGAAAATGATAAGTATTATATTTAGTTGAAACGTTTTATTGTCATAGGAATAATATTATTAAGAATATGGTTTAAAAAGAAGGAAAAAAGTCTGCAAATATTTAATGAATATAGAAGTAATGATATTTTTCATATTAAATTATTATTTTGTAGTCAACCATATTAAAATTTTTATTGAGTGTAAACATTAAATGACAAAATTTAAACAAAAACATTGTTATCACGAACACAAAGTTATTAAAATTCAAGAAAAGTAACAATGAGAACATAACATTGCTGTGATGATAACCATGCTTAGTATGTTTAGTCGACGTTTAGTGCAGCCGATATGAGTACATATGGATTTGATATACCAATAGATTCTCAGCGAGGTGTAGAAGATTTGATGATGATGGCTTAGATGAAATTTGTGATATTCAAGGGATTTGAACTTAAAATTGAGTTAAGCAAATACTTTATGTTAAGAATCGCTGAACTTCTTTAACTAAAATAATTCAGAATTTTGTTCGAATTCATAAATATGCTTTATCAGTTTTTTTTACCAAGTTCATGTGATACTCTTAGGCCTATTTATTAAGTATAAAATAGTTTAGTAAATATATAAATAATAAACTTCTATTGTATTCTATTGTAAAATTTTGAATTAATTTGTTTTTGCTTTCAAAAATTTTGCTTGAAAAATATTTACGACATCCATCGATGTAACGATACAAATTCTGAATTGGGCAATTATTTTGGAAGGAGTATTTAGGAAGGTTTATTTAAATATTTCTTGTAAATTAAGTGAACTTAATTAATCTGGGCATATTTTTAATGTTTTGAATTATTTTTATATTTTATTAAAAATAATTTTTAATGCCATTTTTTTTTTCTTAAAATTTTATAATATAAACATAGAAGTGGCAGTTTCCTGTATGATATTATATTTTCTAACATTCTCTACTAGTTATTTCGCTAGAGAAATGTAGTGCAGGATGTAATTGTTTAGCAATAACTTACACTATCAAAAATAGTTATATATCTAGTTTTAAAGGGGAAATTGACACCTTTAGAACCGCTGGGTATTTATCTATATACATATGTATGTATTGCATGACCGGTAAAAAGGAGAGTTATAAAAGGAATTTACCAGTTTCAGTAACTCGTTCATTATTTTGTTATTTATTTTAAGGTATAATTTACACGAATAACTCAAGTAATTTAAAAGATTTACTAGATTTTTTTAATAATTTAAAAACTGCATATTCGAGTTATTTGATTAATCGAATAATGAAAAGATCGAGTAAAATTAACACCCTAATACTCACTACGTCAATAAAATATTTGAAGTTTCCAAAATTTAAAAATTCTGTGACCAAAAGGAAAAACTACACAATTTGAGTTATGTCGTTTTCCATTTTCTTAATTTTTAGAATTTCATATTGTGTAAATTTTTTACAAAAATCAGTCCATTACTTTAGAAGATAGTGATCTGCATAATAACATAATTCGGAAAATAGGACGCAAAAATAACTCAACTTCAGAATTTGTTGGAGGCAAGCAAATTTTGGCATAGCTTCTGGGCGTTTCATATAGAATTTCGTATACGCTACGCAAATTGCTCGCGGTTAAAAGTCCCAAAAATCAATTGTTTCCATATACCTCGCTTATTTCTTTTCAATGAGGCTACAGGGTAAAATTACAATCGCTTGTAGTATTAAATATACACTAATTTTAAATTGTATTTCTATAAGAAACTTTGAAAATAAAAGCCATCTTTTGAAAATTTTACTAAAAATGTACACGATTATTATTAATTTTCGCCATTATCTTAAGGCTATTCGATGAAATCCTTTGGGCATATTCATCATTTTAACCCTCAAATTCTTCAAAGCATCATTGATGGTAATTTTTCCTGGAAAATATGTTTGATATCAAAAACAAATGCGTTTCTTGATACAATTTTCAAAGAATAATATTACCAAAAAAAAAGCTCTATCTTTCTACCTATCTCTCTGGTAACGCAAATATATAGTTCATAAAAAATAATTTATATATTAATTTACTTTAATATAATTGCCCAATTCACAACTTCATTTTTGTGCTATGTGTTAAAATGTTATGTGAAGAAAAATAAATTTAAAAAAGGGTGTATTACTACTTTATGAATAAGTGTGTTATTTTCAAATGAATTAAAATATTATAAATGTTATATTTTTTTATTATTTTATTTTTTGCTTTTTCTAAATACTTAGATCTTTAATGAAAAAGGTTGATGAAAATCTTATTTTTTAAAAATTCTTATTTTTATTTATTGCAACACCCACCATAAAATATATTAATAGACTTAGAATCACGTTCTGATGTCCGTGCATCTAGCAGGTTGCCTGGATGTCCGGCTGGATGCTAGTTATTCTTTATATAACTTATGCAAAAAGTACAAGTCTTAATTTTAAAGATAATTTGATGAAATTTGGAACATATGGCTATTTTAATATAACGACACAGCGTATTGAAATTGGTTATTATCGGTGCATTATCTCACCTAGCCCCTATGCAAATGTTACCCCGCAATTGGGTTTTAATACTCATAAATGCCTTATTATGTCACTATTTCAATAAAATTTGGTACAAAAAAGTTTTATATAAGAGTGAATCACAATACCAAATTTTATGGAGCCATAATTAAGCATAGCTCCCATATAAGATCCAAAAATCACTTAAACTCGCATAAATACCACATAAATGGCACAAGCTTTATATAAGCAGAAATCACAGTACCAACGCTTCATAAGAGTCCATTCATAATTAGCCATAGGACTCATATAAGGTTATTTCTAAAAATCTTGATAATCATTTTGAGACTCAAATGCAGTGCTGAAAGATATCATATTATCGGGCATGACTGACTATAAATTTTTTACTTGTTATTATTGATAAATTGATTTTTTTTTTAATTTTTGGTGAAAAATTAAATGAAAGAAGAATCAAATTTCTAGTGAATAATCAAATTTCTAGTGAAAAATCAAAATTTTAGTGAAAAATCGAATTTTTAGTGAATAATCAATTTTTAATTAATTTGAATTTTTGGTAAAAAATTTAAAATTTTGGTAAAAAATAAAATTTTTTAGTGAAAAATTTAATTTCGGCATTTTTGTGAAAAATCGAATTTCTAGTAAATAATAAGTTTGTTTGTCAAAATTTGAATTTTTGGTGAAAATTTTAATTTTGGTGGAAAATTTTGTAAAAAGGAATGTTGAAAAAAAAAGATTTATTTTAAGAAATCAACAAACTTTTAAAAATAATAATTTTTAACAGAATTAATAAAAATAGGTTTACAATATTATAATGTTATTTTAAATAACATACATATAACAAAATAACTCAAATAATATATTTTTTGAATTGGGTAAATATTGCACTATTTGGTTATTTATAAATCATAAAATATTTTTCTTAAGGGCAATACCATGACAAAAAGTATATGAATTATATTTTCATGTGATTAATTTTACATTTGCTTTCAAACACATAATGCAATTGAACTTCCGCAATGCTAAAATCATTAACAAGTTTCCATATGATACAATGTAATTGAATTTTTGGCAAAATTTGGAGTATTTTCTATGCTATAGCTTTTTATGTAACCGATCTTTGCGTTACCATATGGGTACACTGGGTCAATTTGGGTTAACAAAAATTTGGGTATTAACACACAGCAATGAATTTTACAAGCGTTAAAATGGACTATATTTGTGAGATATTATTCAGAAATTGTTACAAGTTTAAAATTTTTTTTACTTGAAAAAAACTTTTCACATCTGACTCCCTGTTACCAGTATTAAATAAGTTCATGTACAATACACCTGACTAAAAATGACGTAAGTGGATCATTTTTAGCTACTATTATAGTTTGAAGAGTAATATATTGTGATTCTGACAGAGAGGTATGTAAAACATATGTTTGCAAGAATCTGTGCTGTGACAGATTGACAATAAGAAGAAGACATTTACAGGGAAGATTAAGAACTGCTTCCATACATTCCTATGAGCCTATGATCGATCTATTATTTTGTCCGGCCACCATAGAAATGTTCTTTCGTAATGTGAGATGACATACATAAATGCATTCAATGAAGCAATATTTTAATGAAATTTGTCACAAATAAGTAATATACATATGTATGTGCGAACACGTATATTAGTAGAATGCATGGTAAGAATTTTTATGGCGATTGGTCCATTATTGATCATAGCTCCCACTGTTAGTATTAACATAATATTATGCAAACGTATGTTTAAAAGAAATAAAAATAACACTTAACAAGAATCGGTATACAATAGTCTACAGGTCCCTCTACACCCTCTACAAAAATCACTTTAACGCACATACACAACGGTGTGGGTATTATATGGTCGGGCTTAAGTGATTTTTTAATGTTAATCGTCCTAGTAATGATAATACATGTATATCCCAACAAAAAAATAAATATTTTTATAATAATAATAATAATAATAATAATAATAAAAATATTAATAAAAATATTAATACTAGTAATAAATTTATCTAGGAAAAAAGCTAAAATATGCATTATTTTCTATCGGAATAACGTTTTAATTAACCCTAAAATTTCGTCGAAATACTAGCGTTTGTGTATGTAAACATATGTATGTATGTATGTGTGTATTTATGTATGTATGTATATATGTATGTATGTATATGTATACATACAATGTATGTAGTTATAACTGAACTAGATAAATATATTGCTGAAATGTGTGGGCTCACATTTTTCTTTGGTAAAATGTATAATTTTTCTTTTTTTTCTAAAATTAATTTTTGATACTCGTATACTCCTACTCTCTTATTTAAAACCAATAATGAAGTGAAAATTATTATGAAATATTTGAAAATTTAACCACATTATGGTTGCAGTAAAATTGATAAAAAAAAAACAAATTTTTGAAACTAAACACAAAACCACTGAAATCAAAGTTTTCAAATATTGATATAATATTATTCATAATGGCTTATGCTGTCTACCAAATAGTAATACTAATAATATTTATAATGATAATTATATTTAGCATTTTATTACAGTACAAAAAAAGACATTTTATACATTAGAATGGTTACAGAATAAAATTATTCCATGTTATCAATTAAAATAGAAATTTTGTATTCGTCGTTTTTATCTGAGACTTAAAGAGTTCAAAATAATTTAAACTTATTTTAAGTGTCTTTAGAGGAAATAATCTATATATTTTTTAAAATTAATAACCTGTGCGAGAAAAAGATCTTCTAGGTACAAAATAATGAATAATGAGGTATTTTCGTAGGTCCCTTTAGTACTTTTTTCTGCTCGGTTGATTTCAATGCAATAAATAAAATATCCAATAGAGGTATTAGAATTTAAAAGGTAAATTTCTTTTCAAAAATCTTTAAAATATCTCACTATGCTTTAACACAGCTGAACAATATTTAACCTAGGACAAACATTTTGAAAAATTAAATAAAACTTAATTCAGAACATGGATAAACTCGTTTTATTGTGCCTACCTTAATGTACAAACATATATATAATACACATACATACGTATGTAATTAGGTTAAATTATAATACTGATGTCAAAATAAAGTGGAAATATTATTTAATGATTTTGGCCAGTTCATTGGCTCATTTATTGCCAAATTATGAAATGAAAGGTAAAATAATAGAAATAATAGTTGTAAATTGCTCTTAAAACTCATTGTCAAAATTATTATTAATTAATTCAAAAATATTAAATAAAATGCTAAAATTAGCTTTTCCTAAAACTTAATTTTTTTAAATCGGTACATAAATTTGGACTTTATGTAGAGTTAAAATTTTTTACAAAAAAAGGCATTTCAAAATATTAAAAAAATAGATGTTAGTCAATTACGAAATTGTTTAAAGTCTAGAATTTTAGGAAAATCATCATTTACACTCCATGGTTCAGAGTACTAATGATTTATTATTATGTCATGAATTCCATAAGACATCAAGTATGAAATGAACTTTAGTCTTCCGATTTGGTTATATTTAGCACACACACAATTTATACCATCAATAAAGTTATTTTTTTCAAATGACAAAAAATGCTTGGTTTTACTCACGATTCTAATTCTTTAAAAAATCAAAATATTTCACAAAGTCGTATATTTAATTATCCACATCTTTTGAAGCTAAAGTTCGATTTCATTAATTCTGACACCATTAAAAAGGTAAAGTGATTCTCTTTAAATGTCATATTAGTAAAATTTATTTTTTGAAGCACTTTTGAAAGCGTTATCCCGCCACGATTGTTTATTTATTCAAATTAACTTAAAAATTGGTAAATTCGCTAAATAATTCAGTTCAAATTTTTTTGTGATGGAAAGTTCTACTATTTTTAATATTTTTTTATAAAAAATACCAAGAAATTTTTCCATAAAAAAAAACTCATTTATTTAAAAAAAAAAAATGTTTTTATAACTTAAAATATAAAATTTTTGTATAGGTTATTTTTGGACATATTTTTAAAAAATAGAGGAAATGTGTGTCGAAATAAAAATATAAATGAGTAATTGGAAAAACTATAAAATTTTAATACCACATCTTTTTTTAATTTTTTGATGAAGAAATTCCACAAAAAATTAACTTCAAAATATACAAATGCAATTTCTAACAAATCGCTAGCTTATATACTTATACTTATATTCGACAACTGCGGATTTCTAAAAACTGATTTCAATAGTAGATGGACATCGCTATATCGACCTCGCTATCAATAAGGATCCTGAAAATATATAATTTTTGGGGTCTTAGATGAATATTGTAGAAATTACAAAGGGAATAAAAAACTGTGGTGAAATGTGGTGATATAAGTATATTTTATTACTAGCGTAAATGTCTGCTTAATTTAAAAAACCGGCATTTTTCATCGATTTCTACCGAAATTTATGACATTTTTTATCTTTTCTTGATTTTGTTATTTTTTATTTTATTTATTTTAAACCAGGAAGGACTAACCACACATCTACAAAAACAAAAATTGATTATATTTGTTAGTGTAAAATTAGGATACAAAATGTCAAAGTGCTATCAAAGAAAAAAAATAAAAAAGAGCAAATGAGGAAGAGTAAATGAAAGCGGTAAAAAATATTACATACGAATACAAAAGCAATTTGAAAGCTATACAGGGTACGTACCATCTACAAATCACGACATAAAATGTCAAAATGCTATGAACGAAAAATGAGTAAATAAAGAAGAAAATTATTATCCCTATAAATTTATTTGCTTAAATTGTTTAAACTGCATACCGCTGTAAGGATAAAAAAAAAACTTATTTTTCAGGAGACGCGTTTTTAGTTTTTAGTTTTTAAAATGATATAAATTTTTAAAATTTTTTAATGTAAACAATACTATAATCGAATTAGTCACATATCTTAATCATGAAGACTACACAAAAACCGACGCATAACTTAAATAATATGTTGTTTCAAGTAATACACAATAGGTTTTGTAATTAGAACAAATTGCTTCTATCGCGATGCTACGTGAAATCTAAAATGTTAATACGCAAGTATTTCATTTTAACATGAAATTTGTATTTTTTGACTTATGACGTTGTTGCAGCAAATGAGCGATATATTAATATTGAGTCATATAAAAAGAATCAGCGATTTTTTTGGACAATTTTTGAACGAAAACTTTCTTTATTGAAAATCAATTTTTATTATCTATATCCTTTCGCCATATTTCGGGTAGCTTCATAATTCTATCGCTGTAGAACTTCTGAGGTTTATCGGCGCAAAAAACTTGGTCAATTGATTTTCAGCGACTTTTTTTACCAACAAGCGAGTTTTGTAAAGACTGAAAGAAATGATAGCCAGACGGTGCAAGATCTGGGATATATGATGATTGCATCACAACTTCCCAGCTAGGTACAGTAAATTTTTGGCGGGTCATCAAAGATGTGTGGTGCCTGGTATTGTCATGATGGAATACATCACATTTACTGTTGCCCAATTCATGTCGCTCTTTCTTGATTGCTTCTTTCCAACGGTCGAATTGAGATAGAATTTAGAATTGATAATTTCTCCAAGTTGCAGCAGCTTATAATGGATAACTCCCTTCCAATCCCTTCAAACACTTAACATAATCTTATTTGTCGTCTTCATATTCTTATAATAAATATACATCCTTCATCGCCCGTAATGACCCGTTTCAAAAATGGTTCGATTTCATTGCGTTTAACTGATGTTAATTCGATCAATTTGCGATAACTCATGTGGAATCCAAACATCGAGGTTCTTTGAGTACCCAGCTTTTTTTTCAAATGATTCCTCCGCTATATTCTGGCAGCTTGTGTGTCGGTCTTACTCCACCAGTTGAAAATTTCAACCACTTTTTCAGTGATTGACCGACCAGAGCGAGGTGTATCTTTGACATCGAAATTTTCTGAACAGAATACAGCAAACCACTCCTGGGTCCGGCGTTTTTACCCCTTTTTGGTACTTTTTTTCCCTCATGGATGTAGCAAATATTGTAATTGAGACTCATTAATATAGTAATAATAAAATATTCATATGTATATAAAAGTAAGTAGAAAAAAAATATTTTATGAGATAGTCGGGTGCCGACAATAGGTAAGATTTTTATCGCTTAAACTTTCGAATTTTCAAAAAGTACCAAATATGCATTTCTTACTTTTCGATTAGTTAAGAATATAAATAAATTTAAATTTCATTTTTATGTTTACTGGTTTAAAAGATGCAAAGGATGTCAGAAAAACTTTCAAAATACAGTTTGTATCCCTTTTATCTCTATAAAGGCAGAATTTAAAAAAAATTATCAGATAGTTGTCAGCTTATTTTTAAAATGAATACTGATAAGTGTTTACCCTTTTTTACCCCATAAACATTCAAATTTGGCGTTAGGTCAATCTACGGCCCAAATTTCACTTATCTAGCTTCAGGCGTTTGGGCTGTGCGATGATGAATTAGTCAGTCAGTGACGTTAATCTTTTTTATATATATAATAAAGATATACAAACAGATAACTTGAATTAAAAAAAAAAACATTGAATTGTTTTTCATTGAAATGTAAGACAGGAAACATATTAAATTCTACTCCTTGTATTCTTACTAAAAACTATGTATTTGCAGAAATTAACATGTTTTATAGTACATTAGTTCATCATTCATTACACAGTGTTTGAGTGACGTATAGATTCAGTTTTTAAATGACGTTAATCTATCTATGTTCCTAAATGACCGCTGCTACAGGATGGGCCAAAGTCACCATGGGGTTTAAAAATTTAATAACTTTTTCGTTTGAATATATATATTTTTTTTTTTTCAGATTATAAAATATACAAAATGGATTTTGTTTTACACAAAGTATGGAAGACATTGTCACTTAAATTACTCCCATTTTCGCAATGATGCGCTCGTTTTAGAGTACTTTCCATAACATCTTTAAAAATTTGTGGTCGTAGCGCTCGAATTTCTGCAACAATGTTGACCTGGAGTTCAAGGATTGTCTTGATCTTGTTCACATATACTCGCTCCTTCAAATCACCCTAAAGCAAATAGTCGGGTGCAGACAAATCTGGCGAACGTGCCAGAATTTCTGGAAATTATTCGCTCTCCAAAATTTTAACTTAAAAGTGCCATTGTGTCTAGATCAATCCACAGCTCAGGTCTGTTTTCAAAAGCAGGACGTAAAAACTGTTCTATCATAAACCGATTCCGCTCTCCATTTACGGAAATGAAGATCATTTTCGAAGAATGATATTTTCAGATGTAATGACATACCATACTGTAAACCTAATGGGGTTCAATTGGCGTTGATGAATGACTCTTGGATTTTCAGAACCACAGAATCTACGGTTCTGCTTATTAATAAAGCCATTCAAATGGAAATGAGCTTCAGCACTTATAAACAGATTTTTAATATAGTTCAAATAATTGATCGCTGATTTAAATAATAAAATTCTAATACTCTGGTTCTTCGTTCGGTTGTTAATCTCTCCATTATTTATTCTCAAGGTCAAAAATATATATAAACGAAAAAATTATGAAATTTTTAAACACCATGGTGACTTTTGGCCCACCCTGTATAACACGTTAAATACTTTTGTTTAATTTAAGACAAAGGACAAAATCACAGCAATAACATTTAAAATAACCTTTTAATAGGTTAGTTTTTATATATTCCATAAAATATATATATTTTTTTGTTAAAACAAATTGTACAATTTGGATAACAATTTCCTAAATATGTATTATATTTCAGAAAATCTTTTGTACTTCAAAAAAAGAAAAATCTCTGAGAGGGAATCGTTTCACTATATTAGATAAATTTTTGTCAAGATGAACGTCAAAATCAGTACCAATGTATACATGGTAACCTCAGTTAAACAACTGGCAGAGTTGTCAGATGTAACGATTTTTCCCAAACGTGGCGATTTTGAATTACTTTTGACGACTGAATTTTCCTTTTGTTAACATGGCGATTTTTTTATTTTATTTATTTTTTTTTTTTTTGACGATTTATAAACAATGTGGCGATTTATTAGCTAATTTTTAAAATTTTATAAAATAGGCATTTATGGTGAAAAACTATTACATTTTCTTCTAGCAAACGACTGTTTTGAGCATTTAACTATGTAACAAAAAACAAAAGGCCTTCAATTATAAATAGATTCAACTAAAGATTTATTTGTGGTAAATGTTTAATATTTTGTTTTCCATCGTATTTCAAATGTATTAAGAATATTAATGACTTCGTCGGTCACAAGGAAATGAAAATGATATATATATATATATATATATATATATATATAAATGTATTCATTTGAACCAATAATATTTTAAAAATCAAATTCTCTCATTTAGCATTACTCTGAGAACAAAATACAACAAAAACAATGTGGAAAGACATAACTCTATGTCTATACTAGACAAATTTTTATCAATATAAACGTCAAAATCAGTGCGAATCTTTACAAGGTAACCTCAGTTAAACAGCTGATTACTGTTTTTAGTTGTTACAGCTGTCAAAGTGCATATATATAAAAATTAATGAATTCACATTATTGTTATTTTACGCAATGTGGAAATTGCTTAAATTAACGTTGGCTTTGACATTTATTCTGATAAAAAATTGTATAATATAGACACTATGTAAAGAAGTACATAAACCCAAAATGATTCGAATTCGTTGGACTTCCTTTCGTACGCTTAGATTTTTATTCGGCTATAAATTTTTTTAAAGTTGTTACCATAGTGTAATAAGAAAGTGACCTCGAAAGCCCACCTGATTTACAAGCAGTTAAATTGTTTTTGTATTCCTATACATTATCTTTTAATCTCATTTGCTCTTCTTCTTCATTTATTCATTATTTTTTTTTTTTTTTTTTTTTTTTTTGTTAATAGCATCAGGGCTGTTTAATTACTTTTGGTGACTAAATTTTCCTTTTGTCGACTTGGCGAATTTTTTTCGGCGATTTTTAAACAAGATAGCGATTTATTTGGCTAATTTTAAAAATTGTAAAAGGTATTCGTGGAGAAAAAGATTGCGCGTTGTTTCTAGCATCGACTATTTTCAGTATTTGCCTATCTAACAATACAAAGGGCCTTAATTTAAAAATAGTCTCAACTTAAATTGAGAAATACCAATAACAAAAATATAATTTGTGCTACTTTTGTTATAAATGTTTGACAATTTATTTTTCATCATCTTTAAAATATATTAAGAGTATCAACGAATCTATCCGTCACAATAAAATGAAAACGAAATAATTGAAATAATTTATAAGTTTAAAAGAACAAATGTTGTTATACAATGTTAGAATTATTATTATTTTTTTTTTTTAATAAATGTCTATAAAATGCGCTAGAAAAAATTTAAATTATAATTTAATTTTTTATCATTAATTACCGATTTTGTAGGGGAGGATACACAAGCATGTAAAATGAATTTTATTAATTTTTATTTTGAAAACTGTGGCAACTCTATATCTTTGAAAGTGACTAATATATTTTTTTAACTTTTGTTGTATGAAAGATAAAAAATAATTTTTTTGCAACTGAATTGTCAAAGATTGTTTTTTAAAATGTTGTATTTAAATTAAGGACAATTAAGAAAAATATTTTTATAACATATTTTTTATAATTATAATTTTGTTTAGAGACGTATATTTAAAGAAGTCCATCTTTAATTCTTTTATATTATTTTTCAGAGTAAGCTTTACTATACAAATTTCATAAAGGTCTAGAAAGTAGTTACTGAGATATAAACAAAAATATTAAAGTTTATAAAAAAAAAAATAAAAAATATTTTTTTATTTTAATTTTTAATTTCCATTTCTTTTTTATTAAAATTACTGACAAAATTCTAATAGTCGTTTACATATTTCATAAAAATTCGAATAAAAAATATATTTGCACTAATTAGTACTTCGGAACTAAACAAAATGCCACTAAAAAAATTTGTTGCAATCCTTTTAAAAAATTAAATCACAGAATGAAAAAACATCTATTCGAAAAATATCAAAAAACTTCAAGAACGTTTTTTTTTGAATACTCTTTTGTGCAATTTTTGTGCACTAACACATTAAAATAACACATATAAGTAAAATTTTATTAACGCAATCTTAAAGTTAGGTTTTTTTACGACAGTTAGGTGTTTTTGACCGGAGATGAGAAAAAAAGGCTAAATTGAACTTTAAAAAAGGTAAAAAAAAGGTAAAAAAGGTATTTTTAGTAATTTTTTCTAAACGCTATTATTCACAGTGCTTAATTAAAAAGCTAAGGTAGAATAAAATTTATTGTTGTAGGGATACTAGTTTCGAAGCGC
This sequence comes from Protocalliphora azurea, assembly GCA_932274085.1. Classification (NCBI taxonomy): domain Eukaryota; kingdom Metazoa; phylum Arthropoda; class Insecta; order Diptera; family Calliphoridae; genus Protocalliphora; species Protocalliphora azurea. The sequence goes on along the minus strand of OW026521.1, from coordinate 48,538,953 downwards.
ATTTAGGAAACCTTTTCCAAATTCTAAGAAAGCTACAAATGTCTTATTCTTTGTGTTCTTTGGTGGGAGATATAACATTTCTTATATACTTGGGCACCGGTCTGTGTCATTAATGGGGTCCGGAGAATTGCGACGCAAACTGAAAGGACGCAAATCGAATCATTATTTTATATATATTTACACTGTTTTCTTAATAATTGGTTCCAGGATAAAAACATTTGAATAGAAAGTAAACAAAATCAACTACACTGTTCAGCAAAACTCAGGTGTAAAATAGGACTAAAGTCCTATTATTTGAGTCCTGTTATAATAATTTGAGTGTCTGACGTGTTTTCAGATTTTCATTTTCCATCTATTGGTAACCTGTATAATGATGTATTCATTTTTTGACCATTTTGGCTTAAAACTTGTTGAACATACCATAAACACAATTCTGCTGTTATTTGTTCAAAAATTATTTCAGATATTGTAACATTAAACATATTAAATAAATTGGTCAAAACACTTATGATAAATCCTAAAATGTTATTTGAGTAATATTGAATAATTTTGTAAGTAAAGTACATAAATAAATAATATGATTAATTCGCCACTTCAGACCTATTCCATACCTTATCACTAGTTTTGAAAAAAGCTTTTCCAATTCAGTAAATTCATATTATTGTCAAAATATATATATGCCGAGGACTTTAAGTGACTGCTTAATTTGAAGAAAATCGAACGACCTAAGATGTAAGAACTTATTTTTTTTTCATAGATCTTTCATAGAATGTAACACATTTAACTGGATGTTAAAAAACGGTATCGAAAAGTATATAAAAATTGCATTAATTTCATAACTATATATAAGAGATCCATCTCTTAAAAAAATTTTTCTTTTACAAACGACATTTTTAAAAACGATCTAAATTTGACTAGAAAGCGTTTGCTTTAGTAGCAGCTTTTTGCTCTCCATTTTCTATATATATATATATATATATATCTTTTACAAGGACATTTTTCAATCAACCTATTTTGTATACACACATTTAACGTTTACATAAATAATGTATCGCTACGTATGCTAAAGTATTCCCCTGGGTATTGGTTTAACACAATGTGTACATCTACGCAGAATAATACCCAAGAATTATAACGGACGTGCGTTATCGCTAAACGTGTAAAAAGTGGGTAAAATATATGAGATGAAGAAAAGATGAATGTTTATCACACGTTAGTGGTCACTTGAGGTTTTATGTTTCGTTATCCTTAAAAGCAAATGTACATAAACTCTTATTTTGTATTCAGATGTATGACATGTGCATACATGCGTGCATATTTGTAAATGTATATGTATAAAATACATCACATAGGTGTCAGATAATTGTTCATTTTGCATAAAGAATTAGCTTTCATACATTCATTCAATTGTCGTTTTTCTCTGCGGTATGTTCACTTTTTTCGCTTCAATTGGAATTTTTGTCGCATTTACAACCGCGCTTTTCTTTCAACCAGCAAACCAACCATTTCATCATTCTTCTTTTAATCACCCCAATCCATTCATTCATTTATCCTTTTTTTCATTCGTTTACTGGGTGATGAGTGACCAAAAAACCCCCAAAGAGCCCAAAGACTTTAAAGCACTTGTGGCCAACGGAATGAATGCATGATTGCATTTACAACTACAACGAGGAGTAAGCATATATATGTGTGTGTAGCAACATTACTGCAAATAAATCTCATAAAATAATTACACATGTAACGGTAAACGTTGTACAATTACCAACACCAACAAGTAATGCTGCGAAAAGAAGAAGTAACAACAAAAGATACAAATAACAAATAAAAATAGGTGTAACTGACCAGATCCTATCCAGCTTATGCATTCTTAGGTCATAAAAATCCAACTTTTTTGTGTGTGAATGAGTTTTCCTTTTGTTTTTTTTTTTTACTTAAACTGCATTTAAATCTTGTTCATGTGGGTATATGCTGTTATAGCTTTTGTGTAAATTGAATACGATTCTTCTTTCAAAACCATCTTTTATTTCGTTGGTTTGTTTTTGCTATTTTGGTTGTTTTCCGCTCCGATTATTTGTTACTGCTACTGGGTGTAGTTTTGACATCTTTTAAAGAGGTTTTGCTCGTATCGAGGTGCTGTAACCGGTGTACGTTACAATGTTTTTACAAGAAGTAACCTTTGGCTCAATTTCTTTACCTTTTTTAACTTCGTCAGAACATAAATGCAACCAGTGTTTACATTTTGGTTAACAAAACGCGTACGGTCATGGTTAATTCTACTGCATTGGTATGCTCGCTCAGTCGTCTTGTGAGTATTGTGAGCAATACAGTTGAGTTGGCTGCAGTAGCAGCGTAGTAATCTGGTAGCAGTATTAAGTCTCTTTTATTTTTTTTTTTTTTATTTTTTACTATGTTTTTAATTAGCTATGACACTGAACCTTTGGAGCTATTTATGACTACACACTTTTCCAGTTGTAGAGGCGATGACTTTGAATTGGAGGAGTTCTTAGCGTATATATTTTTTTTTAAGAATTTTAAAAAAATCGTTTTTGGAGATATAATGGTATAATTTTTATAAGTCTAATTTGAAATAAATTATCTTTCTAAATTTCATTTTAAATGCAATATCTTTATATTTAAAATGATACTTAAATTAAAATTATATTACGTATAGTTCAGAAGCTATAAGTTAAGAGTAGTAGGAGGAGCATTCAACATAGGGGCACATCTGCCATTGCCAATTATCTTGAAAATGAAGCAAACATTTTAGTGACTTTAGTTGATTTTTTTTCCTTTGTCACAGATTTTCAATCGAACATATTTTGAAATTTTTAATTTACATTTGAGTAGAGATTGACGTGATTAATTGTTTTTTCAACAAACTTTCTTAGCTTTTGGAAATTAACAAAAAAATTTATTTCATGTTATAAACTTGATAATTATAAACAAGAATTAATAACAGGTGTTTTAATAAATTCATTTTATGCGGGGAGAAATATATTATTGGTACATAAAACTACCCCGGGGAGCATTTGCCAGACTGTTGGTAAGCCTCATCCAACTATCCTCCATGAATTTCGCAATCAGCTACGAGGCATTTGCTAGCTGTAGATTTTTTGCTATACATATAGACCCCCTACTGTTTACAGAATTTAAACAAAAAATCATTTAGTGACATTCGTATATATTGATTTTTAATCTGCATTATTGATTGAATTGTTATTTATTTTACACAAAATTCAATTTAAAATATTAATTTTTATTTTTTGTTCTTTTTTAATTGCCTTATTAAAATAAAATAAAATAACCTCATATATAGGAAAATGATTCTGCCCCCATCACTTGGAAAATTTACCCCATGTGTTAGCGAAGTTTTGCCGTTTTACCTAATTAGATTTTAATTTTGTTCATAACTTCGAAACGAATTAAGTGTTCACTTTAAAATTTTACTTACGTAGGGATTAAGAATTATTTTTTATTTTAAGAATTTTAAAAATACCATTTTTTGGCATATATATGTAAGTTTTTGATTTTTATATGTTCAACTTTGAATTTTGATGTAAATAAACTTTGTATATACTAACCATGTATAGTTTAGAAGTTATTAGCAATTACACAAGCACATCCTTGTGAAGTTTTTAGCTTTTTTCGGTTATTATTTTTCGTCATATTATTGAAAGGAACATGAGTCTAAAAGTTGAAAAGTTTATGATTTCTGAAACATTTCATTGAAATCGGAGATGTCAAATCCAATTGCTGTTCATTTCGACAAAGAATCACTCAATTTGGTAAGGTAAAAATATCCGAATTACTAGTACTTTTATGTTTTTTACTATCTATAATGCGACTGTCCAGCTTTAAAAGAGTCCAGACTCAGGCTTATTGGTAAGTAACTATTTCATGACCAGGAAAGTACAGTTTTATTTAGTTTAATACATTCAAAATGAAAGTTTTTTGCTATAATTTTTCTCTACTCTATTTGTATAAAGTACGAATTCAGTTTTCGTTTTTATGGTGGTTTATGAATGGTTTTGGTATCTTACCAATACGGATTTTTTTTAATAAACTGCAGTATTTTTTCCATTGAAATAATTAAATTTTCCCCAGAGATATATTCGAAAAACATCAGTCAAATTACTGTTTTTAAAAATAAGAACAAAAATCAAATTTAATAAAACCAAAAAATAGAAGTGAAAAAAAAAATAATCTGCACACACAGTTAAATATGAAACCAAAGATGAAAATATACTTGAATTCGTAAAGAAAATAAAATTAAGAGAATGTGAATATTATTATGAGTTAAAAATTATAAAAATGTGACCCTTTTATTTTATTTGCAAAAGATTTCATACATGTTTCATTGAAATCTTGGATTTATAATATGCTAAGTAAGTATGACATGCTATTAACCTTTTCACACATTTTACTTAATTGATAATAATATCAGGGTTAATGATTACACAAAATAATTTAAGCAGGTTTAAAGGAATAAAATGCTAATTACTTATATGATCCTTTGTATGTTTTTGCAAAGAATCAATATATTTATGCCAAAGAACAAAAAGCAGAAGTTGCAAAATAAACAACACAAATCACTCTTCAATTATAAAAATTATGCCTAAGGATATGATTAAAATGCTGCAGAACTTTCCAAGAGAAATATCAGCTAAAATTTTCGGTGAAAATAAGTCTGTTATTTAAAATGGTTTGTTTGATTTGCAAACTTTCATAAAAGTTGACACCAGCGTAGCAGATGAGTACTCAAATTGTGAGCGAATATATATATATACACATATATATAGATAACAGGATTTACACATCGATAATAGGATCTATTCTTGCCTATGTTATTCTGTATAATGAAAATAAAAAACCTTAAGAAACAGCTGTCTGAAAACGTGCACATAATTTGCATAACAGGTGTTATGAGAAACACTTCTCAAGCTGCTCTAGACATTATTTTGCATCTATTACTCATTGCACAGTGGGCCAGAATCGAAATTTTTTGGAAATAAATCTGTAACTTCTGATCGGCTGGTTGGATTTTCATGAAATTTGATATAGGCGTAGTAGAGGAGTGTAAAATGTTATGTTTGGAAGGGGGGTATAACACTCCCCCCAGGGGCGGAGCTAAGGGGGCTCAAAGTTAGGTACCTCTGACATAAAAAATTTTTAATCGCTTGCAAAATTTTTGTTTTTCGTCCGATTTCAAATATTTATATTTTGTAGGAACTGATAAGACCTGTAAAAAACTTGATTACATGTCCTATTTATCTCTTATAGTTTTCGAGTTATTTGCGTTTGAATTTTTAAGCACCATAATTTTGCATGTTCTTGGTCTAGTTTTTTCATATATATCCTAGTATTTCCGACCGATTTTACTAGTTTTTTAACTAGTTAAAGAACAAAATTATGTATGGAATAAAAAAAATTGAAGTCGATATCTTTATCGAGTCCAAAAATAAACGATTTTGAATTTGAAAATTGCAAAAAAGACGACTTTTTGTGTTTTTTTAGCCGAAAAAGTATCTACACACTTTTTTATCTAAAATAAAATTTTCTTTAGCAACATATAATAATTTTGCACTTTTCTGAAAGGTAACTTCACAGAGATGACTTTAAGATAGAAAACAAGCCCAATAACTCACTTGGTCATGGTACATACCCTCCCGAATTCGATGCATTTTATGTGAAAGTTTTGAATTTAGACCATATTTTCTCAAATCCCAAAGCACGAATCGACAAGCGGAATATATTTCAATAATCTTCAATATGTTGTTAATAGTTTTAAATCAAAATCTTTGGGACTTCTTAAAAATGTGGATTCTATAGCCAAAAATGTAAAAAATTCCATTTTTGGAATTTTGATTAGTTTATTTGGGAATTCAGGAATGCTTAGAAAAGGATAAAGATTTACTTAAATTTGGGAAATGTGGCAACCCTATTAAAAATAAAAATATTTATTAGTTATTTTTATAAAAATATTTTGTGTATAGATATTATTAAAAGTATACAGAAATATTCATAATTTTCTAATTAATTATTCACGCAAAACTAAAGGCAAAAGTTGCAAGTTGCAAGTAAAAATATAGTCATATATACAATAAATTGGAAATATAAAAGTTTAAAGGCGCATATTTCTGAAATGAGGCATGATATTGAATTGAATCTTTTTGCAAAAGATCGGAAATTATATATGCTTAATTTGGAATACATATTCTTAAAATTTCTTTCGCTATTTAGAAATAAACCAAACAAAAGGCCCAATTTGGGGTTTTTGGAGAAAACACAAATTTTTTTATTTGTAATAACATATTTGTTTATAAAGATACCTTAATGAAATTTGTAGGAAATGTGGATCTTATTAACATAAATAACCAAATTTCAATCAGGGGTAGGGTTTTCCTGAATTCCCAAATAAACTAATCAAAATACCAAAAAATGGAATTTTTTACATTTTTGGCTATAGAATCCACATTTTTAAGAAGTCCCAAAGATTTTGATTTAAAACTATTAACAACATATTGAAGATTATTAAAATATATTCCGCTTGTCGATTCGTGCTTTGGGATTCGGGAAAATATGGTCTAAAATCAAAACTTTCATATAAAATGGGTCAAATTCGGGAGGGTATGTACCATGAGCAATTGAGTTATTGGGCTTGTTTTTTATCTTAAAGTGAAGTTGCCTTTCAGAAAAGTGCAAAATTTGTATATGTTGCTAAAGAAAATTTTATTTTAGATAAAAAAGAGTGTAGATAATTTTTCGGCTAAAAAACACAAAAAGTGGTCTTTTTTGGAATTTTCAAATTCAAAATCGTTTATTTTTGGACTCGGTAAAGATATCGACTTCAATTTTGTTCTTTAACTAGATAGGAAAAAAACTAATAAAATCGGTCGGTAATACTAAGATGTATATGAAAAAAACTGGACCAAGAACATACAAAATTATGGTGCTTAAAAATTCAAACGCAAATAACACGAAAACTATAAGAGATAATGAGGATATATAAGATGTTTTTTATGGGTCTTATCAGGGCCTACAATAATATATAAAAATATATGAAATCGGACGAGAAACAAAAATTTTGCTAGCGATTAAATTTTTTTATGTCAGAGCCCCCTTAGCTCCGCCCCTGGGGGGATTGTTCTGCCCCCCTTCCAAACATAATATTGTACACTCCTCCGCTACGCCTATGCCAAATTTCATGAAAATCCAACCAGCCGATCAGAAGTTACAGATTTATTTTCAAAAAATTTCGATTCTGTCTCACTGTGCATTGTATTGTTTTGTTTTTATTTTAGTATTAAAGTGTGTAATGAAAAATGTTTTCATGCAGATGTCTAATCCTCAACATGTTTCACTGATCATGTCGCTAAACTGTTATTAAAGCTATGCTATACATTTTTTACTAAAAAAAATAATTTTTTATTTTATTATTATTATTTTTTCTTTACAATTTTTAATATTAATTTAATATTTGTTTTTTAATATTATTAATTTTTGACTATTTTTCATTTGACAACTTTTTGATAGGTATATTCCAATAAAAACGTAATTAGTATTGCCTTTTTTCACATTGAAATAAGGAAACACTTTTTATTCACAAATCGAGAAACGGTGGAATTTCATGTTTCACACTTTTCCATGTGAAAACTACTCACAAATAAAAACAGAAACGAACTGCTGCTGATTGAGAAATTTTGCATTATTATTATTTTGATTTTAGAAAGCGATACAAAAAGCCATCGTAGTTTGCCGCATTAGTTGAAACAACTTGTCGTTTGTAGTTTAGACGATTTAAAAGTGCCGATTTCGATGTGCGAAAAAAATTTGATCATTAAGAATTGGGGGCAAGAAATGCTTACTTAATAATTGGGAGTAGATCAAGCAACAATTCCTGGTTTAAAAACACTTGAATTTAATTAAAAGCATCGAATTATTACGGGCGATGGAAAGGAGATCCACTACGATAATTGAAACCCCGGCCAAGCATGAAAATCGTCATCAAAGCGAAATAAGCATGTATTTAATAATTTTTTTCACTAATTATTTTAAATTAATATTATTTTAAATTAATCGCTAATTTTTTCAATATCACCCCAATTTCGATGTCTATCGCAATTTTGAAGATAATTCAATGAAATTTGTTGCAAATGTATGATGTAAGTGTATCCATTATTTCACTTCAATCCCATATAAATGTCCACCCATTATTTTTATAATATTCGAGAAAAATACTTTTTATATTAGCATAAATAAGTAAACTAAGTTTTACAAAGAACGATCCAAATTTTCGAAAATAAAATTAACGTTTATATATGAAGCTCGACTTTGATCATTTTTCTCCTATATAGTCTATATATATATATATATATATATATATATATATATAGATAAAGACAAATAAATCTTATATATTAAAAAAATTTCATCTTGTTTAGATAGTTATTTTCGCTTTATTAGCACACCCTTCCGACAATATGTGGGATACAGAAAGCTGTTATCAAATTACTAACGACGATGTACCACATGCTACGATCAGATTTAAAATGGCGACGCTATACACAAAACAAGAAGAAGGGCGAGACAAAGTTTTTTATTTTTGGAAACGTTATTAACTATTTTGTCTTTTTAGGGGGTGATTGGCATAAATTTTATACCCTACACAACCATAGGGAGGGTATATGTGATTGCGCTGATGTTTATAACACCCAAAAATACTCGTCTAAAAGCCATCTAAAGGTATACCAATCAGTTTAGAATCACTTTCATAGAACTACACAATAACACAAATATTGGCCAACAATTAGCCCCAGGTCCCATATAAGACCTATTTCCGAACTTGGATATACATACAGAATGGTGTTAGGTATATAGTCGAAATGGATCGACCATATTTTTCTAACTTGTTTTTTTTTATACAGATCGATCCGATCGACTTAGTATACATACTTTCCTATTACAGTAAAATTTACTCATAGACAGATATATATATCACCTGTTTTGACTGACAATATTATTTGCAAAGTTAATAAATGTATAAATGTACCTGCCATATTATAGTAAATCCATTAAAAATACGCCTCCATCTCTGTACACATATTAAAAGACTTTAAGCACTAAAGTAACGTTAACCCTAATCCATCTTTTACTTACTTACAACGTTGTTTAAATTTATTAAAAATCCATCATACGAAAATCTGTGATTTGTGGAGCCATCAAAATCTCTACAACGAAAATAACTTACAAATCTTAATAATTTAATACCATTGTAAAATATCCTCATGTGACATGGAATAAAAACCTAAAACTAATATTTCTTTTGATATTCCGTAATTTTACAAGTATGTATAGATGTGTGTATGCGAGTATCATATATACATATATATAAATACATATGCATTTGTATGGGAATATATGTGGATTTTTGAAAAGTACTAGTAAACATGTAGTACGTACATCTAATGTGCCTTGCAGCAGCCACATACTCCCATGAGGGTTTTCAATTTTACTGCATCATAAATTAAATTACCCCAAGCTGCTGCCACAGCCACTATTTCGTACTCATATGTATGTACGTACATGAACATTGAGAATATTGTCATGAGATGATGATGGCACATCTACTGCACCTTTATCAACTGCGTGCCTTAACTTACACACACTCCTTTAATATAAATATGTATGCATATGTGAGTGTGTGTATAGAGGAATACAGGTATATATCTTTTTTATAACATCGTCAACCTTTGACTTTAGCCAAATAAAAAAATTACATATAAGAAATACACAGAATATACAAAAAGTATGCGCAAAAATCTTCAAAAAGCCACATGGGGAAAAATAGACAAAAACAAAAATTAATAGGAAAACATATGACACTATTCGTATATTAGTAGAGTTCTACTCTATTACATTCCGCTTTATGCCACTAACGAATTATATTTGAAACTTTGAAGCAAATTTGAAAGGACATTTAGAATAGATGGAGAGATCAAATTGTCACATTTGCTATACTTATAGAGACTTGGTTTGCTATAACTTTAAACTTAACCCTGTAATACACGGGTTCCCAAATGGGGATTCACGAACCCCTAAGGGTCCATAGTAACATTTCGGGGGGTCCGAAAAGAGGTCTAAAATATTGTATAAATTCAATTGTTTTTTTTTATTTGTCGTATGTGTAGGTATTAAAATATATCATTCATTCCATGAAAGTACGCCTTAAGTTTTCGGATTTTGTTAATATTCGGCATACGCGTACCCTTTTAAGCCATTTTAATATCTCCATTTTTAGTTTTTGAAAAACTCGCGAATTTATTTTATTTCATTAAAAAAAATAATAATAATAATAAAAAGTGTGTAACTTTAAACACCAATATCTCTATAATCTGTAAACAGATTTTAATAAATTAATTTGCATATAGAAGATGAATATGTCCTCTTTAAAATCAATAATTTAAAAATAATATTACTACTTAAAATGGCATTCATAATTCAAATGCAATTTAGTTTTTTTTTTCTTTTTTAATATGTAACCATTTTGGCCTAGAACAACTTAAATTGTAATATTTAGTAAAGAGCATAGTTTGTATAATATCTGAGGAAGACTAAAATTGAAATAGAAGAATTTTTTCAAAAATACATTGCAAAACTGCAATTGCATTACGAGTGCATTTTTAAATAAACAATTTATCTTTACTTTATTGTCTTTAAAGAGATTTCAGTTGGCCTTCATTAGAGCCTTGAATTATTAAAATCCATCTATATCGTAAAAAGATATTAACATTTAAAGCTACGTACTTTGACGGATATGTTAGCTTTTATAATAATTTAAATCGTGAATAAATTCGCGATTTTTTCAAATTGTAAAAAATAGTAATGAGAAAAATTAAACGGCTCAACAGGTTATATGCCTAACAAATACGAACAACATCTGATGACCTTCTATCAAAAAATTGTGTTTTTTATAATTTTCACGTGGAATGAACAATATAATAAAGTCACTCAGCCTTATGTATATTGTCTAGTACTCGTATAGAATAGAAGCCAGATTCAAAAGTTTTACTTTATTTATTATTTTGTGATGATTTCAGTGTATGGAAAAAGTTTGAAAATGAAATGGAGGCTTTGCTTGATCTCAAATGCTTACAAAATAATTGGACGTAGATAAAGCAACAATTTTCAGGTTTTAAAAGTACTTAAATTTATTCAAAAGCATCGAATTGTTACGGGATACGAAAAGCGATGCCACTATGATAATCCAAAGGCTGGCCAACAAGGAAAATTGACATTAAAGACAAATAACCATGGCGTTCAAATAATAATCGGTATTTAATGGGATCAGAAGTATGGCATCTATTATGGGCTGCTAAAACAGAGTGAAACGATTAAGAATTATTGTGGGATTATTTGCAGGAGTCTTAACTCACATAGGGCGGATCGCAAACATTTGGTGATAAATCTTTATCTATTTAACTACAGGAGGGATTGGATTGTAATGTATGGGAGAGTTGTAGAAGAGGACCTATGCTTTCAGAAAATCATCCTTTAGTCACCCTGTCAAAGTATGAAAAAAATCGTAATTTCTATAAATCAAGTCCGAATTCAAAAATTTAACAACCTTTGTAAAAACCTTGACGAAATGTGCTCACTCAGCTATTATATCTCCTATGGTTAAAACGATATTTGCGCTTATATTTTGAAATTGCGATATTTTGCCTCGAATTTTTTGGGTTTTTCTCAAATAATATAGGTAATATAGAAGAGAAAGTTTTTTTAAACATGTCCTAAGATTTTCAATACATTCCAAAATAATGTGTTGAAAAGCTTTTTGAATAATCTTAGTTCGTCTAGCCGTGAAAAATTTTAAAAGTCAGAACTTTAATTTTTTTTTTACAAAAAAGTGCTCTGATTCTTTCACTTTTTGCTCAAAATTTATTTAATAAAAACATATTTTTTCACATATTTCAAAAGACAAGACTTCAAGAATTAATAGTAAATAAACTTTTATTTGATTGAGAATTGCACCCTACATCCAGTATTGATTATTTGGAATGAATTGGAAATCTTAAGATATTAAAAAAAAAATTATTGCTATATTACGGAAATTATATGAGAAAACCCAAAAAATTCAAGGCAAAAATCGAAGTTTAAAAAGTGTAAGTGCATACATCGTTTAAACCATAAGAGATATCATAGGTGAATAAGTACATTTTTATTTATATTCATTTCGTTGAATTCGGATTTAATTTCTATAAGTTAGGATTTTTTTTTAATTTTTCATACTCCCTAATTTGTTTTACTACAGAGTGACTACAAATTTATTTGATTTTGGAAGCTAAGATCCTCCTCTACAACTCCAACATTTAAATCCGAACTCTTCAGTTGTTTAGGAGATACAGATTTTTGCTATTGGTCGCACTTTATTTTTGTCAGTCCAACGTCAAATATAATACTATATTCGAAATCGATCTTAATAACTTAATTTAAAAACTGAGTCTGACCTAAACTGTATTTGATTAAAAAATCGAAAAAATATTTCCTGCAGAAACCCTTAAACCTAAAAAAGTCATAAAAACCGCTTACAAACATTTATATTCTTCTTTAATGTATTTGTGTGTTTATACTTATGTATATACACTAGACTGCTCCAAAAAATTCAGACTTTCGAATTTTGACCGTCTTTTTAATGCAAAGGCGTAGTGTGCAAAATATATAAGGTGATCGGATGTTGCTGACATGTGCCGCATCGAACCTGAAGTTTGTAGGGTGCACTTATATGTATGGAACAATTTTTATACCCTTCACCACAGGTGTAAAGAGTATATATAAGTTTGTCATTCCATTTGTAATTTTCACAATTTTCATCGGAAAGCGAAAAAGGTTTATATTTTCTATCGACATGATGTCGATAGGACGATGTCCATCTGTTGAAATGGCGTTTATGAATCCCACCGATAACTGATATGTATATATCATATATCCATGTTAATGAGGGGACTTCACAAATGTCCTTTAAACCATTTTTAAGTCGCATGTTTATGTTTTAAACATGGTTTAAAAAGAACCGATTCGAAAATAGGGGAGATATTTAAAAAAAAGACCCCTATATAAGCTAGAGTCTTCGTCTCCGAAAATTTTTTCCTAATTTTTCCGGTTCATTAGTTAGAGAGAAATCGACCAAAATGTATTTTTAATTGATATCCAAGTCATAAATAAGTCAAGGGTACTGAAAAACAACAACAAGTCATAAATAAGTCATGGGTACTGAAAAACAACAACAAAAATAAATTAAGGCATATTTAGTTTTTTAAACTGTTTGATGCATCTATGTAAGCTAGAAATATTCTTTCACAGAAAAGTCAGCAATTTTTTTTAAGAATTTTTGTGTTCTAAAAATTAACTAGGTAGATCCAGTATTAATCGAGTTATAAGCCGAAACGCGTCATTAAATTTTTTGAAGTCCTTATATAAGCTATGGGCCTCATTCTTGCATAAATCTATCACCAATATTTCAAATCTATTTATTATTTTTCCACCATACCATTTTTTAATTTAGTATTGTCTTATATTTATCAAATATTTCTTCTGCAGGGATTATATCTTCCGAACTTTTGTAAAATTCCAAAGTATTATTGTTTACCAGCTCTTACAGGTGCCCTTCGCTGTCATGTTTGAAGCAATAACTAATATTTACTTTATATTGGAGCTACTACTTTCCTTGGACCTTTCGAAATGTGATATGAAAATTATTTTAAATTTTTTAAAGACTTTCACTGTAATGGTTCTTTAGATGAGAAAATTTATATTTTCTTTGCATGGGAGCTACCTCTCTCCCTGGACCTATCCATCCTATTTTTATTTCATCAATGTGATATGACCGGATAAAGGTTTCCACTAAATTTTATAGCTCACACTGCACTCTTTTAAGCTAATTGGTACATCCGTTTTAGAGTTTCAAAAAGTGGGCGTAAAATATTGTTATGTCATAAAGATCCAACATAACCTATAACATTTTACAGTGCAAGTACTACTACTACTAACAACGTGTAAAATTGAGAAAATATATTTTGTAAAGTAAGCGTAAAATGTGAGTGAGACTTCCAATTAAGATCCAACAAAGCCTATAGCTACCTCTGGCACTGGTACTATCTATGTGTTAAATTTCTTGAAAATCACTTCAGCCGTTTAGACGTGATTGAAGCACATACATAAAAATAAACTCACATCTTATTTTTAATATATATATATATAAGGTTATAAAGATTTGTAAAGTCTTGATTCTATTTCAACTTTATATGAAAATGCAAATTATTTTTACTGTTTACATAGATATAGGATATTTGCAATTACATCTACCTGTGAATGGTACATAAGATTCGGCACAGACGAATGTAGCACTCTTAATTGTTAATTTTTTATTTATTTATTATTTTTTTCCAATTTGATGTAAAAAAAATGGTAATATAGGTATAATTATACATGGAACAAGATAAAAAAAGCTCAAATCGATTAGAAAATATTAAAGTTATTAGAAATTCCACCGACCATAAACGTGCTTTCGAATACTTGTGTAAGCAATTTACAGATTAATTTTTTTAATGTTAAAATAAAGTGCTATTTTTAATCAAATTTAAATCATAATCACTAAAAAATAAGCTCTCACTCCTGCGGAATAATATTATTCCCTTCTCATACTTTATTAAATAAGGTTGATTTTTATTATGACCTTCTACTTTAAGTATTAACATTGTTCAAATTCATAAAAAATTTCGAAATATAATCTCAAACTATTTACATTTTCATTTATCTGTATATAACCACAAAAAAATGACTCTACAACACAAAAATCGCCAAAAAAAAATGGCTTTTTGACAAAATCCACAAAACTCAAACCTGAGGTAATGAAAATTTATAATTCTGTCTCACTTTAACTTTTTGTGGTGCTGTCTATAAAACAGCTCAGTTTTATCCTAACTTTTTTGAAATTTGCTAACAAAATTAAAAAAAAAATTGAAATTGGAGTTTTGAAACATTCATAATAATAAAGTATGAGAAGGGAATTATATTATACTGCAGGAGTTAACGCTTATTTTTCAGTAACTGGAGCACAAATTCGACTAAAAATAGCACTTTATTTTCAAATTTCTAAAAAAAAATTAAAAATTTGTGTGGTCGGGGGAATTTAAAATAACTTAAATATTTTCTAATTAATTTTGTTTGATAGATCATCATATCTATATAACGATTTTTTACATCAAATTGATAGTAGCTGATAGTAGAAAATTAAAAATAAAAACTTCAGTGTCGATGTGGTAATTGCCTTTATATCAAAAAAAGAGCAATCCAAAATGGAGTTACGTTCGAAATTCGAAGGTCGGCTTTTGGTGCAGTCTAATGTACTTTTATACCTTCATATAAATAAATGCATATGTGCACAAACACAAATTCATGCATATCTACCACTACAAACATATTTAAAGTGAAATACTGACAGCAATACAAAAAAATGGAACACAATCTGAAAAGTATTACAAAATAAAAAACATAACACGCCATAAAATAAACACTTTTAAATAGTGTACCAACTCCAAATGCTCTAGAAGAGAGATATATACCTAAGGAGGAGAAGAAAAACAAAAAACAATCCTATCAGAAATGGAATGAACATTCATTGAAGCAAAAACCAATTCCCAAAATGCAGCAATATGTAACAAATATTCTTCATCTCGTACTCTTCGTACATTACGTATACGCAGTGTTGGTGTACGAGTTCACAGAAGCAACACACATAAAAAGAATAAAATTTGAGCGTTGATGTTGTTTTTGGCTACAAATAGCAAACGAGTAAAAAAAAAACAAAAATAAAAAAATCAAACAAATAGATAGACATAGAAAGATCCACTAAATGCACAGTGTGGTGACCACAAGGTTTATTTACATTTTTAATGTTACTAAAACAAAAAATAAATCGAATGAAGACAAGAGTGATACACAAAAATATTTATAGACACAATTCCATAAAACTTCTCACTACAAACGTATTTCTAATAGAAATGATCATTAAATTTTTTTTCAAATCTATCCATTACAAATTAGTGATTTGACTGATTTTTATCGAAAAAAATTTAATTATATTTTAGTTTTGAATTAATTATTTCACAAATTAATTTCGATATCTTGTTATCAGGAAACTTTTAAATTGTTCTTCAAAATATATATAAATCTTAACTTTATTAATATTTATTAATTATTTTGATCATAAATCACAATAATATTATAAATAATTCTTTAAACGACTGTTTTGCTTACGAAAATACTATCATTTACATAGTTATTAACGCACACACACACATACATATGCTGTTCATATAAAAACATTCAAAGAAAGCAAACAAGTGGTCAAATGTATTATATTGGGTGAACGATCGCACTCCCATGTCTTATTGGGTCGCTATCACATTATGCATAGCATCTGCTTATAAAGTTACAAGCAGTATTTTTATGGCTTTAGGTACCTGCAGTACAGCATTTATTTTTCCGCTTACACACTGATTTAAAGCACTTGAAAAATAATAAGTGACTTCCAATCTCTTATAAAGGCTTTAGTTTATACGTTAGTATGAAAAAATCAAAAAATAATAACCAAATGTATTTTTTATTATTATTATTATTTTTTTTTTTTAATTTATATTTGGAGGAAAGTTAGAAAAATGTTTTAAGAAATTTAATATTTCTATAAAGTAAAATGATAAATAAGAATATTATGGATAGTTGATGCTTGTTGGCTACCGGGCTCGAGCTCTGAGTCTCATGATAAGTACTCAAACAAAAGAGTGCATTGGAACATAAACAATCCCTTTTAAAAGTTTGAATTTTTTTTTTACAGAAACACTCGTTAAAAGCCGGAAGTAAAATATATTAACTTTTACATATCAAATAAGGAACAGAATCAAAGCAAAATCTAAGTCTGACATCTCCAGGGCATAAATCCTGGGAGAAGTCAAACACCTCTCAAGGGTTCTAATAATTTAAGTTTATATTGTCCAAGAGGTTAAGGCGAATTATACCAGGTGTCGATCCACGGCGGAGAAATTAATTTTTCAGCTAAGAAAAATTAAACACGAAAAAAATTACAATAGAAAAAGGAAAAAAATAAAATTTACTTTGGAAAAAATACAAAAGGGAATGATGAATTTATCTTCAATATTGTCTATGAAAATATTTTCATTTTCTTTCCAAATGTTTTAAGTGAATCAATAGGTTTTGAAAAATTGACACTTGTTTAATAAAAAAAAATGTAGGAAATGCACACTTTTTAAGTATTTTTATTACACTTTTTTTAAATAACTACAAAACATGTTTATGAATTTTTGTAAAATTTTAAATTCCTCTAATATTAAATCACTTTATAATTTCATTTATTTTTACTGTGTCTTCGAAATTCTAAATTTCCAAATTTCGTTAAATTTAAGCTTAAATTATATGGACCATACAATTAAAACTGCATCTTTCGATAAAAAATAATTTTTAGTTTTATCAGTTGATGGAAAATATTTTTTATTTTATAAATAAAAATTTATCCAAAATTGTTTAGAAAAAGCGCTTAAGCAACCACATAGGAAAAGATTTCCCCAAATTTTTTCATACAAAATATAATTTTTATCCTAGATATTATAAAATTATGCATAATGAAAATGTTGCGTATTTTGAGAAAATTTTATTTTGGAAGCTAAATAAAAATATTTACACATAAATTATCAATGATAAATTGTAATTCTTTAAGCCAAATTTAAAAAAGGTAAATAAAATTTTGCATAATTTTGTAATTAAAAATAAACAAAAATTTGTAATTATGCTACAAAAAAAAACATTTTTTTAAGCTACTGGATAAATTCTATTATTGTTTTTTGTTTTAATTTCTTCTTTTTAAGATTTTTGGAAAGTAGAAGAATCTAGCTTGTTATCCATATACATTTGCATATGTTATAATCAAATATTGGAAGAAAATTTTTAAACAACATTAAAAAAAAATAAATTTTTCAAGTTCTAATACAATTTATTAAAAATTTTGGTACAAATGCAACGACGTAATATTTTTATTTTCTTTTAAACTGAACAAAAAGTTTAGAACTTATTCGATTTTATACGGAGTGGAGGTTTTTATTTTTGCCTCAAGTATATTTCAAATAAAGCATAAAGTAATTTGCTTAAAAATAACTTGATAGATTTTTGAAATTTTTAAATAATTGTTTGAGTATTTAAACGATTTGAAAACTGACGTTTCATTTTATTGTAAATGAAAAAAGCATTTAAAACTTGATATCTCTAGTGTTATTTTTAAATAGAGAAGCAAATTTAGTAAAAAAAAATATTAAATTATTTATTATTTGTAGTAAATATAAAACATTTAAATAAAGTTCAAAAGCTTTCTTTATTCAATTAATTTCAAAATTGACTTAAAATTTAGGTAGCTGCGAGATCTTTAGTGCACCAATCATCATCAGAATGTTTTTTTTTTTTTTTTTTTTTTTTTTTTTGAAATATCCCAAAATTTACCATTTATTTCGAATTTTTAAAAATTTTTTAGTTTTCGCGTTTGACCACTTTGTTGTTTTTCTTATTTTTACTTTTTTTTCAAAAGTAACGGAGCAAAGCTTTTAAAGGGTGATTCAAGTAGAGATACTTTTTTCAATAGCCTTTTTTTGACAGATCACATGTGAGTCACGTCATGCTGTCATGTTATTCTTGTTTAGTATTGTTTGGCATTTCATAATAGAAAGACTTATGCCTGAACAACGTTTACAAATCTTTCAACTTTATTACGAAAATTCACGTTCTGTGAGGAATGTGTTTCGTGCACTTCGCTCAACTTATGGTCAACTTAGTCGGCCTACTGAGCGTACTATTCGCAACACCATCACCCATTTTGAGACCCAGCATTCATTATTGGATAATATTCGACCGAATAGACCACGTCCAGCACGCTGTGAAGAAAATTAACGGCCGTAGCTGAGAGTGTACACGAAGACCGTGGAGAGTCGATTCGGCGCCGTACGCAGCAACTCGGACTGACGTATGGAAAGACTTGACGCATTTTACGTCTAGATCTTAAATTGAAAGCGTACAAAATACAGATTGTGCAACAACTGAAGCCGCTCGACCTTTCCAAGCGACATCGCTTCGCTCTTTGGGCTCTTGAAAAGTTCCAAGAAGATCCGACGTTTTCGAGGCAAATTTTGTTCAGCGATGAGGCCCATTTCTGTCTCAATGGGTATGTAAACAAACAAAATTGCCGCATTTGGGACGAAGAGCAACCTGAAGAGATTCAAGAACTGCCACTTCATCCAGAAAAAACAACGGTTTGGTGCGGTTTGTGGGCCAGTGAAATCATCGGTCCATATTTCTTTAACAATGTGCGAATGTAACCGTCAATGGCGACCGTTATCGTGCCGACTATTTGATGGCTGAAATTGAAGCTCGTGATTTCGGCGACATTTGGTTTCAGCAAGACGACGCCACTTCCCACACATCGGATCAATCAATGGATTTATTGAGAGAACACTTCGGTAAGCACACAATTTCACGTTTTGGGCTGGTCGATTGGCCACCAAGATCGTGTGATATCACACCGTTAGACTTTTTCCTGTGGGGATATGTAGAGTCTAAAGTTTATGCGGACAAACCCGCTTCGATTCGGGCCCTGGAGGAAAACATCACATGTGTCATTCGCCAGTTACCAATCGAAATGCTCGAACAAGTCATCGAAAATTGGACTCAACGGATGGACCATCTGCGACGTAGCAACGGCCAACATTTGATAGAAATAATCTTCAAAAAAAAAAAAAAATGCCGAAGAATGTTCTTTCAAATAATAATAAACATTCCCCATTAAATTTGAATTTTCTGTGTTTTTTTCTTTAAAGAAGTAGGGAACCTCGAAATGGGTCACCCATTATTAACTGAAATCGAATAAAAATAAAGTATATTTTGTAAAAAATATGACCATTTTCTGTACGGTTCCTTTTAGCAAATTAGTTCCAAACTTTTGCACCGGTAAGTTTTTGATATTGAGGAATATAATTAGATCTGTAATTCCATTTTAAATTTAAAAAATTTGTATCCTTGTTTACCGATTTAGATAAAATTTGGTGCATGTGCAGAGGAGGATAGAGAGGCATGTAAAATGAATTTTTCTAATTTTTATTTTGAGAACTGTGGCAACGTCTTAACTTTGAAAGTGATTAATTATTAATTATTTATTTAAATAACTTTTTTATATAAAAGTTGTCAAAATATTGTTTTTTATTTTACAGTGAATTTGTCAAAGCTTGTATTTTAAGATGCCATATAAAAATTTTGAAAATATTTTTGTTCATATTTTTTTTTTTTTTCTTGAAAGAATTTTCTTTAGTGACGTGTATCTAAAAAAGACCATCATTATTTTTTTAGTTTTTTGATAAAAAGCCTTATCGGTATACTTGCTACAGAGAAAATTTCAGTGAGGTCAAAATTTTTAAATTTAAAATGAAATTACTCTTGAGCAAAATTAATGTTCTAAATATCAAAACTTATAAAACTCAACCTTTCGTGTTTTTCATTGCATTTAAATTAATTTCATTGAAATATATTTATTTGTTTGAAATGGTTTAGTAGATAGTAATAAATTTAAATTAAATTACTAAAACCTATTCAATATTCCGTGAAATTTACGAACCATAGATTCATATTTAAAAAACTAAAAAGGAATAGTGAAGTAAAATATCAGTTTTTTTTTTTTTTTTTTGGTGAAAGAAAAAAATTATAGTTTAAAAGTTATTTATAAAAATATTGTATACAATTTTATCGTCACATATCAAGTTAAATTTTCAGTCATTAAAATCTTGTACATAACTTCAAATTTTTCAAAACAAAAAAAAATACCTTCCCGCCTCCAAATGCTTTGGCTGGATCAGCGTCTGAAGATAATTCTTTGTTCGCAATCTTCCCAAGTTTTAAAATGGGAATCACTCGATCATGAACGAGGCATCGAACACTAGCATTAACAAGCCGTCTGGTCTAATCGTTTTGGCGCGTTTGGCTACTTTGATATTTCAACAATTTCAGTTGCTTTCAGAAATTTTTCTTATCTCTCTAGGGGTGGTAAAAGTGCTCTTGCACTACATAGGGTAGAATATAGTGGTATTTACAAACTTAACCTTGACCTTGTCATCTTTCTTCGTTGAATTATGTCCCGGACAATTTACCACAACTTACCTACATCTGTTTTCAAGTTGCAGTACTTTAATTATTTATACTTGTAAACCAACCTGTTGATATCTGAGAGACATTGATAATCTTTATTTGTGCGATATAAAGAAATACACGACAAGTATGAACTTTCACCAAAAAAACTATTATATAATGATAAACCCTACGAATAAAACTGTTATATATCATGCAAAAAGTCCCAAATACCAACAGAAAATTCTATCCTGTCCTCAACTTGGTCACAGCAAGTTAACACACCAACATTATATTAATAAAGATAGTATTCCATCTTGTCAGAAATGTAACATCCAGTTGAAAATGACTCATCTGCAATACTGCAGCAACAATCCGTACAGATCTGTTGAAATCAATACAATTATTAGACATTAACAAAATTAAACAACACACACCTATAGATATATTACGAAAATCGTAAAATGTAAATGTTTGAAAATTTAATTACTTTTTAAAGAAATGACGAAGGCCTCACTATATAGTTCCTAAATATTATAATATTTATGTGTAAATTTATAAATAAATAAATAATCAAACTTGGAACTGTGGATCCCGTCATATTTGTCTGCTATTACTTCAACTAAGAAATTTTGTCTCAGCCTGTCAACCTCTATGATGGAGGGAAGCTTCACCTTGGTGTCTTATACATACTATTAAATGTGACCGATAATATTGTATAAGCTACGCGACTTATTTGCGGTTGAAGATTACAAAAATCAGTTTTTTATTACTTATTATGTATCATATGTTACAGATCATTTAGAGATTTAAAAATTCCTATAATCCCTATAAAGTAAATTTTCGTGAGCTATCGTTAGTTTTAGAGTTATAGCGTAAGTAAGAGGATAGTCCCACCAATTTCTACTAAAATCAAACCATATTTTCAGCTAGGACTCACATAAAAACAAAGAAAAATTATGATTTTAATCGAAAATTAGGCCTAGCACATGACTGCTAGGCTAATTTGTAGAGATAGTCCTATTACTTGCCAGACTATATGCCCGAAGTCTTTTCAATTTGCGATTGTAACATAAACACTTGCGGATACTCTAAAATGGGCTAGGAGGCGCTTTCTCGACCATTTGCATAATAAAATATAAGTACATATCTAAAGCTTATAAATGGTATAATTATCCTTACAATATCACAATATCATCCGGTGAACTCATTTAGCTTCCTAACTCACTTAAAATAGTAAATATTTCTTATACTTTTTATCCGACTGCAAAGATTTAAATATCAATTGAAATCTATCGAATAAGAATTTATAAAAACACATATAATTTATATGAATAAATATATATATATATATATATATATATATATATATATATTAATGTTGGTGAAAATTAGTTTCCTTAATAGCGGGCGGAAAGGGTTTTTAACACTGTAATATGTCCTAAAGCCGCTTGCATAATTTTTCGATTTTACACAATTTTTTAACAACAAAAAATTTGTTTAATATGAGTTTATTTGGCAAGTACTTTTTGAAAGGTGTTGCCTTTGAGATGGAAGGCAACAGTAGATGAAAAAAAGAGGCTAAACTGTACTTTAAAAAAGTCATAAAAGACTAAAGCCAAAAAAAAATATAAAGACGGAAAAATGCAATTTTATTTTTTACTCATTAGTTGTTGATATTTTTTATACCCTTCACCACAGGTGTAAAGGATATATATAAGTTTGTCATTCTGTTTATAATTTCTTCAATATTCATTAAAGACTCCAAGAAATATATTTTTTTTAGATCCTTATTGATAGGGAAGTCGATATACCGATGACCGTTAGGAATGTTAGTATTAAGTTAATATTCAACACAAATAAGTTTTATGTAAGTAGAAACAACATTTAAAAATGTTATGAGAATCGGTTCATAATTTACCATAGATTCCATATAAACCCTCTTTCCGGAATCACCCTAAAGTGTATAAAATCATCTAGATGTTAGTATCAACGCATTATTCTGTATTTGTATATTTTATTTTACACTTAGTAAAATTGACCGCAGGTGTAATATAAGTGCTCTTCCCTAGTTTTTATGATCGTACACATTGGTGTAGGGTATCATATAGTCGGTCTTTCTTGTTTTTTATGTATGTTTGGACGTTTTTTAGTTGGAAATATAAGCATTACAATGATTCAGTATTGTTGTTTTTTGTATAGCATGTATCTACATACAAGCATATGTATATACTGCGTTACCGTTGAGATTTTTAAAAAGTTTCCAAAAAGGTAATTTCAAAATATAAAGTCGTCAAAAAAGGGAATTTTTTAAAAAAAGGGGCCAACTGCTTCAATATCTAAAAAACTCCTCAAAAATTTTTTATTTGATAGAAACAAAAATATTGCATTTAAAAAAAGCTACATTAGATTTTATTAATAACAAAACAATTCATTTATAATAGTTTTATTATTGAAAAAAGAAAATGATTTATTTATAAAAACAGTTAATATAAAATTATATTTTTATTAATTAAATTTCTGCACTTTTGTACGAGGTTTTCACTCGGATTCCAGTTTTACAAATCCACGTCTAACAAAATTGGGACTGCATGGATTCACAAGTGTTTCACAATTTCTTTTTCATTAGTGATATTTTAGAAAAAAGATGTTTCGCCGAGGCACTGCAATGAACCAGAGTAAAAATATAAATTAGGATATAAGCACTCATCAAATCTATTGTTTCTTTTTAATTTTCACACTCCGGTCCAAATATATTCGGCTTTTGATGTTTTAAATAGTTGTTAATAAACTTTATCATCAGCCTTAGTTTTTAACAGTTTCAGTTCATTTATAAGTTCTTCGGAGTCTTTTTTACACCACTATATTGTGAACAAATTTCAAAATAATTAATTTTTTCGTTCGAACTATTATAACATGGGTTGAGATATTTCAAATAACTTAGTTTCTTATCATTTAGCACATTGTCTTAAAAAGTCACCAATTAGTTCCATTTTAAAAAAGGGGTCAAAAAAGTGATCATTTGGCTGGTAATCGCTCTAACTTGTTTAATTTGCTGTTAGCAAATTTACTTTATGAAAAATCGACCACAAAATTCCCATATAAATTTTGGGTTATATTTCATATGTGCCCCAAGGTAGTGTACTGGGCCCTGTGTTATACCTGATATAAACCTCCGATATGCCAACTAATAGTCAAACCCATACTTCAACATTTGCAGATGATACAGCTATTTTAAGCACCCATGAATGCCCACAAGAGGTATCTCGAATTTTGCAGAACCATATATTTGATATTGAGAGATGAATAAAAAAATGGAAAATAAAAATAAATGAACAAAAATGCACACATATAACATTTACCTTGCGTAGGGAATCATGCCCACCTATCCTTATAAATAACCAAGTAATACCCCAGCAATCGGAGGTTAAATACCTCGGAATACATCTCGACCGACGCCTTACTTGGAAATTTCATATTGATGCAAAGTTGACCCAAATGAAAGCACTCCAAATAAATTGTCTAATTGGCAGAAATCCTGTGCTCAGTCTAGATTGCAAACTACTCCTCTATAACTCAGTTTTAAAGCCAATATGGAGTTTTGGAATCCAGTTATGGGGTACGGCCTCAGCATCAAATATTGAAAAAATACAGAGACGCCAAAACAAAATATTGCGAACTATCACTGCAGCCCCTTGGTATGTAAGAAATACAAACATACATAAGGATCTAAACGTTCCTTTGGTAAAAGATGTTATAAAAGAACATGCAGGAGTAAACTTGAAAAGTTTGAAAATACATCCTAACCCACTAGCACGAAACATACAAAGAAGTAATCGATACATCCGACTGAGAAAAAGAAACACCGCAGAACTGAGCCGAAGTTAAACCATATTCATTAAAATCGCTTTTAGTCTGACGTTGGTTGGACTAAATAGATATTAAGATTTCGATTTAAGATTTGATTAATTATTGTTAGTTCACTTAACTTTTGTGAAGATTCAATAAATAAAATTACTGAAGAAAAAAAATATTTCATATGACCAATTACCCAATGTTTTCATTAACATTACTTTTTTTATTGATAATCTACCTTTAATAAGATTTTTGTATTTTAATCATATTATTAAATAGTTTAATATACAAAAATTCTTAAATGGATGATGGAATGGAAAATAAAGTTAGTAAAAGCAAATAGGAAATCATTTTCTTTTTTGTTAAAATACTAAAATTTTAACCTTATTAAGACAATTTTTAGAATCAAAAAGGCTATAAAAAAACTAAAAGCTGAAATAAAAATTTTGAGGCCAAAAGCAAAATAAAAAGGCTAGATTTACCCTTAAAAAGAAAATGTTAAACTGGCAACACTGCCGATAACTTCGAAACTATTCAATTGCAATCAAAAATTTTTACATCATTATCGAAGCTGAATCAGAACATTCACTATAAGCCTCATCTGAAAATATAACGCCGACTGAAAAACTTTAAATTTAGCTTCAAATGCGCTATAACTCCAAAACTAATGATGACATATAATAAAGTACTAATCTATAATCCATAAATTTTATAATTTGGCGACTTTTAAAAGTATGTGTAAGACACCAAGTTGAAGTTATATACAGAAGTCCGCTGCCCTTCGTCAAATTACAAGCGCGAACTCTTATTTGACTGGGCTAGAAATAAAACTTGTATTATTTATACTTAAAAAAATATTTAATTTGACACAAAAATTCGAAGCCTTTTATAGACCAGTTTCAGTAATTCATTGTGTAGCCTAAATTGTCCTATTTAGAAATATTTTTAATTTTGAAAATATCTAAATTACACAGAAGAGTTATTTTTTTAAGTAATGGTATACAAAATACAGAAAATATATAGACAAATCCATGCATTTTTTTTTACCTGATGTCTTTCAATCTCCATAAAAATTTTTATACGTAAACTCCATTAAACCATTTATTGATTTCAGCTTTGTAAAATTATAGAAATTCGCACCTTTTTGTTTCACTTTTTCACTTTCTCAAAAACAAAAAAAAAATAGAAAAGTATGTAAATTTAAATATCAATATCTCTGGAAAGGCTTTATAATTTTAATGAATAAAACAACTTTTGAATTTTGCTTATGTCGATTTTAATACGAATATTTCAAAAATAAGAAAGATTTCTTAAAAATTTATATTAATGCAATTGCATTTTTCTTTCATATGCTATTTAAAATTTCTTATTTATATATTAAGTTAAAGATTTCAAATTTTTGGGACGTGCAAATCTAATATGCACAATAATTAATATAAAAATAATTTTTCTTATTTTTTTAAATAATAATAATAACAAAATAAAAATACATGATTTTAATTTGTATAAAAGTTAACAAAATATAGAAAGTATGCAACTTTAAATATTGATATCTCTTGAAGTTATTTTAAGGATTTTGTGTAATTAAAAAGAATATAAATGTCTACTATCTTCTTTTTGAGTAATTGTGTCCTTTTCGTTCAAAATTGTTTGCAAAATACAAATAAAATTTATATATGAATTTTTGACAATTGTAAATTCATTGAATTTGATTTATTTAAATTTATTTTAAATTGTTTTGTTTACTACAAATTACAATATTAATTACTGTTTTTAATAACTTAAAAAAAAAAAAAAAAAAACCCAATAATTTTTTGAAATAAAATATGTACTCACATTTTAAAAATAATGTAGAGTCATTCCATTTAAAACTATTCAACTTTTAAATTCGTTAAAAAAATATATGTTGACGATGAAGCCCTTCTCTATATTCTCTATAAATATCGTGCTGGGTCTCTCAATGGCTTCTGAGTTATTCCGCCATTTAAATCATTGAATTTATGTTTTTTAAGAAATGAAAAAGCGAAATAAAATCGCGAATTTTCAGAATTTTACAAATCTAACAAATTAAGTTGATATAGATATTTGTAGAATATTTGCGTTTTATGAAAATCGAACGACAATCGGTAAATTTTTGGGCGTTATTTTATGGACTAGTCGATATAAAGCATGTAGGCTAAAATTTTCTTAAATTTTCAATTGCAAATATTTAAGCTACAGTATACAGTATTGGAAAAAGCTACAACGTTTCTGATTCTGAAAAGTCTTGAGAATATATGTGAATTTACTTTTATTGTTTTGAACTAATTTAGTTAAAAAACGTATAAATTATTTTTTTAACATTTTAAAACGGAATTATTTCTGTCCCTGTCAGCAATATGATATATATATATCGGTTCCTTTTCAGAAAATGCCAAGTCCGAAAATTATAATTATATAATACGTTTTTTTATTAAATCCAAACCGTAAATTCATAAATTTAAAAATTAGAATTTAACACAAAATTAAATTTGATAAAATTTTTTTGAACGCTGCACAAAGAAGAACTTATTACCTTATATTTTTCAATTAACACAGTTATATAATTTTACATCAAAATTTAATTAATATATTCAAACGAAAATAAATGAAATAGTAAAAATAAAATTCAAGTAAGCTTTATTTTTCATTTAAATTTTTAGTTCATTTAATCATCTACTTAATTGATTTAATAAAGTTTTAATTGGAAAAAATTTTCTATTTTTTTATTTTTTACTGCTTTTAGTAACTGATATAATCATTTTGGTGAGAGGTGTAAATTTAAACAATTTTTAATTGATTTTTTTTTTCTCTGCATCAACTAACCTCAAGTCGAAAAAATGTTAATTAACTGTAATAATTTCGCTAAATGAAATACTAAATAATGTGCTGAAATAGTAAATAATGTGCAGATCAATATACCGACTAGATTTTTCAACGAAAAGTTAGGCGAAAAAAAGATTCAGATTAAAAGCTGTAAAACACACTGAATATGTGTGTCATAAAAAATTATTTCGGCTCGAATCCCAGTTAAAAAATGTGACACATTGTCAAAAAACATGTAAGCTATAAGAAAAAGGTAAACATTTATTATATGTTATAAGAAATTTACAAAAATGATGTGAGAAAAGTGTCCTACATTTTTTTTTAATTTTTATATTCTTTTCGTGACTGATAAATTAAAAAAAAACAACGAGCATATTTTTATTCCTTAGAGTCTCTAGTTTTTTAACAGTAAAAGTAAAATTTTTGAGGTCTTACTTATTTACATTTGAAAATGTAAAAAAAATGCTCATTGATGTGCTTTATAAATGGTAACATTTTGTATTAATTTTCCCTTATATCATCTTAAAATACAGCATCATATATTTTTAATATCCGTTTATTAGTTAGACAATGACCAATGCGATTTTAAAATTAATACTTTTTTAACTAAAAAATTATGTAAATTTAAAGTTTCGTAGTATATGTAAGTTGTATAAGGCATAGGTTGGAGAACATAGATTCATATGGGGGTTATAGCCAGTATTTCAGGGACTAAAAATATAATAAAATTGTTCTGCCCTGGCCTGCCCTGTTGAACAATATTTTTAATTTTCTAACTTAGGTTCACAAAAAATATATAAATTAATTTGCATACATCCCTATAAACCAAACGATATTATAACGATATCGAAACGATATCATCTAGGTGATAAAAATTATGACATATGATAATGATTTTCGAATCTAAAACGATAGTTTTTATGGACTAAAGTGCACCTTTATTTATGATATCGTTTTTTCATGCAATTGTGTTATCGTTTTCGGTATTGTAATTTCCAAAAACAACAACAGTAAAATTTTTATGGACCACATTTTGTTCAGCTATTTAATACTAAAAATTAGTTTTTTTTTTTGCTATTAAATATTTATACTAAATGCAATTATAAAGAAAAATGATCTGCTAAAATAAGAATAAATCCTAAATAAATACAAATCATATAAAAATCATCCTACCTACATACATACATACATTTTTGAAATCATGGTTATTCCTTAGGCACATATTTTTCCAATTAGGTAACGAAAAACTTATGATGAACCATCTTTTTATTTAACGATTTATTTCTATTTAATTTTAATATTTTTATTTTGAAGTTTTTTTCAAATATTTGTTTTTTTTATTTTATTGAAAACAAATTTTTCGAAATTTTAGTATCATAAAATCGTTTTCCTCAATATGATATCGCTTTCGCTATCATATCGTTCAATGGTTTATTGGGATATTTCTGTAGAAAATTATTTCTAAAGTTAATTGTTCGACATTGGATTTTAATTTTAGACTATATTATAATGATAAAAACAAATGAAACACTAATATCGTGTAAATAATCTATTTCAATTTTTATAATTATACTATGGAAAATTACAACACAGGATTATTTTATGATTTTGTTACGGTGCAACGCGTTGAAATAATTTAATGCTAATTTTGTTATCAATACTAGTATCCATATAAAATTTATTCACGAATAGTTTTCAATAGTGAGCCTTATCTGGAAGCAAATTTTGGTCCTCCTTGGAAAGAAAGTTATGTGCCAAATTTCATTAAAATATCTTGAAAATTGTGACGTATATAAGATTTTGTAGCTAAGGATGGAAGTGTGGCGTACGAACGAATATGAATGGTTTTATATTTATTAAAATTTTGACAAAAAATTTAAAGAAATCTTGCAAAAAATTTTTCACAAAAGCTGCGATTAAATTTGACCATAACATTATTTTCATTCAAAATGTGGAAAAAATGTAAAAATAGGTTTTTCGAGTTATGTCGTTGTTGCAACAAATGAGCGATATGACTAACACATAGCTGATTTTTGTTAATTTCTAAACCAATCAATACACAGTGGGGCAGAATCGAAATTTTTTGGAAATAAATCTGTAACTTCTGATCGGCCGGTTAGATTTATATGAAATTTGGTATAGGCGTAGCAGAGGAGTGTACAATGTTATGTTTGGAAGGGGGCACAACAATCCCCACAGGGGCGGAGCTAAGGGGGCTCAAAGTTAGGTACCTCTGACATAACAAATTTTTATTCGCTTGCAAAATTTTTATTTCTCGTCCGATTTCAAATATTTTTATATATTGTTATAGGCCCTGATAAGACCTATAAAAAACATGTCCTATTTATCTCTGCGTTTGAATTTTTATATATATCCTAGTATTTCCGATCGATTTTATTAGTTTTTTTCTTAACTAGTTAAAGAACAAAATTATCTATTGAATAAAAAAAAGTGAAGTTGATATCTTTACCGAGTCCAAAAATAAACGACTTTGAATTTGAAAATTGCAAAAAGACGACTTTTTGTGTTTTTTTAGGCGAAAAATTATCTACACTCTTTTTTATCTAAAATAAAATTTTCTTTAGCAACATATAATAATTTTGCACTTTTCTGAAATTTAACTTCACAGAGATGACTTTAAGA
This sequence comes from Protocalliphora azurea, assembly GCA_932274085.1. NCBI lineage: Eukaryota > Metazoa > Arthropoda > Insecta > Diptera > Calliphoridae > Protocalliphora > Protocalliphora azurea. The sequence goes on along the minus strand of OW026521.1, from coordinate 48,508,386 downwards.
TAAAAAACAAGCCCAATAACTCAATTGGTCATGGTATATACCCTCCCGAATTCGACCAATTTTATATGAAACTTTTCAATTTAAACCATATTTTCTCAAATCCCAAAGCACGAATCGACAAGCGGAATACATTTTAAGAATCTTCAGTATGTTGTCAAAAGTTTTAAATCAAAATCTACGGGACTTCGGAAAAATGTGGATTCTATAGCCAAAAATGTAAAAAATCCCATTTTTGGGAATTTTGCTTAGTTTATTTGGGAATTCAGGAAAATCCTACCCCTGATTGAAATTTGGTTAACGCGCTTTTATTTATATTAATAAGGTCCATATTTCTTGCCAATTTCATTAAGATAACTTTATAAACAAATATGTTATTACAATTAAAAAAATTTTATTTTTTCCAAAAACCACAAATTGGGCCTTTTGTTTGGTTTATTTCTAAATAGCGAAAGAAATTTTAAAAATATGTATTCCAAATTAAGCTTATCCCTTAGCATATATAATTTCCGATCTTTTGCAAGAAGATTCAAGTCAATATCGCGCCTCGTTTCAGAAATATGCGCCTTTAAACTTTTATATTTCCAATTTATTGTATATATGACTATATTTTTACAAACTTGTAACTTTTACCTTTAGTATACTTTTCATAATATCTATACACAAAATATTTTTATAAAAATAATTAATAAATATCTTTTATTTTTAATAGGGTTGCCACATTTTCCAAATTTAAGTAAATCTTTATGCTTTTCTAAGTATTCATATATTTCTATTAATGAATTTAAAATAAAAAACAAACAAAAAATGTCTATTTTAACTTAACCAATAAGTATTTTATTAGTTTACATTTATGGTGTTTACCTAAATTTAACAAATGTTCTTATCATTTAGTGATGGTTAAAAATTTATATATTTATGATCTAGTGGCAATGTACAGGTATCCTTTCCGGTGATACCTACCTGCAGCATTTATCTATTACTGATGGTTCAAAATCTATATTTTTATGATCTAGTGACAATGCACAGGTAATATCCTTTCCGGTGATACCTAACAGCAACATATAATATCAATGAATTCGGTATAGGTACTCTTCCAAATTGACTCTTTAAAATATTTTACCTAATGAAAATTCACAGAATACCTGTAAATATATATACCTGTGCGATATATCTAATAGATATATATAAATGCGCAGCTAATCCTTATCAACATTATAACGAAGTTAATTGCCATGGTGATTACATTGAAACATGAACATGGAGTTTATCTAAAAATGATCTTAATCGTTTGGAAGCTATAGTAGAATTCATAAAAACTACATATCATGCAAAAGTCGACGTCATTGGTAAATCTCAGATAGAGAGATTGTTAAAGTTGTATGACGTAAAAATGAAGTCCTTGAATCAGCGTACTAACAGATTAAAAATTAAATATTCCGATTGGATGGATACTGATATAGAAATATCGGCGTGCAAAATATCAACTGGAGCACCCTGCAAGACATATGATGATACAAGATCTGAGAAGAAAAGACTGGCGCATAAACAATTAATATTGCTGAAATACAGCCAACTGCATCACCAAATCATCTTAAACGGATTGCCGAAAGTGTACCTACAACATTACAATCCAATTTTAAAGGGGAAGAAGCAATTGCTTTAATGCTTGAATTGGACCTCAGCCGAAACAAATATCAAATTTTAAGAAAAGCTCTACTTGAAAATGGACACTGAATGCTACCATCATACAAGGATATTCAAGAAAAAAACAAACTATTTTACCATCTATTTCGGTCACCGAAAAGGAAGCATGTGTAGAGCTATCTTCTTTGCTTGAGAATACAGCTACCAGGATAGTTGCAGGTTTTTCTGCACATCAGTTGGAATCAGTTCCTGATTACAAGCATGCTAGTGGAAGTAAGAAAATGGCGGATTATAAAAGCGTTTTTATAGCATCTTTGGTACCATTAGGAATGCAATCTTATTCCTTAAAGAAATCTTCATCAAAGTGCAAAACCTCATTTGAAGATATATCACTTAACACCACTCTAGGATCAAAACATTTTTGCAGACCTATTTGGTTCGAATACACAAAGCAGTCAAAGACAATAACAAAGGATTTAGTGGAATATATTAAAGATGAAATAAATGATTTACAACCTCTTTCAAAGGACTGACATACTATTAATGCAATTAATTGTAAGCACAAAATTAACTCTGCTCGATTTGGAGAATATGCAACAGAAATATCTAAACTACTTGTTTCTCTATATCCATGGAAAGAAATAACACCAACAGTACATAAAGTATTGTGCCATGGCGAAATTATAATTTAACGAAATATTCTTCCACTTGGAAAGCTTAGAGAAGAGGCTCAAGAAGCAAGAAACAGAGATTTTAAGCACGTTCAATTATTCAGCTCCAGGAAATGCTCCAGAACATCACAAAACGAGAATATTTTTAATAGCCTATTGTTATCATCAGACCCTGTACTATTATCAATGAGAAAACGATGGATTTATTATAAGCCTTTATCAACTCAAAATACTGAAGACTTGAAAGACCTTTATTATCTTTAGATATATATACAGATACAACAGATTATTTTGTAGAAAATAAGTAATATAAGTTTAAAATATTAGCAAAATTGTCTACATAAATTTTATGTAAACAAATAATAAAAAATCGTACTAGAAATAGAATATTTATTAAGGAAGATGATAAATACCAAAAATAATAATATTGATTAAGTTAAAATAGACATTTTTTGTTTGTTTTGTTATTTTAAATTCATTAATAGAAATATATGAATGCTTAGAAAAGGATAAAGATTTACTTAAATTTGGGAGATGTGGCAACGCTACTAAAAATAAAAAATATTTATTAATTATTTTTATAAAAATATTTTGTGTATAGATATTATTAAAAGTATACAGAAATATTCATAATTTTCTAAGTAATTATTCACGCAAAACTAAAGGCAAAAGTTGCAAGTTGCAAGTAAAAATATAGTCATATATACAATAAATTGGAAATATAAAAGTTTAAAGGCGCATATTTCTGAAATGAGGCATGATATTGACTTGAATCTTTTTACAAAAGATCGAAAATTATATTTGCTAAAGGATAAGCTTAATTTGGAATACATATTTTTAAAATTTCTTTCGCTATTTAGAAATAAACCAAACAAAAGGCCCAATTTGGGGTTTTTGGAGAAAATACAAATTTTTTAATTGTAATAACATATTTGTTTATAAAGTTATCTTAATGTAATTAGCAAGAAATATGGATCTTATTAATATAAATAAAAGCGCGTTAACTAAATTTCAATCAGGGGTAAGGTTTTCCTGTATTCCCAAATAAACTAAGCAAAATTCCCAAAAATGGGTTTTTTTACTTTTTTGGCTATAGAATCCACATTTTTCCGAAGTCCCGCATATTTTGATCTAAAACTTTTAACAACATATTTAAGATTCTTAAAATATGTTCCGCTTGTCGATTCGTGATTTGGGATTTGAGAAAATATGGTCTAAAATCAAAACTTTCATATAAAATGGGTCAAATTCGGGAGGGTATGTACCATGATCAATTGAGTTATTGGGCTTGTTTTTTATTTGAAAGTGAAGTTACCTTTCAGAAAAGTGCAAAATTATTATATGTTGCTAAAGAAAATTTTATTTTAGATAAAAGAGAGTGTAGATACTTTTTCGGCTAAAAAAAACACAATTTTGAAATTCAAAATCGTTTATTTTTGCACTCGGTAAAGATATCGATTTCAATTTTTTTTATTCAATAGATAATTTTGTTCTTTAACTAGTTAAGAAAAAAACTAATAAAATCGGTCTGAAATACTAGGATATATATGAAAAAAACTGGACCAAGAACATGCAAAATTATGGTGCCTTAAAATTCAAACGCAAATAACTCGAAAACTGTAAGAGATAAGTAGGACGTGTAAGCATGTTTTTTATAGGTCTTATCAATAATATATAAAAATATTTGAAATCGGAAGAGAAACAAAAATTTTGCAAGCGATTAAAAATTTTTTATGTCAGAGGTACCTAACATTGAGCCCCCTTAGCTCCGCCCCTGTGGGGATTGTTGTGCCCCCTTCCAAACATAACATTGTACACTACTCTGCTACGCCTATACCAAATTTCATGAAAATCCAACCGGCCGATCAGAAGTTACAGATTTATTTCCAAAAAATTTTGATTCTGCCCCACTGTGCAATATACATAAAATCGGTTTGGTGGAAACATGTAAGACCAATAGAGGTTCAAAAATATGCAATAAAAAAATCGAAAATTATCACATAAACGATATCGGAGCAGCGACATTATGCTTAATACAATTAGTTTTTGATGAAGAAGTTGTCACATAAAAATACAAAAATCGTAATATCTCTAAAATTAAATATGTAATTTAAGAAGAAATCATGTTAAAAATTAAAATAGTATTTTAATTATTTAGTAGTTATATACAATTTAATTTTAGAAATATTTGCCTGGAAAATTAAAACTCCATTTGAACAAAAAACAATTTAAAATTCTAAACTAACTTTAATATATAGGATCTCTACTTTCTCATATATTTATATATTTTTAAGCGCAAAAGCTAATATTTAGTATTTTTACAAAATTAAGTTCTTTACCGATAAGTAATATGTTCCTAAGTAGTAATGTTTTTGTACATTAATACTCAGGTCTTTTACTACAGGTTTTTAATTTTCGTCCTGACGAATGAAATTAAAAAATTATTTTGACTTCTACCGATCGTCCCCTTTCATTTAACACCCATATTGCTAAAAAGATGTGGTTTAAAAGTAATTAAATTAATTTTTGAAAAATGTTTATCCTTAAAATTTTGAAGTCCTTTAGAAACTGAGTACGCAGTATTACTACATTTAAACCATAGTATACATGGTTTCGTTTAAATGCAAGAGAAAAAGTCCAAGTTTGTAACATAATGTAATCATTAATCACTGTAATTGAAATCCTTAGACTCTTTGCTCTAAAACTAAAACATGTAAAATACTGTTCTCCAACAATTTATATAACAGAATTTAATGAAATCAACTTTTTTTTCTTTTTTGTAAGTTTTTCTATTTCCATTTTGGATTTTTTGGTTGAGTAGTTGTTGTCGTAAACATTGCGTATTGTCCTTAGAAAACGAGGTAAACCCCGAAAAAAAAATAAATAAATAAAACAGCAAGAGGAAGCCAGGTAAGTAGATAGTATGAGCATTGGAACTCGTAATAGTCTGTCTGTTTTTATGCATTGGAAATTCTAGTGGCAGCAAGCAACAGCCGAGTTACGTTAAACAGAGATTTTATCTTATTTACGATGTTTTACACAAGAGTGTATTAAATTTGTATATTTTGATTTTGTAATCAGAGCCAAAATATGATCACAAACACACACACTATACTAAAACATTAAATTTGTACTTATGTATGTACATATTTATGTATGTATGTGTGGTTAAATGTAGAAGTTGAAAATCTCTTATATATTCACATTGATGGGCAATGATTATAATGGATTTTCACTGAATCAATTCCTTTGGTGGTATTATTGGCTGTGGGTTTCTGTTAGGCACGGTTCAATTCTCTTATTTTTATTTGGTTTTTTCTTCTATTTTTACTCGTAGTTGGTGGGTATGATTGTGTTACCACAAACACTATCATCACCATAATAGTCACCATCACTAAATAATAATGTGTTCACCGAAAGACTACTCTAGCCATTGTATCGTGTGAATTTTTATATTATTGCATGTGTGTATTGTGAAATGAATGAGTGTGTGTGTGTGTTTAAGCGTGTATACTAAATACGTTTTTGTTTAGTTTGGTCTAATTTATGTAATTTGTCTTTGCGTCCATCTGCAATTGGCTTGCATCCCATTTAGCCTGGCATGTCGCATGCAACCAACACAGACATAATAACAAAAAAAACACAATACAATATTTACAACATGGACATTTTCGAGTGCATTTATGAAAAAAAAAAACATAACTACGAAGGAATGGTCAGTCCCGGTTTATTATTTGAGTAACCATAATTAAAATTACCTACCTGCGCAATATTTACTTACTTGTTTGTTATACATAGTTGTTGGCTTGTTTGTACATTTAAGCGTACGTTTATATAAGTATTTGTTATTAAGTTGGTATGGTATTTCGAAATAGACTTATTAGTGTATTCAAAAACAGGAAATGGGAACCGGTTTTTTGTTTAAAAATAAAACCCACCGGTTTCGAATAATTGTTATTTTAGAAAAATTCTACAGGTCGTTTAATAGTAATAAAATTGCTAATTTTTTTTAATAATTTTATAAATAGTTTTCTAATTTATTATTTTTTTACATTTTGTTTAATTTTAAGTGCCTGATTATTTTTATTTAGACAAAATGTTCTATACCCGTGACTTTCAATCGCTGATAGGGAACAAAAAATCTATTTAAAAAATTTTTTGATATTTATTCCATATTTAGCTTATTAATACGCATCGTTTGAGTGGTCTTCCTACAATTTTTTTTTTTCTACGGGACACTGTAATGTATAAGTGTATTTATTCTCTTTAGGAAAAATAATAAAAATAAAAAAATATTTGAATTATCCGGTTTATTTAAAATAAAAAGCTATTTTTCGAAAACCGATTTTTTTAAATACACTAATACGTATGCATACACTACGCTCAAAAAGTTTAATCCATAACACTTAAAGCTGACTTAGAAAACGATATTTGTTTATAACGTAGGTATTTGAGGCTATCATGCACTTTGAATTATAATATAAAAACTAAACTCATATTACGTTTATACACAATTCTTATTTGCATATAATGCGTTGCCGTATAATTTTTTATTGTAACTTACTAACTAACGAAAACAATTCCTAATTAATGAAACTATTTACAAATAAGGTCAAAAATGTGAACATTTTTTATTTATTTATTTATTTATTTATTTATTTTTTTTTTGTGTTTTCAAAAATATGTAAAATATTAGAAAATATTGTGGAAAACAGGAAAAATTTAAAGAAGAAAATTATATACAAAAGAAAAAAAAATATTTTTTTTATTTACAATATAATATCTGCGTATAAACTGTGAATTCAATATTTACAAATAAATTCATTTGTAAATAAGAAGTGTGTATAAACTAAGTATCAGCTAATATATGTACATTAGAGCTTCTCGCTGAGAAAAAAAAAATGTAAGAAGGCCACTCAAAAGATACATATTGGTGAGTAGAATACATGATAAATAAAAAAATAGTTCCACTTTTGTTTAATCTAAGAGGACCAAAGTCTAATTTTACAGATGTAATCATGAAATTTTGTACATATATTATTAGGCTTTTGCTTTTCAAAAACGTTGGTTTATTTTCTTTTAATAAACTGAGGGTTCTTTTACGCCTTAAAACATACACATTATAAAGGGTGATTCAAGTAGAGACACTTTTTTCAATAGCCCTTTTTTGACAGATCACGTGTGAGTCGTGTCATGCTGTCATGTTATTTTTATTTAGTATTGTTTGCCATTTCATAATGGAAAGACTTACGCCTGAACAACGTATTCAAGTCGTTCAACTTTATTACGAAAATTCACGTTCTATGAGGAATGTGCTTCGTACACTTCGCTCAACTTATGGTCAACATAATCGGCCTAATTAACATACTATTCGCAACACCATCACCCATTTTGAGACCCAGCATTCATTATTGGATAATATTCGACCGAATAGACCACGTCTAGCACGCTGTGAAGAAAATACAGCGGCCGTAGCTGAGAGTGTACACGAAGACCGTGGAGAGTCGATTCGGCGCCGTACGCAGCAAGTCGGACTGACGTATGGAAAGACTTGACGCATTTTACGTCTAGATCTTAAATTGAAAACGTACAAAATATAGCTTGTGCAACAACTGAAGCCGCTCGACCTTCCCAAGCGACATCGCTTCGCTCTATGGTCTCTTGAAAAGTTCCAAGAAGATCCGACGTTTTCGAGGCAAATTTTGTTCAGCAATGAGGCCCATTTCTGGCTCAATGGGTATGTAAACAAACAAAATTGCTGCATTTGGGACGAAGAGCAACCTGAAGAGATTCAAGAACTGCCACTTCATTCAGAAAAAACAACGGTTTGGTGTGGTTTGTGGGCCGGTGGAATAATCGGTCCATATTTCTTTAAAAATGATTCCGGTGCGAACGTAACCGTCAGTGTCGACCGTTACGACTATTTGATGCCTGAAATTGAAGCTCGTGATTTCGGCGACATTTGGTTTCAGCAAGACGACGCCACTTCCCACACATCGGATCAATCAATGGATTTATTGAGAGAACACTTCGGTGAGCACACAATTTCACGTTTTGGGCCGGTCGATTGGCCACCAAGATCGTGTGATATCACATCATTAGAATTTTTCCTTTGGGGATATGTAAAGTCTAAAATTTATGCGGACAAACCCGCTTCGATTCAGGCCTTGGAGTAAAACATCACGCGTGTCATTTGCCAGTTACCAGTCGAAATGCTCGAACGAGTCATCGAAAATTGTACCCAACGGATGGACCATCTGCGACGTAGCAACGGCCAACATTTGATAGACATAATCTTCAAAAAATAAATGCCAAAGAATGTTCTTTCAAATGATAATAAACATTCCCCATTAAATTTGGATTTTCTGTGTTTTTTTTTAGTATACAACTATCTAACTTACAACACAACTTTATGACTCAACTACCATTTATTGACGCAGTTCTATGACTGCCTAAATTTACTAATATATCTGCTTATATAATAATGATAATATAACAGCTTGCTTATAACCAGGGAAACCACAAATATGCTACTCTCTTTTCTTTGAATATAAGTGTTAAATTAAAAATTACAAAAAATTCCTAATAAAATACTGTTACGAAATTATACTTGAATTCAAATATAACGGTTTTTAATTAATTAATTAATTTAATTAATTAAATAAAAATTTAAAATTAAATAATAATTCTCAACCTTTCTGTTTCTTTCTCAATGCTTCTCGACCTTTCTGTTTATGTTAGCAGCAGTCAACATATCTGTAGAAATTATTAACATAGTTGTAAACATACAACATTGAATAAAAAGCTTTCACCATTGTTTGTAAGTATGGCAACACTAAATATTGAAGCTGTTAACATTAACATCGAAAGCTCTAAAATTCGAATATACTAGTTTGTCCGTTAAGAACATTGTAGAAAGAAATAAAGCTTTCTAGATGGCAGTGCAGTGTATATATATTCGCCGTGAGAATACCATTGAGTGAGTCTAATTGGAAGCATCGTTAAGCAAAGACAAATTAACTGCCTTGGATGTATATTCTTGAACATTATTAAAGTGTGTTGTATAAAGTGTGTAATTTAAGTACGTGTGTATTAGAACACATAGTAACTATTTAAACTGTTATTTTTTACATTTTTAAATAAAATAAAGAGTCGTTACAACTTTTAAACTGCTTTTATTTGCAATCAAAATATACGGGTTATTTAAAGGAAATAAACGTAACAATACATTTAATATAAAATACATTTAATATAGAAGGTTCCGCAGAGAAAGTTAAAATCATTTGAAATCGATATCCTCTTCATTAGAAATGTTAATTCATACAATGTATGACTTTTACCATATCTTAGTAACCATTACTGTCCACGTTATTTCAAATGTTTTAAAACATATGTATTGATAGGGGAAAACGAAAATGTTCGGCCACCCGAAGAACCTCACCATCTCTGATTTTGATCAAATTCGGTATACACACACACTCTATCAATACAAAATTGAACGTTCTTCAAAATTCTCAATTTAGTTGTAGTATAGTTTTTATCACGGTTCAAATTTCACATATGAAAATATGTGAATAGATTTTTCTAAAATCAATATCGTTCATAATAAATGAGTGTGTCCCAAAAAGTTTTGATTCCCATTGTAATGAAAGAATTCTATATTTTATAAAAATACTAAAAAAACATAAATCTAAAGTGGTATATTCAACGAAAATTGCATCTAAAAAATGCAATTGCATTAAAGCGCATTTTTTCAAAATTTGAATAATTGTCCCAGTATTTTGTCAGTATATTAAAGTTTTTCAAAATATTAAAAGGCAAAGGAAAATCACAAAATTTTACGATTTCGCAAAACTAAACAAGAAACTCATAAATAGATTTCTTGGAGTCGATTAGAAATCGCCGATTTATTGTCAAAATATTTCTAGGATAACTTTTTTTAATTATTTGTGTTATTCCTACAAGATATTGTTATAAAAATTAATTTAATAAGTTTAAAGTAACGATTTTAGAATTTTCTACTTTGTAACGTAACGTTTCCAGTTTGTAACGTTTGTTTATTTGAATTTGGTTAAAGTCTCTTAATTTTTATTTATCTTAATTATCTAAGAAAGTTCTTTCTTCCTGATATAATGGTAAATAATGGTTTTTGTTTACTTACTTATGTATTTCTATAATTTGTTAACAGTAACAAGACTTTAAACTCGAAAGTGTTTGAGTGTACTAAAAATAACAAAATAACTACTTAAAATTACCCATCTTTAAAAGTGCATAACTTTTGATTGGAATTGCAGTTTGAGACCTTCTAAAACATTTGCGTTTCTAGACCTTCTAAAACATTGGTAGTGCAATGTCATTATAAATAAATTTCTCTAAGAGAAAACTTTTTGGGACCATCATGGTCCATCTACAAATTAGTATCAAATTAATTACATTATTTTAAATTGTTTGCCAAAACTTGTTGATTTCGTAAAAAACCGTGACATAACTTTACAACATGAAATAGATCAAATCGATAAAAGTTATGTTTTCATTAAAAAATACATATTTTATTAAAGTAGAGAGATGATGATTCCACTTTAATCCAACATGAAGTTTTTTCAAGAAAGCTTCAATAATATGTCATTATTTAGTATATCAATGGTAAAAAAAATAATTTTAAACATATATTATTATTGGTGCAGACACTCTCACTTTTATAGACTTTTATGGTTTTGAAATAATTAATAATTAATCCTACCCTGTAAGAACGTACTTTATCAGAAAAAAATTAGCATTTGTATAAGGACGGGTTTGTCAATTGTCTAATTTCTTCCATTTGTTGGCCAAATCCTTATATTGGTTTAGTAATACTGAAGATATTTAATTTTGACTCCCTAAAATGATGAAATCTCACAATGTGCATGATAATCAAAACGTGCATTTAAATTCAGTCAATCTCAAGGTTGAGTCATTCAGAGTCAGTCGTTAAGGTTCAGTTTAGTAGTAAAGTTTGACAGCTGTGCAGTTCAGTTGTGTGTCTTTTAAAGGCTTATTTGAATTAAAAAACAATGTATACTGACATCTCATTATTTATTTAAAGAAAATAAACCAACGTTTTTGAAAAAGCCAAAAACGTAACAATATATTTATTTTGTATAATTTTTCAAATTAATAAACTTCAATCGATAATAATAAGCCGAAATTTTAAACATTCTTTTATACGTATTATAAAAAATTATAAAAATAGAAGATAGAATTGTTTAAATAACCTTGATACAAGGAAGAATACTGATTTCATTATCCTTTTCTTTTCAGAAATTTCGTTTCTGCAAAAATAATTAGAAACTAGATTTATTAAGCATCAGTTTGTTTGTTTGCTTGTTGAAAAAAAAATATTATATGAATTTAAATTTCGTGTATTAAAAAAAAAAAAAAAATCTAAAAAAGTGAATTTTCAACAGCGTTAAAAACTACAATGAATTTGAAAATTTTGAAGAACTTTAAATTTTGTATTGACGTAAAGAGTATGTTACTATTTTTTTTTTTTTTTTTTTTTTTGTTTTTTTCTTCGAAATTTTGTATTTTCTCTTTATATTAAAAAATGTAGACAATCATAAAACTTTTTCTTTTGAACTTTTGTCGTTCTAATATGGGTAAATGTGATACTATGCAGCGATTAAAAATCACGGGTCTAACATACTTTCTACAAAAAAAAAAAAAAAAAAGATTAGAATCTTGTCTCGTGTAAAAACTTATAAATCGTTTAAAAATTCCAACCATATCATTACTTTTCAAACGCAGTGCACCTAATTTTATACATTTGTGGTTGTGTGGTATTGTTGATTTTGTACGTTTTTCAAAGAAATTTTTTATGCTGACAATTTTTAGTTTATTACCTTACATTGCAGATATGAAGTCATTTTTTGTTCAGTTTTCATTTTTTTTTTTCTTCCCAATATTTGGCAATCGAACTGAGGTTTCAAGTTTATGTATTTTCTCTTAACTTTTTTGTTATTATTGCTTTAAAACGATATTCCTTCGTGCGTTAGTTGTGTTTACTGTTTTCTGATTATGTAATGAGTTGATTAATTTTTATTATTGTAAGCCAAAATAATATATAATTTGTATGAAATGTTTAAAGATTTAAATGCATTTAATGCTTTCAATATGTATTGAGAAAATACATAACTACTTGTCTTTGTATTACACAGTGGGGGAGGACCGTTCCAACGACAATCATTAGTTCGACTGATATTTTTTAATATTGAATATTAGGTCACCGAAGTCCGGGCAATAGCAGAGCAGATGTATATAATGTCATTTTAAAAACTTAAATTGGATAACAGGTATTTGAGAAAAAAATTTTGAAAACCGCAAAGTCCGAAAAATCGATTTTATTTATCTTTTTTTTAAAACTTACGATTTTAGGGGTATATTGAAAGTTTTAAATATGGTGTAATAATTCGTTCACCCAAACCTACAAACTGAACTATTTTACATTACAAGTGTATTACTTTTTTTCATTTTTAACACCGTGTTTTAAAAGTGCTTTTCTTGAAGACTATTTGTTTAAAAAAAATCTGAATTTTAACTAGGGTATTCGTATTCAAATTGTTCGGTTTTCTATTGTTCGAACAAAACGAATAATTCGTATAAGGCATTTTAGTTTGTTCGAATTGTTGGATCATATATTTAAAATTATTCGAATAATAATAAAGTAAAATATTAATGATTTTGTAAGTTATTTTAAAAATTTGATTGTAAAAAAATAACAGTGACATATAAAAAGTTAGCATTTCTTTGGAAATATCTTTAAAAACGTACTCTTAATATAAATGTAAATATATCGTACATTCTAGGAAAGATTTTTAGAAAGTGCTATTTTTTAACAAGAAGTCGTCAGATTATCTTCATATCTGGTGTACTACATATAAGCCTTTCTCATTCAAGATATTAATTTTATTCAAGATGTTCATTTTTCTACAAGTCAAAAAGTCAATAAAATATGTAAGAGCCTATTTACATTGGGGATTATTGCAACACATTTTACTTCAAAAATACTTCTTTAAAAAATGTTTGACAAAAAACAACAAATTATAAAAATAAAATCCGTTTTCTTAATGCGCTAGCTTTTCTATAACTCTTACATATAAAAATAAAAGTTACAGCAATTTTTTGCAGGGAAATCCCCAATGTAAAAGCTCTGATTCTTCTAAAAAAATCAATTTTAAATTTAAATTAATTTTAGCTAAAAAAAACTTATTTAAACAATCAACAAATACGATAAAAAGTTGATTTTCTTTGAACTATATCTCAAAAGTAAACAATCTTAGAATGACATCGATTGATATAAACAATACATGTTCAAAAGTTTACTTTTATGATTAAAAAAAAAGAACCTGCAACCTATCAAAAGTCCTCAGAAATTAACCTAAGAAATAATAAAATTTAAATGATTAGATTTATGGCGATTTTTGATTTGATTTTAAAAAACTTAAATTTAGCGCTAGGGAAAACTTTTATAAATGTGTATCTTTTTTTATAATTAATCAAATATAATCACTTCAATTGTAAAAAAAATTAAATGATTCATTTTATTCGAATATTTGATACAAAAAATAATTGAGTTATTCGTTATTCGAAAAATACCATTTTTAAATTCTTCAAATTCGAATTAATCGAAAAATTATTCGTAATAATTGTTCCTATAATTGAATTTCCAGGAGGAAAAATGACAGCGCTTTATCTCTGGAGGCCTTTTTGAATGCTTCCAAACCTTTCCGAAAAAATTTTAAAAATGTTCTATGAAAATTCCTCAAAGAAAGCTTCCTTTCCAAAAAATTGATCACTAATTCTTGTTTCTCTTTCATTAGATGTTAAGTATTAACCTTCCTTAACAACTTTAACTTTCTCATTACAAACAGAAATAATTTTAATTGCGAGACTTACAAATCTCAAAATCATTTAGTCTTATTTTAGATGTACATAATGAAGATTGTCTGTATGTTTTTATACACTGACCCCAAAGGTGTAAAAGCTATATAAGAGTTTGTCGTTCCGTTTATAATATATATATATATATATATATATATATATATATATATAGGTATATATATAGGTATATATATTCTAGAAGTCGACATAAGATGTCCATCTGACCGTCTGGCTGTTCAAATCAATTTTTAGAAAGCCCCAGATATATATGTTTTATACATTAATTTACAGAGATTCTCCCTTAGATGAACGTTAATAAAAATGAACAAAATTGGTCCATAAATAGCCGAGATATCGCTCCGTTCCTGCACAGAAATTTCGAAATATTTTTTCGCACATTTTTCGTTCTTATAAAGATCGGTATTAAATATTTTTCTAAAATTTCCATTTTTTGAGTCAACCAAATCAGTCTATAAACAACCGATTTATTTGGAAATTTTTTTTATTTTATGGTTATTTATGGGCATTGAAAAACAAAAACTATAAGCTATATTATATTTGGTTTTTTTAACTTTTTGAAGCCCCTGTTATTCGTTATTTCAAAAAACTTCGGAATTGTTTTCCGAATTTTGTGCTATAAAATGAAGTCAATCGGTCCATTAGTAACCGAGATATCGGTCAGAACGCGTTTTGGACTATTGAAGCCCTTATACAAGCTACGAACTTCGCAGAACTACTAACTGCTCAGATCTGTCGCAAATATTTTTCTGGAATTTCGAATTTACACATCAATGTAATCGTTCCATAAATTTTCAAAATATTATTTTTTTAATTAATGTTATAACCATTTTTTTATTATTGTTTTTATTTAATATTGTTGTTGTTTCATCAACTTTAAAATATAATAATTTTTCATATAACACCTCAAGACGGATGAAGGGTATATAAGATTCGACACTCTAACTTCTTTCAAATAAAATTCAAGCTTAGACACTTTTGAAATAACATTACTCATAAGAGAGCCTATTCATTTAAAAGCAAATACTTGCCTTCTCCTTCTTTTTGAAAGGGAGAATAGAAGGCCTTGTCTCCAATAACACACCGTGTAAAACAGAAGAATTTTGGAATGCAAGTGGTATATATTGTGGCTTCTAAATAAAGCATTTTAGAATTTCTTTTTAGCCCTTATTTTTCCGGCTGGGTTGTATGTAGGGTTATCGATTATTCGTCTTTTTGGAGAAACCGGTTTTCAAATAAATCAAATAATTGGAAATTTATGTTTTCGAAATTTCGAAAAACAACGGTTAACCGATTTTTTGGGAAAGTTAATTTTTCTATTAAAAGACTATATTTCTACAAAAAACTCAACAAAGCTTTTAAAATTCAAGTTAAAATTTATGAAACAATTATTTTATGAAACAAATTTTAATTAAGATAAGAAAACAATCAACAAATTTTAGTTATATATTTTTTTGTTATTGAATGATTATTAAAATATTTTATTGTAAATAGCTTTAAGAAAAATATATATGTTAGCATGTAATAAATTGTGATTTCATTGGCTATTAATTAAATAAATAAACAAAGAAAATAAACAAATAAACATAAATTTTTAAAAAATATGATAATATTTTTTGTGAGAAAATAAAAGCAACAAAAGAATTTATATATATATATATATATATATATATATATATATATATATATATATATATATATATATATATATATATATATATTATATCAATGTCAGAAAAAAGTACAAAAAAAAGGGTAAAATTATGTTTCATTCAAACTCAGTAATGAATTTTCCACTATATGAAACCTAGAAACATGAACTTAATTTGTGGTACTTTTTCATTCTTCCAACATGAAATTAAATATCGATGATTTTATATGGCCAATAATTTACAAGAAGGGATTTTGTGGTACTTTTTCGTTCTTTAGGAATTTTTTATAATATTGAACGGTTCAACATTAAATTAAATATACATGGTCCTATTTGAATTTTCTATAATATTGGACCTAGAAAAATTAAATTAAAAATACTTGTGGTACTTTTCCGTTTTCTGATGGACCTTGTGGTACTTTTTTGTTCGTCTAATGGTACTTTTTGAATTTTGCTGTAATATAGAACCTGGAAACATGATCTTAAAGATACATGGTCCTATGTGGAAAAGAATTTAAGAGGGGGGACATTGTACTATTTTTTCGTTCTTCTAATGGTACTTTTTGAATTTTGTATAATATTGGTTTTAGAAACATGAAATGCAATATGTATGGTTTATTTATTTTTCTATAAAGCTTTCAAGAGCAAAAAAAATATTGAAGAGAAATGGAAGCAACATTCAGAAAAGTTGTTTGACCACATAAGTAAAATTGTTAACTTTTCTTAACTATATAAGAATATATACATAATTAAATAAATATAAACATTTTTTAATTAAATAAATATAAACAGTTTATATAAGCTTATATTTATGTTCAATCGTGATTTCCAAATACTCTGAATTTTCTTTATCAGGTATGTGATGAAAAATGATTTCGAACAAAATCTATGTAAAAACGAATGATGCACACATATTTTTTGATTGCACTTGTAAAACCAAATTCGATTTCATGTTCCATTTTATTCCATGAAAATGTGATGAAAAAACATAATATTTTACTTCACTATTTTTTTTTTTTTTCGTTTTTCAAACACAAAAAAAATATTATGAATATATGAATCGTAAATTTCAGGGAATACAGGATATGTGTGTTTTTATTTAATTGTTATTCTATGAAGCTTTTCATGAAATTAATTAAAATGCATTAATTAAAATGCATGACTGAAAAATACGAAAGGTTTAGCTATGTAGGTTTTGAATATCAATTTTACTTAAATAGATCTTATTATATTCTTTAATATCAAAAACTTACCGATGCAAAAATTCTGAACTAATTTGATAAGTAGGACCGTACCGAAAATCGATATTTTTTTTCCAAAAATAAAACAAATACTTTATTTTTATTTAATTTCATTTAATAATAGCTTTGCTACATTACTTCTTATAACTTGTAAAAAGTAAGAAATTGTAAGAAAAACAACAACAAACTAACAAATTTTCATATACTTTTCGTATATTTTGAGATATTTCGAAAACAAAAACCGTTTTGATGATAGTTGGTACGCTAAAAAACTCATAGCTACCTAAAGTTTAAGTCAATTTTGAATTTAATTGAACAAAGAAAGCAAAAGAACATAGCTTTTAAACTTTATTTAAATGTTTTATATCTACTACAAATAATAAATAATTTATTAAATTTCTTTTAATTAAATTTGGGTTTTTATTCAAAATAACACTAAATATATCAAGTTTTAAATGCTATTTCATTTACAATAAAATGAGACGTCAAATACTCAACAATGTTTATATACGCAAACAATTATATAAAATTGTCAAAACTTTATCAAATTATTTTTAATATATTTTTAGAGAAAATCACTTTATGCTTTACTTGAAATATACTTGAGGCAAAAATAAAAACGCATAAAAAGTTTAAGTAAATCATTCCATATAAAATCGAATAAGTCCGAAAATTTCTGTTCAATTTAAAAGAAAATAAATCTTGTTATGCTTACAAAAAAAGTCTCTAAAATATATTACATCGTTGCATAGCTTTTTACATAGAAAAACTCACCAATAACCAAATATATTAGTAAATAATTCATTCCATTAAAAACTTTTTTAAATTTGCATCTCTCACCAAAATTACTATACCAATTACTATAAACAGTTCCAATTAAAAAATTGATCAAAACAATTTAGTAGATGAATGAATTAAAAATTTAAGTGAGAAATATTTTACTTAAATTTTATTTTTATTTTATACTTACTTGAATATATTTTCTAAATTTAGATGCAAAATCAAACAACTGTGTTAATTGAAAAATATACGGTAATTTTTTCTGTGTGTAGACAAATTTATTATAAATTATATTAGAATTTGAAAACTCATTTTTTTTAATCTAATTTTCTTTCAATATTTCACCAAAATAGATGTAAATGTATATGGATAACAAGCTTGATTCTTTTATCTTAAAAGGAAGAAATTAACAAAACAATAACAGAATTTATTCAGGAGCATAATTTTTTAATGATTTTTAGTTAAAAAATTAGGCATATTTTCAGTTAATTCAAGATTTTACTTGAAAAATTACCATTTTAATAATAATTTATTTATTTATTAATTTATATTTAATAATAAGTTATGTGTAAATATTTTTATTTAGATTCCAAAATAAAATTACCTCAAAATATGCAAACTTTTCTTTATGAATAATATAATAATATCTAGGATAAATATTTTATTTTGTATGAGAAAATTTGAGGAAAACTTTTTCTGTGTTATTTATTTAAGCGCGTTTTGTAAAATGTTTTGGATAGATTTTGATTTATAAATTAAAAAATATTTTTAATTAACTGATAAAATTAGTATTTAGACCAATTATTTTTTATCGAAAGATACATTTTTAATCGCATGGTCCGTAAAATTTAAGCTTAAATTTCGGAAACACAAGAAGAAATAAATAATAAATAAATGAAACTACAAAATTATATATATTATATATATATATATATATATATATATATATATATATATATATATATATATATATGGACACAAATGTGGCAAATAATATAGATATGTTTTAAAGTAATCCGCAATATATTTTAGTTTAATTATTTCGTTCACGTGAGCTGGACCATTTTTAAAACACCTCCAAAAATATAATTTTCGATCAATACAGTACATAATTTCTATGCCTTTGTAAACACAATTATAACATATAATAGCAAATGACGTCTAATACATAATGAGTAAAAAATTTTTGAAATTAGTTTTCATTCTCGCAAAATTAAAAAAAAAGAAAAATAGTAAAATTTTCTATGATATTATTTTGAATACTTTTTTATTAAAGTTTGAATATTTTGGATATTTTGCATCATAATTTATATTTTAGGGTAATATTGCAAAGGTCTCATTCAATACTATTGATATATTTATTCATTTAACCCTTTAGTAATACATTGGGATTTCCGGTCCATAATTGGTTAAGTTAATTTTTGTGTAAATAAATAGTCAACAAAATAGATGTCACTAAAAACATAAATTTATCATAAAAACCATAGACTAATGAGTAGATATTTATGTGAGAGAAAAAAAAACTGATTCAATTGTCAAAAACCTAATTCATGCAACAACAAAATACATGTATTACATATTTTTTTTTTTAATTTAGTTCGAAGTGCCTCTCTCTAGTTGTATTCTATGATAAAAACTATAAATTCGTGTATAATAGTGACTAAATTTCAAAAATCTCTTTAATTCGATTATTATCGTGGTTTTAAAGAAACTTGTTATATTTTTCATAAATTCATCTATATTTAAGTATAATAAATACTTTCATGTAACTTATTATTTGAAAAAATTCCTAACTTAACCTTTTGGCAACAAAATGCATAAAATTGAAAAAAGTTAATTACGTGTAATCTTCACATTACACCCTATATGTAGTCATATATTAAAAGCCAAATTTTTCGTTTGAAAGTATTTATACACATTTTTTACACTTCAGAATTATTTACACGGTTTCAGAAGCCAATTATTTACACTTAGCTTTGCTAAAGATGATCCTAAATCTAAATCTAAATCTTGCTTATTTTAATAAATCGCAAAAATCTAAAAATATTGGCAAAAACATTTAATAAAAAAGTTTCAGAGTCAATGTAAGATTTAAATGAAAATTCAATACGGTACATCATCTTTAACATTTGTAAAAGAATTTGCACAGGGTTAAAAAATTGTGTAATTTTTAATAAAAAGAATTCCTTATATCAAAATAAAAACATTTGGAAGAGAAAGTAGCAAAAATCCGTCACAAAAATTTAACATCGTTATCATATTTGCAAAATTCTCAATAGTCATCTATTTGTTCATCGAGAAAGTATGATATTTAGAAAGGTTGTGATACTCGCATTATAAGAAGTATATTAGTCCTATAATTGTTTTTTTTTTTTAGCAAAACTTGTGATTTTAGAAAAAAATTTAAGTACAAAAATTTAATTTATTTGAATTACATAGAAAATTCAATACAAATTAAGATCAATAATAATATAGTCTGGTAATATTTAGAAATCGCAAATTAAATGTTAAAATTTCCTGACAGATTATATATATATATATATATATATATATATATATATATATATATATATTGTTATTCAATGAATAACAAAATTTAAAAATTTCGCAAGATAAAATACTGAGTTAAATAGGCATTTACAAGATCTTCCGACTAGCTTATATTTGGTAGATATGTTCTTAACCCGTACTTAAGCGCATAAACATATAAATACTCTATATGACTATAAATACCGAAAAGTATAAAGAAAACTATTTTATATATTATAGTAATATATTGAGGTGACCAGATGTTAAGTCACCTAGGGTAATTTTTTTCCCACCCAACCGACAAAAGGTCAGACACCATGGCAGATTGCTTACCCTGAATTATTTATAAATCTGCCCCTAATAAAAAAAACTGTTTTACTGACTTACGTTTTGTTACATTGTACCTTAGCTATCCTTCCCATTTAAAGCAATTTATGAATGCATTTTTTTCTTTTTCTTTACAATAACAAATAATTCAATTTATTGAAAGTAAACAATAGAAAAATTAAAAATAATAACAAAAATTTAAATGTACGCTCAATTAATAAGAGATCATTGTAAAAGAGGTGTAGAGATCTCGATAAATCAGAATAATAATATATGATAAGAAATAACTATGAATGAAAATAAGGGGAACAAAATGGAAACGGACAGACTAGCAGACAAAATAATATGCAAAATAACTACAATAAGTATAATTACAAAAATAAGTCAATATAATTTATAATTACTCACAACATAATCATTGGTGTTCCATTTCAAAATTCTTCTCGGTTGAAGGGCCCAGCAAGACGAGATGATAATGATGATAACCTTTTTTTTTACTTTAATAAATATGATTATTAAGTTTTTGTAATTTATACTTATTTGCTTATATATTACATACATATGTACATAGTGATTTTGAAAAGATATTTTTATACAATGAAGAACAAGAAATTTCGTACAAATGATTTTAATTTACTTGTTACTTGTTTAATTATATTTTAATTTAATAAAGAAAATTCATTTTTATTGTATAGTCTAAAAACACATTTTTTCATATTTAAATTAGAAACATTTGTATAATTTTAGTTAAAAAAATACATTAATCATATTGAAAGATAAATTTTTAGCCAACGAAATTAATAATTATTAATAATTAATAATTAAATGTTTATAATATAATTTTACACTCATTATTTAATTGTTATTAGATGATTAGCAATTTTTATTTAGTTTTTTTTCAAAAATTTTGGATTTTGTAGTTTATAAGAAAAATTTGGATTTGATCATTCTGGAATTCTGGAATGGAAAATCCTTATTGGGATCCTTTTTAAATTATTAAAATGGGTGGATAGGATAGATAGATAGATAGATAGAGAAGGTAGATGTGATACCAGACAGTACCACATCTCCACCCAGAGACCGATCCCGGTCCATTGTGAGTCCCTTCAACAGAACAGTTGTGAAATAAGGGTATAGAATATAGAAATAAGAAATAAGGGTATAGAATATATAAAATTGAAAATACAGAGTACAGAAAAACTAAAGTGAAAGGTAAAAAGAGAACAGAAACGTAACGAATCACAGAGGGGGACCAGCAATGCCACCAATCCCCCTAGGGTTAAACCCTTGATTCTCCCTCAAGCAGCTAATTCCCATGACGAAACCTATGACGTCAACAAGATCTACACTCCGAACGTCACCTAGCCCGTCGAGGAACTGTCTACCCAGCCACTTCATCCTACGATGCTGTAATAGCGGACAATGGCACACAATGTGTTCAATAGACTCGGTCTCATCGATGTCCTCACACAGTCTGCAAAAATCAGAACTGTTAGCGTCCATTCTAGACCTCATCTTTCCTATCAGACAGTGACCCGTTATGGCCCCTATCATGACCTTTAAACTCTTCCTATTCATGCCCAGGAGAGTGGTAGTGCCTGCCTTGTCCAATACCGGCCATATCGCCCTCGACACTTTGCAGTCCTCCCTACTTTCCCAAGCCGAATTGATTCTGACCAAGATCCAATCATTGATCTTCCCATAGAAGAAACTTAGTGGTGGTTTCACATATGTCTCTCTATCCGAGACGTTCCCTGCCGCACCTTGCCTTGCCAGTTCATCAGCCAATTCATTGCCTGAAATATTGCAATGGCCAGGCACCCAGCAGAGTCTCACCATGTAGTCCTCCATCAACTCTCTTAGTGTCTTCCTACAGGCAGCTACTAGCCTGGATCTCACCAAATGTGTCCCCAAGGCCTTCAGAGCTGCCTGACTATCCACATAGAGAGTGACTTCGGTACCTCTCGCAATGTTTCGCATGATCATTTCCGCGGCCTTCAGGATGCCGAGAATCTCAGCCTGAAAAACACTGCACTCATCAGGGAGTCTAAAAGAGCCCTTCAAATCCGTGCCCATAATATAGACCCCCGCCCCGGTACCCTCGACCATCTTTGATCCGTCCGTGAACACTGCGCAACCTTCATATAGTCTCTCAGTGCCGGACCAGATCTCCCTATCAGGTATCACCACGACAGGATTTACTCCAAAGTCCGATTCAGCGGCCATGTAATCTGATGCCCCCGTAGAGTTCAGATTAACCTCACCGTAACTGATCTCGTAAATGACCTTGGAGTGACCTGCTCTTGATGAGCCTAATAGTCCCAATTCCCTAAGTCTCAGTAGACTCTTTGCCGCCATACCCCTCACAAACTCCTCAATGGGTAGGAGATGAAGTATGACATCCAGAGCCGCTTGTGGTGTGCTTATCATTGCACCCGTGATGCCAATCGAAGCACACCTTTGCGCCTTCGACAAAAGGCTCCTATTGCTCTTGCGTTCCAGTGCCTGCCACCAGACAGAACAACCATATGAAAGGATTGGTCTCACCACCGAAGTGTAAATCCAATATACAACTTTCGGTTTGAGTCCCCAACTCTTACCTATGGAGTTTCTACAGGTGTAGTAGGCATTGAGGCCACGCTTGAGTCTTTCCTGAACATTCCTCTTCCAGGTCAGTTTGCTATCAAGGAACACCCCCAGATATTTCGCTGAGTCTGAAAGCTTCAGTTCAGTCCCACATAGTACCGGTAGTCTGAATTTCTCTACCTTGTACCTCCTAGTAAACAGAACCAACTCTGTCTTTTCCGGGTTCACTCCCAACCCCTTATCAGCAGCCCACGAGGACAGCTCACCCAGCGCTGACTGCATGATCTCACTGATTGTGGGAAGAAATTTTCCCTTTACCAGTATGACCACATCATCCGCATAAGCCACGATCTTCCGCCCTCTACTGTCGAATTGACGCAAAATCACATCGACAGCCATTAGCCACAGCAGGGGTGAGAGCACTCCCCCTTGCGGAGTTCCCCTAGTCACTAGTTTTCTTAAGCATACTCCACCCAAGCTTGAATTGATAATCCTGCTGCTCAGCATGAGGATTATCCATTCGATCAAGAAGTCATGTACCTTAAGATTCACCAGCGCCTGCTTGATAGCGTCAATCTCAATATTGTTGAACGCTCCCTCAATATCCAAGAACGCGGCCATGGTGTATTCCTTATACCGAAGCCCTTGTTCTATATAACCCACCACATCACTTAGCGCACTCTCCACAGATTTACCCTTCAGGTAAGCATGTTGAGCACTACTCATGATGCTGGAGCTACCAGACGATCTTAAATATAGATCTATCAGTCTCTCTAAAGTCTTCAAGAGGAAAGAC
This sequence comes from Protocalliphora azurea, assembly GCA_932274085.1. Taxonomy (NCBI): domain Eukaryota; kingdom Metazoa; phylum Arthropoda; class Insecta; order Diptera; family Calliphoridae; genus Protocalliphora; species Protocalliphora azurea. The sequence goes on along the minus strand of OW026521.1, from coordinate 48,484,227 downwards.
GATAGGCTGATAGGTCTATAATCCTTGGGTTTCGAGTGACAGGTCCTTCCACCTTTCAGTATGAATATAACCCTAACCTCTCTCCACCCCCTTGGAATATGTCCATGTATTAGACACCCCTTAAAAATCTCAGCCAGTAGTTTACGGACCACCAACGGTGCATTCTGCAACATGGCCGGAAAAATACCATCCGGGCCTGGTGACTTATAAGGCCCGAATGAATTCACCGCCCATGTGACCTTCTCCACCGTTATTAGGTCTCTTACCACTGTTCCAATCATCCCACTGGTGGACTCCGTGAAGAAGTGTTCTACCTCACCTGATTGCTCCACCAATGGATCCCTGCAACCCGGAAAATGGGTTTCCAAAAGTACATTAAGTGACTCAGAACTACATGAACCATCTGATCTCTGGATACTCCCAGGAACACTAGGGTCCTTTGACAGTATCTTCCTGAATCTGGAGAGTTCATTGACCGAGTCAATGGCCTCGCTGAATCTAATCCACGAGGCTCTTTTAGCTCTTCTTATGTCCTTTTTGTACTTATTGAAACACACTCTATAGGTGCCCCAATCCTCGTCCCTACCAGATCTATGGGCCTTGTTGTACAGCCTTCCAACTGTGGTCCGTTGAGCCTTCAACTCCTCCGACCACCAGACCGGCTGTTTCCTCTTACACGGATAGCTCACCGGGCAGTTAAGCTCATAGCTTCTGTTAATGGACCCCGTTACCTTCCCCACTATTTCGTCAAGATTTTCCCTCGACAAGATCTCCAACGGAGTTCCAGTCAATCTTGACCCCAGATCCCGCCCGAAGGCGTCCCAATCTGTCCTCCTAGGATTCCTGAAAGGTTTCCCCTCAGAACCTCGGAAGTTCAGACTAAAGGTTATCCTACCATGGTCAGAGAAAGTACATCCCATGGCCACCCTCCAGTCTTCAACTAGGTCCCTCGAGTTGGTCAGTGTGATGTCTATTACTGAATTCCTATCCTTCGTTCTGAACGTAGGAGTATTACCCCTATTACAGATTAAAAGATCATTTGCAATAATAAAATCAAAAGTTGACTCACCTCTCTTATTAGTATCCCTGCTACCCCATTGACTGTGGTGTGCATTAGCATCGCAACCGAGCAATAGACGTACTCCATTCCGTCTTGCGTACTCGGCTAAGGCCCACACCCTGTCATCTGGTGGTTCCAACTCCCCATAGGGCATGTACACCGAGGCCAAGGCCAGTTTACCGCCTCCCAATGCCTCTCCTTGGACGACCGTTAGATCACCATAACTGAAAGAGTTAAGAAGAATTACCTGAAGATCATTCTTCACCAAAATACAAGTTCTCACCTTATCCTCAGTGGACGGCTTGAACAATTTGTATCCTTTGACCCTTAAACCACAGACCTGGTTATCATTTAGCCAAGGCTCCTGGATTAGGGCCACGTCCACATTGGTCTCACTGAGGTAGGTTATCAATTCGGTCGAGGCCGCTTCACAATGATGCAGATTTATCTGCACCATCCGCAACCTCTTTGGCTTTATCATTTTTCGCGTAGCGAAATTTGATGTAGCCAAGCCCGAACGTAACAACCCCCCCCAATGAGTCCAGTTTCCTAATAGATTCCCGATCCACTGCGAATCGGAAATCTTTACCCTGGTTCTCTTTACAAGTCAATGAAGAAACAAGTTTCCATTGACTTGTATTGATCCCCCTATTTTGTGCTTCCAATATTCCCAGTATGACTTCCACCGGTTTAATGGGTGGTGGAATCCATACCGTGACTATTGGTCGCAGAGGCAATTCCGACGCTGGTATAACCTCCAGTTGCGCATCTGGACAAAGGTTGCCACATCTGTTGATCGCGGCTTTCAGGAATTCAAAAGTTCCTTTGTTACCGCAACCAACAGTCTTGACGCCCCTTGTCCAGTCTGCACCCATGAAGGCTATTTCACCCGGCCTGTGCCTTGCCTGGAAGATTTCGTCCATAAGTCTATCCTCAATCAGCCGCCACATTTCCGTACTGATTCTCCCATCTGGATCAGCACGGTCAATGACTGCTGCTTGAAGAATGTCCGACTTGGACGAATCCTTCCCCTTTTTGGACGATGAAGGTTGCACGTCACCAGATACTACCCGCTTTACTACTCCCTTATGAGAGTTTTTAAGCGGGCCACTTGGTGCATTACCAACCTTCTTCGCAGACGGAATCTGCTGGTCATCCCCCGACCTCACTCTTTTTATGGTTCCCTTAGGGGGACCTTTAAAAGAGTCACGCGGAATATGACCTGCTTTCTTAGAGGTAGAGGGTATCTCATCTCCAGGCAGAGCTCCCCTAATTGACCTCATTTGAGATCCTTTAGCGGGGCTCGCAAGAGCTTGATTTACCTTCTCTACTCTCTTCTCAATGAGTTTTTTCCCACTACCAATCCTTGCTGCCCTGTCGCTTCCCTTGAGAGAAGCTACAGGACTGCTGGATGGCTTGTGAGTATCACACTGTGTGACAGCGTCGACTTTTGGTTCCAAAGTGTTGGTAGACACGGACTCTTTACCCTTGCGAGCAATTTGCGGACCTTCCTCTACCTCCACTTTAAAACCATCGGGATAAGACAATCCCAGGATGTCACCGATGGAGCCATAGGTCCGTTCAAACCTGTAGATGCTCTTTCGGTGTTTCCTGCGAACATGCCTATCCCGCCCGTCTAACAGCGATGGGTCCTTTTTAGCCAACTTATTTATTAGTGCCTCCAGTGTCTCTCGCCCAATCCCCCCTATCCGCCACCTGGGGACGCGTCCGATGGAAGTAAACAGGTAAAGACTCCACACGGAGGGTGGATAGGATAATTAAAACAGAATTTTGTATGTTGAATCACTTTCCTTTTGGGTTCCAATAACTTTAGAAATATCCTTCTAATATCAATTAGGACACATTTATAGTTAATAGATCCTTTTTTTATAAAATTTATAACTTGATTTTAAAATTTAATTAATTTTTCACTGGTTGTTAATAAAGTTGATGTGATTGTCACCGATATTGAATAGATAATGACCTTTTTTTTTTTTTTTTAAGAAATGTGGTTTAGGTACCAAACAGAAAAAAATGCGTAATTAAAACTTGTTTATTGCCTTTGACAATAAAAAAAAATTGAATTTTCTCATTATACAATCTGTAGTGAAAAGAAGACAAAAATAATATGTACCGTGGAGGGTCATAAAAAAAGAGTGCAATTATCAAATTTTGTAATTATTTAAATCATGACCATATATGGTCATAAAATTGGAAATAGGTGAGAGTGCAAGTGGTCACACATACATCGCCATTTACATGCGTAAGTACACGCATTATTGCTTCGAGAATGCAAATAAGCCGACTGAGCAGCTAATGTTAAAAAGAATTTCTAGCATGCAATAAATAATGTTTGATTCATCAGTTTTAAAAGTTGATGTTAAATACTAGCATATTCGTATTTTTATAAAGACAATTTCAAAGTAATGTAAATCGCGAACCATCGCGAAATTCGTGCTAAAACTCGGTATTTGCAGTGTTGACAAATTTCATTAAATTTGAATGATTTATGGATTGATGATTTTTCTGTTTGATTATAAAAGAAACAATATGAATTGAAATAACTATTTCGTATTTATTATGACATTTTTTGTAATAATTCATAAACTATTGCAAGTCCTTGCATGCCACTTATCAAGGGTATACAAAACATTTGCACCATTAAAAAAAAAAATATATATATATATAAAGACCATCTTTAAGATATTTACCCGTAATCTACGAATCGCGAGATGTGGACTATTTTAATGTTGAAAAAAAGTCATATTGTACATCATAAGCGTAATTTTGATACCTTTAATATGACTTCTCAATGAATCTTGTACCATAAATATTTTGAAAGAAAATTTTGTGTATTCAACTTTGTAAATTGTTTAGTTATTTTAAATTATTAACTTGATAAAAGTATTTGAAATTTTGTACTAATCTTAGTTTTTATTAATGTAATGATTGTAACGAATATCATTAAATTCAGAGAGATAAGAACAAAATTTTTAATTTTCCGTATTTGTTATAAATGGAATGACACATCTTTTATTTGACGTGTAAAACACTTATAGTATTAAGTTCTAATTTTTCGTCAAATAACATTTCTTATTTTAAGGTTTTTATATATAAAAAAAAACAAATTTGTTTGTACTCTTTTGACTGAAGAATTTTTGGAGGAAACATTAACTTATTGTATTTTGGAATAAGTAATTTCCAAAATAGTTTCCAAGTTATACTAAAATTTTAATTAGAAAGCATTCTTTATTATTTAATTCGGATTATAGATTTATGGAATGGAAAGTTAGGAACTACCGTCCGGATTACCTGATAATTCGAATTATCGTGTTTATATTTTATTCATGAAATTGCTTAAAAATGAGCCAAATCAAATTTTTTATCAAAATTCGAATTTTTAACAAATATTCAATAAAAAAATGATTTAAAAATGTTACAAAATACTCACAATAATATTTCAAAAAATAAAATAAAACATCATAGTGCAATTAACTTATCAAATTTTAAGCTGGTGTTATAGTAAAACCATATGTTATTTTAAATTAAATAAAAAGTTGCTTAATTATTTATAAATTTTTTAATTTTTAAAAAAGATTTAAAATTAATTAAAATTTTGTTTTATTTGAATTTACGATATAAATTCAGTTACGTTCACAACTAATTGTAAACTTTATTTAAAAACTAATTAGTTATTTTATCATAATTATTTCTTATAACAAAAAAATTATAGCTTATTTAGTTTCCAAAAAATTTATGGATAAGTTAAACATTTGTAATTGTATTGGGTTTTACAAAGTTTATTTTGCTAAACACACTCTTTAAAGATAGTATTAGTCATTAAAAACACCAAATGTTAGTAACAGTTTAAATTTGTAAAAAAAAAACTAATAATATTTTTATATTTTTATAGTATAATAAATTAGTAAAAAAATGCGAAAAAATTATAAAAAAATAATGCCAAAATAATTCAAAAAGTGCTATAAAACGTGTCATATATAAATATAATTATAATAATTAAATTCTACTTTAAATTAATATTAAACCTTAATGTCTTTCGTGCAGACAGTTAAATGTGAATTATTTAAGTTCTCATACAACATTTTTCCAAGCACGATATTCTAGAATACCTTATTTGTATGTACATAAGTAAATGCAATATATACATAAGTGCAGTATTAGTAAATTAATTAGAAGCGCCTCTTTAATATATTTTAAACCGCAAACTATGTTATATGTGGATTTAATTATTTTATTATTCCTTAAGACATAGAACTATGGCAATAAGATCGCGTTGCAATTAAAAACGAAGACATGTTTTAGGAAATATTTGTTCAATAACTAAGCTTTCTTCAAGTGAAAGAAAATCTCAAATAGCGAAAAATAGTAGTTACAATTATTGTATTACAAAAAAGGCACTTTTTATTCTTTTGCCGTTTTGAGGGTAGTTCCTGTACTAAAGATCATGTCGCTCTCTAAATTCTAATTTTAGATTTTCAAATTAATTTAGAAGCAAAAGAATGTAGTGTTTTATTAATATTTAAATCTTGTGTATATATATTAGGGGTATAACTTTCAGTATTGAAAAAATATTATCTTTAAAAAAGTTTCCGCACCAAACGCTTTGTTTGGCAAATATATGGTAAACCTGGTTTGATATTTCAGTTTTAGGGTTAATATTAACCAACTAATTGAGAAACTTTTTTGGTATTATAAAAAATATTAAAATCATTTAAATTTTTTATCACAGTCATAGATATTTAAAAATGTAAAAATTCCTCAAAGGCTTTAGAAATTGGCTTCGGTGCGGAAGGTTTTGTTCCGAAATAACTTAGGAAAAACGATTTCTGGTATCTCTAAATTATGGCCCATAATGTGGTGTCCTGTAAATTTTATGTTGAAAAACAATCAAATAAGTAATAAATTATTTAACATTTTAAAATTTTTAAAATTTTGAATTTAATATAAATTTTTCGTTTTTTTTTTCCTTTTTATTTAAGGCTAAACATTTTGTATACAATAAAACGAGTTATCAAACTTTAAAATCGCTTAAGAAGTCAAAAATTTCATAAACATTTTCTTTATCAAATTTTAACGCAAAAATTTACTTTATTTGATGTTTGAAAATTAATGTATAGTTTTAGTAAATTATTCCAGAAGAAAACCAATATTGTGAATTTTTTTTTAAAACTAATTCTTGTAATGAAACAAACAAATTTTTGAGCGCTACTCTAAATTTGGATGCTGTATTGGACATTTTTTAAATTGCTTTATGATGTCCTCATAAAGGCCTATAACCAGTGTTGCCAGTTTAGCCTTTTTAAGTCTAAATCTAGCCTTTTTATTTTGCTTTTAACCTTAAAATTTTCGTTTTTTGATTCTTAAAATTGCCTTAAAAAAGCTAAAATATTAATATTTCAGCAACGAAGAAAATAATTTTTTATTTGTTAATATTAATTTTATTTTTACAAAATCATCCATTTAAGTATTTTTGTGTATTTATTCACACAGAAAATCTAGATTATTTATATTTGACAAAAAATGTTGCCTGCGGAGCTTCATTATCCAAATCAAAAATAACTTAACCAATTTTATAAACTTACTATATAGATTATTATAATTATTTTCTAATATACTTCATTAGTCATAGAAACTATTTACGAATATAATTTAAATAATTCTTATAAATGTGAATAATCATACAGAAATTTGGAAAAGCTTAATCAAAATGGAATTATATCCCAAAAATGATGAAAAAACAATTAAAAATATTGAATAATTTTTTTATATGAAAAATAACCCAAATTTGTATGGATATTTTTTGGATGAGTTTTATTGGGTAATTTTGCTAGCAGTGGTTTTATGGTTAATTTATAATTTATTACAATACTGCCTTTAAAAAATATAGACGATGAGGAAAAAAATTTTTTTTTCAAAATTTAAAAAAGTAAACTTTTTTCTGACCTTATATTTTGGAGCATTTAGTCTTTTTTGACCTTTTTTAAAGTTCTATTTAGCTTCTTTTTTTCTCACTTCCTGGCAACACTGCCTATAGCGAATGCTAAGACATTTCCCATTAATTTTCGCAAACTTTCTTCTAGCAATTAACGCATTTTTTCAATTACTTTTAAAAAACATAAAACATTATGTTTATTGAAAAAAAAAAGAGTCATTCCATTTAAAACCAACCAGATTGCTCCACACCTCTTCCGAATTTTACAATATTTTGTACAATCATTATACTAGCTAAAACTAAGACTGATACCAAATTTCAGATAATTTTGTAAAGTCGATCACGAAATATAACGAAATTTGAAATTTAAACAAAATTACAAAGTTGTATACACGAAACTACAAATACATTTGCAAAGTATTTCTGGTCCAAGATTCATTGAGATCTCATATTACGTACAACATGACTTTTATCTCATTATTAAAATGGTCCAGAAGCCATTGAAAGTTACAGAACGATACTTTCAGATAATATTTACAAAGGCTTCCTCGTCTAGATTTATACTTTTTACGAATTTAAAAATAACATTTTTTGAGATACGCGACCGCGAAATTTAATTCGCGAATTATCGACCATCCATCGCGAAAATCATACTAAAGCTTGGCTTTTTGCATTACCAGTGTTAATGTTTATATTCTTGTAAAATTTTATTAAATTTGGATGATTTATGGAAACAATTGGCAATTTTTCTGTTTGATTATATACGAAATAATACAAACTGAAAGAAATTCTCACATTTTTGTAATAATTCATAAACTATTGCAGGTATTAACATACTGCTTATCAAGGGTATTGAAAGCATTTTTGCTATTAATATATATATATATATATATATATATATATATATATATATATATATATATATATATATATATATATATATATTTAAAAAGACCACTTTTTGAGATATTTAACCGCGAACTATAAATAGCGAGATATTTTATTGTTGAGATAAAAGTTATGTTGCACGTCATGTTAAATGTAATTTTGATATCTTTAATATGACGTTTCAAAGAGTCGTATATCATAAGTACTTTGAAAGATATTTATAATTTTGTGTACACAATTTTGTAATTTTTTAGCTATTTTATACTTATAAATCGCTATATTTGACGAAACACTTGATAGAATTATCTAAAATTTTGTATCAGTCTTAGTTTTTATGTATATAATGATTATATTGAATATGTTTAAATTTGGAGAGTTAAGGCCCAAGTCTGTAATATTAAAAATTCAATATTTTGATTTCAAAATCATATAACCTGTACTTAGACTGTACGATTTAATGTCAAACCAAACTAAAATCAAACTTTTTTGATTTTCTTCAAACAGTCGTACGACTGTCGTATTCAATATAGCAACTTTATAATACAACAAAAGTAATTAATACATAACAAGTATATTAATATTTTCAAGTTAAGTAAATACATATGTGCTGAAAATATTAACTTGGTTTAAAAAATATTCATGAATACTTTTTATGTTAAATTATATGTACATAAAAATATAAGTCAATAGTAGTTGTTCATACTTATGTACATTGTATTTACAATGTAAATACATTTTCATGCTAGGAAAAAAAATACTTTAAATACACATACATATGTATGTACAAGTATATAGAAATTAAAATAATAAAAATATATATAAAAACAAACACGTAAATCTAAAAAGCTGCATGAATGTCGAAAAAAGTTTTAGTTTTGTTCCCTTTGTTTGGCTTAAAATCTAGTAAAAATAAAAACTTTTTATAGTTTTTGTTAAGATTTTACTTAAATATCACATTTCGTGACTTCAGTCCGGTAGTGAAATGTTCGTTTTTAGAAGTTCTTGTTTTTTTCTTTTTTTTTTTTTTGTAATTTATTTTTTTCGGCAAAAAGAAAAACCTACAAAAGTTTTTATTTAGCAGGAGTGATAATAATAACACTTGTTTTTTACCCATGTGTGTTTTTTATTACAACAGCATGATTTATACAATTTAAATAAGTTGGAATGAGAGAATTTTCTTTTTATTCTATTGTTAACATTTGAGCTAATTCAATTTAAACGAGTAGCAGGTCGAATGCAAAATACTCTACAATTTAAGTAAAACATAAATCAAAAATTTCTATAAATTATCAACTTCATACATATTTATTAGAATTTATAGACTGATTTGTTTGATTTGAATTTGATTTGAATTTTGTCGGTTGCACTTACATACTACATATCTCATAACTCAACAGGCACTACTGATTATTATAAGTGTAACTGAACTACAAAAGGTAATTCATACATATAAATATTAGGCCCGTCCAAAAATGTTTTTCAAAATAATAAGTTTTTTTTTATGAAATTTAAAAATTATACATGTTTTTAAGTTAGAAATAGAAAATATAAAAATTTATAATTTTTTTTTTACATGAGAGAGTGTTAAAACATAGCGTTTTCCAGAAAAAACTTACAAATTCAAAACTCAGGAATGATATTGCTTACAAGATTTCTATAAATACTTATATGACCAATAAATGAGTGAACACATTTAAAAGAATGTTTGTTAATGTCTTGCCATAAATAATTATTTTTTAGAATGGAAAACCATCTTGACAAATTTTACCGCAGTGCAGAAAAGTACCAAAACCAGAGGGATCTGAATCCGCCTGTATTGTTGTTGATTGTTTTGTTTTGTTATTTATGTTACCAACCAAAAAATTATGCACATCCCTACAACCAACATATCTGGGTATGTCAAGTTCGGAAGGCTCTAGATTGGTCCCTATCAAAAACTTCATTTCTTTCACCTAGAATGATCTCTGTAAAACTATCCTTCAGAAAAGTGTATAATCTTTATGTGTCCTTAAGGATTTTTTTATTTAGAAGAAAATATGTGGCGACAATATGACAACTTGAAGTCAAAAAAATACTAATTAAAAATTAAATTCATAATGGGGTATGCTGGATGTAAATGTAAGGTATACCCTTCAAAAAATGCCTATAACTTTTACTAAAAGAAAAAAAAAGATTTTTATATTTGTTTCTGCGTAATATTATAGTAAACATTATTATAGACGAATATATGAATTTGCAAATTAATATGACAACTACAGCTTAAAATATTATACTTATTTCAAAAATGAATTACATACCCGGGTATGATGGATATAAATGTAAGTGGTACCCTTCAATAAACGCTTATAAATTTGGCTATAAAAGATGTTTTACAGTTTTTTATCCGAAGTATTATGGAAAAGGATATTATTGACGAATATCTGAATTTTCTAGTTAGTATGATAATTACAACTCAAAATATTACATGTCAAAAATTAGAAACAGGTATGCTGTTGAAAATATCCTGCAGTTTGTGAAAAACTGCATAGATTTGATGTGAAACAACATTAAAACCAAACATCATATATTATTAGTTCGGGCTTGTTATAAAGTAGCAGTAATTAAAATTCAATATTATATTTGTCTTAATTGATTTATGCACTTTATAGTTAACGTTCAAAAAGTAAGCGTGTGTTCATTTCTTTTTTACAAAAATAAATAAATAAAATATGAAAACAACAGCGAATAGTCAAAGATGTATCGAAAGTTGGAAACGTACCTTCCTATACATCTTTTGGAAGAGCTTGTAACCGGGAAAAATTATTCATTTTCGCTGGTTAGCAAAAGCCAGCAGACTTTTGTATCTTTTGCTGCAACTAAGTAAATACTTAGGGCCGATTTTACGGTCATCCCTAAGTACAAACTTAAGCTGAAACTTAGTTAAGAAAATTTTAAGTGAAATGTCATACTTAAGTAAATTTCCGTTTTACAATTCAAAACTTAAGTTGACAAATAAAAACTAAAAATTCAGTAGCCATAGATTAATAAGATAATAAAACCTAACTCTTGCAACAATAAAATACATGTAGTCATATATATTTTGTTTTTGTATTTTGAAAAAAAATGAGTAATTTTTTTTGAAAATTTAGTTCGAAGTGCCTCTCACATAAACTTCTAATTGTATTCTATGGCAGTAGCTTTACATTATTTGAAGTTTTTCAGAAGAAATAATATTTTTCAATAAAATAATTTAATTTATAAAGTAAATAAAAGAAACCCAATTTTTTCTAATGATAAAATAGGAGAGATTGGTTAGTTTAGTAGCAAAAAAAGGAAAGGAAGATTGTTGTTTTACGAAGTTTTAAAGAATTAAGGAAAAAATATGAAAATATAAAAACAGGTTGTGGTCCATCCAAAAGATCAAAACGGACATTATAGTAATTAACATTTTGCAACCATCTCAAGTTATAGGAATTCCTAATGAATGTGATACAGATTATGGTAAATATACTTACATATGTTAATATTAATGTTGCAATCTTTATATAACATAAAAATTTGGAAGATGGAATTGAAAATGATACAAGTTCGATCTGTGAAAAAGTATCAGAAGGGGGGTCATAATACTTTTACAATATTTCCTGGGAACTTTGTACATTTATTAAGTTTTCTCTGCATGGATAACAATGAAAGTGAAAAAGAAAATTCTAGTCCAATATGGGAAAAGTTTTCAGAAGAAAATTTGAAAGTGAAAAACTTCAGATCAAAGGTAAAACAAAGGCCTTATCATCCTGAGTGAATTTGGCAAAAATCAAATCTGACTGGACAAAGACAAAATCTTAACTAGAATTAGAGATTTTAAAGGAGCAACATGGATATTTTTTTTTTTAAACGAAAAGACTTTAGAGAGAATTAATGATTGAAAAACGTAAAATGGGAATGGAATTACTTAAAATAGAAATAAGTAAGTATCAATAAGTTTTGTAAAAGAAATTATTTTTATTGTACAAAGGGGGTAAAATGTTTAACAATTTCGTAAAGTAGTTGTCTACAAGTAATCGTCTTGTCATATTATTAGTTTCTCTTACAGTTGATCGGTTATTAGGAGTAGTCATCGGTTATTAGGAGTAGTCAATACATGTGATATTTCCATTTCCATATCTTAGTTATTTGGCGGTCAAATCATTGTCTATACAACAAATATTACGTAGACTGATGTTGCTACAAGTACACTTTCAATTTCCTTAATTTTCATACGCATTCCCAAAGACAACATAGGAAAACGTCGCTTCCAGACTTCATATGACCTTTCAATATAATTTCTCCTTCTTATTTGCGACTCATTAAATACTTTTTCTACAGGAGTGCTAGCCTTTGTTATATTTGAATTAATAGCAATTTGTAATATTTATTTTAATTATCTTACTTGGGATTTCGAAAGTGGTGTTATAATAAATCTATTATTTGCGTACCCGCTATCTGCAAGAATTAATGAGTTATTGTATTTCCTTGAAGAAAGCCGATGGTATTTTTTTGTTTTTTTTTTAATTCTAGAACCGTGTGTCGATCCAGGTCATCTTGCCTCAACATCCACAATTTTCAACTTACTGTCACAGATGGTTTGCACATCTAAGTAGGCATCTTATTAACCTACATATATGTTTCCAAAAAAATTTTATGTATATATATTAGGAAAAAAAGTATACCCGGAAATATTATCTTTACGTGTGTGCAGCCTAAAGCTGCTGCTACTCTAGGAAACTTTGCAATTTTAAAAAATCCTTTTTGTATATTTTTCAATTCAGTTGTGGACAAAGTTTCCTCAAAACATGGGAGATACGAGTTATTACTAAGCATATGGTCTCTTTGGTACTCCAAAAATATCACCAATGGTTTGGTAAAAAGTAGTAGTAGTATAAAATCTTACAGCAATTAACATCATTTGCTCAGCTGAAAGAGCATGATTCGTGTAATACAAGATAAACAATAAAGGTTATTCATTAGAGTATGAAATTATGGGTGTTATACCAATTTGTTTTGTGTTCTACTGATTCCTTAATAAGTAATATATTACTCTATGCTGCCTCTTTACTCACTCGAAAATGATCACGGAATTCACGGCTATAAAAATTTGTTTGGATTTTCGTTTAATTATACTATTTCACAAGTCGGTTATCTTCGATTCACTTGTATTTTCCAAGTCAGAATCAATTTTTCTTCTTTTTCTTTTCTTCTAATTTAGACCATTTGTTTTAGTATTTTTGCAAATTTAAATCTTCTAATCTATAAAAAGTAGGAAAAATATTTAAATTCAACCTCCCCTATTTTAAAAAAATAGATAAGTCCTTCTTAGTATTTTGTTGGATATTTGAACGTTTTGAAGGGTGAGTATGTTAGAATTGATGGTTATAAATTTGATGTGACGTAGAATTCTAACTTGAAATATGCTGCAGTTCTCAGGAAGTCTATATAATTCCTGAACTATCCGTAAGGACAAGCAACCGTTATGCAATTTATTGAATCTTAAATACAATTCCCTTGACGGAAATCGTATCATAGATGTTTTCCAAAATAGATTTATGTTACCATAAAATCCTTGAGACTTAAAGTGAGGAGTAATTGCCCATGTAAATCGATTTGTTGTAGAATTGTGGAGAGACCAGTTCTTGAAGATCCCATCAAACCTGACTAAGTAAGCTTCTAGACATCATTGCGATCATGTATTCCTCGAAGGGTAGTAGATGTAGAATTACGATCAGAAAAGCCTGTAGTAAACTTCTCATGACACCTGTTATGTCTATCGACATACACCTCTGGGCTTTTTCTAGGACATTCCTGCGACTCTTTATTCTTATTGCATCCAGCCATACTCTACAATCATAAATTAGAATTGGTTTTACTACTGGCCGATATATACAGTTTACAATACAGTTTACAATTCTTTCCTATAGAACTCCTGACCTTTGTTTCTTTAGTAACCTGGTTCTTAATTTCGGTTGTTCCCTTTTGTTTGATAAATCTCACTAAAAAAGCTCAAAACTACCCTAATTATATGCGAGCAGTCATTCGTCACCATCTTCACTCCCTCAGATGAATTTGGAGAGAGTTGAAACAACATATTTCTTTTTGATTAAAAATTTTTAATAGTGGAAATAATAGGCAAAATAGTTAGAGTGCTAAAAAATAAGTCGTGGATAGGGTTTATAATTTCCATATATTCCTCAACTCCCGGGAATCGGGTTTTTACTTAAGACATTCCCGGGGCATTCCCAGGCATTCAGGAAAAATACAATATTATTTAAAAAACATGAAAACTAAAAAGCTTTATTTTACATACACCCAGAGAGATAATGATCACAATCATGTTCAAAATAATACCAATTAGTGTCAATAGTGTACGTGTTAAATTTCAAAACGGCGTATTCAAGCCCGTAATTTAAATTTGTTAACGCAGTGGTATGAAATTAAAACTAGATTTTTTTCGAATGAATACGACAGTGATTGAACTTGATACCGCATCGGTATGGAATTGAAAACGAATCGGTATCCATTTCACACCGTCTGTCTTTTACTTTATTTGAAAAGATTCAAAACCAATTAAATTTGTTTTTTATGTGTTGTCATATTTATTATAAGTATTATTTCAAAAAATATTTAAATATTATTAAATAAAATATTATTATATGATAAGCGTCGGTGCACAGTGGCTCAGAATCGTTTTTCATCGGCCAAAACTCTGTAGCTTTTGAATCGATAGAAATATTTTAAATTTTTTTTATAGATAGATATTTTCTTGAATTTTTTTCAGTTTTAATTTCATTAAAATCGATTCAGCAGTTGTTGAGAAACGTAATGCTAAAGTTTTTGTAGCATTTAGTATAAAAGAATAGACTTTTTGTTTTTTGAATAAACAGATAAAAAACATCTTAATAATAGGATAATTTTTTAACAGGTTCCCATTTTATCAATTCTAAAACAGGTTTCACCAGAACCGGTTCCACTAGAATCAGTTGTTTTTAAACAAAGATTTTTTAATGTTTATTTTGTTTTTTATTTAAATAACATTAGATGACAAAAATTTTTATTTTTTTATAATAACTAAAAGTTTTTTAATGTTTACTTTATATTTTGCTTAAATAACAATAAAAGAAAATTATAATTGTTATTCATTCTGTTGGAAATTAATATTCCATATTTAGTTCTATATTATTTCTGTCCTCTAGCAGCCCTTTTGCTTCTTTATCTAAGTCCGGATGTTTTACTTTCCATTGACTTCGAATGATAGAGATAAGCGGATCTGAAGTTGCCAGTAATATATTAAATAGATCTTCATTTGAAAAATTTCGTGATATTTTTCTGGTATTGTGCTCTCTATAAAATCTGTAATCCTTATTCCTTTTTTCCTGGGCTTCCCCTGATAAATTTCCATGTGATACTAAATGATGCTTCTCCATAATATAGGATTTTGTGAACTGTTGAAGACATTTTTTTTTTTTTTTTTTTTGTTTTATGTATTCGTGCCCATAATCACTAAATTTCTAGCATCAATTTGTTCATTGCACAGGAGTACATCGATAATTGTTTTAAATCTGGAAATAAGACTTGTATCAACACCTGTTATTTCAGATGCTCTTTCTGAATATGAAAAGAACCTTTTTGCTATGTCCCCATCATTCGTATTGCCTGATACTTGTTTTGGTTGATCTACAATCAATTTTTGAGATTTTAAATTTTGATTGCTATTGCTTAGATATATTATAGCAACTGAGTTTATATTCGAATACCAATGGCTTTTATCCTTTTCTTACATTACGTTCCTATGTAGCATAAATATGTAGAACAAAAAAGTGCTAAAAACTTAAAAGAGCTAAAATACGATAAAAAGATTTAGTAATAAAATAATAATTATATAATATACTTAAGATACCTATCACAACTTATAGGGCTTAATAAATTTATATTTGAGCAGGTATAACGGTACATTGATATATCATACCATTTCTTAACAAAAAAATACGGTCAATTTAGTTCTGATCAAATTTACAAAAATTAAACTTTTATAAAATAGCATAAAATATTTGTCTTTAAAAGCATGCCACGCCCACAATGACCAATATTTTGATCTAATTTTTTGGCGATCTTAGTTTCAATATGTTTACTATTGAATGGCATTAAAATTTTGGAAAGCAATGTTAACAAAAAAAATTTGACTTTTGGCCAATGAAATTAATTTCAGAGCCACCGTGCGGCGGATGTTTCGAAAACATTATATAATAATTTCATACACATATGTTAACAAGTTAAAACAACCGTTGTCGGTTTTGCAACGTAATTTTTCCCTCAGTGTATAATTTTCACTCAAATGCTTATTTGCAAATTCATTGTTATATTAAAAAATATACTCATACCTAAATCTACTCTTAAAAAGCCAGAAATGTTTCTGGTTATTCATCATCGACAATAAAAACTTAGAGAAAGAATATCGTTTTCACAGCCACAGAATATTTTTTAAGAGACGAGAATATTTTTTTTTTTTTTTTATTCTTACTGCGACCCCGATTGATTTCTCCAAAATATAAAAATAATAATTTTTTTAGTCTTAAATACAAATTCTCTTCCAATACTCGTCAATTTTACAGGTTTTTTGACAGAATTAATAAGAAATTGTCAAAAAAAACAACAAAGTAGCTATAAATTATTAGTACGAGATTCTGACTAAAAACTTTCAAGTTTGACAAATACTGGAACAGAGCTATAGAACGTGAAAGATAGAAATAAAAAATCTTATAAAAATCTTATCTTCTAAGTTTTGTGTTCTAATAGCAGTGGTTTCAATCATACAGGATTTTTTAAAATATTTAAGTAGTTTTGTGATTTCAGTATTTTTTAGTTCGAAAATTATTTTTTCTAGTATTTTAATAAACTCTTTTGAGATAATTACATCGAACTGTAATGTAATCATCTAACTAAATATTTGCTTGGTTAATCAACGTTCTTCAAAAATTGTATAGATTTTTAAAATGTTAGGAACTCACATTTTTGGTAATTTTTAATGAATAAATTCCCAGGAAATTTGTACCGGGAATTCTCGGGATAAAAACGCTGATTGTGGATTATAAAATATCTAAAATAGCCAATTGTTCAGGAAAGCAATAAAAACAGTTTCTTTCAATAATTTTTTAACATTTAGCAAACCAGTCTTCTGCGATTTATTAAAAATACTTCTACTAAACCTCACAGATAAAAATAAATCTTTCAAATCCATTACTCTCGAAGTTATTTGTGTTATGAAATGTATGTGATATGTTATAAAATGTTCAGATAGGTCTTTTTGTTTAACGAAAATTAATGGTATAAAAGAAAGAAAGATAAAAATTTATTTAGATTATAAATTAAGCAGCTTAAGCAGGTGTACTTCGTAACCCCCTATTGATGCATTAACTAATATTTACTTTGTATAGCGACTACTACTTTCCCTAGACTTACCCCACTGATTTCAACTGCAAAATTTGATAAGAAAATTTTTCATACAAAATTTTAAAACACCCACTGTAATAGCTTCCTCAGCCAACAAAAAAATGGAGCCACTGTAGAAACAATTTTTAAACTGAAGTATTTAATTACATACTTCAAAAAATAACGATGCAGTTTAATAAGGAAATAAACAGTAAATTGTAAATGAAAAATATAAGCAATAATTTAATAAAAAAAAGCATGCTTACGAATCAGTTTGCTGCATATATTTACTCGGTTTCTTTTTGTGGTGGAAAAATGTCACATCATTTTTGTGAGTTTAAAGATTAAGTTTAACATTAACGTAAAATATAATTATTTCTTGTATTCTTTAGCCGAACACGTGACATTTAAGAATTTGCCCTATTTTAGTATGGACGACTAAAGGTTGTAAGAGGTTGTACCACTGTTAGGCCTGCAAGCGAAGTTCAGAACTAAATTTTTTTGATTGGGAAAAATAAATTATAATTGTATTTTATTTAATAATATTTGTATACTTTTTATAATAATAATTATAATAAATAAGACAACAAATAAAAAAATACTTTTTTTAGTTTTAATTTATTTCAAATAAGGGTGGGTTTAGAAAACAGATGGTGTGAATTTAATCCCGATTCGTTTTTAAGTTCATACGAATACGGTATCAAGTTCAATCACTTTAGTGTTCATTTCGAATAAATTTAGTTTCAATTTGATACCAATACGTTAACAAATTTCTATTGCAGATTTTGACAAGCCATTTTCAAATTTAACACACACACACATGTCTGATACACTATTGACACTGAATGGTTTCATTTTAAACATGATTGAGTTCATTATTTCTCTGGGTGTTGATAAGGAAATTATTTCTTCAGGGTGTTAAGGCTTTTTCTGTAAAAATTATATATATATGCGATAAATAATATTTTCTTGGTATAAGGGTAACGCTCTTCAACTTAGTTTCCTATTATAATCTCAATTGTGGGGGATGATGAAACAGTTATTACCAAAAATGTTGAAGACTTTTATTATAAAAGTTATTTAGATATGGGATAATTATTATTTTGTATGTATTTGCCTCTACTCGGATCCTAGGATAAAGTAAAATATTAGAATTTTTAATTCATTACCTTGTTTAAAATATATTATAATCATAAATAAAATGGAAATAAAATATATTTTTAAAATGCAAAACGCTATTATACATATATTTATATTTTAAAAGTGCAAAACCCTCTGTCTGTCTTGTAAAATTGAAAAATGTAAAAATATTTAAACTTTAGTCGTGACTTTAAATAAACACTATAAAAGAAAATGTTTAAATATATACTTCGAAAGTAAGATAAATAGACAGTTTTTATTTTGCTCTCCTGAAAAGTTGTAGTTTTGAAGATAGATGTTTTTGAAACTGTATAAATATTCTTAAAATAAAATAAAAACAACTGAATAAAACTGTATTAAATTTCTTACCAACAACTAATTGTGACTAAAGCATTCTGAGACGCTGTTTAAGAAATTTTAGCATAATAATAAATAAAATGCGGAAACATTGTGTTAGAATTAATTCGATCGAATCAAACAATTAATTTTTTGATGTGTAATAGACAATATTCCACATTTACGAAAACCGTTTTCAAATTAGTTGAAAAATATGCCATTAGATCACACTTACCATCCAAAGTTCAAATTTTGAAAATTAATTTTTTTTTTTTTTTATTTCATTAGTTCAAATGTTTAGTAGGATATGTCTCTAAGCGGATATATATGTAATTTACAATGACATAAAACTTAGTCTGTCTAAATTTAAATATTCTAAAATGTTGGTCAAAGTCCATTTAACAATACATTTGCAAGCGCATAAAAAAACATTAACATTCAGTGGAACAGAAGTCTTAAAGTTTAGCAGATTTCAAATTATTAAACTTATATAAGATAAGAACCATTATAGTGTCCATTATGTGAAGGCATAGAATTATTCTGCAAAATTAATGTAAATACATATGTTGATTTTAGTTACATTTTTCAATAAAATAACCATTCTTTGATCTACTCAAATTGTGTAAAAGAGGTTAAAAAGATTTTAGTAAAATAAAAACATACATTTTTACATAAAACAATTTCTCAGAGTAACTATTTTGGTAATTAACATTATATTTTGCTTTGTATTTGTTATTTTACAGCCACATTACATTTATTTAGACTATCTGACGGTTCGTCCTTCTGGACTTGTAATTCAATCCACTGTGCACTGATTAAGGACGCAAAACTAAAGAGTTTAAAGTCAAAAAAAATAAAAAATACTTTTGAAAATCTGCATATAGCCCTTACAGTAATACGTAAAATGTTTGTGAAAAATCACAGGATATCTAACATGTTTGGACAGAGTCAAAAATTTCAGGTATGCTGTTAAATGCTTTTCTTAAAGACATTACTTGCTGTACCAAATGTCATATCATATGGTTCTTTTGGCAGTAATATAAAAGAAAGAGAAACGATATCTTAAAAAGAATTAAATTTTAATTTGAGCTGGGAACATCCATAACTTTAATTTCAGGGAACCCCAATGATTTATGTATATACTACCAAAAAATTAGCAAAACTTAGCAGATATTCGGCCATACACACACACACTTATATATATCTCAAATCTTTTATTGTAAATATTATAATTTGTCACACTATTTTACTTGTATAGATGCGACTTTAAAAGTGTTACATACTTCAATATAAATTTATTGTACAACATGTATGGTCAACTCGTGGGATGGTGGTAAATAAAAATTATTCTTTGTTACACGGTCTTTTTTTCTCTCTGATTTCCAACATTTTGGTAAAACGTTTTTAACTTTTATATCCGCCATTACTGTTTTTGTTAAGGTTTTAGTAGATTTTTTTTTATTTTCTTTTCATTCCAATTTCTTTTTCCCAAAAAATAAAACAACAATTGTAATACATAAAAAAAATAAAAAAACAATACGAGTTCAGTGTATAAAGTGTGGTAAATCAAAGTCTGAAAAGTCCGTTAAACACTTCTTGTTTTCCACCTGACAGGAATTGAAAAAATGTTTAATTCGTTTGTTTGTAGTTTTCATTTTTTTTTTTTTTTTTTTTTTTTGCTGTTGGTAGGTTCTTTTATATTTTTTATTTATTTGATATTGGATTTTTATTTTTTCTTTATTTATTTTATTTCTTTATGCTAAGGTCGTTCAGCCAGAGTCGGTCATACAACAGTTTGAAGCAATTATCGCACATGATGTAACACATTAAACACGAAATAGATGGCAAAAGGTGCCGCCATATTGTAGTGATTTTATTTAAACCTTTTTACTCGTGTGATGGAATGAACATTTTCTATAACGTAAAAAAGCATTTAATACAAAAGGACGGAGACTCTTTAATCTGTCTTTTGACTTTTATTTTACTTGAGTACTATGAAAAACATTAAAAACATAAAAAACACTTTTTAAATATTTAAGTTTCTAAATGTGAGAATACAGTGAAAGTTATTATATGAAATGCACTTGAAGAGTTGTTTAATTTATTTATATTGTTTACTTAACAACGTAAAATACAAAGTTTACGAAAAAAAAAAAACATTACTCAGTTTTAATGAAATAAATCAATCACTCGTATGCACTGTTGACAGATTTGACGACTTATCGTTATTTTGATGATTTTTGGTATTAAAAATTGGCTTTTGACGATTTAACGATTTTTGTCCTAAATTTGACGATTTTTCTAAAAGAATATTTAGAACTAATTTCAGCATTTTTTTATATTTTAAAGTAAATTAGATATAAATAATTAAAATAAAAATCTTCTTAAATTTACAATGTAAAAGTTTTTTTGAAAGATTTATGGGAACCAATATAATATTATATTCGATTCAATCATGTACGCTTTTATTATGAAATGACGAATAAACACTTTACAAAAGGTCAAAAGAATTTTACAATTTTTATACAAATTTTAATTTCATAATCAACAACTTTACAACTTTTCAAAAAATAGAAAAATAACTTATTTTGGAATACATTGAGATCCCTAACTCACTTAAAATAGTAAATATCTGCTATACTATTTATCCGATTGCAAAGATTTAAATATCAGTTGAAAGCTTGTAAATAGGCATCTATAAAAACATAAATAATTTTCTCTAAAAGTTCATTTAACTTTTTTTAATATTTTGTAATTTTTCCTTAATAAGAAAAATTGTTGTATGTCCAAAAGCAGCTTCGCGAATATATTTTTTCATCCTTATCCAATTTTTTGATAAAAAAAAAAGTTTTTCATACGAGTTTCTTTGAGGAAATACGTTTTTCAAAAACCTATAACTTCAATTTCAATTTGTACATCAATATTTTCAGCGTTAAAAGTACAATTATTATTGAAAAAATAAAAATATCGAAATTGAATCAGAGATCTCAGTTTAACCTTTTATATATATATATATATATATATATATATATATATTTGGTTTTAAAATCATACCAAATTACATGTTCATCATTTTTATGCATATAACATTACACTTAATACTACTACTTGATTTTCATAATAGGCCAACAATATTAAATTAATGTAATTTTTATCATTTTATTTTCAATTATCAATATTTCAATGTTATCAAAAATAAAAAAATTTTTCATCCAAAAATGACAAAAAAAAACAAACTTATGATGTGACGATTTAAAATAGTCGATTTGACGATTTTGACTTTTTTTTCTCAACATTTGACGGTTTTTCACCAAATTTATCGACAAATATACTCGTATGTATCCCTCTATTTTCATATTTCGACTGTTTTCAGTATCAGCCCATCCACTCGTAACAGAATATGTAAGGTTTTTTCTACCATAGAGTGTCAAATTCGCTCTCTGAGAAAATTATCTCACGCGTAGACTCAGATATTAGTATTATAAAAAATATTATGAGACTGTTGTTATCAGGGTTATCAGATTTTTTTTAACCTCTGTCGCCAATTGTTAATAATTTGTAAATGTAAATTCAGGTTTAACAAAGCCAACGATAATTGCAATTGCTAATAATAACACTGTGCTAGTTACAACAAACTGGGCACCCTACTGGTAAAGATAATTCGAGTACGCTGAATTCAATTATGACAGCCGTTTTTCGAAGTTAACACTCGTATTTGCGATATTTAGGTTAACTTAATTAAACAATAAATCGATTTAATATAACTCCAATCATAAATTAAATCAGTTTTAGCCCAATTTTAAATATTTTATATTTTTGTCTGAAAAGTTGCTCATTGGTAACACTGTTAGTTTGCTTACAGAATTATAGTAATATTTTTTGCCAGTTTAAAGTTTTGTTTAGTAGCGTTTAATATATATTTGAGAATTAATTATTCAATGAATTCAATGAAATCTTAATTGTTTGTATTATTTGAATTCAAAAGTTAACCCCCGTATTCACAAACCAATTTTAAATTTAAAATACATTTTAGAGACGAAATTGGTATGAAAAATTTAATTTAAAATGCATTTTAAATTTAAAATTTATTTCTGAATAAGAGAGTAAATTATTAAATTTAAGCTAAAAAACTTAATTTTCCTAAAATCTCTTTTAGCCTTTCAAAATCGAATATCTCAAAAACGAGCGCTTTTAAAAATGGTTAACACCACTAAATTCAGCGACGTCGATTTAGTTTAAGCCAATAGGTGCCCACATTGTTAAAAAAATTAGGTTCATTTTCTAGCACAGTATAATTTAATTAAAAATAGAACTTAAAATACACTTTTCGGACATTTATCCTCATTTTAGGTTATCAACTTTTAAAATTTATTGGACTTATTATTATATTTTTTAAAAGATTAATTCTAACATTATATAACAACGTTGGTTTCGTAAACTAAGTTGAAGCTATTTACGAATTAATTAATCTCAGTTGTAGACCTCGGGTATACATTTAATGTCAGACTAACAATTTAATATTAACCAAGTCCTGACGTCGAACTGTTATTTCGTTCAGATGTAGAACAAGGAGTTATTTTTAAGTCTTTTCACGCAGTGACTTTAAAGTGATTAGGGTAAAAATAATAACTCATCTTCGATATGGCTAATAACTTTATATAAAATAATTTGTAATATTTCACTGAATTGAAAATGTGCACTTAATCTCTTGTGCTCCACTATATATAGTGCTAAAGTATGCAATACTTAAATCTTAAACTGTGCTATAGACTAGACTAGACTAAACTTCAAATCATAAATCACGCCGTTTCTTTTTATTGTTAGCTATTGACGCAATAAGGCAATTTTTGTTGCTGTTGTTTATATAAAAATATATTTTATGATTCTCTAAGTATGAACATTTTGTCTGATAATAAAGTTTAATTCGATAAGTATAAATGTCATAAATTAAAATAAATTATTGATTATTAGTCGAATAGTGTTTTTCCTATAAAAGTATTTCTATTCTTAAAGTCAATGAAGGGAATTACATTAGGGTGATCGACTCATTTTTAAAAGCGGTTGTTTTCAGTTTAAGTCGGTATTTTCAAAATGCTCATTTTTCGAATGTAGAATAGAGCGGTTTTTTTAAACAAAAAGAACGATTTAAAAAATTATTTTAAAAAATATATTTACTAATTTTAAAAAATATATTTACTAATTTCTAATATTTGAATGAAATTTTAGGAATATTTATGTGTTAAATGATTAATAGTCATAAAGTCTAATTGCTTATTATTTTTTATGAATATAGATAGTTTAAGGTTAAGTTGAAATTAATTCCGTAAGTTCCCAGTAAAAGATTAAACTTCGAACCAAGCAAGTTTGTAAGGGAGAAAATAAAATAGCACTTTCACATTCCTTTAGGAATGGATGAATTTTTTATAACAAGTTTCCAGTTGAAAGCAATATATTTTCAACATAATTGCTGAAAAAGAAACGAATATTTTATTTATAAAAAATACGTGGATTACCTTCACGTATTATTTTCTTTTTTAAAAATTAAAACTTATTCGCTTAGTCCATCGTAATAAGGCTTATATCGAATCGCATAAAAGAAAATTTATTTTGCAAAATGCCACGTTAGTGACATGCACGAGGAGTGAGTGGTACAGACATTCATAATGTTCAATCTAAAAAATTATTACACTTAGATCACTCAAGCTTTGTGGAAACTACTTTCTTTTCATATTACATTGAAGAAATGAAAGTAGACGGTTAGATCTAGGGGAAGCAAATATTAATTTTCACATGTCTAAAGGAGTATTTCCGTGAAAGCTTTAAAAAGTAACAACAATTTGTATATCAAATTTCTAAATAGGCAGTAGTAGCCCCCATATAAAGTAAGTATTAATTATCGCATCAAAAGATATAGCGAAGCTAGTAATATATAATACTTGATCTCAGATTTAATGATTATTTTTTAGCATAATTACATGTTGTTTCCCAAAATAAATTATTTAATAAAATTTAACTTGATTGCTGTAAGATTTATTGAGTTTTTCCTAAAAAAATTTAGTTTTTTGATGGTAATATAAACTTGAAAATTTGCACTTAAAAAATAAAAAATGGTTTTTATTAAAACAAGTGTTTTATTAATATTATAATTTATTTAAATATTATAAAAGAAGGCAAAACTGAAATTTATTAACTGTGTCAAAATTTTATTCACCATTTTTTATTATATTCAGAAATTAACAAAATTTCTTTCATAAAGAAAAAAATAATAAAAAAAATGTTTTTACAATATTAAATGATGCTATTTGGACAAGTTTAAAAGCTAATACGTCCTCTACATTACATTTCAAAATTAGCTTTAATGAAGATCATTTAAAAATGGCTTAAATAAACTCAATTAATCTGTTTCTAAATCTTCAATCTTGTTTCTAAATGTCAAACTCCTCAGAAATAAAATGGTGCATATTAAAGTTAATTTCAAATTTTCACATTTTTAAATAAAATAAAATTTGAAAAACATCCCATGAAAAATTTAAAAATGTATTCAAAATGTCAAAATATGCCGTTAATAGTAAAATATGCAAAAATATGCACTTACAAATCAATGCCAAAATGCTTTATTTGTTCTGAAATGAATAAATATTTTATCGATGGCTTTACTAATCGCCCAAGAAAAAACATGCAATTACATATTTGTGGTTTCTCTGGTAATAAGTATTCTAAAAATGAACTCTCAAATAATTTACTTTCGAAAATAAAAAAGGTGAAACTATTTTTTAATAACAAAAGTTTATTAAATCATTATTTATGCGCGCAGAGAAAAAAAATATGTTCTCATCGTTAATTTTATTACATTTTAATAACTCTGCGAACATGATAAAATTTTTTTGTTTAAATTTTGCCATTTAAGTTTTAATATGGTTGACTGCAAAAGTTATATGTTTTTAAATATTTTTTACCAGAAACAAAATTTTATTAATATGAAAAATATCATTACTTCTACAACCATTAAATATTTGCAGTCTTTTTCCTTGTTCTTAAACCATATTCTGTTTCTAAAATATTAATATTATTATTCCCATGACAATAAAATATTTATTCTTTTCACAAACTTAGTGGAAAAATGTATATATTGTTTGTTTTTAAATATATTTTGTTTTTAATTTTCGTTTTCCAACTTCATTGTAATTCTCATTTAGTTTATATATGAATAAATATAAATAGATAAGGTTTGGTTATACTTCAAGCCATATAAGATATTGATTTACTACCATTAAAGGGTTTAGTTAAAAAAAAACATATCTTGCATTTGAACCACGTATGGTGGTACAAATAAATATAATGAGCAAATAATATGTAAATATTTTTTTCTTTTTTTTACAAATGAACAATTTTCTGTATTATTTTCAATAAAAAGATTTGTTATTAATACGTTTTATTTTAATATATGATAAGATGGAATAATATGACAAAATGAAATAATAATATGATAAGATTGGATAACTATATGATAATATTGGATAATAATATGATCAAATGGAATAATATGAAGAAAATCATAATAATATTATAAAATAGAGTTATAATATGACAATGTGGTATAATAATATAGTAAGATAGAATAATAATATAATAACATCAAATCATTATCTGATATAATGGGATAATGATATAGTTAAATTATTTAATTATATGTAAAACTAGAGTTATAATATGAAAAAGTAAACCATAAAATCGAACACAATATGCAAATTATTATTTATTATTAGCTCTATTTTCCGCTATGAATGTTCTTCTAGAAGTTTTTGAAAAATGTTAAATTCTTGAACAAATAACAGTTATAAAAACTGTCTCTTTAAAAGAAAATGTCAGAATTTGTTAGAAAATTCTACAATATAAAACGAGTCAGCTCAGTGGAAACGCTTTCAGATGTTATACTCAAAAGTGGTTATTTTCAATTCAGTGGAAACATAACATTAAATGTTAATTACAAATTACACAACAATACAACTTATACAATTTAAATTTTTTAAAAGTAAAAAAACCCTCTATCTCTTTTTAAAATTTCCAATATTGTAAAATAAAAAAAATATTATGTGTAATATTTAGTCCTCAAGATAGAGGGTTTTGAACCCAAAAAAAAAAATAAAAATAATGTATTTATTTTGCAATATAGAGGGATACAAAAACATTGATAAAATTGGAAAAAATAGGAATTTTCCTTTAAGATTTACATCGTTGATGAGGGTTATTATAGAGAATAATAATGAAATCAGTTTCATGAAATTCTGAGATATATATATGGTTTCGGATATAGGCGCTCAATATCTTTTATTTTAAAATTAAGTAAGAAAAATATAAGCGGTCAAGCCCGATCATATGATACCCTGCACCATTGTGTACGTGCACCAAAATTTGGGGAGGTGTCTTATATTACCTGTGGCCAACTGTAATAAATTTTAAATAAAACATACGAATACAAAATATTACATTTATATGTATTTATGAACTTTAGGGCAATTGCCGAAAATGAGCCTTACATGGAATCTATGATAAATTCTGGACCGATAGTCATAAAATTTGGCATTGGTATTTCTACTAATATAAAACTTATTTGTGTCGAATATTAACTCGAATTTAACATTTGTATGGGATTTATACACGTTAAAGTGATTTTCGGAAGAGGGGTTTATAGGGGAGCTATGGTCAATTATTATTAATTTTTTTCTACATTTAGGGCATTTATTTATTTATTTATTTATTTAAACCCCTAAAATTAATCCCCATAAAATTAAACCCTTATTCCGGGCGGACTTTTGTATTGGTGAATTAATGAAAAAATCATAACCAATTTCAATAGGTTTTGTACGTGTGCCAAAATAATTATTCGTGCCAAGTTTCATCAAGATATACATATTTTAAATTGCGACCTGTACGTTGTTCATAAGGTTTACATTGACAGCCAGCTGACCAGATGAGCGGACTGACGGGCGTACTTCATTAAATCGATTCAGAAAGTGAATCGGTATACTTTAAGATGGGGGTCTAAAGATGTTTTCTGTACGTTGCAAACATCAGCATAAACGCATAATAACACCACTGCTTATGGTAGTGTAGAGTACATAAAATTAAAAAAAATTTTATATACTATATATTTCATAAATTGAATTAAAACAAAATTGTTTTTTTTTTCATATTTTTGGGCCGAAATTGTCAAAAATTACCATAACAACAAGTTTTGTATTTTTTTAATTTTTATAAAGAAAATGTTTATGTTTATAGCATAAATGAATGAGGTTTGAAGGACCTTTTTAGTTAAAGGGTTTTATTATACGAATTAATGAACGGTCTCAAAAACTTAAGTTGAAAAGGCCTCATAGATTGTTGTGAAAGTATCCCTCTACACTAATATTCGAAAAATTATGATTTTGGAGAGAAATCATATTTTGATAAAAAAAAAAGAAGAATTCTGTTTTATATGAATTTACCTAATAATGTCACAATTTTTTATTTTATTTAAAATTTTATTTTCTCGTCAATATGAGGTCTCGTTAATATGAGGTTTTATTGAAATACCATGTATGGATCAAAATGCATTCACACAAAATAAAAATTATAAGGTCGTGATAACAATTTCAGAAACGGAACGTCGTCAATTTTGGTGCATTTAAGAATTTGATTTGAAGAGCGTTAAATGTTTTATATATTTTTATTTTAAGTGAACGATTGGATTAAATTTTTCTTTATTACTTAATTTTAAAGTAAATATTTTAAAATTGTGGTTACACACAAGAATTATTAAAAATCTGCAAAAATCTTTTATGCAGAGTTAGTTATTGGGGCGTATACATGCTATAATTGATTAATATTACTCATAGGCTCACAATGTCACATTGAATACTAAGCACATAAACATATTATACTTGTTTGTGAAACATTCTGGTGGTCTTTCTTTTTTTGGTAATAAATTTATAAACTTCTAGAATTAAGAAAATTAGAAAGAGAAATTAACATGTTTTCCTATTTTTATTATCTGAATGTTTTTGCCTATTTTTAAAAAACTTAAGACAGATACAGTTTTTTTCTCTTTCCTAACCCTAAGGTTTCCTCATTTCTGAAAATAAAAAAATACAAATTCTTCTTCTACATTCTTTTTTGAATATGAATAAGTGCATCATTATGTTACATAAAATCTAAAATCTAAAAAATACCCTTTTTACCTCAAAATTTGCCTCTTTTGGAAAATTAACATAAAAAAGCTTTATTTCCAAATAATCACACGTCTTTGTAAACACGCGTCTTGTTGTATTTTTAGGTAAATATTGGCAGATTTTTTATTTATTAATTAGTAAATTAAAATAATTAATAGGATTTAAAAATCCAAAAAAATATTAATAGTTTTTTCCGTTTTTTTTTTCTTTTTTTGTCAACCTCATAATGCCATTTCTTCCCAAAAACAGTTTTTAAGAAGATATGACAATCTTAGCGCCCTCTGGCGCCAAATGTAAATGTTATTAACTTTCAGCAAACTAAGCTTCAATCCATTCAGTTTTTTTATTTTTGACTATGAAATGTATCACTGTATTACGCCTTTTCCATTTTCATAATGTTTTTTAATTCTGCTGAAATAAATTAAAAACGTGCGATTACGTCCTTCTACATTTTAAGTAACGATATACTATTTTTAATATGTACAAAATTAAAAAATGTTTTATAACTTTATTACTAAGTAACGGGTAGGACTCTAGATTACAAATCTGTGTCAATTTTTTCCATCTATCTGAATTGGACTTTTTGCCAAAATATCGAATTCGTGATACAGAGTTTTCTAGAAGATTTTGTGCAAAAAATGTTTTGAATTTTGTGTCGAAATATTTTTTCAAAAATGGATAAAATTGAATACTTTTTTTTCATTTTATAAGTAAAATACTGAAAAGTTGTTTTGTAATCATGATCCATCGCAAAATTGATTCCACAAATTTGTTCACCAGAATTCTTTCGTGGATCAAAATCCCAAAATCCCCTTGTGGATCAAAATCCCATTTAGAAAAATTTTAAAATATTTTCCCATAAGAAGCACAATTTCGAATAGTTTTTCAATTTATCTGCTCCAATACTATTAAATTGTTATTAAAATATGTAATAACTTCAGGACAAATATAAATTGTTTTTGGCATAGTTGTTTAGTTTCTATTCTAATCTTAATTTAAGTATAATAAAAAATTTTATATTTTCTACTGTTTGTGTTAAGGAATATCCCGAAAAAAGTTTCTCTCATACTAGGACAACAAACAAAACACTTTATAATCATTTAACGTTTTTATTTGCTCCATATAAAGTGTCATGTTAAAATGATTGATGAAACAATTCTAGCTGAGCAGCAACACAAAAAAAATTATTCTATATAGTATTTCTTTCCTTTCAGTATTATTTAGCTAGTAAAAAGTTTATTGTTTTGGTTATTTGTTTTTTTTTTCAATTTATCTCAAAATATTATCGAAATCTTTATGGAAGTAAATCAAAATAAAAAGTTAGCCATTATGCAGTATTTTTATTATATACTGGACAAGAAACAAATTTTGTTCAGTTGTTTTTTTGCTTTTCAAATATAGATAATGTGCCTTGACAGAGCATATCGTCACCTAAAATGTAAAAGGCCCTAACCACACTTTTTAATTTTTTTGCTTCAAAATTAAGCAATAAATTAAAATTGTTTAATCGTTAACTTAAAACAAAAAATATATATAAAATATATATAAAATATATATAAAATATATATAAAATATATATAAAATATATATAAAATATATATAAAATACAAAACACTCTTTTAAATGGAACTAATTTTACAGCCTTTTTTGTTTATGAAGTTTTTATTACGGCCTTTTGACTTTTCTTAATATTGATATCATTCTTGATGATATGAATTTTTTGTGCAGATGTATTTTGGATTAGTACATCATTCGATTTTCGCATTTTAGGTGACGACATAAATGTTTATTATGAATTATTTCAAAATATACAGTATTTATTGCAATATAACATAAAGAAATGCAACAAATATATAGGAATAGAAATGCCAATATAAGAACTTATTTTTCACTCTAATAAGTACTTTTGTTTTAAATTGAAATTTAAAAAGAAACAAGATTCCAAATAGATGGAAAAATAGATCTCTTTGAACGCAGACTTTTACTTAAGTAAAAAATATATAAAATGGATTCATGTATTCCTTATCAAATCCAACGATTTTCCAATCACAGAAACTATGACTTAATATGGAAATGACGTGTCTCAATTTTTTCTAAATCAATTTTGCAGGTAGACCTCTTTCAAATACTATTTCTTTAAAAATTAAGTAAATTAATAATACAAATGGGTGACTCCATATCAAAACAGACAAAAACATGTCATTTTCGAATTTTACATCTCCGATTTCAATGAAATTCACCACAGATATTGGCTATTGGAAGTGTTTACCAAATCATAAATCTTTAGACTCTAGTCCAAAAAAAAAAAAAACAACGAAAAAAAGCTTAAAAGTTTGCAAAGGTGACTTGCAAAATATACACACATGGTAAATCATTTTTACCTTTATAATTATATGTGCAAAGTTTATTTATATCAAAAGTTCAATAGTCAAAGTTGGACATTTAAAAAT
Organism: Protocalliphora azurea; assembly: GCA_932274085.1. NCBI lineage: Eukaryota > Metazoa > Arthropoda > Insecta > Diptera > Calliphoridae > Protocalliphora > Protocalliphora azurea. Next base: position 48,452,757 of record OW026521.1, on the reverse strand, counting down.
CAAACCATTATATCTCAAAAAATAGTATTTTTAAAATTCTTAAAAAAATATCATAGTTTAGAAATTTTAAAAGTTTTTAGCAATTAAACAAGTACACCTTTGAGAAGTTTTTACCTTTTTTTCATTTTTCAAAACGTCGTATTTTTGGACCGGAAACAACCATGGGTCTAAAAATTTAAGATTTGGTTCAATCCCATTTTGATGCTGTTAATTTTTTTTTTAAAATAGTCTAAAAAATTATTTTATACTAAAAAAAAGTTTTTGTCACTTAGAAAGTGGAGTGTGGGATGGTGTACTGAGTAAGACATTAGACATTAAAAACGAATGGTTAATTTGTGTCCAAGTTCAAATCTCACTGAAGGCAAAATTTTTTTGTTTTTTTATTTTTATTCTCGTTTAGGTACACATTTTTGAGCACCCCTACAGTCTAAAAATAACTACATGAATTTGTTGACAACTCGAACAAAAAGAACTAGTTATTCAGGCAAAAAATAGGTATTTATTTTTGTTTCCAATTATAACTGCTAGCTTACCAGGAAAGCAAGGCTTTTGTTAGGAGGTGTTACAAGAGAAAAAACTAATTCAATTGAAGGCGTATTTTATTCTCGATAATTATTACTTAAATATTTGTTTAAAAATAAAGACTTAATTTTACTTTAACATTAAACTATACTTATAAAACCACAATAAATTAAGTTAGTGAATATTAATAAGTTAACAAATGTTTCCCAAATTTCCCTTCAAATATTAATATTTAGTACATATATTTTTTGAAATAAAATATTATTTTTAAAACCGGTTTTTATGTCTGAAAACCCGGGTTTATCGACATTCGAAAAATGAACATTTTGAAAAAAACTGTACTTAAACCTATTGATCGCATAGGGTCATATTAACTATCATGATATAAAAAATAAGGCAGTTTTAAACAATTACTTGTTTACAAAACTAAGGATTTTTGAAGTATTATTTCAAACGGTTACGTGGATTAGATTTCTTGTCTCTGCTCAAACTTAGTTGAAAATATTTTTATGACTTTAAAAAAAAAAGTAGATGTGTCTAATTTTATTACTTTTTTTAATTTTCTTTTAAGTATTATATTAAATTTTTATTGCCATTTGCATTAGGATAGATCATTACATCTTGAATGTGTAGATAGATTTAAAGACGTTTTTCACATTTGTGTGTGTGTGATAATAATTGATATTCGAAGGGGTCTTATTTAACGATAAACGAAAACGATAAATTCGAAAACACAAATGTACTATTTTAATTTTAGAAAAATTTAGAAGAATTTTACTTTAAATAAATTTGTTAGTGCATTATAACCACTCAATAGTTAAAGCCACTTTAACAGTCTCTGACAAGGATAACAATTGATGTCAATGATTTTTCAAGATTATGGGTAATAACTTTGATAGCATTTTTCAATTTCTTAAAATCAACTGCTTTCACATCGGTAACATACATATATATTTAGTACAACAGTGGCCAACTTACAAATATTACATTCACAAATTACTGCATTCAAAGATGCATATATTTTGTTGGTTACTCTTATGATTACAGGCCTTTTTATGTAACATATATGGGGTGCCGGTTTGTACTTGGCCTTCAATAATGGCAAACCAGACATCCCGGGCTTTTACTTACATTACTTTTCGTATTTGGTATACAATTTTTCAAATTCTATTTCTATACAATTCTAAATAATTTTTAAATTTATTGACGATATAATCTAAATTTTATATAAATATGGTAGCATTATTCTAACATTTCAGAAAGTGATTTTAAATTAATACAAACAGAATGAAACTGCCTTCCTTTTCTTTATATCATGCAAAAACATTTATTTCGAATAAATTTGTTTATTTTTTTTTTTTTTTGTCATTTATGAAAATTTCAGTTTGATATTTCGAATTAAAAAAAAAAAATTAGTTAAAAAAATAACAAAAATTCATCATATTTTCATCAATAGTTTAATTTTTTATTTTTATTTTGATCGAAATGAAAAATATAAATATCATTTGTGATATTTATTACAAAAGTTGAAAACTGTTTTCAACTTTTTTCGTCGTATAAAAAAAAACAACAATTTCATTGAATAACAAGTGAAAATGTTATATTCGGCTTGGCCGAATCTATTAGAATATCCAAATTATTCGCTTTCTTAATTTTTCGAATAAAACTAACACTTCAAATTATGCATTTTGGTTTATTCGAATTATTCCATCACTTATTAAAATTATTCGAATTGTTCGAATAATTCAAAATATAAAATAAAAATGTAAAATTTTTATAATTCAAATTGTCAATACAATTCCATGTTTAATTGTTTAAATTAAATTAAATAAAAATAAAATATAAATATACCTATTTATTATACAAATAGTTATAAATATGATTAAAAGAAGTATTATATTAAAAATTAAAATTATTCATTTTGTTTAAGAGATATCAGCCGACAAGTATGAACTGAAATTGCAATGAGCATGCTCTGTTACTATTATTTGGCAAAAAACTTTTTTGTTTATTAAGGATTTTACCCATTTTCAATAGAAAACAAACCATATATCAGATAAATTTTTGAGTCAAATTTTGTCCCCTTAAGTATCCAATCTTGCTTTCAACAGGCAAATGGACAGACGGAAGGTAGATCGACTCATAATCTTACCAATACAAAGAATGTGTACACTTTATGGTATCTTAAATGATTTTTCGACATGTTACACGGAATGACAAACCCAATGTACCCCCATCTTTTTGATGATGGGTATTAAAAGATATTTAAAACGTATTCATATATAAATAAAAACATTCAAATAAATAAAATAGTAGTAAATATATTTTGAAACAAAAACAAAAGTATGAATGAAAAAACAATAATTTAAACATTTTTTCATATTTACTTTAAAAAATATTTTTTTTATCATGATGGATATTTACATTAGAAAATAAAAATCCCTCACACATTTCTTTGAAAAAATGAAAAAATATTTTAATCAGTGAAGATATTTACAATAATTTAAAACTTAAGTTAAAACGTTTTCGGATGCTTGATTTTAAACAGTTCAGATAATTTAATGTAACATTCCTACCAAATTTCAATAAGTGAAGATTTCTTAAAAAACCAACACTAATTACACAGGTCGACAAAAAGAAATTATATCCCAAATAATTCTTATTCCTTAGACTTGATATAGTGTAGAAAGTTATTTTTAGGTTTTTCATCACGTCACACTTTTATGTTCAACTTCATTCAAAAATGTATGCATTTTTTTTTTTCTTAAATTATGATTAAAGGAAGCGCTATTTTTAATTTTTTTCTCACACTAATAATCAGCAGTAGTCTGTCAGCGTAATAGGATTCCATGTACCTTGATATAATTTCTCAATAACAGCGTTTTGGTGACATTTTTAAAGACTTCTAGTGGCTACGTAGGACAAGTTGGAGACATGGCGTGTTCTACACTATTGTTGCACAATTATTTCTTTATAAAATACGGAAACTTGATTTGTATTTCATTTTTATAGCACCTTTTCTTATCTATAAAATGTGAATGACTAATCTGCTGTACCCATTACCTAAATTACCAAAATTTTATAACCTAAAAACTCCTCAGGGAAGCATATTTTCTTTGGCCGTCATTGGGCTAAAAATGTGACGTGATGGAGAAAAACCGAAATATTCCTGGTGACTGGAATGATTATACCTACAATATCTGCAATATGTTTTTCACGATACTTTTTTAGTGTTGTCCTGTGTTATCAATTTAGGAAATTTTAATGAATAAAATAAATTTTTATTAGAACTTCTATTAGTAAAATGTTCTTTTACTTTTTTAAATCATATTTGATCAGCTGAGTTTAAAGCTGATTAATATTTTTTTTTTTTTTTTTGCAAAAAAGTAAAAAAATTTAAAAATTTTAAAAATATGTAAATTAATATGTATTATTTTGAAAAATATAACAAAATATGCTTTTTTTATTAAATATGAAAAAATATGCGCTAACAAATCAATGTCATGTTCAAGTAAAATATTAGATTCGGGTATATACATACATACATTCCTCCTAATAATTATTTTTAAATGATTCATTGCTACTAAATTACCTTCCAAATTTACTAAACATAGAGTACTGTTATCTAAAATAAACACATCTTTTTCCACAGCAAATCTGTTAATTTTTAAAATTTACAATTAGTCAAAATAAAAAATATAATATTAATTTTATCATTTTAACAACAAACAAAACCAACAAGAAAATGTGCCAGCAAAAAAGGGAATGTACAAAATAACTCTACAACAACAATAATGTCATCTATCAGACAGAGAGCTACAGCAATTATTTCTCACATTTGATGGCTGAAAATTGCACGAAATTGTGGCATAACTTGTCTTAAGAGCAGTGTTGCCAGGGGGTGTGAAAAAAAGGAGGATAAAATGAACTTTAAAAAAAGGCCAAGAAAGGCTAAATGCTCCAAAAATAAGGCCAAAGTTAACATATTTAAAAAATAACTTTTTCTCATTCTCATTAGTTTTTCATATTCTTTTTTTAAAGATAATAAATAATAAATTTATAAATAATCCTTAAAAAATAACAAAAAAAATTAAATACAAACTTGGGTTATACTTTTGAACTATAATTCCATTTTTATTATAAAATTTTTTTTAATTATATTCGTAAATAGTTTCTATGGTTAATTAAGTATATTAGAATATAATTATAATAATCGATATACTTAGTAAGACCATAAAATTAGTTAACTTAATTTTGATTTGGAGAATGAAGCGACACCAAATTTTTTGTTAGATGTAAATAATCTAAATTTTTGTGTGAATAAACTCATAAAATTGCTTAAATTGATGATTCTGTAAAAATAAAATTAGTATTAACAAATAAAAAATTATTTTCTGCGTTGCTGAAATACTAAAATTTTAGCCTTTTCAAGGCAATATTAAGAATTATGAAAGTATAGAAAAAAGGCTGGAAACTTAAACGCAAATTTTGAGGCTAACGGCAAAATTAAAAAGGATAGATTTAGCCTTAAAAATGCTAAACTGGCAACACTGCTTACACTCAGAGAAAAACCGACGACATACGTGTTGAAAATGCTACCAATGTCAATAATGAATCCGTTCCATATGTGTTCAAATTCAACACTCGTGTTCAAATCTTAACATAATCGATACCTAATTGTCATCAAGTTGAAACCATTTCGGTATCAAATTATTATATTGCATTATGTTTTCTATTAAATTTGTTAACGAACGGTATCAAAGAGCCGATATCATTATTTACCAATGTGACCACAAACGTAGAGGATTTTGAATCGAATTTTTCCCTCCGTGTAAAAGTAGAAAATGATAAGAACAAATTAAAATAAAATACAAGATAAAACAATGTAACGCAAAATAAAAAAATAACAACAAACTCAACACGAACTAAATTGAAATGATGCAAAATTGCAGTTGCAGTAGTGGTCATAAATCCTTGACAGAGTTGCCAACATAACAAATCTAGAGGGGAATATGCATACTATTTATAATTGCTTTAAAATCCAAAACAATTTCTATATTCGAATATACATGCATAGATATGTATGTATGTTTGTTTTCGTAGAATAAAAGTACAGAAATTGTTTAAAATTTATGATACAACCTGCCAAACGTGGAGTGTGTCTCTTGGATTTATTTTTTATTTTTTTTATGTTTTTACACATTTTGCCAACATTTTTTGTTCTCGTTTTCCATACACATTATTACTCATACAACTAAGTTGTAATTTATGACCATAAGGCATGTGTAAGTATGTTGATGTAAATGTATGTGTGAGGAATTCAAAATATATTTTCGCTCTAAACGAATATTTGTACAATGAATATTTATATTCCTGTCAGAGATGGAAAATGAAAATATTTTTCGGTATCAAAATAAATTTCAAATAATACTTTTTTTCACCCTCAAAGTACTAAAATTCAAATTTTTGACAATTATATATTTTTTATTTAGTGCAAAACTCAAATAATGAAATTTATATATCTAAAACGAAGGATTAAATACGATACCAAATTATTAAATGATTTTATTCAGATTAAATGTTATAGTAAAATATGAAGATTTTAATAAAATGTGGCCCTGTTATTGAAATAAACTAACGGAGAAAAAATTCGTACAAGATCATTCCTTAAAATCGAGTACTTCAGATTTAGTTTTGTTAAAATATAATTCAATATCAGATGTCTTTGAAATTCGGAACATTTTCACTTCAATTTGATTTACAGAGCATAGAAACTTGTAACTTTTAATAATAACTTTATAAATTAAACCTACAACTGAAATATAGTTTGTTTGCCCATAAACTTATTTGAATTGTCCTAATTACATGTCTAATTTTTTAGGAGTATTTAATCAAAGATAATGTTAATTACAATTTCATTATTACTTACTTCTGGATACCAATTGTAAATCTAAATCAAAGGTGTTAGTAACAACATAGGTTTCTATTCGAAAATTATATATCGAGAGCTTATATTCAAAACCCTCTATTTCAGGATTTCATAAAACTGCGTTTTTAATGCCATTATATTCCCTGCAATAACCCTTATCTATAATATAAATTTTAAATAAAAATTCCCAGCTTTTCTAATTTTATCAACGTTTATCTATTCCTCTATCTTACAAAATAAATATTGGCAATTCCATGAAAGAACGCCCGAAAAAAAGGTATTTTTTACCTGCTGTTTTTCAATTTTAATAAAAATTAAAAGATTTATTGATCTCAATTTTCAGTTTCGCGAAATTGCGAAGACTCGCGATTTTATTTCACTTTCTCAAAAACCAGAAAAATTTCAAAAGTACATAACTTTAATATCAATATCTCTGGGAAGACTTTGTTAATTTTAATGATTGAAACGGCTTTTGAATTTTGCTTATGTCCGCTTTAAGACCAAAATTTCAAAAATATAAAAGAGTTTTTTTCAGAAATGCATTTTAATGTAACTGAATTTTTTAAATGCATTTTTATTAAATAAGCTATCTAAAATATTTTTTTTATTTTTTAACATATTTCGAAACTATGGAATCTTTACACTAGAATAAAAATTTTAAATTTTTGGTACGCGCAAATCTACTGTGTATAATAAAATTTAAAGAAACATGTTCCAAATTTTTCATATAAAAATATTTTTTCTTATTTTTTTGAAACAAAAAATGATTTAAATTTGTATAAAAGTTAATAAAACATAAAAAGCATGCAACTTTAAACATTAATATCTCTTGAAGTTATTAACGGTTTTATGTAATATAAAAAGCATATAAAAACCTATTGTCTTCTTTTTAAATAATTCAGTCAGCATTTCTAAAATATCCTTTTTGTTCAAAAATGTTTACAAAATATAAATGCAATTTATAGATGCATTTTTAACAATTGTTAAATCATTAAATTTTAGTTTTTCTTTAGGTGTATTTTAAATTGTTTTGTTTGCTATAAACTGCATTATTAATTGGCCTAGCGCATAAAGATTTATTAATTTTAATGAATTTTTAAAAAGTAACCCAGTAAAATTTTTAAATAAAATATGTAAGCATATTCATATTAGAAAAATAGAATATTTATATGAAAAAATGTGAATAGGTTTTAGAAAACGCGAAATTGTGCATGGTAGATGTATTCCATACATTCCAAATATATGAAAAATCAATAATTTTAAATATCTAACGAAAAATGCATTTAAAAATGCAATTAAATTAAAATGCATTTTTAAAAAATCTTTCTTATTTTGAAACAAAAGCCGACATAAGAAATACACAAACGCCCCATAGTGTCCCATTCAAAAAATTAAACTGAAATAAATCTTTAATTTTTGGAACAGCTGGTCCGATTTCAATGAAATTTTAGGCAGTAATAGTAGAGGTATAGGCGAGTTTAAGTTTTGATATAGACATAACGGAGGCTGGTCCACAGGGTCTCAAATTTGGACACCTTGGGTATTAAAAATATTAAAAATGATCCTGAGTTGTTATGTCTTAACCGACTTTTATGTGAGTAGATTCTAATAGTCGAGATCTACAAGAAACATCCTCTTATGTATAGAATATTTCTTTTAGTTTAAGAGATTTTAGGATTAGAATCTGAATTTTGAAAAAAGTAAATTTTTCTGCGTTTTTTTTTTCCAAAAAAGATTACATTCTTTTTCAGTTATAAAAAAATTTTTCTTAAGTAACATATATAGTATTTACACCTTTCTGAAAGATAACTTTATAGAATATTGTGTGAAGGACCTCCCAAATTCGACCTATTTTTTCATGATATTCCAATTTATGCCTTAATTTTTCAAATCGCAAAGCTGGAATTAAAAAGGAATATGTCTTTTACACAGTATTTTTTTGGTAATCCCAAAAATCCCATTTTTGGAAATTTTTGAAAGTTTTTTGTTTTTGAGATTTGCGGGATTTTTCTTAAATAATATAAAAAAACTACAGTTCCAAATTAAGCATCAAAAAATCTATCTAGGTGCAAAATTTAATTTAAAAATATTTAGTAACAAAAATTTTATTCCAAAATTAAAATAGAATAATATGGACAAAAATCAATTCAACACTTTTTCATTCCTTTTTTAATTTTTAATTTTGTCATTTAATGTATGCATTCAATAAAAATTTTAATATGGTTGCCTGCAAAAATTATATGTTTTTAAATACTTTTACCAGAAATATATTTTGTTTTTAATGTTCGTTTTCCAACTTCATTGTAATTCTCATTTAGTTTATATATGAATAAATATAATTAGACAAGGTTTGATTATACTCAGTGTGATTCAAGCAATATAAGATATTGATTACCTACCATTAAAGGGTTTAGTTAAAAACATATCCTGCATTTGAATCACATATGGTGGTATAAATTAATATAATTAATGAACAAGTAATATGTAATAGTTTTTCTAATGAACCTTTTCTCTATTATTTTCAATAAAAAAAATTTTAAAAATAATAATTTTTTATTAATACGTTTTATTTTAGTATATAAATAAGATGGAGTAATAATATGACAAAATGAAACAATAATATGATAAGATTGGATAATAATATGATAAAATTTAATTATAGTATGAAAAATGGCATAATAATATGATAAAATGGAATCACAATATGACAATGATATAATAATGAAGATATAATAATAAAATAATATCAAATATAATCTGATAAAATGGGATAATGATGTAGTAAGATTGTTCAATTATATGTAAAACTAGAATTATAACTTGAAAAAACAAATCATAAAATCTGACACAATATAACAAAATGGAATCATAATAATTGTTTCTTATTATCATTTTTAGTTTTCGCTGCGTTTCTTTTAGATTATATGCGTGTAATGTTAATCGCCAATTAATATTTTATTTTAACTTTCATTAAGAAATATTTTGCAACAGATACTATATCTTTAGTAAAGGCAGGTAACTGCCGAGAAGTATTTTTTACCTATGATATTAATGTTATAAGTATTGGATATGAGTAAAGTATTCTATACGAATTATTAAAAAAGATAACAAATTTTTTGCAAGACATTTACATTTTATAACTATATTGACTTATTAATTAACAACGTTAGCTTATTTTAATGAAAAATATTAGTCTTAATAATGTTAAGTTAAGGTGAATTACTATCTATAGTAGCTTAATCAGTAAAATAATCATAGTAACCCATATCTAAAAGATAAATTAAATTTTTATATTCATGAATGTTTTAATGTGACAAATCCCTGTAGTAAATCCATCCAACGTTTTCTCACAGATGATGAGACTGGATCAGATGGTAGTATAAGATTATTAAAAATATCCTCATTTTGAGACTGTCTGTAACATTTTCTTGTGTTGAACTGATGAACATATATGAAATCCCGATTTCTCGATTCTTGGGACTCTTCTGTAAGTCCTCCTAAGGGAAGAATGTTATGCTGAATTATCATTTCTTCATGAGATAATTTCTTATGTACCGTTGGTGAAAATAATTTTTAAGGATATAATTTTAAAACTAGTTTTGAAATTTCATCGGAATACTCGTAAATTTTTTTGAATTATGAAAAATGTTAAAATTATGGACTGAAGCACAAATTGATTTTGAATTTCCATTCAAGATTTTGTTCTCCGATGAAGTCCATTTTTGGTCGAATGGGTACGTATATAAGCAGTATTGTCGCATTTGGAGTGAGGATAGTCCACAAGCTTTTATCCAAACACCATTACAGCCTCAGGAAATTACCTTTTGGTGCCATATGTCTTCAAAAACTATGATGGTCAGAATGTTACTGTCAATGGTTAACGGTAGAGGGACATGATTAGAAATTTGTTCGTACCTCAATTAGCTGGCATTAATTCTACTGACATGTGGTTCCAACAGGACGGAGCCATATATCACACTACAATTGATTTATTCAAAGAAAATTTTGATGAAAGTAATTTCACGTAATTGTCCAATTAATTGGCCACCAAGATCGTGTAATTTAATCCCATTGGATTATTTTATTTGAGGTTATGTAAAATCACTTGTCTACGTCGATAAACCAAACACAATTGAATACCTAGAAATCAACATTCAAAGAGTTATTGGCGAAATAAGAAGTTTGTGAAAATTAGTGTACCACATGGTCGAAATCATATTTAATGATTAATATTATAAAATTTTCTATCAAACAAAGCCCGTTCCATTAATATTAATACACTGCCTGCCACTTGAATAAGGAATCACATTTTTTTTTTTTAAACTATAATTTAACTATAATGTGATTCCTTATTCAAGTGACAGGCATAAATAAAAATATATGTTAAGTCCCAGGTTTCAAAATAAAGGATTAACTGCGATTAGCATTACTTAAGTCATTACGTTACCTATTCAATATGAAGAAGTACCTAGGCGAGTAATATTTACTAAAAATGTACAAGAATTATGTCTTCTTTTCAAAAATGTATAATATTATTTATAGTAAAAAAAAAAAACTTTGCATACTTTTTGCGAAAAAGGAACGAAAAAGTGTTGAATATTATTCAGTATTAATTTTAAAATAAAAATTTTGTTTATATTTTATTTATAGCTACAGTCACTTTTTCATATTAGTTAAGAGAAATCCCGCAAATCCATAACTTTAAAAATTTCTAATTTTTTACTTTTTTTTGTAATATCTTTCCAACCGATATCGAAGAGCAAACATTTCTATTGGTAACAACTTAAAAACATATTAAACTATGTAAAAAATATAATTTTTTTAATTCCAACTTTTCGATTTGAAAAATTAAGGCAAAAGTGAATAAAATAGGTCGAATTTGCGAGACCCTGGTTCTCGCAAGGTTAAAGTTTTTACAAAATTTTTTTCCTTCACTCAATTTTCTATCGATATTTTTTAGAAAGGTATAAATACTATATTATATATGTTACTTATTTAATAACTGAAAAGGAATGTAACTTCTTTGGAAAAAAACGGCGAAAAATCGAATTTTTTTCAAAATTCAAATGCATAAAACTTTTAATTCCGTAAAGATTTAAAAAAAAAATAGAAAAAAATGTACACAATTTTGTTATTTCTTAATAAAATAACAAATTTTTTAAAAATTCTGCTGCAATTTTTAACCGTTATAGCGAAAACTCTTCACCAAAATAAGTTAAAAAGTAAAAAAGTTAATCTTTGAAGCCCGGTATCTCTTAAACTAAAAGAGATAACCTACATATGCGATCTTTTAAATCGGTTAAGATATAACAAATCCGGATAGTTTTTAATATTTTTAATACCTGAAGTATCCAACTTTGGAATTCTATTGACCCGTCCAGTTAAGTCAATATCGTCAAAGTTCTAAACTTAAACTCACCTTTACTCACAATCACAGTGTGAAATTTTATTGAAATCGGACCAGCCATTCGAAAGTTCCAGATTAATTTCCATTTTATTTTTTTGAATGGGATACTGTGCGCATTTAAATCATTAAAATTCACAAAGCCAGAGATATAGATAGTTTCATACTTTTGAAGAAAGCGAAATAATATTTACATATATATATTGAATATTTTAAAAGTGTAAAATCCTCTATCTATCTTTAAAATTGCGAATATTTTAAAATATTAAAAACAAATTATATATAAGCCGTGGTTTTGTATAAATATTATAAAGAAAAATTTTTTAATACTTGCAAAAAAAGAGAACTTAACAGCTTTCTTGATATCCTGAAAAGTTGTGTTTTTCAAGATAGAGTGTTTTGAATATAGGCTCTCGATATGTGCCTTCAAAATATATTTTCATTTAAAAATTTTTAATTCGAAGTTTGGAGTATTAAGCCAATTGTTTGCCAGTATTAAATAACTCAAGGGAGTACTTCGGTACTTTTGAATGTTAAATAGTATCAAAAAAGTACTATGGTATCAATTTTCCATTCCTGATTCCTTTGTATAGGAAGAGAACAAAATTACAATTTAAAACATATTATTACTAAACAAACTGAAAAGAATTAGCTTAAAAAAATGAATTATTTATATGGGTATGTTACGAGGGGTGCAAAAAACTCATAAAGCAAAAATATTTCTTTCTGAAAACTACATTATTATTTCCTGGAGTAGTATTCATTACAGTCAATACCTTTTCAGATACGTTTGAACCAAGTTTTAATGCAATTTTTCCATTTTGATTGAAGCAACTCAAAAATATGCAATTTTGTTAAAATAACCGATTTTCCAAGTATTGAAATAAGTAATTTATTATGATATGGGGTAATACAGTTAAGTTATCGAATAACAAATTATGGTTATATGATGAATAGCCATACAAATCGATGTTTAAGCTGATAATAACAGTGTTTTTTTCAAAAAAAATGTGAAAGACCTAGAATTATCATAGCAAAGAATGATCCGGCTTCTGCAGTGAATTTTCCATAATTCTTGGAAAATTTTTGGCAAATAAATGATTGCGTACCATTCACAACTAACAGTACTTTGATGCTCCAAACGTACACCACCATAGTGTCCGGATTTCCCAAGAAACAAGCGACCATTTGACTTTGAATGCTTCGACTGGAAGCAATTTTTATAGTGTTGGGCAAACTTTGAGGGAGTAATAGTGTTGATTGAAAATTTTTTATTGTAAAATTACTTTTTTTACTAATATTAGGAAACAGAAATAGTCCTCTTATAAAAAAAATTCTCTGAGAATATAAGATCTCAAAAACATCATATTTTATGGTTCCGGTGTTATATTTTACATAAGTTGCGCAGTATTTCAGTTTCGCAAAACATTAATAGTCACCCTTACTTACCTATTACTATACGAGGGTTGAATTATAAGTTAAACTCTTGGTATAACTATTAAAAATAATGCGGTTGTAAAATAGGTTTAACTCGTAGTCCACACGTAGAAATAAAAACATATAAAACATAACAAATTATAGTTACTACAATAATATTGTGTTCATGATAATAATTGGTATATTTAACATTCATTATCCTAATCATAGATTTTAATATGGCTGACTCAAGCAAAATTATATTTTTACCAGAAACAAAGTATTATAGCATTGCAAAAATACTATTAATATTAATTAATATTAATACTAACCATTAAATGTTACAAATATGCATAATAAGTTTCTTTCTACACGTAGTAATATTATGGTTAAACAAATCAAAGTTTGGTTATTTAATAGTAATACTTTGTTTTCCCCAACTATTGAAAGTTTTTCAACTATATGTTGTTTTTCATCACTATTTTATGGTAAGTGTTTAACTTTAATAAATTCTCATTAAACTTATATATGAATCAGAGTTGGGATAGTGTACTCAATTTTGAATGCAGTATGCATTTCATTACCTCTAAATCATATTGGAAGAATTTTGATTTTTATAGTGATAGTGTAATTTTTTTCACTACAAATAAATTCAGTAGTAGCACTCAAATAGTAGAACATTTCAACAGTCAATAGCATAAGCTGCGGGAAAAGACCTGGAAAAGAAACAAAATAAATTTTATTTTATTTCGAAAAGGCATATTTTAAAATACCAGGATTATTAATGAAATATTAAAATTAGGTAATTAAATTAAATAAATAAAAACAAAATAATGATTTCTTAAGTTATAACTTGAATGAGGTCATCACCGGGAGCCGAGTCTTACAAATCCCCGTCTAAAAAATTTAGGACTCAAAGAATGGATTTACAAGTGTTGACCCATTAAATCTATTGCATAATTTATTTTTCGTCAGCGATAATTCAGAAAAAAGGTGTTCCGCGGAGTCATTGCTAAGAGCCAAAGTAAAAATATAAATTAGGATAAAAATATTCATCATATTTATTTTGTAATTTTCCCAAGACTCTGCATATAGTTAGAGAATGACATATTTTTCAATGCAATGCCACCATTAACATACCTTGAAGTTGTTTTGTGTTTTGTACAGATTCTGTTCATCAGAAGAGTCCGAAAATGGACAATTCGTTTTACCTCAGTTTAGGCATAGCATTATCCTGTTTAATTATCATGACATCCGTACAGCCGGTCATTACGGTATTGATAGAACCATAAGACAAATAACTCCACACTACTATTGGCCAAAAATGAGAGTGTAAAAGATATAAGCCAAGCAATATGAAACAAATAGGTCTTCTTCAAACTGTGTGTAGCAATCGTAGATTTGAAATCGTAGCTGTTAATTTATTTGGTTCCCTTTGGTAAACAGCTGATTTTAATCGTGGAGAATTTATGTGGACATTGAACTGAATTATACCCATTAAAAATAGCATCAGCAGAAAAATGTACTCTTACACTCTTAAAAGAAATATTTTTAAGAATTGGTGTTCCCAGAAGACTTTATTCTGGATAAAGGAACTCAATTTATATCAGCATTAATCCTAAATTAAAAAATTAACGTATTGTCTTGGTATTCAATAATCACTCATTCTTGTTTACCACCCAAAAGCAAATCCAGTAGAACTAAAAAACAGAGATCTTAAAGTGCAAGTACATATTTGTCACACACACAAAATCCATCACATGGGACTTAAAGTTACCCTCGAATAAATTTCTAATGAATATAGTGAAATATGCAACGACTGGCTACTCTGCCGCCTACCTAACTTTTGATCATAAACTAGGAACTCCCATTGAAGTTGAAAATGATTTGAGAGCCATTATTAAAGCAGAAAATTTTGTGCCACATATAACAAACGTAGACCTCAAGAAAATATAAAAGTTGGAGATAAAGTTTTAATTTCAACACATATATTAAGCAAAAAAGACAACAATTTGACTTCAAAGTTTATACCAAGAAGAGACAGTTCATACGTCTTAATAACAAAAATGGATCCTCATGTTACACCATTGCAGAACTGGATAAGCTTAACTTACCCTTATCAATATATCATGCCTCAGATTTAGCTTTATAAGTAAGTACACTGGAAATACTCAGAAGCCTGTATATGTCATTAAACTTAGAGGACGTCCGAAAAATCCTACAAACAATAATAACAAAAATATTGATACAATGAACGACAATACAAATACGAATAAAAACAAGACAAATGCAACAAATAGTAAAATAAATATGCAAGAACATTCATCAACAACAGAAAATGCAAAAACAAACAATAATAATGACAATAACAACAAAATTAATACAAAAAAACGATTTCTGAAGCAGAGTTGGAGTGTGTAGCAGAAAAACATTATTTTATTTATTATATTATTATTTTATAAAATTATAATTATTATTTTTATTTATGTATAATGAATTCATTATTTTATATATCTGCATTAACATATTAATATTATTGCTCAGTTTATTTATTATTGTACTTATTTTTATTTATGTTTATTCTCATTATATTATTTGACTCAATTATTATTGTTTGTCAGTTATTACTGTTTCTCTTTTATTATTGTTTCATTCATTATTAACATGCTTGATCATGATTATATGTTTACCTACATACATCTATATGTAATTGTTTTTAATTATTCTTTTGTTGCATTATCATTTGTCTTTCTTATCAATGCAAATTGTATTATTATCACTAGGGTTTGGGGTTCCCCGGGAATGAAAAACTAAATTTCTCGGGATTCCCGGGGAATCATCACATTTAAAAACTTAAATTATGAGGAAAAAAACGCTGATTTCTTTGATAGAATATTAAACAACATTATAAATAATATTAAAGTGTGATGCATGTTTCAAGACTTTAACAATTTCAAATATTTCATATAAATAAAATAAGTACCTATTGTTAGTTATGTTAAAAACTGTATACCTCAGATTTTTAGGTTAGTTAGTTTTTCGTGCAAAAAATTAAAAAATAAATAAACCCTAATCTATGTTACTATATTTAAGTACAAATAGTTTTTCTTATCGTTTTATTTCCATTTTGTCTTCATATTACATTGTTAATAAATTATTTCTAATTTATAGATGTAAAACACAATTCCGAAAAATGTTTAAAATTTATTCTATTAATACTTTTAAAATCCTGTTAAACTTTGAGACTTTAACATTTATATATTTCTTTACAGTTTCATTGCTTGTATTTCACATGTGTCTCAAAAGAACTGAAACATGTTGTGTTTTCTGTGAAAAAAAAAAAAACTCTTAACTTAATACATTTTTTATAATAGTGAATGAAGCGCAAATGATCTAATATTCATCTCCACAAACCAATAATAGAATTAAAAAAATCAAACACTTAACTTACCAAAAGTAAGATTGTTTTGAAATTGTATTTAATTCTTAAGACATTCTATGACGAGAAATATTAATTCTTTTGAAAAATAAAATATTTCGTATTTTATAAGTATGTCAAAAGATTCGATAGAGAATACTTCAGACGGTAATACAATGATTTTATATATAATTTAGTTTTTATTTTTCTTTCAATATTTTTTCTTTTTAATTTTTTTAACTTTTGTATATTTTTTTTTAATAATGAAAAAATACTTTATACCTTACCGGGAAAATTAAAAAAAATTCCCTTGATTTTCCGGCAAAATGTCGTCGGGAACTCCCTAATTATTACACATTTGTAAAACACTCAATTCTCGTTTAAATAGAAAGGAATTAACGGTTTATTTTTATTGATTCAATTATGATGTAAACTTAAAATCTTATTTGGAAATAAAATTCATTCGCTTATGAACAGTCAACTGGTAAAGTTGAATGAAATATTTAGAGGGTGTTTTCTTTAATAATTAAATAATATTAAGAGGATATTTTAAGACTTCTATAGTCTCATTTATCCCTTGTCATAAATTAATAATAAGTATAGTCCAGCTAACGCATATATCTCCTGGCTTGGATTTACTAAATAACCACCAACTAAATGATAAAATAACCTTAGAAAGGCAGAATATTTCTCCTTTCCTACAATTTTTTCCATTTAAAAACATTTAAGGCTAATACATTGTATCAGGAAATTACAAAATTTGTATCAATTTAAAAGATGAAAATCATTAGGGTGCAAAATATGAAAAATTATGCTCTTTTGTTTGAAATGTGCAAAATTATTCTCTTAAGAATAAAATATACTCTAAAATTAGGATTTTCTATGAAAAAATGACGACATATACTGTTAAGCTCAAAATATCTCAGAACCAATATATGGGAAATTCTCTTTTTACGTTTAGCTTTAAGAAACCGACCTTAAACCTCAAATATTGTTTTTTAATTCCGAAGTGTTTAAAAACAAGTTTTTACTTTCTTTTGATTGCTGTAATAGCGGATTTTAACATATGTGTCCAATTCCTATAATGTAAACTACAAATAGAATAGAAATAGGACAACTTGTATTCAATCAGTCTGTCGTTGACCAGTGTTGTGAATTATATTGTAGACAAGTGGTGAATCCAAAGTTTTAATTTTTTGTAGTTTTTCGATTAGAAAATTTGAGCCGTTCCGAGTATTTCAAAATAAATGATGGAGGTTTATTGACCTTTTACTTATGAATCGTTTGAGATACATCTCGTTAATGTACCCTCAATAGCAGTGCTGTAGGGGGTGCCCAAACTTGGGGGGAAAAAACGTGAATAGTTCTAAGAGATGCTAAAGTATCGCGTAATCAAAAAAGGTTTCCATATTACATTTTAAAATCGTTATTGTGCGATAAAATATTAATTTGCAAACATTTTATAATCTTTAAAATCGATCTAAAATTTTCCGTAGCATATTAGCTACTACATTTATAATAAGTCCATTTTAGTTAAGCAAAAAATTAATTTCAACAAAAAAAGAATTTATAAAAAGTATTCATGACCTGAAATGGCTATGTCTTTAATATTTCATAAATCGTCGAGACACACCCAAGGCGCTAATTGAAATCGGTTAAAAATGTATACCCATCTGTAGATGCTATTATAGCCTATATCGGAACCAAGTGGCAATCAAAAATAATTACGCCTTTGAATTTAATGCAACTTTTAACATTTTTGGGTGTGTATTTTTGTCATTGAAAAATTTACTTTATAATATAATTAATATTGGCAACTTTTTATTTATTAACATTTTTTGAGGAGTTTTTTTTTTCGAGGTTAGATGTAAAAAATACATGAACAAATTAAATGCTCTTAAAAAAATAAAAAAAATCTATGCAAATCTATGTTAGGTTAGGTTAGATGGGCAGCTGTAAATGTAAACTGTACAGCTCACTTGGGTCCTTTTGGTCCCGTTGTGTTACCCTAATGGATCATTTGAAACTGCTTTCACATGTCCGAAAATAGGTTCAAATCGAACCAACATGAAGCATGAATGAAAGATCTGATCCCTCTGACATCAATTACAGAGAGATCAGATAATCCGTGCATATACGAACTACCAAATTCAGCACTCCTTATATTCGCAAGAACAGGACAGAGACATAGAAAATGTTTTACTGTCTCTTCCTCCTCGTTAAAGCAACTTCTACAATAGCCGTTAAAAGGGAGTCTTAGTCACCTAGCATGTGAACCAGCAATCCAATGTAATAATGGCTACAAGTGCTCGTAGTTGACGCCTTGACAATCCTAGAATGAAACTCGACCATTTTTGATCGTACTGGGCCCATATATGTCTCGAGATAGAACATGCGGACTCGTTTGTCCATCTTTGTTGAGCTATTCTCGACAAGTACTGCAGTACCATTGATCTGCAAGATGACAGCGGTGTGCCAACTAGTTTGTCCATTTCTTCACTTTGGAGAAGGGAACCACTTCATCCGCAATAATATTTGAGTTACCCCTTACCCAGATCAACTCTAGGTTTTAATGTCTCGCCATCTCATTTAGAAATGTACTGCATTCATATACCAGCCTGTATGTCGCATAGACACCCGAAAGATACTTAATAGCGGGTTGAATATCAGTACAAATTTGAGTATCCACTCCGAATACTCTGTAGAATATTAGACAACTTCCCCAACCTCTTCAGAAGATTTGGATCCATCAGTGTAAATCTCAATCGATCCATCTTTTATAGTGGGATCGGCTGAGATTTAAACTGAGAATCCCCTGTCCAGAAAGGGCTTAGGAATACCATAATCAATATTGTATATTGATAGAGCTCTTGCCGTTCCATGCAACTATAGTATTGACCCGGCCGGCATAATGGCGATTTCTTTGCCCATTAGATCCACTGGCATCCAGTTCATCAGAACGAAAATGCCTTAGAAGGTGTTGTACGTAGCGCACTATATTATCGCTCCATATATAGGCATTTTGTGTGTGGATTTAATCCCCAAGATTTCCCTATGGCTTTTCTACACATATAAAGGGCAATGTTTGCCTTTGACGCTTTAGCCTGGGTGTTCTGGAACCATGACAGTTTGGAGTCCAATATTATACCCGGATACTTCACACTGTCTGAAACCTTTAATTCAACTCCATTTAGGTAAAGGTGTGGGAAAGATGGTGTTTTGTATCTCCTTGAAAAGATAACTAGTTCCGTCTTTCCTGGATTCACGCTAAGGCCACTAATTGTACTCCATTTATTGAGTGGGCCTAGCGCATTTAAAGGCGGTATCCAAATATTTTATAGATACATCATCCGCATACGTGACGGCTTTGAACCTCAGGGAATCTAGTTCCCTTAGCATTATGTTGACGGCAATATTCCAAATAAGTGGAGATAGAACTCCCCTCTGAGGAGGGACTCTATTAGCTAAACTATATATGGTAGCCGCATCCATAGTGGAGATTATAACTCTGTTGGTTAGAAGTCTCCATATGATTCCAATAATCGACTGATGTCTTTTCATAGCCATTTTAATAGCATCCGGGGTCACATTGTTGAAGGCTTCTTCTATATCAAGAAACGCCACTAATCCATATTCCTTCTGCTAGAGAGCATTTTCTATATACCCTACAAGCGAATGCAACGCCACCTCAACTAACTTGCCTTTCACGTAGGCGTGTTGGCACTCTGACAAAAGGTTAGGGTTGATTGCCTTGCGAAGGTGAAGATCAATCAGCATTTTCAAATTTTTCACAGGGAAGGACGATAGACTAATAGGTCTGAAGTCTTTCGGTCTCGTATGGGAGTACTTACCCGCTTTTGGGCTAAAGACCACTTTACATTTATTCCATGAGTCAGGGATATAAGAGCAAGCCGAGTATATTATACTGTAATTCTGCAGGTATGCGCCCGTGGATTTAAATAGAGCAAAGCTGTTTAGAGTCCATCTCAGTTCATCTTCAGTTATTAAAATCTGAACGTCACTTATTTCTGAAAATGTCGCAGGGATCTCCCTATTCATATATATATATATATATATATATATATATATATATATAAGAATTTTAATGTAATATAAAATATAAAAATATCTAATTCATAGTTTCTTTAAATGCATTTTAATTTAAAACAAATAAAAGATTCAACATTTTAATGTTTTTGCTATTTTTTTTTAATAAAAACGGTATACACACCGGTATTTTTACTTCGGCACCGGTATAACGATATAATTTAAAATAACGTTATCTATACCGTTACCGAAATGAAAATAATTGAATGCCGATACCACCTGTTCATCATACTTTAATTATCATCTGAACTTAGTTTGTGTGTTTGCTCGCTGACAAGCGCCGTCTATTGTAAACACCTCGAAATAGGCGCCGCCGGCCGAGACAGCAATAACGTACAACTTCTAGTCAAACTATTCAATCTCATATACGACACAGATCTTTATCCGGAAGATTGCCTAAAATCAACATTCGTCGCCATACCAATAAAATAATAATAATTATAAATCAAGGAAATGCAGTGAATACAGACTAATTAGCATGATGAGTTATGCGTTAAAAATATTGTTAAAAATTATTCAGAAAAGCATTTATACCGAATGCAAAGCTGCTATGGGAGAATCGCAATTTGGATTCAGAGAATGTATGGGTACACGAGAAGCGTCGAGATGCCCAAAGAGATATTTTCATATATTTTTTTCGATTATGGGAACGCTTTCGATACGGTCAAACATGACAAACCAATGAAAATTCTAAATACATGGGAAGGAACTACGCTGCATTAAAAAGTTATATTAGAATTAGACGGCACGAATTGATGTCTGTGGAGAAGAAACTGACGAAATTGCCATCTCAAGAGAAGTCAAACAGGGATGCATACTATCCACATTATTACTCAATATATATTCTGAAAAAATATTTCAAGAAACACTTGAAGCAGACAATATAGGGATAAAAGTAAATGTGAAATACATCAATAACATAAGATGTGCTGACGAAACCACACTACTAGCTGGTAGTATATCTGGTCTACAGAAGCTGATGGAAAAGCTTGCACGTATAGGTGAGATGTATGGATTAAAAATCGCTATGAAAAGGGTGAAATACATTGTTATTAATAAAACAGTTCCCACCCCAATGCAGCGTTGAATATACAAAATATAGGAATCGAGTTTTAAATATCTGGGAGTTTTAATAAATGAGGGAAAATGCCATGGACCGCCAAAGTCTCCAATGATGAAGTATTAAGAAAGATTAATGTCAACCGACAACTAGAACACGTATTAAGAAACATTAAATACAAAATTTTACAACGAATCCTTAAAGAAAAAATTGAAAAAGAAGTAGTAGAAGCACAAGAGAAACATTATGGCTGAAAAACATCCAGGAGTGAACAGGGCATAGCAATGAAAATACCCTCCCACACGCCGCTAAGAACCGAGAGCTGACCATTTTAGCATAACATCAAACTATAAAGTGTGTACATATATTTATAAACATAAAATTATACGATCACTAATATCTGAATATTGGATGGGTAAATAAAAAGAAGAATAAATTTAAAAGATGAAAAGTTATGTTTAGACATGAACCTTAACGAATGTAAAATGTAAAAGTTTTCCCCAAAGTGTTTATTTTATGTAACAATTTAGATAAAACCACCATTTTTCGGCCATATCTGGCAATCGTCAATTTTCTTTCAGTTAAATTTTTGTAAACCTGAGAGGAAATATCTTGGTTTTCACAAACAGGTTGGAGAAAATATTATGTACTTATATGTTGGGTAGTTTCGTTAATCAGTTAAAATATAAAAACTTACAATATAATTAAAATAAAATCAAAAGCAAAGAAGTAAATATCATATTTAAAAAATGTATCTACTGTAGTAAATTTATATTGCAATTCATTATTCCAACAATCTATATTGCAATTTTTAGTAAACATTATAATTTTTTTAATATCAGAGGATTGAAAGGCCAGCCATTTTCTATTTTTTTAATGCATTTGTAACTATAGTCACAAATGTTTTGTAATTATTAGTCTTTATTTATTTAATGTTAGAAAATTTGCCGCAAAGGATACTTATACTATTTTGAGAATATATTTAAGGTAGGTTAGGTTAAAAAGAGCGGCGTCTTCACGCCTCTATCCAGAGACCATTCGGTCCATTGTGATCCCTTTTTAGATAATAGAGAAAGCTGGTAGATAAAGAAAGAGAAAAATCCTTGAAGAATATAGTAAAAGATTGAACAGAAATATAGCTAAATATAAGAAAAAATAAGAAAGGTGTGGAACCTAAGACCCATCAAATCAAACCTGGCTACCTCTAAACCACTTTATTACCATTACGAACCCTATAAGGTTGCCGAGAACTTCACCCGCAACCTCCTCTAGTTCGTGCAGACAATGGCTCCCAAACCACTTCAGTCTACTTCGCTGAAGCCCTACACAGTGACAGAGTATATGCTCCATTGTCATCGCACGTCCTGCAAAAATCTGACGCGCCAGTGTCCCACTTACTGGTCATATTCGACTCATGCCCAGAATCTTGTTTAAGACTAGGCCATAACGCTCTAGATACCCTGCAGTCAGATCTACTCCCACAAGCATCATTCGTTCTACCTATGGTCCATTCCCTTATGGCCATGAAATATGACCCAATCGGAATCATAACCGATACCTCCACAAAAGACCTGTTCAATTCCGAGCTCTTACGAGCTAGCTCATCGGCTATTTCATTGCCGAGAATATCGCAGTGACCAGGTCCCTACTAGGGATCTCAATAACGGGAGTAGCCTCGAAGTCAATTATAGGTCCTACATAATCCGTTTGGGCGGCCAAGGATAATGTTTGACCATTTAACTTGACTTCATTAAGTATGCCCCGCTGTGAAGCTCCCTATTAATACCTATTCCTTCAATCTAAATAAGCCCCACACAGCTATAACTCTCACGAATTCCTCAATTGGAAGAATTATGTCCAGTGCTGCCTGAGGTGTACTTCTCGCGGCACCCGTAATGCCAATTGAAGCACATCTCTGAACTTTAGAAAGAAGGTCCCTATACGTCCCTACATTTAAGGTAAATTTTATTGAAATGTTTGAATATATCAATGATTTAGATATTTTTAAACATTGTTAGATTTTATGAAATTTTTGTCATTTTCTAATCAATATTTAATTTTGGAGCTTTAGATGTTTTAAAATTGCTAGTTCTAATTTCTGTAAGATTCGAATTTTAGTTTATGAGATTTTATTTATATCACGGTTAAAGAAGCTAATAATAATAATAATAATAATAATAATAATAATAATAATATTATTATTATTATTATTATTATTATTATTATTATTATTATTATTATTATTATTATTATTATTATTACTGTTAGTATTATTGTACACCTGTGATTCTATTTTTATTATAGAGCTCCCAACAATATTATGTATATTGGTCCACAAAAGTCCTCCTTTTGTAGGAAAAGAACTTGAGGAAAAAAGAACTTATCAACATTCAAATTTCATATAGTGCTCATTTAAATGAAAGTGGTGTTAAGATAGATGACGAATGCAATATAAAAAAGCTTCTAATAACAAAAAGTTCCTATCATATAATCTTTTTAAGGAAAATATTAAAGTGAGAGAGGTATCCGAGGAAAAACATCTTCCCAACAAGCAAAATAGTAGTTTTTAAGACGAATAACTTGAACAAATTATTTTTCAGTTAGTGGATTCCGAAATGATTTTGTCAGCTAAAAACGATAGTCTATCTACAAATAATTATTCAACAGAATTTAAATTATCATTTTCATCAACAAAATTAAGCAGTTATTTGTCAGAGGGATAAGAAAGCCCAAATATAAATAATTCTACATCGGAATTTGAAGCACCGTTGTCGCCAAGGAAAATAAATTTGACAGACATAAACGCTACTAAAGAAATTGACATCATCGTAAAGGAGTATGCTGTCATTCAGAAAAAATATTCATTGAAGCAAAAGCAAATCAAAATGTTGTGTTAAAAAAATTTAAAAAAGCCGAACTTTAATGCAAATTGGTATTCATATTTTGATTTTTCATTTAAATTCGAAAACCAAGATGTAATTTTTTAAAAGAAGATTTTATGCCTGATGGTGATATTAAAAATAAATCTGACTTCAAAGATTTAGTCCGAGAAATTTTCAAATTAGTTAATAATGTTTGTCCAATTAACATAAACAGTTACGCATATACAAAAACAATAAAACTATGTGATATGCAAAATGTGTATACAAATCGGACGAATCGGGTGCATAGAGTATAAATTTTGTATAAACATTTGTACTTTGCTCTTTCATTTCTAAGTTTACATTAAATTTTCCAGACATTTCTGACCCAATTGAAAGTAAAGTACAACAAATTCGTGGCGTTAATAGAATTGTAGCCAAAAAGGAATTAAGACAACAGCTGCAATCAAATTATAGGAACAAGATGTTTTTACTACAGTTACAAAATTTACGTGAACTTGGCAATATGAAATTAGTACCATCGCAAAATGTTGCACGGAAAATTAAAAAGTGGAGTATTGTAGAAACCGAATAGGGGCAGTAAAGGCATTCACCTCAAAAATTGCAATAAAGTCACATCTATTTCTTTCAACACAGCAACAACCACATATAATAATATTTTGCACAACTGTTAAAAATTGTCAGGGTAGATGCAATTGCAAAATTATCTGAGCAAAAAGTTTCATCAATTTTTATAATGTTGCCACTCTGTAAAAATGTGTAAACAGTACTAAAAAATCAACTCTGGTCTGGAAAACATCACTGACAAATTAAACAAACAACAACAAAAAAGTTAAAATGAATTAAAACATACTAAAAGAAAAATATCAATAAATAAACAGATAGATATGAATTATATAAATAAAAAATATATTGAAAGTATCACTTTTTTTTGTATCTTGAAAAATTTGTTTTTACTTCTTTATCTATCTTTTTCAAAAGTGGTTGCGCACGATAAGTTGAAACAGTGCAAAATTCCTAGGGTTGTAAAATTTTGATGTTGTATTTGACATTTTGCTAATGCAGCGCGATAAAAACTGAAGTCATTTCATTCAAAGAATTTCAGTTCTGCAGGAAATATATTTATTTTCAGGAAAACAGTTGCGCCTTCCAAATTAATGCAATGGAAATTTAATAGCAACAAATCGAAATACTTTATTCTTGGATGCAACTGGAAGTATTGTGTAAATAATGAAATAAATAATTGACAATAGCTTCAAAAGAGTTTCAATAGCAGAGGTATTACTTGCTAGCCATTTTGAAGAAGAAATTAAGAAATAATGGACATAAAAGTTTTTAGCGCGAAAAAAAGGTCATTATCTAATCGGATTTGCTGGAGCTGACCAATGATTAATGTTTCAGTCAAATTATAAATGATATGGATTCAATCTCAGTATACCTTACAAAATGTTATGAAATCCTACAAAATAATGAAAAAATAAAAACAAATTTTGTAATTATACAAATTTTTTGTGGATATTTTTCAAAAACCTGTTTAAAAGATATTAAAGAGTGCGCCAGAAATTATGATCAAGTTAATTTATACAAAAAGATGATGATAAATGCTATAAATATTTGTTATGTAGAAGATTTTTGGGCTTGGTATATATACATCACAATTTTATTATTATCAAGGTATACTAACCAGAGTAAAAGAAACTGTTGAATATTTCCCATCTTCAGATGTAGAAGAAAAACAATCCAATATAAACGTTGAAACCGTTACGAATAATATTCTCCCATTTAAAAAAGTACTTTTTATAGAAAGGTGTATCAAATTTATAATAATCAGTACATAAATCAGGAAGAAACTGGAACCGAAAATATCTTTAAGAATGCAAAATACTACAATCTAATATTGAAAAAATGGGTATATAAATTGACAAAAGTGGCAAAACCCGTATTTCTAACGGACCAGTGGAAAGCTACTTAAAACGCAACTTTAAATGGCAGATGTGACTTACCTAGTGTCTACATTAGGCAAATTTATATCAAAACAAACGTCAAAATCAGTGCGAATATATACAAGGTAATCTTAGTTAAACAGTTGATTATTATTTTGGTTGTTACAGTTGTCAAACTGTTGTTGTTTTTGTGCAACTATTTCCACCTTCCAAAAAGTTAAGTTTGACGTTTGTCTTGATAAAAAAAAAATCTGTAATGTAGACACCATGTTAAGGGCTAGTGCGTATGTAAGAAAATTAAAAACAAAAGAAGCAAAAATTAAGGATATTGAAAATATGAAAGACTTAGAAGAAAAAATATTAGAAACTATAGTAACTAAAAGGATGTAAACCAATTAAAAAAAAAATTTTTGGAAACGAAGTCCTAAAAAAGTGAAAGACAATTTTAATAAAATACAGATAAAAAGCTAGTGATATTTTAAAAATGGCATAGAAAAATTGAGCCAGAAAAACTTCCAAATGAATACGAAAATTATAGAGCCATTTTATACGATTATTTTATTATTATCATATTTTTATTAGTATAAAAAAGAACATTCTCGATTTTTCCACGTCATTATGTTTTCATGATTTACCATTTTGAAATCCTAGAAAAAAATTTGTAATACTGTAATAGACCTATATTGTAATATTTTACTTTTCAAACATACTGTAGTAGGAGCTTAATGCTTACCTTAATACAAAATTGCCGCAACGGATAATTATACTATTTTGAGAATAAATTTAAGGTAAATTTTATTGAAATATTTGAATATATGAATGATTTAGATATTTTTTTAAAATTGTTAAATTTTATGAAATTTTTGTCATTTTCTAATCAATATCTCTTTAGACAATTTAATTTTGGAGCTTTGAATGTTTTAAAATTGCTAGTTCTAATTTCTGTAAGATTCGAATTTGAGTTTATGATATTTTATTTATATCACGGTTAAAGAAGCTAATAATATTAATATTATTATTATTACTGTTAGTATTATTGTACACCTGTGATTATATTTTTATTTTGATATTAGTTTCTGAAGCTTGCAATGAAAAAAAAGCTCCAAACAATATTATGTATATTGGTCCACAAGACGCATAAAATGTAATACGGGCATTGATGAAGGTTGTTTATATTATATGTATGGGATAGATCGAATAAAACCATTTACATACGTACTTTGCAAAAAATGAAGGAATTCCAAAATTATATGGATCTTTGTGTTTACTTTTATTTTATTAAATTCATGCACAACTAAGCACAAACAGTTTAGAATTACATTAAAGATATAACTCGTATAGCATATGTATATTATTTATTATATAAATAAATTTACTATATATAAATAAAGCCAATTTGTTGCTACTTTATTATCCTTTTCTGGGCCATATGTGGAGTTATCATTGCAAAAATTGGGATTATTAAAGTAGTTTGGGGAAAAAATTATATTTGTAAAAATAATAATAACAATAACAATAATAATAACAATTTTAAAAAATCCAAATACAAATACAATTGAGAAATGGGAGGGGATCATTGTCTTCATTTTCCATATGGTCCATATGAGTGACAAGTAAGGATGAGGCCAAATATGATCAATGTTTTTAATAACAATAGTTGTTATTTAAGTCATATAAAACTAAAGAATCCAAAAACTAGATACAAACATATACTGAGGAATACGCTGAAGGATAAATGACGTTACAAAATCGGCAACGGTTGTGTTTACATTACCGCCTTACCTCAGGTCCACATCTGAGATTAACGCTAATATATGTGGGATAATGCCGGCAGAATAGATTAGGCATTTTGCTTATATTATGTTAAATCTTAAATAAGGGGTACATGTATTCCAATAAATCCTAAAAGATATCATTATTTTCAATCAGTCACAGAGTAATCATGTCCTTTTTTATTTAAGAAATTCGCACATTTTTAGCACAATTTTTATAAAAACGTTTTTTTTTTAATGTAAAACAATAATTAAAAGGAAACAATTTTACAAAAAAACGTTGTTTTCTTAGTAATTTCCAAAATACACATTCACACACACAAACAAACTTTCGTAAATGTGTATTTTTTGACAGTTTATCTTATAAGATAGTTCAGTGTTGCCAATTCAGCGCTTTTCGTGCTAGATGTTTTAAGAAGCCAAAAGTCGCATTTTCTTCTGTTATATCGATTATGAACATGTTTTTAAGTCCCTATTAACTAATAAAAAATAATACCTTGGAGCCTGTGTAGAACGGTAGTAAATTTTTAGTAAATTTTAGACAGCTATGAGCTGAATAAAATTTAACTAGCAGAATTTAAAAAAAAAAAATATATAAATTTTCAATGTTTTAAAATTCATAAAAAAATTCAATGTTGTAAAATATTTACATAGAATATTTAAAATTAAAATTTAAAAAAAAATCTCACCGAAATAGCAGTTCTATGAATTTGAAGTCTTGGAAAAAAAACTGTTATGAATTAAATGTACATAAAATTTTACCGCTTACTGCTTTAATAAAAACACCAATATTAAATTAAATTTGGTTTGAAATATAATTCACTATTTCTGCTGAAGTTAAAATATTAAAAAAATAACAAATATGGACCTTGTAATGTTTAAATTGTTACTCTTAATAAAAATGAGATTTTAATTTTAAAAATGAATTAAATAGAGCGCTGAATTGAACAAATTTCTTTAATTTTGGTTCAATTTAGCGCGTTTTGGATCTTTTCCTGCGCGTTTTGGTTACAAATAGTTGACAACGCTGAGATAGTTGTACAGAGAAATCTCATCACAACAGTCTCAAAGTACATCTTATAATACTAATATTTGAATCTCCACGTGAAATAATTCTATTAGAGAGCAAATTTGACATTCTTTGACAGAAAAATCTTATATGTTATGTTACGTCTAGATAGGCTATTACACGGTATCTATTTTTCGAAAACTTTCATTTCTAACTGGTTAACATCGAAACATCTGCCAACGCTTTGCGTTACAAAACACAATTTTCACACGTCGAATGCCGCTTGTGAACAAGTTTAAGGATATTTGTGCCACCTACAAATGCATTATGTGTCATTCGTACAAATAATATGCTTTCAATTATTTGTAATATGTGTAATGTAAGTTTGGTTTCCTGATTTTAATTGTAAAAAAAGTAAAAAAAAGTAAATTTTTTTAACGTTTATTAGGATTTGCGGGATTCTAAAAATTTTTGTTTTCTAAATTCAAAATTTAAATGCTTTTCGCCGTTTCTTTCTTACACAATTTTGTAATTTGCTGTTCACTAAATAAAAAATATTTAAAAATTTAGACGCCTTATAGCGAAAAAAATTTTTTAAATTCGAAGCAACTCGAAGTATCCATGTTTGGAACCTTGTAGACCTGCCCCAATTAGGCCTATATAGCCCAAATACAAAACTTAAACTCGTCTATACCTTTGCTATCATCACGTAAAATTTCCTTCAAATCAAACCATTTGTTTTGAAACTGCATATTTATTTCCATTTCAATTTTCGAATCGTACACTAGCTGTAACTCAAAAAAGTCGCCGCCGTCATTTATATTGGCAGCCCACTACGGCTTGGTTTTCTTACAGCATTGGTATTAAATTGCAGTTGTAAGTGCGTGAAGATAGTGTGAAAAAATTTATTACTTCAAAAAAAAAATAAAAATAATGATTGTGATGAAACGGAGTACATGGTGAAGAAGTCAAATATATTGAAAATATCGATTGCGCAATTTCTTCAACAGGCAAGAAGCAGCAGAATTCAGTTACGACAAACAGCTGCGTCAATTCCTGAAGGAAATAAGTATGCCATCTATCTATCTAAGGAGAGTTTAAAAACTCTATCTAACATTCACGTAAAATATAATTATTTCTTGTATTCTTTACCTAAATTTTTATCAAAACAGACGTCAAAATCAGTGCGAATATATACAAGGTAACCTTAGTTAAACTGCTGATTATTATTTTGGTTGTTACAGTTGTCAAACTGCATATATAAAAAGCATTAATGAATACGCCATATTGTTGTTTTTGTGCAACTGTTGCCACCTCCAACAAATTCGCGTTAAGTTTGACGGCAAAAAAGATAAAATTATAATTATATTTTATTTAATAATATTTGTATACTTTTTATAATAATACTTATAATAAATATAACAAGAAATAAAAAACAATTTTTTTGGTTTTAATTTATTTCATATAAGGGTGGGTAAAACAAACAGGCGGTGAGAATTCGATACAGATTCATTTTCGAGTTCATACCGATGTGATGTCAAGTTCAATCACTGTCGTGTTCATTTCGGCACAAATTTTGTTTCAATTTTGTTGGAGATTTGAACACGCCATTTACAAATTTAACACATATGTACATGTCTGAGACACTATTGACACTGAATCATTTTAAACATGATTGTGATCATTATTTCTCTGTGTGTAACTAAAGTATTTAAACATGCTTCTTACATGTAATATAAATTTTCTTAAGCAGCATACATTTGCCATACAAATGTATGAGTATTTGGTATTTAAGATAGATAATTAATAAAAAAAAAAGTTATTGGAATATAATTTGATCCCTGCATTTATCGAAGGACTTAAAATTTAGCTGTTTAGTGTGTTTTTTTATTTTTTTAATAGTTTATTTTTTAATAAAATTTAAACGAATAGTGATATTTTATTGAAGTTTCTGTATAATATGTACAAACTAGTCTTAAAATCAGAAAATTAAAAAAATTCCACTTTTTTTACATGAAAATAACCATAATCTAATCCGTATAAAACGTGTTTAAAAAATTGACTTTTTTTCATTGAAATAGTCACCGTGTCGTTATAAAAGGCGTTCGCAGAAAATACTTTTTGAGGTTTACCCTACGTATGGACATATATAATTTAAATAATTTTATGTTGAAAATAAAACAAATTAAAAAAAATTTTTCAAAATTTACAGAGATTGGATAGGAATTGTGAGAGACCTAGGGGCAAAGATCTCCCTTTCTCCGGATTAATTTTACAAGCATTTGCATTTTCTTTTGAAAACATTAAAAAATGATATAACCCAGAGCAACAAACAAATTTTATAATTGAATAAATATTGCCACCTTTTTGGAAAAAAACCCAAAAATATGAAATTTGTTTAAAGTTCCAACTTCAGATTAATATAACTTTTTATCGGATTCATATATTTATATGATTTTTGCATCAGTATTATTTAGAATTTTGTAAGAAATCTGATGAATGTTTTTAAAATATTGATCGAGCCAAGTAAAAAAAAAAACTAAAAAAACCGATGCTAAAAATAAGACAAAAATTTGTGAGAAATGTATGAGAGTTAGCTAGAGGATGCGAAGTCTCTGTAAGATTTTAAGCTAAATTATAAACTTTTTGTACAAGTATATATATATGTATATATATATATATATCCAGCTATGTTCGTCCGACTGTCTGCCTGTCTGTTTGTCTGTCTGTAGAAAGCAGGATAGGGGTTCAAAATTTGGCTCAGTTATTTGACTTATATAAGGTTTGTTTAGTATTCAAAATGGGCGAAATCGGTTCATAAACAAAAACAGTTGTGGGTCAAATATTATAAAAACGCTGACGAAATTTTAAATGCATAGTTAAAGGATAGATGTAAACTCGGAAACCAAAAGTGGGTGTGATCCACCAACCTCCCATATAAGGTGAAGTTTCAAATTAGAATGACACAAAAAGTTACAGATAGTAGGTATATCGATTTGTCCAACTCCAATACAACATTCTTACTTGTTTTTATATATGTACAAACAATCATCAATATACTACACTAAAATAATACCAAATTTCATGGCTATAAGTTTAAAATTAGTCTTTTATCGTCCTAGAGTGAACAAATGTGCACAGTGCCACATGTTGCTATTTTAATATTAATAATTAAAAAAAAAAAAAACAAATGAGAATGTTTTATTCTTCTTGGCCGAATCTATATACCCACTA
This sequence comes from Protocalliphora azurea, assembly GCA_932274085.1. Lineage (NCBI taxonomy): Eukaryota > Metazoa > Arthropoda > Insecta > Diptera > Calliphoridae > Protocalliphora > Protocalliphora azurea. The sequence continues at coordinate 48,420,061 of OW026521.1, read as the reverse complement.
TCTGCAACTTTTTAAGAGTTCACCTTATGTGGGTGGTGGGCAGACCACGCTTATTTTTATTTCCGATTTTAGATTTATCCTTGAACTATTTGTACAAAATTTTGTTGATGCTACACCTTATATGGAAGGTGGGCGCATCACGCCCATTTTTGGTTTCTGATAATTTACTATAGCTCCCATATAAGCCCACTTTCGGGAGTCAACCTAAAGTGCATAAATTCATATAAATGTTAGTGTTAACGTAATGTTCTGTATTCGTATATTTTATTTTACACTTAGTAAAAGAATCGGTTCACAATTTTCTACATGTCTAATAAAAGACCCCTCCACAAATTTTGATGGGCCAACACAATGGTGTAGGGTATCATATAGTCGGGATTGACCGACCATATCTTTCTTACTTGTTTTTAATTTTAAATGGAAATTATTATGAAAGTGCTACATGCCAAATTTCATTGAATTATCTGCAAAATTGCGACCTGTACTTTGTGCACAAGGTTTACATGGACAGCCTTCCAGGCACATGGACGGACGGACATCATTATATCGACTCAAAAAGAGATTCTGAGTCTATTGGTATACTTTAAGGTGGGTGTTGGATGATTTTTTCTGTGCGTTACAAACCACCTATGGTGGTGTGGAGTATAAAAAAAATCTCACCATAAAAAATAATTTTTTGAAATTTTGTCCCCAAAATTTATTATTTTTTCAGAATAAAACATATATGCACGTATAAATTTATACTTTTATTCTAAAAAATTACAAAATAAATAATATTTTCTTATCAAAAAATCTAAATAACTGAAAACCGGTGTAGTGACCAAAAGTCATTGCACTCGTTTTTGATATATATATTTTTTATACATTTTTTATTTTCTTATTTTTATTTTCAGAAGTAATACAAATATAAGTATTACTTCTGAAGTATGTTTAAGTTGAAATGAATTGTACTCAGTATTTTTTGTAATAGAACTAAACTTTGTTAGTAAATAAATTTGAATTTAAATTAACGGAATATACAATCATGTAACATACGGAATTGCAGAATTGTGTGTGTGTTCATCGCATTGTGTAGATGATCGACACTATAAAAGGAGTGCAATCACACGTAATGAGTGAGTCAGCCAGTAAGCGTCCAGGAGGTTAGACATAATTATATGAATTTGAGGTTTTACCCACTTTCATATAAAACTTGTGCGTTGTCTTGCATTTGATGGTAATATCCTGAAGTATCTGAGGTCTTACCCGGATATAACGGATATTTATCGCCGTTGAGAGGTAGATTGCTAGTCAGTTTGAGGTATTGCCTCGACTAGGGATTCAGTGTTTAAATCGCTAACGACCCAAGGTGTTTTACTAACAAAAATTCGGAAATTTAAACAAATTTGTAACGGCGGTCGCGAGTCCTGAGTCAAACGGAGTCCCGAGACAAACGGAGATCACTACGGAGAGTGAGCTTTGGAGCTCTGAGGCGGGCGATGACGTTCTTGGAATTTTCGTTGACTTTAAGGGTGCTTTTGACTACCTGTCATAGGGTAGCGTCTTTAGAAGGCTGGAGGAAGTGGGCTGTCGGGAGCTAACCCTCTGGAGGAGCTACTTCAGCGACAGAAGGGCTTGTGTCTTAGGTGCCAACGACACGATTTGGAAGGATGCTACTCGTGGGTGTTTGCAGGGTTCCATCTGTGGTCCATTTATTTGGAACATTATGATGGATCCTCTATTGAGGCATCTCAGTCGTTCCTTCAAGGTGTGTGCGTATGCGGATGATTTGCTCATTCTTGTCGAAGGTCAGTCTCGTGCTGTTCGTTCGATAACGTATGAATTCATCTAGAAAGCAGGGGTGCTCATGTTATGCGTATGTGTTTGAGTGGGGCGGTCGTTCAGGCGTCGAAGTGGCGATGGACACAACCGAAATAATGTTGCTTAAGGATAAGTTATCGCGGGGTCGTCCTCCACTCATTCGGACGGGCAGCATTAGTCTCAGATATGTGACTAAGGTCAAGTATCTGAGTCAGAGGATGAACTTTCTAGTTCATCTTACTCACATAAGGGACAAGTTGGCGGCTGTTGCAGGTAAGATTAGGCGCACTCTCAGGAGTGGCTGCAGTCTCAGCAGGCGTGCTCTCTGTACCGTGTATGGGGGCTTTTCGTTGCTTGCGCAACGTTTGGTACTTCTGTATGGTATTAAACGGTCATATCTATTGTTGGCAGGAAAAAGGTCTTATCCAGTCAGAGGGTCACGATTTTGGCGTGCACGCCAGTTTGTAGAACAGTATCAACGAACGTACTAAAGGTTCTTTTAGGTGTAGCGCCCCTTGATCTGGAGGTTATACGTCGCGCTATTACTTTCAGGATCAAGAAGGGACTACCGCTTCTTGGGCATGATTGGGTTTTTGTTTCTGACCTGATGAATGGGGGTAGTGTGCAAATCAAGGCACTCTTAGAAGAGTATCTTGTGTCTAGGTGGAGGACGAGATGGACGAACAGTGACAATGGGAGAGTAACGTATGAATTCATACGATTTCCCCAGCTTCGGTTTGAATCTGGGTCTCATACAGATGGGCCATGGCACACTCAAAGCATTATTGCATAAGAGAGGTCTGTCCGATACTCCGAACTGAGGGTGTGGGAGGGGACTTAAGGACGTGTGACATTCACTGGCGGCATGCCACTACTATCATGGCATTAGAAATTTAGATAGTATAGGCATAACTTATACTGCGGCGGATTGGGACTTTAGTAGGCCCTTGGTAGACGTGCGGACATTTGGGAGGTTGGGTGATTCCCGGGAGGTATTTGTTAGGAGAAGGAGACATGAGTAGTGGATGCGGCTCCTTTAAGAGCAACCATAGTAGTGTTCTTTGCCGCTGTTGCTTGGTCGCTCTTTCGTCGCTGTTGTCTATCCCCGGTTTGCGGGTATGTATGTATAAAACTATTGCAGTAGTTGGGAATACTAAATTGGATTATTATTCCGATTTCGCTGGTGATTCGCCGTTGCTGTTCTTGTTGCCACTGCCTGTCGTCTCACCTTGCTGTCTTTCCCGTCTTTCTTCTTCTCTGTCCTCGTTATTGGTTCCAGGTCACTCTTGTGACTAAAGACCACCCGTGGGGGTGCCAGCGTTGAAGTTGTCCTAGTTGTAGTTCGTTTTGTCCCTTGCTGGTGTCACACCATGTGGCCAATGAGTTTGGAGTTCAACTGTAGCATTCATTATTGGCTACGAAGTCCGATTGGTGACTTAATACTGGTACCACGGTTGTCAGGAGCACCTGAAACTTCGGTTCTAGCCTGACAAATCGCGGGTAAAGCATGAGCTCGGTGTGGAATTGCATTGCAACCAGGTGCCGTGCAACCGAGAACCGTGGCCCATATTCAAGGATGGCTATCTGTCAGACTTGGTGGCGTTGGTAGACGCATTGTATTCACCCTGTGCGAAGAGCACGGTGAGGTTGAATCTACATAGACAGGTACTCAATAATAAGTGTTATAATTCCATTTCATCATATTGTGTCCGAATTTATGGTTTATCATTCGAGTTTCCTATATTAATATACCATCTTACCACATTATCAAATTATAATTTCATTTTATTATATTATTCCATCTTATCATATTATCATCCCACTCTAACATTTTTTTATCATACTTCTAATCATATTATTATCTATCTTAACATATTATATTCCATTTTATCATATTATTATTCTATCTTATCATATTATCCAATTCTATCATATTATTCCATTTTATCATATTATTATCCCATCTTATCATATTATTCCACTTTATATATTAAAATAAAATTCATTAATTCAAAATTACTATTTTTATTGAGTTCATTTCATTTGTCCATTACATTTTTTTAAAAATAATAGATAAAATTATTAACATATTATTAACATATTATTTGTTCATTTATAACGTGGTTTTGTAGTCGGCTGAGGTAACAAATCTTAAGTAATAAGACGTTCGATTTACCCTTTCTAGGGGTTAGAATAATATTTTCTTTATTGAATTCCAAAATATTTCAAATACAAATTAGATATTACGAGAGAATTACTTCGATAACCTCAATTCGGATACGATTGGCTTAACAAATGTGATATTCAATCGTTTCTTCTTCAACTAGACTTATTTCGGTTCTTCCTTCTTCAACAAGGCTTACCTCGGTTCTTCGGCTTATATTAGGATCTTCGGCTTGTATTAGGTTTGCTTCGGTTATTCAGTTTATAATGGGTTCGGTTGATCAGTTTATAATAGGCTCGGTTATTCAGCTTATAGTAGGCTCGGATCGGTTATTCGGCTTATAGTATGCTCGGCTCGGTTATTCGGCTTATAGTAGGCTCGATTCGGTTGTAGCAACGGCTTCGACATACTCGGCTGTCAAACTGGTTCGGATTTACGGCGGGATCGGCTTCTAGTTCAGGTGGCAGTTTCGGGGATTGAGGATCGTATATTTTTCTACAATACGTACAATGGTTTCTTAAAGCTAGTATCTAACTACTTCTCAATTACTATTACCATTCAATTTAACGGGTTAATATTCCACTAAGCGAACGAGCAGCATGAGGCCATTCGGGGGGAACGAACAACCGAAACACTTGTGAAAACAGCTAACCGAAGTCAACTGTGAGAACGAGCAGCAGGAAGTCTCTCGTGAGAACGAGCAACCGGAATCACTTGTGAGAACAGCTAACCGAAGTCAACTGTGAGAACGAACGGCACGAAGCCTCTCGTGAGAACGAGCAACCGAAATTACTCGTTAGAATGAGCAGCAGGAAGTCACTCGTGCGAACGAGCAGCAGTAAGCCACTCGTGAGAACGAGCAGCAGGAAGCCACTCTTGCGAACGAGCAGCAGGAAGCCACTCGTGAGAACGAGCAACCGAAATCACTCGTGAGAACAGCTAACCGAAGTCAACTGTGAGAACGAACGGCACGAAGCCTCTCGTGAGAACGAGCAACCGAAATTACTCGTTAGAATGAGCAGCAGGAAGCCACTCGTGCGAACGAGCAGCAGTAAGCCACTCGTGAGAACGAGCAGCAGGAAGCCACTCTTGCGAACGAGCAGCAGGAAGCCACTCGAGAGATCGAGCAACCGAAATCACTCGTGAGAACAGCTAACCGAAGTCAACTGTGAGAACGAGCAACAGGAAGCCACTCGTGTGAACGAGCAACCGAAGAAAGTATTCAATATATTAGTATGAAAAATAAAAATGCTTAAAAATACATAAATAAAATAATAAAGAGAAGGAAAATAGTAGTAATTTCATAAATTAATATATTAAGAAATATGTACGTGAAAATAGTAGTGTTGAGTGTACTATTTCCACTTTATATTCCCCTCCCGCTTCAGCTCTTAAACTAAAGATAAAGAGCTATTCTACAATTATATAACTTATATATATGCTGTCCTACAGCTTAAAATAATAATAATTTTTTCTTATTATTATTATTTTCTTATTATTATTATTATTATTATTATTATTTATTTATTTATTTATTTATTATTATTTTTTTTTTTTTTTTTTTTTGTTTATTTTATTTTTCCCCCTTATTTTTTCCAACCTATCATCACGACCTTTTCATATCCTTGGCATTGGAGTCGAGCGTGTTGTTCGTGGAGGATCCGTACTTTTATTGGGGGAAACGCTGCCCGATGTATAAGGTACTGCATATGTTGGGGCTTCTTAAGGGATCGGTATATTTCCACGCCCCTGAAAATTTCCTCCTCACTATACCTCGGATATGTGGGACGTTTCCCTGCGGCCCTTTTCTTCTACTTCTTTCGTGCTCGTGCAGCCTTTTCTGCCGCTGCCGTATGCAGCAGGTCTTTCAGCTTTTGCCACTGACGCAGATATAATTTTACGCGGGTTGGTGCGTTTCCTCTCCATGTTGCTCTGTTGAAGTCAGGCTTAGAACTGATGCTGTAATGATGAACCAACTTCCTTTTATAATTTTTTTTCCTTTTACGAAATGAGAATTATTATTATTATTAACGGTAAGTTAGAATTTGCTAGACTGAATATGTAGGAGGTGGATGGAACAAAATAAAACACAGCTGGGTGTTTACCAGCATGTAGTGTAGCCAGACTGACGGCGGCGCTGGTATGCTCGCTTATGCCGGGCTGGAGCTCGCCGGAGGGGGTGGTTCTTGCCGCCAGAACTGGGTAGCTGTCCACCTACAAAAAATCATACCAGCTTGGGAATAATTTAGGTACGTAATAATATTTTGGGGCCCGAAGTGAAGATATCTGAATCAACTCCCTATAGTACACACACAAACGTTAGAATTCCCTTATTACTCACCGCTACTGATTTTACCTACTCACTCATTTTAATGAGAAAACTTTATAGAATTTCATTTCAACATTATACAAACTATAGTTTGTTATTAATTAAAAAAACTTTTTTTTTTACAAAAGTGCAACAAAATTTCTTTTGCTTATATAAAAAAATTAACAATTAAAATGAAAAAGTACTCTAACACAAATTATACAAATTGCAAAATTTAGATTTTTTTTGTTTTTATATAAAATTTAATCTAATAACATTTTTTGTTTTATTTTCTTGTTCTATTTTCAGTTTTCAAAACTTGAAGCTACTAATTAAAGGTATGACAAAACTACTAACTCCTTTAGGCCTTGGTAGATTTATTTCACACGTGACTGGGATATATCGCCGGTTGGAGAAAGGTTTTCTTCGTCCGTGAAGGTTCTGGGTTCTGGTAAGTACGAGTATTAATTTCAAAATTTCTTTTCAGGAAAAATACCCTTTTTATTTATTTAGTTTTTTTTTCTTTTTATGTATATTTTTTCTTTAGGTTATATATTGTAGTTTTTTTTTTTTTTTTTTTGTTTGTTTGTTTCCTTTTTTTTTTTTTTTTGTTAATTAAAAATTGTTTTCTTTTATTTTAGGAAAAACATTCCGTTTTGTCTCGTTACCGAAAAAATACGAAAGGAATTATACACCGATGGAGTATCGCGAAAAAAAATGTTTTTCCTAACCTGAATTATGGTAATTAAAAATATTTCTTATTTTTTCTTTTTTTTGCTAAATAAAATAAATTCTTTTTTTATTTGTTATTATTATTTTTTTTTTCAGAAAAGGTATTTTCTACCCTGTTCAGTCCGTCTAGTTGTCCGCGTTCAACTTACGGGTCGAGTACAAAACCTTATTACCAAAGCACCACGGGCATTAAGGTGCTGAACAGCTACTCCAACGTTAGGTGAGATGACTGTGGCGAGTGGTTGAGGAAGATGGCAGCAGGACTGGCGGAGATCTTTGTGGTTGGTGGTTTATATATATTTTGTTTTTACTTTTAATTTATTTTAACTTTTATTTAATGTAGTTTAATTACTTTTTTTTTATACCAAAACAAAAAAATAAAAAAATTGCAAATTTACGACTTGTCGCTTTCAATAAATATAGCTGGAATAATTTTACCACTCAATATGCTGATTTTTTGGTTGCTTCGTTATCGCTCCGTAGCCACAGGTCTCACCTTCATCGGGGATCAAAAGAAAAAAGAAAGACTTTTCGAAAGTTTTCTCCCACGAAACCTCTTTTTCGAAAATATGTCTGCCTGTGCCATTTTCCTGCCTAAAGTTTTCAGCAATTTATTTGTTTACTTTTGTTACTTCTTCTTCTTCTTGCTGCATTCGTTAAAAATCTTTTCTTGAAATATCTATACTTTTGTCTCTTTTACCATCTCGCGTTGCCACTTCTGTTTATTATATCACCATAGGGTGCACACGACAAATATTACGTTTTAGGATCTTTCGATGAAAGGTTTTAAATGTCGAATATTCGCTCTCATCTTCCGAATGTTCTCGTCTTGCAGTTCGTAGAAATTAGAAGCAAGACAACGGACGACTTTAAACGGACCTCTAAATTTTTCGGCTAATTTTTGGGCGAATTTATCGGCTGCTGAAGATAACTGCCATTCCCCTTTTCCATACTTGTTCGCCTGGAGTTGGTTTCCATTGTCGTCTTCTTAAATTATAACACTTCACTTGTCGTGCAGTCCCATCTTTCCTGCGTCATTCTATGGCCTTCCAGAACTCCTCTATGTCCCTCTTAGACATGCTTTCGGAAGGACATACATAATCTTGCCTTAGTTGGTTTTGGCAAATCGGATTTTCCCATAGACGATTTCGGCTGGAGTGTGTCTGGATGTCTCGTTGGTGGAATTTCTGTTACTCGCCGGTCCCAGTGTTGATGTTCCGAACCGGTTTGCTGCGCAATCATCATTTTTAGCGTTTGGTTCATCCTTTCCGTCGGGTTCTCGTGGGGGAGCATATGGGGCAGTCGTGCAGTGTTGAATTCCGGAACTGGTTAGCAGGTCTTGCACGAACTTACTCATAAATTGGACACCATTATCGGACAGGAAAACTCGAGGCAGCTCTAACAACATCTTTTGCGAGTGCTTGTCTTATGGGAATCAGCTCAACCCATTTGTTAAAAACATCTATCATTACGAAAAGAGCTGTATGACCGTAGGTGGAGCGTAGTAGGAGCCCGACAAAGATGGCAGCAACTATCTCCTAAGGCCTGCTGCATTGCATGGTATTCATAAAGCCCGCAGCCTTCCTCTGTTCGGGTTTGTAACGGGCACACGTATCACAGGGTCGTAAGTATTCTTCAACATCCCTTATAACCCCGGCCAGTAATAATTCTCTTGTACCCGTTTTATTGTTTTGTATATGCCAAAATGGCTGGCTTCGAGCGAGTCGTGATTTTCTCTTAGAACTCGGGAACGATCTCTATTTGCTACGCACACTTTCCATTATCCCCAATGCCACCTTTCGTGTTTCTTCAGTAATTGATTCAATGGGGCGACTAACCGGGAGAAATTAGGTACGAATCGATGGTACCATGAAGCTACTATTAGGACTCGTCGGAGTTATTTCAAATTTGTTGGTGCCGGTTCTTGAATGGCCCTCACTTTTTCGGGGTCGGTGCAAATACCTTCCAAAGTCACAATATGTCCTAGATAACGTATACTGGTACTGACAAAATCACATTTGTCGAAGTTGACGAGCATCTGTCCATTCTGCAACCGGGTGAAAACTGTTTCCAGCGTATCTAAATGTTCTTGGAAGGTCCGACCTAGCACGATTATATCATCGAGATAGATGAATACGAGCGGGTATATATCGGATCCGATGATGGTATCTAAGGCGCACTGGAAGACTGCAGGTGCCGAATGCAATCCGAAAGGCATTACCTTCCATTGTAATAACCCTCGGCCTGGTACGGTAAATGCCGTATAGGGTCTGGATGCCAACGTAAGGGGTATCTACCAATATCCTTTCTTCAAATCTAACGAGGATATAAATCTGGCCTCTCGCAGATACATTCGCCATACATATATACACATATACACATTCGCCATCCCCCTTGTTTCTTCTGAGCAATCGACGAACTATAGGGGCTTCGTGATGTCTCAATTCGATTTTCGGCTAGGAGTTTATCTACTTTTTCGTTAATAACCTCATGGCTGGGTTCCTCATCGTGGCTAGGTTCCTCGGCATATATCTTTGTTTAATTAGATTCGGATGCTTTAAACGTGTATAGTCCTTTTACCTGACTGAAGTTATGTAGATTTACGATGATCCAGCATCGCTGAGAGTTTATCGTTCTCCTCTTCGGACAAAAAGTCTCTACTGGTTAGTGCGTAGAGGTGTTCGAATTTATCCCTAGGACAGGATCGGGAAAGGGTTTCACGGATCAGCCGTATTTTTAAATTCAGGGCACTTAAGAAATCAATCGTACTCTGTTTGCTTTGTAGATTACCTTAATTAGAAAGACGTCTAGGTAGGTTGCCGGGGATTGATCGGTCATGTGTACCATACCTATCAAACAAATGCGAGATAACATACCATCTCGACCGCAATTAGAGCAGAAGAGACGGAATGAAAATGAGCACTGAGTGCGCTTATGGCCAGTTCTTTTGCATCTCCAGCATTGTGTCGTACGATCATACCCCGAGTCTCTCATCACATGGGTGGTTTGTGGTCGTTCTTCGCGCTTCAATGCCTAAAACTCATCTGCAAGGGTTATCAACTCATCAAAGTTGGTACAGTCGTTTCGACGAACGTAGAGCCTATACTCGGTTCTTAAATCGTCGTATATTCTATCCAAATGGTTCTGCCTCTGTAGCTGGGGGTGTTGCCGTGAAAGAGTCAGCATCGTAAGAATGAAGTCTTTAGACCGCTCTATACCATTTTTCTTTCGGTTATAAGAGTTCAGTTCAAGTTGAGATAGATATCGAGTAGGTAGGATGAATTTTTGTATTTCTTCTTTAAACCCGAGGCAAGTGTTGATCGTGTCACGTTTTACGCGATATTATTTTAGGGCGCATACCATCTCGAAAATAAAACAGTTGTGGCACATGTGTGTGTGTTTTTGTAGTATTTACAATATAATTACCTATTACTAATAAAGTATTTAATATATTATTATGAAAAATAAAAAACATAAATAAAATAGTAAAGAGAAGGAAAAATAGTAGTAATTTCATAAATTAATATATTAAGAAATATGTACGGGATATATTAGTATGAAAATATCAAAAATACGTAAATAAAATAGTAAAGAACAGGGAAAAATGGTAGTAATTTCATAAATTAATGTGTGGAGTCTTTACTTGTTGACTCCCATTGGACGCGTCCCCAGGTGGCGGATACGGGGGACTGGGCGAGAGGCACTGGATGTATTCATATATGGTGCTGGAGCCCTCTCCCTTTGCCGGCATTAATGCATCCTTTGTATCATAGCCGGTCCTGGAAACGGATAGGCTTGCTGGACTGGATGCGGTGCAATTGATGTATTCTAATTGGTGATTCTGCCAAATTGAATGCATTCTCTGGTACTGGGTACGGTCTTGGTGCCACACAATTGTTCGGCAGGAAGCGGTAGTACTTCCAATAGATGTGCAGGCCGCAACCGACAGTCGAACGAGGTTTGAAAAGGCAATGAACAACGTTAGGACCTCCATAGCTGCACTAAATAAGTTGGCTAAGAAGGACCCATCGCTGTTATACGGACGGGATAGGCATAATCGTAGGAAACACCGAAAGAGCATATACAGGTTCGAACGGACCTATGGCTCCATCGATGATATCCTGGGAATGTCTTATCCCGATGGTTTTAAAGTGGAGGTAGAGGAAGGTCCGGTAATTGCTTGCAAGAGTAAAGAGTCCGTGTCTACCAGTACTTTGGAACCACAAGTCGCTGATAACAAGCATGGAGTTGCTAACAAATAAGCCAAACAAGCGGTCTTGTAAGTTCTCGCAAGGGAAACGACAGGTCAGCTAGGACTGGTAGTGGGACAACTCAAACTATGAAGTTGGCGGAGAGGGTAAACCAAACTCTTGCAAGCCTCGCTAAGGACTCTCAGATGAGGTCCATTAGGGGAGCTCTGCCTGGAGATGGGATACCCTCTACCTCCAAGAAAGCTGGTCATGTACCACATGACTCTTCTAAGGGTCCTCCTAAGGGTACCATAAAAAGAGTGAGGTCTGGGGATAACCAGCAGATACCATCGGCGAAGAAGGTTGGTAAGACACCAAGTGGTCCGCTTAAAAACTCTCATAAGGGAGTAGTAAAGCGGGTAGTATCTGGTGATGATTAACCTTCATCGTCAAAAAAGGTGAAAGATTCGTACAAGTCGGACATTCTTCATGCAGCAGTCATTGACCGTGCTGATTCAGATGGGGGAATCAGCACAGAAATGTGGCGGCTGATTGAAGAGAGGCTTATGGACGAAATCTTCCAGGCAAGGTAGAGGCCGGGCAAAATAGCCTTCATGAATACAGACTGGACAAGGGGTGTCAAGACTGTTGGTTGCGGAAATAAAGGAACCTTTGAGTTCCTGAAAGTCGCGATTAGCAGATGTGGTAACCTTTGTCCAGAAGCGCAACTGGAGGTTATACCGTTGCCGTTGCGGCCAATAGTCACGGTGTGGATTCCACCACCCATTAAGCCGGTGGAAGTCATACTGGGAATATTGGAAGGACAAAATAGGACTTGTAAAGAAAACCGGGAAAAAGATTTCCGATTTGCAGTAGATCAGGAATCTATTAAGAAATTGGAATCATTGGGGGGAGGGGGGGGGTTTGTTACGTTCGGGCTTGGCTATGTCAAATTTCGATATTCGCAAAATGACAAAGCCAAAGAGGTTGCGGATGGTGCAGATAAATCTGAACCATTGTGAAGCGGCTTCGACCGAATTAATAACCTACCTCAGAGAGACCAACATGGACGTGGCCCTAATCCAAGAGCCTTGGTTAAATAACAACCAGGTCTGTGGTCTTAGGGCTAAACGATACAAATTGTTAATAATAATAATAATAAATAAATAATAATAATTAATAATAATAATAATTAATAATAATAATAATTAATAATGATAAGGTAAGAACTTGTGTTCTAGTGAGGAATGAACTCAAGTTAGTTCTTCTTAACTTTTTCAGTTATGGAGACCTAACGGTCGTTCAGGGAGAGGCGTTAGGAGGTAATAAACTGGCCTTGGCCTCGGTATACATGACCTATGAGGCGACGGAACCACCGGATGACCTTAGCCGAGTATGCAAGACGGAATGGAGTACGTCTATTGCTCGGTTGCGATGCTAATACACACCACAGTCAATGGGGTAGTAGGGATACTAATAAGAGAGGTGAGTCGATTTTTGATTTCATTATTACGAATGATCTTTTAATCTGTAATAAGGGAAATACCCCTACATTCAGGACGAAGGATAGGAATTCGGTAATAGATATCACATTGACTAACTCTAGGGACCTAGTTGAGAACTGGAGGGTGGCTATGAGGTGCACTTTTTCTGACCATGGTAGGATAACCTTTAGTCTGAACTTTCTGGGCTCGGAGGGGAATCCTAGAAGGACTGATTGGGACGCTTTCGGGCGTGATCTGGGGTCAAGACTGACTGGAACTCCGAGGAAGTTTATGTCTAGAGATAATATTGACGAAGTGGTAGGGAAGGTAACGGAGTCTATTATCAGTAGCTATCATCTCAACTGGTGACCTCTTACCCGGTGAGCTATCCGGGTAAGAGGAAACAGCCGGTCTGGTGGTCAGAGGAGTTGAGAGTTCAACGGACCACAGTTGGCAGGCCGTATAACAGGGCCCATAGAACTGGTAGGGAGCACCTATAGAGTGTATTTTAATAAGTACAAAAAGGACATTAGAAGAGCTAAAAGGGCCTCGTGGATTAAGTTCAGCGAGACCATTGACTCTGTCAATGAACTATCCAGATTCAGAAAGATACTGTCGAAGGATCCTAATGTTCCAGGGAGTATCCAGATATTAGATGGTTCACGGACGGAGTCTAGTTCTGAGTCACTTGATGTGCTTTCGGAAACTTATTTTCCAGATTGCAAGGATCCATTGATGGAAGGATCAGGTGAGGAAGAGCACTTCGTCACAGAGTCCGCCATCGGGATAGGTGAAACGGTAGTGAGAGACCTGATTACGGTTGAGAAAGTTGCATGGGCGGTGAATTCATTCGAACCTTACAAGTCACCAGGCCCGGATGGTATTTTTCCGGCCATGTTGCAGAACGCATCGCTGGTGGTTCGTCTACTACTAGTTGATATTTTCAAAGGGTGTCTGCTACATAGACACATACCGAGGGGGTGGAGAGAGGTAAGAGTCATATTCATACCTAAAGGTGGTAGGACATGTCACTCGAAACCCAAGGATTATAGACCTATCAGCCTATAATCTTTTCCTTTGAAGACATAAGAGAGACTGATGAGTAGTGCTCAGCACGCTTATCTGAAGGGTAAATCTGTTGAGAGTGCGCTGAATGATGTGGTGGGATATATAGAACAAGGACTTCGGTACAGGGAATTTACCATGGCCGCGTTCGACGATATTGAGGGAGCGTTCAACAATATCAAGATTGACGCTATTAAGCAGGCGCTGCTGGATCTTAAAGTACATGACTTCTTGATCGATTGGATAATTCTCATGCTGAGCAATAGGATTGTCAACTCGAGCTTTGGTGGAGTATGTTTAAGGAAACTGGTGACTAGGAGGACAAAACGGATTCTAATGAGTCTAATTGATTGCCCGTAAGGTTACGGGCTACCACGTAAACCAGGAGGACACCGCAAGGAGGACTGTTCTCACCCCTGCGCTCTCTATTGGCTGTCGACGTGATTCTGCGTCAATTTGACAGCAGGGGACGGAAGATCGTGGCATATGCTGATGATGTGGTCATACTGGTAAAGCGAAAATTTCTTCCCACAATCAGTGAGATCATGCAGTCCGCGCTGGGTGAGCTGTCCTCTTGGGCCGCTAATAGGGGACTGGGAGTGAATCCGGAAAAGATAGAATTGGTACTGTTTTCTAGAAGGTACAAGGTAGAGAATTTCAGATAACCGGTACTATGAGGAACTGAACGACTCAGCGAAATATCTGGGGGTATTCCTCGATAGTAAGCTGACCTGAAAGAGGAATGTTCAGGAGGAATTGGGGGCTCAAACCAAAAGTTGTAAATTGGATTTACACCTCGGTGGTGAGACCAATTCTTACTTATGGTTGTTCTGTCTGGTGGCAGGCACTGGAACGTAAGAGTAATAGGAACCTTTTATCGAAGGCACAGAGGTGTGCTTCAATTGGCATTACAGGTGCAATGATAAGTACACCACAAGCGGCTCTGGGTGTCATACTTCATCTGTTACCCATTGAAGAGTTTGTGAAGGGTATGGCAACAAGGAGTTCGCTGAGACTTAAGGAATTAGGACTATTAGGTTCATCAAGAGCAGGTCACTCCAGGGTCATATACGAGATCAGTTATGGTGAGGTTAATCTGAACTCCATGGGGGCATCAGATTACATGACCGCTGAATCAGACTTTTGGGGTAAATCCTGTCGTGGTGATACCTGATAGGGAGATATGGTCCGACACTGAGAGACTGTATGAAGGTTGTGCAGTGTTCATGGACGGATCGAAGATGGAAATAGGTACTGGTGCGGGAGTCTATATTATGGGCACGAATCTGAAAGGCTCTTTTAGACTCCCTAATGAGTGGAGCGTTTTTCAGGCTGAGATTCTCGGCATATTAAAAGCCGCGAAATTAATCAGGTAGAACATTGTGAGAGGTACTGAAGTTACTTTATATGTGGACAGTCAGGCGACTCTGAAGGCCTTGGGGATACATGTGGTGAAATCCAGGCTAGTTGCTGCCTGTAAAAAATCACTGAGAGAGCTGATGGAAAAATACATGGTGATACTCTGCTGGGTGCCAAGCCACTGCAATATATCAGGCAATGAACTGGCAAGGCAAGGCGCAGCAAAGGAAGTTTCGGAGGGGGAAACCTATGTGAGTTTCTTCCATGGGAAGATCAATGATTGGATCTTGGTCAGAACCAATTCATCTTGGGAGAGTAGAGAGGAATGTAAGGTGTCGAGGGCCGGTACTCGACAAGGCAGGCACAAGCACTCTTCTGGGCTTGAGTAGGAGGAGCTTAAGAATCATGATAGGGGCCATACCGGGTCACTGTTTTATAGGGAAGATGAGGTCTAGATGGGACGCTAGCAATTCCGATTTTTGTAGAATGTGTGGAGACGTCGACGAGACCGAGTCTATTGAGCACATTATGTGCCATTGTTCACGATTGCAGCATCGTAGGATGAAGTGTCTGGGCAGTCAATTCCTCGATGGGCTGAGTGACGTTCAGGACATGGAGCTTGTAGACGTCATAGGCTTCGTCATGGGCATCGACTGTCTAAGGGAGAGTCAGGGGTACACCCCTAGGGTTATTGGCAACATTGTCAATCCTCTTATATGATTCTGTTTTATTCCTACCCTTTTTCTCTTCGTATTCCTATTTTTTCTATTTTCTGTATTCTGTTTCTTGTATTCTATATCCTATAGTTTTCAATGAAGGGACTCACAATGGACCGAGATCGGTCTCTGGGTGGAGATGTGGTACATGTGGTATCACGTCAACCTTCTCTATCTATCTATCTATCTTCATAAATTAATATATTAAGAAATATATATATAAATGTACGTGAAAATAGTAGTGATGAGTATACTATTTCTAAGTTACATATTAAATAATGTTACGTATTTTATTAACTAAACCCTTTAATAGTAGTTATTCAATATCTTACATTGCTTCAGTTACTCCAAATATGACAAAACCTTGTCTACTTATATTAATTCATGTATAAACTAAATGAGAATTATAATGAAGGTATAAAATAAACGTTAAAAACAAATTATATACAAAAACAAACAAGTTATAAGTTTTTTCAACCATATTTGTAAAAAAGCATACGTATTATGTTCATTTGTAATATTTTATTGTTATGGGAATAGTAATATTAATATGGTTTGAAACAAAATATGGATTAAGAAAAGGATTTATAATATATAATATTTGTAGAAATAATAATCAATATTTTTTCTTATTAACAAAATTGATTCTTGAAAAATGTTCAAAAACATATAATTTTTGTAGTCAACTATATTAAATTTTTTATTTAATGCAAATATTGAATGATAAAACTGAAACAAAAGCATTGCTATCCTGAACACAGTATTTATTATTAAAATGAAAATTAGCAATGAGAATATGTAGAGACAATGCCGTAACCATATTTTTCCTTTGCGTGTAAATACTATATTTTTTTGTAATAATTCATAATTTGTTGCGAGTCCCAGCATGCCACTTATCAAGGGTAGAAAACATTTTCGATATTAACATATATTTTTTTATTTAATTTTTAAAAATACGAATTTTGAGATATATACCGATTGAAAAAAAGTCATGTTGTATTTCATAATAAATGTAATTTTGATATCTTTAATATGAGAACTCAGTGAATCTTGAAATATATTTATAATTTTGTGTGTACAACTTTGTACTAGATAAAATAATCTGAAATTTTGTTTGAAGGTCTTAGTTTTGATGAGTACAATGTTTGTACGGAATATCAATAAATTCGGTAAGGTAACTTTTCGTGTTGGTTTTAAAAGTAATGATCATAATTTTTTAAATTTTGCATAATTTGAAGGCTTTAGTTGTGTAATATGAACTATCGATTCCGGTAACACTGTTTGGGCTGCGGTTGTTGTTCTTACTAAATGGTTGCTAACTCAAGACGGTTCTGTTGTATACTGCAAAATGAACGAAAATTAAATGTGGTATCATTATTACTATTCGTTACCATATGGTACCTCTACAAATGTTTAGAATAAACATAGTAAATAAAGAATATAAACAAAAGAATAGAAATTTGATGTAAATAATTATAGTTAATAGCAGAGGGCGAAGTCGAGTTTAAATTCTTGGCGGCGGCTGTTTAAAGTCGATTTTTTTGAAAGTACATTTTATTTTTATTTTATATTATTTGTTAATTTTTTTTTTTTTTTAACAAACAACAAAATAAATTGAATTCAGTTTTTTGCTTAAAAACAATTCTGTCCTTTAACTTTAATACAAATAAAATCAGTTTTAATTCTAGTAGTGGTTATTAAATTTTTTCTTTAAGAATAAAATTAAGGAAAATAACTATTTTGAATTCCTTTTATAACTTAAACAAAATATAATAATTTTATCTTTTAGATTTAATTTAGATTTTTTATTCAGGAATTCACTTTTGAAATAAGTTTATTGGCCTTGAAAGGCTTAAATTGGAATAAGTAAATACAAATAATTCAAGCAGTTATTTTATGGAGGCTGAGTTTAGTCCACTTCTCTTTTCATTAATACGAATTCCAGTAAATAAAAAATCCAATCAACTCTTATTTCTTGTGGTTAATGTGCACATTTTTTTAATAATTACGCGTAAATTTTAGTAAATGATATAACATAATTAAAACTTTACCATTTTTAAAATTTTGGGCATATTTTTGTTGATATTCATTAAAAATTTTGCAAAAAATAAATAAATTGAAAGAAATCAATCGGCTAAAAATATTAGTCGATAGAAGTCTCATGAAACGGTGGCGGCGCTTGCAACCAAATTAAGATCGACGGCGGCTAAACGCCGACTTGGAGCCGGTCGACTTCGCCCCCTGGTAAATAGTAAATTATAATTTAAATTAATTTTTTATAGTTTAATGTAGTATAATAAAGTATATAAATTAAATTAATGTTAGAGTAATTATATTAATTACAAAAATGGCAGAGTGTATAGTTTGCAAACAAACAACCACTAAATACAAATGTCCAAAGTGCTTTGAGTTATAGTAAGTTCTACGAGTGTTCTCCAATATGATGATTTAATTTTCCGCTTCATGTTAGTTGTTCTCTAGATTGTTACAAAGAGCACAAGGCATCACCACAATGTCTTGAAAAATTTACAAACACCAAAGATGAATCACATGATGTTGAGGATCCAACAGTCTATGAGCCGTTTAAAACAGAAGACACCGTACCTCAAGAAAAATTAATACAGCTAGGTAAATAATTTGCTTTTATATCACAATAATATAATATATAATATTAATTATTAATATGAAAAAGATTTTAAGTCGTATTGCTTAGAAGAAAATGTTGTTGGCGCAATAGTCATATTCGCATTGTGGTAGTTTCCCCCATCGGGAAAGATCGTCTAGAAGAAAAGCAGGAAATATTGCTAGATTATCATCTAGATAAAAAAATAAGATATCGCCAAATAATCAAAATATATATAGCCAAATTACCACTAAGCAGAAAGTAGAGCTCTGTTCCAGTACTTGTAAGAATGTTAGAATTTGCAAGAAAGCGTTCCTCTTCTGAAAATTTATTTATATCTTGATGTTTTTCTGACAATTTTTGACTAATTCTGACTAAAACCTGTAAGCTTGAAAAAAAGTAGTGGAAAAAAGCTAATATCAAGCTAGAAATCCTATATACATACATATCGCTCATTTTCTTCAAGAATGTCACAACTAAAAAACGAGATTTTTTACTTAATGATGTAGAAATTTGCGTTATATCAAGCTATCTTCTTAAAAATATGGGTTACATACAGCGTTTCCAGAAAATTTGAAAAAAAAAAACATCAATTGAACGAAGTAAAATCATATATTTGCTGTAAAAACCATCAAATTTAATATTTTATAAGATCTGATATATGATTAAAACCTCACTACTAAAAAATAAACTGAACATTGCGAGTGTAAGTGCACATCTATAGAACTACCACCGTACTCAAAAACAACTTTTAAATTTAAAATACTTTTTAAAACAAATTTTTCATAAAAATTTTTGGCCTTATTCATAATCAAATTTCAAATTTATTAAGACATCAACAGTCTTTATATAAGGTATCATAGCTATAACGTAAAGTTCCTGTAAATATTTCATAATTATTCAAATTGTATATATGTGTGCCTTAATACATTCACGTGCGGTCATAAGAGGTGACTTTTATAACCGCACGTGAAAATTTTTTCCCTTTTATTTTGTACATCTGTTTGTAGTTCATTTTTAAAATTTTTCAATTGAATTTTTATATTTTTATTTGCCTTTTTAATGTTTTGTTTTTGATTGTCACATAAAAACGTAAAAAATTCTATTTTATACAAAAAATTGAAACGTTACTATGCCTTATAGAAAAACAAATTACTTTTTTTAAATTTTTCAATAAATTAAAAAATTATAGCCGACACAAAACTTTACGAAACATTGAAACTAACTCTAGCTTTAGTATTAAAAAAAATTTTTCTCATACAAAATTCAAACTGAATAAATTTAAAGTTTGATTATGAATAAGGCCTTTTGTCTCTAAAATGTATTTTAAATTTAAAATTGGTTTGTGAATACGGGGATTAATATATAAATCAAACAAGTTCAAACTATTTCTAATGGATTCGAATCACAACCTGTTTAAAGACAAAACCACTTTTACATACAAACATCATGGCAGTTTTCCTAGAGTACACAGAATTTTTCTATAATATTTTGGGGGAGACTCCTATTATGATATCACAAAAATGAATTAAAATTAGAAAGAAGAATCGGATTAAATGAATAACAATTAAAAATCATACAAGGAATATACCCAAATATGCAAGGACTAACAAACAATTTATCAAATGAAGCATTGTCAATTTTCAACTCCATCGAATTCTACGAGAACCGGAGGAGTAATATTATATGCTAATAAGGACTGGTATGTAAACATATTAATCGAAAAAATTTGTGATTTCAAATATTGGATAAGTACATATAATGTTAAATACAATAAATCACCAATTACAATGGTTGCAGTATACCGATCACGAAGCAGTCAAGAAGCAGAATTTTATGAAGTATTTGAAGGAAATGTGGAAGAAATAAGTGAAAGAAATACATATATAATCATTGCAGCTGATTTTAATATACATTGAGCAAAAGAAAGTAAATATAAGAAGAAAATGGAATCAGTAATCAATGATAATGGATTACAACATTGTTTTCCCAAGTTTAGAAATTGGGATGTCTTGAAATATTCAATTTAATTTTTGATCCTTTTATAATTTTATTTTTGTTTTTAGTTATTTTCGTATGTGTTTTGTTATAGAGGTCAACTCTATAAATTTGCTCTTATTGGTCAAATAAATTAAATTTGTAGTTAACGAAAATAATTTATGTTATGATTTACATTTTTGAAATATTTAGAAATGTGCCATTTTATTTATCTAAAACAATTATTTGTGAAGTTTGTTATAAACTAAGGTTCCTATTCGGGAAAAAATTCTCGGAAAACACTACAAAATGTTCTCCTATTCAGCTTTATTTAATAAATCAATCTTTTTATTGTAATGCTCTTTATTCAAAATAATATTAATAATTTTAATATTGTGCTAATAATCGCGATCGTTACTTTGAATAAATTAACAATTTATTTGTTGAGGGGAAGCTAGTTTCTATGCGTATTTCGCCGCTTGTTTAAGCCAGTTTATCAGGAAACCTTTCCCAATTACTTTAGAAAAACTAAAGATATATTAGAGTGTAAGCTTTATAAATTCAATGGGAATTAAAAAAAGTTGTAGTTCTATTTATTTTCTGTGAGAATGATTTTTTGTTATAATATTTGTATTTTTACGTACATTTTGTTCATGAAAATTAAAATTTTTATGAAAAGTCAACTAGAATAGCGACCAACTTTATTATATATATATAAACTAACGAAATTGAGACAGCAACATGAACACAAATCATATTCGACACAAATTTATAACTTAAAAAATTCGGTTGATGAAGACCCATTTCAACAATTGTCTAAATTTGTAATATATTTATTAGCTTTACTCTTCTCTAATGTTGAAGTGGAGCTGAAAACGGAAATTTTTTTTAGTATTTTATAACTGGAGAATGGATAAAATTAGAAGGTTCATGTTGATATTCCTTTGATATTGCAAATAATTTTGCTCTATAGTAAAATCATCATCGTCACAAATGAGGAAAATGAGGAAGTACCAAATAGTTTAGACTGTTTCGACGAATTTTAAATGTATTATGTTTACATTATTAATATGTATTAATATTATAATAAGTTAATTTTTATAATAATCAAATATTTTTTCAATATATTAATTTTTCATTAAAAATAAATATGAATTGTTGCAATTTTTTGGTCTATATTTGCCAAATATATTTCTTAAAGGCTGATCTAATATTTTTTGTGCATTATATTTATTCAAAATTTATGGATCTGTAAAATATCGCAAATATTTAACAAAAGTCAATATAAGTTGTAAAATTCTTGAAATGAAATATATCATATGAAAACAATACTAAATATTTTCTTATAATTTTTGTTATCTATAAAAAGTTCAAAAAATTTTAATTTCGAAAAGTGGGTCTTTCCAAAACAGTATTTATTGTAAATCTTGTAAAATAAAATGAAACCTATGGCCCAGTTTTATACTATTAGTGTATACTTAAGTGCAAACTTAGTTCAGAATCATTTAAGTTAAAGCTTACACTTATGTAATTTTTCGTTTTACAGCTTAAAACATAAGTTGAAAAGAAAATAAACTAACAATTTTAAAGAATTTGAAATAACTTGAAAGATGTAAAGATATCTTAAGCTTATGGGCTTCAAAATTAAAAAGATGGTGCAAAATATATATTTTTGAAATCTTTTTTAAATTTAAAATAATTTTATTAGATTCTGTATTTTTATTTAGTTTTGTTTATTTTCAATAAATATTTTTTAAGACGTCAAACAATTTTCATACTTAGAAAACTTAATGAATGGGAAAAAGAATACTAAAAACTACTGGATCGATTTGCATGAAATTTGCACACAGATATTTTTCTCATTTTATACACACACTACCAGTGTTGCTAGTTTAGCCTTCTTACTAAATCTAACCTTTCTATTTTGCTTTTAGCCTCCAAATTTTCGTTTTAGATTTTTTTCTAGTCTTTTTGATTATTAAAATTGGTTTAAAAAGGCTAAAATGTTAGTATATCAACATAGAAAAAATAATTTATTTGCCATTACTAATTTTATTTTTACATAATCATTATTCGCATAAAAAAATTTCGCCTTAACTCATTACTTTTCAATATACTTCATCAAGCATAGAAACTGTTTATCAAAATAATGTAAAAAAAACTTATTAATGCAAAAAATAACCCCAAAAATTTGGAAATGCTTAATCAAAAAGGAATTATAGTTCAAAAAATCACTTCAAAACAGAGGATAATTTTTAATATAAAATATAACCTAAGTTTGTATGGGAATTTTTTGGACGATTTTTTATTGAGTAATTTTGCTGGGTGTTATTTATAAATTTATTACAATTTCTTTGGAAAAATACCAACAACTTGAAAATTAAAAAAATAAGTTTCTAAATTAAAAAAAAAAAAAAACTTTTTATGGCCTTATTTTTTGGAGCATTTTGACTTTTCTGGCCTTTTTTAAAGTTTACTCTCATCTTCTGGCAACACTGCACACTACTTACTAAAGGCATTTTTAGGTGGTAATACTGAATAATAAGATTTGTCAAAAATTCGATACAAAAGTGATATTTTAAATTATTCAAAAACATTTATTCGATTTGTGAATAAAAAACTACGCAAATTTCTTTGGTTTTTCCATACAAATCAAAATTCATTTTTAACTCGCTTTTATTGAAAACCAAATAAAACCTACTAAAATAACTATTTATAATGCATCCTGTCTACCAATTTTTAGAACAGTAAACTTTCATATATAACGAGAAAAATAAAACGTCAAATTTATAGAAATTATTTTTTTATTCTTTTTTTTATTACAATAAATAATTCATTAAAAATTGTTAAAATATATTTTCATATCAAAACTACGTATTCTCTGATCGAAAAAAATAGCAAATAGAGCGGAAATGAAAAATCCAAAAATGTGAATGTGAAAAAAAACACATTGAGAAGAAATAAGGTATGTAAACGATTTAGTTCTGAAAAAATCCAAATAGTTTTTATTTTGGTATAAACGGCATATCAGGTATTTTTTCTACATTATCAAAAATGAATCTAAGTTCACAAACAGCATTTTTTCTTTCTGAAATTTTTCTTTTGAACTTTCATTTGAGTTAACACACAAAATTTTAATTCAGCAATTCTTGCTTTAATTGCCTTGATTTGTTTTTGTTTTGAAGTACGAAAATGAAAAACAAAACGCATTTCAAAGTACATATTCCTTCTCAATCTCTCACACGAAATCAGAATTTCAGCAACAAAAATTGTCCTATTTGCTCAGACCAAGATTATACAAAAGTTTTCTAAAAAAAAAAAAATTATTAATATTATATATATATATATATATATATATATATAAAACCAATTTTAAATATTTTGCAGAATTGTGTTTTACATCTCTAAATTAGAAAGAATTAATTAATAATGAAAGATTAAAATGGAAAAAAAAAACGATAAGAAAAACTGTTTGCATGGAAACTTAAATATAGTACCATAGATTAGGATTTGTTTTTTTTTTTAATTTTTGGCAAGAAATACTAATTAACCTAAAACTGAGATATACAGTTTTTCATATAACTTACAATAGGTATTTATTTTATTTGTATGAAATATTCAAAATTGTTTAAATCTTGATATTATTTTCTTAATATTATTTTATTTTTTGTTAAATAATTATGATTTATAATGTTGTTTAATATTCTTTATATGAAATCCACTGCATCGGTTCATATACATATATAATACGTAAGTAAGTTACGTTGATACGTCCTTTTACGTCCTTAACACATATTTGTGACAATGTCACGTGAAAACTACTGAATCGAAGCACATATTTGGCCGAAAGATATTACGTTTACCTGTTTGTATATACTTTAGAAGGAATAAAAATTCTTTTTTTTTTACTTTTTAAGAATTTAAAAAAAGTTTTTTGTAGATAACTTCAAATGTTTATTCTGTATTAGAAACTCAAAAATATCATTTAAAAAGTATGTTTTCACGGTCACATCGTGTCCATTCGCAAAATATCATTTAAAAAATTTATCATTTGCACTGAAAGAATTAACTTAATAGATTTTCATAGATTTTGTAACAAAATCCTTTTTTTTATTAAAAACTAACTTATTAAGTTTTTTATTGCTCCTTGTGCATTTTAGTTGACGATATATTCATTGGAAATAAATCTGTATATCTTATTAACATAAAAAATCTCACAAACCCCTCAAGAACGGATATATGGCTTCTCACATTTGACATTTGTTTCTCATTCGATTTCACTATTTTTATTAAAAAAAAAAGCTCATTCTCTATTAAATAAAAACTTCTTTAAGAAAATATAAATATTTTATAAGTTTATACAGATCAATCCTAAAAACAAACCAAGTTTAATTTTTTAATAGAAGCCAGATCCTTCTGATTTTTACCTATTTCATGTCAAAATTTTGAGTTTATCCCACATGTTCTAAAATTTTAAAGCTAGGATTAACAAACAGAATACGTTTTCAGAAACGGTAGGGAGTTAAAAATTGTTTGTAAGCATCTTTGTATTTAGATCAAAACATATTTTAAAGTTTTCTTCAGAAGAAATTTAATACAATTACGGCCCAAAAAGTATAATTTTTTATTAAATTTAGTTCAATAATGAAAATCGCATTTATCATCCCCTATTCTAAGCGATTACCACTGATCGAAAATATAAGTATGATAGATAAAAGTCGTAACGTGAACTTAAATTAAGTTTTATTTTCAAGTTTTTTAATATATGTCGGGAAATATATGTATATATTTCGTATTAATAAAAGATATATCTATATTACTATTAACTATATACATGCTATATAAAGAGTACAATTCTCTCATTTTATTGTAATAAATTTTAAATTCAATTTTAGCAAAACAAAAAATGTGAAACATGGGTAAAATTTTGTATTTAGCAGATTTTAGCATATAATTTTTGGGAATTCAGCAGATGACATCGAGAATTTTCTGGCAAAACTGCTTCTAGTTTACTATTCTATACTTAAAACTATGAGTCAACCACAAAAACTAAAAAGTCGATTTTAAACTCATAAAAGTCGACTATAAATATATATATTGTTATTGATATTTATTAAAAAATATTTTCAAGTTTTTAATTTAAAGTAAGGAAAAAACTTATATTTTAAAATAAAATTGATTTTATGAAAAACTAGCTGACCCGAGCCGCGTTGCTGGCCCTAAGCAAACATTAGTGTTGTATTACTGAACGATTTAAATTGATATTTTAACGAAATTTACGACCTTTAAATAAAAATCTAAGGAATACCTATTATAAAGTGTTTTTTACAGAAGAATTTAAATATGATGTAGAAGCTGACCCGAGCCGCGTTGCTGGCCCTAAGCAAACATTAGTGTTGTATTACTGAACGATTTAAATTGATATTTTAACGAAATTTACGACCTTTAAATAAAAATCTAAGGAATACCTATTATAAAGTGTTTTTTACAGAAGAATTTAAATATGATGTAGAAGCTGACCCGAGCCGCGTTGCTGGCCCTAAGCAAACATTAGTGTTGTATTACTGAACGATTTAAATTGATATTTTAACGAAATTTACGACCTTTAAATAAAAATCTAAGGAATACCTATTATAAAGTGTTTTTTACAGAAGAATTTAAATATGATGTAGATGTGGGCTCAATCAAAAAATATACGCATGTATTTAAGGCAAATTTGAATTTATATTTATTTATTACTTCATCTTAAGGTTAGCGGATAGACAATGTCTTTTTTTTGAACGGAATGATGAGAGCTGTAGTCGAAATTGCAGTTGTAATGGAACGCTGCTTGATTCAAATCAGAACTTGAAGCAATTCTTCTTATGCGTTGATTAAAAATTTTAAAGTTGTTGAATTGCTACATTTGCTCGACGATTTCTCATTGCTAACCGAGCCGTTTCATTTCTCGCCTGCCTTTCTTCCTGCGTTTGTGATGTACGAAGTCGGGCCAAACTAATACGGGGTTGTTCTCGTGCGATTTCTCGTTCATATATATTCAATTGATTGACGATATTACGATAAGTACTTGCATTACGTGTTCGACGCGAAATATTAGATCTCCGGGGTCGGGGCATTGTGAATAACACTTAATAACGAATGCCAAAAATACAACAAATGGTTTTAAATATCACAACCTCACTAAATGATGAGCTTTACTTGGAACTTACCGTTTGGAAATAGAATTCTACACCACCACCAGAAAACAAATTGCACAAAAAAGTAAGCGTTTCGATAGAAACAGAAACAGTAATTGTTATAATTTGTATTAAAAAAAATATTTTTAATGATTATTAAGTCAAAGAAATTATGACAAAAAAGAGTTTTTTATTTATCGCGGATTTTTCGCGAATTTTTTTTCGTATTATCCTTTTCTGGCCGGTGACCGGTCCGAATTGGTGAGAATCATCAAAATCGGTCTAGTCGTTCTTGAGTTATAACAATAGTAACTAACATCACTTTCTTTTATATATATAGATTAAATTTTAAATTTCTTTTATGATTATTTTTTAAGAATTTTTATTGTCACAAGTTTAATTATTTATGAATTTGTATTATTATAACCTTTCCATGTCGCATTTTATTAAGCATTCTATCCCAAAAAAAAAAAAAAAAAAAAAAAAAAAATCCAAAGAAGTCAATAAGATTGCTTCATAGCTGAACAATTCATTTGAATCTCTTTTCATGAGTGTTTTCTTGTGCTTAAGAAGTAATAAAAGTAATAAGCAAACGCAATATTAACATTTAATTTTAGATAGCTTAGCTTCAATAATATTATTCCTGGGAATACTGGGAAGCCAAGAAAATATGTTTTATTTCCCGGAAACAGAAAAAGTTCTGGAAATTGGGAACCATATTATATACATAGTTTTTTCTATGAAATATTCTCCTTGGGATCTCTTTATAAAAAGAAGTTCGCTATAACCGTTTTCGTTATAAATGTAGTAATTTGTATAGTATAGTACGTTATAACCGTGTCTGACTGTAATATAATTTAAACGTTCAATACAAATAAAAAGAGATCTACGTATGCACTAAAAATTTTAAATTGTTTGTTCTGTGTATTTTTACATATTTAAGTTATTATTAAATTATTATTTTATTTTTATGTTATATATTATTGCTTTTTTACTTGAATCAAGTAAAAAATTTATTAGTTCTACAACTAGTTCCAGAATGCATGAAAATTATTTTTTTTTTAGTTTTTTAAACAAAATTTTTTAAACAAATTTTTGTTTTTCTTTGATGTATGTATATTCGTTTCTCTTAACCAAAAACAATGTTGTGTTGTTACAATAACTCGCGATATAACGGTACTTTTTTATGTAAGAAATATTTGTTTTGTGCTTTTGTTATTTTTTAACTTAGCAATCAGAACATATTGGTGATCATTTCAGTGGAATATTCCTATAAACTGAGTCTAGAAAAATTTGTCTAAAAATTTCACAGTTTTTGTTGTTTGTTTCACTTAAGTTTCTCTTGACAACATCTCTGTTTACTGGAAATATTTTTGTTTAAATTTGGAAATTTCATCAGCTTAAAGGATGCCCAAAACAACTTTTTTACAGACCAGGAAAAAATATAAATTCATTTTTTTCGTGATCAAGGCTGTTCTAACAGAGACATTGGACAAAAAATTAACCGTTCGGAATGAGTTATTCGAGGCTTTCTTAAGAGAGAGCGGAAAGACGGAGTGCGAAAACCAACAAAAGGTAATCAAAAATTAATAAAAAGACAAAATAATAAAATAAAAGAAGAAGCCATCCGCAATAAATTAAATGCTACACAAATGATAAATAAACTTGACCTTTCTGTCACTTCCAAACATGTTGCACACATTTTGAGAACAGATGGTAACATAAAATGGTAGAAACCAAACTGTAAGCCAATCATAAGCAAAATCGTTTAAAATTTGTGCGCAAATACATGAAATAGACAAATGAATGGAATAAAGTAATCTTTTCTGAAGAAACGAAATTTAATTTGGACGGTCCGATCCATATTCTGAGTATTAGCATGATTTGAGATCGAACGAAATTCGTATGTCGGAACGCAATTTCGGTGGATGCAGTGTTATGGTTTGCTGCAGGAAAATCAAAAATATGTTGTTCATTTATGGCTAGAAAAATAGATGAAGATTGCATATTTCAACAGGATAACGCTGTAATCCATGTCTCGAACTAATCTAAATCGTGGTTTAATAAACATAGTATTCCACTACTGGACTGACCGGCTTGCAGAAGAATCTGTGGAGGCACATGGCCCGAAATTTTTTCGCAAGAAATGTACAGTATGAAACCATAATGACAATAACGGAGTTAAAACTAAAGATTAAGAAAGCTTGAGAAGAAAATTCAGTGATTTTCTTCAAAAATTAGTCGAATCAGTGCCAGACTAAATTTTTGAAGTTATCCAAAACAAAGGTTCAACACATTATTAATAATGCTTAACTGGTTCATGTTTAAGTGCGTATATAGGAAAATACCATAAAAATGGCATTAAACTACTAAAATTATAATGGAAAAAAATTGAATGTACATTTGAAGTTTTTTGTTATTAATTTTTAGCTCCATTTTTAGTAAGTTGATTAAAAAAATTGATGTGAGTTTATAGGAATATGCGCCAATGTATATAGCTATATATAATAGCTTTTGTTCAGGAAAAACACACATATAACTAATTTAGATCCGATTTTCCCTCCTGGTTTTATTCAATATTAGTTACTTCTTTAAAAAGACATTAACTTGTATGGTTTTTACTGGAAAGCGATAATCATTTGAAATCTTTAAATGCATTTTCTGCATATATATATATATATATATATATATATATATATATATATATATATATATATATATACATATATATATTGTTTGTTTCTAACTCACACTTTTAGAATCAACACCACGAAAAAGGGGACAGTCAGGCCAATGCCACGCTAATTATGAGTGCTTTATTGATGGTTGTTTGTACTGTACACTGTTAACATATTTTTAAAAACGATGCAGATTCCTTTTATCTAAACCGATTTGAAAGATATTTATATAGGAGGATCCTGCTGGTCGATATCTGCAAAAACATGTGGTATCTCATATCTTATCTCTTTTAGTTTAAGGGATATTATGCTTCAAAGATTAAAATTTTTACTTTTTAGCCTGCCTTGGTGAAGTTTTTTGGCTACAGTTGGTCCAAAGTTCACCAAATTTTTTGAAAAAAATTTTTAATTCATTAGCAAAATTGTATAAAGACAGACTTTTGAAAAAATATATACGGAGTCAAAAGTTATATATATAAATATTCTAAAGTAACATATATAATATTTATATTTTTCTGAAAGATAACTAAACACAAGATATTTTAAAAGGAAAAAAATTTAAAATTGATTTTTGCGAGAACCAGGGTTTTCTAAAATTGACCTATTTTTCCGACAAATTTTGAATTTTCGCCCAAATTTCTCAAATCGCAAGGCTGGAATCAAAAAAAAAGTTATACTTTTTATATATTCTAATGTGTTTTTAATTTTTTTTTTTTTTTTTTTTGGTAATAGTAATTTCTGCTCCCCAATATTCTTTGGAAAGATGTAACAAAAAAAGTAAAAAAATCCCATTTTTGGAAATTTTTTAAAGTTTTTTGGGAATTGCGGAATTTTTGTTGATACATCTAAAAATGTGAATATCGTTTGAAATTAAGCATCGAATAATGTAAGTAGATTATTGTAAAACTTGATTGCATAATTAAACATGAATAGTATGCACAAAATCGCAATACAATACCTCTTCCGCATCTTTTCGCGAAAAGTCTTCAACGAATTTTCTTAGACCTGAGACTTTCATTAACAAATATTTTGGAACAGATACTATATTTTTAGTACAGGTATATGGCAGATAAATTGAGGCAGGTACACTTTACCTGCAATATCGTTGTTATTAGATTTTAGTAATGAGTAAAATATTACATGAACTCTACAAATAACTAAAAAGATAAGCAATTTGTTTTCAGATATTTATTTTTTATAACAATAACAATTTTTTAATTAATAAGAAAAAATTATGGTAAATCATTACAGAAGCTTAATTTAGTAAAATAATCTGATTCACAGTAATCCATATATTCATGAATGTTTTCATATGTCAAATCTCTGTAGTAAATCCAACGTGGACTTTTGGCAAAACATCTTAAGCCGAGATAAGACAATTTTCTGATTATTTGCACTAATCGATATTTTTCTATGACTATCAGTTTTGGAGATATATTTGGAAAAAAATTTACATTTCTTTGAGTTGATTTATTAAACAATTTTTAGCTTCCTTGAAAAGTTTAGGACTTTTCAAATGCACGCTATACAAATATACATAAATGAAGTTTTAAAATTTAAGCCTTCTCGATTTTATTTCATTTGAAAAAATATGAAACAATTTTTAAATACATTCTGTTACACAGGTCAACACTAAAAATGTATCGTGAAAATATGTTGTAGATATTGTAGGTGTAGTCATTCAAATCATCATGAACATTTCGGTTTTTCTCCACTACATCAGAGTTGCATATTTCCTTTGGGCTTCAATGGGTTAAAATTGTGGCGTGATGGAAAAGTTTCATTTAACTTTCAACACTATATCAAGCCTAAGAAATAAGAATTTCACAGATTTATTTGCATTGTAAATATTTTTATCGATTTTTTTGACCTGTTTTACAGTGAAAAATTACTCGAGAAATGAAATTATAGGAATTATTGAGAATATCATAAATCAGTTTTAAAAATGTCCAATATATAATATCCTGTAGTTCCTATAAGGAACATAGGGCCACAACAAAGTTCTTTCAATTATCTCTTTCATTCACAATGTTTTATTTCGCTCCAGCTGAGTCTTGAAATTCTTATTTTGGTATCCCGCTGTCTCCTCCAAGTATGAGCAGGCCTTCCAATACGTCGTTGATCCTGGGGATTCCAGTCGATGACCATTCTGCTAATGTCGCGGGATGGCTTTCTAAGCGTATGGCCAATCCAGTGCCATTTACTTCTACGTATCTCTAACTGGATGGGTATTTGGTGGGTGGTATTCCAAAGATTGATTTTACTTATTTTTTCAGGTCAGAATATACGTAGGATTCTACGGAGACATCTGTTTACAAAAACTTGGATGCTATTGATGGGTTTGGGTGCAGCATTCCAAGATTCACTGTCATATGGCAATATAGACTTCACGTTGGAATTAAAGATTCTGAGATTGGTGTTGGTAAATAACTGGGTGGATCGTCATAAAAGATTTAACAAAAAAAGTCCGTCTCGCCTTGTCCAATCTGGTTTTCACATCCTGAGATGAGCCTTCGGTTGTGCAACTCAAATAGCAAAAAGGAGTTACATCTTCTATAGGTTGGTGCCGCAAGAGGAATGTCTGACTAGTTGATGTATTTATGCGCAATATTTTGGTCTTATTGAGGTTGATTTTTAGTCCCACTCTTGCGGACGTTTTCTCTATCGTATCGAGCTTGTCTTGCATATCAAAGTATCTGTGAGCAAGAAGGGAAATATAACCAGTGTAATCCCTGCAGTGTATTGGTATGTGTTGCACCTGCCATAATGACGTCAAGAACGATATTAAATAATAGAGGTGATAATACACAGCCTTTTCTAACGCCCTTCCTGACTGCAATTATGCCACCAATTATATTTTCGTGCAGTACTCGGCAATTGGCCTCATAGTAAAGATTCTCCGGGACACCCTGACACCGTAACGCCGCCCATATTGCTGTAGTGAAAGAGTATCGATAGCTTTCTCGAAGTCAATGAACGTTAGATAAAGGGGAGAGCGCCATTCCACGGATTGCTCGATGATTATTCTCAGGCTATTCGCGTGGTCAATACAGAATCTTCCAGCACGAAATGCTTGAATAACCACTATATAGATTTTATGCATCATGGCAACCTAAGTACAAAAATGGTAAAATTTTTCAATTCTATGGATATTGTTTTTAATAACTTTTAAGTAAAATTGTCAATATTTTGAAACATTTCTCCACTTATGTTGTCATAACTCAAAAACAATTTGTCCGATTTTGTTAAACTAAATTTACAAAAATGTTGGTTTATAATATTTTTAAATGATGTATACAATTGTTTTTAATGCAATCAATAGCAAATTGTTCGGCAAAAAATAAAAAAATTTTTTTGAAAAAAAAAATGTGAAAAAAATCGAAAACTGCAAAAAGTATTAAATTTAATTTATTTGTAATGAAGCTACATATCATGTGAATTAAAGTAGATATAGATCATGAAAATCGATGCATGCTTTACTTTATTTACAATTAATTAAAGGTATCGCATATTTACAAACACTGTTGAAAATGGTATAATGAAAATGCAGAACATAGAAATGTAGGTGCCTTTTATGATTCTCAGCATTAAAAAAAAAATAAGGTTGTTTCATTTTTACGAATGCAGTAGCAAACTAATAAACGTTCATAAATGTGCGTGCTGAATTGCTTTTTTTCCTACCTCTAACGGATGATATTTTTGCATAAAATTCCTTATTGGAATAACAAAAAAAGTGCATCACACGCAAATTGCACCCACACAAAGGGTTATCCCAAATTATAGTATCATTATTTATAAGAGCTCCTTGAGCCATTTTATTTATTCAAGAAGTGTTTGCGATAACGGAAACATCATTTTATCCTTACATAAAGATTAGAGTCATTCAGCTTAAAAGTTAAAAACAAGTTTTGAGTATTAATAAAAATTAGGAAGAAAGCCAGAATAT
The DNA here is from genome assembly GCA_932274085.1 of Protocalliphora azurea. Taxonomy (NCBI): domain Eukaryota; kingdom Metazoa; phylum Arthropoda; class Insecta; order Diptera; family Calliphoridae; genus Protocalliphora; species Protocalliphora azurea. The sequence goes on along the minus strand of OW026521.1, from coordinate 48,386,843 downwards.
TTTTATGTAAAAACAATCCGGATTCATTTTGTTATGTGTATAATATATCACCAAGAAAAAACGGAACTGCTTCTTAACTTCATTGCAATAGTCATATGAATACTGCTATAATATACATATATCCGCACAATTTGAACCAGCATTGGACACCGAGTGCTATATGCATTTCGTGTCGATTAAATTATTTTCATTTTTTATGTTTTAAATATTTTTCCGCATTCAATTCATAAATACGCATCATTTGAGAAGTCTTCCTACATCGAAATCTTAAAAAAGTGTTTCCTCGGGACAATCTAATGTACATATGTAGGTTTGTATGTATGTATATATGTATGTATGTATATAATTTTGTAAATTAATACATACATACCATGTTATATCATGGTAAATTTGCCATGATATAACATTAGTTTTTACTATTGTATAATAATTTTCGGTGACTTTAAACGTCTTGCATAGAACACCTAGTCAAATTTTAAAGAAAATTTTTATTTCACCGTCTTTCATTCCGAGGTTGACATTCTAACAACATTTTCGCGTAATAATCATAAATATACATATTTATGTAGGATTCTCTATTAAACGAAAATCTAAAATACCATTATCCCAGCTTTTTATTTTAGAATTAAATTTTATATTATTTAAATAATATATTGTCAATATCATTAATAAATACAAAAATTATTTGCTGTTATATTTTAGGTACAAGTGATGATTTAAAGAATCTTCTATATAATCCACATCTAAGGAATTTATTAAAAGAAATCGACACAGCATCAAATGCATGGAAAGCCATTAGAGCAGCTATGCATGAGCCGTTATTTTTGGAATTTGCTGATGAGTGCTTAAAAATAATAGAACCAGACACAGACAACGATAATCTTTAACATTAATTTTATAACTGAATTTAATTAAGCATTTAAGATTGTGTTTAATAAAATAATTATGTACATCTTGTAAGAATATATTTTTATTTAATGATAATATTATTGTAAAGATTTATTTGTTCTGTTAGTATGATCATAGTTAAAATAATATGTATATTAATTGTGCTTGACTAAAATACTAAAGCAAATAGGCTAATGTTGGGGATGATGTCGTGTTTAGAAGTGTTTAAAATAATAAATCGGTAGGTGCTTCACATTCATAAAATTCATTGCATAAACTATAGTAACGCTTTCGCAACAGATGGGCTGATGTCTTAGGCTGACGGTTGCGGGTAAATATACCTTTTTTATTGCCGCCCACTCTTGTAATTGCTATAAATGACAACAAATAACAAATTATGACAATAATTTCAAAACATTTCTTAACTCACATTGTTCAGTTTTAAAATCTGCAAAATTCCAAACAAATTCGCCAATAAACCATTTTTGTTGTCTCAAATCATCGAAAGCTTTGAAATGTTTTGCCAGCAACAAGATCTGATAATCTTCAGACCAAAGGTACTCTGGCAACTAATAATAAAATAATATTTACGTAATATGTTTTAAAAGGAATGTACATGTATTTAAAAGTTTACCGAATGTAAACCCTCCATAGTGTCGGCTCCATATTCCGACATTAAAACGGGACGATTGTATTTTTTCCACCAGTTGGTAGCTTCATCTTTAACGGCCTTTGTAATCATATCCAAATGTCCAGGATTACGATACCAAGCGTTATAACGATTGAAACTTATAATATCTAAAAATTGAGCCTACAGTAAATCAAAAATGTTAAATTATAAAATTTTAATTAGTAAATGCATTTGACTTGAATGTTTCATTACCAATTTGTCTTTGTCAATTTCTATATTGAGTGAGGCGGTTAAGGGCCTTGTCGTATCCAAAGTTTTTGTATATCTTACAATTTCCCTGATTTTGTTTTTTGTATAAAATAAATTTTTCAAAATACAGTCTCAATTAAAAAATGAATAATATTTACCTAAAATAAGGTTCCGATTGATTTTTTGAAGTTCTAGGCTCATTTGCGATTGACCACATTATAACACTAGGATGATTTCTATCACGGTGTATTAACTGTTCCAAGGCTGATTTATGATTATACATTAGTTCGGAAGTGAAGTAACTAAAAGTACATATGTATATGTTAAAATTAATTTAACGACAGATTCGTCTTCTGTCTCTCCATGTAAAACTTGTGTATAAAGTACTCGTCACAATTTTGAATATAATTAAATAAATTTTAGTTCCTGTAATTACGTTGGCATTGAAATTGGTAATGGTCGGTCTAGTATTTTACAAATAATGCTCAGCAAATATTAACTTAATATTCAAACATTTTGTCTAATAGATCGATTTAGTTTTCAAATTATCGTTTTCAAAACCTACTCTGTATTCACACTCGAACATTCATCAATAATCATGATACCATTTTCATCAGCAAACTGCATAGATTCTTCCGAATAAGGGTAATGTGAGGTACGATAGGTATTGGCACCTATCCATTTAATCAAGTTAAAATCTCGTGTCAGTAAAGCAAAATCTAAGCCTTTACCACGCAACTACAAAAAAAAAAATATTATTAAACAAAAGTCCATACAAATGAAATCAAAACAAACTTACATCTGAATCTTCATGCCTACCAAAACCATGTAAATATATTTCTTGTCCATTTAAACGTAAATTCATATTGTCCCAGTCTACTTTACGAATGCCGATTTTCATCCGATAAACGTCAATAAGTGATTTATCCTCAGCCGAATGCAAATAAACTTCCAAAGTATACAAATATCCATAGTCCGGATGCATAAGATATGGCCACCAAAGGTTAACGTCCTCCACCACAAGAGTGCCATTGAAAGGCATTTCTTTGCAGTTTTGTTTGACCACAATGTCACCCTGCTTATCACGTAATTGCAAATGTAAATAATATAAACCTTCTGCAGAAGTAGTGGGTGATATTGAATCTTCATGTACTTCGTTACTCTCATAACCAGAAATTGTAATTGTATAATTGATAAGACCCACAAACAATTCCATTTCGTAGATATCAGGTTCATTTAACTTTACATCTGTCGTAATCATTATGTCTTGAATATAAACTTTGGGAGTTGTATACAAAACAACCGAACGATGTATGCCCGCATAGTTAAAGAAATCAAATGTGTATAACTGAAAGGTTCTGTTACCGGAATCGGTTAAAGCCTTCACAACTTCACCTTGTGGTATGGTCGATCTGGTTAAAGTGTTGTTGCATAGAACAGTTAAACGATTTTCAGCGCCATATTTAAGATGTTGACTTATTTCGGCCTCAAACGGCAAATGACCAATAGAGTGGTGAGCGATTTCAATACCGTTTAACCACTGCAATATAAAATTAAAATTTTTAGTAATTTATTCCACTTTTTTATTTAAAAATTTAAACTTACCACTATGGCTGAATAATGTACGCTGCCAAATCTCACCCAAACTCGTTTATCCAATGACCAATTGTGTGAGACGAAAAACTTTCGTTCATACCAAACTCCCCCTACATGATCTCTTAATGTATCATCTGTGGTTAAATCGTTATAACTAGCTGGAACTGGCATGGCAATAGTATGATCAATCTAGTGGGAACATGTATTAATTGAAAAAGTCTTATTTAAAAACTACTGAAAAACTTATAAAATAAATTCTTCTAAAGTATCTTTTACACTCAGATAATGACGTACGGAAAACTACTTAAATTTACATTGTTAAATTACAAAAACTAAAATTCTATAAAATGTGTCCATGATAAAGAACTTACAATTGCAAAAAAAGTAAAAAAATACATAACTTAAGTGCATTGTGCGTAACGTCAACTATGAAGTGCTCCAATTAATTCCTTAAAGCTTAATAGTCATTAGCACTGTGACTATGTAAAAATGTATAGTTATGTAAGTTTAAATTTATATTTTTGTGTTTTCAATTGAACTATTAAAAATTATTATTATGCGTTTGTGCTGATGTTTGTAACGCACAGAAAAAAATCATCGAACACCTACCATAAAGTATTCCAATCGACTCAGAATCACTTTTTGAGTCGATCTAACGATGTCCATCCGTCCGTCTGACTGCCTGGACGGCTGGCTGTCCACGTAAACCTTGTATACAAATTAATTTTGAAGATAATTCAATGAAATTTGGCACGTAGGACTTTCATGACACAAGGACGAAGCTTATTGAAATTGGTGATGATCGGTCCATTATTTCACCTAAAAATCTCCTCCCGAAATAGGGGTTTAACGATCATAAATGCCTTATAGCAATATTTTAATGAAATTCGGTGTAGTTTTGTATAAGTATTAATCTTTGTGCCAAATTTCATGGAGATCGGTCCATAATTGACCATAGCTCCCATATAAAACCCTCTTCCGAAAATCACTTTAACGTGCATAAATCACATAGACATGTAGCATCAAGTCTATATTCGACACAAATAAGTTTTATATAAGTAGTATAATCATAATGGCAAATTTTATGAAGATCGTTCCATAATTTACCATAGCTCCCATATAAGCCCACTTTCGGGAGTCACCCTAAAGTGCATAAATTCATATAAATGTTAGTATTAACATAATATTCTGTATTCATATATTTTATTTTACACTTAGTAAAAGTATCGGTCCACAATTGCCCACATGTATAATATAAGACCCCTCCACGAATTTTGATGGACATGCACAATGGTGTGGGGTATCATATGGTCGGGCTTTACCGACTATATTTTTTTTTACTTTTTTTAAATAAATTTTTGTTTTTATACATAAAGTGAACCAAAAAAAAAAAAAAAAAAAAAAACATAAAACTTGTACGCAAAGCTTTTAAGTTAAAGAAATCTAGCTAAAAATAAATAAGTTCTCGTTATGTCATTCTTAAAACTTTCAAATATTTCAAATTTTGACCTTTGATCTTTACGAACTTTATTAGACAATAAAAAGAATGTCCGCATTACTCCACAATAAATCGATATTAAAATTATTTGGGCGTTAGATTCATATATAATATTTTGCAAAACTTGTCGATTTGAATAAAAAATTTTCATAGGTCTTTTTAGTTTCAAAAATGATATTCTTAAAACTTAACTAAGAGTTTCCTCTAAATTGGAAAAAAATGAAATTCTAAGACAATATATTTTGAGGGAAGTTGAAATTTATTATAAAATTAATAGAATTATAAAAAGAATCTTTTTTTTGAGGATATTTTCATTTCGGTAACTTGTTTTATTTTATTTGTTATTCAGAAGATTATCTAACGATACTATAAATTTTCAACATGAAAATTGTTTAGAAACTTCATATTTTTCATGCAGAAAATTACATAACAATATTGTCTATTTATTTTTACAAAGTTAATAAGAACAACAACTAAGAATTACGATTTAAAATATTTTTTTATTACATATGGGTCATTATCAAAAATGTTTGATTTCAGGCCTTCAAAAAAAAAAAAAAAAAAAAAAAAATATTAAATTTTTTGATGGCACATTAAATTCCATGTGTAAATATAAATATAAAGTGATTCGAATGCATGTAGAATTAGGGGGCGTGAAAGTTATAGCGGTTTTAAGTTGAACATAAAAAATTTTTACAAACTAGAAAGTTCTTGTAAAAATTACGCGCAATATCAAAACCTACCGTGTTATTCAAATAAAAGTTATGTTATTTTCAAAATGTTTGATGGTATTAGTATAACATATTTAAGGGTTTTCGATTTTTTTTTACATGCTACTGTTCCCAGGGCTTAATTAAAAAACAAGTCAGAAAAATAGTCGGCCCATCCTGACCAAATGTAGGAAGGGGTCTTATATGGGATATGAGTCTAAATTGTGCGTAATTTAAGTGTAATGTATATTTCTATAAAACATACGTATACATAATACTATGTTTATGCTCTCATTGATTATGGAATTTATACATTTATTGTAATTCCCGAAAGTAGGCCATATATAGCAGCTATGGTCAATTGGGACGATCCACACAAAATTTGGTACTGTAGTTTCTACTTATATAAACCATATTTGTGTTAAATATTAGCATAATACTAACATTTCCGTGGGAACTATAGCCAATTATGGACCGATCTTCATCAAATTTGGCAATTTATACTTATATAAAACTTATTTGTGCAAAATTTCATTAAAATATTCCTATTTTTAAGTCATTTATGAGTGTTAAAACTTTATTCCGGGAGAATATTTGTGCGGGGCCTCGGTGTAATAATGGACCGATTATAACCAAATTCAATATGCTTCGTACTTAAGTAAAATAAGAACAAATTTCATCAAATCATTTTCAAAATTGCGACCTGTATAGTTTAAGATGGGGGTCCGAAAATTTTTTCTGTGCGTTGCACAAATGATAAAGGATTAGCTAGTTCCGATACGCATTTCAAGTATTTTTTCTTACATTCCTTTCTGCATTAGATCAGCTTTTTTCCGACTCTGAATGCAAAGGTAAAGTTTTCTGCACGGGCGCCTGAAAATTTCTTTAGGCTCGTTATTATAACTTTCCAATAACTAAAGTAAGAATGTTATCGGACACATAAACTGTTTTGGCCCTTAACTCATTTATTTTTTAAATTTTTTTGTTTTTTATTTGTTTATATTACCGTTACTGGCCGTTACGTTCAAATTGTTCATGCTGCCACTACGTTAACTAGCCAAAAGTAATCGGTTTTCGCTTAGACATTGCACAGTGGTCCAATTGCGTCTTTGAAATCAGTGAATCGATTTAGATGAAACTTGGAACATCGATAGAGAAGAAGCTAAGCTTTCAGAATATTGTTGGCTGGAGGGTCAAATTTAACCACCTTGAGAGTGAAAACATATTTTTGAATTCTCCTAAGTAAGACAAAGTAAAAATCATGCTTACTATGCTAAATTATTTCTTATGATTTAAAAGATATTTGGCTTCGAAAATTAAATTTCTCATTTCTCAATTTTAAAGTAAAATTTCTATTTTTTTTAATACGCTGAAATTATCGATAATTTTCTAAATTATACTAAAAAAATTTCAGAATTGGTGTCAATAATTGATACTTTTGGCCAAACAAAGTAACTTCATATATTTAATTGATTTTTTTTAAGTTCAATAGTTTTTGGCATTTTCTGAAAGACTGGACTTCAAGAAAATGTATAAGTGTAATTTTGAAAAGTTCTGAACATTCAACCTACATCCAACAGTGGTCAAAAGTCATCAATTTTGGATGAAGAGTTCAACTTTTCTGCGAATTAAATTAGATGTGTATATACACATATTTTCAATAATAAAAGTTTTTGCTTAAAAAATATATAGTAAATTTCTATATATTTATCCGATATTTAAAGTGTTCTATAATTTTTTGCTAACTAAATATATATACATCAAGACATAATTTCCTATCCATTGGTATATAATATGTTAGCCCTTTGCTTCTACTTCATAAACCTTAGCAGCTCTAAATCACCCCTCCATCATAAATTTGCACTAAGATGCGCTTTTTCTATCAATTTGCACTAACTAACACTAAGGTATGCAAACATTTTTATTTTTAAAATATTTTAAATAAGGATTGCGTAATGAAATTTTATATTAAAAAGTAATTTTACCTAGTTCAAGATTACCTGTTTCAAATGTGAATACCTGATATGTTGACAAATTATGTAAAATTATGTAAATATCATTGATAATTCTTTTGGAATTAAGTTAAAACAAGATGCTGTGAAAGAAATTAAAAAGTTTTTAATTACATACGATAGAAGAATTCGAATTTAGATAAATTATATTTTATCTAAATTTGAAAAGAAAAACTCAGACTGGATAGATACTGAAATAAGCACGGACGTCCAAGTAAATCTTATGAAGAACTTCAGCCAAGAATACAAAAGAAAACGCAAGAGATTTATTGTAAATTAATACTTTATGGATATTATTAAAGATTCCTTTAAAATGGCATTGACGATGAATGGAGCAAGTGAAAGTGGACAAATTATAGATATAATAACGGAAGCTTTACCCAACGGAATAAAACGTTTGGAAGAATGTATGCCAACTCCCAAATCGGATACGAAGTTTACAAATCAGGATTCCTTAGCTCTCGTTCTTATTTTGGGTCTAACGAGGAATAAGTGCGATATTTTAAAAAGGGCACTGATGGAAAAAGAATGTGGAATATTACCATCTATCATCTAAAAAAATACACGTAAATAATACAAGTGCAAGTATTGGATTATCAAATCACCTTGAGAACACTTCAGCAAGAATCATATCTTCTTTTAACATTGAGGATATAATAGGGTGTCATAATTCCAAGGTAACATTAATTTATAAGTGGGATTATGACGGAGCCACTGGATTTTCTTAATACAGACAACGAAGTGAAGAAAATACAAGCTTTACTTCAATATTTGTGGCATCTCTGGTTCCTTAAGAAGGAGTTTATATAATATATCATCTTCATCCTCACCTTCATATCAAGATATATGAACTAATACGTTTTGAGTATATAAAAGAAACTATAAATTTTACAAAAAGTCTTGTATAATATACATAAGGAAATAAATGACTGGCAATCAATTAGCATTTAAATTTCTGATCACAACTTAAATGTATCTTTTGATTTACAACTGACGATGTTGGATGGGAAAGTGGCCAATGCAATTACTGATACCGCGTTTTATTACAAGTGCAATATATGCGCAAAAAAAGTTCAGAATTTGAAATAGAACGTAATGAAACGAACAACGAAGAAACTTAAATTTTCACCACTTCATGCTCGAATTAGATTTATGGAATATTATCTTCATATGTCATATAACATTAAGTACAAAAGTATCGAAGGAAATGAAAACATTTCTTCAAAAAACAACAAAGATTTAATAGATATAAGAGTAGTTGATAAAAAAGAATTCAATAATAATTTAAGAAGCGTGGATTAATCTTTAATGGTTATGGAAGCTCTTACGATTTAAACACTGCCAGACGATTTTTTGATGATAAATAGCAAAAATGGAATCAATGCGGAGAAATTTAAAACATTTGAGAATAAAACAAAAATATTAATCAAAAACTTATATCCATGGAGATTAATCACACCAACAGTACACAACCGCATTGGAAAGAAATTATAGAAAATAGTATCCTTCCTTTAGGAGAACTAACTGAAGAAGCTCAAGAAGCAAGCTATTTAACACACGAAAATATTCAAAATTAGCCCAAAATTCTAATTTAATATATCATCGGATTCAGTTTCGTACATAATAAGAAGTAAATTGTTACCAAAAATAAGCTTTTAAGTGGAAAAAGACGATGCTGAAGTACAATATATTAAAGACCATTTAACTTTTGATATTGTAGATTGTTTTTGTTGAAAATAAATAAGAATTGCTGTTCATTTTTACTTATATTTAAGTATAACTCGTTACTGTTAATTTTTTTATATTTATATACTCATAATTATTTATGCACATATAGTTAATATGTATTTTTAATAAAGTAAAAATTGCTAACATATTGTCAAAAAAACAAAGAAAAAACATTTATATTCGTACTTTATATATAGATAATAAATGATTATAAACTGGTGATTTAAGTATACATTATATATATACATATAAACATTTGCTCAAAAAGTAAAATTATTGATTGATTATCTGCACCTATTAACAACCTAATTATTAACATTAATTTTCGGCAACAGGTAAAATTCACTTCTTAATATGAAATTTCATTATGCAATCCTTACTTAAAAATATTTTAAGAATAAAGAATGTATATCTAAATTTAGTGAAAATTGATAAAAAAAAGCACGTCTTAGTGCAAATTGGCTGTTAAGGTTCTGGTAGGAAAAGTAAAAGGTTAACCATATTATATATGGATAGGAAATTATGTCTTCCTTCAAATAATGTGAACATAACTTAGTTATTAAAAATTTATAAAACATTTTTACTAAAATAAAATATAAAAAGTAAAAAGAAGTGTTTTAAGAAAATATTACAAATAGTTCACTATAAATATTTTCGTAACGGTTAACGATATTGGAATGATTTTTATATAGGTTATAAAGTCTTTAAATAGAAAAATTTAAATATTAGAAAAATATATGGAATTTCGCTATATGTATTTTTCAAGTTAAAACTTTTATTATTGAAATTTGTGTATTTTTGGAAAATTGCCTTTAGAAAAATAAAATAATGAAATCAATAATCAATTTTTTACTTTTTTACTTTTCATCCCAAATTGATCATTTTTGACCACTGCTGGATAAGGTAAACGTCCAGAACTTTTCTTGAGGTAAATCTTTCAGAAAGTGCCACAAACTATTGAACTTTTTTAACAAAATTAAAAAAATAAATAAATGTATAAAGTTAATTTTTTTAGCTGAAAATTGCAATTTTTGAAACCTATTTTGAAATTTTGACTTTTATTTTTTTTTTTTTTTTAACTAATTTTTTTTAGCATAATTTAGAAAATTATAGAAAATAGCGTATTTTTAAAAAGATTTGAGAAATTTTATTTAAAAAAAATGGGAGAAAATCACAAAAAAGTCATGGCCAGAAACGAGAAATTTAATTTTTGAAATCAAATATCTTTTAAACAATAAGAGATAATTTAGCACAGTAAGATTTTTATTTTTATTTTTTTGTCTTGCTTAGGTTCATATTTGTAAAAATTACAAGTTCCTATATGTTTTCACTCTCGAAATATTTTGATGCGTCTCCACATTTCCATTAAGCATTACAAACACCTACTAATTATGTCGATTATATTTAATTTCGTGCTGCCCATGCGATGTACCTTAGCAAAATACCTTTTTAGCAAGTTTCCCTTTTCAACTATAAACGATATTTGACTTAAATTTATGGTCCCGATCAATTATGTTTATCGCCATTCTTATATTTATATAGCCAAGATTGGTACAAATTGCAATTATCTATATAAAAGTAAAGTAACGAAAAGTGTAATTCTTGCGCAGTTTTGAAAAAGTCCATAATATTTTTTTATTAAATTTATTTTTAAATCCAATGTTCATTATATCACTTATATACTTATTAATATATTATATGATAAAACTGGAAAAAATTAGCCACCTTCAGAATGAAAATGGCTTGGATAGGATTCTGGTCTGGATTAAAACAGTTTCTAGAGTGCCGCCTTCAGCCGGACGTAGGGATTTTCAACTCCGGCGTATTTTAAACACCGGCTTTGCTAAGTCAAAGTTTTTCTAAATAGTTTACTTTATCAAGCAAAATTTAAAAAATATAAAAGCGAAATGCTTAACCAAAGACGAATTAAAGCTCAAATATGTCGGAAAATCACCACAAATTTTGGGTAATTTTTCATATGAAATATTGACCAAATTTGTATGTAACTTTTTTGGGCGACTTTTTTTATATTTGTTTGAGGCGATTTTTCATATGGGTCATTTTGCTGGCAGCCGTTTCTTTTTTATTTTTAAAACATTTTTTAAACAAATTTCAATAGCTAAATTTTGTAAAAAAAAACTCTGAAAAAGTCAAATTTCCCCACATAAATTTACCCTACAAACTTGAACACGATCATTCTCTGTTTTTTAATTTAAAATGAACAACCATAGGGGGAGTTACGGTCGAAAGTTATTTTTTTTTTGGAGCAGTCTAATACACACATATAGTTTTAAGTAAAAAATCTTACTTTATCCAAATCGTTTTTAAACCAATCCTCTACTTGAAAGCTATCATTTGCTTTAGATTTCAAAAATCTCCACATGCCATCTAAGGAGCGTATTTCACGGGATTCCGATTCGAAGGGATACAATAAACCATTGGTCCTGATGGGATCATTTTTCACATCTTTGTTATTTATTTTCTCCGACAAACTGCAACATAAGATGAGCGAAAATAAGACTAAGTTGAACCACAACATTTAACTAATTTAAACTTGTATTTATTTATTTGTTTGTTTATTTTGTATATTTATTATTTTTTGTGCGAATTTTTGTTAAACTTAATGCTAGCACGGCTTTTGTTAAACTAAAAGTTATGAGAATAGGTTCGTTCGGTAAACTCACTGAATCACACCTTATCTCTACTTTTTCCACTAAATACATTGGAGAATACATACAGTAGTCCCTGATAAAGCAAAATTGTGGTTAAACGAGTATTTGCTTTGTATAGTACAATATTTAGTACAAAATCAAAATGAACTTCAATTACGAAATTGTTTATATAAATTTAATTTGTTTTTGATTTTAATCCATTTACCAAAATAATAATGTTAATTAATTGATAATAATTGATTTTTGTTCTAAGTTTTAATTATTTGTTTAAATAAAATTAATTAGAAATAAGATCAACTAAAATATCTACTTATCTATTCTGTTATTATTTAAATCTAGAATTTTCTTCTTAATATTTTCTATTTCTGAAATATATTACTCAATATTGTGGAAAATATTTAATGTAATAATTACCGTGTTATTGTATAGAAAACTATATAATTTTGTTTTTGCGGCGTTTTCTGTTTATACTGTTGATGTTTGCACTTCTAAATACACGCTTATACACACACACATATGTATATACATTAAGATTGTCCCATTTATATGGAACAAAATTACAGTCTAGATGTTACAAACTAAAATATAAATTAACTTTATTTCATATTGTTACTTTGGGAAAGACTTTTCCAAAAATCTAAAAAGTATTAGGTTTTCATCCATAGATTTAACTCACCAATGGAAATGGGCAGGAGAAAAAATGTAAAAATTTTATCTTTGAATAAAATAAACTTTATTTTTTATTGGGAAAACGTAAAATTTTTTGAGGCTTCCTAATATACATATGTGCATACATATGTATATAGTTGCACCCTACATTTTCTTCGAGAAATCTTCCAAAATCGTTAAATAAAAATTACTCAATGAGGTTTTAATTAAACTGATTGTCTGATCAGGTGCTAGAGAATGACTGAAGATATTTCTAAATTCTATTATAAAGAAGTATAACTTAAATTATGAATGTAGGTATTTGTACATACATTGAGCGGTTTATTTTGAAAGTGGGCCAAGTCCATTTCCAAATAAATCGAGTTAGGCATTGCGATTGTTACATTTTTACGTAGTAATTTTATGCTAAATTAAATTCAAAGTTGATTACCGTTACAGATCATATACTCTTGCCACTAAAAACCCATTAAATTTGACTACCGTTACCGAAATAGTTGGAAATACCGTTACCGCTAAATTACCTTTACCGAATTGGCTCAAAATACCGATAACACTAAAATACCAATACCGAATTAAATCAATTTACCGATAACACTAAAATACCTTTACTGTTATTTCTCAGTTTGGGAAAATATTTTTTTAATAAAATTAAATAAAACTTGTAAGAATTTTATGGTTATCCCAGCCCGACCTTATAATAATTGACCCCACTTTATATTTGATGTTTGTGAACCGTTTAACTCGAAATTTCTGAAACAACCGTTACCCTAAAAATACGATTACCAATACCTAAATAACTCGAAATACTGATAACACTAAAAAGCTTATAAATATACATTTTTTTGGCTTCCCGAGAATTTTAGTAGAGTATTAGAATTTAATCTAAGCTATCTAAAATTAAATATCGAAACTGAGTTCGCTTAAAAGATTCTGTGTATTATAGCAATGAATTAAAATCTTAAAAGTATTTAAAAATAAATATTCCAAAAATTTAATTGAATGAAGTTATAAGGCTTCGCTTTTAAGGTATTGGTCTTTAAAGATTTCCTTCAATTTCATTTTATCTAGAATTTGGTTTCCAAAGTGGGACCGAAAGTATAAAAATTGTTCTAATTTAAATAAATTTTTGTTCATAGTTTGTCACATCCATAGGATTAAATATTTAATAAAATCTAAAAGTGAATATTGCAATTAAAAAATATATATCGACAATTCCATGAAAGAATGCCCAGGAATTTACCGAGTGTCTTTCGATTTTCATAAAATTTTGTACGAAAATAGTCCACGGATATCTATATCGATTTCAGTTTTCAGACTCGCGAAATTGAGAAAACTCCCGATTTTATTTCGCTTTTTAATTTTTTCAAAAACGAACAAAATTTCAAAACTATGTAAATTTAAAAATCAACATCTCTGGGAAGGCTTTGTGAATTTCAATGATTTGAATTTCGCTTTAATACGAACATTTCAAAAATAAGAAAGATTTTTTAAAAAAGCATTTTAATGCAATTGCATTTTTTTTAAATGCATTTTTCGTTAAATATGCTATTAAAATTTTTGATTTTTAACACATTTGGAAAGTATGGAACCTTGCATTAAAATAAGACTCCAAATTTTTTTGGACACACACTTCAAGTATGCATAATTTTACTTTTTCTAAAACCTATTCCCATTTTTTTTATATAAAAATTCTATTTTTCTGGTATTATTTTTAAAATATGAATAGGTTTATATATTTTATTTAAAACAAATTATTGAGTTACTTTTTAAAAATTTATTAAAAATAAAATGTGTACTGGACTAATTAACATTGCAATTTATAGTAAACAAAACAATTTAAAATACACCTAAAGAAAAACTAAAATTTAATAAATTAATAAATGTCAGAAATGCATCTATAAATTGCATTTATATTTTGCAAATATTTTTGAACGCAAATGATATTTTGGAGATGGTGACTGAGTTACTCAAAAACAAGAAAATAGCTTTTTATATGCTTTTTAAATTACAGAAATCTTTCAATAACTTCAAGATATATGAATGAATATTTAAATTTGCATACTTTCTATGTTTTGTAACATTTATACAAATTAAATCATTTTTTCAAACATAAAAAATAATATATTTTTATATGAAAAATTTAGGAGAATTTTTTTAATTTTTTTAATATGTGTAATACATAGTAGATTTGCACGTCCCAAAATTTAAAACTTTTATTTTGATGTAAAGATTCCATATTTTTCAAATATGTTAAATAAAAAAATTAAATAAATAATTTTGCGAGAAATGCATCTAAAAAAGTGCAGTTGCATTAAAATGCATTTCTAAAAAAATGTTTATATTTGTGAAATTTTCGTATTAAAGCCGACATAAGCATAATTCTAACGCCTTTTAAATCATTAAAATTCACAAAGCCTTCCCAGGGATATTGATATTTAAAGTTAATTCTAGCATAATTCTAACGCCTTTTAAATCATTAAAATTCACAAAGCCTTCCCAGGGATATTAATATTTAAAGTTATATACTTTGGAAAACACATTGGCATTTTATAAAAATATTGTTCTAACGGTAAATTGTCATCTTATAAATACCTTCTTTTATTTCCTGTGAATTCAAAGATTCCACAGATCATTCTATAAATTTTTATGTGACATCTTGAAGATATTCTATTGATTAAATAAAATCTTCATGGTAAGATGGTAGTAGAGCGTTATACAAATTACTTTTCACTAAAAAATCCTTTTAAAATTTTAATTTTTATATAAAAAGTAAAATTTAAATTCCAGAAAATTCCCAATATAAACTTTCGGGATTTTTTAAAAAATATTTCACGGGAATTTCCGTGAATTTTTTTTTTTTTTTTTTTTTTTTGAATAGGAACTCTAATTCCATTCCTTAGATACCAAAGGAAAATCTACCATGAATGTTACTTTAGGAAATATGAACAAAAGACATAAGTTAATATAGAGTGCTCCCTTTTTTTAATTTTAAATAAAACACTTAATTGGATGTCCCGAAAGAACATTCTCTGATATTTACTTTTTAAAGTTAATTAATTAAAATTTTACATGCGACTACATTGTAGGTGGTGCACCACGGAAGGTTTAATTTTCGATCACACTTTCCAGAACCGGTATCTCGCGAATTACGCTGGCTTATCGACGAAGACTTTTGACTTCATATAACCTCAAAGAAAAAAGTTCCGAGATATGATATCGTACGATCTAGGCGGTCCTGAGCACGAAA
Organism: Protocalliphora azurea; assembly: GCA_932274085.1. NCBI lineage: Eukaryota > Metazoa > Arthropoda > Insecta > Diptera > Calliphoridae > Protocalliphora > Protocalliphora azurea. The sequence goes on along the minus strand of OW026521.1, from coordinate 48,370,943 downwards.
TTCGTTGCTCACCAAAAATTATTTCTCAATAAAGCCGTTGTTAACATATCTGAAGATTTATCTTATTTTTGAAGTTTTTTCTTTAGACCTTGAAAAGTTTTTAAGATTCACAACATTCTTAATTTTTGCTTTTCGCCTTTACGTACAAGAATTTTGCTGATCAACTGATTTTTGGACAATATTTCAGTTCAAGTAGCATTTTAAATTAAAAAAAAAATCTATTGCTTTGTTGATCCATTAAAAAGTGAAATAAAAAGAAAAAGAAGAAGGAGGCCATAGAAGATTTTTTTTTTTTTTTTTTTTGAACAAAAAAAAAAATTGTAGCGTTCGTTTACCCAAAAATTTGTACTGTCCAGTAAACATTTTTACTGAATTTGCGTTCGCGTACCCAAAATCCAGTAAAGAGAAAACAAATTGAGAGAGAAAAATGACAGTTTATAAACTGAGCATTTACAAATTTTACTAGTTTTATTTTTACTTGAAAACTCAGTACGATCATATGGTTGCATAAAGTAAGCAAATGTGAACAATGAAAGGAAAATGTTCGAAAAATTACTCGTAAATAAATAGTATTTTTGAATTCAAATTTTATTAAAGGCGTATTAAAAAACAAAAAATATATAATGTAAGAAAAATATAGTTATTCACTAAAGTGCATAAATTTAGATAAAAAAAAACCTTGATTATTTTTGTTGTTTTATGTTTATTTGTTTGCAACCAGCTGTGTTGGTTATTTTACTAGATTTTACAAAATTTTCCGTTCGCGTTGTTTTTCGTTTACAAGTTTTTTTTTTTTTTGGGTATAAAATCTTAAATTTACTCAGTAAATACTCAGTTTACTGGATTTTATTGGAAAAGTAAAACAACGGATCTAATGAAAAACTAATTTTCGTTAAGTTCATCCTAGAATAGAGAAAATGTGAAAAGCAAGGTTTAAATATCCAATTCCATTAAAAAATTTTTCACTTACGAATGTGCAATACATATACAAATGCCTCATTTATACAATACTCAGCAACTAGAAATAGAACATACATACCAACACACATACTACCATACATACAAACACACATACTAACATACATACATTAGGTTACATTTCAACCCTTATGCGTTTTGTTCTTACACAAAAAAATTTATGGCAGCAGCAAAAAGACTGTAAAAAAGACTGCTAAATTACCTACTACAGTAGCAAAATCAAAGCGCAAATTTTCAAACAGAGAAAAACATCAAGCACAACAAAGCAATTATATACTAGTGTGAAATATGTTTTCGGCAAAATTGTCAAACAAGTTGAATACTTTTTAAGTATGTTGCTATAAATTGCAAACAGATGCTACAATTTTTAGTATATATGAAAACATTGCAGCAGTTTTTAGTAGTATGGAGCACAAAATATGTAACAGTATGACGTTTGTTAGTAGTTGATATTCATACTAAATGAGAGCTGCTATAGTAGAAAAATTAAACCTTAGTGAAAAGTGAGAAAGGAAAACATTTATAAATTTGTTTATGGAACATGTGGTAAAAAATTATAAATTTGTACGTAGTGGTTTATGTGTTACGTAGTTTTTCATTTTGACCACCGATTTATTTCATGGAAATAATTTTCTTTCAAAATATCGAACGTTGTTTTAGTAATTTTGATAGTGGCCTATACAGAGTCATACCCAATCAGCCTAAGAAGGATATGATAGCGAAGAAGATATCATATTAGGTGCTGATTATGATATCATATTGTTCTGCTGAAAACGATATTAGTAAGATATCGAAATTTCAAAATATTTGTTTCCAATAAAATGAATGCACATTTGGAAAAAAAACTTCAAAATAAAAATATAAAAATTAAAAAATTTCAACAAACAAAAACAAAAGGGTGGTTCGTAAATGCATCAGCATTTACAAGAGTTTGCATTGTGTGAAAATTAATCATATTATGCAGTGCAGTGATGCATTTACGAACAGGTCTAAGCTAGATTTTTAATAGTAAAACCAAATTTTTTGCAAAAATACATCCCCGAAGAGTAATCATGCTTGCAAATATTATGATTTTTATATGCTTTATATTTATTTGGGATTTTTTGTTATTTTAGCTGATAATGGTTCTTTATTATATTTAGTATATTTAAAAAAAAACATAATTTTTGGTACTACAGCATTCAGAACAATTACGATACCGAAAACGATATCATAATTTTATGGAAAAACTATTAAGGTATACTTTAGTCCGTAAAAAATATTATCATATGCGATAATTTTTATCACCTAGATGATATCGTTATAATATGGTTTGGTAAATATTCAATGAACAGAAATAATAAAAAGAAATTTCAAAAAATTATAAAAAATATTCAAAAACTTTCAAAACAATGAAAAAGAAGTTTTTTTTTTTTTTAAATTTAAAAACAAAATTGTAAAATATTGACACAAAATTGTTTATTTTAGGTAATAGTCGACTTTATGGATTTGGAGTCGATTTTTTGCTTTTATGTTTAGGCTGAATATACATATATGCTAAATAAATAAATGTATAACATTTAGCTTTCGTAAATAAATGCAATAGAAACGAAACAAAAATTTCGCAAAATTCTTAAAATTATCGTTTTATACAATTTTATAATATTTATGAAAATAATTTTATTTTGTATGATGAAAGTTTGGGAATAATTTGCGTGTTCAATTCATATAGTTTTTGTTAAAATATGTTCCAGAAATGTAGAAATGTTTTCTGTAGAAAACAATTATTTTTTCTCGATAATGGTTTTTTTTAGCGGTAACAATATTTTTTTTTATTTCAGTAACGGTATTTTATCCGTAACAATATTTTGGGCTATTTCGGTAAAAATATTTTAGCGGTAAGGTTATTTCCAATTATTTCGGTAAAGGTATTTTAGAGGTAACGGTAGTCAACCTTGGCCAATAGTGCTGATTGATTTTACACCTTTAAGGCCATGATTCTCTATCCTATTTAGTTGTTACATCTGTCAAAAAACGTATGCATATTCAAAAAGCATGATAGTGTGTATTTGAAATGAATATGTGTCACATATTTTTGACAATTCTATCCTATTTGCTTCTGTTTCATAAAAAAGCTTTTGTTATGCGATCAGAGTAGGATTTTCTGGAGCAGCTAATGAGAAAACAATAACAATGTATAGTGAATCATGGCCTTTAGAAACAAAAAACATTCCATATTAATATTATTACTTACTAATATTTTTTAAATTTATTGAAATGCAAACCTTAAATATCTCAACTTAAAAAAAAATAAATGAAATTACTCCACTTTCAAAAAATAAAAAATAAATAAAAATTAAATAAACGCCTCATATTAGAGAAGTAAAACTATTTAATAAAAATTCATTAGGACGACATAATATCACAGAGAAAAAAAATGCATATATTTGAAAATTTTTTCATAAATATTATGTATCGAACATGACTTTTTTCCCAAAATTTTTTCATAAAAAATAAAATTTTGTTTATAGGTATTGTTAAATTGAACATAATAAACATTTTAGATTTTATTAGATTTGATTACAAATGGTAGATGAAAATAGTTGTACATGAAAATATTAACAACAAATGTCATAACATATCAAAATTATGGCTAAAAGTCATTAAAAGCTTAAAATTTTCCAAAGAATATTTAATTTTTTTTTTTTACAAATTGAAAATATAAATGAAAATTTAAACAATTTTTTCAGCCTTCTTGACTTTTGATTCATTCGAAAAAAATTTAAAAAAGTTTTAATATTTAAGAAATTATTCTTTAATATTATGAACTGATATCAAATAAAGTAAATTTTGATATTTATGTGCAAACTTTTTTCTGTGATTAGGCTTGATCATAAATTATTTTTTAAACTTTTTTGTTTATGTATTTTACGTAGCTACACAGTTTCTTTGTTTACGTCGATTTAGAATATAAATGGTTGTGAAATGTTTGTCGACGAGAAGGGTGGTGGCAGATTCATAATTATCCATATATAAATACTACAATACCCGTACCATCATTGTATGACAAATATACATACATATTTTTTTATTTTTGTAAAAATAAACTATATGTATATTAAGGTGGCCCCGAAAAAAGTTTTCGATGCGTCCAACTAAAATTAGAGTTTACATCTTGCCGTCTCACAATGCTTTGCTCACATATAACGAATCGGTAAAATACGGGAATTATCAATCAACAATTACAATCGGAACGAATTTTGAATTAACAAATTATTATAGAATTATATATTGTACTAGCTTTTCCCGGTGCGCTTCGCTATTCCTTCTGATGCGATAACTTATTAATATTTGCAATGTACCGCTCCCCCAGCTCCTATCGAAAAATAAAATATCATATTTGACAAACAATAATAGGCATAAAATGTGGGCTTGGCAGTCGAGATCTAACATAGCCTATTCCCACCTACGGCACTGGTACTATCTGTGTGTCAAATTTCGTGAAAATCGGTTCAGCCCTTTAGACGCTATTGATACTCAAAAAATCAAACACACTTACACATCTTTTTTTAAAATACTCGTATACTATATAAGGATTATCAATCCATGAACAAAATTTCATTGAAATTGGTGCAAAAATGCGCACATTACTTTTTTTTTTTATAAAATTGTTTATTTTCGTCCGATTTTAATATAATTTAAGGGAGCCACCATAATGTACATATGTATGTAAGCAGTAAATAGAAAGAATTTTATACGAATGCATCGAGCATATGAACAGCTATTACCAAGTGATTAATTGCAAACAAAAAATTTGACACTAAGTAATTTCATTCACGCTTATTGTTACTTACATTAAGTATGTAAATTTCACATGTCTAAAGCTGAGGTGTTTTCCTGTCTAAACTTCTTCAAACCATAACACGAAAAACTTTAAATTTAGATTTTGAATATTTTTATTTTTATAAATAGTGTTAATATTTGGACTGAAATAAAATTAAACAAATAAAGATATAATGTAGAAAAGACTTGTCTTAAAATCAGAGAATTAATAAAACTCCCACTTTTTTGTATCAAAATGCCCGAAAAGTCCAATTTGGGAAAAATAGGTTTCAAAATTTACTTTTTTCAGATCAGCTTGTCTTTATAAAGTCATGGCTCAGAAAATACTTTTCGTATATTTAGCCAATATATATAAAAATATATAACTAATATATTTTTTGTTGATCTCAACTTTGCTTTTTAAATTTTACAAATAAATTTAAAATTTCAAAATTTAAAAGTTCAAAGTTTGAAACTTTTACTTTACACGCATTATCGTTAAGATTTCCTTTGAAAACATTTAAAAAATGCTATAGGCCAGAATGAAGAAAATTATAAAATATTTTAGAAGTGAAAAAATATTACCGTCTTAAAAAAAAAACAAAAATGCCCAACAAGTTAAAAAACCTGCGCTCCTTCAAATCAAATCGAAAGCTCTTGGCATGCGAAATTTTATCTTAGATATCTTTAACGGATCACAAATTACACAATCACATATTTTCAAAAAAACGTTTTGGAACCACTGTGCGCTGTAGTCAGTATAAAGTTGTTGTTTATTTAATTATTTATTTATTTATTTTTTCATATTATCCACTTTAACTATTGTGAATATTCTCTACAGATATTTTTCAATGATATAAAGTCATGACCAGGGAAATCACTAATATACGATTTCATGTTTTTCGTAGAAATTGAATGAAGCCATCGATAAAATATTTATCCGTTTCAAAACAAATAAAGTATTTTGGTATCGTATTTGGCGATTTTTAGTGCAAATTTGTAGCATATTTTGTTATTTCTAAAGCATATTTATCCCTTTTAGAGCATATTTTGATATTTTGAGGATAATTTTTTTTATGGGATGTATTTCAAATTTGATTTTATATAAAAAAAAATAGCAATAATAAGAAAACCAAAAATATTTGTATGTATTTAAAATTAACTTTAATGGATAAAATTTTATCGCCGAGGAGCTTGACTTGAAGCAACAAGATTGAAGATTTAGAAACAGATTAATTGATCTTATTTAAGCCATTTTTAATTGATCTTCATTAAAGCTATATTTGAAATGTAATATAGAGGAAGCAGACTTTTAAAACTTGCCCGAATAGCATCAGTTAATGTTGTAAAACAAAATATTTTTAATGAAAGCAAACGATAATGTTGATAATTTCTGAACTAATTATAATGTATGGAATTTTATGTGATATAATAAAAATGGTTAATCAAATTGATAATCAGTTCATAAATTTCAGTTTTTCCTAATTTTATAACAATAAAATATTAATAAAACACCTTGTTTTAATGAAATACATAATTTTTGTAAAAAATTCAAATACTTTTTGTTTCTTAAATGCTTATTATCGCTTTTTAGATCATATTTGTGGTTTCCCTGATCATAACTTATACATACATACATACATACATACATACATACATACATACATAAATACATATGTATTAATAGTTAATATAGTGTGAGTTCGAATAAATCATAGCACAAATATAATTATTTTTAATTAATCTTAAATACATTCTTGATTACAATATCTTCTAGAGACATGTCAGATTTAACAGCAGATCGAATTCTTGAAATCCGGTCGTTTGTCTGCATGCAGAAGGCAGTGAACGAAAAATGTGCAAAATAAAATTAATTTTTTTTAAATTTGTTTTAATTTTTTTTAGCTTACTAGAAAATGTTGATTGAGTAAATTTTGACAAAACTCAGCAAAAATTTGTTTTCTCTTGGTAATGACTATTACTTACTTGACTCATTACCTGGCAATGAGTTGTCATTATTTTTCTCATTTCTTTGAGTAGTTGAATAATTAGTTACCAGTAAATAACAAGTTCATTTAGTTCTGCAATGGCTCAGTTCGCTAGAGCGAATGCGTAGCGCTTAGCAGTTTGTCGGTCTAAAAAAAAAAACTAAAACCATAGGTATTTTTAGCGTATTATTTGATTTTTTTCTTAGGTTCAAATCGCAGTTGTGCCAACTTATTGTTTTTATTTTTTAAGCAATTTTATATTTTTGTAGTACTTGATTAACTACTTATTTGATTGTTTAAAATAGGTATCATATAAATGTAATGAGTTTTTCACCCGAATTATAAGTAGTTACCGCCTTCTGGCAATTTAATATGTTGGCTTACCGTATAAGTAAAGTTTTTGCTAGGAAGTATTACATTTCAGAGTAATAAAAAAGCTTAATAAGGACCTAAAAAACTTGGTCCAGAAAAAGAAAAAGACACAAGAATGAATTCCACGCCCAAAAATTAGAGAGCTCCTAAGAGCTATGCCAAACATGTTTGATCGTTAAAATTAGTAAACAGCAAAATTGTCGATTTAGTTATTCTCTAACACTTAACGATATTTGTTTGCGTTAACTTAAAGACAAAAATTTTTGTGTTGTTAATATATTGACAAAAATTAGCCAAAAAGTCAACCCAATGATTCAGTCGTTGTTTTGTGGCTGTAGTTTGTGTTTCCACATTATAGATGGTGCTTCTACGTTTGCGAATCTTCTTTTAGGAGTAGTGGTAATTTTGAAGAAAACCATAAAAAAATCTCATCTTAATCAATATCAAAGAGATAATTTAATCAATCACCGTCTTAAAATTGTTAAAAAAATTTCGATTTGTCTCAAATTTGTTTGTTTTTTTTTTATTTGGTTTTGAACCTTACTTTTATTTCGGCATTTCTTTGTGGGGAGCTGTCAAACGAAATAATAGTTATATACAATCGTTTAAGAGTACTTAGTGAATCACACAATCGTTACTGCAAACAACAAAAGCTATTGACAAGTTTAGCGATTGTCGAATCGTTAAAAGTTACTGAATCGCACTACTGATTCGGTTAGGATACGTGAATTTGGTTTCTTTTTTATTGTAACCGAATTTTATGTTAAATTTATGTCTGCTATTTATACCGCCTTTATACCCTAGTTTTCATTCGATAATGTCTTTTTATTTTTTCAAAATTAATTTAGAAAATAATAAATTGGTTTAACGAACTAAAATATTATTATTGCAATTCTATCTCTGTCACAATTATATTTTTTAGCTATAAATATGAAAAATCTGTTTAACTATGATATTTGTCTTAATTTCAATAATATATTAGTCAATCCAATAAATATTTAATTATTGGAAACGTTTTCTAACTGTTTTTCTCTGTATGTACCAACATTTCAAAACCATATAACTTAAGAGTTCCTCCAATTAGATTACAAATTCATATGGAGTCCAAACTAATTCACATTGAAGAAAATACAGAATAAATTGTAGTTGGAGCAAATAAAAACAGTGAATATATTGACAAAAAATAATCACTAACAAGTTTGAATGATTGGCTCAAAATATTCAATGAACCACCAGTTAACATCCGAAAAATAAATAACGAAAATATATAAAAAATATCGTTAGATCAAAAGTAAAGAGTATACAACAATACAAACTGGGAAAGTCCTGAACAAAACTTGGGATTAACTAAACTTGCAAGTTTTAGATTGAGTATTTAGCATCGTTGAAAAAGGGAAACGCATAAATAAATAGGTGCAACACTTACCTCAAGGTATGACGTTCAACTTAAAATCACTTCCTAAGTCGAGACAACGATGTCTGTCCTTCCGTCTGGCTGTTCGTGTAAACCTTATACTGTTCAAAATGTTTAAGATATATTTACTTTGGCATAAGGACGAAGAGAACTGAAATTTGTTAGGATCGTCCTAATACTTCCCTACCATATAAATTACCTTCCGAAATGTGGTTTAAAAAATCAGCAGAAATAGGTTTTTTATAAGCGTAAATAAGTGTGCCAAATTCCACGAAGATCGGTTCATAATTGACCATAGCTTCCATACAAGCTCACTTCTGCAAATCACTTTAATTTTAACGAAAATCGAAAGCATATTAACAAATCGGTCTTTAACTGACCATCGCCTCCATGTAATATCCAAATTCGAAATTCACAATAGCATGCATAAAAGTCATATAAACGGTACTATCATGATAATATTATACATACAAATTTTGAAAAATTCATAAAAAATAGTAAAAAAATATTTCATATTCTTAGAGAACCAAGTATGTCACTCCGTGGGGCAAAAAGAGGCAAAACATATAAATGCGTTATTCGACATTGAAGTTGATCGAGTAAAATTTCATAATTTTTTAATTATTCATGTGATCGAATAAAATTTGAATTTTCTCCGATTAATCCAACGAATAAAGAATAAAATATATTGTTAGAATAATTATTTTCAAGTAATAAAAAAAAACAAGTATTTTTCAAATTAATTTTTGATTTTATTAACTTTTACAATTTCTTTTAAAATAATCAGTCATAAAGAATATAATTAAGCTTTTTAGCTTTAAAACAATTGTTTTTTAATAAAAGCAGAAGTGGAAAAATCTTTTCACATACTATTGATGTAGGTTTCACGTACTATTGATGTTGGTTTTTCTGTTCTTTTTAGATTTTTCTAAATAAAGTCAACGATCATCAACATTGCTGAAATCTATTTTTAAATTTTTAATATTATTTATTGATTGCTTCATTGAGTTCAGTTAACATATCTTTAGGAAAGCTATTATATCTTTTTTTTCTACATAATACTAAAAGGTTTTAACCCGAAATCTATTAACAGGTGATTTTCACATTTGAATATCCTAACGAAATTTTCAATAATTTTCGATAGGGTTTTCTAACAAATCGAAACTTTTTATATTTATAATTTCAAAAAGGAATTTGTGTACAATATAATAAATTAACAAAAATTCGTTTTGAAAAATTATTTGATTATTCGATCAATCATTAAAAATTTATCGAATAATTTTTTATTCTAAATTGAAAAATTTCGAAAAAATATAACATTCTTAACTTTGATGCCTCGCACATGGATCAATAAACTAAAAAAGTAATTATACAGGTAAAAGTCTAGCTTTACAGCCATGTTAAATTTTTCGCAAAAAAGTAATTTTTGGATATTCACTTTTTGTCAAGTTTTATTAAAGAAGAACCCTATGTGCAATGTTTACTAATAAAAGTTTTTGAGTTAAACGAAATGCCCAAGACCATTACCGCAGAATCTGAAATTGTCTTCGCTGAAAACTCAGATCGAAAACTTGGACGAGAAGGAATTAAAGTCTAATATACAAAATTTATCCTAATATGTGGACCAATAAATAAATTAGAGAAGAAATTCCATCCATATCAAAATGGCATATTTTTTCGGAAAAGTAAAAATCTAATGTGGAAAAAGATGAAATGTTTCAGCAGAAAAAAAAAAAATGATATAAAAAATTTTTACAATGATGAAAAGTATGTAGGTAAGTTTTTACTAATCAAAATGTTTATCACAAAAGGTTGAAAATAAAAGAATTCCCATTCAAAAGAGAATAATGTTGTGCTATTTGAAAGAAAAGTATATTAAATTCAAAAATATGCTAAATGAATATAAAATGTGTTTTTGTTGGTAGAAGTTGTACCCATTCAGTTTGCATATGCGTTATCCATCAAAATGTAAACAATCCATTAAAATGGAAACAATTTTAGAGATTATCATACGTAGCTAAATCGGGTATATATCAAAAAAAAAAAAAAAAAAAATATAATCAACAGTGTTTTTTTAGAATTGCAGTAAATGCCCAGATTTTAAAAATATAACAACGTTTTGCAAGAATATTATGACACAAATGACATAGAATTAATTCGGTAGAATATGTGGACACAAACCGATAAAACTTTTTTTTGAATCGAAATTCGAAACTGTAGATGATTTTATTGAGAAATTTATTTCCCGGTGCTTCCAAAATTACTTAAACATTCATTAACAAAGTACGCATTTCAATAACATAATAGAAAATATAGTTGAACATTAATTCTTAGTAGTATTAGACTTTTTAGAAAATTATTAATTTAAAATTCAAAATGAAATCCTATAGAAGGCCCATAAATACAAAATTTTTGCTTTTGCTTGCTCCACCGGTACACAGTATCCTCTTAAAAAAATGAAATCTGCATTTTTAACCGAATTTTCTTTAATATTGATATTATTAAAATCAAATAACAAAATCGAGTAAAGAAAGAATTTTTGAAAAAATCTTTACAGAATCAAAAGTTATATGCATTTGAATTTTGAAGGAAGGTAGATTTTCTCCGGTTTTTGCAAAAAAAGTTGTCACATTATTTTTTAGTTATATCAAAATTTTCATAAGTAACATAAATATATTATTTATTTTTTTCTAAAATATAACTTAATACAAAATAGTGAAAAGGAAAAAAATTAAAAAAATGGATTACTGCGGGGACCAAGGTCTCCCGAAATAGACCTATTTTTTCACAAATTTCCAAGGGGTAGGAAAGATAAAAGTGAAGTATCTACTTTTCATTTTCTAACGAAACAGTGTAATATTTGGCAGTTTTAGAAAGACAAAAATCCAGTTTTGGAGATATTGTACTGAAATGTTATATTCTGCTAGCAGACAAAGGCGTAAACAAACCTATTAAAAATTGGCGGATAAAATCACTGCCACTCCCATACTAAAAAAGGCATTTTTTTGCTTGAGTTTTGGAGATATTTTAGTAAAACTTATTAAAAAAGGAATACTTTAAGGCGGACGTGGCAGGATCTAACCTCTCCTATCTTAATGTACTATTTGCATATGAAATTTTTATTCAATATCTTAAAGTTTTGAATTAATTCCTAAGAAACCGCTATTATGAGGTACCGCATACTTTTTGTAATATTTTAAAAGATCGCAAAAAGTCTCAGCCAATATTCTCCTATATAATTTTGTGGATATTCTTTTATATACTAATTGTATCTTTAAATTGAAATTCGATGGAACTGTTTAGTTTTAGTCCATTAAGAATAGAATTTCCAAAAAATATATATTTCTTAATATTAGAATTTGAATTTTTACCCAAAAATTTAAAATAAAATAATTTGGATACATTTATGATTATATACCAAAAAAATTATGTATATCAACATCTGCAGAATTTACTGAGACATATGCAGTTAAAGTTAACTTACTACTTCATAAAAATTTTAAATAAAAATAATTTTTTTTAAGTTTGAACTTTAAAAATACATAATTCGCGATTTCGTATTTTCGTCGTTCTAATATGGCTAAATGTGACACTGTGCGAAGAGTACTTTTATGAAATATGTTTATAATTACTTTTATTGTTATTTGTTCTTTTTTTCCAATCTCTAACAAAAATGCAAATTTGTACAAGTATTTATGTATGTACCCAGCAAAAACTTTTTGGTTCTCGGTAATGTCAACTACTTATTAAAGTAGTTTCTTGGTAATGAGGTGTCATTATTATTTGCTCAATAGTATAATAGCACAGTAATATTGCAATCACGTGGCTAGAGCGCTGGATTAACAATCAGAAGGTTGTTGGTTCAATCCCTTTCTGCTGCTGTTAGTTTTTTTTAACAAAATGTCTTAAAATATATTTTATACTAATAAAAGTTTTTATCACTTAAAAAATTAAGTGCGAGATGGTGTATTGAGTAAGACATTAGTCATTAAAAACGAGTGGTTAATTTGTGGCCAAGTTCAATGGATAAGGAATGGTTAATTTGTGTCCAAGTTCAAATTTCACAAATTTTTTTATTTTCGTTTAAGTACTTATTTTTAAGTATCCATAGGATCTAAAAATAACTACATTAACAAAAAAAAAAACTATCTATTCAGACAAAAAATAGGTAGTTTATTTTTGTTTCCAATTTTACCTGCTAGCTTACCAGAAAAGTAAAGTTTTTGCTGGTTAGGTATTTATTTAATCAAATTTGAAAATAAAAAACCGAGATTGTTTTACTAAAACACCCCTAATGGTCCCATTCTACCATCTCCGATTCTATATGAATTCTATAAGAAAATTGTGCAATCATATTTATATAATGTAAGAATAATAATTTGTGCAGAAAAAGCAAGTCTTCTATTTTAATAATTTTTCTATAAAATGTGCACTGAAAGGATAGCAACAACATATAAATAATTTGGAATGGCACCATGAGGAAGGAATATTGACAAAATCAACTTTTAGTAAAATAAATATATTTATTTCATTAATAACACATGTCAACATTAAAAAAATATCATGGAAAATCCGTTTCAGATTTCGTACACGCAGAGAAAAGTCATTTTCACAACATGGTTGCTGCAACAACACTCTTTTCCCTGCAATGATATATTGTTATCACAAACACTTTTATTATTGAATGAACTTTATTTTAACAACAATTTGTCCACTGCAGTTACAGTTTTTTTATTAGTTTGTTATTTTTTAGTTTCTTTAAGGAAAATTTTATTATTGTTGAAATCCGAATTATAATAAAATAATTTTCATTAGATAAAAATATTACTATGCTTGCTATTATGATTTATTAATATTATTTTCAGTTTTTCAACAACCATAAACATTTGCAGTATTTTAATATGACGCTATTTTTACATCAGTTTATTGTGTTTAATGCATGGAATATGTGACCGATTCCATGCCAGCGTTTAAAAATTATATTGCAAAAATATTCTGTTCATATATTATTAAAATTTTATATAAATTATAAAATAGATATTGAATAGTATAAAACGAATGTAAAATTAGTATTTTATAATAAACGAGAAAGAAAGATATAGTTGGTCAAGACCGACTATATGATTCCCTACACCATTGTGTATGAGCATAAAAATTCGGGAAGGGGACTTATATTACACCTGTGGCCAATTTTACTAAATGTAAAATAAAATATACATTTACAGAATAATGCGTTGACACAACATCTACATGATTTTATACATTTTAGGGCGATTCCTGGAAGTGAGTTTATATAGGAACTATTGTAAAATTTTCCAATGTTGTTTCTACTTATTTATAAGTGCACAATTTCCATAAAATTCTTGATGACAGTTCATCTGCAAGTGTGATAACTTGCACACATTGCACAGTTTGCGAGGTTTTGCGCGTTTTCATGAGAACGAACTAGAAACTGTTGGTAATTTATTAAATTATTTTAATAAATTGTACAATGCATTAACTTGATTATTTTTCTAGTAATAACAACGCAAAATAAAAATCGGTTTCTGCTCATTTAGTGGATACAGAGTGATCGAAAGACCTTCACTTTCTTGGACAAGAAATACGAACGCTCCTAATTGATAAAGCGTAATCACCGTAAGTTTATCTGGACCGTCGCAAGCACCATAAGAATATGGATGAAGATGCCACCAAGAAGTTTACCACATAACACAAAATTCCAACGTACTATTGTTGGTGAAATCCAAGGTTCGTTGAGCCCAACGCTAACAAGTCACAAACAAGCCAAGTAACAAAAACATGCAGTCAAGACTGACACCAAACAAAAAGCCGCCAAGGTACAACAAAAGCCTGTTCCCGTTTTGGTGAATCTTTGTTAGTCGTAGGTACCATTTAACGTACCTTCGTTTTATTTGAGGAGTGGTCATATGAAGTTGATGAAGGAAGAATGAAGGAAGATTATTTACAAGCATAGCAATAACATGGTTGCAGTATAATCATATTTTTATTGCGCCACAACCATATTGTGGTTGAATACATGGAAAAATTTTGCACAACTATTAACCATATAAAGTAAATTAAAATTATATTTTAATTTTGTTGTAACTATCTTTATGTTAATTTACTTAGCCATATTATGTTGCCACATTCAAACATAATATAATGTTCCAGCAACAATAAAATCTAAATATAATATGACATTCTTCGATTATGGTTCCCTCAACCATAGTTTTTCTCTGCGTGTATGAATTCTCATTCAAATCACCAGAAAAAAAATTAGTTTCATTCCATTAGGTTTCAAATTTAAACCATTGACGATCAAAGAAAAAAGTTTTCCCAAGAATTTTTTAGATTATATAATTGTTTAGAGCAAATATGTCAATCACAGAAAAGAAATTTTGTATAGGAGATATAGTGCTCAAGAATGTAATACCAATTAGTTCCTTAACTAACCCCATTTACCCACTGGAAGTTTTTAAGTTGAAAAGAGTTATTAAAAGACGATATCACGGCAAAATAAAGTCATCAATGTTAGCTGTTGTTAACTACTTGCATTATCTTTTACAAAAATTAATGACAATGTACAATTTTAATCATTCATTAAAATCTCTTAAAGTGGTTTTCATTATTTTTAAAATTATTTTTGGATTTTTGCAACTTATTAAAGTTAAGTTCGCATTTCAAAATTTCATACTGTCTTGAAGATATTTTGCCATTTCCATATTAATATTATAATAATTATAATAATTAATTTTTGAAGCAGTGTAAATAATTCTAATAAAATGTAAAATTTGTGTAAATTCTTTTGAAGTTAAAAGTGCGTAAGAACTTTTCTTTTTATATTTTAAAAAATTTAAAGTTAACTACTCGACACATTTCAGACGTTAAAGCAACAAAACAATTATTTCAAACTGTTTTATAACAATATTCGAAATCGTTTTCAAAAATTCCATAGTGTGTAAATATGACTATGAATGAATTATAGAATTATTTAAAACGTTTGAAGGACATATAACAAAAACACACTTTCTTTTTTAAAATTGTATAATTCAATATAAAAAAATAGTTTATTTACTCAACTTTTACTATTTTCTATACATATACACAAACATACACAAATATATTATCAATAAATTTACATAATTATAAATAAATTAAAAATACTGTCATAAAAAATATGACGTCTTTTCATACTGTAAAAAAGGCATAAAAATGCAATGGAAAGCTTAAGAGAGAGAAAGAGCAATATACAATGCTAACGAGTTTTTAGGCTCATTATAAATCAGTTTCGTCACGTTTACCCGTACGCGAAGAACCAACATCCGTAATGTAGGTAAACAGATCATCTGGGAAATTGCATTGATCCATTTCACGACCCAAAGCAAAGTAACGTTTTCTCAAGAGATGAGCAACAGCTTTTGGCTGGCGATTGCGTGTAAAGACGCCCTTTTTATTGCCACCAACTCGGGTAACAGCTTTAAATATAAATATCAAAATTAAGATTAAATTTATGGAAACTAAAGTTATAAAAATTCAATATCTACTTTGAGCTGTTTTAAAATCGGCGAAATTCCATACGAATTCTCCAATAAACCACGTCTTCTTTCGCAAGATATCGAAAGCCTTAAAATGGCGAGAAAATAATTCAGTTTGATATTCCTCAGACCAAACATAAGATGGTAACTGAAATAAAGTTATTAAAAAATTATATATAAGAAATTTAAAATTAATTTGTTTAATTAATATTATTATTATTTTTTTTTTTTTTTCATTATAAAAAGGAACATACCAAATGCAAACCCTCAACTGTGTCTGAACCATATTCCGACATAATGACAGGTTTATTGTGGCGTTTATTCCATGTTGTAGCCTCATCAATAACACGTTTTGTAATCATATCCAATCGTCCAGGATTACTGTACCAACCATTATAGCGATTAAAACTAATTATATCTAAATATTTGGCCTAAAGATTTTAGATATTTATAGTTATATATGTATATTTTTTCTTAACAATGAAAGAATAAACTTACAGCTTTATCATCTTGTGAGGGTACAGCTATGGCAGCTGTCACCGGTCTGGTTGGATCTAATTCACGTGTATAATTTGCAACGTATCTAAATAATGAGGAAAATTAGTTTGACTTTATGTATGCATGTATGTAAAATGTATGTATGTATGTATGTACTTACTGAAAATATGAACCAGCATTTATTTGATTTGTACGAGGTTCATTGGCTATGGACCACATTACTACACTGGGGTGATTACGATCTCGGTGTATTAATTGTTCCATGGCCGATTTGTGCTTATCTAACAATTCTTGTTTAAAGTTTCTAAAAATGTATACAGTATTATGGATTTTTAAAATTTTATTTAATTATAAAAAGTTGTTTTTGTATAAAAAAAACAACAAAATTAACCATATTATTTTAAACAATTTAAAATCTTACTCTGTATCCACGCTAGGACATTCGTCAATAATCATGATTCCATTTTCATCAGCAAATTGCATGGATTCTTCCGAATAAGGATAATGAGACGTTCGATATGCATTGGCGCCAATCCATTTCAGCAAGTTAAAGTCACGAGTCATCAAAGCCAAATCCAAACCTTTACCTCGTATCTACAAACAAAATAAAAGTTGCTAATTATTTAACAACTAACTTTTGTTAATTAAAATTTCTATAATAACTCACATCTGAATCTTCGTGCCTACCAAAACCTCGGAAATAAACCGGACGATTGTTGATCATAAATGTAGAATTATTCCAACTCAAAGTTCTAATACCTACACGTAAACGATAAACATCGAGCAGTATATTATCTGTTCCATGAAGAAAAACTTCCATTTGATATAAATAACCCGGCTCAGAATGCATTAAATATGGCCACCAGGGCATGACTTTTTGTATCTCTAAGACACCTTTTAAATCCGAATTAGAAGTTTCATTGGCTACAATAACTCCCTCCTTGTTACGTAATTGCACACGAACATATAAATTGCTGGCAGCTTCATTGATAGACGTACCGTTGGTATTGACCTTGTAGTAGACAAAGCCAACTAAAATTCAAACAGAAGTTTTAAAAAAATTTTTTCATATTTAAATTTATTGAAATTCGTAAACGCAGCTACCTGTATTGTCTTTTGTTAAATCGGTGGTAACTTCAATCTCTTCGATAAATGTTAAAGGTGTGGTATATAAATGTACAGATCGGTGTATACCGGCATAATTGAAAAAATCAAATGAATATTGTTGTACTATGGCAACGCCATCATCTCTGTAATTATAAATATTATGGAAACATTATAATTAATTTATTAAATTTTATATCAAAAACTTGTAAAATAATGCGTTTCTAAAAGCTTAAAAACAAAAATTTAGTACATTTTTAAAATCTTTGGGATCATTGAAAATTTTGATTTGTTTCTCATTGGTCTAATTCTGAATATAAAGAGATGACAAATTTTATGGGATTATAACGCTTAATTTACATTGCAAACAATGGAAATTGTATAATTTCTCAAGAAAAGCTCACCTTGAAATCTCTGTTATTTTTCCCTGAGGTACAGTAGTTTGTATTAAGGCATTATCACACATCACTGTTATGCGATTTTCTTCGCCGTACTTCAGCTTACTTGTTATTTCAGCCTCAAAGGGTAAATGACCCATTTCATGTCTCACCACCATTTCACCATTAAGATACTAAAAGAAATTTATATACATATTATTAATTCATTAAATATAAATAAAATAAATTTACTCCTTATTACAACTCACCACAAATGCTTCATAATGAACACTACCAAATCGAAGCCAAACTCTTTGCTGATTAGACCATGATTTTGGTGCAAAAAATTTTCGATCATACCACACCGTTCCCACATGATCTCGCAACGAGCTTTCGGTTGTGATATCATTATAACTGGCTGGCACCGGCATTGGTATAGTCTGTTGTACACGACTTAAATCGTCCGTATACCATTTGTCTCTGATTCCCTGTGTGGGATTTGTCACGTCCGATTTGACAAAATTCCAGAGGCCATCTAAGGAACGTACTTCACGTGTCTCTGATTCGCGTGGATACAACATACCGACAGTTGGTGTGATTTCTCTATTCAATATTACCAGTGCTATAGCATAGTGTATACAAAATCCAATAACGCCCATGGCAATTAAAGACAGTGCTAGAAGATATTAAAAACTCATTAAAGATTTGATATTTAATTAACACTAAAGTCTATAAGTACTTAATTTAAATGAAAAATTTTAACTTGTTGCATAAAAGGTAATATAAATTTCAATTGCAGAGAAAATATTTTTTCTTACTAGAAATATTTCTTAAAGTTCTAGTAAAACTAATTCCAACATATCGAGCCCTAAATCGCCAAATATAGTATCACTTACATCATCTGTTAAAATTTTATCGTCGCATTACGTACCGTTTCAGATTTTTAATGGCAAATTATTCGATTAACCGAATAGTCTTAGTAATACTTGTAAAACATGTAAATGATACTAATTATAGTATTTAATCTAATAAGACATTTATTCAGAAAAAATAAAAAAATAAAATTCTTTTACAAAGGGTTTATCTTATTAGTTCTTTCGCACATTTGTATTTGTATTTTTTTTTTTTTTTTTTTTTTTTTGACCTAGTACTTCAAAATATTCTAAATAAGCTTTATTTAAATGGCCTCTGGGTGTAGGCGTGAATACGCCACCCTTTCTAACCTAACCTAACCTTTATTTAATAACTTTATTAGTAACTTTATTTAGTAACTCTCTTCATTTTCTATGTGAGAATGACTTTTTTTTGTCATAAAAGTCAAAATGAATATTGATGTTTTTACGCACATTAATATTTTGTTGATGAAAATTAAAATGTATGACTTTATAGCTTTGAAGTTACTTTACTCAAAACTGTATTTTCAGAATTTCAATTATCACAAGTATAAGTGTTTATGAAGTTGTATTACGAGTATCATAATCTTTCCATATCGCATTTCATCAAATATTCTATCCTAGCAAAAAAATAACATCAAAAGAAGTCAATAAGATCCTGAACTTGTGATACAAAAGTATTGCAAATTCCGACCATTTGAAGATGTTCTGTTTTTTGATACCTATTCAGTGAGAAGGAAGTCCTTTTCTAGCGCAAGGAAATTAGTTTCAAATTTTATATAAACCGACATATTTTTTAATAAAAAAAACTATTGTTTATCATTTTTAAAACAGTTCTTTTTTGTAACAAGTATTTGCAATTTCATTTGAATTTATTTTTTTTTTGGATGCTCTTTGTCTTATTTCTTAAGCACAAGAAATCGTGCACTTATTCATTCTTTAGAAGTAATGAAAAAGTACTTCCCATAAAATGACTTTAATTATGTTTACTGGGATATAATAGTCATTTTAAAAAATACATAATTGATATAAATTTATCTATAAAATAAAAAATCTAAATTTATAACTCCAGAAAACTAAATTTCGGTTAATCGTTTATTCGGCACAAATTATTCGATTTATTAGTTATTCGAAAATATACCATTTTAAATTATTCGAACAGTTAATCGACCAAAATTGATCGGATAACTGAATGAATAATAAATACTGTTGAATCAGTAAATTGCAAGATAAAGAGAAGAGCATTAAGATTAGCCAGTTATTTTAAAACATATTTTTTTCTTATGAACACTTGTACTTGAAGCGATTATAATTGTCAGATGTATAATGCGAAATTGATTTTACTCATAACTAGTGAAGGTTAAGTTAAACAATAAAAACTTAAATTTTCGGTATGAACATCTTATTTACTAATTATCCTAGTCGTCAAAGAAGTCCTCCCTTAAATAAAAATAGATGGAATAAACAAGAATCTGCTTTTAGTATTTTTCTTTTAGTTTCTGATTTTTTTGGTCATGACGCCCTTTTTAGCCGGTCAGACTGATATAACTCAAGAACGGTTTGTTCAATTTAGATAAATAAAATATATGCTGACTCAAATTATCTTAAAATTATTTTTTTATCCGTCAATAGTTTCGGAGTTATTAGGAAATTAGTGGCAAAAAAAATCATTTTTCATGCAAAATTTGAAAAATGTTGATCCTTAAAAGTTACATAGAAAAAATAATTTCAAATAATTTTATAATAAAATTATTAACTCATTTTATATTAAAATTTAATTATATTACTAATTAATGTAATTAACTTTCTAATTGGTCTAAAGGTCTTTCACAAAAATCGAGCTTAAAAATAAAAAAAATATGAAAATAAAATAACTCAAAATCAATTTTCAACCATTTTGAACTATTTGGGCTCATTCTATCGTTTAAAAAACTGCAATACGAAATATAAACATGTAAGAATTTGCTCAGTTTTCGGAGACGCGTTTAGTACAAATTTTAAATATATTATGAGATTTTTAATCGTTTCGATATTGATCGTTTTTGACAATTTGTTCAGACATCTGTTATATTCTTTAATGTTTTTATTGGTATCTCATTCTAGGTCGTAAATGCACTCTTGTAGTATTATACGATAATCTTTATTGGAACGAGTTCAAAGGTTTTTAAAATCTTATTCATACGTAACTATCGGTGATTTTAACAACATATATAAGATGCTAAGTTAAAACTATGTACCAAGTTTCATTTCCCCAAATAAAATTTGGAGTTTTATAATTTCTTTCGTTTAATTTTACTTGCATTATTTAATTTATTTTTAATAATTTAATAAATGACTATAATAAAATTTATTAATTTTTTATTGGTGGTAGGATTTAATTAACTGTAGAATTGAATTACTAAATTTTTTATTTGATTTTAGCCAAACATTCAATTATAATTCTAATTAATTTAATTTAAAAAATAATTGAAATTTAAACCGAAATCAGTTATACTCAGTTAATTAATATTATCATTTTGTTGACTGGAGCAAAATCAATCAAAAACTTAATTAATATAAATAATTTCGTAATTGAAGCCCATTTTTATTTTTTCTGTGTACTAAAATGTTTAAAATAGATATACTACGATATTAAAATAATTGTAATTGACCTAAATAATCCTACAATGAAATCAGCATATGTTTGAATTTATTAATATTTATTCATTCGAATATTATTTATACTTGTCGCCAGCGTTGCAGTTTTGATCCGATTGGATCAAAATTGGTAGATTTTTTTTATACTTTCTAAGTTTGGTAGTTGGTTGGTTTGTTTCAGTTATTTATATTTTTAGTAGAATTTTCTATAATTTACATAATAAGTTACAATTAAATAAAAAATGTATACAGAATACATTTTTATATAGTTCGAATAAGTAAAAAAAAAATATAAATTGTATTTATTTTATGAATATAGAATCATCTTAAAATTAAATTTCTTTTACAGTAATTAAAGTAGCAAAACAAAGTTAAAATTTATAAACCTTGAAGTCTTTATCTGGTCGCAAGAGAAGAATGGTTTTTACAAGTTTCAAAAATAATTAGTATCTATTGGCAATGAATGAACTAAACATTTTATTTTTTCACTTAGAAAATATTTATTTTAATTTTTATTTCACAAAGTCAGTTCTATATTGAAATTACGAAAAGGTAATTTTTACTGGGTTGTAATTTTTTACAATATCCTAATTTACAAATAGTTAGAATCCTTTATTTTTTTATTTTATTAATTCTTCGTTTACCTAACCGAGTCCAATGATATATATGTTTAATAAAAGCTACCAAATAAATAAACTACAAACTTTATATCACTTATTGTTTGAAAACTTTGGAAAATTGCAAATTGAAACCAATTTTAGATTTCCCGCCAAAGTTTTATTTAAGTATCTTATTATTTCCCTAAAAGATTATTTAAAATAATAATGTTGGTGCATTTCGGTAGGATTTGGTAGTTTTTGAAGAATATTTTGGTAGGAAAAATATATTCTTTGTGGCAACGCTACTTGTGGCTACATTAACATATCATGCGTTCAAACATATGTGTTTCATAATCGGAATATATTTTTATCTTATCTCAAGTATTGATAAATTGAAAATATGAGACTTTTAATATTTTAATGCATAAGTTTATAAATATGAACATAGATAATGGAATTGTCATAATTTATTTAGTCTTGAAGTACAATGTAATGGTATTAAAATGACTTTATGCCTTTAGCTATTATTATGAACTACACTGTTTTACTTTATTTATTTGATCTAAATAAATTTTTAAAATTGTATGTAGATTTAAAATTGAGAATTAAGTATTAAATAATCTTTTTTAATAACAAATATTTACATTTAATTTGTAAGTTGATTGATTTATACATTTTTACATTTTTTCTTATTTGCTTTGATTTATATCCGTACGTATTTCATAATATGTCATTCATAACAACGGAATTTATAGCTACCACGCGAATTTTCATAATTTACCCACAAACGCGATGAATTCCTGAACTTTATGATATTTCGATAATGTAAATTTTCACCTAGAAAACGAAATAGGTATCTTAGTAATACCATCAAAGAAAAACTAACAGTTTTTATTAGTAAATAGCCAGCCTGTATTCTTTAGTCTTAGAGGTAATGTATTTTTAAATACATTTTAGAAATCCATTCTAACGCGTGAAATTTTTGGTTCGAATTTTTTATTATCAGAATAGTATTGACCTTAAGGTACTGCTATTTTCAAGAGGTGTGTTTGATTTTTCTCATGCTCGTTCCCATATAATTTTTTTTAATTTTCCTAAAGAAATTCATTAATTTTCAACATAAAGAAATATTTTTTTTTTTTAAATCGAATTAAAATTTTAGAAATTTTTTAATTTTACTATGTATACACAGGAAAAAGTGTATTGTCACCCCCCAGAACTAGTTCTGTGGAAGTGTTAACCAGCCAGTACCTATTCTATGAAAGGATTCTAGAAATTATTATTTAATCAATAATTTTTGTTAGAAGTTGTCACATTCAGAAGTGGTTCTATAGAAGCTTCTAACAATTTTTAAATTCAATGCTTTTGGTTTGAATTTATTTTTTATTCTACCCAGCTGAAAGTATTTATATATTTTTTTATATCACTCATGTATGATGATATATCGTTATATGGGTTTATATATGAAACTGTGTGAATTCATATATTGAATCGTTTATAATATATGGAAATATATATAGTAAAATATATGAGCTAGTTTGTCATATATGGAAATATACATGTAAAATTTATGTTATATATTAAATAAATTTTCATATATGAAATAAATAATTAAAATATTAAAACAAACATAAAACTCACTATAACTCTAAAACCGATAAAGTTACATAAAAATGTATTTTAGAAAATTTTGAGGAAATTTTATTATCTGTAAATATTGCAATAAGCGTGTTATAGGCAAAGAAAAACTTAATATTGTGACCGTTGATTGCAAATTTCTTACGTAGCGGAAATGTGATCATCTTTGACTTTTAACAATGTAAAGGCAGCCTCCATGAAGTCCACAAAATTCTGAGGCTTTGTCAATTTTAATTTGAACATGAATTTTATTTTCTTAACATTTTAAATAAGTATTAAAAAGACAAACAAAATATTAAAATTTTAAAATTTAAATACAAAGAAGAATTTTCTGTATGAAAGAATTCCATTTGTCAACAAACTGCCTGAAAAGAAGGTAAGTGAAAAACTTTCATTTTTGTTATACGCCGAGGTGTGAAAAAAAAATATATATATATTTCTTGGTCTTGGTTGCCAAATTCAAAGAAATACCATTTTTAAATTTTTTGACTAATTCTTAATAAATTGTTCTTATTATGCATTGGTGTTAAAAAGATATCCAAGAGGGTCTATGAACCAATTCTTTTGAATTTTATCCGTGTGTTTTATACTTAAATTAAACTAATTTAAGCTAAATTTTATACAGTAAATGCTCGCTAACCGAGATATTCGTTATTTGGACAAGAACTTTTTGATATTTTTTTACTTAATTAAGAAAAAAATGCACTATTTTGAAATTAATTTCAATAGGTTTGTAATTTATTTTTCGATAATTTCCAACTAATTTTATTTGGACTAAGCAACGCAAAGAAATATCTTAGCAACTAAAGATTTTTTCCTACAGTTCGTTATATCGGGAGTAAAACCCGTTATACATATAAGGTATCTAATGCAAACATTTGGTCATTCGTTATAGAAGATTTTTGTCAAATCAGTATCTGTTATACCGAGCTTTGACTGTATTCATATTCGAATTGTATATTTAATTCTTATCATTTAAATCTAACAAGTTTTACACAGAAATTTCAATCATACTTACATTTAGGTATTCATTATTTGAAGAACATCATGTGAAACGAAACGGAAACGAAATATGAAACGGTACAATTGTTATTTATTTTGTTTGAAATTTAAATCAAAATGATTCAGTCAGAATTAAACGAAAATGACCAAAACACAAAATACGATACATTAAATGTGAAGTGTATGTGCATGTACGAGTAGAATATTTTATAGACCAAACAAGCGAAGAATAATCAAAACAAAAACAACACAGAATTACGTCATTTTTTCGTTTCTTTATTTTCCCTTTCTTTTGAGAAAACGTGATTATAATAAACATTTTCCAACATCTCAGCAGCCATACCCCTCGCATTTTATTTTATTTTAAGAACACAATACTTAAAAAACAAATAAAATACCTAAAATAGTAATGAAAACAAAACTAAAACAGCTGATTTCAACACATGTAAACGTCACAGACTTTGGACAATATAAAATTTCATTTCTTTGAAGTGAAAAAAATAACAAAATTAAACAATGTGATGTTAATAAGTACAATTGTATTTATTTAGTCACACCAAGTAATAGTTAAATGAACATATGGTTAGGTTTAATCGTATTCGTGTTTTTTTTTTGCCATTTTGGTTTAATTATTGCATTTATTTTTTTTAACACAAACATTTCAAAAAACTACGTATTCCCATAATCATTCAAAAACATGCCCACTTGACAAAATATTTTTCATTTATTTATTCTTATTATATTGCTGTAACAACCAAATCCGACCGATTTATTATTGACTTCACATCACCTCTGTTAAATGTAAATAAACTGTTTGTGCTGACTGAGTAATAATCATTATTTAGTCAATACACTCACACAAAACACTAATTTAACTCAGGCGAATTCATTTCTTCATTTGTTTATCTATCGTATTAAATATTAGTTTATATGAGCAATATTTTTATTATTTTTATTTGTTAAATACCTACATATATTTTTTATCAACTACAAAAGTATTTTGATAAAAAAAAAGCTTTTATTGTTAACAAGTAGTTCGAAAACTTATTCTGACGAAGTTCATCAGCGAAAGCTTTCTGCTGAAGTGAAAAGGATTAAACTTTTTAATACTTTTAATAAATACATTTGAAGCGATAGGTAAATTGTTCTTCAATAACGGATTCTTTACTATTTTTTTTTTTTCTAAGTTAACCCTAAATTGGTGAGATTTGTTTATTTATCACGTATGTTTTATATTAATAATTAAAATGTAAGTTCGTCAATCTTCCCTACAAATTGCTGATTACAAAATTACTAAGTTAGTATTATAATTGCAATAATGTGATCCTAAAATTTTTTTGGAATCAGCATGCATGTCGAATAAACATATGATGTACATTTTTATCCATATCTGACATTGGCCAAAAATCGATCTGTCAGGCCCTCTGTACATTGCTGATATACAAGTATAACTTCTTTTTTACCGATATAACATTTCCCGTTGGTTTCATCTCATCCCGATTTTGACTGTCGCATAGTGTTATCAAAAATTTTTAATTTGTATGATATTGACTTTAATCCTTAATAACTTCTGTGATAATACTATTTTAAATTGATGAGTTACAGTTTTTAAAACTTTGTATCGTTCACTTTAAATTTACGCCGTTTCGAGTATTATGGATCGTTTGAAGTACATCCCGTTAATGTGCCCCAACTTTATAGGGTGTGCCCTAACTTGGGGAGAAAACGTGAATGGCTCTAAGATGTGATTTTTTCTCGAGGCACACTCACAGTGTAATTTTAATGAATCTAAACTATCGCGTGATCAAAAAAGGTTTCCAAATAACATGTCATTCACGCGAACAGATTTGTGTTTCGTTAAAGACAGCTAATATTGGTACTAAATAACGTTGATGTGCCATTAAAAATATTTGCAAATTTTTTTGAAGCCTAAAAGTAAACGAATTTGAAGAAATGCCCATATATATATATATATGTATATTCTGGGTCATGAAAGTTAAAGTCGATCTAGCTGCGTCCGTCCTCCTGTTGAAAGCACGATAGATCACTAGGCGGATCATTTAGGGATGAAATTTAGCTCAAACATCCCTTTCTGGTAATTTTTGGTATTGAAAGTGGACAAAATCGGTTCATAAGCCCAAAAGTTATGGGCAAAAAACCAAAAAAATCGGTGTCGGTTGTAACTGGGTTCACATATTTTTACCAATATCTTTTGAACGCATTAATCTTGATCACCGAAAACCGAAAGGATTGACGCTGAAATGAGAATGTGTTAGTTTCTTGTACCCTTTAAATGAGAATCTTTTACATACATTCACATCAGGGCTTGAAATGTTGATACGATCGTACTTTTTTTGATACTAAATAGTATCATTCAAAAGTACCTAAGTACTCTCTCGAGTCATTTGATACGATCAAATTTTCTAAATGAAAATATATTTTGGAGATTCGAATAGAAACCTATAATTGTATTTTATGTATTTTTTCTTTTATAAACCCTTCGATTCAGATTTACACTTGGTGTTCAGAAGTAATTATGAAATGAAATTGTGATGCATGATGACTAAATGCGAATTCCCAAAAAATTGCAGATGTACCTAATACATTTAAAATAAGTTTACAGGGCAAATAAAATACATTACAGAAACTTTTATGCTGTAGGTAGATTGTTTAAATTATAAAATTCTAAACAATAATTACTCCAAAATATGCAATTACTCAGCAAAAACTTTGCTTTCCTGGTAAGCTAGCAGGTATAATTGGAAACAAAAATAAACTACTTATTTTTCTTCGAGTTGTCCACAAATTCATGTAGTTATTTTTAGATTCTAGGTGTACTCAAAAATATGTTAGATAATGCATTATTAAAATAACAAATTTTAAGCTGAAGTGCCCGCTTTTAACGAATTGATCTTTGATAATTTTTTCGCTTTAATTTTGTTTAAAGAACAGGGCCATATATCTAAAGGTCTTCATATGTTACTATAATATTTAACCTGAATATGGGTGAAATCCCAATTCAGCCATCATTGGGATTCGACACTCGGATTTAAGTAGGCTAAGCGGTTCATCACGCTAAACAGAAGTAAATCCCAACAGTTCCTAACCAGTGTTGTTTGGGGTTTAGGGGATTTATTGGGATTGTTTTTTAAGGTTTAGGGATTTTTGAAAGATTTTTGGTGATTTTGATTTTATTTTTATAATATATTTCTTTAACTTAAGAAAAATTAAAAAAAAACATAATTTTCCGCTGGATATGAAGTTTAGTAACAATAACAGTAAAAAAGTAAAATCTGCGGAACAAAATGATAATTGTATGGATTGGCTGTGAGGGTAATGTTTGAGCGATTGATGCTCCATTATTGTTGCTGTAAAATAATTAAAGCAACGAAACTTAATTAATCATATTTTCATACCTTTGAAGAAGAAATAAAAACGTAATCTTCGGTCTATGCATTAACTATAAAAATGGTGTACATTATTTCCATAAAATCTAACTTTTTTTGTAAATGTAAATAAATTAAGGTATTATTTTAGTGGGGATTTTTGGGGTTAATATAAGCAGTTATTTTGGGGAATTTTAGGGATGAAAATTTGCCATTTGGGGATATGACTCGAACAAATCTGGGAACCCTGTTACTAACGCTCAATAAAAGCGTTTAGGTCGCAGTGAGCCAAGCCTCCGTACACAATAATAACCTGAATAAAATCGGTTAGTGATTTGTTATAAATACGATAACCTTATTTTAGATATACAAATTACATTAAAAATTTGAATTTTAGTACTACGAGGGTGAAAAAATACTCTCTTAAATTTATTTGAATTATTCGTCGTCTTAAAGTTAGAATAAACGGGAGACGTATAATTTATTACTAAATTCTAGAAATTTTCTAGCGCATATTATTATTTATTTTTTTAATATTCAACAAAAAGTGAAACAAAAATATATAAATATATAAAAAAAACATTTATTTTTGAGATTTTTTCATTTATAATTTATTTAAAAAATTATTTTAATTATTCAAGAGATGTAAAAATAACCGAAGATTCTGAAATGTATGACGATAGTTGGTTAACTGAACTCAATCAATCAATCAATAAATAATATTAAAAATTTTTAAAATAGATTTTAGCAATATTGGTAATCATTGAGTTTATTTGCAAAAAATCCAAAAAGAACAGAGAATTTAGATTTCTTTTTAATTCTATATATTGTCACCATCAATAGTAAGTGAAAGAATTTTTTCCAAACATCTATATATATATATATATATATATATATATATAATATAATCGTTTTAAAACCAAAATGATTAATTATGTTCTCTATGAATGATAAGTTTAAAAGACATTTAATTTCATTATATAATTTGTCCGTAATTTGAATATGGTCTCAATTTTTGGATATTTTTTGTTCTATGTTAATGAATTGTTTTATTTTAGGTTTGTTTTATTTTAATAAAACCAAAAATTGATTTAAAACATTACTAGTTTTTGCATTTTTTTCAACTTGTAATTAAATATTCGAACAATATATTTTATTTTTTATTCATTCGATTAATCGAAGAAAATTCAAATTTATTATTGACAAACACTAGTCAATAGCTAGCATGCTACTGAATGATTTTTATACCCTACACCACCATAGGTGTATTATACGTTTGTGTCGATATTTGTTGCGCACAAAAATATTGGTCATAGACACAACTTTAAGTATACCGATCGGTTCAGAATCTGAATCGATTTAACAATGTCGCAATTTTAAAGATATTTTGATGAAATTTGGCAAAAACAATTATTTTGGCACAAGGACGAAGCCCATCAAAATGGTTTACAATGGGTCCATTATTTCACCTAGCACCCATATAAATGTACTCCCAGAATAGGTGTTTAACGATCATAAATGTCTTAAATATATCAATATTTTAATGAAATTTGACAAAAATAATTTTTATATAAGTATAAATTCATGTGCTAAATTTCATGATCGGCCGATAATTAACCATAGCTCCCATATAAAGCTCTTTTGCGAAAATCTCTTTAACGTGCATAAATACCATGCAAATGTTAATATCAAGTTAAACACAAATAAGTTTTATATAAGTAGAAACTGCAGTGTCCATTTTTATGATGATCGGTCCGTAATTTATCATAGCTCCCTTATAAGTCACACTTCCGGGAATCTCACATAAATGTTAGTATCAATATTATATACTGTATATGTATGTTTTATCGATCCACAATTGGCCCTCCTCCCCAAACAATCACAATGTTGTAGGGTATCATATGGTAGGACTTGACCGACTATACCTTTCTTACATGTTTTCATTGTTTTACTCTCTAAGCTGAGTGTTTCGTTGGTCTTCGTTTTATGACTGTGTGAAGAGCTGATTATGTTAGGACTAAGTTGGATATATTTGCTTGTTTTACTCTCTAAGCTGAGTGTTTCGTTGGTCTTCGTTTTATGACTGTGTGAAGAGCTGATTATGTTAGGACTAAGTTGGATATCTTTGCTCTAGATAGAAAAAAAATTAACACAACGATTTTTTTATTATTCTAAAATATATTCTGCTAAAAATTTAAAAAGTCGGTTGACAAGAAAAAAGTTTTCGATAAAGATCGTTGTTCTCAGTATGGATCTAAGAATTTTATAGTACGAACTATAAAAACGAAACGAAAGTATGGACGTCAACGAAATTTTGTAGAAATGGTTTAAGGGTAAATGAAAGTAAGGATAAGTAAAAAAAATTACTTATTTATTTTTAAATAGGAGTGTTTTTTATCAAGTTTTCAGGATAGGCAAAAAATCGTTTTATTTTGTAATTTTTCTTTTTTAAGTCACACATTTTATGAAAACATTATAAAGATTAATACAGATGACTCCATTACGATTGACAATTTGGAAGCTATAATTGAAGTTTATAAAAAATGTCATAACATTTTTGGAATATATTTCACACATATATATGTAACTGTTTTGGTTTATATAAATTAACTTTGCAATCTTAATAAGGTTTCCTATAAAATGAAGCAAATGAACGCAAAATAATGTAAAGCTGGTAGTTATATCCCCTATATCTCAATTATAAGTCAATTGTAGAGCTGACTAATATTGTGTCGATGTATAAATAATTGTTTAAAGCTATTAAAGTCTCAGTATTAAAGGCGTGATCTCGGAAGTCTAAGAAATGTTAGTCAGTTTCGCTAAAGCTATATAAAGAAATGTTCACTCTTCCTTCCTGAAGTCTATCAAATTTGGGAAATATCCAATGGAATTTTCAAGAAACCTAAGTTAAATTAGGTAGAGCTAGATTGAGGAAAAATATTGTTTTGATACCGAATTTGTACCCGTTCTGAATCACATTGCGAATACTTATCAGGAACCTTATAACATGGAACAATTTCTATCAGACTGTAAATGATTCTGAACGCGATTTTAGGAAATTGTTGCCTTTTAACTAAAGAAGCCTTTAATTTGAATACACTTCTATGTATTAATTGAATATTAATTTGAATAATGTATATTTATTTTCGCAGATTAAACCCAATGTGCGGTGCACATTAGTTCTAATCTGCGTATAATTTTTAGTTTTATACAAATTTTCCAATTCCCTATATATCACCACTTAAAAAATGCAAAAATTCCCAATTTTTAAAGTTAAATTTCTTACATCTGAAATAAATTCTGAATATAAACTATACAGTTCTAAAATCCTTAAAATAATGGTTTTTATGCCTAATTCGCGCACAATTTTTAGTTTTACCCGGTTTTTCCA
Organism: Protocalliphora azurea; assembly: GCA_932274085.1. NCBI lineage: Eukaryota > Metazoa > Arthropoda > Insecta > Diptera > Calliphoridae > Protocalliphora > Protocalliphora azurea. The sequence goes on along the minus strand of OW026521.1, from coordinate 48,339,330 downwards.
ATTTTTTATATATAACCATTACCACAGTGTAAAAATTACCTAAACAAATAAGCACATTATTTTTTTTTTTTAATTAAAAATCAAGAATTTTTTATATGATCTATCTAAATAATCTGTACCTATTTTTTCATTTTTAACAACTAAACTTGAAAAAATCTTAAATATCTTTATTATCTTTTATTTGAAAACTTTAAAACAGCAAGTATTAAATTATTTAACTTACATATATTTTATATAATAAAAAAATTAAACAAATTGCTTATGTAATTATGAATATCATAATCACAACAAATTAAACTTGTAGTAACTATCTTAACACTGTCACTTCACTAACTGAATTCGAAGCAGTAAATGTTGTACACTTTTATGCCGCTTGCAACAACTATTATAAATTACAAAAAATAAAGAATTCAACTATAGGGATTGTTATTCCAGACATTCTTTAAGAAAAGCAGTCAAAAAAGAAAAAAAAATTCAATTAAAATGCAAAAAGTAGCAGGTTATGGGTGCGATTGACCCGTTTTCCAAACGGTGTTGTTGTTATTGGTATTGTGCTCACAAATGGGAAAATACATTTTGTTTTCTTAAAAAAATATATTGTGTTAATATTCAAACACTGCTGGAATTCCCGAAATAAGGTAGTGGATTTGTTTATGTAAATATAAATATTAATACAAACTTCTTACCGAAAACTTCAAATTTATGACACGATAAATGTATTGAAAAACGCATTGTTACAACATTTATTGAACTGATAATTTAATTAGTTGTGGAAAAAACAATTTTAATGCTAATAATTTTTTGTTGTTTTTAAATTATTCAATGAATTTTAAATTAATTTAGTTTATAACGGTAAACAGTCGACTACTATACTGATGCGAAAAATAATTTAAATAAATTCTTTGAGTTACATTTTCACTTTTATTCTAATCTAAATAGTATGTAAATTCGTATTATGTTTTACATTTTTGAATATACACTGCATTTTATTCAATTAGGTGCATTATTATACATATATGTATGTATATTATGGTTGCCCCGATTGTATGGAGGAAAAATTAAGCCTCAATGATTCCAAGTATAATTAAAGTCTACGTCATTCTGAGATATCGTTTCTCAACATTTTCGTCCTGACATTATGATTTCGCTAGTAGGATCGAAGGATAAAAATTTAATTTTTTTCTGTTATTTTTTTCTTATCTGCTTTATATTTCTTTTAAGAGAAAAATATAAAATTTTGGTTCATATGAAATGAACCATTATTTATTATTCTGCAAATTTATGGTTTCCTAGAGTTTGTTTTTATAAAAAATACTATAATGTAAAATTAAAAGTTTGATTTTACGTTTGACATTTTTCAATTCTTCACTAAAGCTAAGTTCACGTTACGTAAATATTTGACGATTTTTTTTTTTTTGCCAAATATGCCAACTGATTTTGGACAAATAAAACTATTTGCCCTTAACTAAAAATGCGGCAAGTGTAAACATTGTGTGTACAAAAGAGAACAAATATTTAACTCTCTTTTTAATAAATTTTTATTTGACCGTGCAAAATAAACGTAAGATCAAACAGAGGCAAACAACAGCTGATGCGGTGGACGGCTTAACTGTATGAAAAAAAAAAAAAATGTTTTATACAAACTTTAGATTTACCAAAAAGAAAATAGCTATTTATATTTTTTATATTAAAATACAGGTTTTTAAATAAACAAAAATTTCCTTGACATCCACTTATCCCGAAATTCTCTATGAAAAATATTCGATAAAAAATAAGATTTTCCTATAAATTCATTTAATAATTTATGTCAATTAAATTCACGCTATTTGTGTGTTTGATCTAATAAATTGGATAAAAAAAATTTGCAATCTAATCTAAACTGACTGACTTGAAATACGTATTTTACGATATATGACAGGAGTTTCATCAAACAAAAAATGTCAAATAAATGCTCATAATGAGAAAAAATGATCCGTTTTTTGTTGATAAAAAGTTGGTCAACACATTCAAATGTTAAGAGTGTAAGTAGATTCTTAAGCTAGATTCAGTGCCTTTAATAAAATTTCATTGAGTATATTTTGCACATATAATTTGTAATTCATTTGGTAGATAAATAGCTCTTTTATTTTTCTAATTTAAATACTTATCTCATGCTCATTTTACATTTTAAATCAATTGTTATTTGTTGTTGTATTTATTATGTTTTCCTAACAAAATATATAGTTTACTATTCAGTTTTTCTTCGTTTTCCTTTTCACACCATTGGCAGTAGTACTTGTAGTAATAAGGTCAATTTAATCTCGTGATTCTTTAGCTGGCACATGCACACAATAAAGGGCTTACAAAGCTGAAATATCGGTCACTAGACTCTAGTCGTAAGTAGTTTGTTTTATCTAATGTTTTCTTGTTATTGGTATTATCCATTATTTGTTTTATCTATCAAAATGTAGCCATATCGTTTTCAATTATTAATTACAATAAACCATTTTCAATTCCCACTATTAGAACTGAATGAAAATTTTTCATTATAAAGTGATTTTGGAAACCGGTTAACTATTTTTTTTCTGAATTTCAGAAAAGCAACAGGTTTTTTTTTAATGTTTACAAATCGAAAGCCGATTTCTCAAAAAATACGAAAAATCGATCATCCTAATGGTGATACAATTGCGGTTAGGTTTTTTAAATATTTCTTTAATCGCTTTATTAAATTTTATACTACATGTTAATACTCTATTAAATTTTGAAAAATATATGTACATCAGGCAACGCCATTCCTACCCAACCCATTGAAATTGTTTTTGCGGAAGCCTCTTCATTGTATGCGTGTTTATGAATGTCTTGAATTTGTATCATTCATTTATGTTTTGTCGCAAAACGTATTAAATTTATGTTGCGCAACTTATACAATTGAGAAAAACGCATTTTAATAGAATACATACAAAAATGAACTGTGCAACAATGTGTCAGAAGAGATAACACCACAACTTGGGGTTAACTTTATTCTGATCTTTCTTTAATTAAAACATATTAAAAGCCTTTAAGTGCAATTATTCAAGTTTGCTTGTATTTAAGTGATGAAATGTTTATATATACAAATAAATACACACTCATTCATACATTCAAAATAAATTTGCGTTTTTTTTAAAGGTATGTTTTTCGATATTTATTATTTTTATTAAATATTATTATTTTTAATATTTTTTCGGTAAATCGAATCAGAAAGTATGACTGGGGATAGTTAATCACATTGAAAAGGTGTTTTATATATATATATATATATATATATATATATATATATATATGCATAAAAAATGCAACGCTATGCTATATGAATTTTGATCATATTGATTAGGGCTAGAAAGTTATTAAATTAAAAAATTCTGTTGTGATTTTATCCTTGTAATCTGAGCCAAATGTTGTATGTCATTTTGTTAAAAATTGTTTCACATAGGAATAGTTAAAAAAAATTTTTTTTTAAAAATGCGAGTAAAAAAAATGGATTTTTTAAATTTTGCTAAAAATAATTATTGAAAAATGATTGCATTACCATCAGTTACTGTATTGGTAAACTAAAGGTCATTTTAATTACAAGGGACATTAATAATATTAAAAAATACTCTTTCTCCATTATTTGTAAGAATTTAGTAATATTTTAGAACAGCATTATAATGATGGTACTGAAACAATATTGCTGTATAGTTCTAATACGAGAATTTTTAAAAATTATCTTAGAGACACAATATTGAAACGATCATGAATTAAAAATTCATACAAAGAATGTAATATTACTCGAATGAACACATGTGGTCATGTGTGAAGCTACGACTGCCACCAATTGTTCATTTAATGATGTTAATATGGTAACTGGAAACACTTCTAACCTTTACTTTTGGAGGCATTTTATTTATTACTGTTTTTATTTATTATTATTATTATTATTATTATTATTATTATTATTATTGATTAAAACAACTTGAATTAATTTGACTTTAAATATGTTTCGAATGTAGTCTGTCTAGGTAGACATATTTCTTTAAGTATTAATTTTCAATCGTAAAAAAGTCTAATCGTCCAATAATCATGAAAGATGAAATTTTAATTACTTAAAATAGGAAGAATGTCAAAATATGTATAATTTTTAATTGTCTTTCCCTGTGTTAGAAATTGTTCCAAAACCAAAATCAAAAAAATATATATTTAGCTGCTGATTCTACCACAAGAACGATCGAAACTAGTTGCATTTTTTCGGTCGAAAGCTCTTATACAATTATAAATAATCAAGTTGAGCCAGACTAACTTGAATATTTGATCGCTTCTTCATAAAGAATTTGTGTAAGATTTTAAATTAATGAAAAAAAAAAATATATAAATAGTAATTCCAAAAATATCAATCTTTATGGAAAATTTTCCAAAATAGTTTAGAAAAAAGCAAAATTTAATATTTATATTATCTGTATATTTCATGTATTTTAGTCTATATGTAAAATAAAAAAATCATGATATTTAACAATACTATAGTTTCCAATCTTTTCCAATGACGATTTTTATTAATATTTAAGAAATCATGTTTATTTTTTAGAGTCGCACTTTCTTTGCTTGCTAAAATTTACAACAGGTTTTTCAAAACGTTTAATTTAATAATTTAGTTTAATAATTTTCTTATCGTACAAACATACTCGACAAAATTATATGTAACAGGTGGTTGTGGTCCAAATAATAAAATCACAACAGTACGGTTACATCGGATCTCCCTATAAGTAAAATATATGCAAACACAAAGATTACATCACATAGCGTTGCATTTTTTATGCTCGCTACTGTATAAATATATATATATATATATATATATGTATATACACGGACATCCAGCCAGATAGCCAGACGGACGGACGAACGGACATCGTTAAATCGACTCAAAAAGTCATTCTGAGTCGACTGGTATACTTTAAGGTGGGTGTTGGACAATTTTTTCTGTACGTTACAAAAACATCAGCACAAATGCATAATAACCTAACCACCTATGGTGGTGTAGGGTATAAAAAAAACGAGAAAGAAAGATATAGTCGGTCAAGGCCGACTATATGATACCCTACACCATTATGGTCTAGCATAAAAATTCGGGAAGGCGATTTATATTACACCTGTGGAAAATTTTATTAAATGTAAAATAAAATATACAAATACAGAATAATGCGTTGATACTAACATCTAGCTGATTTTATGCACTTTAGGGTGATTTCTGGATGTGGGTTTATATGGGAGCTATGGTAAATTAAAGTAAATTTGGGAATGTTGTTTCTACTTACTTATTTGTGTCGAATATTAACTTGATACTAACATTCATATGGGTTTTATGCACGTATAGTGATTTTTGGGAGAGGGGTTTATATGGGAGGTATGTTTAATTGTGGACCGATCTTTATAAAATTTGCTACAAAGGTTGACACTTGTACAGAACTTCTTTGCACCGAATTTCATTAAAATATTCTTATTTTTAAAGCATTTTTGAGTGTTAAAACTCTATTACGGGGGGACATTTGTATGGGCGCTGTAAGGCTTAGCCCTTGTATCATAAAAGTCCTATATATATATATATATATATATACATATATATGACTTTTTGAGTCGATTATGTCCATTCGTCCGTCCGTCTGGCTAGCTGGCTGGACGGCTGGCTGGCTGGCTGGCTGTCCGTGTATACCTTGTGCACAAAGCACAGGTCGCAATTTTGAAGATAATTCAATGAAATTTGGTACGTAGGATTTTCATGACACAAGGACGAAGCCTATTGAAATTGGTTATTATCGGTCCGTTATTTCGCCTAGTCTCCACACAAATGTGCTCCCGGAATAAGTGCCTTAAATATAGAAATATTTTAATGAAGTTCGATATAAGGGAGGTTTGTATAAGTATCAATCTTCCGAAAGTCACTTTATCAAGTTTGTATTCGACACAAATAAGTTTTATATAAGTAGAAATCACAGTGGCGAGTTTTATGATACCATAGCTCCTATATAAGCACACTTTCATATAAATCTTAGTATTAACGTAATATTCTGTATTCGTATATTTTATTTTACAGTTAGTAAAGGTATCGGTCCACAATTGTCCACATGTCTAATATAAGACGAATTTTTATGGGCACACAAAATGGTGTGGGGTATCATATGGTCGGGCTTGACCGACTATATCTTTCTTACTTTTTTGTTTTTTAAGATTTTATTTATATATTGAATCTGCCTTTTTTAAGGCCTCACAGTATGTATTTAAATTTTAAAACTATGCACTAAATACTAATTAATCTCTAGCGAGAGCATACCTAAATTGGTCATCCTAGTAACGGAGTGGAAAATCGGCTCTACGAAGGTTTGAATTTGACTGAACTTCAGTAGTAAGTCTTCCAAGAGGGTTGGAATGAGTCTGCAGTTTTGTAATGTGTTTTTCACTGTCTTTTACCAATGGAATCTCTAAGTCTCTATGGATATTCTCATTACTTATATACTATGGTGCACCCGTCATGGTTCTAAGAATTTTTGATTGAGCGATCTGTATAATATCGATACTTGCATTACTGGCTGTTCCCCATAATTGGATGCCATATGTCCAAATTGCCTTTAAAATGGTTTTATATAGGATGACTTTATTGTCAATGCTTAGTTTTGATTTGCTGTTTATTAACCAGTGAATGCTAGAAGCTTTTAACTTCATATGAAGTCTCTTGGTTTTTACATGACGTCTCCAAGATAGTCACCTATCCAAATGAATACCAATGCATGTTTCATGATCTGACTGGGGTATGTCATTAAGTGTAACAGGAGGACAATTTCTTTTTCTGAGGGTAAATGCAACAAACGCAGAAAGGGTCAGTTCATCGCATACTGGTAAGTCAGTAGTGTAAATTATGTACAGGGTAGGTCAAAGAACTCTTCCCTGTGGAACACCTGCTTTTATTTTAAATTCTTCTGTCACAAATTCGTTATACTTTACTCTAAATAAACGGTCAGATAAATAGAACTCCAGCAAATTGTGGGTACATGGTGGTAGTAAACATTCAATTTTATATATTAAACCTTTGTACCACACTTTGTTGAAACCTCACGCGACATCTAAAAAAATAGCTGAACAATACTTCTTTAATTCAAAACATTTCCTTATCTCTCCAGTTAAGTGATTTACTTGTTCTATGGTTCCATGTTTTTCAAGAAAGAAAAATTGGTGAACTGAGACGATATTTTTATCGTTCAAGAATGGTATAATTTTCTTTTGAAATACCTTCTCGAACAGCTTCGACAAACAAGATAGCAGGCTAATAGGTCTATAAGAAAATGGTATAGTAGAATCCTTTCCTGGATTTGGTTTTCCATATTTTTAAAAAAATTTCTAGTTTTAAGATTGCATTGAAAATTATTGACAGCTCGATTATTGCCACATTCTATAGGTTTCTAACTGTGATTTTATTGAATCATATCCAGGTGATTTTCTAACATCTATATTTTCTTTGATAACTGCGTTAATGTCCTCTGGGCTAACAACAATTATACAAAATTATTTGTTTTGGACTGAGCTTAGATAGCATGCAAATAAATTGGATGACATAAAGTTTGTCATATTTTGGTTTATTTTGGGGGTCATTAGGTTATTGGAAACTCATTCTTTAAACGTTGGCATGAGAGATATTTCCAGAATTGATTAATCAATTTTCAAATTTGGCTTAACTGTAACCATAACCTCATTACTAACGCTTACTCCAGAATTTATTTGGTTAGTAATGGTATTTACAGGTGCTACTTCAACAATGCCGTTTCTTTTTTTGTTTTTGACTCTCTTAATCTTTTCAATAATTCCTTTTATACTGGGCACCCGCAGTAATTGGCTGAGTATACAAAAGTCATACAAAATTCATGTCATTTGTAAGGGAATGTTGTTTTACTTTTCTTTCTACTTTACTTGCTACGTTCGAAGCTTCATTTCTCACTGGGTTTTCACTTCACAACTTTTGGTGAAACTTTTAGAACTTTCTTTTAAATCGAACTCATAAAAATCTGAATATTATTATTTGCTTTGGATTTTGGTATTTTTGAGAACCCGATACAAGTATTCTTTCTGTAGTTAAGTCTTCATTTAATATTCTTATCGATTTTGAAACTTGCGCTATGGTCAAACGCAACCATCTTAAAACTTTTCATTTCCAACTGGAACGATATCGATAAATTTGAAAATTTGTTTAAGAACTCAAGGGAAATTTCCGAAAGATATTGTGGCAGATTTAAATTTTGTTTTAGGAATTAATCAGTTTAAGTTTCTGTACATCTAAAGCAGTATTTTATACAGTATATGAACACTTTTCATGAATATATGCATTTCAAACCTGAAACCTTTTTTTTAAGTGTTATAAACATCATTGTCATTATGAATTAATTAATTTTTTTAATCCCTAAAATTACATATCTGTACAGTGAGAGAAAGAGAGGAGAATGTGAATTTTATTCGTAATTGTAAAAAATCAACTGATCGACGTTTTTTGTAAAAAAAATCCTTCTCTTTTTGACTGGGCACAAAGATAGTTGAGACACGTTTTCGAAGCTTAAAGTTGAATAAATTAAATATAAAGAAACTTAAATTTAAATATAGATCCTCAGTAATAAAAAAGGAATAAATAATTCTTAAGTTGTTTCAAATAAAACCCCGTTCAAATAATAATATGGATCAAATATCTCTAGAGTTAACCCATAAAATAATTTAATAGTTTTTTATAAGGACCTATACAAGAGAATAAACATCTAGTCACGCCAGTTATATGGGCTAGTCGGGATCCATGGGACTAAACACCAATATAGTGACAATAAAACATGCCACTATTAGTCATGAATTCAAAAAATAAAGTACTATAATTTGTCTAAGTGGAATACCCAAGATCAAGATGAAAAGCCTTAATGTTTTTATAAGCAATTGTGAATCTTAATGTTTGAATGTATAACTTATGATGTCATCCTAACCAACAAATCTTCACCAACATGGATAACAACGACAACATAATAATAATAATAATAATAATAATAATAATAGTAAAACAATAATAATAATAATAATAATAATAATAATAATAATAATAATAGTAAAACAATAATAATAATAATAATAATAATAATAATAATAATAATAATAATAGTAAAACAATAATAATAATAATAATAATAATAATAATAGTAAAACAATAATAATAATAATAATAATAATAATAATAGTAAAACAATAATAATAATAATAATAATAATAATAATAATAATAATAATAATAATAATAGTAAAACAATAATAATAATAATAATAATAATAATAATAATAATAATAGTAAAACAATAATAATAATAATAATAATAATAATAGTAAAACAATAATAATAATAATAATAATAATAGTAAAACAATAATAATAATAATAATAATAATAATAATAATAATAATAATAATAGTAAAACAATAATAATAATAATAATAATAATAATAATAATAATAATAGTAAAACAATAATAATAATAATAATAATAATAATAATAATAATAATAATAATAGTAAAACAATAATAATAATAATAATAATAATAATAATAGTAAAACAATAATAATAATAATAATAATAATAATAATAATAATAATAATAATAATAATAGTAAAACAATAATAATAATAATAATAATAATAATAATAATAATAATAATAATAATAGTGAAACAATAATAATAATAATAATAATAATAATAATAATAATAGTAAAACAATAATAATAATAATAATAATAATAATAATAGTGAAACAATAATAATAATAATAATAATAATAATAAATAAAATTCGTAAGAAGAAGTATAACAATTTTTGTATATATGTCATCAAAAATGTTATAAATATAAAAATTAAAATTAATACTAAAATTAATATGCCACACATGTTAACATTTTTTGAATTGTTAAAGCTTTCGTTTAACACTGAATGAGAAAACTAACATTTCAAATTTAACATTAAATATTGATTATTATTATTAAAGGTTGATTATCATTAAATTTTTACTATTAATTATTAACAGTAAAAATATATGTATATTTAGTTCTTTAAATATACATACATATATTTTTATATATATGTATATAATATAGGCATGTGTGAACTTATAAAGTGAATTCTTTACGTAGCTGGATTCTTCTAAGAGTATACATGAAACTTTTTTGTTAGAGAAAACCGAAGTGTAAAGATTTCTCTTATATTAGTTTATGATGTATTTAACTAAAATTTATTTTTTTATTGCAGAACGATCCTGATGCATTAAGCTTAATTCATCAAACAAAAAAAATTTTGCTTTCAGTGAGATTTGAATTTGGAAAAAAATTAACCATTCGTTTTTAATGACTAACGTCTTACTCAGTACACCATCTTCCACTTGATTTTCTAAGTGACAAAAATTTTTTAATATAAAATATCTTTTCAGACATTTTGTTATAAAAGACTAACACAGCATCAGAACGGGGTTGAACCAACTACCTTCTGATTAGTAATCCAACGCTATATCCAACTCATCCATGTGATTGCAATTTTAACTGTGCTATTATACTATTAAGTACTTATTTATGTAATACAGAGTAGGCAAATAATAATGACACCTCATTAGCCATTAGTAGTTAGTAGTTGCCATTACCGAAAACCAAAAAGTTTTTGCTGGGTATTTAAAGTTTAGTATTCTGTTAACCAACTTATTTTATTTTTTTATTTTTGGAGTTCTAATTTACACAAGAAAAGAATAGATTTAAATAATGATTATTTTTATACTTTTTTATCCTTTATATTAAATTATGTTTATTTATATAATATTCAGACACTTTATTGAGACACCTTTTTGTGAATAAATAGACAATTATAATGTGAGATAAGAAACTAAGGTTTTAATACTAAGGAATGTTAGAATTCTATGCACAGGTAAGGTAAAGTAAAATAATATAAGGAAATGATCTATTAAAGATCTGGACGCAAGGTCATTGGCTATAGAGGGTGGGGTTTATATATAACTGTCCATAGCGATACCAACTACCACCGCTTGACAAATTAATATCTTCCAATATACTTTATAGTTTTTCAATACTTGTATTGATTTTGTTATTAATATTATTGATTAATAAATTCACATTTATAATACATTTTTGTAAATTTAGGAGTGTTGAATTGAATTATTTTTTATCTCTTTTGTAGTTGCTTGTAGTTTCAGTGGAGTTAAGAACCCTCCCACTCCGGCTAGCTAAACATATTCTGACATTTCAAGCACAGCAAAATTGAAACTCAATATTCATGATTAGTAATCATAATTTTGGTATTTAGAACAAAACATATTTTAAAGTTTTCGACAGAAGAAATTATTATTAGTGAAATTACGGCACAAAAAGTACAATTTTTTTTTATTAATTTTAGTACAGTAATGAAAATCGCATTTATCATTCCTGCTTTTTAGCGATAACCACTGATAGAAAATATAAGTATGGTATATAAAAGTCGTAACACGAACTTAAATTAGGCTTTACTTTCATGTTATATATATATATATATAGAAGACAACCCGGGCAACTCTAATCTATATATATATTTATTTTCTATATAAAACCGTTCAAAATAAAAAAATGAATTTTCAATTTTTTTTTTTTTTTTGATTCCATCAAGTCTTAAATCATTTTTATCGATAACTTCAGATTTTGAGAATGTTTCGAAAATTTTAAGAATGGCATAATGATCTACCCAATGTGGTCTACAACGTCATTTCAAAAGTATTTTTTCACTGTAACACTGTGTTATTTTTTAAATTAAAAAAAATTTATTTTCCTAGAAATTGTTGAGCTTTTTCCTGCTAAAAACATTTATTTTCACTTTTTTTAAAGAAACGTGCAAAATACGAACTTTTGAAATTATGGAAATGTTCTTTTTAGATTTGTAGTATTTTTTAATGTACATTTTGAAATTGCATCGTTTACAGTAATCGGAGTTTCTACAATGGTAATATTTAAAAATATAACATACAATAGTATTTATTGATTCTTTAAACATTTTTTAGATTTCCTGAAAAATTTTAAAGTTACACTGAAGCACTTAATTCCTTTTGTCAAAAACTTGTAGTGTATGATTTAAAAATGCAGATCATTATTGGAACAATTTATCATGGAATTAAAGATTTGTTTCATATAAAACTTAATTATAAATTTATTTTTTAACAGTACATTTAATGCCTAGAGTACTTCCATTAATTTCATTCCACTCATTCCACGAGAGATTTATAAAATAGTGTTATTTTTTGACAGGGGACCATCAGATTTCATTTATATTTGGTACGCATATAACTTATAGAGCCTTTTTGTCTTTCTCATCGTTATTTTTTCAAATTTCAAAAAGTTCGCAACTTTATTCAAGATTTAATTTTTTATAAAAGTTAAAAAACCGACAAAGAAGGTAACTTTAAATTGTCATATAACTTCACGATATAGTCGGATTTTACTGGGCTGCGGCTCCAACGAAGGCCAATTGGGACTTCTTTAAAGGCAATAATTTAAAGGTAAAATATTTATTTAAAAATGCACTCATAATGCAAATGCTTTTCTACCTCTTAGATTTTATTTTTTAACATATTAGAAAATAGGTAATATCTACTACAAATTGCAATATTAATTATTCTTGGACAAGGTGACCTACTATTTTTTAGAAAAAAGTCCAACAATTTTTTCATACAAAATTTTCTCATACAGTATTATGTAACTTCATAAGTCTTTAACTATAGGTCGGATTTTATTAATTTTAAAACCAGTGTAAAATTTATTACAATAAATATTTTAAATGATATTGTGTATAACTCAAAAATAACATATTTCATAAAAATGGACTCATAATAAAAATGCAATTATCAGATGGATTGATGCAGATAACAGAAATGTGTTAATGAAAAAATCAACTTACAAGAAATAAAAAACACAAACATCATAAAAAATTATTTTTGTATGAAAATATCTGTAGGAATACTTTTTAAAAAATTTTCAAAAATAGTGGACATCTTGTCCCAGGACAATTTATATCGCAATTATTAGTTAACATAAGAATTTTTATAACATTAAAGGAAGACGAAAATTTAAAGAGTAGAAATTTGTCAAAAATGCATCTTAATATTGCATTTGAATTATTAATATACTTTTAAATATGAAGATATTCAAATGACTAAGTATTGCGAATATTAACAAAAATATTAACGAAAACCTAAAGAGCATTTTAAGGCGATCTTTCATAGAATGATATACATATGTATACGAGGAATTCAAAAAATATTCGATACTCTTTGAAACCGACTTTATGTGTCATGTTTGTTTTAAAAGTAGGAAAATCGTTCATAGATTTTGGTAAATTCTACAAAATTTTAGATCATTCACCTAAAATTTCAACAAAAAATATAAAAAACTGGGTTGATATTTTCGAGGATTTTTTTTTTTTTTTTTTGATTATTTTTAGTTTTGCGCTTTTAAACTTAAACCGTTAAATAGTCGGGAGAAAAGATATAGACATAAACAAAACATATCTGGTGAAAAATTAAGCGGTGATAAAAAATTAAGCCGAAACTGAGAATTTTTAAAATTTCGCAGTTTTTATAGAAAAGATTTTTTTTTAAATTTTGGGTAAATATTTTTATCATACTATTTTTATATTACTTTATATTAATTAAAAATAAAATTTCGATTCTTGTAAGAAATAGGAAGTAAAAATATAAATATATGGGCCATTCTCAAAATATTTTAGCCTGACTCAAACTGACTTTAATCTTTAATAAGTTTTGTGGTAATATTATTTTAAAAAATCTGAACTCACAAGACTTGAAACTAATGCAAAGCAAAATTTTAGCGCCATTTTATAATCATGATTGTTGTTTAAAATTCAAAAATTTAAAAAAGAGATTAAAATTACTTAACTTTTTCCCATTCTTCTACACTTTTTGTTTACGCATTTATACTTTTTGATCTTGTTCGATCTTATATAAACTAATCGGACTTTGTGGATTCTGTACCCTCTGTTTTTACGCTATATCTTGTTTTAAAAAGTCAGTTTGTCGCAAGGCACAATCACAGTTTTATATAGAATAGCACGAATTACTGTGTGAACTTATTATTTTTTGTTATTTTACAAAATAAAATCGAAAGGGCATTAAAATAAATTTAATAAAAAAAGATTGAACTTTTTGAAAATAATTGGAGCTTGTAATGCTTTACGAAAATCTAGAGGCGCATCAAAAAATTTCGAAAGATAAAAATTTTATGGAAAAAAATCACTTGCATTAAAAAAAGGATCACAATATTCAATAGCATTTCTTTGTAATAAACTCTAATAAGAAATATATAGTTTCGTATAATATATGAAGAAAAATTGTAAGATCTCGCGATTTTTAATATAATGAAAATTTTTTAATTTTACTAGAAAACCCTAAAATATACCACACTAATACTATAAAACATTGAAAGTAGCATACATTTTATTTAAATAACTCAATATATTTTGATATTAGGCGTAATTTTTACCAGAATTATAAATAAATTTCTAGTTTGTAAAAATGTTTATATGTTAAAGTTAAAACCGCTATAACTTTTGCACCCCTTGCACGAAATGATGAACGCGAACTGATTCTGCATGCATTCGAGTCACTTTATATTTACAAAAATAAATTTTAATGCTCCAGCAAAAAATTTTGATAATGGACCATAGAATATATAAATAGCTATATACCAAGAGATAGGTTATTATTGTATTTTATTTCTAAGCTTATGTTAATAATTGGTAGTAGATCAAGTATCAATTCCATATATGTAAAAGGTTCCTTCAAAAGCTATGAAGTTGAATGCGACACGAACAATCCAGGTTGCAGCAAAATGCAATCCAGGAGGTATCTAAAAGCGGTTTTGCATGTTTAAAATGAAGATTCAATATTAAAAGCGATGTTGTTTCTGTGAAAGGACCAATTATGATAATTTCCTCCATCTAGGAAAATGCATCTCAAAGCGGATTATTTAGTGAAGACTGAAGTGTCATCAATTATGAGCTGTTTAAACCTGGTGAAATTATCACGAAAGATCTATAACAAACACAATTGATCCATTTAAAGAGAACGTCGAACGAAAAACATACAAATTCACTTTCATCTTTGTTTTTTTTTTTACATTTATTTCGTTGCTGAACTTTCAAATTAGTGATTTCCATCCCTTTTTGTCTACTAAAATGGAGTTGCTATTCATAATGTAAAGTTACAGTAGGCAACAGAACTAAAGTTCGGTTGCCATACATAATCTATGTCGATTATGTTAAAATTTAAACTAGTTAAATTTTTCAAATAAATATGTCAAAAAAAGCTAAAAAAAAAATAACGAAATCTGCAAAAATCGCTAGATTTCCCGCTAATAGCTAAATTATATTTTTTTTTGGCAAAATTCGTTTAAAAATCGCTAGATTTGACGAGAAAATAATTAAATTCGCAACAGTGTGTATCATTGTTGATAATGTGTATAAACATAAATGTATATCATTTATGACTAGTGTATACATGTTAAATATAAATAAAATCAGTTGAATAATTCTTTAGATATATAGTAATAAATATTTACTTTTTATGGCGGCTACTACCTCCTCAAAACCTAGCCTACCTAGTTTCATCTCATTTATTTAATTTGACAAGAAAATTATTCTCACAAAAGTCTCAAGACTTTCACTGTAATAGTATTATAAGTTAATCCTACACAATTTTAAGATTTGTGCTCTAATAGCTCATTATTTAAGAGCATATGTTGGTTTTTAAATTACTATTTTAAAAACTTTTTAAGATCATACATTAAATGGTAACAAAATGTATTTCTTACAATGCAAAACCCTATATATAGTTGTTTTATTATACACATTGAATATTTTAAAAGTGCAAAACCCTCTGTCTGTCTTTAAAACTGCAAATATTGCAAAATATTAAAAACAAATTAAATGCGAGATTTAGTCATGGTTGAGCTTTTCGATGTACATATTTTTTTATATACGTTTTTGTAATCAAATTTATTAGAGGTACTTTAGGTTTTTTTTACATTCATTAATAAATTAATCAAGCGACTAACATTTTTAATAGTCTAAACAAATATTGAAATACGATATTTAAAATTTACACTATTTCCAGTTGTATTTCAGAAATTTCTAATTATATTTCAGAAATTTGTGTTTATATTTCAAAAATTTCCATTTATATTTCAGAAATTTCTAAATATACTTCAGAAGTCTCTAATTATAATTCAGAAATTTCTAATTATACTTCAGAAATTTCTAAATGCATTTCAGAACTTTCTATTTGGAGTTCAGAATATTCTATTTGTAGTTCAGAAAATTCTATTTGTATTTCCGAAATTTCCATTTGTATTTCAAATTTTCCAATTGTATTTCCGAAATTTCCAATTGTATTTCAGAAAATTTTACTATTATTTTCTATAGAAAAATTCTCAAATACAATTATAAATTTCTGAAATAAAAATAGAGGTTTCGGAAATATAATTGGAAAATGTTGAAATACAAATGAGAATTTCGGAAATACAATTAGAAATTTTTGAAACACAAATGGAAATTTCTAAACTGGAATTAGAATTTTTTGAACTAGTGAAATTTCTGGAATATATTTAGAGACTTCTATAGTATAATTACAAATTTCTAAAATATAATTAGAAATTTCTAAATATAAATGGAAATTTCTTAAAAAATAAATGGAATTTTCTAAAATATAAATAGAAATTTCTGAAATACGAGTGGAAATGGTGTAGTAATACGAAGACTTTTTTAACTACTAAAATACACTTATTTGATCATAATTATCTAGAACACAAATTATTCGACTGTATAAGTAATTACCAGAGAAACCACAAATATGCTCTTAAAAAAAAGGTTATATGCGCATTAAATATGCAGTAAAAAATTAAAAATATGCTATAAAAACTCAAAAAAATATGCACCTAAAAAGCAAATCGATTTTTATAAATTTTGGTCTTTTTTTTACAAAAATTATGATTATAATTAAAACAAAGTGTTTTACTAATATTTGTCTGTTATAAACTATTAATTAAACTGAAATTTATCGACTGTGTCGAAACTTGATAACATAAAAACGTTATTGATCTTCATTTGCATACCCATCTAATTGTAGACATTATTATTAGTTCAGAAATTATCAAAATTGTCATAATACGTCCTATATATTACATTTCAAAAGTTGCTTCAATAAAGATCCTTCAAAAATTGCTTAAATAAATCAGTTAATCTGTTTTGAAATCTTCAATCCTTCTTCAATCAAGCTCCTCAGCAAGCTAAATATTTTTGAATTTTTTATTTTCTTATAGAATTAAAATTTGAAAATATTCCATGAGTTGTAAAAAAAATTCTCCTACAAATTTCAAAATATGCTTTAAATGAAAAAATATGAAGTTAAGGGTACAATATTCAAAAATATGCACTTATAAATTGATGCCAAAATCCCTAATTTGTTCTGAAATGGATAAATATTTTATCGATGGCTTCATTCAACATCCAGAAAAAACATGCAATTGAATATTTGTGGTTTCTCCAGTAGTTGTCATACATAAAATATGCAAACGGTCGTAGACATCCTCGATAGTATAGTGGTCAGTATCCCCGCCTGTCACGCGGGAGACCGGGGTTCAATTCCCCGTCGGGGAGATAGATAGGTGTGTTTTTATTTTTTTTTTAAATCATCATAATTTAGGAAGTATGTTTAATTATTTGTTTACAACATTTTGTATGAAGCTTATTGTTATTATATATTTTTTTTAATTCTGGTGTTTTATTTGTTTGTTATATTTGAAAGTGTATATATTTTATAATTAATTCTCAATTTAATTATTTAACATTTGTAGAATATTGTTTTAAATATATTGATATTTCATGGTTAAAAAACATACTCGTTAAAATTAATATAGTTTGTACCGCTAAAGATTTTTCTAAGATTGTTTAATTCTAAACATAAACCAGTACACAGCGTAAACATGTTTTAACAAGTATAAAATTTTATTATGTCATTACTTAATACAACACATCCGAAATATCTTAAATGTGATATTCGTTAATCTGCATATTTATAAACAATTATTTTTGGAACGAATTTAAATAAAACAGTTGCGATTTCAAAAAAACCCAGTGAAGCTAAAACACCACAATTACTAAAAATGTTAAATAAAACTTCCAACATTCTGCTAATTTTATATCTTTATCTGTTTTATCTTTATCTTTTTTAGCACTTGGTGGTAGACAATTCTTTTATTTTTATATAAAAATGAGTGCAATAAACGTATTTTCAAATACATAATGTATCTTACAATAGACATAACTAAATATTTACCAGTAGCTTTAATGCGACTTCATAAATGAAATTTAGATGTCTGCTGCATAGAAAACAAAACGTTCGCATCTTTTTATAAATTATTTGGCACCGTACTACATGTATCCCATATGGTCTAGTGGCTAGGATATCTGGCTTTCACCCAGAAGGCCCGGGTTCGATTCCCGGTATGGGAAGTTCTTTTTTATTTTTTTATATTTTTTTTTTTATATTATATTTTTTATACTTTATTCTTTTCATTATATAAAATGTAAATGATTCTAAACAATTCAAAAATTGAACAATGGATGTAATTAAGTTAATTAAAAAAAATGTATATGATGTTGCAAGTTTTTTAATATTATTATATCTAGATTCATTATGCGTTTATGCAAAATTAATGTCCTAAATCAACCACCTTTAAGAATACGAATTTCCTCAGAATCACTTTTTAAGATAAATGTTTGTGTAAACATTGAGTTCAAAATAAAAATCACAATTACGAAGATAATATGAATTTTTGTTAATGATCGGCCTCGATGCAAATGTTTTAACAAAAATATTTCTTTAACCAATAATACTTTATTAAATTCAATTCATAACGAATTCGACGAATAAACTGAACACATGTTTGTTTATTATAAAACACATTATCTTCAAATATGTATTGAAAAGCACAAGAGGAAACAAGACGTTCCAAAATTATTAAATGGTGGCATCAAATCAAATATATATATATATATATATATATATACATATATATATATATATATATATATATATATATATATATATATATATATATATATATATATATATTGCAAAGACATCCTAAGAATGCATAATGAATTTAAAAACTTAGTTGAAAAGTTGGCTTAGAAAACATATATAATTTAATATGCGCTCTAAAAAAATCATTTAAGATATTGAAACCATTCAGACTTAGATTGTTTTCCATTGTGCCTTTATTTGTTGTTCCATTAAAGTTGAAAACATTTTGGAAAATATTTAATATTCTGGCCAAAGTTACACATTTTTTACAGTGTATAAGTAAATATTTCATATAAAATATGATATTTTATATTGTTTCTTGTAGTTTTTAATACATCTAATTAATAAAAGCACCTAAATATTCAAAACTAAATTTTTAGTGAATTTTTTTCCAAATCACTTTTTTTTACCTAAAATTTTATTTTATTTACCTAAAATAATATAATATTTTAAAATAATAACATTTTAAAATTACCTAAAATTTTAAAAGTAGATTTTATTATTGTTATAAATTACAAATATGTACCTATATTTTACTACTTAAAAATTATAAAAATAAGTATATGCAGTTATGGCCTTATTTACTTACACATATAATTTTTCCAAAATTTAAAAAATATGTGCTGTAGCACATATCCTGAGATATGTAACACATAACAATCATACTTAATTGTAATGTTTGTGCAAAAGTTTGGGGGTTTAAATTTTTAACTTTTTAATGGAAAGCTACCCATATTTCTATATTAATTATTTAATATCTATAAATTTAAAAAATATATATGATAAGATATCGAAATAATTATTTTCTTAGAAAAAATTATTTTCTCATAAAAATAAAAATAAACAGAATTTTTTTTTTTTTTTTTTGAAAAAACAATATCTTATGTTATGTACATATTATTATATTTTACAATTATATTATTTTCAGCAAAATTTATAGGAATCACAAAAATTAAAATAGGATATACATACAAAGAAATTAATATCAATATCAGCTTTTCGGCTCATTGCAGTTTCTTATTAGATAAAAAATTATTTGGAGCAGGAAGCATTTTTATTTATTTTTGACATATTGTTTTAATTTTTAGTAAAATAATTTCGAATATTATTCCAATCTTGGTATGTATATATTAAGGAATGTATTGCAAAATTATTACGCCGCTTAAGTTTTTCGGTATCATTACCAATATTTTTTAAATTATGATATAATTGAGTGTATCTTTTAGAAAGCAACCTATATCATTTTAGAATTATAAATGATGTCATTCTCTCTTCTTTGTCACCGAAATGATATCGTTATAATATCATTACAATATCATTTGGTTTGTTGGGTTAGTATTTTACTACACTATACGACAAATTTTGAGTCATCGCCACAATGATTTCAACGCACTGGAAATTTTCAGAATTTAATAATAGCTAATCTTCCGTTTATTCTAACGTTAAGACGTTTGACTAAATCTTTAGAAAAGCTATTATATTTTTGTTTACAAATAATACCGAGGCTTCAGTGTCCGTGAAAGGTTTTAAACCGAAATCTACTAAAACGTGGTTTACACCATAGAAAACAAGTCCAACTTGCTCTAAAACGTAATTCAGCTGCCAAAAAACCGAACTCTTTGTATTTATTCTAAATTTAAAATTTTTTCCTCGAATAATCGAATAATTTCTGTTCGAATGACAACTCTAGTATGTATATATTTAACTACCTATAATTCAAAATATTAAATTTTGGATAAATCGTTCGGGTCTCTCCCTCTTAAGTCCCATTCCGAAAATCACTTAATCGTTCACAGAAAATAAAAATGGATTTCGATTACGAAATTGCTTATATTAATTAAATGTTTGTCTGATTCTAATATATTTATTTAATTATTAAAATATTTAAATAAGACAATACAAGTAAAATTAGACAACCAATATGAAAACTCCAAATTTTATTGGGAAAAACAAATCTTAGTATATAGTTTCCTCTCAGAATCATTTTTGTAACCTTTGATAAACACATGTGAGCTGAAAATGTCTTATGGAGCTCACATGTAATTATCTGTGACTTTCAATAGGATATATAAGATGCCAAGATGAAACTATATGTCAAGTTTCATTTCCCACCACTAAATTTTGGCCTTATACCATTATTTAACTAGAATTTAAAATAATATACCCATGTATGGAGTGTATGTATACTATACGTTGAATGTGTGTAATGATCCGGTAAGAGTCCTTCATACATAAATTTTTATATACATGCAGAGAAAAAATATAATTGTAGTGACATATCATGTTTGAAGAGCAACATATTATGATTGAAACATATGATCACAGCCAAAAGTAGAAATGATTATAAGCAACAATTATTATGATTCTGCTTTGTCATATTGTATCCGATTTTATGATTTATTTTTTCATGTTATGATAATAGTTTTACATATAATTGAACAATCTTATTATATTGTTGTATAATGATTCCATTTCGTATTATGATTCTATTTTATCATATTTTTACCTCATGCTATCATATAGTTATCCAATCTTACCATATTATTATTCTATCTTATGATGTATTAATAAACATTATTGTTATTTTTATATTATATTATATGTATTGAGAAATTTTATATATATATATATATATATATATATGTGTGTGTGTATGTGTGTACCCCAAATGCAAGTTTCTTATATTGTATAACCAAACATTGTCTATTTATATTTATTCATATATAAACTAAATGAGAATTTCATTGAACTTAGAAAACATATATTAAAAAGTATATATATTTAACAACAAATAATTATTGAAGTTTTCCACTAAGTTTTTTGAAAAGGATTTGAAGGATTTGTAACATTTTATTGTTATAGGAATAATAATATTAATATGGTTCAAAAAGAGAATACTGCAATATTTAATGATTGCAGAAGTAATGATATGTTTCATTTTAACAAAATTTTGTTTCTGGTAAAAATATTTAAAAAAATCATATTAAAATTATTATTGAGTGTAAACATTAAAATACAAAATTGAATCAAAATCATTGTTATCATGAACACCAAGTTATTAAAATTCAATGAAATTAACAATGAGAGCATAATATTGTTGTAGTGATAATGCTGTAACCATGTTTTTTCTCTGCGTGTATACACACAGAAAATAAATTAGTATAAAAGTTTTTCTTCGTTTAGTATTGTAAACACATCATTGGGATTGAATTATGGTTCTAAGAATTGAAAAAGTTGTTGATTTATTAGGTCTGTGTCTTTACTTAAACTTGCTTAACTAATTTGAAAATAACAATCGAATTGAATTCAGCATTACATGTTTTAATTCCAATTATTAGTTGTGATAACCGAAAATTCAATTACTACACAAAAAATTAATTTGGAGCTTTAAACAATTTAAAAAAATGGCATTAATAAAAAAAAAAAAATTCAACAAAAATAAAAATTTATTTAAAAAATTATTTAAGAAATGAAATTTAAAACATAATCGTTTATATAAAAATGTAAATATATATTTCTTAAGGTCTGTATATTTTATCTGCAAAATCGCAGTTTCAAAACAATCAAATCAAATCAAATGAAAATGCTTCAAAAGTCCATCCTCCTAAGATCAAGAAAATATTAAGCCCGTGTTTTTCAATCCAGTATTTACTTATTTATACTACATAATTCTTATGATCACGATGTGCAATATTAAATATAAATATGTCGATTCCTAAAGTTGATGAAGGATACATGAATGTTTATTACATCAATGTTTATTGTATGTAAAAGATATTCAATGCATTCGTTCCTTTCAAGATTTAGAGGATGAGTCAAAATTCAAATATATGGTGTTTTGTGTTCAGCAAGTCCTAAAATATGCCCATGATGTAACGTTTTTACTATCGTTTAATATACTACTTGCGTTTTAGCGTTCTAATACTTTTTAGACTAAAGATACGGTTAGATTAGGCAAATGTTTGTTTGGAATTTGTTTGCCCAAACGTACATAAAATTTTTCCAAATTAATAATTAGTTAATTTTTTGATCAAATTACGCACATTTATTTTCAAACAGACATTAAATATAATCAAATAGTCAAATAGGGAAACATGTTTTCTTATCGGTCACATTTGAAAAATTATTTGTTTTCTAAAATTATTTCATCAATCTGTCAAAAATAATAAATTTATTTTTACTAAAAATATAATAAACTGAGAGGATAAAAATTTTTTGGTTTAATGATATTGAGCAGCTTCGATAGCTTTTTCAGAAGAGGAAGAAAAGAAAAATAAGAAGAAAAGAAAAAGACAATGGATTCGGAAGAGGGTTTAAAGACGAAATGAGGAATGGTGTTGTGCAAAATGGTTAAAAAATACGGTTAAAAGTTTTTATATGGTTATCGCCCAATTTTATATTACATTTAATGTTGTTTACAATCCGCTATATTTCAAGACGAGCAAAATTGTAACAATAATTATACTTGCCATCTTTTAAAGATATATATACATAGCTTTTATTATACTAATTGTCGAGAAATCTCTTGCTGGACCATATAAGGGTGTCCGCAAATGTAAAATTTTCAATAATTCTACAGGGTAATATTTCATTAGCAAACCGAAAAGACTTCGTGTACATACTTAAACAAGTCAGAGGACTGTATCTTTAATTTTTTCTTAAAATTGGACCACATTTAGACCTAGCACGTATACGAACATTTCTTCAAACACGTTTACTTTTGGAGTTCAAAAAAATTTTTTTAATTTTTAATGGCACATCAACGCTATATACCAATATTAGTTAGCTTTAATTAAACACAAATCTGTTCGCGTGAATGACTTTTAGCGAACGACGTTAGTGTTATGGAGGTTGAAGATAAAAAGTTATAAAAAAAAAATCAAACATTTTTTTTTAATAATATTTAAAAAATTACTACACCTATGTAACCCACATTAACTAAAATACAAATTTACAGTAATACGATACAGTTGATGATGTCGAAGATCGTTATCGTAATGATTTTTTAACATTTTATTAAAAAAATTTATCAACAAAGTATGTATAGATTTTCTCGCTTTTTAATTTTATAATTTTTTAATATATTTTTAAAATTTGACAATCAAAAACTTTTTTGAAATGATATTAACGGACAAGAAATGACTGTTTATGTTATGGTAATTAAAAATCAAAAATTTGAAAAAATTTTAAAAATTAAATTTTAGGTCCGATATTAAAAATAAATGCACATATATAACCCACAAAAAGGTATACAAAACATAAATTAAAGGGGGATCGATACGTTTTATAATAATGAACTTAATCGGGACCATAATTCTGATTTAATTTAAATTTAGAATATACACTGATGCATATTTCTTTAAACGCATTTAAAATTTTTATTTTTCCTTGAGGTATATTCGTTTCTCTTGACCAAAACAAATGTTGTGTTATCGAGTTATTGTAACAACTCGCTATGTAACGGTACTTTTTTATGTAAGAAATATTTGTTTCCTGCTTTTGTTGTTTTCTTTAATTTAGCAATCAGAATATATTGGTTATCATTTTAGTGGAATATTCCTATAAACGTGGTCGAGAAAAATTTGTTTAAGAAGTAATTAAATATATATATATATATATATATATATATGAATTTTAACAGTTTTAGTTATTTGTTTTACTTAAGGTAAGTTTCTGATAACAACATCTCTGTTAACTGGAAATATTTTTTTTTGAATTGGGAAATTTCATCAGCTTAAATGATGCCCAAAGGAACTTTTCTTACAGACCAAGAAAAAATTCAAATTCAATTTTTTCATGAGAAAAGAAAAATTAACCGTTCGGGAGGAGTTATTCGAGGCTTTCTTAAGAAAGTATTTCTATACGGTGTGCGGAAACCAACAAAAGGTAATCAAAAATTAACAAAAATAAAAAATATTTAAAATAAAAGAAGAAGCCACCCGCAATAAATTAAATGCTACACAAAAAAACATGCATCATAAGGAAAATCGTTTAAAATTTGAGCTCAAATACACGAAATGGACAGATGAGTGGAATAAAGTAATCTTTTCTGATAAAAAAAAAAAAAAATTCAATTTGGACGTTCCCATTAATATTCTTGCTATTGGCATGATTTGAGGCAGTGTTATGGTTTGGGCATCCTTTTCTACTGCAGGAAAACCAAAAGTATGTTTTGTTCCAACTAAAATTAACATTGCAATTTATAATGGACTCTTGGAAGATGCTCTTCTCTCATTTACAATCCATGTCTCGAGCCAATCTAAATCGTGGTTGAATGAACATACTCGTAGTACTCCAGTATTGGACTGGCCGGCTTGCAGTCCGGATTTAAATCCAATGAAGAATCTGTGGAACAGAATGAAACTATAAAACTAAAAATTAAGCAAGCTTGGGAAGAAATTGACAGTGATTTTCTTAAAAATTAGTCGAATCAATGCCAGACCAAATTTTTGAAGTTATCCAAAACAAAGGTTCATCAACACATTATTAATATTGCTAAATTGGTTCATTAGTTTAAGTGCGTATATTAGAAAATGCCATAAAAAATGGTATTAAACTAATGAATTAAAAAATAAAAAAAAAATAATAAAAAAATAATGTACATTTAAAATTTTTTGTTATTAATTTTTTAAGTGAAGTCAATAAATAATTTAAAAAATTAATTTGTAGCACTTTAATTATTTTTTAGCTCCATTTTTGGTAAGTTGATTTAAAAAAATTGATGTGCGTAAATAGGAATATGCAAATATTAATTATATAACCATAAAATAAATTTTTCAGTGACAAAAATGCACACAAAAAAATGTTAAAGTTGCATTAAATTTAAACGCGTAATTATTTTTGAGTGCCACTTGATTCCGATATAGGCTATAATAATAGCTGCAGATTGGTATACATTTTCACGAAATATTAAACACATCGCGATCTTGGGTACTGAATACTTTTTATGCATTTTTTTTTTTTTTGAAAAGTATTTTTCTCTTAACTAAAACAGAATAGATGTACTATTAAAAATATAATTTCACATAAGTTTTTGAAGTTTTGTTGTTTTATTGTGTGTGAAATTTTTACTTAAATAAAATATTTGTGAAAATATTTTGGCAAACGAAAAACAGGCCAAAAAGGAAAAACACAATGAAATGATATGTGAACAACGCTGTTTAAACTCATTGTATTTTTCAAAAAACAAGTAAAAAAACTAATGTGTGTGAATATAATATTAAATTCAATACAACTATTATTTGATATTATTTCTCTTACAAAAATTTTGTAAGATCAAATAATTATTTGCCCAAAAAAAGGGAAAAATATTTTCTATTAAGTGGTCACACTGTGTTCACATTAAAAACTTTTTTGTTTGCTATTAAATAATTTTATTTGTCTAAAATCAGCTGATTTGTTGTTTGCCACACAAAAATATTTTATGGTCACATTAGGGCAAAGAAGTTGTCAGTTTCTGTCAAATATTTCCCTAGTCTGACCGTACCTCAAAACTTTCATATTTTCTACACATGTAAATATACATGTATATCTTTTATAAAATAAGTTTAGGGAGTTATAAAAAAACTGTTGTCACAACCGATAATTTCAATATCTTTCATTGAATTGTTTTTTGAAACAGTTGAACGTACTAAAAATTCAGCAATGAAATGGTATTTGTAACCGAATTTGAAGTAGTTCGTGGAATCGACTAACTTCGATTGGCAAAAAATTCGGTTGTAACAACGAATCTGTTTTCTCTGTTATATTTTGTTCTCAAAAAGTTATCATAAAAGCCTTACTTCCGCACTGTGTGTGATTTTAACAATTTAGTTAATCAAAATCCTTAAACATTTTTTTTCGAGTTTTGAAAAAAAAAAATTAATTATACTGATTAAAAACCTTCCAGATAACTGAAAAATAAGAAAAGTATTAAAAAAATGTTAGGCGTTATTAAGTAACGGCACCTTGAACAGCATTATAGTTGAAGACAAGGTTAGGTTTAAAAGGGTGGCGTCTTCACGTCTCCACCCAGAGACCAGTTGGTCTATTATGATCCCTTTAAAAACACGAGAAAGAAAAAGAGACAGAGACAAAGAAAAAAGGAAGAAAATTTAATAGATAAAATATTGGAATAATTGAAAACAAATATTATACGAAATATTTTTTGGTGAGAAGTTCAATTTTAAATGTTTGTAACTTTTTTATTTTAAACAAGATCTTTATGAATCTCTTTTTATTTTAAAGATTGATGTGTTATCTATCATAGAAAATAATAATAATTTGAAAAAGATTATCAAGAAAAAAATCTTGAGGATTTTTTGGTCTTCAACTTTTTTGTAATTTTTTTTGTTTGTATATTAATTTTTATTGGACTAAAACAAAAAAGTCCCACAAAGTTCCGTAATATAAATCATACTATTGTAATCCCTGATATGTGGTTTTTAAATATCAGTAATAAAATTTTACTCTCACTTGCTCCATTTCTATTAACAAAGCACTAACTGATCATGTTAAAGCAACAAATTTTTGAAGAACAAGAAAAGTTTGAGTGTTAGTGAGTTTATTTCTAGAAATACTAATACAACTTTAAACAAAACTATTGAAATTGAATCAATAAAATCATTTTTAAACAAAATAATTAATAAAATAAATTCAAGATGGCAGTTAGCGAAAATAATAAAACTTCGGTTTCTGAATTCAAATGGAAATTGGTTGATTAACGAGATTGATTTATCATTTTTCTTTAATATTATTCTTTCACTAAACACTTGTGGAAGACCTACAAACATTTCGAAGATTGTTCAGATGTATAAAAAAAAAAAAAAAAACTGCTAATCCGTATCAGGTACTGATGACAAAGCAAAAGTGGAAAAAGCGAAAAAAATATATTTAACAGAGGTTTCGAAATGAAACGAATTCAGGAAATTATAATGATGGTAACACTGCAAGGCACTTTTTCCTTAATGGAAGAAAGACTTAAGAAATGATTGGCCTAGATGTAGAACTGATAAAGCATTTTCACATTATTATGGAAACTCTCGGATGTGTTCATGAAATCGATTCTTTTGCCTTTGAAAATTATGCCATAAAAACTAGAAATATTTATCTGCAAAAAAATATAAATGGTTTTATGTGCCGGGCTTGCCTCCTGGGCTTTTTCGGATAATTGGCTATATATATATATATATATATATATATATATATATATATATCTATATATATATATGTGTGTGTGTGTGTATACATACATACATACATTCACGATTCCTGAAGCTAGCCTAGTGTTACGAAATTTGGCTTGTGCCAAATTTCATCAATATAGATTTCTTAATTACAATAATATAGACTTTTGATCACTCAGAATGCGAAAAGGAAAGAATGCCCCAGTACCAATGACGGGAACATCTACAAAAATATTGAAACGATTAATTATCTCATCAAATATTTAAAATTCGTACTTATCAAATAATTATTATTAAATAACTCTTCGGAAACTGGAAAATCATGTACATATTTCGTGTTGCAATTTTTTTTTAGCAGATATAATGAGCCCGAACAGTTGAAAACGGTTGGAAATTGACTTAAAGTTATTTTTTTTGTATATATTTTTTTTTTGTCTTTTTTTAAGAGCTGTGTTATATTATAACTCACCGAACAAAATTAATGAAAATACATTGAAAATATACATATAGATTTTTTATTTTCTTATTTTTTATTTTTCTTTTTTTTTTGTGAATATGAAATTTAGAAATATTACTTCATTATTCAATAATTAAAAGTATAAATAAGTGCAAAAATTGTACTTTCTTAAAGTCTTGTTTCAAAAAAATATTGATACCAACATGTCAAAAGGGCTCAAAATCGAAATACAATTGGATATTCTGACCTGTGCGATTTATGTAAAACTTATATCGCATTTAGACCAAACGAATGCTATTTGGTTTTTGTGAAAACCGAATTCTAAAAACCAGGTCGTTTATATATCTCTTTTTCTCCCTTTGCGGTTTTTGTTGACGTATATATTTTTCATATATATATGTATCTAAATCGAATTTTGTTTACTTATGATGCTAAATATGTTTTTAATAATATTTTAAAAATAATTCATGCACAAAATTTATTAAACAGGTAAAATAATTGAATAAATTTTACAATTTTATTTTTTTTATTACATATAAAAGCTTACTGCTCTGAAATCAACCAAACAGGCTGTATCATATATAATTATTTTAATAATTTTTGTTTAGTTTTCAATAAAAACTAGGTAAAAATGGTTTTCGCTTTGTACGGAAAAACTAAAGAAATTTATCTAGGTTTTCAATCATAAACCAATTGAGGCCAAAAACTACTAGTTTTTGTTTGGAATAAACGGCATATTATGGATAATTATATATGTTACTTTTTTGCTTTTAAAAATTTTAAAACTTAAAAAAAATAATAATTATACTATATTGATAAATTGTCAATTTGACCAAGTGGTAACTGCATTCTTCTACAAATATTTTTACACTAGTTCCTAATAAAATTTTCCATGATAAATAGTAAAAACTCTTTATTTTTATTATAATGTCAAAAGATATTTTCTCAATCTAATATATGCCATAGAAAAAATAAATTTATTAATTTCAAAGTATTAAATATTTCTTTGACTATGGACATCAGTCACAACCACACATAAGCGTTGACAACAAATGTTGTGAACAAACGTTGTAAAGAAAAATGTCCTCTTTAAAGTTATATAACAATTTTAGCATAAAACGCTTTTTTGGTTTATTGCCAATGGTCTCCATATAGTTGCCCTTATTTGCCATTTTATAAAAAATAATTTAATTATGAACGATATTGAAGTAGAAGCAGAAACGCACACAAAGATAAAACTCAAAATTTTATATTCAATTACTTAAGCAAATCAGATTTAAATTTTCCTATCAAAGTTCTTTCTAAGAAAAATTTCCCAACATTAACACCCATTATGATCACACAGCGGAACTATTTGTGCTTCCAAAAAGGAACATTTTCACCACTTTAAAAGTGGGACCAAGTACATATTTTGAGCTTTTTTGGAAGTTATTAATAATTACTTCCAAAAAATGTTAAATAAATGTATTTTTAGTTCGAAAAAGTTTTTTTGCTGGGATATTGATATGTTTTAGAATAAATTATTGGCTATATATATATATATATATATATATATATATATATATATATATATATATTTTTTTTTTTTTTTGTTCTTACAATTTTTTCAATAAAGTCCTCTAGCGTGCGCCTACATATGTATCTATTTAAATGTAGAAACACAACAAATGCAATCTGAAAATTTCCATACAAATTTGATTAAAGAAAACGCAATGTGGCTCAGTTAGAAAATAAAATATATTTTAATTTCTCTCCGGAATCACATCAAATATTATATATAAATATGTATATATAAATATATATATATATATATATATATATATATATATAAATATAATTCTCAGAAGTTTGTATGGGAGCTCTGGATAAAATTTGACACACTGATTTATACTTATATTTTACTAAAATTGTGAAATCTTATTCCCGTAGGACATTTATATTAGGTGAGTCTTTATCCTTCAGAAATTTGACTAAAAATAAAATTATTTCTCTCAAGTTCTGTATAAGTATACAAACACATAATTACATTTATACGGAATTTATGCACGTTTAAATCATTGATCAGCCATACTCGTTCGTGTGATAACTGTCAAAATTTAAAAAATCTTTTGAGATAAATGACGGTGTTTTTAAATCAAGAAACATAACCAGTCCGGATTTATTTTGTTTAAAAAAATTGCACGCTGCTACAAAATGACACTTTTTATTTTCACTCGAAGAACAATCTAGTATGTACTGTAGATCCTTTTGAGCACATCACATAACAATTTCGAAACACTTATCACTGCTTCAAATAACTAATGATTTATTTTTAAATTTTTAAATTTATTTTCTTTTTTTTCTTTTTTTTTCTCAAATTTTTACTGATGTAAATTTTCTATTTTTTTTTAAAGAAATTCTTCATATATATATTTTAAGGCAAAGTATTTTTTTTTTTTATATTTGGTGCTTGCTTTTTTAGAAATATTGGAAAACGTGTGGAAAGTATTAGTAAGTTGTTCTAGATAAAATCGAACAAGTTCTACAGTGCAAAATTGTTGCATCGTTTAATAAACTTTTATAAAAAAAAAAAATATTATGCATCAAAGATAAACTCGAAAAATTGTGGAAAAATTATTTTTTTTTTTAATGTTGTTCAAAAATTAGCCTTTAATATTTGGCCAAAACATAAGAAATGTATACGGCTGAAAGACCTGATTCTTCTATTTTCCAAAGACGTTTAAAAAGGATTAACAAAAGAATAATATAATAAGGAATACATTTATACAAGAATCTACCCTAAACTGCTTTTTGATCATAACTCGAAATTTTGAGGATGTATTGCAAATTTTAAAAACTGATTTATAATGTCCTCAAGAAGGCTTATAACGTTCACTATGCCATTTCTCAAGTGATTTTTAATTGTAGCACAATTATTCTGATTTTTTAAATGCACAATTAGCCTGGACACTTACATTAATTGAAATTTAAATTTTCTTAATTAAACGTATTCGAAAAATTAATGTAACCATTAGAAAAGAGTATTTCGTAAAAAGCAAATGAAAAATTTGTTTTATACTAAATTACCTGACACTGAATAAAAGCTGACACAGACCAAGAAATATAAGGGCAACAAATTGGTAATGTGTACATTTTGATTTTTTTTAACGACTAAAGAGAATGACAATGAAATATTGAGAATTCAGTTCTTACCTGATTGGGGTTTATTATTATTTTTTGTTTTTAACTTAACAAAACGACACAAAAGGTAGATGAAAATCAAATGCTTTTTAACAAATATTTTTACAACTCAAACACCTATCATCTATTGATTGGCCCATAAATTTCGAACGTGTATTAATTTTATTTAAATTATTTAGTTATTTATTTTTCAATTTTTTTTTTTTTCTAATATTTATTATATCATTTCACTTTCTAAGTAATTGAAATTCACTTTGTTACAATTTAGCTTTTATATTAAGTGAATTATGATATTTTCGACACAATTTTTTTTTTTTTTGAAAAAAAAAAACATAAATTGCACCCGCACGCAAACACCAACTAACTACATCTAACTGAGCTGTTGAAAAAATTAAAAATTTTAAACTTGTGCTGTAAAGTTGTTAAAGCGTGTATTCTTCATTCAATCATTCGTTTGTTCGTTGAGAAACAACAAAATATCATAATCATAACATGATAATTTACAATAAATAAACATAAAGAAAAAAGAAGGCAACAGACACTTAGTAAATTTTGTTTTTATTTGCTTCTACATTTCTTTGTTTTTGTTGCGTTTTCGTCTTCTATTTAGTACCTTTAATAAACAAACAACAAAAATCGTTTTAGCATGTAAAGTGTTGTTGTCTTTTCATGAAAGAAATTTCTTGTTGTCATTATTTCCAAATATGTACATATGTATATTTATGTAGTGGAGAAATGTGCGAAAATGGAAAGTGTATGTGGCATGCAGAATATTTATTTGCTGTAAACGAATCTTACAGGGTGAATCATATAAATATATTGTGCTTTTGTCGATGGCAATGACTAAGTTTAGATAATTTTAATTTGGCAATACCAGGGGTTGCGTTCTTCACTAATAAGGCAGGGTTACACACACACACACACATAAATATATATATATATATATATATATATATATATACATATATATATTTACATATCTATGAACATTTTTAAAATTTGTTTTATTTTCATAAAATTTTAAAATTCGAAATTTAGTGTGTAATTTTATATAAATTAGATTATTTTTTTTGCCACAACTTAACTTAAAAGTTAAATTGAAAAAGTGTCTAGTTTCTGTAAAATAGTTTTGTTAAATCTTTTGTTTCAATTAAAATAAAAATTGGCAGACTCAAAAATAACATATATATTTAACTGTGCTTTTACGCATTTTGATAAAATTCTGTATTTGACAAGAAAATGCGTTTATTAACTACAGGATATGTGGGAGGTAGGCGTGGCTTTGCACCGGTTGTGTTAAAACTTCGTATATATCTTAGGTATGAAGTAATACGTGTACCATATTCAATTTTGTACTTAATTGAATAAAAAATTGTACATTTTGGGCTCTAATTATGCTAAAATGATGTAAAATTATTTAAATGGAGGTAAGACAAACACAATTTTTTTAATCATTTTTTTTCTGTCAAAAACTTAAATTTTGTTCTTGATCTTTTTGGCAAATATGACTTGAAATTTCCAATTTAAGTGTATTGCTACTTTGCTGTAGAAAGTAAAAATCAAATGGTTTTTAAGTACTAATGAAATAAATTTTAATATTTCATTTTTTGGATTTAGCCTATAAAAACAGCACATTTTGCGGTCAATCGCAAAATTTTTGATAATAAATCTGTATCTCCTAAACTACTGGTCGGATCGAAATAAAATGTATGGAATGTGTATGTATAGTTGTAGAAGAGAGCCTAAGCTTTTAGAAAAATTACCCTGTAGTCAGTCTGTAATAATGCGAGATAAGCTACAGGGTGTCAGGGTTTTCCATTTCTAGTATGTAAAAGTTCCAAAAAATCGTAACTTCTATATATCAAGTCCGATTTAAAAGATTTTTATATTTCTTTAAAGTGCTTCGCGAGATAAAGAACAAACATGCTTAGTGTTATCTCTTACAGTTAAAAATATATTTACGCTTGAATTTTGAGTTTTTGATTTTTTGACTCGACTTTATTTAGTTTTTCGGGAATTAGTCTTGAGATATATGGAGGAAATTTTTTTAATATTATGTAATTTTTAATACATTTCAAAATAATACGCTGAAAAAATTTTTGAATTATTTCAATTTGTATGCAGGATGCAGATTTTATGAAAAAAGTAAACTTTTCAATAGCTTTTATTAAATTGCACAAAAAATTTACATTATTACTATTATTTATTACGTATTGTATAAAATGAATATTAATCTTTCATTCCTCCAAAACTCATTCAAATTGCTTCAACAACCAATTTTTCGCAATTTTGCAAATGAACAATATTTAATAAATTTAATCGATTACTACGAATATTATCTCGTTATACAAACAACACGCGCCAGTGCAATTTTGTGTTACATATATACGCTCATATGGAAATACACAGTAAAATATTATGAAATAGTTAATTTAGTGAGTTTTGACACTAGTTGTCGGTTTTGAGGCCATTATATTATCCTTTTTGAAACGACCTATGTATATAGACATGTTATATGTATATCAATGAATTGATAATATATATGGTAGGGGTATTATGTGTTTGTGCTGATGTTTATAACGCACCGAAAA
Source organism: Protocalliphora azurea (assembly GCA_932274085.1). Taxonomy (NCBI): domain Eukaryota; kingdom Metazoa; phylum Arthropoda; class Insecta; order Diptera; family Calliphoridae; genus Protocalliphora; species Protocalliphora azurea. The sequence continues at coordinate 48,304,759 of OW026521.1, read as the reverse complement.
AAGCATCCAACACCCACCTTAAAGTATACCAATCGACTCAGAATCACTTTTTGAATCGATCTAATGATGTCCGTCCGTCTGGCTGGCCGGCTGTACATGTAAACCTTGTGCACTGAATACAATGAAATTTGGCACGTAGGACTTTCATGACACAAGGATAAAGCCTATTGAAATTGGTTATGATCGGTACATTATTTCACCTAATCCCCATGTAAATGTCCTCCCGGAATAGGGGTTTAACGATCATAAATACCTTAAATATAGCAATATTTTAATGAAATTCGGTGTAAGGAAGTTCTGAAGCCTTTTTATTTGCAGATATTTTTTTTTTTCGGAAAAATTATATAATCAGAGCGACAGCCATTAAATTGTTAATCCAAAAATTTTGTATATAGCTGCTTAGCCCATGCATTACACCGAATAGGGTACGAAATAATTTTGATCACTTTGATTCGTTGATTTCATATAGAAAGCAGATATACGCTCATAGCTACATTAAAGGAAAACTATTCAAATTTGTTACTTCCCCTTCAACCGGTTTTATGATGCGAGGATATTTGATGACTTCAAAAAAGCTATAAATGAGCTAAATGATTCTAAAGCTATAAAAAAATTATACGAATATTAGCATAAAAAAATATTACAATTATTCTCTCGTTTGTTTCTTACACTATGGATTTCTTAGTGAAACTATCACTAAATTAAAGGGGGTTCGATTCTTTAAACATTCTAATGATAGTGCTATTTATAGAATTAAAGTAGAAGGTCCTGTTGCTGAAAAAATAAAATTAATGTGACTAAAAAATAAAGAATTTAAGAAAATCAGAAAAAATAAAACCCAATTGTTCTATACACAGATGATATTCCGTGTTCAGAAAAATACTTTCCTTAACAGGTATAAAACTGAGATAAACGCTGATATATGTGAGATAACGCCAGTAGAGAGTGAGAGAGAGAGAGTAACCATTTTGTTTATATTATGTTAAATAATAAATAAGGGAATTCTAATAAAGACTATAAGATATCATTATTTTTAATCAGTAACAGAGTAATCGCACTTTTTTAGCCCAATTTTTATAATTTTTTTTTTTAAATGTAAAACAAATATTAAAAAGAATTTAAAAAAAAAAAAAATATTTTTTACTAATTTTCAAAATACACATGCATAACCACAAACAAACTTTTGTGTATGTGTACTTTTTTTGACAGTTCATCTTACATAGTGTCTACATTAGACAATTTTTTATCAAGACAAACGACAAACTTACCACGAATTTGTGGAAGGTGGTAGGAATTGCACAAAAACAACAATAGGCGTATTCATTATTGTTTTTTATATATGCAGTTTGACAACTGTAACAACCAAAATAATAATCAGCTGTTCAACTAAGGTTAGCTTGTATATATTCGCACTGACTTTGACATTTGTTTTGATAAAAATTTGCCTAATGTAGATACTAGGTTATAAGATAGTTGTGTAGAGTAATCTCATCACAATATTTTCATAATCATTGTTGCATTGGCAAAACATTTTTTGTAACCAAAATTTTGAACAAAAGTAATCAAATTAGAAATAAAATAACCAAAATTAAAAATGCTGAAGTTATTTATGTAAAAGTTGGTAAATATATTTTTTATATTCAGGTTTAAAATATTTTTTTAATATAGGTTGTAAAGTAAAATTAATCTTAACTTTCTTTTAAATGTGTCGAAAATTCTCTAATGAGAAAAATATGATTTTAACATTGTATCATAAGGGCTGTATAGGTTCTTTTTTAACCCAAGGTTATAAAATGTTTTGTTTTTATGATGAAATTGTTTTAACTTTGTTAAAAGATTATACAAAACACTTTTAAATTTACTTCAAGAACGTCATAACTCAACAAAAAAAAAAAATAGTTTTGTAGAAATCGAATCCAAAGTCTTCAAATGCCATTTAACTTAATAAAAAAATTGGCTTGAATATTTTTTTATTTCTACATCATTAACACAAAAATCTAGTTTTTTGAGTTATGACATCCATAAAGTGAAGTACAAAATATGCACTTAGTGAAGTGGTAAAAATGCTCTTTTTTGAAAGCACTTTTTCTTTTTATCAAAAATAGATATCGTTCATGTACCAAACCAAACTCAAGTTAAACAAGTTGCATTCCAAAATTGATTTAATAATTGTCTGTTCGTCGGAACAAAACTGAGTTGGAGTGTAATTAGACAATGGAATGAGTATTTGCTGTGTCGCAACACAATTCATTAGCACTTTTAATGCCTTTAAAATTGTGTTTTCTTCGTTTTTATCGATATTTAATCATAAATTTGTTTTCAAGTTCATTTTATTATTTGCAAATATATACGAGATTTACAGGGTAATCTATCTTTCGAATAATATATAAAAACTAAATTTTGTTTTAATAAAAAAATAACCAAAATGAAAAAATATCGCTGGAAAATAAAATATCCGGTTTTGATTAAAAATAAACAAAACGGCAACACTGTTCATAATACTTCTTGTAATAAGATTCTGAGTCGTTTGTTATATATTTTAGGGGGCTCCCCAATATCATGCTGTAGCGAATAAAAAATGTACCCTGTTTAGTTATTAAAACTGTGCAACACGACAAATTAAATAATAAAAATTTAAAAAGGGCACTACATTATTTTACAAATAACTGTTGTAAAAGTGTCAATTTTTAAATTAACTTATTAAAATTTAATATATGTTAGAGCTTTGGTACATGAAAGATTGATATTGATTGTTTTCGCCAAAACTCCCAATTAAATATTTTTTACTTTAAATCTTTAGATTTTGGAATTCATATTACCAAATGAGATTGGCTCTAAGTCTTTTTCTGTGAACCCATAATTGTAAAAGTTAACCTTATTTTCTATTACTGCTCTTCCTAGCTGTTTTGCAATTCTAAATTTATTACAATCTGGTTTGCTTTCGACATTATATCATAAGGACGTGAGAATAATTAAATTCTTATTATTAAACTTTATATCTGGTCTCCCTATAAAATTTAATCAGGGACCACATTTTGATAAATATTGTTCTAAACACTTAAATACTTTTTTTCTCCTAAGGACTAACTAAAGTTTATGATTAGTGTGCAAAGTGTGATTAGTATTTAAAATTTGAATACGTATGTTAAGATTATATTAATTTTTATATAATAACTTTGAATTTTTAAAATTTGATTATTTTTCCCTAATTGGGTTATTTTTTCCAAATTTTATGTAATACTATTACATGAATCTACATGTCAGATAATTCTCTCAGAGAGCGAATTTGACACTCTCTGACAGAAGAAATCTTACATATTCTGTTACATGTAGATTGGCTGTTATGAACTACAATTATAAAAAAAGTTCCATTTACATCTGTTGACGTAAAATAAATTTTTCACGTCAAAATATACAACCATTTACGTTTGACAACTTAGTAAAAAATATGTTTGTTTATATAAACAATAGGGTTTTTATTATGTTTGTTTCAAACTCAGTGTCAGGAGTACAAGTAAAAAAATTAAATCTAAAAAAAGATCACAAATTAAAAACGACTACAAAGAAATAGCATTATTCTTTTAAAATATAGTTTTAACGTTTAAAAATACAAAATATATTACACTGCATATCTTACCGTGAACTGGTTTTTGTTTAATTTAATAAATATAAAAAAAGTGCATGTCTTTTTTTAATTTTTTTGGTTCATATTTTTAAAAAATATGTATATATAAAATAAATAAATTCATAAAAATCCATCCTTTAGTGATAACTATCCTTTACTGAATTTAAATCTCAAAATAACGCTCAGTTAGAATAATTTATTTCACAATTAAATGTATTCTATTTCTACATATTTTAATTATTTACTTTATTTTAATGTATTTTATTATAATTAACTATTATTTAATTTAACGAAAAAAAAATCCTACGAAATTTGGTCCCCATCTTAAAGTATACCGTTCGACTTAGAATCACTTTCTAAGTCAATTTAACGATATCCGACCTTGTGAACAAAATATAAGTCCCATTTTAAAAGATATCTTAATGAAATTAGGCACAAACAATTATTTTGGTATAAGGACGAAGCCTATTGAAATTAGTTGTGATTAGTCTACTATTTCACCTACCCCCCACACAAATGCTCCCCGTAATAGAGATTTTACGCTCATAAATGTCTTAGATGTAGTAATATTTTAATGAAATTCGATTTTTTTTATATAAGTTTAAATATTTATGAAAAATTTCATGAAAATCTAATCATAATAGAAAATTGTGAATTAAATCAATTAAAAAAACTAAAATTTATAAACTTTGTGAAATACATATTGAGAAAAAGGACTTTCAACAAGATTTTCAAAAACTTTTTTTCGCGTCAAACTCCTTAGATTTGTGTTTTTAATCTATGGTAATAATTTCGAAGCCAAAAGTTAGTTCTAACACTATGTTTTTTACTTTTTGCTTTTGGGCTACCTACAAACAAATGTAGATTGCCCAAATTGGGCAGTGTAAAATTAAAAATTGGTAAATAATGAGAAGTTTCCTTCAGATTTAAACTTTTTTTTACACATTTCGAAGTGGAATCTTAAAATGACTCGTCAAAATTTTGTTATCTTAATAAAGTCTGAAGGAAAAAAAAACCATAAAGTTATATTTTTAACCTTTTTTGGAAGTTTATAGACGCGCGTGGCTAAATGAGATCATTATACCTTAATTTTAAATGCAGGAATAAAATAATTGAAATAAAATTCGTGATTATAAGCAAAATATTTATTTTAAATAACAAAAGCAGTTTTTTAAAAAAATAAATAAAAATAAAAGATATATGAAACGTATAAAGGCAATGCAAAATATAAATTATATATCTCCAAATCACTTTACCTTTATTTTATAAACATCAAACAAAATAATCTGATATAAAAACTTATAACAAATTGTTAAACATCCACCTTTAATTATACCGTTTGACTCAGAATAAATCTTTTTATAACTATTTTTCACTTTCATAAAAAATTGAGAACTAGATTTATTTTTTTTAAAGTCCACAGATATAGTCCAAAATTATAATCAATAATTAATCTTCAATTGCAATTGAGTTTTTGATATGAAATTTAATATAATCTTAATGAGTTCACATTTTTTTTTGCAAATTTTTTTCAATATTAATTTAATATTTTAATTATGAACACATTTACGTTTCTTGAGTAATCATACTTGTTATTTGACAGTTGCTAACCACCAAATTTCGCTTTTTGTATGTCTTGATTGGTAAAATATCATAAATTTAATATATTGTCAAATTATTGTCAAAAAATGGATATTTTACGCCTTTAATTTTCGATAAAAAAAAGACCACAACTTCGCGATTTAAGGGATTAAAAGCAGCGTTGCCAATTTAGCGGTTTATAACAACATAAAACTCGTATTTTTTCTGTTAGCGCTTATTTTTTAAAATAAGATGCTAAATTGGCGCGTTTTACTTTAGTAATGTGTGGATTAGGAACATGTTTTTACGTGCCTATAAACAAATAGTATTTTAGGGCCTGTGTGAAACTGTATAAAATTATTATTTTAGAATATTAACATTACATTTTATGTGTTTTATGATTTCACCACAATACTACATTTTTTAAAATACTTCATATTCATTATTAAATGTCCATTCCCAAAATAGAATGAATATTTCGGAATGGATTTTAAATACAATCAAATCACTTAAAGTTTGTTCATTCATATCTCTTGTTTTTTCTGTTTACGCATCTTTAATTTTTTAATGATAAAATTTAAATTTGTCAATATTTTATAAAGTTTTCATTATAGAAAACAACTAGAAGTCCAACTTGCTCTAAAAAAAAAAAAAAAATATAACTCAGCTGCTAAAAAAAACTCTTTGTATGTATTAGTAGAATTTTAATTAAAACTAATTTATACGTGTGAAGGGAGTATTTTTGCTGAGCGACTTCTAGTTGTTTTCATTTCGTATAACAGAAGTAAGAATTTTTCTCACTAGAGAAAAAATATTTTCCACCATAGAACATTATTATTATTTTTGTTAATTTTCGAGTTCACCAAAAACTAAAACGATTTTTTAATTTCATTTCGAAATGCCATAAAGAGATCATATGAGATGTCTATCCCTTTTACCAATCCCATCGAATAAAGGATGTTTGTATATATGCCAGAGCAATAAAACAATAGATTAATCAACAAAATGTTCAACTTTTGGATTGGCCCCCATATTCACCAGACCTGAACCCAATGGAAAATGTCTGGGGTTGGCTTGCAAGAAAAGTTTATGAAGGAGGAAAACAATTTGAGACGATGGAATCCTTAAAGGGCGCAATAACGGAAGCATGGAGTTCAATTTCGCTAAATTACTTAGAGTCATTATACAAGTCGATGCGATGAGGTTATTTCTAAAATTGGTGGCAGTACTTTTATTTTTATTTAACTTTTATTTTTATAACCTAAAATTTAAAAATAAATTACAGTTTGCTTAGTTTTAAAATATTCCTTATTCAAGTGACACACGAAAAAGTATCACAGAAATAAATGTCTTTAAATAAATGCATAATTTTAGTATTTCTTCAGAAAACTAAAGCCAACACTTTGAAATTTGGTTGCGCAAAAAATTATTTTTTTCGGAACTTCAGTTTAGGAGATATACTTAATTAAAGTAAAAAAAAAAAAATGTGATTCCTTATTCAAGTGGCAGGCAGTATATATAACATATATATATATATATATATATATATATATATATATATATATATATATATATATATATATATATGTTATATTATCTTTAATATAATATGTATTTAGGAATTGCCTTTTTTTGGAAAAATATTGAACCGAAGATAAAAGTTGTATGAATTTAAATTCTTTGAAAAAAAAAAACTGTTATGAAATAAATAACAAAAAGCACCAATTTTAAATTTGATTGGAAATTTTCTATAGTTAGTTGACAACGTGTTAAGTGTGACGTTTAGTAGATATAATATTAATAAATCGTGAAAGACCGGATTGCAAATGTTGGAAAATGAGTAAAAGAAACCGTTTTTATGCTCTCCTGAACAATTGAGATTACCTTTGTTAAATATAAGCAATCGATATTTTATATATTTTATTTTTTCGAGAATTTTTTTTAGTACCTCAGAAATTAATGAGCAGATTAACTCGTAACTCGAATTGTAATTTGTAGTATTTTAATAAACCAAATCAGACAATTCGTTCTCTTGATACAATAGGTAGTGCAACGTCATAAAATTTCTATATAACTGTTTATCTCGAGGATTAGAGTTAATTTCAAAGGGTGTTTAATAAGCCAAAAACTTCATGAGTACGCGTATCAAAATTGAAATGTAAGATGCAATATAATCCAAGCAAATTAAGAGCTGCAAAAGCAATTATTTTAACACAGTGCTGATATTGGAAAATTTTACTTTTTTTGAACTACTTCCTCTTTTTTTGCTGGTATAAAAAAAAAAGAAAAAAAAATAAGTAAAACTTCTTGAAGTTTTATTTTTAAAAGATGTTCTTGCAGAATGCTAAGAGACGTAGATATGTATTTATTACCACTGGAAATAGTTTTATTTACATACGTACATGTATATACTCGCATGTTCTTATTTATTGCTTCATTTTATTTAATTTATAGCATTTATGATATATTTGCTTTAGATTTCAATGTCACTGTATTTAATTGTAATTACTCGTAGAATAAAAGTTATTTTCGAAGTTCGAGAAAATAGTCTTTCTGCTTCTAAACAATTAGTTAAATACTTAGTAAATATTATTAACCAATTATAAGTATTTGTTTGTGTACATTGATTCTAATCACAAAAAAATTACTAAGACACTAAATACCCAACAAAACCTTTTTGGTTTTCTTTAATGGCAACTACTTATTAAAGTAGTTTCTTGGTAATGAGGCGTCATTATTATTTGCTTGTTCTATATTACATAAATAAGTACTCAATAGTATAATAGTACAGTAATAATACAATCACGTGCATCAGTTGGCTAGAGTGCTGTATTGACAACTAGAAGGTTGTTGGTTTAACCCCATTCAGATGCTGTTACTTTTTTTAACAAAATGTCTAAAAAGATATTTTATACTAAAAAGAGTTTTTGATACTTAGATTAACGCTGATATAATATGTGAGATAACACCGGCAGAGGAGAGTAAACATTTTGTTTATATTATGTTAAATCTTTAATAAGGGGTACACGTATTCTAATAAATCCTATAAGATATTATTATTTTCAATCAGTTAGAGAGGAAACATGTCCTTTTTATTTAAGCAATTCGCACTTTTTTAACACAATTTTTATAAAAATGATTTTTAACATTTAAAACAAACACTAAAAGGAAACAATTTTACAAAATAACATTGTTTTTCAATAATTTCCAAAATACACATGCACACACACAAGCAAACTTTCGTGTATGTGTATTTTGTGACAGTTCATCTTATAAGATGGTTGTGTAGAGAAATCTCATCAGAGATCGAATTTGACACTCTCTGACACAAAAATCTTACATATTATGTTACGTCTAGACGGGCTGTTAAGTGCGAGATGGTGTACCGAGTAAGGCGTTAGTCATTAAAAACGAATGGTTAATTTGTGCCCAAGTTCAAATTTCACTGACAACAAAATACTTTTGTTTTTTATTTTTATTTTCATTTGGGTACATATTTTTGAGTATCCCTAGAGTCTAAAAATAACACCATAAATTTGTGGACAACTCGAACAATAATAACTAGTTACTCAGGCAAAAATTATGTAGCTTATTTTTGTTTCCAATTATATCTGCTAGCTTACCAGGAAAGCAAAGTTGATGGGTATTGATTTAAAGATAACCGGAGAAATAACAAAAAATAATTTAAACTCATGTCATTTTTATGAAATAATAGACGCTTGGACATTAGAATTAATATTTAAATATAAGCGAATCACTCAGTAATGGCCAGTGTTTTATTATTAATAAATGTACAAAATTAAATATGTATTTTATATGGCAGGGAGTACAAATATCATAGCAATTATAGTGACTGCACCTGAACTTGTTAAAATAACAATACAATACAAATCTAGCTACATTGTTAATATTCTAGGTGGTTATCAATTGTCTGTCCTAAGATTGAAAAGAGACTGTATAGAGACACTAAATTGAATTTATTATGATTACTTAGAAACATTTAACATTACACAATGACAAATAAATTTCAAATAACTCAAAGGAGTATAAATTGGGACGGCTAAATAATCTGATCTAGTATAAGTACTATTATTACCATCAGAAAAACTGTTGACAAAAATTCAATTATGTTACACACAGGCACGCACTAACTTCTATGTTTCTAATGTTTTAATACATTAGGGTGGTCACAAATAAAAATTTATTTAATTTTAAGATACCGTATATCAAAAGTTTCGTTCTTGCATTATCCTTTCGCGAATGAAAGAAAAAAAAATAATTTTTTTCACATTTCTGGCAAAATTATCGTCAGAAAGATCTTTAGGAATGAATTTAAAAAATAAAATAAATAAATAAAATAATAACAAAATTACGGCCAATATCCAATTATGTTCAAAATTTTTATTTTTCACAAAAAAAAAAAAAAAAATATTTACATATGTATGTTTTTGATTTTTTACAGAGAAATATTTGTCGAAATTTTACTGAAACGGGTTTCTCCTTTTTATATTCAACACCACCGTAGGAGGTTGGGGTATTATGCGTATGTCTGGTGTTTGTAACGCATAGAAAAAATAATCAGAAAGTCACCTTAAAGTTCGATACAAAATCACTTTCTAAGCCGATTTATCAATGTCCGTCTGACTGTCCATGTATACGTTGTAATCAAACTGTAGGTCGCAACAAAATTTGGCATACGGCATTTGGTAATGATATATGTATTATTTTACGTAGCCCCCATATAAATGGCTTAAATATTTAAATGAGATACACAAATATCAAATTTCATGAAAAGTGATCCACAATTGACCATAGCTCCCATAAAAACTCTTCTTCCGATAATCACTTTCATGTGCATGTCACAAATAAGGTCTATATAAGTAGAAACCACACTGCCAAATTTTATAAGGATCGGTCCACAATTATCCATAGTATTTATATAAGTCCCATATAACACCAAATCCTTAATTTCATTTTGTTATTCAATTTGTAACAATTAATATCTAAATAACTATAACAAGAATCGGTCCAATATAACCATTGCTTCCATATAAGGATCTCTTCCGAAAATCACTTTAACGCACATACAAGATTATGCAGATTATGCATGATACAACTAAACCAGGTAGAATTATTAGGGAGAGTTGTCATTTTCAAGTCTTGTGAAGTCAAATAGTTGAAAAATTTTAAACAGGAAATTAAAAATATAAACAGAAAAATATAAAAATATTGTGTTTAGATTTCAAAATTTCAATTAAAATATTGTACAAACATTTTGAATTAAACTGAATACCTCAGTGTAGCACATAAATCGGTATGTCTCCAAATTCGCAAATTATTCCAAAGTGGAGAAAACTTTATATGAATTTTAATTTGGGTCAAAATTATAGATAATTACCTTTAATTGGGTATCATTAGTTTTTCCATAGTGCTAAAACTAGACACCCAACTAGATTACCCAATTAAAGGTGATTAACCCACTTACTACAATGATCTCTAGACATAGCTAAATAAATTAAGTACTTAACAATCTTTACCATGATACAATTTTTATTAGTTCTTGCTACATTAATTGTTACAAATTGGGGACGATTTTTCTAAAAAGCATTATTTAGAAATTATACGTAACATGCCAGCAAATAACTAGAAGAAAGGATACTAGGTTTTTAATTAATTAAAAAAAAAATATCTAATCTAAATATATCTTGAGACTTAAGTTGCTCTATATAACTCAAAAACTTGGTATATCATGCTCAGAATAATTTCTGTGTACCAATTCCATTACTTTATAATTTATTGCTCAATTATATTCAATATTTAGAAGATAATTTATTGTTATACAAATGTATACAGTTTTTAAAACAATTTACTCTTATTTATATTATAGTGATCTCGTGATTATGTTTCAGTTCAACTTCCTAATAATATCAGTGAAAAAATATAAGAATCTTTACATAAATTCTATGAATTTGTATAAGCAATTAGTCAAATATACAATTAGTTAGAACTAACTAATTTTTTCCATTTAATAGTCAAATTAATTGCAAATTTAATTTAAGATATACGACTCTTTCTCCCAAATGTACACGCAGGAATTATAACTGGATTTATGTTAAATTAAACTATAATTTTTACCCAAATTGAGCAAAAATACGACTCCTACAACTATAATATGTTTGAAAATATATTTATTAGTTCCTGAGTTATAGCATTTTGAAAATAACGATATGCACTTCGAACCATCCTGTATTGAAATAAATCATAGTTAATACACAAACAATTTATTTCAATATTTATATACATTAAACATTTTTAAATAAAAAAATTCCTAACAGGTTTTAGAAATTCAATTCTGTGCGGAAGGTTTTTGTTCTAAAATGACTTGAAAAATTAATTTTTATATCACTAGGCCAAGGCTTCCCAACAACAAGGTTCCCGTAGCAACATTAGAGGAGGTCCGCGAGAGAGGCCGAAAATGTGTATGGAATTATTGTACATGATTTATTTTTATTTTTCGGCATACATAATTATGCCAAAGTTGGATTCTACAGGTGTCTGTCATTTGGATGGGAAAAAATCTATTGAAGCTTCGTACAATATATCAATGCTAATAGCAAAAGCAAAGCTATCACACACAATTGGTGAACTTGTAATAAAGCCTTGTTTTGCTATAGTTGACGATATAGTGTTAAATAAGTCCGCAAAAGGAAAAGTCATGATAACTCTGAAAAAAAGAATTGATGGTCTGCAGTGCAATGAAACGAATGATGTTTCTAATTTAAGTCAACTTTTTTTATTACAGAAAGTGAAATAAAAGAAGCATTATTGTCTACGACTTCCATAGGTGTACCGAAGGAGCCGGATCAATTTTAAGATCGCGATCATATCTCACTGCGTAATCCACCGACAAGTACTTGCTGCAAAAACCTTACCTGATACATTTAAGAGTGCTCTACAAACTTCTATAGACCTAGTAAATTTTATAAAAACTTGTGCCTTAAGAAATAGAATTCTTAAAGCCCTATACGTCGATTTAAATGCAGAACATATGAAATTACTAACTACTTCATATCAATGTTCGTTGAATTTCGAAGAGAAATATGCTGAAGAGATTATGCGAATGAATGACAGAAGTAGGCATTTTCTTTTACATATATAAAAATGAAGATCTTTATAAAAAATTTACAGAAAACTATTTTTGTATATTACTTTACTTATATCTCTAAATTCTACGAGACGTTAAACAATCCTAAAATTAAAGTACGAGGCAGACAAGAAAATATATGAAATTAATTTGATTCAATAAGTGCTTTTATGTGCAAAATTTCTTTATGGAATAGACGTCTTTAATCCCCTCTTCCAAAATATTCCTTATTTCCGCTGCTGAATAATATCTTGAATTCATTTGATGTACAAAAAAAAAAAAAACATATGAAAAGTATAATAATATAATAATATTATCCGCAGCTTAAAACCAATTCTTCGTAATCCATTCAACATTACTATTGATGTCATACCCGATAATTTTTGTAAAAATAAACAATAGAACTAAAAAATAATTCGTGTGCCAAAGCTGACACGTTGGTTGTTTGTGCGAAACAAGTTTTTGTGTTCTACATTTCATAAAATTAAAATTTAGATTACGATTGGATGTGGTAAATGAACAAAGATGTGTTTTGTCAGAACATTCCCTCAATCTTAAAAAGTTAGTAAAAACAAAGACATTTTATTACATATAATATTTTTTAATTATTGATGAGTATTAAAAGGTTCATAGTTTTTATATATAATAAATAAATAAATAAATAAACAAATAAATTTTGGTAAAACAATTTCGTTAAAAACAAATACTTCTTGAGTTTTTAATACTTTTTTTTTATTTCTACTATACTAAAAATCAAACTTCAGGGGTCCGCGAAAAACAAAAATTTCTAAAAGGGTCCATGAAACATTAAGAGGTGGTAACCCTTGAACTAGACTATTGTTCATAACGTGTTTGGGGTTTCCCGTAATATTTGTTATCCTGGGAAACGAGAAAGAAAAATTCAATTTCCGGGATTAAGATTAAACAAATTTTAAATTTTTCATGTAAATAAAATATTTACTATTTTTACGTTAATGAATTTTTGATGATAATAATTCAAAAGGATAAATCTATGGTATTATTTTTTGGGTCAATGATATATGTATGTATCGTCACCTAAAATTTACAAAATGCCGTAACCACTCAAAAATCAAAAGTGGTTTTTTAAACATCTGAAACCAAAAATTATATAACCAATATATAACTAATAGATATTGTATTATTTCTATTGATGGATTATACTCCCACTTTTAGTATACCGCAAGGTAGTATCTTGGGCCCATTACTTTTTATTATCTTTATTAATGATATATATCATTGATTTAAATATCCTAATTATTTGCTATATGCTGATGATCTTAAAATATTTAAACCAATTTATACTATGGCTGATTTAAATGATTTCTAAGAAGACATTAATAGAGTTGTTATGTGGTGAGATGATAATGGCCTTCCATTTAATCTTAAAAAGTGCAGTCATATGACTTTTCATAAATGTCGACATATTTTAATTACCCAATATGTCATGAAAAATCAAATTTTAGAATTAGTATATGATATATTAGACCTTGGTGTCATTTTTGATCATAAGCTTACTTTTGTAAATCATAATCTTTATAAATATCTAGACATTAGTGATTCAAAAACTGTATTAAAAAACAAGTTAAATAAATTATTATAATTTTGTAATTAAATTTAAGTTGCTAGTCTGTAAGGATTTGTATACCATGGACTAAATAAAAAAATAAAAATTTATATTCATAACTTTATATTTGTTGACAGATCTATTGTTTAGATAAGTCTAGCTGTCTCCAAGAATTTAAAATCGTTGTGTATTCAACCTAATAACTTATTAATATTAATTTCTACAAATCAATAATACAAATTAGGCCCGTTAATAATAACACAATAACTATAAGTTAAACACTAACTTTCAGTTTTAACAAAAGGTTAAAATAAAATCCTTAACACAAAAGTTTCGTTAGCACTAATAATAAGTTAAATTTTATCGAAAAAAAATCTTCCAGTTATTTTTATACAAAAATAAAATAAAAAAATCTACCCAATATGAAACATAGTTTACATGATTCTCGCTATTTATTAACACACTCAGGCCTCGATTTGAGTCGTTTAGATTTACGTCGTTTAGCCTTGCATCGCGCTTTGAAATTTGAACATATCCATTTTGCATCGTTATGATTTCGATTTGCGTCGCTACGATTTCAAATTCGTCGCCATATAAGGAGTCTCATAATTGTTAATAACAGGTGTAAAGGTATTGAAGAAAATTTGAATGAAAAAAAATAGATTAAATTCTCTGTGTTAAGTTTGAAAATCAAAATAGAATTTATACAGGTATTTTAATTACATCTCTTTTTACAAAAATTCCTATTTTTTTTATTAAAAATTAACTTCTTTTCAGTTCAAATATTTTTATTCTAGAACCCGTTATTAAGAAAATAATATAAATACGTAGAAAATAGTGATTCGGTTTGCGTTGCAATTATCCGGTCCCCATTAACGACGCATACCGGGGCCTCAGTGTAGAACAATATCCATGTTAACCTTGGATGCAAAGTTCGGCTCAACACATTTTTTTGAAACGGTACATTTTTTTTTTAACTACCCCCTATGCAAATGCTCTCCCAAAATGCAAAAATATATTGAAACGTCTTAAACAAATTGACTTTATAACTAAAAAACAAATTTCAAATACCAGGTACGGCTTAGTCATACAAGTATATTGACCTAATTATTTTTTAATTTTATTCTATAAAACTTCATAGAATTTTTGTTAAATTTTTTAATAAAATTTTTAAAAATCTGAAAGTGGAGTTTTGAAACATAATTAAAAAAACAACATTTTTTAACCAAGCGTGGAAAGAGGGTTGAATTACCATGGGTAAAATCTAATAAAAAATAACATCTTATTTAAACATTTATCAAAAAATTTAAAATCTGCTTGTATAGTAAAGACACAAGTGATCTAAAATACACTAATGGTCTGGGGAATTTGTAATAACTTCAACACTTTTTAACTGGTTTTTACTTGTTATATGTTGTTTGATAGATAATTATGTGTAGATTACAATGTTTTAAAATTTAGAAACAAAACAAAGTATTTAATTGCAAACATTTTCTAAAATCTATAAAAAGGCCAAATTTTCACCATATAAAAGCACCCGACAACAAATTAAAAATTATGAATAAAATTTATACTTGATCATAAATTTTATTTGTTTAAAAATTTTATTTTTTGAATTAGAAAGTGTTTGTGAGTGAAACTTTTATATAAATCAAAAATTTGGCAAACGAAAAACATTCCAAAAGGGAAAACACAATAAGATGATATGTGAACAGTGATGTTTAAACTCATTGTGTTTTTTCAAAAAACAAGTCAAAAACTAATGTGTTTTAATTTAATAAACGTAAGAAAGTAAGAAAGTTATAGTTGATCAAGTACGACCATATGTGATATGTGTGTGTATGTGCGACAAAGTGTGATTTAAATTTCTATTAAACGTGTATACATTACATTATGTTGATACTAACATTTATATGGGATTTTTGCACTTTAAGATGACCGAATCCCATAAAATGTAATCTTAATACTAACATTTACATGGGATTTATGCACGCTAAAGTCAAATATGGACTGATTTTGATAATATTTGGCATACTGATTTATAGTTATATAAAACTTATTCAATCATTTTTTATGTTTTAATGCCTAATGGACCGATCGTAACTAATTTCAATTGGCTTCGCCTCTGTGCTGAAATAATTGTTAGTGCCAAATTTCATAAATATATCTATAAAATTCCAACCTGTGTTTTGTTTTTAAAGTTTACATGGACAGCCACACATTGGTTTCAACGGCATTAAAAATGGCGCTTAATTAAGGAAAGCATAAAAATAACTTTATATTTTGTTGCATTAATTTAGGTACAAACAAGTAAAAAAAAATAATTAAATTTGTAATTTTTTTTTATAACTTCCAAATTATTAAAACACAAATCTGTAAAAATTTATGTTTTATCAGTTATTTTAATTAATAAAAAATGACCTATCAAATCAGTAGTAGTTACTGTTTTATCATTTGCTGAAAACAAAATATATGTAACCCTCAAAAAAGTTAAAATAAATGATTTATTTAATTGATTTTTATTTCCATTTCTTTCAAATTATTTATATGTATTGAAAAAATATTACGTAATACAAATAACTATAAATAGCATTAAGAAATAATTTAATTAATATAATAAATTTACGTTGTCTTGATAAACAATTGTCTAATGTAGACACTATGTAAAGGAGACAAAAGAAAAGAAGGTTCGATGCAACAACCGCTATCGGTTCGAACAAAGTGCAGGAAAACTGCATTAATATTAGATCTAAAAAAATGTATATAAATCAGCAGAAAGTTAAAATGGCTTTTTTTCTTTTCTGTGCTGGACAGTGAACAAGGCAGACGTGGTGAGTAGCCGGTTAATAAAAAATAAAAGAACTAACAGAGCAGTGTTACCCCATGTCTACAACTGAGATTAACGCTGATGAGAGTAACCATTTTATTTATATTATGTTAAATCTTAAATAAGGGGTACACGTATTCTAATAAATCCGATATCATTATTTTCAATCAGTCACAGAGTAAACATGTCCTTTTTATTTAAGCAATTCACACTTTTTTGGCACAATTTTTTATAATGTAAACATGTAAAACAAACACTAAAAGGAAACAATTTTATAAAAAACATTGTTTTTCAGTAATTTCCAAAATACACATGCACACACACAAACAAACTTTCGTATATGTGTATTTTTTGATAGTTCATCTTATAAGATGGTTATGTAGAGAAATCTGATCACAACAGTCAATAATTCTCTCAGAGAGCGAATTTGACACTCTCTGACACAAAAATCTTACATATTATGTTACGGCTAGACGGGCTGTTAGGGAAATAAAATATAAATAAAGTTGGTTGGTAGGGTATACTGATTTACAATCAGTAAGATTAAAAACTTCAACAAGGTTTACAATCTGGTTGAAGTGGTAGGAGATAAGCATTGCTCAGGGATAAGTGATAGAATATTTTCTTGTAAGTTTTTACTCGAAAAATATAGGGACTAAAGAAAATCGCGGATTACATTCAAGATTAAATATTCAATAGGAGGTAGTAAATAGGAGGTTAGAACCAGCAAGGCAACACGAAAGCTTCACGAAACAGCACTGTCTCAATGTAAAAAGAAGTTTGTGGGAAAAAATCGATATAGTGATGAGTAATAAAGAAACAAAAGTAAAAATTAAAATAAAAGTGTTGTTATTTTATGTAAGAACCTTGGACACGACTGAGTTTACCGGGTAACCGGAGGTTCTTTACAAATTATGTGCCTGAACATGTAGCTCCCTCTCATGATATAATTTTGCGAAAGTAACTGGACTTCTTGAAGATAATTTAATGTGTTTAAATGATACATGTTTGCTTTTGTACGGTTTTGGCGGTGCCAAAGCAGAGTTTGTTTGCGCATTTGTTATATCCTATCTATTTTGATTTCAGTGAAACTTATATATTTCACTCCGTTAAAAGGCATGTAAGTTGAATTCATTTAGGAAATGCTTCAATTGATAACGATTGCGTTTTTGTTTTAGATGGTTTTGGCCACTAATGAAATTTGGAAATAGTTTCTTCCTTTATTTCATATATATCTTTTTATTAATATATGTATGTATATTTTATATACTACTATACATGAATACATAAACTATTAGTTAAGGCACCATTATTTTTCACCAGCATAATTACGCATTATCTACATACTATACACTGTGTATTACCGTTAAACAATATTTCATCTAAAAAACTCTCCTTTAATTAGTATTATATAAAAGTTTCACTTATTGTATATATTATAGAAATGTAAAAAAAAAAATATATATATTAAATAAAAAATAAAAATTGTTTCAAAATATGCAAAAAAATTAATATTACTTTTATTTATTTTAATAAACCATATTATTGAATTTCTTAAGAATTTTCAAATATTCAAATTTATAAATAGTAAAAATATTTTAATAAGAAAAAAATTAAAATTTTTTCAATAAAATTTGAATATTTGATTTTACTAATTCAGTGATAGGTCCGATTTCAGTAAAAAATATAATTGGTTTTATGAATTTAGTAATGGAATACGAAATTAAATTCTGTGTAGATTTGCATATGTATTTAACTTAACTGAAATCTTATTTAACAAACTACAATCAGTTTATGTGAAACTTTTTGAGTGTATTTTTATTGAAAAATGTAAAAAAGGGTGGTCTACTATTGGCTCTAGTACCTGTATAAGATATACGTCTAAGGACCACTTTTCAGTTGATTGATTTCTTATATTTAAATAATATAAGTTTAAAATAGTGAAAATTAAAAGGTGAAATCTTTTAAATAAGAATAAATAAAAGTTATTTAAATAATTATAAAAGGAATTTAAAAATATTATTTTATATTTCATTTAAATATTTTGAATGATTTTTACATTTTTAAACTGATTTTTTAGTTTTTTTGTTTATCGATTGATAATTATGTGTTTATTACGATTTTGCTATAATAAAATGCAGAAATGTATTTATTTTGAAAATATAAAAAAAGCAATTTTTGACATCCGATCACTTTATAAGTTCACAGAATATATATTTAAAACCTAAAGAACAATTCTTGCTAAATAATTATCTCAAAAGATTTTTTTAAAAGAAAAGTAAAATATCCAAATGGGCGCAACATGTGCTTACTGCGGAACTTTTTATGCCATCAGAAAATGATGGGGGCATATTGGGTTTGTCATTCCGCATATAACATGTCGAATTAATTATCTAAGACCCCATAAGGTATGTATATTCGATCTAATGATGTCCGTCCGTCTGTTGAAAGCAGGATAGGGTTCAGGACGGACATCCTAGGAGGAAGAAATTTGACTCTAATATTTGCTTATATAAAGTTTGTTTGGTATTGAAAATGATCAAAATCTGTTTAAAAACAAAAAAGCTATGGACCAAATACTATAAAAGGCTGTCCGTCATAACTCCAGTTTATACTTTTCGGCCGATATCTTTTACAAAAAAGCTTGTACATCAATGAAATTTTGCACAAATTGTTCAAGGACGAATTTAAACTAGGAGACCAAAAGTGGGCGTGTTTCGCCTACTTTACCGCCCATCTCCCATATAAGGTGAAATTTTAAAAAGTTGCATTCATAACATTCTTACTTGTTTTTTTATATAATCTAAGCGTAGTATTTAAACTTCATATGTACCTAAGCCCAATACTGCCCAATATAAAAGGTCTGGTGCATCAAATATGAAAAATACTCAAAATTTCGGATTAAAAAAAAAATATATATACATATTTGAAAATATATACGTATAATATCTAAAAATAAATATTTTTTGAATAAAAAGATGTCTGAAATTATCCAAATGCTTCAGTTTTTGAAGATTTAAATGAAAATATAAACCGTTGATTTTAACAAATTGAGATTTTTTCACTTTAAAACTTACTACAAAGTTACAGACACCAAACATTATTGTAAAAATGTGGAGCCTGATTTTATAAAACGAAACAAAAATTCAAATATATAATAAATAAATTCAATTTATTTTGTATAAAATATTTGAAAATCCAAATTCAGGATATAATAAGGTACCTCGGGATGTAAAGGTTTCAATAAATTCAGTTATGTGGGTTACGTGTTCATACAGAGAAGGGTGCTCTATGTAAAATATGCACAAAAAAATGATCTCCCAAAAATTACATGTCCATTAGTAGTTATACTAATTGCGATGCAATGAGGTGATTGTAAAAGAACCAATAAACATCAAAATTTATAAATTTTATAAAGAGGTCTATAAAAACGTTTTAGACCATATGCTAATGTTCACAAAAGTACTGTACAAAGACTCATGAGTGGTGATAAGAAAATGGTATAAAATGTTATTTATATGAAAATAACAATACGAGTAACATTATTTTTATTTTATTCTTAATGTAAATATATTACAATATAATGAAATAATATTTTAGTTGAGATTTAAATATAGAATACCATTTTAGCACAACAATTGCAAAGATCAATATTTTCGTGGACAGGCCTTAGTACGTGTATAATAAAATGTCTACAAAAACTATTATGTGCCTTACAAACCCATAAATATCCAACCGCCTATGATGATGCAGTGTATAAATATTAAAGTAAAACTAGGTATATAAATTGCCATTGTACTTACAGACTATTAGAAATATGAGTTTCCATTGAATTCTTAAATACATTCACAAATGTTTTCGAGCGTAAAAAATTAATCACTATTTCAATTTATTTATATATTTTTAACCACTTGTCGAAGCAGCTACATATGTTTATGGCCGATTAGAATTAAAATCAAACAAATTTATGAAATGTTTAATCAACAATTCAGTACATTCTGCTGTTTTTAAAATAACAAAGAAACTATTATTTGCAATATTTACTAAATGTAATTTTAAATATTTATGATAATATTCATTATTCATTAATTTATTTAAGCTTTCTTTTTTTCTATTTGGGCTTTGTTATACAAATATTTCATATTAAACGATTAACAATATAAGACATTAACACGGTTAAAGGACTAAATTATAACTGAGTGAAATATGTATAAAAAATAAAACTATGAAATGAACTAAAATAAAAACAAAGGGAAGAAAATAAAAACAAAACTATATTTTGAATACTATTTAACACACTTTTAGTCGACACGAATACCGCTTATAATGGAAAAACAATTTCAAGGAATACAGTTGGATCTCTGTTATACAATAAAATTTTAATCAATTCATCCTTAGTTACTATTTATAACACAATAGACTGGTTCAATTTGCAAAAACTTTAAAAACATAAATTCCAAAAGGCTGACCGTGTTCCATTCGACAAAAGAAATAATATTCACAAATTTAGGAGAATCCAGCAATATTTAGAGGTCGCTATAATTTAACGATTTATCGAGATCCACATAGAAATTTAAAAAATTATATATTTTTAATTTTTTATTTATATGTATATGAGGAATTTAAAAAAATCTGAAGTCGACTTAATGTGTCTTATATTTCTAAAATTTGTTTTAAAAACATGAAAACTGCTGATGCATTTTGAAAGACAAAATAATTAAGAAATCCAAAATTTTAGATCATTCAACTAAAATCTCAAGGAAATACAGTTGAAGCCTTCGAGGACTTTTTGATTTATTGCAGTTTTGCTCTGAGAATTTACATTTTTTAGAGTCAAAATATTAACCAGTCGTTGTATAACAAGTAACCATTTTACAATCTGGTTATCTAAGTTATGCGGTTTTTTTTTTGATTAAAAAATTGCGCGTATAAGTGAAATTCAATTTAGAGAACAGAAGTTTTAAGACGAAGTGATTCTCTACAGTTTGAGGTATACCTCGTTGATGTCAGGAAATCAGGCATGGGATGCCATCATCACACAAACTTCCGTATTAAATTGTCCAAAATGACATTTCCTAGATAGAGGGGTGTTACAAAATTTTAAAATGCAAACATTTTATGCACTTTTTAAAGCTTTCACCAAATTTTGTTCCGATTTTTTTTTTTTTTTTTAAGACCAGACATGACATTAGATATCGAAATGTATCTGTAAAGAATCATCTTAATGATTAAAATTGATAAAAAAAAATTAAGGAAACATCATTTATACCGGCTACAGCGGCATTCTTCTCCAAAAAATTTCGTTTGCTGACCGCTACCGCGAAGTGTAAATTACGTTAATATTGATGTCAAATGAATAAATTTTACTTACTTAATACTAAAATTTAGAGGGCGTCAAAATATTTTAAGGACTTATAATTATATGGACCAAAAAACATGTTCATAACCTCAAAAATAATATTTCGCGTTACAGATCAGATTTTAAAACAATAAAACTATATTTGAAGTAAAACTTATTACTAAATAAGATACATTTTTAAATTTTTCTAAAAAATCACCTTTCAAAAAAAAAAGTAAAATCGCGCTTTTTGTATGGAATATTACCTTGAGTAGTAAGGTTTAAACAACTATATTTTTTAAACCAGTACTGATATTCTTTTGATTTTTTTTAGCAAATTGTCCCAAAATATGTATTGGTACTCATTATTTTTAGAAATTTTAACCAATAAACATTTTTTGCTATTTACGAAATTGTGCAAAAAATAAAATTGAAAATTTTTCTTTTCAGTAAACTTTGATAAATATTAAAGATGCAGTAATGAAATCTGTGAAATTGTGTTATTTTGGTAGCGATAAAACAATACCTTTATTTTATTATTATTATTATTATTATTATTTCTTTCAACTTTTAATCCTTTACAACTTTGCGCGCATTGATAAAAATTAGCATATTTTGCATGCATAAATATTACTTAATAAAACCACTAATCGACGTTCATGTCAGAAGAAAAAAAAATTAAATAATTTTACTAAAATTTTGTATAAATATATGTATGCTTTCAGAAAGTTTTTTAATTAAAAAAAAAAAAAAAAATGTAATGCAGTGCTTCATTTTTTTATGCCCAAAATCAAAAATATGGGTTTGTCATTCCATGTGTAACAAGTCAAAAAAAAAAATCATTACAGACCTTATGAAGTATGTACATATATACACATACATACATATATACATACATACATATATATATATATATATATATATATATATATGTGTGTATGTATGTATATATATGCGTATATATATATATATATATATATATATATATATATGTATATACTTCATATATATATGTATATACACATGGAATGACAAACCCATATTTTTGATGGTGGTCATGAAAAAATAAAGCACTGCGTTACATATACTTTATATATATATATATATATATATATATATATATATATATATATACATTCATTCTGGGTGCCGGTAAGATTCTGAGTCTATCTAGTTATGTCCGTACGTCTGTCTGTTGGAATCATGACAGGGCTCGGAGAGGTCTATCTTGGCTTAAATATTTATCTTTTATAAGGTTTGTTTCGTATTGAAAATGGGCTAAATCGGATAATAAACCAAAAATTATGGGCCAAATACTACAAACACAGGGTTCAGTTGTAACTTCAGTTTATACTTTTCGGCTGATATCACTTAAACAAAAGCATGTAAGAGAACGAAATTTTGTACAGATAGTTCGAGGATCTTTATAAACTCGGAAATCAAGGTAAAACATCTACGAAATTTTGTACAATTAGTTCAAGCACCAATGTAAACTCGGAAAAAAATGATTTGTCACATTTGGTTTAAAGAAATACCAAAAAAATCTAAATTACCTCCATGTTAAAACATGATGTAGAATTTGAGATATTAAAAAAATTGTGTCGCAAAAAATTGAATTTCTTACAAAATTCTAAAATTTTTTGTTTTTTAAAATCTTAAAAATCGAAGAGGACCAAAAGTGCATCTTTTCCACCTCTATCATGTTAAAGATAGAGCTATAGAAACTATATTTACAATTAAAGCATGTTATGTAGAGTTGTCAATTATTTAACATATTGTGAAAACCGGTTTGCGAATTACTCGAAAAAGGTTACTTGATCAAAACCTGATATTCGTCTTCTTCTTCTTAACATCGGTTCGTATAACGGATTTTTATCTATATATGGGTGCCCCAGCAGGCTAGTTGGTAGTGAGCTAGTGGGGTTCTCCAACCAGAGATTCTGGTCTGTTTCACTACAACGGTTTTTGTTGCTATGCTCGGTTAAAATTAGATTAGAATATATTTTCTAATTGTATAAATAAATAATTTAATTAATTTTTATTAATTTAATCAATTATAAAACACATTTATAAAAATACTTTAAGTGAAAAACAAACAGAATAATGTTATGTACCAATTTATGTAAATTACATTTCCTAGAAATCAATTAAAATCATAAAATTAACAATTATAATAAAATTAATTATTAAGATTTAAAACATACGATTTTTCCATTTTTATTAACTTATATTTTGAGTCTAATACACGTTCACTTATAGTGCAGTTTATAATGGATCAAAGGTATCCATATAACTTAGAAGTATATATGGATATATATATATATATATATATATATATATATATATATATATATAGGTTAATCAAATAGTTTATACTAATTGTAAATCCGCTTCGATTTCTTGGTACAAAAAATCAAAAAATATTGTATATCTGGTTATCAAAAAATAACCACATAAAATTAGGAAATTAAACGTAATCTAAAACATTCTATAATGTCGAATAATACGAGACAATAAAAAGACGGGTTGTGGAATAATTTGAAAACCGGCCTTACTTACTCAGAAAAATACAAAAATACTGGTTTTTCGAATTATACGAAAACGGTTTTGATAACTCTAATGTTTTCTCATTTGTTATTGATATTATTTTTTTCTGTAATTTTTAAATTAGATACGTTCACTTAAATGGCAATAAAATCGACACTAATGTATCGTTAATAAATATGGCTCGTTTTATATCTAACATAAACCGGCTTTTCAATAAGGCATAAAAAAGGATACTTTTAGTCGTTGTCGTTGTAAGAAATTTTACTTTGAGCAATTTTATTATTGAGCGGATTAAAAAAAATTAGAAGGAATTTGAATTAAATTTTTTTTGGTATTTTATTAAAAAACCATATCAGACAAATCGTTCTCGACATATGTTGCAGCATAATTAATTTTCTATATAACGGATTATCTCGAAAACTAAAGTCAATTTCAAAGAAGTGATTTATAGGCTTGGAACTCCATAATCACGTGTATCTAAATTGTCTGAGAAATCCCATGCCGCAGAATCAATATTGCCCTGTGTAATTTATAATGAATTTTATTGCGATGGTGAAATTTATTTGTTTATTATTAGAAATGAATGTGGTATTAATATGATTGAGAGTATTTTGTTTCAGGGAAGAGCAAAATAAAGTCCGTAATTCCCGGAATAATAGTAAAAAATTGCATGCAAGTGCTAGACATTAAACGAACTAGCAACTTTAATAGCATCTTATCTAAAATATATATAAGTGAATCACTTTATCATTAAATAAATATTAGACATATAATAGTGATTCTACTGTTTACCCAGAACTAAGCTCTTATGACTTTCACGACTTATAGTTTGTTGTCAAATAAAAGTTACTGGGTATGAGTCTGCTTGATAATTGCGGCAAACGAATTCTACTATACTTTTAAACAATGTGGGTAAATGAATGTTTATTTGTAGTTGTTGTTGTTGTTGTAGTTTCCTCAGACATTTTATTTCCTTTTTACATTCTGCTTTAGTTTTATTTTTATATTCATTAAGTTAGTCTTCATACATTTGAATTTCATACGAAAAAGTATTAATGTTAGGATAAGCAAGTGTGACAATTTCAAAAACACAGTAAGTGAGACCGTTACAAATTGTCCCTATTTAAAATGAAGTGTTAATTTGTTTGGTGAAACTTTCCTTAAAAAACTATTTTTTCCTAATATAATGATATCAGTAACACAATTCCGTGTCTTTCTTTTTTAATTAACTACTAGTTAACGAATTTTTCATTAATATATTTTAACAACGAATTTCGATTCGAGAGAAATGATAGAACGTTATTATTTGAAAAATAAAAATTATATAATTATTTTGGATTTTTATATAAAATCCATATTCGTATTCTCTATCTCGATTTTACGTTCTGTCTGTAGACGGAAATCAGTCACAATTGTTATTCTCTACATCGAAATAATTTTTCGTTTGTGTTACGTGGTTTAGCTCTATGATATACGTTGTTTTCAAATGCGATATTTGCAATATTAAAAAAGAATAGGAATTGAAAAAATTTCTATTCGATTTTTTCCATAATTTTACTTTTTTTGAGTATGAAAACACTAATTACAAAAAGTACAAGAAAGTGACAATTAAAATGAAAACGAAACAAAATAAAAACAACCCTTATAAAAATAAAACTTGCTTTTATAAAGAAATAAATATCTATAAAAGTCGAAATGTATTTTTTGGTGCTACAATACTCTAATTAAAAAACTGCAGGATTTGCCGCCATAAAAAATTTTTTATACCACCATTCTCCTCTAACCAAGGCAATAAAATTTTCGGCTATAAACTTACCAACAAGTTGCTGATCACCTACAGATGCTGTTTTTTAGTGACCACATGGTAACATTTTTTTAAGTACGTTTTAAACTGAGTGATAGCCAAACACAAAATTATCATAGATGGTTACTATGTAACTAAAATGATTAGAAAAATCTAATCAGAGAATACAGAGATGAGGCTCCAGCTACACCAGAAAAGAAAACAAGAACGTCTATTTGTTAAACAAGTTAGAGAATATTTTCAAGGATTCTAAGGTGTGATTTCTAAAAGCAACAGAATATGTACCATATAAACCAATAATTTACGAATTTTCATATTTGTTAAATAAAATTTGTTATAATAAAATTATTATAAATTTTTTTGTGCCGCCAATTTAGGGTTTTACCTGAATTGAGCACCATACTTTAATCTGTTGGTTATGTTATTTAAGCACTAGAAACCTAATTTAAAAGGAATAACTGAATAATATTATAGTTGCAGCACAATTCATTGATTTTCATTTTCCAGACGGCAATAAAATTATTGGTGATTTTTTTGACATGTAAATCGGCAATATCGATTTGCATAATAAAAAAAATTTAGCTGAATAACGTAATAAATCATAATATAATTAACTACCCAGCGAAAACTTTGCTTTCCTGGTAAGCTAGCAGGTATAATTCGAAACAAAAATAAACTACTTATTTTTTGACTGAATAACTAGTTATTTTTATTCGAGTTGTCCACAAATTCATGTAGTTGTTTTTGGACTCTAGGGATACTCAAAATTTTTTTTATTAAATATAAATGAAAATAAAAATAAAAAAAAAACAAAAAAATCTTGCCGTCAGTGAGATTTGAACTTGGACACAAATTAACCATTTATTTTTATGGCTAACGTCTTACTCAGAACCCTCATCTCGCACTTAATTTTTTAAATGACAAAAACTGTTTTCAATATAAAATACCTTTGTAGACATTTTGTTATAAAAAACTAACAGCATCAGAATAGGGTTGAACCAACAACCTTTTGGTTGCTAATCCAGCGCTCTAGCCAACTCATCCACGTGAGTGCAATATTACAGTGCTATTATACTATTGAGTACTTATTTATGTAATACAGAGTGGGCAAATAATAATGACGCCTCATTACCGAGAAACTACTTTAATAAGTAGTTGCCATTACCGAAAACCAAAAAGTTTTTGTTGGGTAGTAAAGAAACTCTATTTTTTATAACTACAACAAACAAAAACAAAACTACAAAATTACCAAAATTGTCCTTCCAAATAACATTCGTAGCACATTTTTCACACACATATAATATATAATTATTTTTTTTAATACTTTTATCACATTTTAATTTCCGAAACGTATTTACTTTTTACAAATTAAAGAATATATTTTTTTTTTAATATTTTTGACATTTCATTTTTGGTTATTGAATTTTAAACTAAACGAAAACAGTTGCAATTTTTGGTATTAAAAACTGTAGTAGATTTTATAATTTATATTTTCGTTGATATTTAGCAACAAAAATATAATAACTAAATCATTAATACACATTAAATACACATTAAAATGTTTAATATTTGTTGAAATATGTGAATATAAATGTAAAAAAAATATTAAAAAAATTTAAATAAAATTTTTTATGTGCATATGAAGTGTGGTGAATGTGGTTTTACACAAATATATATAAATAAATTGTTACTAACACATTTTTAGCGTTACGTACTTTCGATAACTGCGTTAGGTACCAAATGAGAGAGTTTCTTTACTAGTACCTTATCCCAGGTCTACAATTGAGATTAACGATATAATATGTGAGATAATGCTGGCAGAAGGGAGTAACCATTTTGTTTATATTATGTTAAATATTAAATAAGGGGTACAAGTATTCTAATAAATCCAATAAAATATATATTTTTTTTCAATCAGTCGCAAAGTAAACATGTCATTTTTATTTAAGAAATTCGCACTTTTTTAGCACAATTTTATAAAAATATTTTTTAAAATGTAAAACAATCATTAAAAGAAAATTATTTTACAAAAAAAAAAAATAAATAAATTTTTTTTTAGTAATTACCAAAATATACATGCACATACAAACAAACTTTAGGACTTGTTTACTTTTTTGACAGTTCATCTTATAAGATTGCGACAGTCTCATAATTCTACTTATAATACTAATATTTCAGTCTACAAGTGATATAATTTTCCCAGAGAGCGAATTTGGCACTCTCTTACAAAAAAATCTTACATATTATGTTACGTCTAGGTGGGCTGTTATACTATTTTTATTATCAGAGACAAGAACCAAACAAACTTATACTGTCATATGCTTAGTTTACACGTAGTTCTTATTTGCAAATACAGTTTTTTGTAAATACTTAATAATAGTAGATTGTAAAATAAAAATTATATGGTAGTATTTTGATTTCCAGCACAAATTTGTTAATTGTTCGTTTCTCAATAAATTTTTCCTTGATATATTTTTTCAGTTTTCTTTTTTTTTTTTACAATATTTTTAATATGTTTTTTTTTTCATTTTTATGACATGTATGTTAGCAGGCTGTATGACAGTACAAAACATTAAATACGTTAGAAAAGTGCCACATTTCACACCTTATTTGTAAATATTGTCATTATTCAGGAACTGTTTTCGTAAGTTAGTAAGTTACAATAAAAAAATAATATAGTATCATTTTACAGTTTTATTCGCAAATAAGCACTACGTATAAGCTAAGTAGTAAAGAATTGAGGCATAAAACTATTTTCTTGAAAATATGTGGAAAAAAGTTTAAATATTATATTGTAAATTGAAATTAATTTGGTCTAAAATATTTACAATATTAGACTCGTACATTGAAAATTGTAAACAACATCGAAATTACAAATAACATAACAACATGGAACTAAATAATAATCCAAAATTTTACAAAATATTTTTACAAAAAAATCCATTTTTCACACGTATATAAATTAAATTTTTATTACTTCCAGTTTTTTAATTGAACTATTTATGAAACAGTTTTATCAAAATTAAAAATGTTGTATAGGATCCAGAAACACTCTTTCTTTTTAGCTTACCGAAAATTTATCGTCAACTATCCAGCAAAAAAAGAACTCAAAAAGAGCTGAAAAAGTCATGATTTTAGCATTGTGTTGCCATTCGAAGGAAGTACTTAGTGCTGAAAAAGATCTGCATTAGTTGTTTTTCAGCCCATGGTGGTCATTGGTAGGATGTTTTTCTTTTATTTTCTTACAAATTGTTCACGTTTTTTTCCGGCTAAAAATACATTTGTTTTCACTTTTTTAGAAGTAAATTTTATTAACTTCTAAACAAGTGCAAAATATGCATTTAGTTCTACTTTTGAAGTGGTGAAGAAGTTCTTTTTTGGAAGCACGCTCATTTTTTTTTTTGCTGGGCACCAATGTGTTTAACGAAAAAAATCGGTAAAATTTTACTATAGAATAGCATTTAGCGACCAAAAATCTGTTAACTAACAAATTCATGACTCTTATCGTCAAATTATTTCTTTTAAAATGTTACGGAATTGCGGTTACAAACACTATGACAAATTGAAATTACTTTATAGAGTACTTTTTTGGGGGCATGCTGTATCAAGCGAATGATTAAAATATAAAAGGTCACAAATAAATTAACATAGTTTTACACGAAGAGAATGGAAAAGAAATGAAAAATGTTACAACTGTATAAATATGTATAACGCAGATTAAAAGTTCCAATGTCATCATAACACACGACATTTAAAAGATTGACATTAAAGTTTGTCACTTTTAACAGTGCAAAAGTATAAAATAAGAGCCACTTCTATCCTAAATGAATGATTACAAAAACTTTTTGAAGGATTGCAAACATTATTAATTTATTGGTAGTGTATTTAAAAATATTTAATATCATATCTCTTATTATTTATATTTATTTATTATTAATATTCTTATTTCATAGTTATTACTATATTTATCTGTTTAAACAATTTTAAGAGTTTGGACTATTTGTTAAAACATAATTAACATAATTTGGATTTATTATTTTTGCGTAAATTGCTTATTTTAAATCATTTTTTGTGACTTTAAAAAATATATTTTAGCAATATGCTACTATTGCTTAACGCGAAGAGAATACAGTACACGCTCGGAAATTCGAACCACTTTGTTTTTAGGATGGTTCGAATTTCCGAATTATTCGAATTTCTGGTAAATTTGACCATAAAGATATAAAAAACTATGTTTTTTTTCATTTTAGTTTATTTAACATAAAAACTATAAAAAACTTAACGAAATATAACAAAAAATAACAATTAAGTTCATTTGACTTTAGTATGTTTAATATAAATAGTATACTTATAATTAAATTAAAAAAGAAAAATTTTTAAGAAAAGTTAAAATAATACACATTTTGAATTCTCACTCAGTCTTTGTTAATCATATATTCAGTAATATTGGTCTGTTTTTTAGGTTTTTGTATTTCCGACCAAACAATATCATTACGGAGATCTAAAAGATTTGACATGTGTTTAGTGGAAAATAATTCACTGCTTTTTATTAAATTATTTACACTTGCAATAGCTTCGGAATAAGAAATATTAGGTGGAACTTCCACATCACTATCTTCATCCGTGTCTAAAGACAAACTTTCGTTGTCAAATATATGGAAAGGTTCATTGTCAAAGACATCTTCATTTTGATTTTGATTTATTTGGACAATGTCATTATAGTCCTGATCTTCTTCCAGCTATCGTGATAGAGGCACATCATCACCACTATCGTATTCGTCAGAGTCCCAATTGAACAACTTTGACCAAGAATTTTTTAAAGCTGTTTGCGTAACTTAATCCATAGCTTTCTTTAATAAAATTATTGCATCTTTGAATGAATGAGATTTTAAATTTTTGTTTAGTTCATCATTCTCGGCAATTAGTTTGGCTAGCAATTTATTTCTATTAAATAAGTTTGGTTAGCTTTATTGGATTTTAGTCCATGGACTGCAGCGCTGCTGTAACATTTGGTGGAAAGAAGTATGCCACTATATTTCCATCTTCGCTTTGCATTGCCTCAATGGGTGAGGGGACGGAGCAGTTGTCAATAAGTAAAACGGCTTTTGGAGGCAAATTGTTTTCCTCGGAAAAACGAATGATCTATTAAAAAATATTTTAGAATTATGAAACTTATAAATATGTATGTATAAATAACGTTTGCACATACTTCATTAATAAAGATCTTATGAAACCAGTCATAAAAGATCCGAGATGTCATCCCAGCATTTTTTGAAAAACCGTAATGTAGTAGGTTGTTAAATTTTTTGAAACACCTTGGATTTTTAGCTTTTCCAGTAAACAATGGCGACAACTTAAAGAAACCATCAAAATTTGCTTTCTTTTTGGGTTTTGTGTCCCGGAGCACTTTTTTTGGAAGCTGAAACATATGTTCTATCTGGCAGGCAGCGGTAATATAGCCTAGTCTCGTCGACATTATATATTTGAGATACCACTAGGCCCATTTCTGCGATTTTAGCACGAAGTCTATTAATAAAATGAGTGACTGAATTAGTGTCGTTGGATAAAATCTCGTCACTAATTTTTAAAAGGAGAATTCCATGCCGCTTTTTAAATTTATTAAACCATCCATCGCTTGTGGTGGAAGTAGTCCAGTGCTAAATGCTTTCCTTGAACGCCTTTGTTAACCTTTTCCAATATTTTTAATTTGTCTTGTAAAGACAAAGTGTTTTACTTACGTTTGTTTGGCATTTCTAGTCCACTTTCTATTTTAATAAATGTTAAACCGCATACATATACAAACACCAATAAACTGACTTTTAAACTCTAACAACATCAACAAGATCTGTAAATCATCTATTAAAATGCGATTCCCCTTTTTACTTTGTATTTGGTTAAACTAAATTGTCAAAATTTTAGTGTTTACAATAAAAAAGAAAAAAATCGGTCGGAAATTCGAATTTTGGATTCTAATTTTAGAGCGCCAAATGTAATGAAATTACTGATTCGAATTTCTGGAAATTCGAATTTCTGAGAGTTCGAATTTCTGAGCGTGTACTGTAATATTAATCTTAAGAGCATTTTTAATGCGTATAAATGAAGGATTACACAAATTGTTTGTGGGATTTACAAACACTAATTTTATTAAAAATTTTGAATGTTATGGAACATTTTATTAACAATAGATTTAAAGATATTTAATATCATATCATAATTTTTATTATTTTTTTATTTAAGTGATAGTTATCATTTATCTGTATTTAAGGAATTTTGGTAACGATTTGTTAGAGCCTATTTTTAAGCCTGGTTTGAGGCCCTTAAGAGCATATTTTATTTTTAGTAGCATATTTCTTAACATTAAGAGCATAATTTCCATTTTTAAGAATATTTCCATTACCATTTTATATTAAATTTTTGACATGTTAACCGGTATCAGATCAAAATGTGTTCATAGAATTTTAAATAAAATTAACATTTCTCCAAATGTTTAAATATGTAGTAGCAAATATATACTTTTTGCTATTGACAAAAAACAAACAATATTTAAAAATAAGTCCCTAAATCTCAAGTTGTCAAAACATTCGGAGTAAGATAATATTTCACCTTTGCAATCACAATTGTATGTTTTTTCCTGAGCGTAGAATGAAGCCATCTTAACAGCATATTTTTGCGACATTCAGAGCATCTCTAACCTTCTTAGAGTATATTTGAACATGTATAAAAAAACAAGAACAGAAAATAATCGTTACAAGGAACGACCAGATAAAAGTGCTAAATACAAAAAAGTAATCATTGGGACAGGTTCTATCGAAATCCGGTATGATTTTTATTAAAAAAAAAATTTATGATTATCTTTGATTTTTTTTATTTGTTTTTTACTCAAATTATAATGATTAATTTTGATTTATTTTGTTGCTCAAATAATAACGATTATTTTTGATTTGTATTTCTTCGCTCAGTAAACATTACATATATATATTTTTTGCTCACAAAACAAAACTCACATGTTGCGAAATTTACTTTTCTTATCAAAATCTGATTTTTAGTAAAAAAAAAACGATTTTTATAAAAAATTTTAATTTTAGTTAAAATTTGGATTTTTGAAAACAAATTTAATATTTTTTTTTTAATTTTTGGAAAAAATATGCTTTAGAAAATTTAGATTTTTAGAAAAAAAAAAGATTTTTATTAAAAATATTGTTCTTTTTGTTTTAGTGAAAAATATGATTTTTAGTATTTTGAATTTTGTTAACAATTTTGATTTTCAGTAAAAATTTTTATATTTTTGGGAATAAGTTATTTTATGAGCAATAAAATAAAAATAACAAATAATCAATATAAGTTGACCAAAAAACTAAAAATCAAAAATAATAATTACCAAAATACCTACCAAAAAAATAAATAAATTAATTCCAAAAATAACACTATGTAGTCGAAAATTTTAACAAGCTTGCACCGTTTATTAAAGCTAATTCAAGTACGTTGAATGGTGGTAGCCGTTTTTAAGTTAGTGCTAATATTAGCGATATTTAGGCTTAAATTTTACTATGGATATAGAACAAATAAATAGAAAACAATAAATCGATTGAATATATACTCCAATCATGAATTAAATCATTTCACACCAATTTTTAATGTATTAATATTTTTATTTAAAAAGTTGCTCATTGGTAACTAGTGTTTACTTGCGGAATTGTAGTAATATTTTTGTTACTTTAAAGTTTTGTAATTTAGCATTTAAAATATGTTTGATAATAAGGATTTATGATCCTATACTTTATTCTTTATTGTTTATTTTGTTTAAGCATAACCCAGCAAAAATTTTATTTACCCGCTAAGCCAATATATTACATTGCCAAAAGGCGGTAACTGCTTATAATTCGGGTGAAAAACTCATTATCTTTATATGGCGATGTCCACGAATTCATAATTTAAACAATCAAATAGTTAATCAAGTAGTTAATCAAATACTACAAAACTACAAAATTGCTAAAAAATAAAAACAAAAAGTTGGGTCAACTGTGATTTGAACCTAAACAAAAACTTTCTTTAACGTATACCCACTACGCCATGTATACATTAAATTTGTGTGTGTAGTTAATAGTTTTAACATGCCAATAGAAATTCAAATAATTTCCTAAAAAAAATTGGGTCAACCATCTGAATGATTAGCCATTGTAAAATTTGTTATTTACTGGAAACTAGATATTCCATTACTAAATGAAATGAGATAAATAATGACAACTCATTACCAAGTAATACCAAAATCCAACAATTTTTTGCTGAGAACAACAAAATTATTAAATTAAAAAAAACTTAATTTTCCTAACCCCTCTTTTAGCTTTTCAAAATGATATATCACTAAAACGGGCGCTAATTTTTAAAAATTGGTAACACCATTAAATTCAGCGTCATCGATTTAGTTTTACCAATTGGGTGTCTTTGTTGAGGGAAAAAATAAAAAATAATCATTAAAAGTTGAGTTTTATTTTAAAATACATAATTATTACGGTCCTTAATAAAAGTAAGAGATCCAAAAATATTCAGCATGTATTTAAAATTAATTTTAATAGATACCGCCTATGTACGCTAAGGTGCTTAACATGTAGCAACAAATAATGAAGATTTTAAACAGATAAATTGATCTTTTTAAAGCCATAAAAAACGTATTGGCTAAATCCCAAAATTGCAGTTTTAAAAATTTTATATTTTCATTTTTTTCATTTAAAATGTTTATTAAACTAGTCATAGTGCATTTTATCGCGTATGAATCAATTCCATCGTTTACGGTTCATTTTTATGGACCTTAAAGTAGGACACCTCGGGCATTTTTGTAAAAAATTAACAAAGTTTAAAGTTTTACAATCATTATCCAATTTAAAAAAAGGAATGATATTCCTCATAAAAGTTAAACATCTTGCTAGCTCAAGGACCTATAAAATGAAAAAAACATAATTTATCCTAGGTTATCCTGAAAAACAGTCCTTTAATTTTCATCATTTTTTGATATGATGTTTACAATCAATTTGTTATTATAGAGTAAAAATTTAAAAATAAAAAAATAAAGTTTGTCTATAGCAGTTATTACAATTTTACTAACAAATTAATATCTTTTTCAGTGTTCTGATACATTTATTTTAAATTTAGTATCAAAACAAATAGGAAAGGACAAAAACAAGCAGAGTTTTTATCCTTGTTTTACCCTACATGCTTCTGTATAGGCAATAAAAGGATTATCGGGAATTAATCATAATAATTTATGGGTATATGGAAATTATTTACGTAAAATTTTACTTTTATACATAGACAAAATCTACAACAAAAACCTTTAACATAGATTTAAAGTAGGGACAAAGCTACTTTAAATTTTTTGTATTTAACAGTAGTTTGCGAAATGTATTTTAAGCTAATAATTGTTTTTGAATACAATTTTATTAAATGTTGCTTTCTTTCTTTCTTTGTATATTCTTTCTTTCTATATTCTCTACGAATGGACTCACAATTGACCTCTAGGTCTCCGAGTGGATGCACAAGCACTTTTCTGAGTGCTGTGCAACCCTTCTCTACCTACCTAACTACCTGCCTAACAATGCTTTGTAAAGCCTTGTTCAGACCGGCGCAAAATTACGAAATTTCATGCCGAAATTACGAATGAAATCTAGAGTGTTCATACTGTCTAGATGACATTTGATGTAATTTCGTGAACAGCTGATACTTATTGTTTACATTTTAAATTGTTATAGGGGTAAATAAAGTATTTTGAAATGGAAACAAATAAGAAATAATTACTTACTAAATTGGAAATTATTAATTTGCGACAATTAAAAATGTAAAAAGGATAGTTTCATTTTGCAAAATCACTTTAATAATTAATTTTAAGATTTGTGTTTAAATTTAAAATCAGCTGTCAATTGTTTTTTTTTCTTCTCACGGTTGAAACATGCAGAACATAGTTGAAAAAAAGTATTTTTTCCAACCATGTACAGAGTTGCATTGAAATGGGCATCGTAATTTCAATGTAATTTCGCCGAAATTACACAAAATTATGTAATTTCGCAATGTCAAAATGTATGGGAAATTACGTAATTGAAACTTGATTTCAGCCGAAATCGCGAAAGTACGTAATTTCGCGTCGATCTGAATGCCCTATAAGTGCTTTGAGTTTTTTTTTTTTTTTAATATAGCCGAAAGGTATTATCTTTTAACGATATGTATGAAATTTTTTTACATCAAAAGTTCAAAGGTCACAGTTAGAGATATAAAAATCAAACCATTATATTTCAAAATAATAATAAAGCAGTGTTAAGTTTTCTTGAAAACAGCTGAAAATATTCATAGTTTCTTCAAAAACCAATTTTTTAAAGTTAATATTTGCAAAAACATAGAACTATTGCGGGTGTTGAAAAGTCAAAATTAACTTAATAATTTGTTCCCGTAGCTAATATTCGAAGGTGTGTTTGTGCTAAAATACGCAAAAAGTGCAATTTTTCGTAGAACATTTAACTTTAATTAAAATATTATTCCCAACTCTATAAAAGATAGAGTTAGGAATAAATAATATTTCGGACTGAATGATTTCTTTATTTTCTTTTATATTTCACTTAAGCAAAGTTCACACTACGCTAATATTTGACGATTTTGGAAATATTTGCTTTACGTGATGTGAACATGAAATATTTTTACGATTTAAACAAGATAGCAGCTGATTTTGTACAAAAAAAACTATTTACCCTTAACTTAAAATGCTGCTAGTGTGAATATTGTGTAAACATAAGTTGTAAAATACTTGCCACTATTTCGAGCGAATTTTTGTTTGATTTTAGTTTTAACTTATTTTATAACATCAAAATATATACAAATAAAACACTTTGTTTGAATGCAAAAAATGAAAAATAATAATAATAATAATAAATAAATAATAATATTTTTTTTATGAAAATTTTTCTTTTCCGCTCTTTGCAGCGTCTTTAAAGCGCACAAAATACTTTTTTAAAGCATATTTGTGGTTTCCCTTCTAATTATGCTATGGAACATTAATTCTCGGGGCGAGATATTTCCCATGCCGAAACACAAAGCATAAATTGAAATTTATTCACCTTTTTCAGTAATTCTATGAGAAAAAGTGAATCTTTCAAATATCGATATTATGAAAGTTTTGCTTACCAGTCACAAATGCTTTGCGGGGTTTAAATATACTAATCTAGTACTAATGGCGATATCATTATTTTTTAATAATTTTTGGTATTTTATTAAGATACTCACTTTAATAGATATATATTATATATATTGTTACCTGAAATGCAAAACAGCCAAACAACACTTTTTAAAATTTTACAGGTAAGATAAAAAAAACTTAATAAGTCGTGGTTCTAAACCACAGAAAAAAGTTTGTACATAAATATAAAAATTTACTTTCATTGATTTTAGTCCATAATATTTAAGAATATTGTTTAATTATTAACACTTTTTTATATTTTTTGAAATGAATCAAAAGTCAAAAAGACTTAAAAAAATTGTTTAAATGTTCAATTATATATTCAATTTATAAATGCACGTTTGAAATGTTTTTTTTTTGAGAATTTTTAGTTTTTAATGATTTTTAGCCACATGTTGGGAACAGAACAGAATGTTTCTGTTAGAAGCGTTTTTTAAATTAAAATAAATAATTAAAATAATACATGTGCTATAGAATGACAGAAAATTTATGCAAATTTCTAAACATTACTTCTTAGCAGCTTTTTCTTGAAAAATTGCCATTCAAAGGGATTTATTGTTAATATTTTCAAGCATAACTACTTTATTTAGAATTTGTATCAAATCTAATAAAACTAAATCAAAATTTTAGCAACAATTTTGCAAAACTATTAAAATTTTCATTAACTACAATTCAATAATATCTATGAACAAAATTTTGGTTTTTTTATGAAAAAAGTTTAGGAAAAATGTCATGTTCGATTCATAATATTTATTACAAAAAATTTTCAAATATATGAATTTTTTTCTCTGTGAAAGTGATTTTGTTTGATTTTGTTTAGTTTGAAGTGGAACAATATTTGTCTACGCCTTTTTACTTGTGAAAAATAATATTAATTTGTTACGCCCTTTTGAATTTCTTTCATAAAGTCAGTTCTTTTGACAATAGAAGTTCAAAAATTTGTGATATTATGTATTTTAATGCAAGGTACCATTAAAAACCAAAAATAAAAAAAAAAACAGTTTTTATTTTTTTTTTGGTGGTTTGTCCCTTATGCATTTGAGGTGACGATATACAATTCAGTTTAAATCAAAAATAATAAATTATTATCATAAGGGGTGTTTGCAAAAAGAAATTTCTATCAAATGTTCTGTTTCCCAATCAACAATTTGTACAAAAGCACAATATCCTTTCTTACCAAATAACCTAAAGCTACGACTGAAATTCCATTAGATGTATGTATGTCTTGCAACCATAAAAAGAAGAAGTAGGGAATGTGAACTCAGTTACAGGAACATAAAAAAACCTTGCACCTTCAATTGAATTCCACAAAAGTGGAAAAATATGTTATGGCCAATTTCCTCCTCCGGGGATCAGATAGACGAAAAGTTTAATTTTAAGTACACAGCTTCAATAGGGAAGCACGTAGGTAGAAATGTAATGATGTGGGGGTATTTTTCAAGACAAGGAATTGGTTCAATATATACTAACAAAAATGACGTCCCAAATCAACAGAGGTCTTCTTAGCTCGGTAGTGCTTATACACTGAATGAGAAATGCCACGTTCATGGACATTAAAGCACGGCAGCTGCGGTTTGTGTTTTCCCGAACTTTTTAACTTCCCGGGAAATCTCGCGATTCGGGATTTTATTTATTTAAATGACTTATAGATAGTACAAAACGAATAGAACTAAAATAAAATAAGGGTTCCACCACGGAATTTGATGGAGGGAAGCGAATTTTGGCACATAGATTCTTCTTGGTGTCTTATACACGCTGTTAAAAGTCAACGATAATCACGTGTACGCCACGCGTTCTATTCGCCATTACAACATTTATAAGGTTTACAATTTCCAACAATTTTGTTTAAGTACATTTTCATATTGTTTAGGAGTTATGGCACATATATTTTCGATTTATTATTTTTTTTTATCCGCTATATTTCATGGCGATATACTAAAATTATAAGGAAAATTATACCACCCACTGTGCAAAGATATGTACTTCACTTTTGTTACACAAATTGTGGGGAAATTTCTTCCTGTTCAATGTTATGGTATTCGGGTGACTAAAAAGACTTCAGACATATAATTTAGTAAGTGAGAAAAAAAAAAATATTAAAACCGGACCACATTTAAACGCATACAAATGATCGATTAAAATTATAATTTTTCCACTTATATGGGTGCTAATTGAAAATATGGCCTGATTTTAATAAAAACTTGTAAGGATAGTCCTCTCACTTGCTAAGTTATATGCCCGAAGTCTTTTCAGTCCAATTGTAATTGTAGCCTCGTTGAAAAATTTAAACTTGCGAACACCCTAACATGGACCAGGAAGAAGTTCGACAATATGTGCAACAAAAGATTAGTACATATCTTTAGAAGGTGGCTTTAATAATTATTCTTACAATTTTACTATATCGTCCTGAAATATAGCGGATGCTAAAAACCATTAAATCTAACATAAGATGTTCTATAACTCCGAAAGTAACGATGGTACTTGAGAATGTATTTCAGCAAAATTTTTGAAGATTATAAAGTCTAAAAATGTTGTAATGGCATTAAGGCATAATAAACGAGATATATGTAAAAATGATTTTTGTGACCTCTAACCGTGAATAACTCGCGTAGCATACACATTATAATCGGTGACTTTTAACAGCATGTATAAGATGATAAGACCGAAGCTATATGTTAAAATTCGATTCCCTCCATTAAATTCCAAACAAACAAAAATTAAAATTCAAAAAAATTGTATGTACACAAAAAAGAAAATATTTCAAATATTTTTTTTTAATAAAATGATTAATTAACTTTATATCGAAATTTGATTATATTATTAATTAATATAATTAACTTTCTAATTGGTTTACAATTTTTTGACAAAAATCGGCAGCTCTTAAAAAAATATAAGGAAAAGATAAAAACTTTTCAATAAAAAATATAGAGATAAAATAATCTTGAGTCAATTTCTAACCATTTTCAACTGCTTGGGCTCATTATATCCATTAAAAAAAAAAAAAAAAAAATAACAATAGAACGTAATATGTACATGATTTCTCAGTGTTCAGAGGCGTGTTTAATAATAATTATTTGGAATCTACGAATTTTAAATATTTGATGAGATTACTATTTTTGTATATGTTCTCTTCATTGGTATGAATGGTTAGATTCAATTTAAAAATCCATTCTTGTTTTAAAACTGTTCTATGGAAGATTGTTTATATATAAAAGGTCAGTTTAAGTTGAGTGTTTTTGATAATTTGTTCAGACATCTATCATATTCTTTAATATTTTCATTGGTATATCATCATCCTATGTCATAATATAGGATAGGATAATATGAAAATCGTTATTGGAATGTCCCGCAGAAATGAAGTCTTTTCTGATAAGTTTCCGGGAATTAAATATAAGTATAATATACATTAAAACTTATTTAGAACAGACTCTTACACTACATACATGAGTATATTATTATAAATCCTAGTTATATAAGGGTGTAACACCAAAATTTGATGGAGGGAAACGAAACTTGACATATAGTTCATCGTGACATCTTATATATCCTATTGAAAATCACAAATAATCACAAGTGAGCCACATGAGACTTTCGAGGTCAAAGGTTACAAAAATCTTAACGTAGATCATCGGTAATTTTAACTGGGTGTATATGACGCTAAGACTATATACCGACTTTCGTTTCTCCCAAACAAATTTGGAATTTTCATGTTTTTTATTCGTCTAATTTTACTTGTCTTGTGTTATTTAAATATTTTTAATTATTAAATAAATAATTCTATTAATTTCCGTGCGTCTCTACTGAAGAAAAGATTCAAGTTATTGTACAATTGAATTAATACAAATCTAAGTTGATTTTAGGCAAACATTGAATCATAATTCTAATTAGTTTGATCAAAAAAATTAATGAAAATTAAAGTCAAAATCAGTTATTCAACATAATTAATATTTCCATTTTGGTGATTGGAGCAAAATCAAACAAAAATTTAATTATTATGAGCAATTTCGTAATTGAAGTTCATTTTTATTTTTTTTTTCTGTGTATTTTTATGTATTTATAAACACACCATTTCTGTTTCTTTCTATAGCTTTTTTGCGATTGTCTATAACTTTTTTTTATTTCTGAGCAAATGTTTTGTAAATTTGAATTTTGACTTGTTTTTCCTAAAACTGTTACCACAATTTTTAGTTTAGAACTAAGTGAAAGTTTACTTCAAAAGGATAAAAAATTTAGAAAGTAATAAATTTCAATTTTTTTTCATTTAAAAATAATATATATGACAATTCTGAAAATTAGTGTTTAAAGAAAAAAAACTTCCAAACTAAAATTGTAAGTTGGTGCACTATGTACTTTTTTGGGCTGTGAGTGATCAAAAAAGTAAAATAAAAACATCAAAAAAAAAAAAAATAAATAAAAACATCAAAATCAATGTTTGAATAGTTTAAATTGTAGTATTGATCTTAATGTAGAACATGATGAAATTTCTAAATCTGTTGTTGTTTTTATTGTATCTCTTTTATTTGAAAAAATGGTTTTAAAAATTGGTTTTAAAATCAGTTAAATTTATTCATAATGGAAACATATTTTTTTTTGGAAATTTTCTAATATTTCGGTACGCATTATTTTGAGACCATTAGATATATTTATTTTTTTGTTCTTTTACTTGAATTGTATATTCATGTCCAATCTAGTTCAATATTCTATTTTCAATTTCCGATAATTTCAACATATTAATTTTTTGCTTTGAAAAAACTTTTAAAACCCTTCTTTTCTATCTTTACCTAGAATTTTAAATATATTGCTGAAACCAGCAAAAAATTCTACTTATATGGGCTTATAATGCAAATTATCTTGCTTTGTTTCATATATAATTTAACTGAAAGAAAGTGCAATACTATAGGAATACTTTTAATAAAAAATCGTATTATTTTGTACTTTATAAAACAAAATAGGAATATAAAATTTTTAAGGGAAAATAAAAGGAACCTCTTAACACACCATGAAAAGTACATAAAATCAAAAACTAACCAAAACACTAATTAGTCTATGTGTTTAAATTGCGGTTAATGCGAATATTGTGACGAAAATATCATGTGAACAATGGTAGGAAAAAATTTTATTTAAATAAAATATTTAACTTTACTTTGAATAAAAATGTGAAAATTGCATGAAGATCTTTTATTTACCAGAACACTGGTTTATAATTTGGGAACAAAGTATGAAAATATTATGAAGATTTATGGACATATGGAAGACACAATAGCGGGTAATATCTGGATTACTTCATTTGGTAAACATTCATTCGAATAATGTTCGTTCGAATTATTCGAACAATTATTACAAATATTTACTCGAAGAATTTAAAAATGATCTTCTTCGAATAACGAGTACTTCGAATATTTTAATACCGAATATTCAAATAAAACGAAAATTTGGGGTTTTTCAAAATCAAATTTTGACTTGTTGCACGTTTTTTTTTTATCATAAAGGGGTCCTTTTGAAAACGAATTATTGATATTAATGGATGTCATTCTAAGATTGTTTGCTTTTGAGTTATATTAAAATTAAAATTAACTTTTTTGTCGTATTTGTTGATTGTTTAAGCAGTTTTTTAACTAAAATTAATTGAAATTTAAAATAGATTTTTAAATTTTCCAGGAAAATTATAGCTTTTTGTTTGAAGATTTTGCCTGCAAAAAATTGTTGTAACTTTTATGTTTATAGATAGGAGGTGTAGAAAATCAAGCGTGTTAAGAAAAGTTGTTCGTTATCGCAGATAGAAATTTCAGGGGATTTTATTTTTATTTTTCTTTGTTGTTTTTAGTCAAACATTTTTTTTAAGTTTAACAATAAAAATTTAAATGCATAGAATGCAACTAGAAGTTTATGTGAGAGGTACTTCGAACAAAATTTTCAAAAAAATTACTAATTTTTTTCAAAACACAAAAACAAAATATATGTGACTATATGTATTAGGTTTTTAAAAATTGAATCAGGTTTTTTTCTTTGACATAAATATCTAGTTATTAATTTATGTTTAAATGTGGTTGAAGTTTTACATCTATTAGTTATAGACTGAGTGTTAAAATTCAAAAATCTTAAATGAATTTTGCTGTAATATGAATATTACATAATTTTTGTTGTAATTTATAAGGCATATGGATATATGTAATGATTATTGTATTGTCGGTGATAACTAATTTTGTGCAAAATAATACGAAAAAAGTTGTGGATAAAAATGTTAACCCGCTCAAAAGTTATTGATTTTTGATCATACCCCCAAAAAAGTGCACTGTGTGACGTTTAAAAACAGACATTTTTTTCCTCTTGAGAGAGAGGAAAAGGGATTATGAAGGGACACAAACATGCCTGTACTTCAAAAATTCGTTTTGTTTTTCTCTTTCGTACTAAAAAACAAATACAAATCAATGAAATTAAATGAAGGATTGTTGAAAAACAATTTTTCTGTGTAAACCAGTGTTGCCGTTTTGTACATTTGTTACATTTTTCGTAACTTTTCAACGCTCTACGTAACATGTACAATTTTTTGTTTTTTACTGCATTTTCGTAACTTCTAATACCTTAAATAAAATTAAGTTCTACCTAGCCAAAAACGACCATATATTATTATATATGGTCCATGTACGAATATATATGGATATATATGGTTCCAAGTATGAAAAAGTATGCGCTCGTATATGAAAATATTTGCAGCATATGGGTTCATATATATATATATATATATATATATATATATATATATATATATTGTTTTATATGAAGAATATGACCACATATGGAAGCGTATATGGAACCTTGGAGTACAAATAGTCCATATATGAAAGCATATACGCATGTAACGGATACAAAACACATATTCGATGAGATGAGACTTCAATATAAAACGTTATACTAAAATATTTTTAGATTCTTTTCGAAAACGATATCTATGGTGATGTTATCATTATTAATGAATATTTTCAATAAACTTGATTACAACTCCGAGCATTTTTAAATATTTAGGTATGCAAATTTAACAATAACCAAGTAAAGGAAAATGATTAATTTACAGTTTTCCACAGCGAGTTATAG
Source organism: Protocalliphora azurea (assembly GCA_932274085.1). Classification (NCBI taxonomy): domain Eukaryota; kingdom Metazoa; phylum Arthropoda; class Insecta; order Diptera; family Calliphoridae; genus Protocalliphora; species Protocalliphora azurea. Next base: position 48,260,001 of record OW026521.1, on the reverse strand, counting down.
TCATCTTATTAACTCTGTTTAAATATTATACAATATTTAATTCATATAAAAGGTTTCAATACTGAATAAATTGGTTTGTGTTTTAAATAAATGTTTGTGTCATCATATTCTAAAAAATTTCTTGACATTAAAAAAATAAAAATAATAGTTTTATAAACAAAAAAAAAAAAAAAAAAAAAAAAAAAAAAATGAAAAATTCATGCGAAACTAAAATTTTATAAAAACATTTAAAATAAAAGCTGTTCTTTATAATTCAACTCCTTCATCTGCATTAAATAATCATAAGGATAAAGGAATAGTAAGTATATGAATGTTGTACCAGAATTTCATCCTACTTAAATTTTATATAAATTTTTTTTGAATCCTGCTAAGAAAAGTTAAAAGTTTTTCGGTATGAACTAAAATTTGGAAGATTCCTGTCAGTCATTGGGATAAAAGCTAAAATAATTTTCCCCTAATTTATTATTTCAAATGAAATCATTTTTTATTTAACGGATTAATATCATTTACAGATAAGTGCTCAAAGAAAATTATCTCTTTTTCCGAAATATTCCACTGCTATATATGTATGCAATTTGTAGGATTTTGGAATGGAATAACATTTGTATGTATAAGTTGTATAGAAATGCATTGTTTTTCTATAGGCATTGCCTATTAAAAGATTTTTATTGTATATTTTCTTTTGTCTACATTAAATAATATTATAAAAAAGGAAAGAAAATATTTTTAATATAATTCACAATAGCGCGTTACAAATAACATATATGACCCATATATCCATATATCTCCATATACTTTCAATTTTCGGTACATATATGATACTCCATATTATGCAAATATTTAACACTTGGAACAAGTTTTACACGATTTTCTCAAATTTTAACTCTTAACACATCTCTTCTGTTAAAGAGAACAAAATTTTAATCTTCTGATTTTCGTGGCAGATGAAATTATTTCGTTTTTTTCCAATATATTTTCGATCTAAAAAATTATTCGTTTTTTTTTTTTTTTTTTGAGAAAGATTTAGTGTAGAAGATTTAAGTAATGTGCTTTTCAATTGGTTAAAAACTAAATTTGTACATATGGAAAATTTCGTGAAGTTTCCGTCATATAATAAAATATCCAAATGAATTATCATATTTAAGAAGATAGTGTTTTAGTTACATAATTTAAAATATTACATTTGATTTTAACAATAATATTTTTAAACCATAACCTTTACAAAGCCCGATATTTACGTCTGAAAGGACACAACTGATTAGTTAAATAAATTTTCTAATTTACAAAGTCTTATTCAAGGTAAAATTATGGCAGCCTATTTTCCTCGATAATAAGATATTGGAAATATATGCTAATGTAAGTGCCGATGATTATTTTCATTGTTCAACAATATAAAAAGTAATACGTATTTTCAAATGTTTATGTGAGAGAATATTTAGTCAACAAAACTTATGCAATCACAATGATCTGAACCGGAAATTTTGAATAGAAAATTAATACGCATTGACTTAAATTTTTGGACAAAAACCAGTAACTTTTTCCATGCTACCTTGGCAACACTCGTGTGAACGTAAAAACTGGTTTAAAGAGAAAAATAACAATTTTAGCAAGAAAAATTGCTGTGTTTGAACGCCGACTAACAAAGGAAACAGTTAATACGAGTACCAAGAATGTTAAATTTAAATACGCAGAACATATTGAATGTAATTTAATAGGGAAATCCTAGAGGTGATAAGTATTAAATTAAAAGTTAAAGTTTAAGAGTACCAATGTTAGAACCTGTTTATTTAAATATTTGTAAATACATTTCTTTATAGAAAAAACTTTTTAAGTTTATTCTTAGTTAAAGTTCAATAGTTTTTCTACTGTATTTCAGATACGTTTTTTTTAATAAAGGCTTTTTTGTTACTGTTTAATAATATGGATTCATATAAATTTATTTACAAATATTGAATTATATGTATATTTACCCCTTTTTGACGGTAAATTTCACTAGTATTTAGCTACATGGCTAATTCCCATCTATCACTAATAGGCAAGACCGCAATTGCCACTTTACTGAGACCTATGATAAGCGGGAAGAAGACGAAAATAAGTTAAAGAAATTTCTACTGACTCATTGTAACCAGTAAAATGGGTGTATGTGCACAAAAGTGCCACTTCGTAGTCGTGGAGGTGATTGTGTGTGCAAGAATGTGCCACTACATAGTCTTGGAAGTGGAAATTGACTTAAAGTGTCTAGTCACATTTCAAAAAAGTAACTTGTGTTGCCCCAATGTAGTCGGTAAAGTAACTATTTCGCAAGAACCACCAGAAATGAACGAATGGATGTAAGTTTATACATCCATTCATTCATACCAGAGCTGTAAAAATGAGTCATTCATTTTTGAATTAATTCGCGAATCATTCATGCACTGAATTAGCAAATTTTGAATTAATTCTTTTCACACAAAAAAATTAATTGAATGAAATTTGAGTTAATTCCAATGAATTTGGTGAAAATGAATTTGTAGAATGTATTGCAATTCGTTTCAAATTCAAATGTATTTGTCAAAGTGAATTGCAATTCATTTCCAATTCATTTGAATTGAATTGATTTTGAATTAATTCAAATGAATTAGAAAAAAGAATTAGCAATTCATTTCCAATTCATTTGAATTGAATTGATTGAAATTTGAATTGATTTTGTAAGTAGATCTACAGTAAGCATCACTGTCGTTTTGTTATTCAACTAATTTTTTATGTAAAAGACATCAAGCATTACTCTCATTTTGTATATCACCTAATGTAGTCCAAAGACAAGAAATTCTTAGATTTGAAATTCCCATGTATGCAGGAATTGTCAGGTGGCGGCAGAATAGGAGTTGAATATTTGGTATTGGCAAACATCCTATCAAAATGGGAAAATTTTGTTTATTTGCTAAAAGAAACTTAAATTTTTATTTTTATCAAATAGTGTGAAAATATTATTAAAGCAGTGTTTAACAATCACTTTTTGTTTAAATAATCTCATATTTGTATATTGTGGAAATTTTCTTTTTTTAAAATTTTTCAATCTACCCTCAACATAACATTTTTTGCTGTCAAAGCTGTGTTCGTAATGTCTTTGAGACGTCAAAGAGGAATATACTCTCGATTTTGATTGATTGCAACTCATTTTTGTTTACATTCATTTGAATTGCAATTCTTTTTTTCTAATTCAATTCAAATGAATTGGAAATGAATTGCAATTCACTTTGACAAATTCATTTGAATTAGAAACGAATTGCAACTCATTCTACAAATTCATTTGAATTGGAAATGAATTGAAATTCATTTTTGACTAATTCGTTCAAATTTCATTCAATTCTGTTTTGTTGTGAAAAGAGTTATTTCAAAATTTAGCTAATTCGTAACGAATTAAAATGATTCACGAAACGAATGAACATACGTACATACATACATACATTTTATATATTTATAATAAGTACAACTCCTTCTGGAGATACCATATTTGTACCAGGTACCTCCAGAATTGCCTTACTAATTGGACCTTCCATATTAATCTTCCATTGAAGTAAAATAGAAGTAACCAAAAAACACGATATTTTCATCTTTTTTAGGCTTTCGCGTTTTTAGTTTTTCTTTAATAGCCCGTCAAAACAAATCTATGTTGATATTTTTTAAATCGGTTCAGCCAAAGACTCTACATCTAAATATAAATTTAGTGTCTTTGGTTCAGAGGTTTAGTCACAAACATACATAAACTTGATTTTAGAATATTAATGTGGGTAGTTATTTTATTTATAATATTATATATGATATTTGAATATTTTTTGAATGACATTAGAATTTTATACACCTTATTTAATAAATTAATTTATATAATACATTATTTATATTTACACTTTATTTTGCCGACAAAATCAAAATATTTACTAAATTTACTTTCATTTACCTATAAAAAAAAGTGTTCATTAAACGTTTAACATTAAGAAAATTGACACAATTATGAAATTGCGTGTCAGGAATTCTTTGTATTTATACATGTTCCAACAACTACAAATTTTTTGTTATTATTTTTGTTATATGCCTAAATACCAATATAATATCCAAGACTTGGACAGGTCATTTATTTTTTGCAGATGCTATAAAACCTCTAATGGCTAAAACAAAAATTCATAGCTTTAAATAAATTGTATGTTTAACTACTAGTTAAAAATTATGTATAAGGGATTATGTATAAGGGATTGTATTATAAAGTAAAGGGCATACTAATTTAAGTTTAACCACTATATATTTTACATTCGCCTTAGAAAATTAAAAAACTTCGAACACATTGAAGATTCATTGCCGTACATAGAAAAAAATAGAAATGAACTTCAATTACGAAATTGTTTCGATTAATTAAATTTTTAATTGATTTTGCTCCAATCACCAAAATGATAATATTAGTTAACCGAAAATAATTGATTTTCGTATAAATTTACATAATTTTTTTAATCAAATTAATTAGAATTATGATTGAATATTTGCTTAAAATCAACTTAATTAAATCCTTCCATCAATAAAAACGCATTCATTTTATTATAACTTATCATTTATTAAATCTTTAAAAATATTTACATAATGCAATGTAAGTAAAATTAAACGAAATAAATAATGAAACTCCAAATTTGATTGGTGGAAAGGAAACTTGGTATGCAGTTTCATCTTAGCGTTATGAACATTTTGTTAAAATTACCCATAATTTATAAGTAATATTTTTGAAACCTTTGAACTCGTTCCAATAAAGATTTTCATATAATCCTATCAAACGAGATACCAATAAAAACATTAAAGTATATGACAGATGTCTGCACAAATCGTCAAAAACAATCAATATGAAATGATCTTTTATATACAAATAATCTTTCATAGAACGGCTTTGACACAAATTTGAATGTTGAAATTATATATAGCCACCGGCACCAATGTCGGAAATATATACAAAAGCATCGAAACGATTAAAAACTCTCATTATATATTTAAAATTCGAACTTACCAAATAATTATATATTAAACGTGTCTCCGAAAACTAAGCAAGTCCTTACAACATGTTTAAATATACAGTTTTTAAACGATAGAATGAGCCCAAATAGTTAAAATGGTTGAAAATTTATCTTACGTAATTTTATTTATTTTAAGTTATTTTATTTTACATACAATTAAAAACAAATGTAAAAACATATTATATACTAAAATAACCATACATGCTGAAAATTTGCAACTTCCAATGAGTCAAAATTATAAGGTCAGTCTATTTTTTCCACTAAAATTACAATTTGGCAATTTATTCCTGGACAATCTTTATTTATTGATTATTGATTTATAGAAGTGATTATGAAGTGAATTATTTGAATTACAGATTTTAAATTTCTACTTTTACATATCCCACTGATCCAAATAAAAGAAAATTAACATTTATAACGGGAAAACGTTCTATATATAACATTCTATATATATATATATATATATATATATATATATATATAAGTTGGTAACTATTGCTGCTATTCCAGACTATCCATTTTAGTAAAAAGAGATTCCGAAAGTGGGTTCAAATATGAAAAACATATCCTTAATTCCTAGGAAATTTTCGCAAAATTTAACCTTTTTAAAAATGCATGGATTCCTCTATTAAATCTCTTTTATAACCTTTTTTATCTAAAGAAAAAACGAAATTCTTAGTGACAATTTAGGCATTTTCTCATCAAGAAGAATTCTCGAAATTGCTATCTGGTACCATTTATCTGACATGACGTTTTCGAGTTAATCTCAAATGAGAGCCACTCTAAATTTCTTTCAATAAAATTAATAATCCTAAATATCAGCGATACTTTCTAACCACTTTTTTTACCAAATCTGGGTGCACAAATGCTAAAACATCTAATTTTTTTTGCCAGAAAAGAGTAAAAACTATTGGTAGTAGATACACTGAGGCATGGTTTGAGTGTCTGTTATGCAGCAATCTAAACGTTTTCCGATTCTCGATATTAATTTTATTTTACTTCATTTTATTTAAATCATTTTTGGATTAATTATGCACTTTTATCTTGGAAACTGATCGTATAATTCAGTGGGATTGGTAGAAGTGAATATTTTTAAAACCGGACTTCTGGAATTAAAATAATTCACTTCCTAATCATTTATGTAAATCAATAAATACAAATGTTCAAGGAATAAGTTTCCAAAAATCTGATTTTAATTGAAAAAACAGGACTGACCTTATACTTTTGACTTATTGGAAAATGCACATTTTCAGCGTTTTTGTCTATAAAAAGATCAAATGTCAAATAAATGATACCAAATAGTGCATGTAGGAACACATTTTAGTAATAAGTATTTTAGCTGGCAGTACCACTAATTATTTTTAGTTTTTTTTTTTTAGTTTTTATTTATTTAATTTCCAATGAGATTACATACATATTATTCTTAGAGCTATTTACAATAAAATGTCTTTCATAATAACTCTATAATAAAACCTTGCAAACGTATTAAAAAAATAACTTATATTTAAATCACACATTAGCTAGTACACAATTTATCGCTTAAAGTCTTTATTAAGAAAATCGTTTGCAGTCAAATAAACCATTTTTTCTTCATGCAGACAACCCTTCTCAGTTTCTCTCTCATTTATATTGTCAGTGTTGTGAATGGTTAGAATAAATTCCATGTTAACTCTTTTATTCCATTACTATTTTTGATGATCTAGTACGTTTTTGATTATTTATTTAGCTTATGTAAATATGATTATGTGTAAATGAAATACTTTTATTTAATTTCTGTTGGTTGTAATTATAAATATCAGAATAACGAATATTCTGTGATAAAATCAATATCACTATTTCATATTTGATTTCGTTTATATTATATTTGTTTGTATTTTTCCTGTAAAAATGTATATTTTTTAACCTGGAGTTGATACATTGGATTAATGGCACCTTAATCTAAGACGAGTACATATTAATGTACTATTTGAAATTACGTGGAAACATCAAACAACTAAAAAGTCGAAGCAGTCGAAATGTTGATATTTTAATCCAAAACAGGAAAAGTAGACCTTTTCCTGTTTATGTTTATGATTTTATTACAAAATAGCTTAAATTGAACATATGTGCAGAAAATATTATCCTGTACCGGAATTCAGTTCATACGTTTTTATATACTAGTAGCTACATCGGGGCATTTTTTTAATTTTGCAACGAATCTTAATAACCTTTTGATACTTTGTAAAAAATTTTACGCATTAATACACAGTCAAATAAACCATTTTTTCTTCATGCAGACAACCCTTCTCAGTTTCTCTCTCATTTATATTGTCAGTGTTGTGAATGGTTAGAATAAATTCCATGTTAACTCTTTTATTCCATTACTATTTTTGATGATCTATTACGTTTTTGATTATTTATTTAGCTTATGTAAATATGATTATGTGTAAATGAAATACTTTTATTTAATTTCTGTTGGTTGTAATTATAAATATCAGAATAACGAATATTCTGTGATAAAATCAATATCACTATTTCATATTTGATTTCGTTTATATTATATTTGTTTGTATTTTTCCTGTAAAAATGTATATTTTTTAACCTGGAGTTGATACATTGGATTAATGGCACCTTAATCTAAGACGAGTACATATTAATGTACTATTTGAAATTACGTGGAAACATCAAACAACTAAAAAGTCGAAGCAGTCGAAATGTTGATATTTTAATCCAAAACAGGAAAAGTAGACCTTTTCCTGTTTATGTTTATGATTTTATTACAAAATAGCTTAAATTGAACATATGTGCAGAAAATATTATCCTGTACCGGAATTCAGTTCATACGTTTTTATATACTAGTAGCTACATCGGGGCATTTTTTTAATTTTGCAACGAATCTTAATAACCTTTTGATACTTTGTAAAAAATTTTACGCATTAATACACAATTTTTTTATTTTTTTGTTTGTTTTTGAGATGGTTGACAATGGTTTCCTAAAGGTGCATTAAGTGAATCATTGTTTTTGAATACAATTTTAAGGAGTTTTGCTTAACAATGGTTAGTAAAACTGTATTAAGTTTTTTTGAATACGGCTTTTCAATACGGTTTTTTTAATACTAAATTAAAAACATTCCTCTTAATATGGCTTGGATCTACTGAAAAATCAATATCTGAATAAAAACTGTTAAATTGACTGCATATACATACGTCTCATGGGATCAAAGTTGGCACAATTGGTTGGTTGATTTTTAAAGGAGTATAATTTCTAGTTGGACGATTTAGGACAATGAGTTCAATATTACGGAGCAGAAACTCGCTATTAATTGAACCATTTACTAAATTAATTACAAATGAAATATTCACATGTTTTCTCCTATTTTCAAGAGAAGGGAGATCAATAAGCTGTAATCGACTTTCCTATAATGGTAAATTAATATTAGGATTCCATGGAAGATTACGAAGATAAAATAAGAATAATTGTGTCTGGACCGATTCAATTTTCTTTATATGAACTTCGTGTTGAGGATCCCAGACCACGGAGGCATATTCCAGGATTGGTCTTACAAGAGATGTGAATAATTGCTCGGAAATGTAAGGATCATTAAATACTTTTTCCCAGGGCCGTGCTAACGGTTTGTGAAATGTAGGAATTAAAGAATAATTTACAATCAAGCAATACACCGACTAGTTCAGGTTGATATTAATTTATTGTGTATCTCCAGTAGGGTGTCCAAAATTCGTTTTTGCGAGCTACATTTAAACGTATCTAAAATTTGAAAGGGTATATCATTTAGAACATCTTGACCAAATTTCAACTTCTTGTGATGATTGGAACAGGATGCTACAGATACATTTATTTTGAAGATCCTAGAACAGATCTTTAATTTTATTTATATAAACATCAAATGATAGTTAGAGAATATCCATATTTTTAATTTTTTAAAAAAAGTTAATAGGAAGGTTAGAAACGTAATTTTAGTAAAAAGAACTCTACAAAAAATTACGAAGAAATAAAAATAAAACTTTTCTAACGAATTTTTAATAAAATGTCCTCTTTTTATGTTCCATTAACCTTTTATAAAAAAAAAAACTACGAAATATGGATATAATAATTTTCTATTAGCTATAGTTTGATGTATATTTCATTAATTTTGATGAGAACAAATTTTTAAAAAAGATTTGTTCAGGAATCATCAAATTAAATGCCGTGCAGCATTCTGTTCCAATTATCGTAGGTAGTTGAAAAATGTTCTTTCATAATTTGAGGTAGGTTTAAATGTGCGATACACTTTGGTTTTCTTAATACGATGTTGGATCACTATAAACTACAGAGTAATGGAGTTCTTCTGCAGAACATCATGTGTTTACACTTTCTTAAATTCAGATCCATTAGATTCGTTATACACCAATCATAAAGATTGTTAAGATCTGATTAGATTAAGGAACATTGATAGGAATAGTTAAAGCTATGGAAAAGTTTTTCATGAACAGTATATATTAATGTTCTGCATTTTTTAATGCAACTGATAAATCATTTACAAATATTAGGAATAATAAGGGATGACTACCTTGCGGAACACCAGATAAAACAGGAATGATTTCGATATACATTCTCTAAATACATATCTAAAAAATAAATACATTGGTATTTATTTTTTATATATGTAGAAATCCATTTAAAGAAAGCAGGAGAAAATCTGATTTTATATGATTTAAACAATAGGAGATCGTGATTTATTTTATTGAAAGCTTTACTGAAATCTATATATATTTTGTCTGCCTGTAAACCGGAATAAAATGCAGTTATAACTGAGGTTGTGAACTCCAAAAGGTTTGTAGTAGTGGAGCATCCTTTTCTAAATCCATTCTGAAATGGGAAAAGATAACAAACAACTTAATTCAAAAGGATTTAACTAACAAGTTTTTCGAAAGGTTTTGGAATAAAATTTATTTTAGCAAAAAATGTTGGATTTAAACAAAAGTATGGTATAAGATTTTCCCCAAACTTCATTAAAATAACCACTAAATATTAATGTGTTGAATAAGATAATTTAAACATTTTATGAGAACATAACTTGGAATACCGTCAGGTCCACATTTATCAGAATATTTTAGATTCTGTACTGCTATCATTACCATCGATTTATCTAATGTTGGACCAATAAATTAGAGTTGCATCAGGAATTGAAAAGTTGATGTAATTTTTTATCAGATTTGCGGATGAGAGGATTGTTTGAGGATTCTCTATCTTCAAATTTATTATGGACGGATATCCAGATACTCGACGTTTTGAATTTACAAACTGGCAAAATATTTTGGATTTTTTTAAAGTTTATTTTCACCTTAAAAATGTAATTATTGTAACATTGGATATTTTCTAAATTGTAAACTGATCTTAATATTTAATATCTCAAATAATCAATAGATAAACCGGACTTTTTATATTTTCTATAATGTTTGTTTTCCAATATTTTCAAGCTATTGAGTCGTTTTGTATTCTGAGGCGGTCCATCTGCAATTCTTTTTCTCGTCATTGGAATTGATTCCTTGAAACATTTAAATAAGCCATCATAAAATTTATTTAAAATTATATCAATATTATGAGGAAATACTTTATTATAAGGAATATATTCAAACCAATTTTCAAAACAAGGTAGGTGATTTGATTTGGAATAGTCAGATTTATTAAAATCAAAAACAATCTAATCATTTACATTGGATTGTAATGATAGTTCTGTTTCAACGTATATGCTTATTTCTAGAGTGGGGTGATACCCATCTTCAGGTGTTTATAATGGATTAATGCGAAAAATATTAAATTCTTCACGTTGATCAACAAGTACAAGATCAAGTAATTTGCCAAGCTTGTTTACTATGTTATTTATTTGGAAGAGTCCTAAATCTGCCATAGCATCCAGTAATTTAATGGATGTTTCCGATCTTATTGATGGGCACCATTTTATGTTTGGAATATTAAAATCATCAAGAACAATGATGATGGATTGAATTGTCACAAATTTTATCACATTTGCATGTTGTTCATAAATTTGAATGTTTGATGCAGGAGAAATATAAGAGAAAGTTATAAAAATTGTTCTAAATTTGTTTTTTTTTACATACATGCAAGTAAAAAATGAACTTAAAGCAAGGTAGAATATTAAAACCTTTATAAAAAATTTTGTAAAATATTAAAAAATTAGACAACATAAATAAGAAAGTTTTATTCGATCACATCTGACCTTTTGATACCCTACGCCTTATAAGAGAGCTGAGGCAAGTTATGATTAGAAACTTTTAACATCAAGTATGTATTAAAATTTAATTTTGTATTGTACTTTCAAATTTATAAGTATTTTTTTTTTGCCTTCTCTCTGCATCAAAAAATTGGTATTGTCATAACATAGAAGTAGTTTAGTAACTACTTATTTATAACCCGGTATGTGTTTATTTTTTTGTGTTTTTTTTTTTTTTTTTTTGACATAAATTTGCTAATAAGTACCAAATTTGTCAAATAATTGGAAAAAAAATATGGCGTGTCTAAACCATTATCGTTAAATTTATTTTATTTAATCCCTTTCGTGTTTATGTCTTTTTTTATTTTGTTAAAAGCGAATAAAATCCACGTTACTTATTATAGCAATTGATTTGTTTGAAAGAGATAAAGAATCCATTTTATTTTATTATGAAATACATACCATGAGATTGGTCAATGAAGGTCATTGACAAAAAATCATAAAATGTTAATTATTGAATACAGTTGGATTTAAATGGTTAAAGGATAAAAGTTTATGTTATTTCTATATGGGAACATCTCTTTATTTTTTAATTTTTAAGGTCGAAATCGAATACTTGTTTAAAGGAAAATTAATTAAATTAAATGCAAAATTAATATACAAAATTATACTATTTAGTAAAATATGTACAAAATTATGGTCTTAAGTATAGAATATGCAAAAATATAACATTTAAATTACTAAAATAAGGATTTTCTATGAAAATATGTCAATATAAAATTTTCCAAAAATATGCTGTTAAGACCAAAATATACAAAAACATGCTGAACCAAATCGATGAAAAAATTCTTAAAATTATCTGAAATGGATAAATAACTAACAGTTTGGTTTATTTAAAGCCCAGGAAAAATATGATTTTCCATATTTTTTGTTGCTCTGGTAATCAACAAAGTAAACATTGGTTTTTTTATTTTAATTAAATTTTTACATTTATTTTAAAAATTTTCTTAAGTTATATTAGAATATTATATTAAAAATAAAAAAAAAAATGCCAAAATGGTTGCCGTAAAAACACTCTTTTCCCTGCAATGAAATATAGTGATTGCAATTGCTTTTATTATTGAGTGAACTTTATTTGAAAAACAAAATTTGGTCGCTACAATAACAGTTTTTTATTAGTTTAATAATAAAATTGTTAGCGCAATATATTTGTTTAAGAAACATTTTATTGTTGTTAAAATCCTAATTACAAAAAAAAAAAAAAAAAAAACAATTTTCAATAGACAAAAATATTATTATGCTTGTAATTATAATTTAATAATATTATTTTCAGTTTTATCGACCACCACAAAAATTTGCAGTATTTTATTATAACGCCATTTTTATATCAGTTTATTGTCTTCAATATATGGAATCGGTCACATGCCGGCGATTAAAAATTTTATTGCAAAAATATACTGTACATATATTATTAAAATTTTATATAATTTACAAAATAAATATTAAATTATATAAAACGTTTACATTAGTGTTTTATAATAAAGTACATGTACATATATTCGCAGTGGAAAAAAACATAAAAATAAAAAAGTGCAAACTTGCAATAACAATATTGAAACAAATGTTAATTTATAAAAATAAAGTGTATAATAAAAACGAACTAGAAACTGTAATTTATTAAATTCTTTTAATAAATTGTAAAATACATTAACTTTATTATTTTTCTAGTAATAACAACGCAAGATGAAAATCGGTTTCTGTTCATTTAGTGGATACAAAATTTACTCCATCCATGGAAAGACCTTCACTTTGTAACGTGGTTTTGTCGTCGGCTGAGGTAGTTCAGTTGTGTCCAGGGTCGACTTACGGGATCCACGAACCTTAAGTGAGAACACAATTTGTTTACCCTTTCCGGGGTTCGAATATACAGTATATCTTTATTTAATAATTCAATGTTTCGGTTATCGGTAGTATTTATAAATATTTTGTGTTAGATAAATTACTAGCAGCACGATGATACGCAGGAATTCAGTCGGGTACTTCTCAGGTGAATCGGGTTTATTACTGGTAGATGCTAGATCGGAGATTCGGCGACACGATGATACGCAGGGATTCAGTCGGGTACTTCTCGGGTGAATCGGGTTCTATTACTGGTAGATGCTGGATCGAAGATTCGGTTCCCTCGGGTATTATGCAGCACGCCGGATCGTTTATGATACTTAAAGATATCTTACGAATACTAATTTAAATAATACAATTCCTTAAATCTAGGTTACAAATTCAGACTTAATCTAAGAGAAACAGTCAGCCGAAGCCGCTGTACCAAAACAGTCAGCCGAAGCCGCTGTACCAAAACAGTCAGCCGAAGCCGCTGTGCCAAAACAGTCAGCCGAAGCCGCTGTGCCAAAACAGTCAGCCGAAGCCGCTGTGCCAAAACAGTCAGCCGAAGCCGCTGTGCCAAAACAGTCAGCCGAAGCCGCTGTGCCAAAACAGTCAGCCGAAGCCGCTGTGCCAAAACAGTCAGCCGAAGCCGCTGTTCCAAAACAGTCAACCGAGGTTGCCGTGCCGAAACAGTTAACCGAACTTGCTGTGCCGAACCCGACAACTGCAGTCGCTGTGCCAAAACAGTCAGCCGAAGCCGCTGTGACCGAAACAGTCAACCGAAGTCGCTGTGCAAGGTATCGCCCTGACGCTCGGAATTGCCCCGAGTATCAGAGAGATAGTGACTGATTTCACAATATCAGGTGCCTTGGGAACAAGGCAGATTATATCGTAAGATCAGCTGTCTTAGTTTTTGGCAAATTCTAGAGCGCTCGAATCGCAACTACCTCAACCAACCTTAGAATACTTATGTGAAAAATGAAACAAACTAAATGAGAATTATTAATTCCCTCTAACATATGAGGTTGGTAGCTAAAGTAAATACGTTAATGTGTTGGTGTAAACAAATGTAGTTACAGAAGAGCAAAGGATTGAAATGTTAATGGGGTGCAGATATATAAAAGAATATAATAATAAATATAAGTATTATAGGTATGTAACAAAGTTTAAATAGCTGTTACTTTTAACTTTGTTACAACTTTCTTGGACAAGAGATGTGAACGCACATACTTGATGAAGTGTAATTCCCGTAATTTTGTCGGACCTTCGTAAGCACCGTAAGAATATCGAGGAAGAAACCACCAAGAAGTGTACCCGCATAACACTGAAATTCCAATGTGCTATTGTTGTTGAAATTTTCTAGCATAACAATAATATAGTTGTAGCATACCATATTTTTATTATTCCACAACCATATTATGTTGTCCCACAACTATAATTTATTTGTGTTGTAACCATATTCTGGTTATGCCATGAACATATTGAAAAGTTTTTGTTAAATTATTTAGCCATATTATGTTGCTACATTCAAATAAAATATAATGTTGCAACAACAATAAAATAACAACACTGTTCGATTATGGTTCCTCCAACCATATATTTTCTCTGCGTACGTGTATCAAAATTTTATTTACACATACAACCATATAAGATACTTTTTATAATTACAATTCTATTTTAACCATATTTGCTAGGTAATGTTGGTGCAAATTCGTAAATTTTGAGAAAAAATCGTCAAAATCGTAATAACACAGGTGGACCGAAAACTCCTCCCTTAAACAAGAATAGGTGGACTATATAGAATTTGACCTACTAAACACAAATCTGCTTTCAGTTTTTTTCCATTAGGTCGTGAATTTTTTTATGGGCATGTCTAATATCTCCCCCCTAATAAGTATAACTCGAGAATGGGTTGTCTGATTTAGACAATTGAAAATTGTCTTTAAGTCACCTTAACATTATTTTTTTTATCTACAGCTTCGGAGTTATTCAGAAATTAGTGTCATGCAAAATTGAAATTTTTTTCCTGAGAATTTCATTTAAGAAAAAATGCAAAAATGTTTATCATAAAGCTGGTAACACTATATGTGAAATAAGCCAGGTAATATCCAAATTGATGCACAAATCTCGATTTTATTTACATTTGAGTGAAAATACCCATGTATACCTAGAATTCAGCAAAGATAAACTGGTGGGGAAAAAAAATCACTACTTGCATAACTCGAGAACGGTTTGTCGAATTTAGACAAATGGAGTACAATGCGGATCAAAATTGTCTTCAAGTCGTCTTTACATAATTTTTTTAACTGATAAATAAATAACTTCAGAGTTATTTAAAAATTATTATCGGAAATTTTTTGTTCATGCCAAATTGAAGATTTTTTTTAAAGTTCTATTAAGAAATAAAAATGGCAAAAATGCTCAGTTTTTTGTACTTTGACATAAGTTTGGTAAATAAAAAAAGCCATATATCATCAAAATTGATGCACAAGTCTTGATTTTATTCACAATTAAGTGAAAATACATACGCCTACAATTAAGAGCGCTATTCTGCTGATAGTGGTTTCTCACGCAGGCGCGCGGTCCATATAAAAAGAGTTGAAACAAATTCAACTTTGACGCGCGGCCACATCTCCCAGCGTTGCCAGATTAAATTTATGACAATGTTTTAAAAATTTCTTTTGTAGATTTTTGTAAACAAATGATAGATTTTTAAACTGCCGCACGTCGCCACGTACATTGGTCTTTCATTATTACAGGAGTATATTTCACCATAACTCAAGAACCGTTTGTAAGCTTTAGAAAAACGAAACAGTAAAACATGCAAACAAAAATTGTCTTCAAGCTATCTGTCATTATTTTTTTATTCGCTCAATATTTTCGGAGTTACTCGAAAATTAGTGGCAAAAAAATAATAATAAATTTTTCATGAAAGATTTGAAAAGTTTTGCTCCCTAACTCTGAAAATCTTGAGCGGATAAAAAAATAATGTTAAGATAGCTAGAAGATAATTTTAATCGACATCTGTTGGAGTTTTATTTATCTAAATTCGTCAAACCGTTCCCGAGTGATCATAAGATAAAAATAACACGTGATAGAAAGAAAGTAAAAGCAGATTCTTGCTAAGCGCAACAAATTCCACCTAGTCCACCCATTTTTGTTTAAGGAGAATTTTTTTTGCCCACTATGTGTTCACGTAATAGTAGGTATATATGGGTATTTTAACCAAGATTTGCGAATCAATTTTGATTATACAAGTACAGGGCTTATTTTATTTATAGTATTATCAACTTTATGTTAAAGCTAAAAATTTCTTTCGTTTTAATATCTTAAAAAAACTTTTAAAGAAAAATAATGTTAAGTTAAATTTTCATCTGCATCTTCTGATGTTTCATTTATCTAAATCGTGCCAATAGTTCCTGAGTTATGATGAAATGTATTCGTGTAATTGCATTATTAATGGGGAAATATTAGACATACCCGTAAAAAAATCAAGACCTCGTAATTCAGCACGTCAAATTCCATCTAGCTCGCCTCTTTTTGGTTAAAGTACGATGAAAAAATATTTTTTTTTTTGCTGATCAGTGCACAGTGGGCAGAATAAAAAATTTTTGGAAATAAATCTGTTACTTCCAATCAGCTTGTTGGATTTACATAAAGTTCCACATATGCGTAGCACATTAGCACATTAGCGAAAATAGGGTACCTCTGACACGGAAAACTTTTAAACATTTGGCAATTTTTTTTGTTTTCTATCCGATTTCAAATATTTTTACATCTTTTTAAAGCCTTCGATAAGGTCTATAAAAACTTGCTTGGTTGGTTGGTTTACGTGGTAGCCCGTAACCTTACGGGCAATCAATTAGACTCGTTAGAATCCGTTTTGATGGAACCACACTACTCGCCAGGTGAATGAGTTGTATTGAGTCTGTAATGAGATAGAAATGTAGGGAAGAACAATGAGAACATAAATTAATTAGATTCAGCCTGTAGCATTGAGATATTTAATGATGTCACTGAGTGCCCTCCCAGAAATTTATGTCTGCTTGCGTTCAAGGCTGGGCATTCACATAGAAGATGAAAAAATGTCTCCTCCTTCCCGCGATTGCCACAACTACGACAGTATTCATTGTAAGGGAGACCAAGTCTGCATGCATGTTTTCCGATCGTCCAGTGATCTGTAAACAATGCTATTAGTCTCGAGATGTCTTTGCGTTTGTAGCCAATGAGTTGCATTGAAAACTTCCTTACTTGTGCTATTTATAACTTATAATTTAGTTCTGCATTTGAAATTCTTGGTCCAGTTTCTTCCATATATATCCAGTATTTCCTATCTACAAACCAATCTGTGCAGTGTAATAGATTGGTTTGCATAAATCTTTTCTATAAATGAACCATTCACTTTGAATATTTTGAGAGGATTTTTATTTTCATTATTATTTAAATACAACAAAAAGATAAATATGAATTTTCTTTTAAAAAAGTCGTCAAATTTATGTCAAAAATCTTCAAGTTGTCAACAGCCTATTTTTAGAACCAAAATTGTCGAAATGACGATAAATCGTTAAATCTGGCAACAGTAGTTTTAACCTTTCATTAAAAAGTCGAGTTAAAAATAAAAAAGTATGCATAGATTTTTTTAATTTTTATTTGTATTAAATTT
Source organism: Protocalliphora azurea (assembly GCA_932274085.1). Lineage (NCBI taxonomy): Eukaryota > Metazoa > Arthropoda > Insecta > Diptera > Calliphoridae > Protocalliphora > Protocalliphora azurea. The sequence continues at coordinate 48,242,215 of OW026521.1, read as the reverse complement.
TGTAATCAATTTATATCATTTAATCAAAAAAATTATTAGAAAGATATTAATGGATAAAAAGATGAAAATGTAGTTTCTAGTATTGGGTAATGTCAAAAAATTACGACACAACTACAGTTTTAAAAATTTTACATTTTAGATTCTTTTTTTTTAATTTAGGGCGTACATTAAACCAGTCATCGTGAATTTTGTGGCTTATGAATCAGTTCCATATCGTTTATGGATCATATTTTATGGATCTCTATATTTGAACACCTCGACCATTTTTGTCAAAAATTAACAAAGTTTAAGGTTAAATAACTCTTATGTGCATTATTTGAATTTAACAAAAATGGTGTAAATGAAAGGGACTGATATTCCTCTTTATCAAAAAATCATAAAGGTCACACACCTTCTGGCGTAAGAACCACTAAAATAAACAAATATCCTTTATCCTAGGATATTATGAAAAAGGGTATTTTAATTTTCATTATTTTTTACATGATGTTTACAATCAATTTTTCGTTATAATGTAAAAATTTTAAAATGCGATAGCAATGGTATCAGGAATTATAACAGTTTGTCTATAGCAGTTAGTTGACTAAACTTTAATCTTAGTACGAAAGCAATATGAAAGTATTAAAATAAGCAGTGTTGGTCAAGATCGACGACAAAATACCCTACATGCTTGTGTATTTTATTTTATTTCGATATTGAGATTTATGCACGTCAAGATATTTTTCGGGAATGTGAATTATATATATATATATATATATATATATATATATATATAACAATTAATTTTTAAAGATAATTTGCTCAAACTTGATACATGATGTTAAAGGCAAAATCTGCAGTTGATCATGATCGGTCCATTATGTCTCGTATACTCCATACAACTTTTCCCCCCGAAAACAGTTGTTTAATTTATATAAATTTCAGTACATATAAGTTTTGTACAACTATAGATAGCTTCACTAAATTTCATAATGATTGGTCCATAATTGACCATGGCCACCATATAATTTACATTCCCGAAAAATATCTTGACGTGCATAAATCTCAATATCGAAATAAAATTTTACATAAATAATGTTTATATAGGCATAAATTATTGTAATGAATTTCATAAAGGTCCTTCCATAATTGACCGTAGGTTCCATATAAGGCCCACTCTCGATAATCACTTTAGTTTCCCATACACAAGCATGTAGGGTATTTTGTCGTCGATCTTGACCAACACTTATTTTATCCTTTCATATTTGTTTTTTGTACTATATATATATATATATAGAACAATTTTTCGGGATCAGGAATGTGCTACATTGCGACTAACTTTAATAAATAATGACTGGTTTTATTAAAATTTTTATTAAGTATATCAATACCCATATTGTTATCTAATAAAAAATATGTTAGTAAAGACAAATTGTTGTAACTTCTGATCCTATAGAGATCCCATTTTGATATTTCTACACTATAACGAAAAATCGATTTTAAACATTGTATAAAAAATAATGAAAATTAAAAGATCCTTTTCCAAGATATCCAAGGATAAATGATATTTTTTCATTTCTTTGGTCTTTGCGCTAGTAAAATATTCATTAGTTATGACTTCATGATAAAAAAGAATCTCATTCCTTTCAATTACACCAAGTTTGTTGAAATCTGATAATGCACATAAAAGTTATTCAAATTTGTATTTTGTTCATGTTTGATAAAAAAGCAACTCGAACCTTTTTTGTCATAGAATATGAACCGTTATCGATATGATTACGGTTTTGGGTAAGCGAAATCCCGGGATTTCACAGCAAAATGTTTTTTTAATTTTTAGGGGAAAACGGGAAATTTAATATTAATTTAATGCGAGTATGTAGTTTTAAAATATTGTAGCAAAAATATTACTATTTTTTACGCCTCAATGAAATTTTTACGCCTCAATGAAAATTTTACGCCTCAATGAAATCAATGAAACACACTACTTACTAAAGACATTTTTAGATGTTAATACTAAGATTTGTCAAAAATTTGATACAAAATCGATATTTTAAGTTAACCAAAAACATTTAATTTTCATAGGTATTTTTTCTACATTATCAAAAATAATATTATACAAAAGTTTTCTTACAAAATATATATATATATATATATATATATATATATATATATAAAGTAAAAATATCGAAAGAAAAAAAAACCTACATTAAATATAAAATCATTTTATTACCGTCTGAAATATTCTCTATCGAAACTTTTGACGATGTAATAAAATAAGAAATATTTTATTTTTCAAAAGTATTAATACTTCTCGTCATAGAATGTCTTAAGGATTTAATGTAATTTCAAAACAGTTTTACTTTTGGCAAATTAAGTTTTTGATTTTTTAATTGTATTATTGGTTTATGGAAATGAATATTAGATAAGTTGAGCTTCGAAAGTATTTAATATTATAAAAAAGTTATTAAGTTGAGAGTTTTTGCACTAAAAATACAACATGTTTCAGTTCTTTTCAAACACATGTCTTATACCAGTAATGAATCTGTGAAGAAATATATATAAATGTTAAAGCCTCAAAACTTAACTGAGGATTTTAAAACGATTAAGATAACCAATTTTAAATATTTTCCAAAATTAGAAAGAATTAATTAATAATGTAAGATAATGATAAAATGGAAATGAAATGAAAAGAAAACTATTTGTATTGAAACTTACAAATAATTCCATAGATTGTGGTATATTTTCTTTAAGTTTTGGCATGGAAGACTAATTAACTTAAAAATCTAATATACAGTTTTTAATATAACTTACAATGGGTACTTATTTTATTTGTATGAAATATTTAAAACTGTTTAAATCTTGAAGGATTCATCATACTTTAATATTATTTTATTTTTTGTTAAATAATAATTTTTAATAAAGTTATTTAATGTTCTTTGTAAGAAATCAGTGCATGAAAAAATCAATTTAAATTAAATCCCGTTTCCCGGGAAAGGAAATATCACGGGAAATTCCAAACCCTGGATATGATGCATGGTAATATGCCATATAAAGCACAAAGAAGAGTAGATTATATGTGCCGATTTTTGAAATGACCTTATTATAAAATATTTTTATTTTTTATAAAAAAACGTATTACTAAATGTTTAAATTGCATTAAATGCTAAATCATTATTATTTTTAAACGGCATACTTTGGTGTAAGTCATAATAAGAGCTGCAAATTGGAGTATTGTTTCAAAGATTTTAATTAGCACCTTTGGAGTGCTTCGTCAGTGTTTGAAATATTAATGATGTCGCGTTTTCATCTCACGAACCCTTTTGATTTTTTTATGAAATTTAATTTTTGATTAACTACAATTAAATTGACAAACTTTTAAAACTTATTATGGCAAGAAACACCAATATAAAATACGTAAAATTTTAGAACATATTTAATGTAAATTTTTTTTCGCAGTATAATGATTTTAAAATTTTCAAAAGCCCTACAAAAAATTCTTCGGGTACTCGGATTTATAATAGATCATGCGTATTTGAGAAATTAGAAATTAATTAACTTTAATTAAATAAATTTCTATTTTAACTTACATGTTAGTGTATAAAATTAGAATTGCTGTATATTGATAAGAAAGTATTAATAGATACTTCACGATACACAGGTAATTTGCAAAAGAAGTAGAATGTACATTAGGGTACAACATTTTTTATAAAAAAAAACAAAAATAAAAAAATAATAATAAAATAAAAAATAGGATATCACGTCATAACCCATGTTGTATTATTTCCTTAATAACCACATAAAATAAAATTGTAAAATCATATTGGTCACACATTTTTTCAGCTTTTATTTAATCAGAAGATTTATAAAAGTCAGCATTTTAATCTTCAAATATAACGGAAAATTAATTTAAAATATATTTTAATAGTAATGTTGATTGAAACATTAATTCCACATTATATTTAACGAATAAAATTTTTAAAAATTATAAAAATAAACTATGAATTTTTGCGATATATATATATATATATATATATATATATATATAATATATATATAATATATGTATATATATATATATATATATATATATATATATATATATATATATATATATATATATGTTATAATTTTTTATGAAAAAAAAAGATATTTTACTGTAGACAGTGCCAGTAGCGATATATAATAATATGTTTTTAATAAAAATAATGCATTATATAAACAAATAAAAAAAAAAATCTTAAATGCAAAACATCAACGCGTTTGGTGCGGAAACTTTTTTTACGATTGCGAAAATTTAATACCGCATTTCTTAATATTTTTTCATGCCCTATAACTCCATGCCCTATGAATGTGATATTCGTAAAAATTGCAAAAAGTTATATACCCAATGTACATACTTTCTCGTAAACCAAGTTTTAGAGATTTTACAAAAAAAAAAAAAAAAATAAAATAATAATTTTTCAAAATTGACAAAGTTTGGATAGGGCATGCGGGCAAACCGTTGTTTAAAACTTCTCCGATTTTGCTTTACATGCATTTATGTTAAGATTTCTTTTTCTATATTCCAAAACAAAAAAAAAAAAAAAAAAAAAAAAATATATATATATATATATATATATATATATATTTTAACTCCGAAAAAGTGAGATTTTTTTAAAGTTTCAACTTCAGATTAATATAATTTTTTATAGGATAGATATATTCATATGAATCTTGCAGCGATATTATTAGTGGATATTTGCAAAAAAATTAGGACCCAAGTTTAAAAGACTTTAAATAAAGAGGCCAAAAATTAGGGTAATATTTACTTCGGCATAATATCTCTTAAACTAAAACAATGACTATCAATTTGTAATTTTTTAAAATTTAAATCGTTAATTAACTTTTGACGAATTTAAAAAAAAAAATACATTACTGAGGTGACCAACTTGGAAAGTCTACCCTCTACACCCGTTATCGGCTACGAATATGTTCTCCTCTAAATCAACTCGAACACACCTCAGCAAAGTGTCACATTTATCGAAATTGTACGACAAAAATACTAAAATAAAAGCTTTTTAATTGAAGTAATTTTTTTCGAATTTACTAGCAAACATATCATATATTAAGGGAAAAACTTTAACTGTATATATCTCAGTTAATACTACAGATATTGATGATTATTTTGGCATTTAATAATAAATGTATTTATATTATTTTATTATAATTTATTAGGTTAAAAATTTAATTTTAAAACTACTTTTTTTATTTAAAAAAAAAAATCCTAATGTTAAAAAATATATATTTTTTAGAAATTCAATTTTTAATGAACTAGAACTACTGCTACTTTTGCGACCTTTTAAAATATTTGAAAAAATGTGCGGTGCTTCATATTAGCAATTTGTTAAAAATTATTTAAAAATTTTGAGATATTAAAAAAAACTTTGTTATATAAATATATAGATTGGTGCGATTAGATCCAGTCACGACTATCTTTAAAATATTCTGTAAAAAATTTATAAAAATATGTCCGAAATTCATACAAAAAATTATTATTTTTTCAGTATGGGAGTAGCAATCATTCTACCCGCCCACTTTTAGTGGGAATGTTTACGTCTTTGTCTCTAACAGAATATACAATTTCAGTCCAATATCTACAAAACTGAATTTTTGTCGTTCTAAAACTGCCAAATGTGACACTGTGCAACGGCTCACAATTTACAGAATTTCCAAAAAAAAAAACGTTTTGGGACCACAGTGCGTTATAAGTATGCTATGCAAAAAAGCCACTATTTAGATTCATTCACGTTTTTTCTTTCCAAGTTTAGTTACTTCTTGTACTTGTAATGTAACACTACTCAGTGGCACACAGATTAAATATTTGATAGATTTATTTACAAAATATATAAAAAAAATAATATCCCGTTTACACCAAACAAAAATTTGTAATTTTTGGCTTCATTCGGTATTTGATTGAAAAACTATATTTTTCTTTATTTAGTTTTTCCATACAAATCAAAATCATTTTAATTTCAAGAAATTGAAAATTTTATTATTTCATTATATTTAAAAGCTCACTGTTTTGAAATCAACTGAGCACACTTTACAGTTTGAAGATATGAAGTTACTAATTTCATTTTTGTTTACCTTTTTTTACGTCGTAAATATTTCGATTTCCAACAACCTTTGAAAAAAATAAAAACACCTAAAAGCAAGTTTTCCAAGAAAAAAAAAAAAAAAATCTAATAAGTTAAAAAACCCTTAATATGACAGTCTATAGAGTTAAAAATTGTTTAGTAGGTCTAATATATATAATTAGACAAAATATTCATACTATTATAGATCACGGGTTCTCACAAGATCTTGCTTTGCGAATTCTTTGACTAAAAACAATATTAATAATTCCGCCACTGTTTTTGCTTCCGATATTTAATATTAAGAGATATGATTTATCTAATATTATTCTCTGCATCCATAAAAGATCAATTCTTTATTTTGATGGACAAAGGAGCGAAAAATAAAAATGTATGTTGATGAACATAGTTCTAATAGTTTTAGAGCTTCAAAGCCAACAAGCAGATAAACTTTGCTATATTTTAACTAAAATGATTTGAAATCTATTGATTCAAAATTTAATTTAACACATGAGTTACATTTTAATTCTTTTTGATATTTTTATTGAAAGGATTTTTTAAGGAAATTTTTGTTATAGTCAGCAAACTTCTCTGCGAAATAAAAGTTTGGAGTACTCAGCATTAAGAGATCGCACAATTCGATCAAATTTTAAGCATCATATTCCTCGGTTGAAATAGTTATAAAAAAGTTCTTGGCAAATGTATTTATAAAAAATAAAAGTAGAGTTTCATGTGAAAATTCGATAGTTTCATCGAAGTAAAGTGAATTATTTATCTTTTTAATTAATTGTTTTCCCTGCCACATCGGAAGGTTTTCTTTATATTGTGTCATTGGGCAGAATAATTTTCTTTATTGGATAATTGTTGCATTTATCAAACATAATGTTTTCAATTGAAGTAAAGCACGGATTCCTTAATTGTTTTTTTTTTTGCAGCTAGTGCTAGTTGATTCTTAAAAGAACTCACTTATAAAAAATAATTAATTTAATTTAAAATACGTCTCGATTAATTTTATTACTGCTCGTTTTTCGTTCTGGCAATGCTGTATTTTAATATTTAATTTTTGTATCACTCTGTATGACCAAATAATTTATTTAAAAAAAAAATCGTGAATACTCACCCTGTTGATTATTTTATGGTGAATATAAGAATGTTATGTAAAAAAAGAAAATAAAACAAGAATCAAACTACTATTTATCATGTGTTTCCGTGGTGTAGTGGTTATCACATCCGCCTAACACGCGGAAGGCCCCCGGTTCGATCCCGGGCGGAAACAGTAAATTTTTTTGTTATTTATTTATAATAACAGTTTATTTTAAATATAAATTGGTAACTATTTTAAATGTCACAAGTAGTCACGAGAAACAAATTAGTTTATTTTATTCTGTCAAGCCCATTTCAAAGTTAGAAATAATATTTCATTTGTTGAATCGTTCGTTATCGGGATGACTGAAAGACTTCTTTCTTTTTTTCATATTTCAATTACTGAAGTAGGTATAGAATATAAACAAATGAAAGATGTTTGTTTTGCCTATTGAATGGTTAAGCATTTTTTTCTTAATAATGTATTTTGATATTTTATTCAGCTGTTTTTAACAAGGACCGTTGTGATTATGAGTTTTAAAATAAAACTTAAAAGATAAAGATAATTTTTGATTTTTATTTCTTTTTTTTTTTTGCTAAACATTTCATGATTATTTTTGATTTTTATTTGTTCGCTCAACTTATAATGATTATTTTGTGGTTTTAATTTTATTGCACAAAGAATAAATCTTATTCCCAATTCTTAGTGAAAAATTAGGTTTTCTTTTTATAAACTTGATTTAACACAAAAATTCAGATTTTTTTAAAGAAAATTTTATTTTTTTTTCTAAAAATAAAAATTTTACTAAAAATCAAAATTTTTCCTAGAAATCAAACATTTTAATAAAAATTAAAATACTTTTAAAAAATCAAAATTTTACTGAAAACGAAATTTGTTTACAAAAAATCAAATAATTCACTAAAATCAAAATTTTTATTAAAAATCTTAATTTTTAGGAAAAATTGAAAAATTTAATATGAAAATTAAAATTTTTATTAAAAATCAAAATTTTTTACAAAGTCAAAATTTTTAGAAAAATATTTAGAGTTTTAGTAAAAATTTAGAATTTTAGTAAAAATTTTGATTTTTGAAAATGTCGAAAATTTATCCGCCCTCGTAGACCTTGTAGAAGGATTGCTCGATGGAGGCCTAGACATTTTTACCGTTGCCATATGCTTGTTTATAAAAAAAAACGACAATAATGAAAGCCATTGCAATGATTTTTATAGAAATATGTTAACTAATATGTTTATTAATTTTGTGTCAAGAAATTCTTTTTACTTTTATAAAACGGCTAAAGAATTTGGATTTAAAATTTAATATGGCAAGCGTTGGCATGTATAACTGCTTGGAGAACCTATCAAATATTAATTAATAGTTGGAATTTTATATATTTCATTCATATTTGATATTATGGTCTTGTATGGACTCTGTGCCGCATTATCACTCTTGGTCCCTATGTGCTTGAAGTCATTAGTTCAACATAACTTGAATTCTGGCTTGTTGTCATTTATAGACTTAAATTTATTATTTTTTGTTAAACGGGCTTTCAAAACCTTCAAATATTGTTGTACATCTATGCTATTTAGTAAAAAATACCGAATTTCCAACTACTCTGAACAAAATACATACGTTTGTATGTGTCTTTATTTAACAATATCTTTTAAATATGAACGATCAATATTACTTTTTTAATTCTAAAGGCTTTTGAAGGTTTACGCCATACTCTGAATGGATTCAATTATACTACAACACAACTTTAGCATTCTCATAAAATATAAATACGGGCCATTAATTTTTATGCATATCAGTACGAATCATATCGAATAACAATAATTTTTCAACATTTTGCTCCAATAAGAGTAATTTTTTCCCCGTAGCTTTCAACACGTATTTAATTTAATACGCTACTAAATATTTGCCTTAATAAGGAATATATTTACACAATATCTTTGACACTTTTCTGACTTGTGTGTTATAGTAAACCGCTAAAGGGTTTATTCTTTACATTTCTCTCACTTGACATATTTTAGACTAGAATGCATATTCTTTTATTACGTTATTATAAAAATCACACTGAGGCTTTGCTGACATTCAAAAGTTCCAAAAATATTTTCAAATAGCAACAAAAACAATTTATTGTCAGGTAGATAAGGGTATGTGTAATTTCTGTTGCTGTGATTTCGTAATTACAATCATAATAAATTTTTGGTTTTTGGTAAAACCCATTAAAGAAATATACATAAAACAAAATGTAAAAAATATTACAATGTTATAAAATATTTGCGAAAATAGTAATTTTTTTTTCATTGTAAAAACAATAACTTGACTGTATGTTTGTGTGTATATATTTTTAATAATTTTTTCAGATTTTTGCCTATAACTTGATTGTTTATGGATCGATATGTTTAATTAAAAAAAAAAAAAAAAAATGAAATTTTGGAAAGATATTTACAACAGATATATACTTAAATGAATTCTCTACAATTTGATGTATAAAGAAAGAAGCTTCATATATATATATATATATATATATATATATATATCCGATAACTGGGGCTTTCTAAAAACTAATTTCAACAGATAGACGGACATCGTTATATCGACTTCCCTATCAATAAGGTTCCAGAAAATGGGTCTCGGATGAATATTATAGGAACTACAAACGGATTGACAAACTTATAAATCCCCTTTACACCTGTGGTAAAGGGTATAATAAGCGTTGATTTAATGTAATATTATGGAATTTTGTTTTAAAAGTACTTTTGTTGTTTCTTTGTTCCAATAGGTTTTTTAAAACGATCCATATTTATAAGCTTAATACAGGAGAATATTAAAACAGTACAAATTAATCTTCAGTTCTCTACAAGCTATTAAAAAAGAATCACTTATATTTCGCGCAAAAGTTGTTTAGGTTTTTTGTTGTAAAAAGTTTTTTAAAAATTTTTAATACAAGTAAAACAAAATGGTAGAGAAAATTGTATAGCAAATAATTTCACATAATTTTTTGTGCTAGATATAGTAGGAGTACTCGACAAACTTATAGAACTTACTTAAACTTGCCCAAAGTTTCACAAATTTTTGTTTCAAATGTAAGTTAGACGAGTCGTTTTTGCGCTCGTGTTATAAAAACAGGCAGTTACTATATACAGAGTATTTTATATTGAAAGTCTTAACACTTGGTGGAAATATTTTTTTTTCTTTTTTATCAAACTAATTAGCTGTAATGAACATTATATTAGATTATGGCATATCAAAAGAATTATTTTAGTGATAGCCTTCTTTGAGAACTATATCATCAAATCGCTTAGTTTAATTAAAAATTAGGCAAAAACGATATAATCTAACAATTATGCCACAAGAGCGAAGTTGATCAATAAGCATGGATAATGTGACTAAAAAATTTTTCTTAAAGTGTAGAGATCCTAATCCGAATCTTAAACACAGTACTTCAAATAGAGACCATCAGCAATATGAGACAAATATTTCGCTAAAGATACAGTTTTTGTATTCCCAATTTTTTTTTCCCTAAAAATTTGGAGGTCTTTAGCAACGAAAATTTTGAGCTTTTTCGTCAATACATATATAGAAAAACGGTATTGAGGAAAGTGCCATCCGAAAATGTTAGCTGATTACTGTTCGACTTAAAAAGAACAGTTACCTGTTACTGTTTCAAATTTCATGTGAAGCGCTTCAGTGGTTGAGTCAAAAAAAAAAAAAATGAGCAAAATTATGTTAAATAATTTGCTACAAATAGTGGGCCTAAAAAGGGGCGTGGCATCAAAAAATAGTCTATGTTATTTCTAAGCAATATGTGTGCCAAATTTAATGTGAATCGATTCAGGAGATGAGTCGAAAATGAAATAAAATTAGGTAAAATATAATTTTCACAAAAAATAGGCGTAAAAAGGGGAGTAGCATCCGATCATATAGGTATAGCCTAAAATTCCTTCTGGGGAACGAAATATCTGTGTTCATGTAGGTCGGTCCTGTAGTTTTGTAGTGAAAGAATAACAAACGAACGAACAAATATAGGATTTTTTATTAAAAATTGCTTAAAATTTAACATCATAAATTTTATAGCGCAATGTTTTACAACCGATCGCTGTGGACTATAAATCAAGAATGACACTACATTCTCTTTTAGTGTTTTGCATACACAAACAAAAAAACATGTTGGTTTTTTTTACTAAAGAAATCCTCGAAAAATTTTGTAGATTAGACAATTTCTGGAAACATTTACTTTCGATATTATATTTAGACAAGTTGAATATTGCGATATCGATATTTTCTAAACTATCGAAAATTACGCGAATGTTTGCTATCGAGAAATTATCGATAAAAGCTCGTTGATACGAATGTTCATAATTAATATAATTTTCGATATTTTCTCGAACATATTTATTTCGAAAATTATTAATTTTTAGCGAACATTCACTAATATCGAAACTCAGGTCAGTCGGATCTGCAAATCACTTTTCATTATATTTTTTTAATGTTGACCCATGATGTTACTGAAATACATGGATTTATTTTACAAAACGTCTATTTTGCCAACATCCTATTATGGTCCCACTCTATGAGTACTTGGTGCTAACACTTTTGTTCGCATTTTAGAGAAATATTATAAAGTTTTATTGAGTTTATTTGCATTAAAATCAGGTATTTAAAAAATCAGAAAAAAATTACGAAGAAAATTCAGTTTTAAGAAGAAATAAAATATAAATTTTTTTAAGTCTTATTTGTAATGTATTTTAATTAAAAATAAATAAAAAAATTTAACTTTTTAATGTTTTTGATATGTTTTTAATAATAATGATATATAACAGAATTTTAGTTTCGGTACCAGTATGCCGATTCCGATAAAATTTAAATACCATTACATTGGCTTTTATAGATAAATTAGCATTCTTTGAATATAACAGGGGGACATTAATAATTGTTTTTTACAAACAAAAAAAAAAAAAAAAAACCTGCAGCATACCTAAAGTAGCTCTGGGTTGGAAAACAACTCTGTCGTCGTTGTAATTATTTCTTAAATATAGCCAGATGGGTTTTTGTTGTTTGCCTTCGAGAATTTTGCATCTCACTGTATCGCGTTACGTTTTTCGAAGCTTCATTTGTCACGTGCAATCGAATTTGATAACCTAACTTTTATAAGGTTGGATTTGGTGAAGTACCACATAAAACTAGGATTGATATTGGTAGAGACCATTAAACTCAGGGAGCAGAATTCGGGAATTTTATCTTTCTGTAGATCGAGTGAAAGCTTTGCAAAGGACACTTCTTTGGAATTAACACCCTACCATTTTGTTAACCTAGTAGCTACGCAAATTCAATTTTTAAAGTTCTAAAAAAAAAAAAAATGCAAATGATTGCAAAATATTGTTTGCGTAAATAGTAAAAGGTAACATTTTCAAAAGTACATTTTATTAATTTTTTGTGCTGCAACATTTAAATTAAAATAATAACAATAATTTTGTAGAGATTCTTAAATTTCATTTGGCACCCATACCGGGTTAATATAATATTCGTAACTATTTTATACATTAAAAAAAAAAATATGTATCCTTATAAACTTTCAAGTCCTTTTAGGAGGAAATTTTGCCTACTTCATTTACCAATTATGAGAATTTTCCATATTTACTCTTGTAAACGTACCAGTTTTCGTATGAGTTTTCATTTCTGAAAACTCGTAAAAATGCTCAGTCTGAATGTGCTATTATGAAATTTATAACAATATTTTATGCATATATAAAAATTATTTATGTAAAACTTTATTACGATATTGGCCATAGCTCACATTATATATGATCAATTATGTGCTTAATTATGGACCAATTATAATGAATTTGGTGTTGGTATGTATGCTGAAATTTATATAAATACGAGATAATTCAGACATTTATACGTGTTAAGCCACTATTTCGGAAAAAAGTTGTATGGGATATATGTGAAATAAAGAATCGATCGATCGATGATCAATTTTAGTGAATTTTTCGTACCAAATTTGAGGATTAAAAGTCTATTAATTTGTTCCTGAAGTATGAAATTTTCTTTTCGTGATCAGCAATGCGCCACATATATGACTTATCTTAATAAATAATGATCTTTTATATTAAAAATCAATACTCCTGAAAACTACTTAATATCTTAATATAAAAGAAAAAATGTGGCTGTAAGTTCTGATCATCTCAACCTTTTTTATTTTTTTTATTTTTATTTCGTGTTAATTGCTTGAAATAGGCAAACAATGAGATAATAAAAATACGAAAATGTGCTAAATTCTCCTTTTATTTATTTATTTATTTGTTTATTTATTTTTTTATTCTAGAAGTTAATTAATTTATTACGAAAAACGAAAAGCTATTAGAATGTTTTACAAACAAATATAATATTTTCATGAGCTTAATATTCAATATGGAAATCTGAGCGTACGAGTAATATTAATCAAATATAGCAAGTATACGCCCCAAAAAGTGACTTTGATTAAAAAAGTTTATATTTTTATAACTTTTGATTTGGTAAGCCAATATCAACGAAATTTGGTACGAATATTGATACTACTAAAAGGCACTAATTAGCAAAATAATTTTAATGTAAGATTAATTTAGGCACAATTGTAGCAGTTTCAAGAAAAAGTATATATGACAGGTAAAAGTGTCTTTGCTCCAATTATAAAAACCTATAGAAGATACAAATACAATGACATATATAGGATGTTGACTTAATTTCAGAACTTTTACCCGAAGTTTGTTTTAAATTAGGATCTTATGGGAGATACGTGCACCGATTTTTTCCAAACTGTGTTTATTTCTTAATTTTCCCAATATATGAGAGTGCATCAAATTTCATAAGTCTAGAATAACTCCATCTATTTTTTTCGATTTTTGGATTGCAACGAATCACTGTTCGAGGGCGACTTTTGTGGTAAAATCATAAAATTGTTTACTTCTACAGGTCCGATTTGGCTAATTTTTTTAGCAATATAAAGTGAACACAGGTAGACATTCTGAACAAATTTTATTTAAAATTTTAATGAAAAATCGTCAGTTTTAGATTTTTTTCCAGAAATCGTTCTAAGCGGATTTCAAATACCAAACTGCTTAGGAAAACCATAAACAATCTGAGAGAATATTATTTAATTTGGGCTAGTAGTTTGGACGTTAGAATGATTCCCATAGACGGACAGACAGATGGCTATAGCTTAAACGAGTAAGAAAACATTTAGAATACTTAAAAAGTTGGTGTTGCGAAAACTCGTCAATGGTCATTTCAGATTTGCGAATAGGAATTTTTATGTTATGGACATATGTTAAAAGTAAATAAATAGGTTTAGCTTCAAACTAAAAAATTTATAAAATATTATTCACAAAAAAAGGTATATAACCTAAAATTTTATGAAATTTTTTATGCTCCGTATTTTGGAACAAAAATTTTCAAGCCAACCAAATCGTTTAAATTTGTCATCACCAGGGAAACCACAAATATGTGTTTTGTTTGCGTTAAATATGCTGTAAAGATAAAAATATGCTCTCAAAATCGGAAAATATGCTCTTAAAAAACAAACAAATTTTCTAATTTTTAAACAAAAATTATTTTTTCTCAAAACATAGTGCTTTATTAATATGTTATAAAATAAGGCAAACTGAAAAAAAACGATCTATTCACTGTATTGAAAAGCCTTATATTTTATCCCCATTTGTTTATTTTATCACATGAAAACTTTATTGACTTCCATTTGCATACCCATCAAATTCCAAACATTAGCGTTAGTTCAGAAATTATCAATAAGATTCGTATATAAATTAACATATGTTCATTCCAAAAAAAAAAAAAAAAAAAAAAAATCAGTAGTTTTTATCCACGGCCTCAGCTTTAAATATTGAAAAAATTCATAGACTCCAAAATAAAATACTACGAGTGATAACTGCAGCTCCCTGATATGTGAAAAATGAAAACATTCACAAGGACCTTAATCTTCCTCTTGTCAAGGATGAAATAAGAAAACATGCAGAATCGTATTTGAGAAAGCTTGAAGTACACCCTAACTCACTTGCTCCAAAAAAAATGAGAAGCGATGGCTACAACCGTTTGAGAAGAAGGAGCACAACAGAAATCCGTCTAAGCTAAATCCTTTGATTACATATAGTTTTTTGTTCGGCAGTGGTTGGACTTAATATAAATTAAGATTTAGAGTTAAGATTTGAATACTTATTGTTAGTTCACTTAATTTTGTGAAGATTCAATAAATAAATTTAGTTAAAGAAAGCTTTTACAATATTAACTAATGCCATTTTAGTCAAGTTCATATATCATATTTCAAATTTGACTTTAATAAAGATCAACTAATATGTTCTCAAATCTTGGTAATAAACAATAAAATTAATTTTGAATACTAAATATTTTTGGATTTACTACTTTTTTAAGTAATTAAATTTGAAAAACATCCTTTAGGTATAGCCTCAAAATAGCAATATATGATCTAAAAGTGTTAATTGTGCTTTAAAAATAACAAAATACGCTCTAAAAATAACTCTATGTCAAAAATGCCTTTACGAACAAAATATTCAAAAATATGCACTTACATCTCTATGCCAAAATACTTTATTTGTTCTGAAATTAATAAATGTTTTATCAACGGCTTCAATCAACGTCTAGGAAAAAACATACAATTGCATGTGGTTTCCTTGGGCACCACAATTACTAAAACAAACTTTATGCCAAATTTCTTAAAGTTATCTCAACGGAGTTCGGTCGAAATGGTTTAAAGAGAAAAATATGTATAACATTTACAATGCAATCTTTGCTTTTGAAATAATGCTGAAATTACAATGTCCTTTTATATAGTTTAAAAGTGATGTCCACTTTCTAAACTAAACAGTTCGAGTAGGGCTTTAGTATTCGTAAGTCCCTTAATTGGATAAATACGAACTGTGCTACAAAAAAGTTTATAACTAAATAAAATTAAAAAATGAGAATATAAATATTACTTTGATGGATAATAAATGCGAAATAAATAACTTCATTATAGTTTCAGTTATATGATTGAGTTTCATATTGCTACTGTGATATGTATGTGTGCGCGTTAGAATAACTAGCGGTAATATCATGTACTATGTAATAATTTCCCTTAGCTTAATTACAAAGTCATTGAATTTTTGCTTTAAATTTGTTCTTACATATGATTATGTGTTTCTGAAATTCAAATCACGTAACACAATATAAGTTTAGGCAAATTCCAATTGCATTTCATTTTATATGCAGCAATTGTTATTGAGTTGCCGTTTCAAGTACACTCATTTGAGTACTAATCTAAATTGACTTTTTCCATCTGTTCAACAAAAAAACATGAACGAAAAACAAAACTTTATACAAATAAACATGTTTATATACATAAAAATTCCACATACAGGTAATTCACGATTTTCGCCATAATTTATTTACGCGATTTCGTTATAACACTATTTTATTTTACGCCTTTAAGCTTGAATTGCATGAAAGGAATTTACTGAACAAAAAACTTTTTTTGGAAAGTGCTTTAAAAATGGCTCCAAAACTAAAAAAAGTAATTCATAACCGAAATATTATATAGTTGCTGGATAAAATCAATATTTTGGATCGATTAAAAATGGGAGAAAAGCAATATTTAACATAATTTTAAAATTTAAATGAAGCTGCAATAAGAATATGTAATGTATAAATTTGAATATTTGCTTGTTTAAAATTAATAAAATATTAATTCAATAATTTAACTGTTCGTCATTCATTAACATTGGGTGTTCTTCCCAGTTATTGTATAAAAGTTGTAATTCTTCTCTCTCTCTCTTCATTCAGCATTTTCGATCATGTATATCTGCTTACAAAAAAAAAAAAAAAAAAAAAAAATACTCATCATGTATAATTTTTTTTTAAATAAATTTTTATATGTTTATCTTTTTCATCATTACAATTTTTAAACGAAATGCCGTATAGTGAAATAGGTTTAAAAAGAAAAAAAAATATATATACTTTGTTTTACTTCTACAACGCAAAAAGAGGTCTGATATTTTGCTGAAGCCTTTTACACGATGTTTTTAAATTTGGCAGCTAAATTAATTTAATTTTAATTAAAGTAATATCTTTATAAAGTTTTTATGAAATTGAAATATAGCTTCCAAATATTAAAATCATAAAGTGGTTTGGCAAACTTTATCGGAAAAATCGACAAAATATTCCTTATTTAACTGAAATGGTAAATTATTTACCTGAAATGGTAAATTGACTAAGAAAAAAAAAAAAAAAATGAAATAGTAATGGCAGCGATCTTTTAGAATTTATAACATAATCATCCTACTCTGAAGTGACTTTCATTAATTGGAAAAGTTTTGATGAAATACATGGGTGGCCCAAATCTCATCACTCGAGAGAGACACTTTTATTGCCGGAAAAAAATTATCTGTCTTGTTAGGGAAGTTATCAGGGACACTGACAAACAGAATCAGAAATACCCACCAGCATTCAGTCCAGCAGCTACGAATAACCTCTAAAAATTACTCCTGCTGAATTATCAATTATAGCCTTCAACTACTGAAAAATTCTCTAACCTATGACTAATTAAATGTTAAACCCCACAACTTACACAATATTTCTTTTTTATTCTAAAAGAAAAATAATTAGCTTTCTAACAAAATTCTCTAAGGAAACTATAATTATTAATAAAAAAAAATTAATCAATATTAAAATTTTGCTGAATAACCTATAAAAAATCTAAATAATCTTGCTAAAATTTTGTTAATAATCTTACTAAAATGTAACAAAAAAAAAAAAAAAAAAAAAACTAAACGAAACTAAAATTTGCTATATATAAACGAAATCTATCTAAATTATTATTCTAATGAAAATTCTGCTAATTAACATTATAATTTCTTCTCCTTAAAGTGAAACTAGTATAATTAATACATATATTCTACATAATTAATAACCGAAACCTTACAATCTAAGAGCTACTTTTCTTTACGTTTAAACAACCCAATAACAAAACACAAACTCTAACAACTGTATACCATATATTTGTTTCATCATTACTATTTATTTTATTATATATTTATTATCATAAACTCACCCTTAAATTTTAAGATAATTCATAACCAAAACTTTCAAAGTTAGAAAAAAAATGAAGAAAATTGGGATACAATTTTGTTTGTTATATATATATATATATATATATATATATATATATATTATGACCTAGGGGCAACTAAATCGCACGTAAATTTTTTTATTGTACGATAACGGCAAAATGGAGCAAAATCCCAGCCCACAATCCCCGATCTAACTAGCTAACAAGTTCGTGCGTAAAGTTGCAATAAATGAGGCCAAGATATATTCACCAATGTCCATATCCTCTTTTTGCTCTACAAATAATTCAAAAAATATTTCTACTAATTTTGAAAAAGGTGTGCCCTCAATTCGAGACAATTTAATAGAAAAACATTAAATGCACTTATAATTTAAATCCTAAGAAAATATAACTTAATTTCAATTTCAATAATTAATTTCTAGCTTTAAGGGCCATTATTACAACTTGCCTTTAATGTTCATAATAGTAAAAGGTAACTTTAATTAAAGTGAGGAATAAAGTGAACTTTAAAACTTTTCGTTATTACAACTTCCTTGTAAATTAAAATTAACATTTTCAAAATTATGGCAATATCAAAGAAAATACCGATTACTTTTGACAAATTACTTGTACATAGTGGCAATGTGGGTGCAATCAATGGCACTTATAACTTTCGGGAATTTTGCAATTTTAAAGAAATCTGCCACTGTTTATTGCATTCCTCTTGCATCAGAAGGGAATTTAATATATTCATTCGACTAACCTGCCAAAGAACAAGATGTTTCTTTAACTATACGACCTGCTGTTGACACACTAACACCACAAAAGTCACCCACTGTAATTAAGAAATTTCCACTTGCGTAAAACCTTAGCGTTATTAACAATTTAGTCTGAGGTGATACGAAATAATGCCTGGAAGGAAATTTTTGAATTACTACACAAATTATATGCGTATATGAACATACCTCTGGCTCCTTGACTGTAAATAGTGGACAATTTTGTCTAAAATATATTGGAATGTATGCTTTGATACGCGAAATCTTTGCACAAATCCTGCTTCGTTGTAATATTTGATATAGTCGACTTGTTCGCGAATTTTTTTTTTTTTTTTGAGCTCTACTTTCTGGCAGAGTATTTTCAAAAATATTCTCCAGGTTGTTAATGTAAAACAAACGTCTGCTATCCATTTTTATATTTCAAATTTTTATTTTTAAAACGAAATAAACATTTATTTTTAATAAAGTTGCCATATTTTGCAGAAAATATGGCAACTTCAAATACATAAACCTCACTATAAAATTTAAAGGAAAGATGATCTTCCCTTTAGCTTATCGGCCACTTTTAGCTTAAAGTTAACTGATAATAACAAAATGCTTCTTATCCGTCCGATAACATCATACCTCTAGCTATTGGCAAGTTGTAATAATGGGCCTAAGTATATTTTGTACTTGGTATTATAATTTTCTTTTTAATTTAAGTATTTTATTCGTTTTACTTTCTGTGTAAAAAAAAAATAGCCGAAATGTTTTGGGACGCGTTATGAAACATACCAATGTTCATTTCTAGAGAGGTAACAAAAACACTTTCTTCTCTCCCATAGGGAGTAAGTCGGTCTAATATATTTTTTTATAAATAAAATCAAAATAATACGATTAAAGTAAACGCTTTAAAAATTGTGATTGCATTGAGCAGCTTGATGACGAATTATAGAATTAATTTCCTGAATATTCATTTTCACGAAATCTATTAATTGATTAATTCCGAGATTCTTCATCAGTCTTGCCAGTTTAGCCTTTTTAAGACTAAATCAAAATTTTCGTTTTAGCTTCTAGCTTTTTTCTGACCTTTTTAATTCTTAAAATTGCCTTAAAAAGGCTAAAATTTTAGTATTTCAACAAAAAAGAAAACTGTTTGTTATTTGCTTTTAATAATTTTAGTTTACAAAATCATTCTTTTAAGCATTTTCGTATATTTATTTACAAAAAAAAATTTAAGATAATATATAACAAAAATTTTCGCTTACGGTATTTCACTCTCGAAATCAAATATAACTTAAACTTTAAATATAACTTCACTTATGAACTTAATAAATTAATTTAGTTATTGCTTAATAAACTTCGTTAACCGTAGAAACTATTTATGAATCTAATAAAAAAAAAAGGAAAATCTGATGATTTGTCAAAAAGGAGTTATAATTCAAAAATGACGAAAACTCATTTCAAAACATTGGGTCATTTTTCATATGAAATATAATCAAAATTTGTATGGACATTTTGTGGGCAATTATTCATTGGATAATTTTGCTGGCATCCGTTATATGTTCTACTTATAAATTTATTATTTCGTTGCAATATCTTAAAAAAAATTAAGAACTAATGAGGACAAAGAAAAAAAAAAATAAATAAATAACTAAGTAATATGTTATTAAATATAAAAATATTAACTTTCTTCTGGCCTTATTTTTTTGGGGCATTTAGCCTTTTCTGACCTTTTTTAAAGTTAAATTTATCCTATTTTTTTCTCATTTCTTGGCAAAACTGCTCTTCATCAAGTGATCTAAATTGCTGTGAATAATTTCCGTACTATTTTAATTAATTTTAATTTAATTTAATTAATAAAGAATGGTGGATATCGTCTTCATAAACATAGTATTGTATAAAAATATCTTTGGCAACATATGGCTCATTGATTAATAATCAAAAAATATTAAATAAAAATTGTATAATTTTATATGTTTTAATTTAAGGCGATTTGTAGGTCCCAAAACACCATTTTTCATTTAATTAGTGTTTCAGTTTATGCGATATATAAAAATGCTGGTCATAAAACAAAATTTTTTACCTATTCTGAACGTTTTTCATTTGAGCGTAATTTCTCCAGTACCAATGAACCGCGTAAATCGAGGATTATCTGTATATAGTAAACACATTCATATACATATGAGTATGGAAAATTTGTATATTTTGGGAAGGTGATAGGAAAAAATAAAAACAACAATGCTAGGCATAAAATCTTCAATGAAACAAAATAAAACCAAAAATCGTTGCTACTAAAGGATAAAGTTAACGATGCATACACTCTACTTCTTTCTTTTCCTTTTACCGCTTTTTCTTTCTTTGTTGTTGTTTTTTCTGTCGTAGCTTTGCTAAGACAGAGTCGTATTGTTTAAATTGATGGTAAATTGATAATAAATTTTTGAACTCATGGCCTCTTTGGTCCAAGAATATGACGTTTTGAAAAACAAAAAACTTAAAGGGTCATATGTTTAATTACTAATAACTTTTAAACTATACATCGTAGATCTCTAGTTTAGTTTCATATTAAAGGTAAATATATTACATTTATAACAATATGTATAAAGCTGATTTACACCAATTTATTAAATTGAAGTATTAAAATTTCTTTCAACCGTATTCAGATAACAATTTTAATTTATATATAAATCATAAACATTTATCCCTTATTAAAAAGACTGTCTACATTAACTAATAAACTGTTTTTTGTTTGTGCAGGCAACCCTTCTTAGTTTCTCTCTCATCTGTGAATAGTTAGAATAAATTATTCGTTAACTGTTTTATTCCATTATTATTTTTGATGTTCTAGTACATTTTGATGACAAATAAGTTTTTAATTTTAAAATAAAATATTATTTAACTTATGTTAATATAATTAATTAAATAATTTTATTTAAGATTTGTTGGCTATAGTTATAAGTATCCGAATAACGAATATTCTGCGATAAAATCAACATCACTATTTCATATTTGGTTTTGTTGACCATAGTGTAATAAGAAAGTGACCTCGTAAGCTCAGCTGATTTACAATTTTTTCATGTACATACCCGTGCGAAACTGTCAAATTGTTTTTGTATTGTACTGTTATTTTATTTACTCTTCTTCATTTTCTCGTTTTTTGTTCATAGCATTTTGACATTATGTGTAGCGGTTTCACACTAACAAAATGCAAGCAATTGTTGTTTTTACAGATGTGCAGTTACTATAAATGTATTACATTTGTTTACATTATTTTTGTTGAAATTTTGTTAAAATTTAACTTTTTATTTTTTTTTCTTTTAAAATCAGGAGTTAACACATTAGATTAACGACACCTTAATCTAAGACTTGTACATATTAATGTACTATTTGGAATTACGTGTTGGTATTTTAATTCAAACAGGAAAAATATACTTTTTCTGGTTTATGTTTATGATTTTGTTACAAAATGGCTTTAATTGAACATATGTAAGGAAAATATTATCTTGGCCCGGAATTCAGTTTATACATTTTTAAATAGTTATATTAGCTCATCCGGAAATTAAAAATGTGACCTTTTCGTCAAAAATTTACGCATGAATGCATTTTTTTTTTCTTGAAATATATGTGTAACAGAAATAATTTTAAAGTAGCTTTGAAGTATTTTAAAATATTTAAAGTTAACAATGGCTTACAAAAGGTACATTAAGCTGATCATTGTTTTTGAATGCAACTTTAAGGAATTTTGCTTAAGAAGGTTGAGTAAAGCTGTATTAAGTTTTTTTTGTCTTTAATATGAAACTAAAACCAGAGATGTACCATCTACATTTTAGAAGAGAATATCAATTATTTTTTTAGTTTTTTTAAACGTCATATATTTGAATCAGAAAGAACCCTGAGTCTAAAGGTCCAATGACTGTAGTGAATAATCACCCATATACTTAATAAAAATAGGCTTAAAAAACTATAATTTTTTTGAAAAATTTTCTATTTTTTTTTTGCATTTTAAAACCTGCGGGTAGATAACTAGATGTTTTTGATTTCTCACTACATGTGCCAACGCACAGTGGGGCAGAAATAAATTTATAGCTTTTAATCGGCTAGTTGGATTTACATAAGATTTCATAAAGGCGTAGCAGAGTGTGCTACTTTAAAGTTTAATATGTCATGAAAAACATACTTTCAAACATTGGCTACGGAACTAAATTATTGTAAAAATTGGCAAATTTAAAAATTCTAGAAAAAGGTTCCTTGAGCCCGCATAACGCCGCTTGTGAGGAACATGTGTGTCCCCCTCTCAAACTTAAAATTGCATACTAATTTGCTACGCCTATGTGAAATTTTATGTAAATTCAACCAGCCGATTAGAAGTTACAGATTTTCTATTCTGCCTCACTGTGCAATGGAATTCTGGATTTATGTGGACTGAACTTTAAAAATGTCGAGGCATTTGTCACTTGCAGTAGCAAAAATCTCGGAAGCGTTTGCGATATTTAGATACATTCAATCTACACGTAGATAATCGGACATTATTATTTCGACTCCCCTTTAAATAAATACCTATAATATATATAAGTATATACTTTAAGGGGTCACAAATGAATATTGCAAACATTAGAAAGGGAATAATAAACTTATATGTACTATTTATACATGAAGGATATAGCAGAGGCGGGATATACGTTGAAATTAAATAACCAGTAAAAAAGTAAAAAACATTACTTTAACAGAAGAACCGCAAGAGCAGTGAATAATAAACGTAAAAAATAATTGTTCTAATAACATACATTGGTTAAAATTACAACTTCTTCAGCTCTCTTGTATGTACTACGTACGTACTTAAAATCATTGCTTTTGAAGCTCTTTTTGCTGGGAAGTTGATAGTATTACGAGATATCAAGAACACCTGTGTAAAATCTTTGATAACAAAACATCTGGGAGTCGAGAGTAAAAATTATAGAATAAAGTTTATTTTATGTGAGAAAAAAATGTAAAACATTCAATATGTATGGAACTAAAAGAAGGAATAGGAATAATATCAACATATTAGGATCATTATTATTAGATTTGGGTGATGGTGTACCATTCGAAAATTTTTGGAACTGTAACTTCTGATTGGATTTACATAAAATTTCTCATAGGAGCACCAGAGGAATGTGCAATTTTAAGCTTGAAAGAGAACCCACAGACCTCTTAGGAGCGAAAAAGGGTACCTCTGACATAAAAAATGTTCAACCGCTTGCAAATTTTAGTTTTTTTTATCCGAATTCAAATATTTTTACATTCTTTTAAAGCATATTAAACTTTAAAGTGGAGTAGTTTTGATTCTATAAAAAATATTGACTTTATTATTTTTTCGTATATTTAAGAACTACATCAGCTAAACAATAGAATTTAATTGAAAAAAATTGATTCCGTAGTTCCTCAAGTTTTTTTTTTTTTTTTTTTTTTTTTTTTTTTTGAAGACAGTATAAATATTGTTTCTGTAATATAATCTTTGTTAGTTAAGAGAATCTAACGAATTATTCGGTGATTGTTGACTTTATCATTTAAAAAGATTAAGTGTAAAGAAATTAAGATTTTTGTAAAAAAAAACCCACAATTCTCAAAAAATTGTCGAAAATTCCAAAAATGTTTCTTTTTTAATTTTGCCCATAAAGTCCATATTTGTTGAAAATCCGGTAAAACACGCTTGCTGACTCTTTAGAACACATCAGAGTTTCTGAAACTGCTTTCTGTTTGTAGACTCATGCTTTGAGATTATAGAATATAACTTAATGCTGTTAATTTTTAATATCTTTCTTGATTACAATATCTTCCAGAGACATTTCAGATTTAACAGCAGGTTGAAATTCGGTCGTTTGTCCTCATGCAGATGACAAGCAAAAAAAAAAAAAAATGTAAAAAATAAAATTTGAGTTTATTTTAACCTTTTTAGAACTTACTAGACAATGATGAATGAGATGAAATCTTGTTCAGAAGAAGAAAATGTCATCAGAATGAATGTTCGGTCTCGTTTTAGCACGTAGTGTTCATTTCTTCAAAATCAAATATGAACCATATTAAAGTTATGCCTAAATTTTAGTCAATCAAAGCTATAAAATTTAAATAACAAGATATCTGAGGCAAAGAATGATCAAAGCTCTTCAATAATAGAAAATATTTTCAATATTTTTATTAGCTTGGAAAACATATGTATGCTGACATTTCTCATGTTTCAAGGTACCGAATAATCGAGAAATTTGTCCTGAATAGTATCGAACTAAAAATGCTAGAAGATATATGATTGTTTTGTTTTTTTAATCTGAATAAATTCGAATAATCATAACAAATAGTGTACTGTGGATCAGAATCGTTTTTTTCAGAAATAAATCTGTAACTTCTAATCAGCTGGTTTACATAATGTTTACATAAGATTTCATATAGGCATAGCAAAGGAGTGTATAATTTTAAGTTTGGAAGGGCGACCCCACACTACCCTCAGGAGCGAAAATATGGGGACTCAAATTAGGGTATCTCTGACATAAATAAGTTTTTGTTTCTTACCCAATTTCAAAGACTTATATCTGCTTAAAGTGCTTGATATGAATGGCTAGCATGTACCATTTATCTCTTATAGTTTTCAAGAACTATGATGTAAGAGTTGTTTGTAGTTGAATTTATTCTTTTTCATTTCAGTATTGTTCTGAAAGGTTTTCAGCAAAGAATACAAAAATGGAAAGAAGGTCTCTTTCGTACAATAACAACATTTCTCTCTTCTCACAAAAAAAAAAAAAAAGTAATTATATTTATATTTGTGGATGTAATGAATATAATTGTGATGATTTATATTTAATAATTTTTGAATACTCTTTTGTGCAACTATGTGTGCTTATGATGTGTGGTGAAAGTGATTTCAGCACTAATAGATATAATTAAAATAATAGATATAATTAAAGTTACATTTTTTGACAGGCCTTCTATTCTTCATATTCTTTGCTTTTCAGTAGTAAGAGTACAAACAAATTTTTATTTCATCATATTAGAAATAACGTCGGCAGAATAAAGGGAAAATAATTCTATTTTCAGCTTTGTGCTAAGGGATGGAGAAAACGTACATGAGATATTTAGATGTTAAAATGTCATTTTTTTTACCGAAAATTTTCTTTTTTAAAATTTTTATTCTTTATTTACCTTTTCAAAACAAAATTAATTCATTTTATTAAAAAGAGCAACATTTTAAAAGAGAACAATAAATAAAATATTGCTACACGTAACATTTTGAAGAGTGAGATAGAAGAATTTGACAATTGTCAACATAAAAATGTCTGCGTGTAGGCTAGGGATTAGAACACAAAAAAAACCTTTTTGAATTTATAAAAAAAACAACTAGAAGTCCAAATCTTTTAATTCGCTCAGCAAAAAAAAAAGTACTCTCTTCACTCTTATAATTAAGTTCTGTAGAAAATTCTACTAATACATATAAATAATTCAGTTTTTTGACAGTTGAGTTAGGTGTTTTGAGAGCAATTTGAACTTCTAGTTGTTTTCTATGTTCTATAAAATTTTTCAACAAATTAATTAATTATTTTTATTTTAAAGTTATTAACTAACGTAATTAACTTTTCAGATTAATTTTATTTTTACTTGTCATAAATTGAAAACTTTTGAAAAATTATTTAAATAGAAAAACAGTTTAAAGAAAAGAAAACAAAATTTCATATAAAATATATGATAAGTAAATATGATTTTGGATTTAAAGTTAAAATCTATACCAATGCCCGAGTCAATATAGAAGCTTTTTGCTGTTTAATGAGTGATTATGTGTTGATTATTTTATTGATTTATTTTAAAAATCTGTCGTTTAATAACCAGATAAAGACTTCACTACAGATATTAAATACAACCTCAGTGATATATGGAACAACTACATGAGGTGACGCTTTAGACAATGATGAATTTTTTTGCGAACTATTTATAAGTATATTCCTACTAACTGTATCTAAACACACATCAAGGAAACTTTTCGCATATCAAGTACATCGCATACATTCGTAGTATATTTCATTTACATTTAATAATTTTTAATTTTGCAATAAATAATTTAGTTGAAATTGGAGTCTTTTTTATGGGAGCATTTTTTTTTGCTTTTTTTGATCAATACAGATTTTAATTATTTTTAAATGCAATTAATAAATATATTTTTAGTTTTAAGCAAAATTTCATGTACTATGGAAGTAATAAAAAAATTTATTAAAATTCATTAAAAAAAAAATCAATTACTCTTACCTAATACTATAATTTTAATGATTGGAGCGAAATTAAACAAAAAATAGCAAGAATAATTAATATAAGCAATTTCGTAATTAAAATCCATTTATTTATATTAGAACGACAGAAATAGACCACAATAGGAACAGCCAAAATTTATATAATTACATAAAGTGACATCTAGTTATAAATCTCCAGGGATTGTCTCCCGTATCAAACCTTCACTTTTTTTAGTTGTATTCCACCAAAGTTGGAAAAATTATATTAATATAGTGCCTTTTAAAAAGTGTGACCGATTAAAAAGTAAAAGGTTTATGGGCCTACCCCAAAGTATTATGGCTTATTTTAAAGCTTGAAGATTGTATTGAAGTGTATTCAAAAACCGAAATCGGAAACCGGTCAGCCGGTTTTTATTTTTAAAAAAACCGACCGATTTTGAATACTTTTTAGTTTCGAATAATTCTACAGACCGGTTTTTTCTGTCGGTTAACCGGTTTTTTTTATGAAATTCTCCTTTTATTTTTGTTTACTAAATGAACCTATACTACCCATTTTTTATATTTTTTAATTTAACCTTATTTATGACCTTATGCATTAAAGGTATCAAATTGTTTAAAAATAAAATTTGTACGAAAATGTAAAATTTTTTGAGTAGCTTACATACAAATGTTATTTTTAAACAATTCGCTTGTTGTACTGAAACAGGCTCCTAATTACTTAAAAGTATTTTTAATTTTATTATGAACTAATAAATCTTTAAGATTAGTTTTTAGTTTTTTTTTTAAATTTCTAATTTAAGATTTTGGTAGCACCAGACTAGGGTATTCAATCGATTAATCCTAATTCGGTTATCCGATTAATTTTGGTCGATTAACTGTTCGAATAATTTAAAATTGTCTATTTTCGAATAACGAATAAACCGAATAATTTGTGTCGAATAACCGATTAACCGAAATTTAGTTTTCTGGAGTTATAAATTTAGAAAAATTTTATTTTTGAAATAAATTTATGTTAAATACATATTTTTTAAAATGTCTGTTATATCCCAGCAAAAATAAATTGTCATTTTTAGGGAAAAACTTTTTCATAACTTCCAAAGTGTCAATAAGTGTACATTTTCTTGTACTTAAGAATACAAACCGCATCCAAAAATATTACTAAACAGATATTCAAATATCGAATAGGTATTAAAAAATACTATATCTTCAACCTTATGTATAACTCATTTTTTGATAGAATTTTAATAAAATGCTACATGATTTCAATTTCATAAATACTTAATTTGTGACAATAGAAATTTTTAAAAATACCAATATTAGTTTTGACTTTTATAAAAAAAAAAAAATCGTTCGTAGACAGGAAATAAAGTGAGTTACATTAAAAGGTCTGATTTATTAAATAAAACAGAATTAGCCTTAATTTTGTAGTATTAGGTCATAAAATTAAATATTTTCATACAAATAGGCGTTATGACTGATAAGATGAACGCTTTTTGAAAGAATTAGATCTACATTGTTTCTAATTAAGGTTATTTATATGTTTTACATGTATGACAAAAACTATTCGGTTAATCGAATAATTTGCTGTTAATCAGTTATTAACCGATCAACTTTTAACCGATTAATATGAAACACCGAATAATTGGATACCCTACACCAGACGTTGTGAAAACTGAAATTTTTATATTTTTTAATAGATTTAAACCAATTTTTATTAACAGAATCTAGGTAAGAAGTAAATTTTATTTTCATCATTTGCTATAAGAATAAGGTGAATTTCAATAAATAGTTACGCATGTAGAGTTGGATCTGAAGAAGCATTATCAGAATTCAATTCAAAAAATATAAAATTTGAGCATTATCCTTAAGCTGTAGGAGAGCGATATGACTTTTTATGTTTATATTACTTATCATTACAAATGACTTGAATTATATATGTATTTTATTTAGTAAAAACAAATATTTTTTTTAATATTTGTAATTTTAATAAAAATCGCTTAACCGATTTTTATATAAAACCGCATACGAAACCAATTTTTTAAAAAAGGCTATTATTCGAATAACTATAATCCCAGTTTTCTGAAAATGTCGGTTTTTTGAATATACTTCTTGAAGATTTGTCTTTAAAATATTTTCATTATTTTAAATTTAATGATTTTTTTTAACGAAAAATGTCTATTGCTGATAAAATAAAAGGTCAAATTAAATTTTTTTCTGATTTATTTAAAATTAACCTATTTTTCAAATGATGCTAAAAAATAATGATTATTTAAATTCTATGCATACAATCCATGCGCAAAAATTATAATTTTTTTTAAATGCTCACCTTTTCTTGCAGATGCCAACTTTGAGCGCACATTTTTTATTATATTATAATTTTTTTTTTTGGTTTCTTGATTTGCATTAAATCTCCTGTTAGGCCCATTTATTACTTTTATCAAATGCTTCTGTCAAATTTTTGATTTTTACGACGAGTTTCAGCAAAAGGCGCCACTGTTTGCCAGAGTTGTTTACTAAATTTTATAGATAATACTTTTCAACTAAAAATATCCTTTTTATTCAACGGTTTAGAAATATACTTTTTACATTAAATTAATGCGTGAAACATTCTCCACAAAATATGAAAACTTGTATATTACCGTTATATCGATATACTTCCGAGATAACAGTACATACTTTTATAAACAAACTCAGAAAAAGAACAAACTATTAGATATTGCTATTTAACGGATTAAGAAATTGGTTTATTTAGAACATAATTCGAACTTTACTGAAAGTAAGAAAATTGCAAAGATGAAGCATATATATATATATAATTTTCGATCATCTTTAATAATTTTTAGAATTATTTATATAAGAAAAAGTTTCTTAGATTTTTTAAATTTATAATGTAGCACGATTTGAGAGAATAAAATAACTGTTGGCTTAAACGTCACACCGTGGGGTGAAATTGCGTAAAATGGAAAAGTAATTGATTCTGCACAAAGAAAAAAAAAATATTTTCGTTAATAGTTGCAATTATAAAGAAATAACGAACGGAACTGGATATTTCTTATGGTGAGCAAAAATGCATTACTTTAAGATGAAATTTTTGTTTGTAGCTCAAAAAATGCAATTATAATAGATTTATGGCTACTACAACTAAAAACTTTTTCAATACAATCAATCTGTACATGTTTGAAAAAAAAATTCAGTACATTTAGAAATCAAAACCAGATTAAATTCACGTTTATTGCTGAATATTGGTTGCTGTAACTAAGTAACTATATTTTAAGTCACAGTACTAATATAATTTGGTAAATTGGTTTTCATTCCATTTTGTGTACAAAAAACAAAAAAACTTTTGACATAAAATATAAAAATTAGATTAAAAAAGAAAATAATAATAATAATAAAATTTAAAAGAATAACATCTAAATGTAAAAGTATGTAAAATTATAATAATGGAATACATAACGCAAAATGCGAACCTACGAATAGGAAAGGACTTTTAATCTATCTTCATTATAATGATTTGTTTTTATCATTTAGAACGTGCATATTATTGATTTCGTTAGAAATTCGTTAAAAAAATAAATAACCGGCCAAGAATGGAATTTACTCCGTTTTGCTTTAAGATTCTGTTGGATAAATTGAACTGGGATTAATCATGGCGTGTCTAAATATAATTTTACGATATACATTTATCTGAAGGAATGCCACACAATGTTGAAGAGAATTATTTGCATTTACCAAGCTGATATTGGTACGTATATAAATGTAGCCGCGATTGTGTATAAATTAAAAATGTATCTTCTTATATTACAATACATATATATATACACTTGCTGCTGCGGAATGTGTTAGTGATGATGCTAGAAACGGCAAAAAGATTGTTACAAAATCTCAGACTTCCGTGTCCATCAACAATTTTTATCAATATTTTAACGCATTTGCAAAATATCGGAAAATTTTATTTATTGACAAGAATGTGTGCCATTGTGTACAAATAAATTAAAAAGTTTTAAATAAAAAAATAAATAAATAAAAATAAAAAATTTTTTTCAGTTGAATTCACAAATATTTTAATTTCTGCTTACCGAATATTTGGGTGTTAAGGAACAAAATACATGGTAATTGCAACTAACTTGTGTGTTGGTACATGCAACCGCCTAAATTCCATTGGCAATAAAATCGATTGCAGCAACGAATCTGTTTTTTCTGTGTAGGTAAAAATAGAGGCATCATTATCTGTTAAAAAATTTGTTAAATATTTTTTCACTCTGCGTATAGTTCGGCGTCAAAGTTACAAATTTTTACAAAAATTTTTGAAATAAATCTGTAAACACAGAAAATAATTTAGTCGGAAAACGACTACAATAAAAGGAACCTTTAATTATCGTTTTTATTATTTTGTTTTTGTTACAAACAATATGTAAATCCAACTTATTTTTCATGTTTGTAGCATATAAATCATAACTAAAACGGATTTAAAATTACTACAATAGCAAATTGGTTGTCTAAACGAATTTTTTTTCCTTTATCTAAATTATTTGAGAGATATTAAAAATATAACCTAATTTTATCTAATACACACATATCTCATAACTGAATATTAGAAGTTGAAATTATATTTTTTTATTATAACAATTCAAAATTGCTTTTTATTACATAGAAGAAAGCCAAATTCGAGTATTATAACCTAAAGTTTGGTAAAGTATGTTTGACATTTTCAAAATAAATTATACATAAATAACAAGTAAGAAAGATATAGTCGGTCAAGCCCGACCATATGATACCCCACACCATTGTGCAGGGGTGGACCGATACTTTTACTAAGTGTAAAATAAAATATATAAATTCAGAATATTACGTTAATACTAACATTTATATGAATTTATGCTCTTTAGGGTAATTCCCGAAAGTGGGCTTATATGGGAGCTATGGTAAATTATGGAGCGATCCTCATAAAATTTGTCACTATGTTTTCTACTTATATAAAACCTATCTATGTCGAATATAAACTTGATACTAATATTTGTATGTGATTTATGCATGTTAAAGTGATTTTCGGAGGAGGGTTTTATATGGGAGCTATGGTCAATTATGGACCGACCTCCATGAAATTTGGCACAAAGATTGAAACTTATACAAAACTTCCTTGCACCAAATTTCATTAAAATATTGCTATATTTAATGCATTTATGATCGTTAAGCCCCTATTCCGGGAGGACATTTGTATGGAGGCTAGGTGAAATAATGGACCGATCCAGCCAATTTCAATAGGCTTCGTTCTTGTGTCATGAAAGTCCTATGTGCCAAATTTCCATTATCCATTATCTTCAAAATTGCGACCTGTACTTTATGCACAAAGTTTACATGCATAGCCAGCCAACCAGCCAGACGCCCAGCGTCCAGCCAGCCAGACGGACGGACGGACATCATTAGATCGATTCAAAAAGTGATTCTGAGTCGATTGGTATACTTTAAGGTGGGTGTTGGATGATTTTTTCTGTGCGTTACAAACATCAGCACAAACGCATAATACCCCAACCACCTATGGTGGTGTGGAGTATAATAAGACATTAGGATTGTTTCCATACTTTTTAGATAAAGTGCGGTAAAATGAGAAAAAGATCATTTTTCTCCCACAAAAATACAACAACGCACAAAAGTAAGGGGACGCAAAACTCCAAATTGTTTACCCGGAAATAAAACATAAAACTGTTTTAAAAATTCTTGTGTGAATGTAGTTTTATTTTTCAGCATACACAGAGAAAAAAAAAATCATATATTTGAAAATTTTTTTCATAAATATTATAAATCTAACATGACTTTTTTTCCAAAACTTTTTTCATAAAAAACAAGATTTTTTTCATAGATATTATTAAATAATTAAATAATGAAAATTTTGATTTTTTTGTTTTACTAAAATGTTGCTAAAATTTTGATTTAGTCTGATTAGATTTGATTCAAGTTCTAAATAAAAATAGTTATGCATGAAAATATTGACAATAAATCCCTTTAAATAGCAATTTAATAAGAAAAAGTTTGTAAAAAGTAATATTTGCTTTAATCTTCTGTCATTTTATAGCACATGCATCATTTTAATAAAAAAAAAAAAACGCTTCTAATTGAAGCGTTCTGTTCCCAACATGCGGCCAAACATCGTCCAAAGAAAATTTCAAACATGCATTTACAAATTGAAAATATAAATGAACATTTAAATAATTTGTTTAAGTCATTTTGACATTTGATTCATTTCAAAAATATAAAGAAAGTGTTAATATTTAAGACAATATTCTTAAATATTATGAACTAAAATCAATAAAAGTAAATTTTTATATTTATGTAGAAACTCTTTACTGTGTATTTGAATGTTTTTAATTTTTTTAAATGAAAATTTCCTGTTAGTACCAAAAACAAATAATATTTTATTCATTTTCGTTTAAATATTTTATTGTATATTTTTATTTGTTAATTATTTGACAATTTACACAATCTTCCCGAAGAAAAATTCTGGGCTGTTTTGTGCAAAAAGAAAAGTAAGAACATTATTCTCATTTGCCCAATTTTCGAGTACGGGAATGCTTTTCGGTAACAATGGGATCCCGGTTACTCCCAACTTAGAGTACGGGAACAAAGCTATTTTATAACTTTAATTAGTCATCATTTATCTGGTAAACATCTTTACTGTGCCAATACATTAAAAGGAAAATACTCCAGAGGATGCTAATAATGGTGAAAGTAATATTTCTTCCAATAACTTATGCCAATAGTGAGATGCAACTAAATAAATGTAAGAGAATTTTAACGTGTGCACCAAATGCTGCTAAAAGACAAATTCAGATAAAATGCTAATGAATGACTGGAGAGTTGCAATAAGAATATAATCCGTTTTGCAAAAACCCATATTTTTATGTGTTTGTAGTCATGAAGTCCACAAGAAACAGTTGTAAGCACAGAGAATTCCTCGATAATTGCAGGCAAGGAACGACATTATAATCATATATATTTACATTATTTTATAAAATTTTTGTAGTTTTTTTTCTTGAATAAAACTAAAGAAAAAACATTCAATATAATTCGCAATAGTATCTATGATTTTTATTTTTTATAATAGCATTGTTTTGAGAATCGGTTACATATACCAAACACATTTAGTAATGCCAATCGAATTAGGAGATAGGGAACCTTCCAAATTCGATTGGTAAAAAATTCGATAGTCACAACGAAACTGATTTCTCTGTGTAACTTCTAATCGTTCCAATTTGTCAAATTTAAGTTTCTTTTCCGATTTTAAATATTTTTACATCTTCTTAAAGTCCTCGAAAAGATCTAAGAAGAACATTTCTTATAGTTTTCGAGTTATTTCCATTTGAAATTTCAACTACCTCAATTTTGCCAAACCTTGGTTCAGTTTTTTCAATATATAGTCCAATAATGTTTTTCGATTTTGTAAAATTTTAGCCAATAACTTAAAGTACAAAATTATCTATCGAATAAAAAATATTTGGAGTCGATATCTCTTCCGAGTCCAAAAATAAACGATTTCGATATTGAAAATTCCAAAAATTATGATTTTTTTTGTGACCGAAAATTGTCTATACTCTTTCTCTAAAGGAAAATTTTCTCTAACAACTCAAAGATATCTTCACAGAGATTAGAATTTCCGAAAGCGCATTCTATTTGTAGATTCGTGCTTTAGGCTTTTAGAACATATATGCTGGTTTTTAACTCTAAAATCATGAAGATACATTTGAGAAAAATATAAAATTATTATATGTTGTTAAAGAAACTTTTATTTTAGAGAAAAACGAGTGTGAACACTTTTTAGGCAAAAAAAGTTTATTTTTGGAATCAGAAGAGTTACTGACTTCAAGTTTTTATTCGATAAAGAATTATGTTCTTTAATTAATCGGATAAAAATTTTACAAAATCGGTCAAACATATTGGGCTATATTTTGAAAAAAATTAGACCAACTGGAAAAATTGAGATAGTTAAAATTTCAAATGCAAATAACTTGAAAACTTTAAGAGATAAATGGCATATGCATGGATGTTTTTATAGGTCTTACATATGGCTTAAAAAATATGTAAAAGTTGGATAAGAAACAAAAATTTGGAAAGCGATTAAAAATTGTCTATGTCAGCAATTTCCTGTTTTGAGTTCCAATAGCTGCGCTTCTGAGGAATATGTGGGTCCTTCCTTCCAAAATTAAAATGGTACACTCCTTTGGTGCGCCTATGTGAATTTTTATGTAAATCCAACCAGCTTATTAGATGTTACAGATTTATTTCCAAAAATTTCTATTCTGCGCCACAGTGCAGTGTTAAAAACTGAAAATTTATGTTTTTTTGCTTTTTACTTCATAAGAACCTTTCTACAATACAGTTGTTATGCATAGGCATTCAGAAACATATTTACATATATATTTTTGATAAAATTTAATGTTGTATAAATATTTATTTTTAGTCTATAGTACCTCCGTTCCTGACCAAACCATGGACGAATATGGAAATTCACATCTTTTTTTGGTAATACTTGCCTTTGTTGTTTGTGGCATGTTTGTTAAAATATATGTATATGTATGTGACTAGTATGTTAATCTGTTAGTATAATATGCATATTAACTTCTACGAAACATTTGCTAAAGCTTACATACTTATTTCGAGTTTTTGCATTTAAATTTTGATTTCTTTTCTAGCTTAGAGTTTGGAGGTTATTGTTCTTTGTGTGATTTATGCGTTACGAAATGAACAGCGAATTGATTAAACACGACACACGAACTCAATGATTGAGTATTGGGTTGACAAACAATGATGATGTCTTTAGTGAATCTTTTTATTTGTTGAAAGTTTGAATTCGTGTTTGTGGATGTTCGTATCCATCTTAAGGATTTATCAGTGTATGAGATGTCAACAGCAAAGTTAAATTTTGTAGGAAAATATTTATTATATTCTTACATAAAACCTGGTAGTCCGAATAAAATTGGTAAACAGTTAGCTCTCATAGCTTTTGAACGAAAAAAAAGAGAACAAGTAAATGTCAATTACACTGTGCTGGGAATTAAAACTCATTAAGTAAAATTAAAACGGGGGCGTTGAATGGGATATATTTATTTTTAAAATTTACACATAGGGTTAAGAAATAATTAATATCTCGAAAACAAGTACCAACTTAAATAATTAAAATCAGCGCCTTCTTGTTGAAATTTTCAATCTATTATTAAAAAATATAATATTATATACACATACATATAATAAATACATTTAAGTAGGAGTAGTAAAAAATAATTAGTATTAAAAAAATCTCAACACCTTTTTCGAAAATATAATGTTTTACAAAAAAAAAAAAAAAACACTACAACATATTCAACATTAAAATGTCTCGATTTGTGATTTGTATGTATAACAAGTGAAAATTCGATTGATATATTATAA
Organism: Protocalliphora azurea; assembly: GCA_932274085.1. NCBI lineage: Eukaryota > Metazoa > Arthropoda > Insecta > Diptera > Calliphoridae > Protocalliphora > Protocalliphora azurea. Next base: position 48,205,517 of record OW026521.1, on the reverse strand, counting down.
ACTAATTTCCAAAATATTTCAGTTTAATTATTTCGTTCTCGTGAGTTGGACCGTTTTTAAAATGCCTCCAAAAATATGATTTTCGATACAAAATTTAAAAAATGTTAAACTTTTTGAAAAAATACAACACGTAATACACATACGATTTATACATAAGCAAATTTTTTTTTAGTTAGTTTTTTTTAATTAGCTTTTATTCAAGTGAAATTAAAATTTCAGTGATTTTTTTAAAATACTTTACAGATTTACAGATCAGCTTTCTTCTGTTTTATTTAAAATTGACTCATAAATGCGATGTAAAAAGATTATAGTTACTTACTTTAATTATAATAAAATCATTACATGTATCTTTGATTTGAATAATAGTTTTCAATTGATTTCATATTTTCCTATACTTATTATTGCACAACATTTTAGAAGGAAAAACCCTTATCCTTACACTTTTATTACAGTTTGAATATTTCAAACATTTTCCATCGCAATTTATATTTTATTGCTTCATTGAAAAGATTTTATTCAATTCTAATAACATACACACAAAAAATATTTGTTGTAAATGGTCCCTCAGTGCTGTGTCGTGAGTGTGTCCAAAAATGAAAAAAAAATAAGACATTAATTTTTCGAAAAGTGGTAACGTTTTTTTATAAAAGCCATTTCAATTAAGAAGGAAAAAGAATTTTCTGAAAACGTTGTTCATTTCAAAAGTTACGTGCGTTCAAAATTGAGTTTTTTTATATTGAATTATGGGAAATTAATTTAAATATAGGCAAATGCAAATAGATTAAAAAATACAATACAAAATTATTATTTTAACATTATAGTCAATTGATTATATATATTTTTTGCGAAATTCATAAGGTTTACCGTTATTTTGAATTTAATCAATTGGAAAAGGTCTTAATATGAAACAAGTTCAAACTTTAATGGACAATTAAAATAAAATTACCAAAAAAGACTTATTATACTTTAAGGGATTAATTTCACAACTGTCTGGATTTCATAAAATGTATTTTTCCTTCTCCCTTTAATTTTTTTATAAGTTACTGTGTCGTCACAGGCTCAAAATATGCAAGTTTTGAATATTTAGTGAAAGCACAGTATACATAGTATTACTCATACTTAAGTAACAACATTTATATAAAATTATTTAAAACAAAAATAATAAAGAGTTGCTAATTTTACTTTAAACTACTAAAAAATCGGAAAAATGGGGAAGTTTGTAAAACTTGTTCGTTGCTTTTGTATGTTAAGCACGAAAGCATAGAAAAGGGGTAAAAGCTCCCCCTCCCTATATCTTCTTAACTAAACAACCGATTTTCATGACATTTGGCAGGCAAATAGTGTAACATATGTAAGGAACTATAGCCTATAATTTTTATTATTTAGGGCATGAAATAAGAGGTTAAAGATCCTCCTTCCGGGTTCCATAATAATTTGCATGGAGACACTGCAACATCTGAAAGGAACTTAAAGATATACATTTTTTAGAAATTCCAACATTTGGGGCGAAACGGGTAAAACACCAAAAAACCATATTAATGTTAAATTCTGCAGTTTGGTGAACAGTATTAAATACATTTGAAAGTATGTGAACAAAGGCAGCGATACGGTTGTGTTGCGAATTCAAAATAACGATGCAATTATCCTCGACTGAATGGCAACGACGAAATAACGTGTTACCAAATTGGCAGGTATATTAGCTCAAATGAAGCTGTCTGGCATATCCTTGGATTTCCAATTCATGAACGGAAAGCAGCAGTTATACATTTAGCAGTCCATCTTGAAAACGGCCAGCGCGTATTCTTCACCAACGAGACAGCAATTTAGCGTGCAATGAATCCACCAAGAACTACACTCATTAAATTTTTTGAATTATGTAATCACAGGGAATCAAACAACAGTTGATGCGTTTCCCGGCCTATTTAAATTAAACACTTTAGGTCTAGTATAACCAGTCAATCTAAGACAGACAGAGTGATTCTATCTGAGACTGTTGTTGGTTAATGTCACCAGCCCATTGTCATTACAAGATATATACAAAGTAAATGGACAACAGTATCCAACAAATAAAGATACATGAATACATTCCTCATTTCGCTAATTCTCGCCGAAATACGATTTAATTATGACATCGCATTGGCAGTTTCATCATCTGGTATTGCAGCAACTTTATTGTACGGAGGTAGAACAGCTGCCATTGAGTGTTCAAAATAACCCAGAGGCAGTGTGCAAAATAAAAAAAAAAAAAAAACAATCGTCCATGACATCGGTACTGAAGCAATGCAAAATTATCATCTGGGATGAATGCGCTATGGCTCTCAAACATTCTCTTGAAGCCTTGAAAAGAAAAATGAAAGATATAAAAAACGACAAATTATTCGGCCGTACTCTGTTACTCCTTTCAGGTGATTTCAGACAAACACTTCCCGTTATTCCACATTCAACGTACGCTGATGAGATCAACGTTTGCTTGAAATTATCGCCACTGTGGCGTAACGTGGAAAAAGTCCAGTTAAAAATAAATAAATTAAATGTCGGCGGTGGAAAAGTAGCTGTCTACGAAAATACTGGGTGCATAAAATTGACCACTAATTTTTACGCTATCGTTGATTCGCAAAATGCTCTCATTGAACGCATATTTCCCGATGTATGCACAGAATACATAAGTCATGCGTGGCTGGCAGAAAGAGCTATTTTGGTTGCGAAAAATTTTAATTAATATTTATGTTTATTTTTGAAATTATATTCACTCTTATCCAGATTTATTCTGATATGATATAAAATTATATTAAAAAAGGACTCCAGAATATACTGGATTGATGGGTCCTTAATAAAATTTGATCACTAAATATAAATCTAATAAATATATACTATTTTTTTAAATTTGCTATTTAGTTAATAATTTTTTAAACTTTTTTTATAGATTTTGCCTTCAAGGACATTCTCAAGCTATATATATATTCTAAGTAGGAAATCATCAAAAGTTTTCGACAATTTTTGTGGATTTTATTCAATTTTTCACTTCCAGTAGATTGCTTACTTAATTGCATATAGTTTCCAAGACTGAGTGCAAAAAGCACTATTCATTACCATAGTGCTTTGGGAAGCTCTAAAATCCATTTCTATTGCTTCTAGGCGGCTCATCTCGAACAAAAATCATTTATTACAATATATATATATATTATAAAGACCCTCTTTTATTCGATTATTAACACGGTTTTAAATAAATTTATCATATTTTTTATAAATTAACTAATATTTAAGTGTAATAAGCAGTATTGGCAGGTGTCGAGAATAGAGAGGCTAAATGCAACTTTAAAGCAGGTCAAAAAAGGTTAAATGTCCCAAAAAGTAAGGCCAGAAAAAAGTTAAAATTTTTTCTTTAATTTAAAAACTTATTTTTTCTCATTCTCATTAGTTTTATTATATTTGTTTTAAAGATATTGTAAAAATTTATAAATAAATTAAAGAACAGCTGTCAGTAAAATGATCCAAATGAAATTTCCATACAAATTTGGGTTACATTTTATAAAAAAATTACTTAATGTTTTGAAGTGGTTTTTCGACATTTTTAAACTATAATTCCTTTTTGATTAAGCATTTGTACATATTTGGGTGATTTTTCGTTTTTATAAGAATTTACTAAAATTATGTTTATTTTCTCTGGTTAATGAAGCAAATAAAAAAATAATTATAATAATCGACTTAGTAATCCCATCAAATTAGTTATTAGTATTTTAGTATATTAGTTGTTCTTGATTTGGATAATGAAGTACCGCAGGCGAAAATTTTTGTTAAATACAAAAAAATGTTTAAATGAATGATTTTGTAAAAATAACATTAGTAGCACATAATAAGGAAATATTTTCTTCGCTGTTTCAATAATAACATTTTAGCCTTTAAGGCGATTTTAAAAATCAAAAAAGACTAGAAGCTAAAACGAAAATTTTGAGGCTAAAAGCAAAATAAAAATGCTAGATTTAGCCTTAAAAAGGATAAACTGGCAACACTGGTAATAAGTACTTCCGTACAATTTATTTGCAAAAAGTGCTGATTTAACCTTCGGAGAACCAAATGTATACAATTTACACTTTTGCTTTTAAAGGGTTAATTAAACGTAATCTTCAATAGCAGACTTTTCCTGGCACCTTAAAATCCAATGTATGTTGAAAAAATGTCTGGAATATTTAAAACTACATGTTTAAATGAAGAAAATATGACAACAAATTTTAATAAAATCTTAATATTTCACGAATGAAAGAAGAGATGTAAAAATTATTGAAATGGATATTCCAAGTATTAGTATGACGCCATTGTATTTAGAAGTTCATTTTTATATAACGAAAATTTTGATAATGCTACTGAAAGAAATCCATATTTCTAGAGGTATTTCCGTACTTCTAGTGGTAGTAATTTGGGAATCATATAAGAACATTCTAGATTCATTTCTAGAGGGGTACATTTGAAACTTTTTTTTCATGATGCACTTTATTGAACATACATTTATATTTTCTCATAATACTTAATAAACAATCATTCGTTAAGAACAAGAACCATTATAATATTTAATAGATTCAATGGGTACCAATTTTATATAGACCATGCTCTATATTACCATAAAAAGTTTTAGTCCTATATATTTGTACGTACATGTGTTGTGCATGCACAATGCAATTGTGTAAATATATTAGAGATACATATACTTATGTACGTATGTATATGTGGAAATGAATATACACTATGGGGCATATATATTTATTTTTTTATATCCATATTCTTATACATATAAGTAAAGGCTTTATTCAAATTTGCACTCTGAAATTCTTTTATTTGAATTCATAAGAACGTTTATTTATTTATTTATTACTATTATTATTATTATTATTATTATTATTATTATTATTATTATTATTATTGTTATTATTATTATTATTATTAATAATAATATTTAAATTATGAATTTGGATTTATGGAAAGATGTAAAACATAGCTTTTAAACTATTTGACTCTTTGCTTTATTATCCTATTTTTATAAATTTCGGATGTCCGTTTCTTTTTTATTTATTTTATGTGTCCCATTGAAAAAATTGAAGGAAGACAAATCAAACGATGCATATTGATAAGCAGAATATAGGAAAAATGTGAAACATATTTTAAAAATTCATCCTCATGCATTTTGTCAAAAAAAAAAAAAAAAAAATGGTTATCAAAACATTGTTTGAGCTTGTTATGAACAAATTGTTAAAATTTTTTTAAGCAAAAAAATATATATTTCACAACAATCCCAAAATTAACAAGTGAGAATACTATAATCGGCTTGATCGAATCTAGATCATCACGGATATATCTAGATCCTCTTACAATTTCAAGAGTATCCAGAATAGATATACTTTTTGGGATATTGGATTCGATATGTTGCAAACAGAATGACAAACTCAATATAACCTCTAAATTACTAAATCCGCGATTTTGAGTCGTTAATATGGACTGAAATGATTAATAATTTTCCTATATTTAGCTTATCAATGCACATCGTTTGAGTGGTGCTCATATATTAGAATCGCAAAAAACCAGTTTTTCAGGAAACTCTACTAAACATGTTTGTATATCGGTTAAAAACTTAAAATTATTAAACATTTTTTAACGTTGCGAAATTTAGTATTGATTAATTCCATTTTAAATTAAAAAATTTTGAACTCTCTGAAATTTTCTCTGCAGCAAGTATACCGATAAGGCTTCTTACCAAAAATATAAAAAAAATTAAAGATGGACTATTTCATATATATGTCACTAAAGAAAATTCTTACAAAAAATATGTTAATAAAAATATTTTAAAAATTTTTATATGACATCTTGAAATATAAGCTTTTACACTGCAAAAAATTTTTTTGATATCTTTTATATAACAAAAGTTATGGCCATTTAAATAAATATGTTAATCAACTTCAAAGCTATAAAAAATGAGAAAAATTCATTTTACATGCCTCTGTATCCTCGGTAATCAATGGTCAAAATGGAATTACTCTATTATAAATTTAGTATTACAAATTTAAGACTTTTCTAGTTTGTACCTTTATTATTTATTTAAATGTTAGAATTCCAGTAACGTCTATAAACAATTTAAAACTAACAGAATTTAGAGAAAGTTCTTGATTGCAATGTTAAACAAAGTTTATGTATCTAAAAATTCGGCTTGCTACACTTATAAAGATAGTTTTTATTGTAAGCGTTATGCAGAGCCTGCAGTCAGCGTTGCTCGAAACCTTGGCTAAAAAATCATAATTTTGAAAAATCATAATTCTGCTATAAAAATCATTAATATTATATTTTTAATGATACTTGGTTTCTTCCTTATTAGAAAACAACTTTTTATATCTGTATGATTATTTTGTATATCGATTCAATGTATAAATTGCAGAAGTTATCGAGGTATCTTTTATGGATTCGAATTACAAAAGACTACATTTTCTCTATGAAGGAGTCTTTCAACACATAAACTGAGTGATCGATTTTCAGCAAAGTCCCACAGAATTATAAATTAATATTGGACAACAATTGGACTCGCCGTTCTAAACAATACAAGAGTTTAAAAAAAGCAATGTGTGAGATCATATCCTTTGGATTGCAGATTATAATTTGTGGATTCTAAAACCGAAACGGGAAACCGGTTAAAAAATTTAAAATTTTTTGAGTAGTTACATACAAATATTATTTTTAAATAATTCGCTTATTGTGCTGAGTCAGACCCTTAATTATTTAAAAGTATTTTCCATTTTCATTACGAAATAATAAAGCTTTTAGGCTAGTTTTTCTTTAATTCCTAATTTTAGATTTGAGTAACACCAGACGTACTTAGAAATGAGATTTCTATATTTTTTAATTGATTTAAACTAATTTTTACTAAAATAATATAGTTAGGAAGTAAATTTTAGTTTCATCGATTGTCCCAAGAATAAGGTGAATTTATGTAAATAGGTACATATTCATTCAATTCAAAAAATACAAAATTTGAGCATTATCATTTAGCTACAGAAGAGCGATATATATGACTTTTTATTTTTACATTCCTTGTCATTACAAATGATATGTATTATAAAAGTCCTTTCCTTGGTAAAAATAATAATAATTTTTTAAATATTTGTATTTTTAATCAAAACCGTTTAACCGATTTTTTACGTAAAACCGTATTCGAAATCGATTAAAAAAACTACTTATCGAATAACTCGAAAGCCGGTTTTCTGAAAATGTAGGTTTTTGATGCACTAATTATGATCGTAGAAATTTGAATCACTTAATACGTGCCCTTGTATGGGCACTAAATAATTTTTCATCGAAAATTGATGAGCCTAGCAGAATTCAGTAATTTGTCAGAAACAAGATTAGCTACCGTTACCTCTAAAATAACCTTACTGATAAAAAAAACCCATTCAATTTGACTACTGTTACCACTAAAACACCGTTACCGAAATAATTAGAAATACCGATACAGCTAAAATACCATTACCAAAATAGCTCAAAATAACGTTACCGCTAAAGTACCGATGTTGAAAAGAGAAATAATTATTATTTGGATTAAAATTAAAATAAAACTTTTAAGAATGTTATTGTTGTCCCAGCCCGACTTTAAATATTTGGCTTAAATTTACATTTCATGGTTGCGAACCGATATTTGCGAAATTTCTGAAACAACCGTTAACACACCTAAATAACTACAAATATCTTTACCGCTAAAATACCCATACCGAAATAGCTCGAAATACCGATAACGCAAAAGTACCGTTACCGAAATAACATTTTTGAATCGATTGGCAACCTTGGTCAGAACTTACGAAAGTATTATTGCTATTACGAGTTATCGTCATCGTACAAATACATAAATATTTGACCTAATGGTAAAATACTCTATTTGGAATACCGAAGGAAAGTTAAATGAAACAAATAGTAGAAAATATATACTTTTACATTCTTCATATATGAATATGGACATTATCGGATGGATTTTTTTTCATATAGTTCTGTCATATAAATTTGAATCTTTGCTATTAAACTTTAAATAAAATAAGTATAGTATATATTTTGAACAAATGATCGTGAGTCTTTAAAATCGTTAATAATAGTATTATAATAAAAATCATATTTGGAAAGAAAAAAATCATCAAATCATATTTAGGTTAAAAAACATCAAAAATATGATAAACTTATCATTTTGGCAACGTTGCCACTAATAACAAAGTTTTGATCTCAAATTGAGAATAATTTGAAAATTATTTGAGAATAATAGCTTTTTCAACAAAAAGATTTTTTTCTCCAGTTGAGAAATGTATTAATTAAATAATTTTTAAAGTTATTTCCCAAATGTATTTCAAATTTTGATTGAAACAACATGTCGACCATAAATATTTTATACCTTTATTGGAATTTAAATAATACAAACAATTATAGTTTTTTTTTTTTTTTCTAATTCATTACAGATTGTAGGTTATAGACCGTTTTAGTTTTAAAAATTTGCAATATTCCCTCAAAATTTCCATATATTAGCAAAAGACTGTTCTTGTGTAGGTTCTTATGTAAAAGTATTTATAATTCTTTTGTTCATTTTTCCTTTTTAATTGGTAACCAAGTAAAAAGTGTAACATAAATATTTTTTCTTAAAATATATAAAGAATTTTTTAATAAAGTTTAGAAAAGGCTTAACAGTTTTTTGAGTTTTTAAGTGATTTTACATGAGGGATATCGCATTTTATTTGAAACAAAATAAAATTTCGAACACTGTAATAAAATATGTGTAGACTTTTGGAAAAAACAAACAGTAAGATTTACATCAAATTCAAAATTTCGAATAAGAAAAGGGAAATAAATTTAAATTTATTGTTCATTTTGAGTGTAGTTATGAGATCAATAGTGAAGGAATTACGTTAAAAATGTTTGTTTTTCTCAATTTCACGAAATTTAGGAGGGGTGTTTCGAAATTTTTAAAAAAATTTTTATGATGTCCTCAAGAAAGTCTACAACCAATATTAGATCGTTTTCCGTGTGAAATTAAAAAGTGCCATTTTGGAGCAGCGTGTTATCAATGAAGCTTCAATAGATTTTATTCAATTTAAAAATTTAAATTTTTATTTAAAATTTTAAATTGAACTTCGACCAATAAAATAAAACGAAAAAATGACTCAACCTAAAAATTGATGAAGGGAAACGAAGGGCGTATAGTTTCCTCCAAGACGTTATTGTTGTTAAAAGTTACTGATAATTAAGCTACGTGAGTTATTCGCGGTTAGGAGTCACAAAAATCAGTGTTTTGCATATACGTATATCGCTTATTTATGCATCGTACGTGCTTTATTGATTATAAAATTTCCAACAATTTTTCTAAAGTACATTTTTATGTTTTGGAATGTCCGATTTAATGTTTTTTAGTATCCGCTATATTTCACAACGATATACTAAAATTTGAAGGGTAATTATACCATCCATTATCTAAGGATATGTAATAAGCTTTTGCTAAACATATTGTCGAGTAATTGCTTTCCGTTCCGTGTTAGGGTTTCTGCAAGTGGAAACTTTTTAGTAAGGTTACAGGATAAATTTACAATCGGAGACTGAAATAAGTGAGAAAATATAGTCGGTCAAGTTAGACCATATGATACCCTCACCATCGATTTTTGCTTTATATAGGACATGTGCAAAGACGTGCACCGATATACTTATATAAAGTGTAGGTGATTCTCGAAAGTTGGCCTTATATGGGAGTTATAGTCAATCATCGTCCGATCCACAAAAAATTCGTTACTGTGGTTTCTACTTACATAAAAACATATTTGTATTAATTATTAACATAATACTAATATATGTGTGGGACTTATGCACCTTAAGATGAATTTCGGAAGAGGTGTTTAAATGGGAGCCATGGTCAATTATAGACCGATCTTCGTGAAATTTGACAAATAGATTTATACTTCTATAAATATTATCAGCGTGATATTTTATTAAAATATTCGCAATTTTAAGGCATTTATGAGTTTCAAAACTCTATTTTGAGAGAACATTTGTATGGGGGCTAAGTAAAAAAAGGCTTCATCCTTTTACCAAATTCCATCAAATTATCACTAAAATTGCGACCTACACTTTGCGTAAAAGGTTTACATGGGCAGATAACTAGCCAGTGCTACCACTAAAAACATATTCATCCTAGCACTATTTTTGAAATCGACAAAAAAAAAATCGACAGAAACCTACCAAAAATTTATTTTGGAGAAAAAATTGTAGGAAAACCATTCCAATAATTAATGAGCTGAAAGTATTAAATCAAACTGAAATTCACCACCAGTAATAAGAGAATATTTTGCGTTGTTGCAGAATAATGTGATAGCAAAACTAAGTTAAATACATACCAAAAATGCAGTGGCGGACAAAACTAAAGCACGGCTAAGCACTTTTTACAATACAGGGAGAAAACAAAATATTTCGAACACTCGACGAAACTTAACATTTCCTATTACGCCAATACAAAATTTGAAGTTCTTCAACATTTTTCAATTCATTGTAGTTTCGTTTTTATTACGGTTCAAAGTTCACTTTTTAGATTTAAATACGTATATCTTCTGATCTATTTGTCCTCTTTAAACAAACTTTGGCTTAAATTAATACCTAATAAATCTGGGTTTTAATTATTTTTCTAAAATCGCCTTGTAGCAAGAATATTCAAAAAATCATATTTTACATTTTATTAATTTTTCTTTAAAATGTCCTTAAGGTATTGCTAACAATATATAAAAAATTTAGAGTGGACCATAAGAGGATGCTGAGAAAATTAACTTTTAGTAAAAAAACTCATTTATTTCAGTAATAATTTGATATTTTTTAATATATTTTTGTGTTCTGTATGACGATATGAGAATAGATTTTTCTGAAATCAATATTGTACATAATAAATGAATATGTTTCAAAAAACTTGGATTTCCATTGAAATGAAAAATTACACATTTTATAAAAATGCTAAAAAAAAGAAAAAAAAAAATATAAATTTAGGAAATATATTCAACGAAAATTGCTTTTAAAAAATACAATTGCATTAAAAAGCATACTATACAATTTAAACGCAGTTTGAATTGTCTTAATCTCTTAAGTGGTCTTCGAGATATTGTTGTTTAAAGTTTCTTATGATTTCTTAAGTTTTTCAAAACATCAAGAAAAAGCGCGAAAATTTTACAATTTCGCAAAACTAAAACAAAAATTCATAAAAAAGCTCCTTAGAACAGTTCAGATATTCGTCATCGATCTGTTACACATTGCCGATTTATTGTCAAAATATTTCCATTTAACCACATTGGGAATCCTAGTTTCAAGGATTATTTTTTAAAGTTGTTTGTATTATTCCACCAAGATATATTTATTTTCTATAATTTTTCAACTTAATAAAATAGAATCGCTAATAATAATTTTTTAACGTTTTTTTTTATACATATACAAATTGTTTCATTGAAACAACTTTAGCAAAATTTCAAACTATTACTAAAATAAATAATTTTTTTTCTAAATGTTTATTTTTTCAGCATTCCCTCAGGGTGCTCACTCTAAATTGTTTATTACACTTTAAGAAACATTTTAAAGTAAAATTATAAAAATAGAAAATATGATTTTTAAATATCCTTGATATAAAGACTAATATTGATTTCATTATTCTTTTCTTTTCAAAAATGGCATTGTTACAAAAATAATTATAAAATAGATTTATTAAGCATCAGTTTGAACTAAAGTTTGTTTGAATTTCGACAAATAAGTCCGTAGATATATGTATTTAAATTTCGTGTCTTTTAAAAAAAAACTGCAAAAAGTGAAGTTTGAACGGTAAAAAAAACTAAACTACAACGAATTCGAAAATTTTGAAGAATTTAAATTTTTATATTGACGTAATAACTGCGTATATGAAATTTAATCAAAATCGCAGGTGGTGAGGTTAAAAATTGCGTTTTCTTTCGAAAAATTTTGTTTTCTCCCTATAGATGAATAAGGATGAGGAACTTGTTTTGACTTCAATTCCTTTTGTTTATTTATTAACCAAAACAAATCGAATCGAATTTCTTTATTTAAACTAAAAATTTCAATTAAATGTGAAATATACAATGTTTATGCGGAGCAAACCTAAAGCACATCTTTCATTTATTAAATGTAAATGTTAACTTCATTAATATTTAGTACCAAAGACCTATTTTTTAAAAAAACTTTTATATACCTGAGCGGCATATATATACTTAAATTTGAAAAACCTTTTCAGAATTTTCATTCCTTGCTATTTCTATTAGGTGGGAAATTTCGTTGTTAATTTTATAATAATGAACATAATATTTATCGATCTACAATTCCCCATATGATTCCTTATATATTTTCTGTGAGATTAAGACCAAATAATTATTCCGACCATTTAAAAAATGTGATTTTTTTTGGTCATAACCCATTTTCTCACACAATAAGATGGGTTTTTAGCTGTTTGCTATGTTGATACCTCCATTAATGGACTTTTCCTCTTCCGTATGTGGAAGAATGACATCCTATTACTGCAACATGCATTAAATAGTTTTACTTCTGGTAGACTAACTACTAACTTTAATCCAACAACCTTAACTGGTTCAATGGAAAACGTCAGTTCTCCCCGGTGAGGTTTAATTTGAAAAGTTACTTTGGATTTATGATATACATTGACTAAACGAAAAAATTTCTTAATGTACAGTATGCCAAAAGCTATTGAGAAACTCAGGGAGATATTTTTTTGTCTGAGTTTTTTTCTATCATTATATCGAACCAATTCATAAATTAAATGAAATAATGAAAGTTTTATATATAACCATATCCTACAAGCTGTAATTTTTCTGCATACGGAAGAGGAAATGCCCGTTAAGTGGAGGTATCAACATAACAAAGACCACTAAAAATCCATCTTATTGCCTGAAAAATGGGATACGACCAAAAGAATTACAGTTTTGAAGTGGATGGGAAAATTATTTATTCTAAGTATTATAGAAAATATAATTGGAGTCATATGGAGAATTGTAAATTGCAAAATAATACGCGTATTACTGTAAAACTAAGGACGAAATTTCCCACCAAGTAGAAATAACAAATAAGTGTTTCCCCATCAAAAATTTAGTTTTCCTGGTAACCTAGCAGGTATAATTGGGAACAAAAATAAATTACTTATTTTTTGCCTGAATAACTAGTTATTTTTATTTCAGTTGTACGCAAATTCATGTAGTAATTTTTAGACTCTAGGGGTACTCAAAAATATGTACCTAAACGAAAACAAGCATAAAAAATTGCTGTCAGTGAAGCTTGAACTTGGACAAATTAAAAAAAATTTTTAATATAAAATATCATTTTAGACATTTTATAAAAAAAACTATCAGCAGCAGAATGGGGTGGAACCAACAACCTACTGGCTTTTAATCCAGCGTTTTAGCTAACTAATCCAAATGATTGCAATATTTCTGTGCTATTATACTGTTGAGTATTTATTTATGTAATATAGAGTGGGGAAATAATAATGAGGCCTCATTACCAAGAAGCTACTTTAATAAGTAGTTGCAATTACCGAGAACCAAAAAGTTTTAGCTGGGTCAATGCAACGTAGATGTGTAAAAGTTTTAAAAAAATAGGTCTTTGGTAATAAATATTAATGAAGTTAACATTTGCATTTAATAAATGGAAAATGTGCTTTAATTTTGTACCGCATTTCACATTTAATTGAAATTTTTTAGTTTAAATAAATAAATTCAATTCTTTCTGTTTTGTTTTACAGCATTTCGTTAATAATTTAATAAAAGAAATTAAAATTGAAACTAGTTTCCTGCTTTTATTCAACCATATTTTAACAAGTGTTAGTCTGTGCTTTACTTTTGTTCGCCACTGCATGCATGGTCACAGTTTATACCAAAATAAATAAATCGGTTGAAAAGCAACTACAGGTTTATTATACATGGAAAATGTTGGCAAGTATTCCAAAAAATTAACTTTTTTAGGAAACATTTTCTACAGAAATTTAATATTAATATTTAATTTAATATTAAGAAATGCTTACAGTTTATTATTTCAGTATTTAGCTTCAATTATTTCATCCCAATTCAGTTTATTCAAAGTTACTTTGTATTTACAATGTTTGAAACATCAATATGACTATTTTTATTATAAAATCTACTTTATCAGTATCATTCTTAATTAAAACCATTAATTAAGAATGTTAAAGAGTTTAGCTCATTAATATTATAAATTACGGCTAATGTTCATAAAAAGGAATAAAAGAATGAACAGCAGCACTTTATCTTTTTTGGATGCATTTTTCGAAAGATCTGCATTTCGCAAGTTATTTTCCTTATAAATGCAGAAGACAAAATATAATTCTAAGCGTTCCAATTCACTATGGTTTCCTTGACCACTTTTCTTGGCCAATATTATCAAAGAGAAGATTTTTTCTCTTTTGAAATCTATTTTGGATGAAAATCAAAGCAATTTTATGCATCTATTTTGTATCATAACCATATAAAGTATTTTTCACACTTTTTATGGGTTAAAATTAAAGTTTTGATTTTTTTTTTTTTATAAAAGGTCATTCCAAAGGAAGTTTACCCATATTTCACTTATAACTACACCCAAAGGCCATTTACCTTTATCAGCAATAATTTTGACACAGAAAGAAAATATATCGACATTTGTTATTTAATCTTACCTTTATACAAAATATAAGAATTACCAATGATAACGTATTCGGAAAAATTTGATTTTCTCCAAAAACGCAAAAAATCGCAAAACCGGACAAAATGCAGAATATGGTTGAAGATATTGGTTTTTTCATTACAAATTTTCACCGAAAATTCGCAGACCTATTAAAACTTAAAATTTTTTCACAAATCCAATTTTTTCCTAGGTCGCATAAAATACACAGTTTTCAATCATTTTCATATCAACTCAAAAAGTACTTATAATCAGACCTATTTTCCATAAAAAAAAATAAAAAGGAAATGTGACGAAAATTGAATTTGTCCAAGTAACATTTTACCGTGTATTTTTGAAATTATTTTTGTTGAAGTACTCAATTAGACAAATCTATCCTCAACAAATATATGCTCAGTTAATACAAATTTCTAATCAAATTAAATTTTTTTAATATATATATGTTTAAAAAAATCAAACTCTTTTTTCAAATCTACCAGAATTCGATTCGGCCTACCATCCTACCAAAGGAAGAAAACGGATATCTTAATTCGACTCAGAAGTTTCAGATTCTGCGTCTAATAGTATACTTTAAGGTGGGAGTTCGAACATTTTTTCTGAGCGTTACAAGTATCAGTACAAACACATATACCCCAACCACATATGGCAGTGTTGGGTATAAAAACCTTGGGCACATAATTTAGCAAGTAAGGGACTGCCCATAAATTTTTTTATTAAAATCGGACTATATTTTCAACTGGCACCCATATAAGTGGTATAGTGGAAATTTAGAAAAATTATGAGTTTGACCGACTAGGCTAGGTCCGTAAAGTGGTTCGATTTTAATAAAGATTTAATGGGCAGCCCTCCCATTCGCAAAATTATACGCCGGAAGTTTTTTCAGTTTGCAATTGTAAATTTAGCCTGTAACCTTAATATAACAATTATTAATAATAATTATTCGAAGAATTTAAAAATGGTCTTTTTCGAATAACGAATAATTCGAAAGTTTTTATATCGAATATTCGAATAAAACGAATTTTTTATTTTTATTGCAATTGAAGTGATTTTATTTGATTATTTATAAAAACATTTAAAATTGCTTCCTAGTACTAAGTTTAAACAATATGCACATTTAACAATTTCGCCAACGAAAATTTGTGCTTTTTCAAAATCAAATTTAAAAAAAAAATAAAAAAAATCTGTAATTTAAATTGTATTCTTTTTTAAGTTAATTTCTAAGGACTTTTGACAGATTGCAGTTTCTTTTAACCATAAAAGGGATCTTTTGAAGACAGATTGTTTATGTCAGTTCATGTCATTCCAAAATTGTTTGATTTTGAGATATAGTATAAAGAAAATTATTTTTTTTTTATCATATTTGTTGATTTTTTTAAACAGTTTATTAGCTAAAACTAATTTAAATTTAAAATTCGTTTTAAAATTTTTCGGGGGAATTAGAGAATTATATTGAGGATTTCCCTGCAAAAAAATTGCTGCAACTTTTATATTTATTGGCAAGAGGTGTAGAAAAGCAACATATTGAACTTTAAAATAGCATAATTTCGTTTCTGTAAAAGATATTTTTTGTATATAATGAAGAATTATGTCAGCTAGGCATCATGATTTATTTGAAAAAAATCAAGTTCATACTTCTTCGATTTTTTTAATTAAAGTAAAATTTTTGTAAGAAATTAGTTTATTGAGAAGCTAGAAATGTTTCATCGGTAATAAAATCTTTGTTAGTTAAGGTATTTCACTGAAATTAAAGTGTAAGAAACTTTAAAGTTTTTTTTAAAGGAATCCCACAATTCAAAAAAAAAAAAAAAAAAAAAACACCGAAAACAAAAAATAGGATTTGACACTTTTTCGTTCATAAAGTCTACATTTTCCCGATGTCCCAGAGATAGCAACAGCAAACTCTTAAGAACACATCATAAATTCCGAAACTGCACTCTGTTTGCGGATTCACGACTTGGGATTTTAGAACATATAGACTAAAATCAAATTTCCATATAAAATAGGTAAAATTTGGGAGGGTGGTACTTAGACCGCTTGAGGTATTGGAATTGTTTTCTATTCTAAAATTATTCTTCTGAAAACACCTTTCAGAAAAGTATAAAAATATTATATGTTGTTAAAGAAAATTACATTTCAGAGAAAAAAAGTGTAGACACTTTTTCGGTAAAAAAAATGTAATTTTAGCAACTTTTAAATTCAAAATCGTCATTTAAGACTTCGACTGCAAATTTTCTTTATTCAATAGACATTCGGTCGGAAATAATGGCATATATTAAAAAAAAAAAATCGAAATAGACCTTATTAAGGACTTTAAGAAGATGTAAAACTATTTTAAATCGAATAAGAAACAAAGAATTGGTAAATGTTTAAAAAAATTTCTATGTCAGAGGTATCCTACTTTGAGCTCCCTCCCAAACTTAAAACAAAAAAGTACACTCCTCTGGTACTCCTATGAGAAATTTTATGTAAATCCAACGAGTCGGTTAGAAGTTACATTTTATTTGTTTCTAAAAATTTTCGATTCTGCCCCACTGTGTATTGTTGGAAAAAAAAAAATAGTATACCGAACTGATCATGTTTTTTTATAAATACGGCTTCAATCTAATTTTTTAATATTAGTTTATAATCAAAAATATACATCATTCATTCCATGAAAGAACACCTTAGGTCTTCGGAATTTGTTAATATTCGGCATACGCATAGGAGCCACTTTAATATCTTCATTTTGTTTTTTTTTTTAATTTTGAAAAACTAGCGAATTTATTCACGATTTTCATTTTTAGAAAAGTCAAAAAAATCTAAAAAGTGTGTAACTCTAAATACCAATTTCTCTATAAGCTGTTAACGGATTTTATTGATTTAAATTACATATAGATGAATATTTTCCCTTGAAACGCAGTTATTTGAAAATAATATTATGATTTAAGAATGCAATTTTAAGATGCATTTTTGAAAATTTTCTATCCCTTAAATTTTTGTCCACCTCTGATATTATAAAAATTATAATGTGTAATAAAAATTGCAATATAAATTGTTCTAGGTCCACTATTAAAAAAAAAAAAAAAAATTATTCCTTCCGATTTTTTCACACAAACATACTTTTTTTAACTTTTTTGTTTTTTGTGAGTTTATTTTAAAATTAATTTTAGCCATAACATTTCCTATTTCGTTATTTGTAGTATAATACCTCTTTGTCACTGAATAATTGTTAATCCATGTATTTGTCTTCAATATTAATCAAAAATATTTAAAATAAAAAGAGTAGAAATTTTTTAAAAGTCATCTGAAAATTGTGTTCCTGTTGTCAGTGCAACTTTAGTAAAAATGTTATTTTTTAATTACAAAATATCATTTACAGTATCTATTGTAATAAACTTTATAATGGTTTTTAAATCAATAAAATCCGACGTATAGTTAAAGAGTTATGGACTTTTAAAGTTATAATCAAAAAATTAAAAAAAAAAATAAGAAATTATGAAAAAACAAAATTTTTGTTTGAAAATACTGGTGGTTATTTTTCTAAAAATCTATTAAAAATAGTATTGTTTATGAACATATTGAAGGAAAATTAAATTCGAATTTGTCAAAAATGCACTATAAAACTGCAATTGCTTTACTAGTATATTTTTGAATAAATAATTTACCTTTACATTACTGCCTTTAAAGAGGTTTCTGTTGGCCTTCATTAGAGCCTTAAATCATTAACAATCATTAAATCATAAACACTTAAAGTTACGTACCTTGTCCAACTTTTTAATTTGTATAAAAATTTAAATAGTGAATAAATTCGCGATTTCTAGACCAAGTGGCTGCATAGATTATATGCGTATTAAATAACTATTAACAAAATCTGATGACCCTTTTTAAAAAGATTTTTTTTATAAATCCCTCGTGGAATGCACAATACAAGTATACAAAAGAATATATATATATATATATATATATATATATATATATATATATATATATATATATATATATATATATATATATATATATATTTGCATTTCACATATAAAAAAAGTATCGTATGATCGTGTAAGTAAAATAGAAGTGACTTATTATTTGCAAACAAAAAGAACCCGGTTTATCTTATTAAGAGCCACTGTGCATTATTAAGTACAGCTAAAGTATCGGCTGTTATTATGAAGTTTATAGAGTTGAAGATTTTTATTTAAATAAGTGCCAAATAATGATTTCAAAAAATAAAAAATTTTGCGGAAATATTGATGAAAAATATCGGAAAGTTGATTGTGAATTGTTTTTTCTTTTTTTTTAGATTCTCTAAAAAAAATCTAAAACTAAGGAACATAAAAATTTAGACTGATTGGAAAATATTTACGGTTAGCTTAAAGCTATCGAAATTTGCAAAAAGCTGATTTTTATGATCTTTGACCATGAATATCTCGCGGTAAGTTATCGGTAAATTTTGACATGATGTATTAGACACTAAGACGAAACTTTGTGTTCAACTTTAGGTTGAACTCTTATTTTACTGAGGTATATTTGTTGTAAAATTAAGTGTTTTACTTTAAATTTGTTTTAATAACTACTACATTATTGGCAGTAATTTTTTTAGGTTTTCGTAATTTTAGAAAGTGAAACAGTCATCATTTTTAGTGCATTGAACAAGTTACATGAATCTTCTTATTTTTAGTCATGTAATTTTTCTTTTTTGAACTCTTTTTCAGGGTAAAAGTACATGAAAAGTTAAATAAAATGCTGTTGTAAAACTCAAATTAGAAAAAAATCAACAGCTTTTGTAAAAAACCGGAAATCGGTTAAATGGTTTTTGATTTTGGATACTCTAATATTAATCAGTTAAAAAATTTTTCGTAAGTTTCCCTTCAAATATTAGTATTTAGTACATATGTTTTTTGAAATAAAATGTTTTTTTAACTCGCTTTTTGTGTTACAAAAAAAGCATTATTCGACACTCAAAAATTTAAAATTTTGAAAAAAAAACGATGGCACTTAAATAAAAGATGGTTTTAAAACCGGTTGAAAACCCGAATCGATCACCCTACCTGCCTATATAGCGATGTCAATTTTACTAACTATTACAGCAGTTTAAAATTGTTAATATTAGCAATTTAAATTACACTATTTAAAATTAAAGTATGTTTCTTGCTTGGTAATATTTTCCTATTAAACATTTTTAAGTAGATTTTCCATTGTGCAATGTATGATTAAGTATGTGAATGTTTGTATTTCCGTATGACATTTCTTTCCTTTCAATTTCTTCCCCGTTAAATAACATTTGTTAAATGTGTTCTTCAACACGTTTGGCATGCTAAATACTTTTGGTTAGTTTTATATCTACTTTGTTTTTTTTTGGTTTTTTAAATTTTTTCTCACTTAGAATTCGAAGATTTTGCTTTGCTGGGGTTTTTATTGCTTTAAAATCAATATGATTTGAATACTATTGAAACCGATACATACGTATATTTAAACATACATGCATACATATGTATGCATGTACATGTGTGTGCGTATGTATATGCAAATCTGGTATGCAGAAAAAGTGGATTTAGTAGCTGAATTGTATAAAAGCTAAATGAGTAGACAGACAAGTCTTGAATGCAAAAGAAGGTTATTTAGAAAAATTACACGGGTAGTTATACGAGTATATACATTGCACAGTGGGATTTGGAATAAAAAATGTTGATTTGATGAATGAATTATTGTTTAGTTAACTGATATAAAAATCATTAAAATAAATATTAATTGTTTTTGGTATTTTAGGTGTTTGTTAGGGTGATTGATTATTTGAATTTTTAGTGATACCGGTTTTCGAATAGTTTGAATTTTGAAAAAAAGCGGTTGCTGTTTTCGAAATTCCGAAAAAAACTATTAACCGTTTTTTTTAAATTTATAAAACATAGCAAGAAATTAACTTTATGAATATTAATCAATTAATAATTTTTTCCTAAATTTTCTTTAAATGTTAGTATTTATTACATTGTTTTTTGAAATAAATTGTTATTTTTAAAATCGGTTTTTTGTATTAAAAAACTCCGGTTTATTCAACATTCGAAAAATTAATACTTTGAAGGAACCAACTGCACTTAAACCAAAAAAACCGGTTTTAAGACCGGTTGAAAAATCGAGTAAATCACTCTAGTGTTTATAAGATATACAAATAAACAACTATAAAGGGCTTATATTCAAAATCCTCTATCTCGAAAAACACAACTTTTTAAGACAGAAAAAACTGTTTTCTTCTCTTATTTTTCAAGTATTTCAAAAATATTCTTTTAAAATATTTATTTAAAACAACGATTATTTATACATATAATTTGTTTTTAATATTTTACAATATTGGCAATTTTAAAGAGAGATAGATGGTTTTACATTTTTAAAATATTCAATGTGTATAAATAAAATAACGATATAAAATATTTTGCATTGTAAAAAATATATTTAATTACCATTTAATGTATGATTTTTAAAGATCTTTAAACTAGTTGATAGTTTAAAAAACCAACATAATTCAAATAGACTATCCGCAATAGTAACAAAATAATAATTATTACTAGAGTAAACATTATTTATCGCTTAAGTGAAAAGCTATTAGAGCAAAGGTCTTAAAATAATTTCCTTATCAAGAATCAATACTGAGATCAAAATAGAGCGGGCAGCTCTAGAGGAAGTGTTAGGCCCCACACAAGACAAATCTTAATTATTGCACATCTAAGGAACTATTACAGTGGAATTCTCGAGATTTTTTGGGAATAATTTTCTTGCTAAGTTCCACAATTGATATGAAAATAGGTAACAAAGGTTGACAAGGGGCAGTAGCCGCCATTGTATATCTGAAGAACTGAATAATATATGTTATGTTTATATTATCAAAAAATAAAATAACTACTTAGATATATAAAGGGTTTTGTACTCAAAAATAAAAACAAAATATTTATTTTGTAAAATAGAGGTATCAAAAACGTTGATAAAATTGGAAAAACTAGGAATTTTCATTTGAAATTTATATCATAAATGAGAGCTACTAGAGTAAATATAGTGGCACCTAAAACGCAATTTCATGAAAACCTGGGATAGAGGGTTTTGAATATAGGCCCTTGATAAGTATATTTCATTTATGTATTTTACCTAATTCTGTACGAATTTTTATCAACTAACACACTGTGTTACAATTTTATGTTTCCAAAGAAATGACAGGAAACGGAAATCGTGAATTGCATTGTTTTACATACGTTTTCGGTGTTAGTAATCGAAATTGAATGCGTTGTTTTTTTGTTGCTTTTCATTTCGATGGAAGATTTTATTTTCTATACAAAACTATTGTTTTCATCAATTTTTCTATTACGTTTCATTTCATTTCTTTTCTACATCAACCCACACAATAATACTTGTATGAGATAATAGTTGGTTGGTAAATATAAAGATTTAGTTGACATCTTTTGTTTTTGCTTTTTTTCTTTTTGAAATAGATGGATAATATAGGCTTTGTTTTCGGATGGTATTTGAATGTTTACTCGTTTGGTTGTATGTAAATATAAAGTTACAAACTGACGTTTTGACGTGATTGCCTTTCGTTGTGGTTAGAAAAAAACAAAAAAATCATTGCAAATATAACGTTTGGATTATTTTACTAAACTTAAACAAGTTTTGTATTTAAAAACATGAATCTGTGTGTGTTTGATGTGATATTTGCTCACGTATTTAAATGTTTTTTGTTTGCTGGATTTTGATAATACTATTGTTTTACATTAAAAATATAAAGAAAAATAAACTGCACCAAAATTTACCGGAATTTTGGAATTTCGAACGTAACTCTCCTTAAACATAATTATCTGTCAAACGACAAATAATAAGTAAGAATTTTTTAAGATTATTTTAAAACTCCAATTTCAGACTTTTAAAAGTTTTGTTTAACAAATTTCAAAAATTTTCAAATAAACTACGCAAATTTATAGGCACCACAGGAAATAAATTTAAGAAGGATAGAGGTTAATATTTTTTTTGGTTAAGCCGTACCTGCGATTTGAATTTTGAGGATTCTGGAAAAAAGTATTTTTTTTTTGCAATTGTTTAGTAATAAAGTATTTTTTTTTTTTATTATTCAGCCTAAACAGAATCATTACAAAATGAGATAAATCATGTCTCTAAACACGAAGGTCAATGGCTAATATTTAAAATATTTGGAAGTTTTAACTGAGAAAAATTATTTTTCTATACCATTTTATGGAAATATAACTGAAACGATTTCGTTGACATTAACAGAAAAAAAGCAACAACTGAGCTTAGGTTCAGCATTTTTTTAAACGTACAGATTATTAAATATTTTTAAAGTAAATTTTCTTAATTAATATCATGGACAAATAAAATGATAATTACCACATTCTGAGAAGTAAAGTCATGTAAACCATCGAAATTCATCATAGAAATCATTGCACCCAAATTCAGATTAAAAAAATAAATTTTCACAATGTCTTCCTTAAAAATTTAAAATATTTAAAATTTTGACCTTTCACCTTCCTTTTAGAATTTTCATATTTCGGATATATTGTTTTCTGAGGTATTGTTTATCTTATTGTATAACAATTTTGTTTAGTCTAAATATCAGTTAAAAAAATTTACTTTATAACTAAAATCTATAAAAATTAATTTTTCCGAAATCCGCATAACTCAAATCATCTACTTTTAATTTATTTTATTTCCTGTGGTGTTGCTTATATTATTATTTTATTCGATTTTTGTTCTTTTTTTTTTAAATATATTTCAAAAAATTTTTGCAAGTCTGAAATTGGAGTTTTGAAACAGCCTTAGAAGAATTAAAAATTTTTTTACCAAGCATGCAAAGGGGTTTGAATTATTCTGTAGGAACAAAAACATATTTATCAGAAATTATGGTTAGAATTTAGATAAAACAATCTCTTATTTCAACATTTCTAAATAAACATTAAAAATTTGTTTGTAAGCTCCTTACACAAGTAGTCTAAAACATGAAAATGGTTTGGGGAATTCGTAGTAACTTTAATAGTTTTTATCTAATTTTTAATTTGTATATCTTTTTTTGTTATACTACGATTTCTTAACATTTAGATACAAAACAAAGTACTTAATAGTGAAAATTTTCTAAAAACTATAAAAGAGCCAAAATTTCCCCATATAAACGCACAATACAAACTTGAAGACCAATGCGGAACTAGTTAATGATATCCCATTTCAGTAATATTTCACACAATATCTTCTTTCAGCCTAAAAAATGATTTTAGGAGTGCAGAATCGATGGTGCAGTCTAATATGCACACATATAATCACACTCAAAATTATTCTTGCAAACGAAATGAAAAAGTCGTTTCATGCAAAACGAAAAAGGACAAAAGAGAAAATATGAATGGGCGTGTATTTGTTGTAGGAGGCATGTTAAATTATGGCTGCTATAGAATATCAATGATGTCATTCTTGTGATACTTAAGAAAAAATATTTATAGACCGTTCCTTGCAAAGCATTAATTCAAATTGTTAATAATGGCCAGTGTGATGTGATAGAAAACTATGCTTGTTAGGAAATTTTTAATTATAATGTTTCGAGTAAAATTTCACTAGCTCTTAGGGCTAGTAGAACTTTTGGCAAATGTATAGACATTTTAGAGGTTTTAAAATTATAGAATATATTAAAAAAATAATGAAATATATAGAAAATTTACATTATATTTTAAGACTTCAAGGACAGTCATTCATTACTACATGTCTAATATTGTTCTCAAAAAGTAGTTTTGCTTTTCGAAAGGATTTTAATTGCAAACGAATCAATTTGTATTTTTTCAATTGTATTTTTTATTTTATATTTTTCTATTTACACATTTTTATTTTATTTATTTATTTATTATCTTTTTTTTTTTTTTGTTAATAAAAATTAAATTTGACAATATTTTACAAAGCTATCATTTCACATACCATAACATGATACAACTAAACCAGGGAGATTAGGGAGAATTGCCATTTTAAAATCTTGTTAAGTCAAATAAGTCAAACTCAAAAATATAAAAAGAAAATATTCAAAATAAAAAAAATATTTTTATTTTTTTAAGTTTTTATTTGATTTTATTACATTTTCTTTTGTTTTATATGATTGACTTTTCTGGGGAAATAAAATTAAGAATGTTTTCTCTACTAATAGTAACTTGTTATTTATTCTACAATGCATCATAAATAAAAAATTTTCTCACCATAGTAAAAATATTTTTTATCATAGAATTTTCTCATCGTTTCACATACGCCTTAAAAATAAAACCGATATTGAATTTATTAAAAAAAAAAATAAATTCTTAAAATTTGCCAGAAAATTTAACTACAGAAAGTTAAAAAACAATGTCTTACTCAATTGATTTAGGACAGGAGATTTGTAAAAGGTTCCATTAAGTAAAATACGGTGGGAAGTATTTTGCTTAATGGAACCTTTTACAAATCTTACTGTTCCGGTGTACCCCCAGATATACATAGTTTGTTTCTTTAATAGTAGGTACAAGAGTATGTATAACAAAACAGGTGAGTAAACATGCAAATAATTTCGGTCTTCCATTCAGTAGACACTGTACTAGCTACTAATATACGAGGAAGAAGAAAACTGTCAATCATTTTGTATAAGAATTTTCGTCCACGAATGCAATCAGTAATCTTATTAAAGTCAAAGGTTGGATTAAGTTTTTCATCCCTTGTTCTTAATAAATGGCCCTAACAGAAGAAAAATTAATACGATTTCATAATTTTTTTGCTAGTTCGCACCGTATGAAGTACGGTCCTGCTGAACCCAGAGGTTAATTTTTTTTTATTCCAGCGAATTCCACGAACTTTTAATAAAATCATACAATAGAAACTAAATAAGCTAAAACCAAATATTACGTATTAGTATTGGGCTGTAAACACATTTTTGCCTATTTTAAGACAATAAATTAAAAGTTTATTGGTAAAAAGAAGTTCAATATAACCTAATCGACAAAAACCTATAATCGGAATTTGACAGAAGGCTTAATTAATGGAAATTTTTTAAATTATCTTAATTATAATGTTAAAAATTTTGTTATTATTTTAATTAGTCCTTAAAAAAGCTTTCAATTTTAATATTGGGTGTATGCTTTAATTCCACTATTTTTTTTAAAGGTTATTTTGAATGTCTGAAATGGAACTTTACAAAATGAAGACGTCTCTGCATCTAATTGTTACGGACCACGATAATCCGAAGAGCAAAAATCTTATTTGAAGCCCGGATAACCAGGAAAATCAACACAAAAGTCGAATATCCCTGTCATCAAGGTAGTGCTCTGTTTGGAGGGCTTAAATCCATAAATTGCCAGAAAGATGATAAAAGTCGTAGCTTCCTATGGACAATACAATAAATAAAATACATTACACCTTTATCGCGAAAATAACATTAATTTTAAATTAAAAAACAATACGAATTATTTCATACATCCAATAAATCAAAGTTCTAAGAGCTTGTTTTTCTGAAATAGGTCTTAGAAAAGTTCTCTCAATTTCACCTTCATTTTATTTTGTTTTCTAGAGAAAGACCATATCTGGTATGTAGATCATTATATTTCATTAATTCATTATTCCTAATAAAAATAGCTTAAAAATCCTGTAAACTTATTTTTATACTCTACACCACCATAGGTGGTTGGGGTATTATGCGTTTATGCTGATGTTTGTAACGCAGAGAAAAAAATCTTCGTATACCCATCTTAAAGTATATCGTTCGACTCAGAGTCGATTTAACGATGTCGGTTAAAAGATATCTATATGAAACTTGACACGAATAATTATTTTGACACAATGACGAAGCCTATTGAAATTGGTTACGATCGGTCTATTATTTCACCTGACTCTCTATGTTCTCTCGGAATTGTGGTTTAACTATCATAAATGCCTTAAGTATAGCAATATACTAATGAAATTCGGCATATGAAAGTTCTGTATAAGCATCAATCTCTGTGCCAAATTTCATGATGATCGGTTCATAATTTACCATAGCTCCCATATAATTCATATAATTGTTATTATTAACATAATATTCTATATTCGTATATTTTATTTTAGACTTAGTAAAAGTATCAGTCCACAATTAGCCTATTATAAGAACTCGAAACATAAAAAATATTGTAGGGTACCATATGGTCGGGCCTGGCCGATTATATCTTTCTTACTTGCTCTATTAAGCTAATGTATAACATTTTATGAACTTTATTGAGATTCAATAACTTGGAATGTAATTTAATTAAATTTTGGTACTTAATTTTAGACATGAAAACGATATGAAAGAATAATTTCATAAAAAAAGTTCCAAAAATGTTTACATAGCTTTTTGAAGCAGAAGGTAAACTTTTTGTAATTTGAAGCTTATCACTGCAGTCATCCACTTAATAAAGTCTTTTCGAAATTCCAAATTTTAAATTATTGCATTTAAATGACCAACTGATCATATATACAACCACAAAACCATTGGCAGTTATCTCAACTGATTTAGGTTTTAACAAAAGTAACTATGTGATATTATGTAGAAAATACTGCAACAAAAATATTTATGTATTATATTTTTTGAATAAATGTACCAACACGCTAAAATTCAAGCTCCTAGGATAATTGGAACAAGATGCTACACTGAAATTTTTGTTGATGATCTCTCTCTTCGAAAAAATATTAATGATATATGGGCAAAAATACAAACGTTTTCAAATCCGACTAAAATCCGTATAAAATCCAATGCCGTAAATCACTTTCGTGAGGGGACCTAAGTTTATCACTGTTGAAAGTTTTATAAATTTCAAATTTCACTTATTTATATGTATTATAATTGCAAACATTCATAAATCTTGTACAGAACATAATATTATCATTACAAGTTGAGCTACACAGAAAATATTTTTTAATTATTTTTGTAACATTTTTAAAATAATAAAAATAGATATCAGGGGCAAATTTTTTTAGTATATTTTGTTAATTTAAAGATTCTTAAGATTTGGTAAAAATGGAAAAACATTTACAAGGATTGGGTAAAATAGATCACAAACAATACAAACGATTCACTATGATCGCTCTTCATTTCCGATTTATCACATCTTATTAAACTTAAGTGATGGTAATTATTAAATTTATAATCGTTTTAGAGCATAACTACCTGATTTATAATTTCTTTCAATGCATTTTGTATATTTTATAAGAGTTTTGTGCAATCAATAATTCATTTGAAAATTCTAGATAAATTCATGAAGTCATCGAAATATTATTTCGAATTGAAAGCAACAAAAGATTATAACATTTGTTGTCTATATGAGAGGTTTTAATTACAACTGCTAATTGATTACTTAAAAAAACGTGCGCATAAATACACGATTTTTTTTAATGAATTTTTTACTATTTCATTCATAGACTTAACTGGGCTATATTTAAGAGAGATAAATTCTAGTTGCTAATCTGTAAGGAAAATCTAAATATACTACATGCATTAATTTATAGTATTTTTACAAAGCATATACTATGCATGGATACGAAGCAAACACAAATGCCCAAACATAAACCAGAATATTGAAGTTCAAGTTTGATTTCAAACTGAGGTTCATTTCGAAAGAACACGTTTCATAAATGAAACTATCTCAACTTTATATCAAACATTATTCTTTAATCATTCTTAAACCTAGACTCAAGAGATATGTCATTCTTTTCTGATCAATAAGCCTATATAAAAAGCAATACCATTAAAACAATTTTAATGTCGAAAAATATATCAGAGCATACACCAAGGGGAATCCACACTAGAGAGCTTCCTAGACACTGAAAGTGTTTACAACAAGATCAAGTCAGAAGCTATTAAAAAAACACTGCGTGCTGATGGTAGCAACCGTAAAGTTACTACATACAGGGGTTATGAACGTTCTTACCTGAACATTCGTTAATTCCATAGTCACTTCTAAAAGCGGAGTCATACTACCGACAAGTGTGGAGTCTTGCTTTGGGTGAAATATTAGTAAAACTAAATAGATTATAAGTTGGTGTAGTAGCATACGCTGATGATGATGTAGAGCTACTAATAAGGGGTAAATTTCCCCTTTCTAAAGATATTGAACAAATTGGCTATCAAATGTAGTTAGGATATCAATCCTCAGAAAACAGGACTGCCACTATTCACAGGGAGATGAAGGATATTTCTTTTTTTAACCCATCAAAATTGGGAGGTTGAACTCTGGAACTTTTAAATGAAGCAACACTTTTTGCGTAAAGATTAAAGAAAGCTTTTGCGGATTTATGAAAATACATATGATGTTATAGTTAGGTCAATATATACATGGATCACAGTAATAAACACCAAATCACATATTTCTTCTATTGAACGTCCAAATAGGTTGGATGCGTTGAGCATCCAGAGGATTCAGGCTAAAAAAAAAAATAATTAATGGTGATAATTTAAGAACGGACTACAATGCAACTGAAATTTGTTGAATAGGGAGACGACGGCGATTACACCACCGAGAGAAAACTCTGAGATCACTAATAGTAACATATAAGGCAATGAGGTGTATACTTGAAATTCTAAGAATGGACGTGAAATGAAGTTTTGTGTAAAGAGTTAGATATTAAACATAGCTCAGGCTAAATTTATTGTATTGTCTGAAGCAGGAAGACTTATTATAGCTATTATGGTAATATTCAGAAGCGATATTATAGTAAATAAAATCGTTTTCCATTTATTATAATATTATCTAATTAACAATGCGAAACTCGTTTTGTACAGCCCAATTTTTCTAAAACAAAGCAGAAAGAATTGAATTTTTATGTTTAAACTAACAAATGTGAATGAAATATGAAATACACATTTTTCATGCGGAACAAAACTAAAGTACTGTGTGGCATAGAATAATGAAACATTTTATTTATTTATTTATGTATCTATTTATTTATTCATTTTATCTAATAGTCAATGAAATTAAAATTTTTTACAGGCTAGCATACATATTATTCTTAAAGCTATTTACAATAGAATGTTTTTCATAATCATTCAATGATAAAGCCTTATTATTTAACTGAGTTAAAAATACTCCTCTTAATACAAATTTAATGAATAAAAAAGACTATTCAATTGATTGCATATATGTCCCATGTGATCAAAGTTGGCATAATTGGTTCGAAAATATTTAATTTTAAAGGCGTATAATTTCTAGTTGGAAAATTTGGGGCTACGAGTTGGAATCGCTTACTAAATTAACTACAAATGAGATATTCATATATTTTCTCCTACTTTCAAGAATAGGGAGATTAATAAGCAGTACTCGACTTCTATATGATGGTAAATAAATATTAGGATTCCATGGAAGTTTCAATTTTCTTTATATGAACGTCGTATTGAAGATCCCAGACCACGGAAGCATATTCCGGGGTTGGTCTTACATAGATGTGAATAATTACTTTTGAACGTAAGGATCATTAAATTCTCTTCCCCAGCGCTTGAGGGAACCCAGAACTCATTTTTTCTTATTAACGATTTGTGAAGCGTGTGAATTAAAAGATGTTTACATTCATTTATTGTGTATTTATAGCGTACTAGACTTCTTCTGTAGAACATAATGTATTTACCCTTTCTTCAATTCACATCCATTATATTCATCATACTACAATCGGAAAGATTACCAAGATCAGATTGGAGTAAAGAACATTGATAGGAATAGTTAAAGCAATGGAATAGCTTTACATCATCAGCATACATTAATATTCTGGAATTCTTAATGCAAGCTGATAAATCATTTATAAATACTAGGAATAATAAGGGGACCGAGATGAGATAAAACAGGAATGGTTTTCGATGTACATTCTCTAAACAGTACACATACGTATATATCTTTAAGATATGTAGAAATCCATTTAAGGAAACAGGAGAAACTCCGAGTTTATATAGCTTGAACAATTGGAGATCGAGATTTACCTTATCGAAAGCTTTACTGAAATCTGTATATATTTTGTCTGTCTGTAAATCGGAATCAAATGCAGTTATAACAGAGGTTAGAAACTCCATAAGGTTAGTAATGAAACATTCTTTTTTAAATCCATGCTGGAATGGGGAAGGATAACAAACAATTTGATATAAAAGGATTTCAGTAATTATCTTTTCGAAAAGATTTGGAATAACACTTAATATTTTGAAGAAGTAGGCTGCGTCATAAGAGATATAAGAGAATGTAAACATTTTATGAGAACGCATCGTCAGTTCCACATTTATCAGAATATTTTAGATTCTGTACAGCTGTAATTACTATCGATTTATCTAATGTAGGAAATTTACTAGGGCTGCGTCATAATTGGAAAGTTGATGCAAATCTTTATCAGAATCAGAATATGCAAATGAGAAGAAAGCAGCAAACATATCGCAAATAGCTGTATCATTTGAGAATTATTTATCTTAAAATTTCAGCATGGACATCCAGAGACTCGACGTATAGAATTTACAAACTGGTAAAAATATTTTGGATTCTTTTTAAAGTTTCTTTTCACATTAAAAGATAATTATTGTAATATTGGATATTTTCTGAATTGTATACTGATCTTGATATGGAATATCTCACATAATCAATAGATAAACCGGACTTTTTGTATTTTCTGTAATGTTTGTTTCACAAATTTTTCAAGCTATTGAGTAGCTTTGTGTTCCAAGCGGTCCATGTGGAATTCTTCTTCGCTTCATTGAAATTGATTTCTTAAAACATTTAAATAAGCCATTTATTCAAAATGATGTCAATGTTACGAGAGCATACTTTATTGTAAGGAATATATCTAAAAAATTCCCTAAATTCCTAAATTACCTATGAGTTCTCAACAAATATAACTTTTTAAAACACTTCTGGGTATTGGATCACAATAAAGACATCCTTACCGTTTGACGACTTTAATCGCTAATTGTCCCTTTTTCAGTTACCTGGCCACTTTTTTGGCTCCTTTTTTAAAATGGAACTAAGTGACGACTTTTTAAGACCATCTGCATTTAAAATATCTTGATCTATTAAATATCAATTCCAATGAAAAATTTAAATTTTTGGTATTGTTTCATAACGTTATAAAAAACCCGAAAAATTTATAAATGAACTAAAACTATTAGAAGCTAAAGATAAATTTTATGAACAATCTTTCTGGATCGGATCGGGAAAATTGGAAAACAGATTGGATGAACAGTTATTTTGTATTTTTACTTTGCTTCGGCGGAACGTCTTTTTTTCTAAATTATCACTAACGAAAAATAAATTTTTCAATATACTAAAAATGAACAGTATTGAATCCATGCTTTCAGCTCTAAATTTCTTACACGGGTAATTGGAAGACTGGGGTCGTAGTGAAGACCACGTTCAAAAGTACAGAAAAAAAAAATTAATTGTTTTTGAATTAATCTTTATGTTTGCAATAATAGAAATTATTATATATAAATTATTTTGTTATACATAAAATTGAAAAAATACAACTTTTTTGTTTTTATCAAATAAATAGATTTTGAGGAGTTGGGAGAAGCAGTTGGCCCTTTTTTTAAAGAATCCCATTTCTTGGTAACTTGGTATTTATTTATTTATTTATTTATTTTTTTTTTGAAATCCCCTTTTTTGGAAATTTTTTACAAAATCTCAATGGTAACCGATTCAAAGTAACGAAATAATTGATAAACTGGCACGAACGGAGCAGATAAGGAAACGAATGCTGCATGCAGTGTTGCTTAATCATTTCTAACTTTTTGGTGATTTTTCGTTTTCATACGATTATAAGATAATATATGTATTCATAAATAGTTTCTATGGTTAATGGAGTTTATTAAAAAATAAACTCCATTGCGCTGTAGGCTAAAGTTTTTATTAAATATAAATAATTTTGTTTGTTCAATAAATAATGCTGTAATAGATGATTCTGTAATACGACTGCGGATCAATAATTCCGTGACTTTTCAAACTTCCCTCGTAGTTATATGAAATGCAACACTATTCTCATCAGTACCACCTGTTAATAGACTAATGTCAAATTTTGAGCAAGTTTCGTCATTTATTTTGCGTTTAACAGCTGTTCAAAGCATACAACCTCGTGCAAACGCGGCACCCATCTTGCAGACAACTTTCTTAAACCCAGCTGATTATTTAAAATCGCAATCGATTTAAATGTTTTGGTTCTTGTTTTTTAGAACTTGGAAGACTTAATCCAATAAAGATTTTTTATAAAGGCAATAAAGCAACATGAATTATGGAGGCTCAGCACCATAACAATTTAGGCCTCGAACAGGTTGACAAGGATGATCGACTATATGGAGTTATATAGAAATTATTTACTTTAAAATTTATTGATGCTTCATTGAAAAATAATGTTAAAGATATATATTTATTATTAATGTAATTTTAATATTATTTTTCAATAAAGGTAATATGACGAATTTAACAATTACAAATCATTATCAATTTCAAATCAAACCTTAGTGTTTTTTGGGTTGACTTGTATTTACTATCAAAATAATTATTTAATTAAGCAATTAATTAATTATTTATTTATTTAAGTTCGAAACATTGTGTTTAATTACAATAAAAAGAAATGTCAAATTTTGTTTAGATTTATTTAGATTTCAGCACAATTGTTTATTATTTTTTATATTTGTGTACATTTTTCTTCGTATGTATGTATGTATGTATGTATGATGTATGTATGTATGTGTGGATGTATATATGAATGTACGTATGTATGTACATATCAATGCAAAACTTTATGCAACATTAATGATATCGTGAAAGATCTTGGCTTTACCTCCATAAAATAAAATTTTTTTTAAACATCCTTTTTCTGTGGGGTGATAGATAATAACATTTTTTAAAGCTTTAATTTCACTAAACATTTGCGTTTGTTTTGTTTTGATTTTTTAAAATGCTTCCACTCTGAATTTCATGTCTTTTGATACACTCTGCATGCTAAACTGAATAGTTTTTTGAACCATTTGCAACCAAGAAACCTAAATTCTTTTCCTAATAACTTTGTTTTGTTTTTTGCTGTTGCTTTACTTATTAATATTCTTCTGTTGCTGTTGTATGTATTATTTTACGCAATTTGTTTTCTTTTTATAATTTTTTTCTCAATTTGCAGCCTGTTTGAGCAATAAAGTGTACATTTTCTACAACTTGAGGGCGACAATAAGTCTAATACATATAGAATTTATTTAATTTAATTTTATGATGATTGAAAAATCAGCACAGTAATTTTGGCGCCATTGTCAACCTCTTATTTACTAAATAAAATCGTAAGTGTTGCGATGAGAGTTTTAGATTATAAATAATGCACAAGGAAAATAATAAAAGAATCTTAATGACGGGGTAAACGCTGTGTCCTGTTTTGCATTAAATTGTTATAAAACTGCAAGACAATAACTTACCTTTTAGCGAAGACAGATTTGTCAGATAGGCAAAATGCAGGCGGGGATACGGCTAAAGTATTCTGGGGGAGGGAGGATGGACATTTTTTTTATTACATACGGAGCTTTTTGAGTTTTTTCTAATTTCATCAGTTCTATTTCTCTCACATTTTAATTGTGTTCTATCAGGTTTCCTAACATAACAGCAGAGATTTTATGATTGAAATATGATTAAAAATGGTAGTGCAATAATAATAATAATAATAATAATAATAATAATGATAATATAACAGTAATCATTTTTACAAAAAATGCAAAAATACAGGAAAAAAAAATTATTAAATTTTTAACATTAACCCATTTCCCACAATATCCACTTTCCCCTACATTATTGCCATTTATGCGAAAGTATTTTGAAATTACTTTCTTTTAATGGTTATTTTACATTAAATTTTTTTCTTAAAATTGTGCTAAAAAAGTCGGCATTTTTTAATTAAAACTATATGCTTACTCAGTAACTGATTGAAAATAATGATATCTTTTAGGATTTGTTAGAATACGTGTACCCCTTATTTAAGATATAACATATATAGCGCTCAATCTAGCTTTTCGCGCTAGATTGAGCGCTAAATTGACGCGTTTTATTTTAGTGAAATGTGGATTACGAACATGTTTTTACGTCCCTATTAACTAATAACAAATATTACTAGTGCCTGCGTGAAACGGTAAAAAATTATTTTCAGTAAATATTAGATAGCTATAAGTTGAACAAAATTTTACTAGTTCTAGCCTTATGAACTACAGAATTACATAAATTTAGTATATAACTTTAGTATATAAATTTCCAACGTTTTAAAATTGATAAAAAAACAATGTTGTAAAATATTCAGAATATTAACATTAAATATTGTGTTGCACGATTTCATCACAATACATTTTTTAAAATACTTTATATTTATTATTAAATGTCCATTCCCAAAATAGAGTGTGGCTTTCAGAATAGATTTAAAATTCAATTAAATCATTTAAAATTGGTTCATTCATGTTACTATTATTATTACTATTATCACTTTTATTAATTTTCTAGTTCACCAAAAATTAAAACGATTTCTTCATTTCATTTGCCAAAATATATCATCAGAATTTTTTTGTTTAAAATGGTCATTTGAGATATCTATTTGTTTTTCCAATCCCATCGAATAAAGGATTTAATGACAATTTTAAGCATTTTTTATTTATATTTTTTTTATTTTTAGGAATTGACTGTTTTAAAAAAAAATTGATCCGAAGATGAAAGTTTTATGAATTTACATTTCTTAAAAAAAATCTGTTATGAATACGAAGCTTTTACATTATCTTTACCTGTCACGCCTTCGAAGTCAGAATTACAGCAAGAAAAATTGCTGTGTGTGAACCCCGAATTTGTACACTTTTAGAATTTTATTGAAATCCTGGTTTTTGATATCTGATAAGAATATAATTTAAATATATTGAGAATTACTATAATTACTGTAGTTAAATCTATAGAACTTAAGCTTCATTTTTTATAGTTTAAGGATATTTTCAAATAATATTTTATACCAACAAATAAATATATTAGAAACTAGAAAACTAAAAAAAAATTAAGTTGTGGATACGACTTTTATCTATTATATGTAGTTATTTCCGATCAGTTATACCGTACATCGTAGTATAATCTGCAAAATTTTAGTGGTTGTCCTTTAGAATTAAATCTTACACTCAACGAAAACAGAGTAGTAAATATGGTAAAAAGGGATGTAGAATTGAAAAAATCATTAGTCAATTCAACAGAAATTTTAGTTAATTTTTCGTAATTTAGTTAAATTGACAAAAAATTAAAAATTTTTGTTTAAATTGTTTTAGAAATAATACATTAATGTATAAACGACTACTTACTATTATTAAAAATAAAATAAAAAAGAAATATTAAAAACTTTAATAATATTTATTGTATAAAAAATGTTTTTAATATTAGAAATAAGTAAATGATTTAAATTTATATAACAATTAGAAATTCTTTTTGTAAAAGAAAAAGTAATATATGCATAACAAAAACCTCAGTTTTGTAAAAGGTAAAAATAAATTAAATATATCCAAATAATTAGTATAAAACATTATAAAAAGGAACATTTTAATTAAACTTAGTTTAAACATCCAGAAAACTTACTTAGAGGAGGTCTCGTTTATAAAAGATTATATGACGATATAAAAAAGGTAAAATAAAACAAAAAACGACCATCGGAAATATTTGAACAAAAGAAGTGTTTAAAAAATTAAAAATTATGTTTATATTACTTTCAGATATGTTTTCCATTTGCTTCATATTTTATAATTTGGATACAAGTGTGTAAAATCGCTAGCTATCTGAGAAAATGAAAAACTTACATTTTTTAAATTTTTATTTAACTAAGTAAACTATTTCCGTACCAATTTTAATCCGAGTAGCTTTTTTTACTGTGGCCATTTATTGAGTACGTCAGAAGTGCATATAGCATATGCAATTTCATTTAAACGATAACTTTTGGTTGCCTACCAATGGCTTTCAATTTCTGCCTATGTAGAGTAGTCACTCAATATTGCCTCATCTTTATTTACAGCGTTTTTTTCGGGTTGATCTATAGCAACGTATAAAAACATGCGGAAAGGAAACGAATATGTAAATAAAATAATGTTCACCTGTACTTAAAAATCTTTTGAGATCACTTGTTCATATGTGGCCTTTTTTGTAGAACATCATTTTGTTTAAGTTTTCTAATAACATTGAAATATTTGTCGTACAGTTTTCCATAATCTAAAACTACTCGTCCTACAGATGATGATCGTGGCACTGGCACACAGTGGTCCCAAAATTATTATTTTTTTTTTGAAAATAATTCTGTAACTTCTGAACCGTTGGAGATAGCTAAACAATTTTTCACAAGGTCAGAGCTGAGTGTTTTCCAGTTGATTTGAAGGAGCACAGCCGAAAATTCATTTATGAATTAAATGTAAAAAAATTACACATATGTAGTCCTTATAAATCTCTATAAAAGACATGTTCACATGTGTAGGTTATCTCTTTTAGTTTGAAAGATATTTAGGTCGAAGAAAATTTTACCTTCATTTTTGGCCTAGTTTTTATAAGTTTCTTAAACTTGGGGGTCTTAATTTAGGCCCTTATAAAATTTTAAATAAGATTGTTGTAAGAATCATATCTATCCGATAAAAAAAGTTATATTAGTTTGAAATTTAAACTTTAAAAAACTTCACATTATTAGAGTTATTTTCCAAAAAGGTAGTAATATTCTTTCACTTCTAAAGTATTTTGGGTAAGCCCTAAGCCCTATCCTAACTGTCAATTTTCAAAAAACTCTTTAAATTTTTTGTAAAATGTTCAAATGTCAAAGCTGAGATCAACAAAAGGGATATATTTGCTATATATATATATATATATATTGGTTAAACACCAAAAAATATTTTCTGAGCCACGCCTTTTACAATGGTGGGGTAATCAGTTAATAAATATCTTATATTCCTTGAATCACGCCAAACATAACAGAGCCTCGTCTACATATATTAATTCATGTACAAACTAAATGAGAATTATAATGCAGGTGAAGAACAAATGTTAAAAACAAAATAATATTTATTTGTAATATTTTACTGTTATGGGAATAAAAATATTAATATGGTTTGAAAACAAAATATTATTTAAGAAAAAGGAAAAAAGATTAGTACTATTTAACGGTTGAAGAAATAACAATATTTTTTATTTTAATAAAATTTTGCTTCTGATAAAAATATTCAAAATAATACAATTCTTGTAGCCAACTCTATTAGAATTTTGATTGAATTTAAACACTGAATGATAAAACTGAAGCAAAAACATTGTTATCATGAACACAGTATTATTAAAATTAATGAAAATTACCAATGAGAACATAATGTTGTCGTAGTGATAATGCCATAACCATGTTATTTCTCTGCGTGTATTGCAAGGTTGTAAATTAGGAAGCAAAAAATGGACCGCTCACTTTACCGCCCACATAAAATGAAATTTGAAAAAGTTGCACATGAAGGGTATATAGATTCTGCCAAGCCGAATATAACATTCTCAGTTGTTAATACATGTTCCTAATTACTTGGCATGTTACCATTTATAAAATGTATTCACTTTCAAATTTCTTAAATTATTATTTTGGAATTTTTACCAGTGTGAGTCGCCTGTGAGCTTCAGAATGCTCTGGAAAGAGAAAACATGCTAAGCAATAAATTAATATATATATATATGTATATATATACATATATATATATATATATATATATAATTATCAATATGTATTTTATAAATGGTAACATACCAAGTAATATATACGAATATATATAATGTGCGCTTTTTGTAATAAAGTGTGCGTAAATGGGGCGTGGAATATAACAAATAGACCTTATAAGGTTTATTTCCTTCCGAACACTTTGTGTGCCAAATTTTATGTGAATTGAATCAGAGAATGACTTAAAAGTTAAACACAATCAAGTAAAATATCATGTTTACCTGGTGGATCTTAAAGTTCCTTCTGCGTAACGAAATATCTGTGTGCCAATTGTATTCTATTGAAATTGTTTATATAATCGATTGAAAATCAGAATTTATATATGTCTGTATATCATTAAGCTTTTACCCTTTGGAAAATGATGCGCAAGACCAGCATTTATAGCTGTAGATATAATTATGAATAATGTGTGAATTACAAAAAGCTAAAATTACTTTAAAAATTAACGAAATTTATAGGAATGCTTATCGTGAAATTATAGCAATATGTATTACATTTTAATAAAAATAGAATATTTTTTAATTTTTTGTTGCTTTTATGCAATGATAGTTACGTTTATATGTACGTATGGCACAAATAAGAATATATGCTAATATTTTCTTATCCCATGATTACATTCGCATATATCCGCAAATAACATTTTGAAAATCGTTTACACAATGAATCAATAGGTGGCAAAAAAAGTTTATTATATTTGAAAATTATTTTTTTATCTTAAATAAATATCTTAAATATAATATATCTACAAGAATTAAAAATCCGGTTGTATTGTTTGATGTATACAAAATTGTTCCTCTAAAATGGTGTTATTTTTCGAAAAAAAAAAAAATAAAGATGAGAAAATAACATCCATGAAAATGTTGTAAGTAATTTTATATTTAAATGTTTGATGTCAAAAGTTAATTATGATCAGATTCTATTTTAGCATTTTCTACATTTCACTCTACGGCCTATGAATTTTGCAGCATACAATGTGTCTCTTCATTTTAATTTTAATTTTTTTGCCTTTAAAATTTTCACTCGTATAAATTTTTTAATAGAACAACGTATTTGCGTAAATTAAATAGAACAAACACTACATATTCACTTATATATACATATATTTCTTTGCAACGGGGACAAAGTAATTTTCACATTTTTCTTTCATTTGTTATTTTTTCTATAGTTATAATGGTTTATATCCATTGACTAATGTTGCATGTAGCCAGTTTTTGATGTCCAACTTTTTATTTGTTTTTGTTGTATGCAACAAAATAGAATCAGAAGAAAAACTCACGTTGACGATGTCACGTTTGACGCATGTTGACAGAGGTTTCAAAACAAAAGTTTTATGAAGCCTTTCTTGAAACAATACATAAGCACAATAAAGTGAAATAGAAACTTTTTAACACGACTGTTTACAGAGATTATACAACTCTGCGTTGTTACATCCAAGTTAAAGTTTAATAAATTTGAATTGTACGTCAGTGGATAAGTTTTTTAATAAAAGAAAACTTATTGCAAAAATTGTTTTTGACTACCAGAAAAACAAGTAAGAAAATTATAATTTGTCAATCTCGACAATGTGATACCCTACACTATTGAGGATCTTCATAAATGTTTTTTTCCACATTCTTGTTTCAATTATTCGACATATAGTAAAAAGCGGTTTTCGAATAATTTCAAAAAGCCTACTATTTAAAACCCGGTTTTCTGATTATTCTACTAAAAACTTTTTCAAATAATCGGCTTTTATTTTATTAATTTTAAAGAACATTTTTTAAAAATCGTTTTAGTAAAAACAAACTAAAACAAGTAAGAATAATATAGTCGGTCAAGCCCGACCATATGATACCCTACACCATTGTGTATGTGCATCCAAATTCGGGGTGGAGTCTTATATTGGACCTATACTGAATTTCATTAAAATATTTGCATATTTAAGCCATTTACTTTTCAATTTTACTTTCTTTAAAATATAAGTTGCAGGTGTCTGATTATTATTATTTTTCTTTTTTTAATACCAAATATTCGGATTGATATAAGATTTTATAAAAATATTGAATATTATGGTTATAAAAATTCTTCTTTTGATAAGATCTATCCGCTGAATATCTACGAAAATTGCAAAAATAATAAAAAATAAATAACATTAACAACGAATGTAAAAATACAAAAAGGTTAAAAAGATAACAAATTAATGTACTTAAAATGTAGATTCCTTAGGATATTTAACAAATAAAAAAATATATATTACTTATATAATTACATGTATTTTTAAATTCCTGGTTAATAATTTTTGTTTTTATATTGATATTTTTGTAATTTTTGTAAATATTTTAATTCAAACGGTTAGTTCTTATCGAAAGAAGAATTTTGAAACCCATATTGACTGTGTTTATGTAAAATTTAATATCAGATTGACTGTCTAATAAGCAGTGAAATTGTAAGAACATTGAAATAAAAATTAAGCAGAACCAGCAAGTAAAAATTAAACAAATTGAATTTTAATTGAATACAACAAACAATACTGTGAAAAAACCTTGAAAAATAGGATAATACGATAAGTTTTATATACCAACGAACCCGGTTTCCAAATGTATATAATACAATTTTTAAAAATGGTCCAGCTCACGAATCATAAAACATACCAAGTTTATCAGAAACACATTTTTGAGTGAGTTTCCTTAGTATATAAATATATTAGAGAAAAAAATTATTAAAAAAAATCTTGTACAGTGGAATAAAAGTTTGTTATAAACTCTAATATATATATATATATATATATATATATATATATATATATATATATATATATATTCTCTTTAATTTTAACTGTAGCTGAAACTTTTATCAAAAAGTGTATAAAAATCGTAAATCAGCTTCGATTTCTTGGTGAAAAATTTAAAATAATGTTTTTTTTATTAGCTGGTTATCGAATAATAATCACGAAAATTATAAAATGAAACGTAATCTTAATTAAATTGAGCTACACTTAATAATACAATTGGCATTTTCCAACACTGCAAATTAGCACTGATATTATAATACATGCTTGTACCGAATTTAGTAAAATAGAGAAAGGTCTGTCCAGTCAGATTAAAGAAAAAATTGTACTTATGTCGTACTTATGTAAAAATATCGTTATTAGACTATAATGCTGATATTTAAAAAGGTTAAAAACTCATTAAATAATAGATATTTACATACATCCTTGTTTTAAAAGTTAATAATTTTTATTATTTTAAAATTCTTATTGATAACATTGGTTGGCAGAAAAATTCTCCCTTAAAGAAAAATAAAAATGAAAATTAACGTGCTGTACAAGAATCAGCTTTTACTTTTTTTGTATCACATATTGATTTTTTTATGAGCATGACTAATATGACCCCTTTTTTAGGCAAACACACAAGTGAAACTCGAGAACGGTTTGTCCAATTTAGATAAATAAAACTCCAATATAATTAAAATTATTTGAACAATATCTTTCCATAACTCCGAAAATTTTGAGCGGATAAAAAATACTGTAGCATAACTTTTAATTGGCATCTACAGGAGTTTTACTTATCTAAATTGGACAGACCGTTCTTGAGATATACTAGTATGGACATATTAGTGAGGTCCTTAAAAATAAAAATCGATATGCTATAAAAAAAGAAACTGAAAGCAGATTCTTGTTTCGCACATAAAATGTCATCTAATCTACCTATTTTTTTTTTAAAGAAGAAAAAATATTTTATTTATTTATTTTTTTTTTGCCCATCAGTATATCTAAACTCATTATTGCCCGGTATCCGAAATCATGAGCCGAAATTTTGCATACAGTAGGTTTTTGGTCTAACTAAGCTATATTCCAAATTTATAGAAAATGGAACTTTTGGTTATTGAGATCTGAAGAGGTAAGTTTACTTACCAGTGGGCCGAAATGTATAGCTCAAGGTGAAAACATTAATTTTTAATAAATATTTATTAAAAATCAAAATATTTTCTTTAAAAATCGTTCAAATGAAAATTATTTAGTTAAATTTATTTATTTTATTTTTTTTTAGTTTTTAACACAGACAGCACAGACAGGAAAAAGTATTTTCAAACCTTATGGTTAATTTAAAATTTTTCACATTATGCTAATCTAGAGAACGAGAAAGAAAAAATCGCATTCAAATAACAACGAATATGTGAAAATAACTACACTCTATATTTCAAACATACTTTGTAGATACTTTTGAAATTCTGATACTGGGATTTTTTTTTTAAATTATTTATTTTTATTTCCTTTTTATAGAAAATTTTATATATAATATACGATACACATTCAATTACAAGAACAATTTTTGTTTCGATATATGCAATTGGGAATGCATTTTTCATTTAACTTATAAGGAAATATGTGCTTAAAGTCGTCCCAACACAAGCATTGAAATATATGGTTTAAAATAAAATTATATTGATGCGACCGACTTTTAGATATTCTTATTATAGATAAGCTTTTAAATGATATGAATAATATGAATTACGGCATTAAAAAATCAGATTAATTCTTTTTTGAAAGATTCTATTCACCAAAATAAAAACGTTTTCAAAGCAATATAATATCTAGCATTTTATGTTATACCTATTAAAAGTTTACTCTTATTGTCTTAATTTGTATGCTTGTTGTATAACGCTTATGTATGTTTGTCAAATATATTATGCAGATCGGGTCATGAATAATGAATATACTATAGATTATATATCATAACTTTAAAGCTATGCAAAGCCCAAGTTAAAAGCAATCATGTGCATTATTTTAAATGAATTATTAAAAACGAAACATATCACATTATGGACCTTTTTTTCATATTTTGGTCCCATTTTATCATATTATAAATAATATTATGAAGCTATTTTATCATATTATGTCTGATTTTATAATATCGTTTTGTGATTCGACTTTATCTTACTATAATTATATTTTATCACATTATGACCTTTTTTTCATATTTTGATCTCATTTTATCATATTATTAATACATTTTATCATTATATGCTTCATGTACTAGATTTGTTAAAATAAAACACTTTAATTCGAAATTATTTTTTATTTAGTCTATTACATATTTTACAAAATAATAGAAAAATCTTTATTAGATATTAAACCT
The DNA here is from genome assembly GCA_932274085.1 of Protocalliphora azurea. Classification (NCBI taxonomy): domain Eukaryota; kingdom Metazoa; phylum Arthropoda; class Insecta; order Diptera; family Calliphoridae; genus Protocalliphora; species Protocalliphora azurea. The sequence continues at coordinate 48,161,976 of OW026521.1, read as the reverse complement.
AATTTATAATTTTATAATTCGCACAGTAATTACAATTAGTAGTAATTAGTAATTATTTAAATAAAAATATTTATATATGAACTTAGTTCGGTAATTTTACATTTTCTTTTGAAATACAATAAAATTAGATATAATCGAAACCGAAAAATAAACATCCTCGGAAGAATGTTGTATATTTTCTTAATTTTTAAGGTAATAGTAACTTTCAAATTCTACATTTTTACCATTTTTATTTGAATTTAGTTAGTTTTATTTAATTTTTTCGCAAATATTCACTATTTTCTCACAAATTTTTAATAAACACAAGAGAATAACTTATTGCTTACTGACTACACAAAAATATGTATCCAAAAAATATTTTTAAAGAAGCAAACACTCAATAGTTGTGGAAAAAATGGTTTAAAGCAAATATTCTATCTCTGAGGAAAACATAATATTTCTAAAAATAAAAATAAAATTAACAGTTGTACAAAACAAAATATAAATAAAAATATTGGCTACATTTAATGGTTGTAGAAGTAACTAAATTTTTGCATGTTTATACATTTTTGTTCCTGGTAAAAATACTCTCCAAATGTATTATTTTTGAGACAATCATATAAAAATTTTGATTGAGGGCAAACATTTAATTATTAAATATAAAGAAAAACGTTATCATGAACACAGTATTATTAAAATCAACAAAACATAACTACGAGAACATTATATTATTGTAGTGGCATGGTCACCATGTTTTCTCTTTGCGTGCACTTGGCTCTCTAGGGCTTTGATTATGTAAATAAACAAAAAATAAAGGTGATGTAATATTGGTGTATAGTAATTTCGGCGAAAGAACTACTAATGATGGTTTAAATGTTGAAACTTATTTATAAGCAGATAGCGTTATAAATATCAGTAGTTTACTGCAATCGCTGCAAGAAATTTTAGCTGCTATGTTGGATTAAATAGTTATTTTTGGCATCTAAAATTTGCAGTTTTTCATTAATCGTATAATTAGTAACGCACAGTGTGCGATTTAAAAAATAAAATGGAAATAATTACAGAATTTTGGAACGGCTGTTCCGATAACAGTGAAATTTCACATAGTGAAAGTAGAGGTGAAAGCGAATTTAAGTTTTGAGCTTAGACCATATCGACCTACAGGGGGCAGATTCCTTATATAGTCTAATGTGCTTTTAATTTTTGGTAATAGAAATTTTGCTCCTCGATACCGGTTAGAAAGATATAGCAAAAAATTAAAAAATCCAATTTTTGGAAATTTTTTGAGAATTGCGTGACTTCTGTTTATAAATCTAAAAATGTGAATAAAGCTTAAAATTAAGCATAAAAAAATCTACTTTACTGTAAAATTTTATGCAAAAATGTCATTAACAAAAATTTTATTGCATAATTAAACATCTATTCCACATCTACTTTCAAAAAGTCTTCAACAAATTTTTCTATTATAAAAACTTTTATATACACTTAAAGAGAAGACAAAATTTCTAAAACATTGGTGTTTACATCGTCATTTTTGCATTGTCAATTAAAGGATTCAAAAATAATGATTTCAAATAATTGGGTTAATTTTGCTTCATTTTTATGATTGGCAATGCCATTCGTGATAATGCCGTTACAAAAAAATAATGAAATAAACCTGAAGATTTTCTATTTTTTAGCGAATTGCTATCCTTTTGTTGGTTCCGTCAGAGAGAGATAGGAAATTCAAATTATATATCATTGTTTAGGATATTTGGTCTTCTTTTCAAATATATATAAAAATATTTTTAATACGAAAATTTTTTGAAGACATTTTGCAAAAATATTTCGAAAAAGGATTGGGTCGAGATTTTGTGCAACTACTAATATATATATTTTTAATGAAGTTTTACAAAGTTTTACTTTTTGACGCTTAAATTAAAACTAAAGTTATTTTTTTATATTTCTCAAAAAGCTTAAAAAAATATTTCCAAAAATGGGATTTTTTACTTTTTATCGGGGAGCAAAATTTTGTATTAGCAAAGAATTAAAAGCACATTAAACTATATATATATATATATATATATATATATATATATATATATGAACTATATATATATATATATATATAATTGTAAAATCATGAAAAAATAGGTCGAATTTAATACCGAGGTGTCCAACTTTAAGACCCTATGAACTCGCTCCCGTTACGTTATCGTCCAAAATTTCATTGAAATCGGAACAGCCGTCCCGAAATTCCATAATTATTTCCAGATAATTTTTTGAATCGCACACTGTGCAGCGTTAATGTTATAGAGGTTCAATATAAAAAGTGCCACAATTCTCTTTCCAATAACATTTAAAAAATTACCACACATATATAATCCAAATTAATATGTCTAAAATACAAATTAAAAGTAATACGATATAGTTGATGTCACCGAAGATAATAGCGATCATAGTGATTTTTTAACATTTCGTTAAAAAAAAATTAATCAACAATTTTCTCGTTTTTTAATTTTATAAATTTTTTTGGTATATTTCTAATATTTGACAATTAAAAAAATTTTTAAGATGATATTAATGGGCAAGAAATGATCGCTTTTATTATGGTAGTTAAAAGTAAAAAAAAAAAAATCTAAAGATTTAACCTACCTTTAGAATATCGAGTAAGAAACAAAGTGTACGTAGATTTTTTATTTATATGTTTTGTAATTGCATTTAATTCAATGGTGTAAAAAAGAATTATGATGTTAATAAATAAAAAGATGGAAATATTTATTATATAACTACAAACTACACACCCACTCCCAAAAAATTAGATTAAATTCAGGAAATTCATAATTATTTTAGAGTGGCACTGTAATAACAGTTGCAGATTGGTATACTTTTTATGCATTTTTTTTTTTTTTTTGTTGAAACCTATTTTTCGCTTAACTAAAACAGAACAGATGTATTTATTATAAATATAATTTCACATAAAATGTAAAAAAATGCTAATACAAAGTACGCAAAATTTTAAATCGATTTTAAAGAGTTATAACTTTTTTTTTTATAAATTTTTATTTAAATCAAATTTAGTTTAAAATGTTTTAAACTATAATTAAATAATAATTTTTTACAAATTTTTAAATACAACCAAATAATTGAAGAAATTTGATAATTTTATATTTTCATCATATTCAATAAAAGTGAGCTTTTATTAAATAATCTGAACAGGCTGTATCATAAATATTTATTTTATTAGTTTTTATTTGGTTTTCAATAAAAACTAGATGAAAATGGTTTTTGATTTGCATGGAAAAACTAAAGAAAGTTATGCAGTTTTTCAATCAAAAACCGATTGAAGCGAAAAACTACTAGTTTTTGTTTGGTGTAAAAGGCATATTAGAACCATTCAAATTTTTTCTCCGCAATTTTAGACATCCCCTATAGTGTTACTATTGAGGGCACAATAACGAGGTGTATCTCAAACGATACATAATTGTAAGATGAGTAAACCTCCAGTCTTTATTTAGCATTGCTCGAAACGATGCAAATATGCTAGTTGAAAAATTGCACAAAATTGAAATTTTGAAAATTTTGGTTTCACCACTTGTCCACAATATAATTCAACGCAGGCCAACGACATAATGATTGAATACAAGTTGGACTATTTCTATAAGTGTTTGTAGTTTATATTAGAGGAATTGGACACATATAATAAAACCCCCCATTACAGGAATCAAAAGAAAAAAACGTATTATTTTCAAACACTTTTTTTTGAATTTTTTAAATTTGAGTGTTTGCCAGTACCACATGGAACCATTTGATATCTTGATTCTTTGTTGTTTTGCTCCACCGAGTGTTGTTAATATAATTACATCAAAAGTTGATTTAAAAATTCTAAATAAAAAAATATTTGTGGTTTAAGGTCGGTTTCTTAAAGGTAAACGTAAAAAGAGAATTCCCCATATAAGTATTCAAATGCATGTAGACTTCTGACACATCTATACGATATTTTATGATCTATCATAAGTGAAGAACATCTTAGATTTATTAAAATTTCCCTGTAATATTCTTAAATAAAGTTATAAACTGTTCAATTTGTTGGGACAATATATAACGATTCTGTTGAAATATCAAATGTACATTTATGCACTTATAAACACGCAATATAACCTTTGATATGTACAAGTGTACATATAAAAAGCGCATTTAGTAACTTGTACTAAAATCCCTGATATATGTGTTATTTTGTTTCTCCTTCCACATACATACTTATAAGTTTGAACAAGTACTATGTTTTCTGTATATGGACGGCTCTATGGGAGTATATAAAATGTCAGTGACTGCAATAAAAATTGATTCACTTTTCTTATATGTTTTATTTGGAATATGAAAAAGCAACGTGTTTTTTTATTTTCTTCTTTTACTCTTGCAAAATTGGTGCGAATATTGACTTCATAAAACTCTTAGCAAAAAATTTAATGTTGACTAGAAATTTTCAAAAAATATGCTTATAAAAAAATAAAATAAAATTTAAAACTGCATATGAATTTTGCTTAAATGTGAGTGCATATATACAAATTGTGAATTTTATTCCAATAGAGCTTAAGAAAAAAAATGTCAGTTGTTCTTAATATAAAATGTTTAAATAGAGACATTTCAATGTCATTTACTGCCAAAAGAAAATGGATAAAGATACATTTTTGTTTTATTTCTTAAATTTGTAAACTTATGTACATATGTATGTATGAATGAATGCATGTATATACATATGTATATTAATTTAGAAAGAATGTTGTGAGTATTTTGCGCCTCTATCAGAGACGTGAAATTCGATTTAAGTAAACCATTAGATGATGAAGTAATAAAGAATGTCTGCGCTGAAGTACATACATTTTTAAAATTAAAAATATTGGATATTAATTCGTTTTGTGTGAAAAATCGATATATGCATGGGACTAGAGACCAGAAGTAGTAAAAGGACTTAAGAGTTGCAAAAGATACACATTAAAAAAAATAATAATAATAATAAATAAATAAATATATACGAATATTATATCAACCCCGATATGGGTGTTAAATGAAAGCTATGAATCGCTGTAATATAATTTTTTATTCAAATATTTCATCCCAAAAACTTAAGAAAAAATCCTTTTAAAAATGTTACCTTTTACTATTTATGTTCAGATATATATCAGCCTGCAACAATCATTCTCACACGTGAAAAAATCGTTATTTGGATTAAACTAGAGACCGTTCATGGTAACACTTCGTAGCCACTTTTCATTCCTCTCAAAAGTATTTAAAATTTGCATAGTTTTTAAGAGTATTATAAAATATTTGCGAAGATTATATTGACGATATGGATGTCAAATGAATGCTACGAATTTCCGCAATATAATATATTTTATTTAAGTATTTCACAGCAAAAAGTAAAAAAATATTTGTATGAAAATTTAACCCTTTTATATTATATTTTTTAGTTAAATATATACTTTATACGAAGAATATTTTCTTAACATTTTCTGCTGCAACATTTAAATAAAAGCTTTTGTTATATTGCAGGATTTTTAGCTTTAATTGGTATCGATAATGGGTTGATATAATTTTTGGAAATATTTTATAATTATATTCAAATTTGTGTATTTTTCAAAGTTTTGAAGTCCTTTTGAGAGAAAATTGTACATCCCGGAGAAAAAATGAGTACGTAGTTTTATTATATATTATTCACAATATAAAATAAAGTCCTTTTGGTTGCTACTATATTATTTGAGTTATGGTAATTCAATTAAAAGATAATTCTTAGAACCGATAAAATTCGATTGGCAAAAAATTCGGTAGTCACAACGAATGATGTTAACCGAAAAATATACATAACGAGAGCACCATTGCACCGAAAGAAATACCATTGTGATAATAAAGTATTATAATCAGCACGTGTTGTTTGACGCTACAACTTGTGATGCTGATTTTATTATTATATCTATTATCAGGAAATTTAAAAAAATTAAAATCATGAAAATTACAAAAGATAAAATTTACCCGTTCCTATTAAAAAACTCTTTTTATTGATAGTATTCTACTAAGATAAAAATTCAAAAGCCTGTTGGAAAATATTAAACTAATTATAAATTATACCGGTCATTAATGGATTTAACAATTTAAAATTTACCAAAATTTGATAATTTAATTTGTTAAATTTTCCAAATAAAAGACATTGAATAATAATAATAATAATAGATTTTTTTTTTTTGAAACAAAAAAGTTTATGGATTCCGAGGATAAGGTTACAAGGGTCGCTCGCTGTAAACGAGTGCATTTGCAGGTTCTTAGGCCAACAATATTATTTTCGCCGCAATAATATATTTTAACATCGTTATTATTGTAAATATATTATTTTTGGTTGTAGCAATTATATTTTTGTTCTCAATTTTATAATTGTATTGTTGGCGCAACCTGTTAAGCAATATGTTTGAGGAATCATGTTATAGTTGTTAAAATTCTTTGCACAAAAAAATTACTTTTGATACATAAAAATATTATTGTATGTTATTTTGACATAACAAAATATATACTTTGTATGGACAACAATATACAAATTTGTATTTGTAAATAAGTATTTTTTTGTTGTTGATTCAGTTTAGTGCCCTTATTCCATAGAGCTTGTTATTTAAAATGTGAATTATTTAAAATGAATTATTTTAATTAAAATTAAATTAGATATAAATATTTTACATGTGTTTTAGATTGTGAATGTATATTAAATGCATCTTCGGAGTGCTAAAAAATCCTAAAGAAAAAAGTTTGTAAAATCTAAAATAAAAATATTTAAATATAAACGTACACATAAATATTTATAAAAATAAGGTTTAATTACTTAATAAACCAGAAACTGTAGGTAAGTGGATTAATTTCTCTGTATTTTAATATAAATTATACATAACCTGTAACATTGTTGACAACAATCTGTTTGATTCTAATCGCAGCATTTATAATTAATTTCCAAGTCCATACACAATGAAAATGTGGCTCCTGCTCAACCATTTTTTGATTGTCTCTTAACCATATTATTGTTACAACCATATTTTTTTGTACCTCAATCATATTATTATTGCGTACATAAAACAAAGTCCTTATACATATACAACCATATTATTGTGTCTCAACAATATTATTGACACATACATAAAATTAAGTCCATTATACAACCATACTATGGTTAAGTTTAACCATATTTTTATTGTATTTCAACCATATTATTTTTATATAAATAAATTCTGCCCATATATGAACCATTATATGGTTACAGCGCTAGCATTTTATGGTGCTACATCCAAACACAAAATAATTTATGAACAACCATAAATTCTAATCATAATATAACAGTGTTCGATTATGGTTGCTAGCAACCATATTTTTTCTTTGCGTGATCTTAAAAATCCATGCAAAAATTTATAGAAGTATTCTAAAGATATGGAAATAGAAATCAATAGCGCCCATCCTACTATGGACAAATATTACAGTTATTATTGTTTATATTGAAATAAACTAGTACTTCTGACAAACGTAACGAGATCTCAGTCTATTCCCTTTCAGATTTGCACACTCGCATAACAGATGTTATACGGATTCTTCCTATTTCTCATCTGGAGAAATCTGACAATAACTATTACTCGGAAAATTCCGACATACGTCCGGTCTCTAAGTGCCTTATGAGTATACCTACAAGAAGTCTAGTCGAGTTTTTATCAAAGGATGGAAGACTTTTTGTTCTCCTTTGAGTTCGAAAGGATCGGAGCATTTTGGATATCCTACTATTGAAAATCGCAGACCACTCAATCATATAAGACACAGCAACAAAGAAAATATCGTCGTATCCTCAAGAAACGTTCCGTTACTGCGCATTTGTCGGACCTTTAAAGGTTCGATAAATTTTTAACTAAAGAAATTTCAATTAAACGTCTATTTGAAATTATTTTGAGTTTTTATAAATGGTTTCATATTTTTTAATATTTTTTTGTTGATTTTTTATTTTATTTCCAACATTGTTGACTACAGAAAAAATCAAAATTTTTTATGTAGTCAACAATTAATATTGTTACGAAATTGTACTTAAATTCAAATATAACGGTTTTAACGGCCGGTTTAAATCTTTCTCAATGCTTCCGTTTATGTTAACAGCAGTTAACATAGCTGTAAAAATTATTAACATAGTTCTAAACGTACAACATTGAATAAAAAGCTTTCACCATTGTTTTTAAGTATGGCAACACTAAATGTTTAAGCTGCTAACATTAACATCAAAAGCTCTAGTTTGTCCGTTAAGAACACTGTAGAAAGAAATAGAGCTTTCAAGAAACCTCTAGTAGGTAATACAGTGTATATAAATTGGCCGTGAGAATACCATTGAGTCAGTCTAATTGGAAGCGTCGTTAAGTAAAGACATATTAAATACCTTGGCTGTATAATCTTGTACATTATTAAAGTGTGCTGTATAAAGCGTGTAATTTAAGTTTGTGTGTGTATTAAAACACAAAGTGACTATTTAAACTGTATTGTTGTACATTTTTAAATAAAATAAATACCCGTTACAATTTTTAAACTACTAAACTGCTGTTATTTGCAATCAAAGTACAAGTTTATTTAAAGGAAATAAACAACCGTTTTTAAAAGGTAAAAACGTAACAACATTTTTATAAATATAAATATTTCATCTGTAATAAAATATTTGTTAATTAGACATCATTTTATCATTAATTTAATTTAATCGAAAATCCCGAAAATGGGATATTTTTAATTTTGTACATAAAGTTCACATTTGTTGTATGTCGCATGAACCACACTTTCAAACTTTTTAGAATAACATTTTCCAAAACTGCATTTTTTTGTAGTTTCAAGCTTTAGGATTTTAGACCATATAGGCTAAACTCAAAATTTCGATACAAAAAAAGTCAAATGGGGAAGGGTCTGTACTTAACCCTATTGGATGATTGGAGTCGAAGATACCTTTCAGAAGAGTTTATAATTATGATGTGTTCTTAAGGAAAATTTTATTTCAGAGGAAAAAAAGAGTAGACACTTTTTCGGAAAAAAACACACACATTCACACAAAATCTTAATTTTTGCAATTTTAAAATCGACTGTGGTGCTGGCACTTTTGAATACTCGTTACTACTTAATACTATTAATTTTTTTAATTGAAATATAACTTTTAATTAAGGTTCTTTTATTTAAAAATAAAACAAATATATTCTACCGATTAACTTTAAATTTTATAAATTTAGTTATATAAAGCAAACGTTAACAAAGATCCATGAAATTATTTTCGTATATTTAAAAATTAATTTGTATCTTTATACATAGTTGTATTATAGCCTTTATATTTTCAATACGGTACATTAAAGAATTAAACTCCGAAACTACTGAGTAACTACTTTACAGTATTGACTACAAAAAAAAAAGGTCAAATAATCGGTACTCGATACTTTATACTCAATACTTGCACAGCACTAATCGACTGTGCAGTGTACATATATATTTTTTTTATAGGAGCTGAAGAAAACAACAAAACAAAAATTAATAGGTATCATTTGAGAGCACTATTGTCTGATTTATTGTCATTTTGACGATTTGTGATAAAAATGGCTTGTTATCTATTTGACAATTTTTGCCCGAAATTTTACGATTTTTTCTAAAAGTGGATTCAGGACTATTTTCAGCTTTCTTTATAGATTTTCTATCCAAATAAATTAAAACTAATGTAATAAAGATCTATGAGAATACATTATCGTAATCGACTCAATTATATACTCTTTATACCCTACACCACTATATGTGGTTAGCGTATTATGTATTTGCGTTGGGGTTTGTAACGCATAGAAAAAGTTATACAACACCAACCTTAAAGTCCTTCCATCCGTACGTCTGGCTGGCAAAGTTCGGGTCGCAATTTTAAAGATAATTCAAGAAAATTTGGTACATGAGACTTTTATGATATAAGGACGAAGCATATTGGAATTGGTTGTAATCCCCATACGAATATCCCCCGAAATAGAGTTTACACACTCAAAAATTCCTTAAAAATAAGAATATTTTATTGAAGTTCGGCGCAAAGAAGTTCTGTGCAAGTATCAATCTTTGTACCAAATTTTATGAAAATCTTTCTACAATTGACCATAGCTGTCATATAAACCGCTCTTCCGAAAATCACTTAAACGTGCGTAAATAATATACGAATGTTAGTATCAAGTTTCGACGCAAATAAGTTTTATGTAAGTATAAAGAGAATCGGTCCATAATTTACCATAGATCCCATATAAACCCACTTCCAGGAATCGCCCTAAAGTGCATAAAATTATCTAGATTGTTAGTATAATTTTTTGTCTATTTTATTTTACATTTAGTAAAATTGGCCACAGGTGTAATATAAGTTCCCTTTCCGAATTTTTATGCTCGTACACAATGGTGTAGGGTATCATATAGTTGGTCTTGACCGACTATATCTTTCTTTCTCGTAAAAATGTCTCACCATTTTTTCTCAAAATATAATTTAACTATAATTGTATTTTAGGTTTTCAAATGTAGATAATGGCATATAATATTTGGTGGAATTGTGTCTTAGAGCCTCAAAGTTAAAAATTCTGAAAATTTTGTAACAGCTGATTCAAGTTTAAAATATCTAATTCTAAGGCATTTTTTGTAAACAAAAATTTTTGCTAGAAAACAGAAAAGGAATTTCCAATTTTGCATATCTCTTCTTTATTCAGCTCTTCAACACAGATGATCTGAGGGATCTTCCTAAGTCATATGTCTAAGGAGTTTTCCGGGACTCCTTATTTTACACATTTCCGATGTCATAGTTAACACCAGTTTACAAATATTAAGTATATCTCCAGATTAAAGAAAAATTTTTGATAAGAGATAATTCCAGCTTGTTTATTTATTTATGAAATATAGATATTGTGAAGGATATAAAAGATGCGGCCCAGCCAAATATTACACTTCCACTTGTTTTTAATAACTTTTAAAAAGTGAAAATTTTTTGGATTTTGAAGTCAGTATTATTGATCGATAATTAAATTAAACTTATACCTGAAGATTACGAATAAACTTAAATTAAGTTAAAAACTAAATCCGATAAAGGAAAAAACAAATGGAGCGCCTACAGAAAAATAATAATTGAATCAATTCTTATGTAAAGTAATCCATGAAAAGTATTAATGCAAAAAATTCCAAAACTTTATTATCATCCAATTTTCTCGACTTAATTATATGTACATATGCTTTTGGTTCGTTTTTTTTTATACATTGAAGTTTTACTTTTGAAATATAATTTTTAATACATAAAGAGATATTTTAAGATTTTTAAAAATAATATGCGGCAATACTGTATTTAAACCATTTTAGTAACTTCAAGTTTCAAAATTTTAAGTTTGGATGGTTGTGTGGTCTAATGACATATTTTTTCAGTTAACTCGGCAATTGTGTCTGTAAATATAGGATGTTGTGTATTACACTGTAAAAAATGAACACATTCTGATGACCAGTGTTGTCAGTTTTACCTTTTTTAGAGGTTAACTTTAGCCTTTTTATTTTTGCTTTAGGATCGAAATATGTGTTTTAGCTTCTATTTTTTATAGCCTTTTCTGAGCTTTTAAATTGCTTTAAAAATTCTAAAATTTCTGCTTCATTGAGCATTAAATACCTGATAAAGTTTCGCTTGGCCTTCAATTTTTTAATATCAGAGCCTACAAATATTCTTTCATTAACTTTTATGTATAGCAACATGATTTAGCGTGTGTTAGAATTTTAAGATTAAAATAAACGAATCATCTTCTAAAACTACGTTAGCATTTCTTCTCATCTTATTGTGTCTAATACTTCACTAGACATTTTAAGGTTTTTGTAGCTGTTTACGTTTCTAATATCTTTATATTTTTAGAAGATATTAAAATTCTAAAAAAATCAAGAAAAATATAAAATTTTTAATTTAAATAACACAGTGCAACAAGAAAAAATTTCCTCAATAATTCCAAGGTGAAATGAAGGCAAAAAGGGTTTTCAAAGTTAATTCGAATTTCGGTTTTATTGCCTCTTGAATTTCGATTTTTTGAGTCCTTTTTTCAACATGATTGGAAATAAAAAAACATTTAAATTATTTAATCAAATTATACATAGTTGTTGTTTTATAGACTATTAGTATCACTATACTGTATTTGTTCTGGATTCCATAATATTGTTTACTTTATTAAACTGGAGCTTATTTTAATACTACTGAACCAATTAAAATTGGCATATATGCATATGCTTGAAGAAAATACTGACTGAATGCCATGCTCACTTTTCTTAACAAAGGATAGATTTGCTTTTTAGTAAGCAAATTTCAAAATTCATTAAAATTTTGATGACAGTGGTAAAAAAATGCCACAGTATAACAAAAGCGTACGAAAAAAAGAAGTGGTACCCATACAAAGTACATTTTGTAACATACGGTATTCCCTATCACCTGTGTATTGCAAATTTTATGTCAATTGACTAAGTAGCATCAAGAAAGTAACAAAATTGACTTTTACTGAAAGTGGGCTAAAAACTGCGCGTGGCGTCCAACTTGTATTTAAGTTCTCCAAAAAAATACTTGATATATATATATCTTTGAACTTTTAAAAAAAGCATTGTTTACAAAAAGTGCTGGTGGTATTTATATTAATATAATATCCTATATTTCGGATTCGAATCGATTGAAGTAACCTTTAGCATAGATATATATATATGTATATATATATATATATATATACTTAATCGAATACTAATGTATTGCAAACAATCTTATTATAAAAAGTGGGTGTAACAGAAGCTTGGCATTACAAAAAAAATTGTTACGAAATATCCGAAATTTAAGAGTATAATTGTAATTCGAACTAACTTTGAAAAAAACTTGGAGGTTTTATTTTCCTGATGGTATACTTTTATTTCGTGTTCGAATCATTGAATCAATATTCAATAACCCAAAATTTGTTGCGTAGAGTTGTTTAATTTTTTTTCTGGTCTTATATTGTACGTTTTTGTACCGACTACCCACCACTATACAAGAAAATATATACATAATTCATATGACTGCAGTATACATCCAATAGACAATATGTGGTTTTGGACCCCATTTTTTTACCTAAAACTTAGTTTTAAGACTATTTAAGACGACTATAGCTAAGTCCAAGAGTTCGCTTATTGTGGAAAGAAATTTTCTTGTAATAATGAGCACTACGTCGTCAACGTAAGCGACAACTTTGAAGACTTTACTTTTAAAAACGATTTTATTTATGGCTCTTGTCACAAACTGCCTCGAGCTACTTACAACCAAACTAAAATTTATGGTTGTGTTCTTCAAAATGTTCCATGTTCAGTTTGTAATTTGCTGATCAAACCCTAAGTCATTTAGAGCCTCAGTTGTTGACCATATATTTATCTAATATCGAAATATCTTTTATTTTCTCTATTATTGCTTGTGCCTGGAGATGGTATATTTTCACTTTGGTTGGTAAAAATAGACCAATATTTAAAAAGTGTTTTAATTTAACATGACGTTATTGATAGTGTTGTCATTTAATTGCATATCATGTTGTATATATGTATATGAAAAAGAGTTCACTAATCATGTATTGTCATAGATATACTGATATAGGTACTCCTACATATACCGTTGTAAACTTTAATTATAAAAATACCAATGACAGATAAAATAAAACGTCAGCTTATAAACTATTGTTATTAAAAAGATGCAAAAATATTTGAAATCGGATAAGAAACAAAAAATTTGACAAACGTTTAAAAATTTTCTATGTGGAAGGTACCATAATTTGAGCCCCCATAGCTCCGCTACTGAGATATATGTAGGGCACCCCTTCCAAACTTAAAATTGTTCACTTCTCTGTTATGTCTATGTGAAATTTTATGTAAATCCAACTAGCCGATTAAAAGTTAAGATTTATTTCCAAAAATTTTCAATTCTGGCCCTGTGTACAATGAAAAAAAATAAATTCTACATTATGTAACGAAATATTTTTTGTTTCTGGTTAATTCAACAACCCTCTAAATTACTATAATGAATCTCTTCATCCTTTTTCAATACGAAGTGTTTGTTTATTACACAATTCCTAAATGAATAAAACAATTGAATCTTGCTGTAGTTTTAAAATTTGCTAACGGTTTCAATCGTTATTTCTTTTATTTTTATTTTCTATGTTTTTAATTTCTAAATCTGTAGTATTTTATGTCCATAAAATAAATATCAATTTTATGCACATTTGTTACCAATAATATATCTTTTTATTCCCTTTTATGATAGTATCGACTGCTAAGCATTTTTATATAAAAACCGCAAAAAGTTTGCACGTTTATACAGTTTTTTCCCCTTTTGACGATATGTATAGGAAGTGAGTACGTTTGAATAAAGGATTTTTTAGCACTTTGTGCCGTTTTTGCACATTTTATTCTCTTCCTTCCTATGACAACATATGTTGCGGCTAATCCAAATGCCAGTTTTATGAAATATTGACAAAATTTTTTGTTTTAACATACATACTTATACGATACATACATATGTACATGTGTATTATACATTCATATATAGTTTATCTTTGTTTACAAATACTTAGTTGTTATTTAGAACATAAATTTATTTACACAAAGTAAATAAATAATATTTGTCACAGTACTTATGTATATTCATGATGTTTTAATAAGCTATAATAAAATAGTTATGACGCTAAATCAAAGATCTTAACAGATGAATTTGCATTGGGTTTCTTTCTTTTGAAAAAATATATATTTTACATTAGAGTGTAGCGATGAAAAAATGTACGAAGACCACTCAAAATATGCGTACACACTGAAAAAAGACTAGTTGGCAAAAGCTCAGTTATTAAAAATGCGTAAATGAAACAGAATTTCTTTTACGGCTATTATTAAATCATTATTTTGTTAAAAATAAGATTCCCGCAAAAATTTACATAATTAAGTTTATCAATGTGTGTCCGGTTATTTTGAATTTAAACAATTCGGCATAGCTAATTCTTAACATAATTTATTACTGCAAATCGGCAGTTGGAACCATAATTTTATGTATAATTATTTAAACTTTTCTAAATACATTAATCGAATTGTCTAAACTAGTTGGACACTTAAATTATAAGTATCAATCATAATTTTTATATTAGCTGTGTTCTGTTACTAACGTTCATAGGAAATTTCATAAAAAATCTAAATTTACATACATTAAGAGTTAACATGTAGTATTATACATGTTAACATTAACATCGATAAAAGTGCTCCCAATTTATATAAAAAAAAAAAAAAAAAAATACAATTATGAATATCAGAATGACAAGAAATTAAAAAAATATAAAAATAAAATTAAACTCAAATAATTTCATTTTTTTTATTTTCATTTTATAAAGAAAAACGTATAAATTTTGTTCTGCACTTACAAATGAATATAAAGTGATGATAAATCGGGTTAATGTCGTTTTTTTGCTAACCACAAACGTTTTCACTCAACGGGAGCAACAAAACACAGATATTAATTATTAATTCAATTAATAATAATTGGAGTATAAGTCTCCAATTTTTTAAAGTGTAATGTATATAAATTAGGCAGCACTTTTTATTACTTTCGATAAATGAAAATGTTAATGCTATTAAAATCGGGTTTTGTTAAAAATCCGAAAATAATTGGAAAATTACTTTCATACAAATTAACTATATTATTGCTATTCTGAAAAAAAAATCACTTGTTAAAAAGCCATTGCGAAGATCACTGCTTCTAAAATATCTACCGCTAAAGTCATACTTACTAAACCTAAAACTTATTCATTCCTTAAACCAGAGATTTTTTGAAATCGAATCGTTTTCTCAAAAAACATAAAAAAATTGTTTTGCTTTTTTCATTTATTTCAAAGCCAAAAAACATCTCGATTAGACTTTAATTATTTAACATACTAAATTTTCACACAGGGAAGGAATTTTTGGTGTACATAGAAATTTGTTGGAAATAGAATTTGTAAAAATTGTCAAACAGTTTAAAAACATAAAATTAAAAATTATGAATAAAATTTATATTCGCTAATTTTAAATGTTTAAAAATTTAATTTTTTGAATTTTTTTGTGAGTGAAATTTTTATTTAAGTAAAAATATGTGAAATACAGACCAAAAGGAAAAACACAGTAAAATGATATGTGAATAGTGATGTTTAAACTTATTACGTTTTTTTTCTTAAAAAGAAAGTAAAAAAACGAATGTGTGTGAACATAATATTAGCTTAACCCTAAACTCATTATACTTTCCATCCGAACACAAAAATTGTTTTAGTATAATAAAACCAAATAAAAGGGAGAAATAAAACTTGAAATTGAATTGAAAACAATAAAATACTTACCTCTTCATTTATTAAAGTAATCCAAAAAAAGGTGAGTTCTTTTATGCAGCAACAGCCAGGAACCCATGGAGTCTAATATTATGTTCACACATATTAGTTTTGACTTGTTTTTTTTTTTTAACTCAATGAGTTTAAACATCACTGTTCACATATTATTTTATTGAGTTTTCCCTTTTGACATGTTTTTTTATTTAAATCAAAATTTCGCACACAAACACTTCCTTTTTTAAAAAATAAATTTTTAAAACAAAAAGAACTTTTGAACAAATATAAATTTCATTCATAATTTTTATTTTTTTTTTTAACTGTTTGACAATTTTCGCAAATTCGTTTTCTAAAAAATTTCTATGTACTAAAAGTACCAAAAGTTTCTTCACTGTATGGAAATTTAGTATGTGTTTTGCGTGTTAAATAATTGAACAACTCGAATCGAGATGTTTTTTGGCTTTGAAATATATGAAAAAACAAATCAATTTGTTTATGTTTTTTTAGAAAACGACTCGTTTTTCAAAAACCTCTATATGTGAACATAGCATAATGCTCTTTTATTTTTCTTATAGTTAAAATTTCTTAATAGATTTGGCCCCTAGCAGAAATCATATACCCTTACTCGGCTAATATATATATATATATATAAGGAAATTTCTAATACAAGATCCCAATTGTACTTACAAATAATTCGGTTTTCCCAACAGAAAGAAACTAATGTTATTTCTTTTGAAATTTTATATACATCAGTCACAAAAATATTTTTCTTGAATTTCGTTTTTTGAATCAATCAAATCGGTTCATAAACAACCGAGTAATTGGCAAAAATTTTTTTCATTTATTTAATGTCTGCTCCCTTATAGTTGTTGTTTTCAGGAGTACTGAAAAACAACAATAAACTAAGGTATATTTTTTTTTAACTTTTTGAGTCCCCTATGTAAGCTAGAGTCTTCGTTACTTCACAGAATAATCGGACATTTTTTAAAAAATTTTTGTATTCAAGAAATGAACTAAGTAGATCCACTTCTCTGCCACTGGTACTATCTGTGTGTAAAGCTTTGTTAAAATCGGTTCATCCGTTTAGACGTGATTGATACACAGGTGGGTAAATAAACTTACACCTCATTTTTATAATATACATATATAACGGTTTATAAAAACTTAATTCCATTTCAATTTTATATTAAAATGCAAGTTATTTCAAGTTTTTAGTGTTTACATACATATATATATAGAATAGATATATATATTTGTAATTACATCCAATATAATGCATTTCATTTTCATATAACACATCTAAACACCGGTGAAAGGTATATAAGATTCGGCACAGCCGAATATAGCACTCTAATGGTAAGTACTTTCTCCCAAAAACATGGGTACATTTTCCAAGATGGTATGAATTAAAGATCTTCAGCTGAATCCAATACTATAAAATTTTGTATTTATCTTTATTTAGGTTTTCTTTCACAAATCTTAATGCGCATAATGCTTGATCCATGCAATGCTTTACACTCCTGTTGTGAAAGCTTGCAACTCCGTGAAAGTCCTTAAAGGCAAAAGGAAAATATTTTATTTTAATATTGAAATAGTTTTGTGTTCGCTTATTTTTATTGAAAATATTTAAAGGAAAATGTCAAATAATTTCCTGCAATTCCCTCAATCGGGAATCACCTTAAAGTGGATAATTTCATATAAATGTTAGTATCAACGTAATATTCTGTATTCGTATTTACACTTAATACAAGTATCGATACACAATTGGCCACGGGTCTAATAAAACACCCCTCAACGAATTTTGGTGCACATACACAAGGGTATAAAGTATCCAATGGTTTGGCTTACCCGACTATATCTTTCTGAGTTGTTTCTTTTTTTTACAAAAAGGATACAAATTTTGTAATTTTGTTCTTTTTATGAATAAAAACTTGAAAAATTGTATTGTGGTAATTATGCAGAATGCACTAAAAAGTCCTGCAGAAAAACAAAAGCCCACCGAGACAAATTTTAAAACATTTTTCCCATAACTTATTTCGATAAGAAACTTTTTTTTGGTCAAAATGTACTAGAGCCTTGATTTTCAATCGCTGGGGGGAACTAAAGATTAATTGTTACTTTTTTTTTTTTTTGTTATTTTATTTTTCTGTAATTTTTTTAGTATTTTTATGTATTCGGCTCATCAATACACACATTTTTGGTAATAAATCTGTATCTCCTAAACTACTGGCAGAATCGAATTGTAATATATGGGGAAGTTGTACAGAAGAACCTAAACTTTCAGAAAAATTATCTTGTTGTCTGTAATTTCTAATACATAAATAATAAGCTGAAAAAAACTTTTAAATTATTTCAATTCGTCTAACCGTGAAAAATGTTCAAAGTCAGCACTCCGAAATCAGCATGAAAATTGATTGAAAATGCTCGTAGTTCAAAATAACACAACTTTACGCCTATTGTAAAAAAAAATTATAAAATATTAAAGCAGTTTTCTATGTAAATTTTTCGTTCAAAGTAAATGAGGAAATAAATAGTTTTTTTTTTTTAATTATTAGAATGTATAAGAAATTTTAGTTATCTACATAGGATATTTAATAACACGTTGCTATAAAATTAGAAAAGTTGAAACGCGATGAAGTTGGAACGTAACATAATATAATTTGTTGGTTTGATTGAGATGATTATTACACAATTTTTAGAAATTACGATATACCCCCAAAATACGGAGTTATATAAAAAAATCGGGCTTTAAAAAATTGTATCTCGAATAAGCGCTATCCTAATAAAGTTATCCAAACTGCATTTGAAATAAATTGCGTTACCCCTTTTAAAAAGTATATACACATTTTTATTCAAAGCAAAACTGTTTTTCTTTTTGTTCTTATTTTTTGAACTTTTATACCATTTTTGACCCACACTTTATTAGAAAACACAACTTTTTTTATCTTATAACATATCTTTTTTCTAATTTAATTCAATAAGGTCTTTTCTATGGTTAACAGGTATTCGAGATAAATATTTTTGAAGCCGCGAAGTCAGAAAAATCCGTTTTTTGGATATATCTCCCGATTTTGGGGGTATATCGAAAACTCAAAAATGGTATAATAATCTACTTATCCATGTCTAAAAACTACACTATGTTACATTCCAATTGGTTTCTTTTTTGCAAAAATTTTCCATTTCATGCAACAACTATATCCCACCTATTAAATAACAAATAAAATTCCTCTTACCCCTCTCGAAGTACTGTTTAATAAAAGTCACGCCTTTATGCTGTTAGAATCATATTGGTAAAGTGTGCAATCAGATGCTTTTTTGTATCTTATTTAATTGCATTGTTTTTAGGAATGGATTTTACCTTATATTTTAAAATATATAATATAATTTAATATAATATAATGTTTATTGGCTCGTTAATAGTTTTGAGGTCAATTTTTTTTAAACATAAAACTACAACTATTTATTGGACGTTATTTTCCAACATTTGTTTTTTTTATTTTTTTTTTTGTAAATGTTGTTTTCCTTCATAAGCTTCAAAAGTAATACTATCGGAGTTTAAATTATGGACACCTAACTTTCAAAGCATTTCACGAAATAATTAAATTTTAATTAAATACAGATTTTTTTTGTTTACTTTACATTCGTGCGTAAATTAATATAAAACAAGTAAGAAAGATATAGTCGGTCAAGCCCGACCATATGATACCCCACACCATTGTGCATGTCCATCAAAATTCGTGGATGTGTCTTATATTAGACATGTGGACAATTGTGGACCGATAGTTTTACTAATTGTGAAATAAAAAATACGTATACAGAATATTATATTAATACTAACATTTTTATGAATTTATACACTTTGTGGGCTTATATGGGAGCTATGGTAAACCACGGAGCGATCCTCATAAAATTTGCCACTGTGATTATTATTTTTGTCGAATATAAACCTGATACTAACATGTGTATGTGATTTGTGCATGTTAATATGATTTTCTAAAGAGAGACCCTCTTATGGCAGTTATAGTCAATTATGGATCGATCTTCATGAAATTTGATAAAGATTGATACTTATAGAAAACTTGCTTATACCGAATTTCATTAAAATATTGCAATACTTTAAGCATTCATGATCCTTAAACTCCTATTCCTTGAGAGCATTTGTATGGGGCTAGGTGAAATATTAGACCGACCATAATTTAATAGGCTTCGTCCTTGTGCCATAAAAGTCCTATGTGCCAAATTTCATTGGATTATATTCAAAATTGCGACCAGTACTTTGTGTAAAAGGCTTACATGGACAGCCAGCCAGACGGACGGACAGACGGACGGACATCGTTAGTTCGACTCAAAAAGTGATTCTAAGTTGATTTTTATACTTTAAGGTGGCTGTTGGATGATTTTTTCTGTGCGTTAGAAACTTCAGCATAAATGCATAATACCCCAACCACCTATAGTGGTGTGGGGTATGATGAAAGATGGATGCGTATTCAAAAAGTTTCAAAATTTCAAATGTAAATTTGAATTTAAGTTTAAGGGGGTATCAAAAAATTTTTATACTTTTCTAAAACTAGAAACTCTAAAGAAATGTATATAACAATTATTTTGCTCATTGTGTTTGTAAAACATTTAAAAATTTTAAAAATTAAGAAAATCTAATTTTGCGTACTTTTTTCACACTATTTTTTTTAAACTTTTGCAAATTTCTTATAATCTATAAAAAATATTTAAAATTTTCTCACAGTTTAGCCGTTTTTTTTTTTTTTTTTTTTTAGAACAAACATTTTTAACTGGTTTGGACCCTTATTAATTTTGTATGACATACTTACAGTAATTTACAGTTTGTAATCTGAACTATTTCATCGACTCAGTTTTCATTGCCAAATCTGGACAGAATATTAATCCGCACATTATTTAGTATTTTAGTTGATAGATTATATATACCTTGTATTTTCTTTGATGTATCATTTACCGAAATTATCATTGATAACTAACTTTTTTTCGATTTGGTTGGTTGATGCAGGGTTCAAAAAATTAGCTCATAATGAATTTTGTGTTATACTTTAATTGTTAAGTTTATGAATTAACCATTTGGTTTTAATAAAAAAAGATAAAACGTTTATAATAGTCGGATTTCGTAGATTCAAAAAAGTATCCGATCTATATCGTATTACTTACGGGGACTTAAAAAAAATACATTTTAAAATGTAAAAAAATTTTCGTTTATACATTTTTTTAAAAAATTTGTACAGTTTTTTTTCTGTCCTTAAAACTTTGCAGAATCAGAAACTATTTATTCTTTTAAGATATAATTGTGAAAATGGCTTTTCTCTGCGTGTATTATGTAAAATGCATTCATAATGCAAATGTAATTATAAGAATCATTTCTGACAAATTTTTAACCATTTAAATTTTTTATTTTCCTCCATGCTGTAAATATTATTATGTTTACTAAAAATTGCAAGATGAATTGTTCTGGGACAATATCGAGTCCTAACCGCCATATACATATATAACAATGCACAGTTGTCCCAAAACGATGGTTTTTGCAAATAATTCTGTAACTTATGAACCGTTGGAGATATGTAAATAAAATTTTACACGATCAGAGCTTAGGTATTCTCGAGTTGATTTGAAAGACCACAGATCCCTAGCTGGTCACTGCGGTAGAGAGTAAAAAAAGGTGAAATTTTTTTAATTCCTGATTTTAAAACAAGTTTATCTTTATTGTTGCAGAATTTCATTGAGTTACCTCCACTTGTTTAAATTTTAATTAGATCCAAATATTCATTATCAAAAATATACTTTTTGATGCTCAATTTCATAAGTATAAGTAGACCCTAATCTTCGAGGGATCAATTGTTTTAAATTATTTTTCCTTTAAAATATTTTGAATTCAGTTACCCTTTAGAAAAAATATGAACAATGTATACTGTACTTAGGATAATTTTTATAAAACAGAAAAAGAATGTGACTACTCTTTAGGCAAAAAAGGAAAAAAAATTACTTTTTTACAAAGTTCAAATTTAAATGCCTATAACTTTTGAGTCCATAAATATTTTTTTTTAAATCCTTTCTTTACCCGATTTTGCTGTTTATATAATTAAAAATCGGATGAAATTTGGACCCACTATATCGAAAAACCTCCATCAAGGTACGAAAAAAATGTTAATTTTTGAAGCCCAATATATCGTAAACTAAAAGAGATAAAATATGCATATAACAATGTCCTCTCATATAAAAATATTTCAAATTGCTTCAGATATAAAAAATCAAGATCGTTTAAAAAAAAATTCATAACAGTGGTGCCCAAAATTGGGACTCTGGCGACCCTGAACTCGCCCACACTTCTACTATCAGTGTGTGAAATTTCATTGAAAGCGGACCAGCCATTCCCAAACTGCTTAATTATTTCCATTTCATTTTTTCTGTATCAAACACTATGTATCCATCCATGTAAACGTTGTGAACAAAGTACAGGCCGCAATTTTGAAGATATCTTGATGAAATTGAAATGAAATTGGTACAAATAATTATTTTGGAACAAGAACGAAGCCTATTGAAATTGGTTATAATCATTCCATTATGTCATAGAGCCTCCACAAAAATGTTCTTTAGCAATATAAGTATAACAACAATTTGATAAAATTCGGAACAAATAAGTTTTATATAAGTAGAAACCTTTGTATCAAATTAGTTTGTGATTATAATTCACTCAAACAACTTTTATATAAGTAGAATTCAAACTGAGAAATTTTATTAGTATCGGTCTTGAAACTTAAGTAAAATATATTTTCGTATAATATATGGGGAAATAACTTAGATGCGAAAATTTTAATTAAAACATCAAATATAAAAAGCGAAATTTTTGATGATGGCCATACGGTTTTATTTCAAAATTGAATTAAAAAAGTAGTTAATTCAATCAATTGTTAATTGGTTAAAATTTTTTAGTAAAATATACAATGTTTTGATGTTTGCTTACATCAAAAAGTAAAAATCAGAAAAAAACTATACAGCTACTTATTTAAAATAGTTTGGTTAATGTTTCCATCAACATAAGAGCTTTGGCGACACACATAAGATAACAACAAGAGTATTTAGAGGAAGATAATTATTTAAGTATGTATATTTTTTATTTAAAATATTGTTTTATTATAGTTTCATTCTTTAAACATAAACATGTAGTTCTCATCAGCCAAAAATTTACCGATGGTTTCGATGTTTCTGAAAATGTTTTTGTGGAGACAGGTGTATCATCATCAAGGAGCAGATCAAATTGTATTAACAGAGCGAGGTAAATCTGGCAATATAATGTCACTGAAAGTTACATAACCGTTGTTTGCAGTTTTTATAATTATTAGTAATTGATATAATCGTATTGGTGAGAGCTGCAAATTTAAATATTTCTTTGATTGAATTCTTTGAATGAATCACTTTGGTAATTACAATAATATTTTACTTTTTTCTGCATATATGGTCAAAAACAAAAAAACAGCCTAACCACAAAAGCTAAAAAGTCGATTTTAAATATATAAAGTCGACTATTATTTTAGATTTCCTATTAAAATATATATTAGCATTTGAACCGTCTGTGTATTCTATTAGTCTTTCTTAAATATTCTCTGCTGATATCCGCATTATTCAGAATTTCATAAATTGTTAAAATAATTTTAGCTTAACATTAAATATCAAAGTAAATTAAACATTATCGAATAATCTACGAATAGATTTAGCTCATATTGAATAATGTGACGGAAATCAATCTGAAGAATGTTGGCTCACTTACATATATATTTTCAAAGTTTAAAAAGTTAAAGACTTCTGATTAGATAATATCAAAAATTTCCCACTATTCCCAGTGTTTATGAAAATATCTATTAAATTCCAAGTACATACGTACTTGCACATAATGAAGAAGTATGAATCACATAAAATAACCTTAATTAAAATAATTAATTTTATATTAATTATTTTATATGTGTTTTTTAATATGTATTATCTTATAGATTTTTTTATAATATAAAAATTTACTATGCTTTTTTGTTGAAATATTTTTTTTAAAATTTAATAAATTTACTTTATTACTTTTTATTACACAATTCATTATATAAATGAAACATGTTTATTTTATTATTTATGTATGTAAAATACAATATAAGAGTGTATAGTATATACATACATATACATATGTATTAGCGTAGTTCATTTTTGAGAAAATCATTAACAAAATATTTAGTAGATGTTATTAAAACCTTTTAATATTGATATCCCTGAAAAATACTGTAGAATATAATATTTTCAATAGATTCTCAAAAGTGCTACTTAAATTTTCATATTGTAGAAATGTCCATTTTCTAAAAAAAAAAAAAAAAAAATAATAATAATAAATAAAAATAAAAAATAAAATATCTACAATTTATGTGCCACTTTAATAGAATACAAACATTGATACATAATAATTCGTGTATTAAGGAGTATGTCAAACAATTTTACGATAAATTAATATTATTTTTTTTTTTTTTTAAACTACATTTCCGTTCAACAAAAAATTATAAAATAAAATGTGAATGAAAAACATTTTTAATAATGACATGAAAACACTTTCATTTTTTAGAAGAGTCAGTCAGTCGTTGCATAAAAAAATGTATGTATATGTATTTTAATATGTATATATTTTTTGTACCCACCTTCAGAAGAGATGGGAGGTAAACTGGGTTTGTCATTCCGTGTGTAACACATCGAAATATTCATCTAAGACCATATATACTTTATATTCTCGGTTAGGAAATTTATCTCAGTTATGCGACTTTGATTTGGTTTGTTTGGTAATGAAAATGGCCGAAATTGATTTATGAACAAAGGAGTTGTAGACCAAGTACTATAAAAAATTAGTGTCCGTCATAATTCCAGTTACACAAAACAAAAGTATGTACGGCAATGAAATGTTTTTCATATAGCTCAATGATCGATGTAAACTCGGAATCCAAAAAATGACGTGATCCGTCCACTTCTCAAATTAGTGTAACACAAAAAAGTTGCAGGTAGTGGGTATAACATAACATTTTTACTTGTTTTTTTGTGTTTTCAATATATGCAAAATAATCATTATCTTTTTGCAATGAAATAAAGCGACAGATAAATAATTGTAATTGTTCCATAAAACATAATTACATTTCGATTTATTGACCATTTAAAAGGTGTCATATTAAGGCTGGATGAAACATACAAAATGTAGTTATGTGAACTTTTGATAATATAGTCGCCTTCTGTAATAACCTGGGCTGATAACTTCATGCACTAAAGATATCGAAAATATGCACTTATACATGAACAGTAAAACGAAAAATATGCACAAAAATATGAAAACCGTACACTTAGAACTAAAAATATAAATACCAAAAATATATTTTTTAATAATAAATATTTATAAAAAAAGAAAAGCAAAACCATAATATAATATAATTCAGGTAACTGTTGCAATATTCATATAAGTTATAGGAATAAAAAAGGTACATATAAATCTTTTTAAAGAATTTGTAAGAATTAAGTTCAGTGTAAATTATTTATTGTTCCAAAAATTGCAAATTCGTATCTTTAAAAAATGACATGAACATTAATAGAAATCAAAGGGCCGTAACATTAGTATCAAAAACGAAACACCCGATAAACTATGGTGTTCTATACAGTTAAGTTTAATAATATTTATATTATTTATACATTTAACTAGAGCGTACCTTCAGCATATATACTGTGTCCCGAAAGATGGTGAGTTATATTTGATCAGGTTGAAGTCAGGGGAAATCAAAACAGTTCTGACGTGCAATTCGAGTCTCAGAATGGAGTATAGGGGCGAAAGACCAATCGAACTCTCATGGTAAAGCAAATGATTAGAGGCCTTAGGGTCGAAACGACCTTAACCTATTCTCAAACTTTAAATAGGTAAGTATCTCACTTTTCTTGGTATGAAGGTTGTGGATATGATATAATGCGCCCAGTGGGCCAATTTAAGCAAGCAGTACTGCGCTGTAGGATGAATCAAACGTAATATTATGGTGCCCAAATTAACAGATACCATGAAAGACTTTGGTTGTTTAAAACAGCAGGACGGTGGACATGGAAGTCTTTCCAAGAGATATGGTAAATGGCTAGAAGAGCATGATATTTATTTATGTGTCGATACTTTCTCCTCGTATTTATAATGGGGTCACGCACACTTTTCAACAGGCCGTACCATAATCCGCAGTTGATCTGATGGTCAAGGTGAAATGTCTAATTGATAGAATAATGTAGATATATATATGTAGATTATATCCATAACTTTGGGATAAGGATTAGCTGTGATAGTCGGGGTTGATTGGGAAGCAATAACATGGTTTATGTACTCATTCTGGGTAAATAGAGATCTTGTCACACAGATAGTATATATATATATATATATGTGTATATATATATATATGCCGATGATGTTCAGCTTTACTAAATTATATATAATTTAGTAAAACTGAACATCATCGGCATACATATAAACACAATGGGATATATGGCGAGGTAAGTCATTGGCATACATTGAGAAAAGCATTGGTCCTAAAATTGACCCTTGCGGCACTCCTTTCGTGATAAATTGAGCTGAAATATACGGTTTAAGAACGAATACTGAGATAGGACCTAAGTAATGATACAACATTACTAGAGAAATTATATTGTTGTTAGAGTTTTTTGGAAGGTGTGATTAACTGTATCGAAAGCCTTAGAGTGGCACATGCGCGGACCCAAAATGAATTTTTCAACTAAGAAAAATTAAACACGAAGAAAAATTTGCAATAGGAAAAGAAAAAAAATAAATATATAAACAATGATTTTCGAAAAAATGACTTTGTCATAATAGAAATGAATTTATCTACAACATTGTCTACCCAAAAATTTTCATACTCTTTCGAAAATTTTTAAGTAAGATTTTAAAAATTTGCACTTGTTTAGTAAAAACCCAGCAAAAAATTTTGGTTTTCGGTAATAGCAACTACTTATTGAAGTAGTTTCTTGGTAATGAGGCGTCATTATTATTTGTCTACTCTGTATTACATTAATAAGTACTCAATAGTATAATAGCGCAGTAATACTGCAATCACGTGGATGGGTTGGCTAGAGCGCCGGATTAACAACCAGAAGGTTGTTGGTTCAACCCCATTCTGAAGCTGTAAGAGTAAAAACGAATGGTTAGTGTGTGTCCAAGTTCGAGTCTCACTGACGGCAAAATTTTTTTGTTTTTTTTGTTTAGGTACATATTTTTGAGTACCCCTAGAGTCAAAAAATAACTACATGAATTTTGTGGACAAGTCGAACAAAAATAACTAGTTATTCAGGCAAAAAATAAGTAGTTTATTTTTGTTTCCAATTATACCTGCTAGCTTACCAGGAAAGCAAAGTTTTTGCTGGGAAAATGTAGGAAATGCACATTTGTAAGTATTTTTATTTCACTTTTTTTTTAAATAACTACGTAACATATTTATGATTCTTCTAATGGTAAATAATTTTGCAATTTAATTTATTTTTCCTGAGTTATCGAAATTACAAAATTTCCAAATTTCGTTAAATTTAAGATTATATTTTACGGACCATACGATTAAAAATGCATCTTTCCATAAAAAATAATTTGATTAAGTACTAGTTTTATTAGTTAACGAAAACTATTCTTTATTTTATAAATCAAAATCTATTTAAAATTTTTACAAGAAGCGCTTAAGTAACAACACAGAAAAAATGTTCCCCAAATTATTTCATACAAAATATGTTATTTATCCAGATATTATTAAATTACACATAATGAAAATTTTGCGTATTTTGATACAATTTTATTTTGGAAGCTTAATAAAAATATTTACAGGTAAATCATCGACTATAGATGTTTAAAAATGGTAATTTCTCAAGTAGAATCTTAAGAAAAAGTTTAATTGAAAATGTGCATAATTTTGTAACTAAAAATTATGAAAAAATTTGAATTATGCTAAAAAAAACATTTTTTTTTTTTTGGTAAGTTGCTGGATAAATTCTGTTATTGTTTTCTTCATTTTTTCTTTTTAAGATTTCGTGGAAAGTAGAAGAATCAAGCTCGTTATCCATATACGTTTGAATATGTTTTAGTCAAATATTGAAAGAACATTTTTAAACAAATTTCACTTTTTCGAATGTTGATAAATTAACAATTTATTTAACTTTTCTCTAAAATTTTTGTTCGAAGTTTATAAGTTTTAGCGAGCGTTCGTTCATTTTCGATATACGAGAATTAGTCAGGCGGGTAACCAAAAGAGAAATGAAAAATTTAGGTTTTATTAAAATCATTTTTATTTTAAAATAGAAGTCATCTTTCGTTACTGTAAGAATTATTTAAAAAACAATTTTAAAAGCTTTTTAAAACTCATACATTAAAAAATTTTGAAATATTTAACAATGAATAGAAATAACAAAAAATAAATTTCAAAAAGTTATAAAAACTATAAGAAAAGCTTTTTTTTTTGTAAATTTAAAACGAAATTTTAAAATTTAGTTTAAAAATTTAAAATAATAGTCGACTTCATAGGTTTAAAATCGAACTTTATCTTCTGTGGTTAGGCGGAATATTTAAAAAAAGCGTTCTGGAAACATTTTAAATCGTCCTATAGCTTTTAAAGATGTTAATTTCCATAAAAGAAAAAAAAAACTGAAAATATGTATTATAAGCCTTCAATGAAAATTAGAGATAGATTTTCATTACGTTATGCTGGGTTAAGCGTTTAAGCTGAAAGTGCCCTTTTTATTTTATTTTTTTAACAAAAGTTTTTAATAAGCTACTAATTATATAATTTATTAAAATTTCAGTTTAACCTCTTTTTAAATTGACGGTTAATCGAAAACCCGTTTGTTTTTTATTTTCGACAAATTTTCGGTTAAGGGTTAAAACGGTTTTTGAAAAGTTGATTTTTTGGGATATAGCAAAAGTATCTATGTGATCCCATGTAGAAAATTCTCCTATAAAAGTACCTATGAGTAACATTTTATATATTTCATGGCACCTAAAATTACGGAAGGGGATAGCGCTTGTAACATCTGAAATTTTTGTTGATAATTATAGAATAAATATTTGAAAAAATATTCTCACCAATCATTATAATATATGTATATCTTAAACGATAACTGAAGGAAATTTAATAAATCTAAAAAAAAAAAATATATAACACATCTTTAATGCTAAGGATGATAACGTAATTTTAGTAAAAATAAATCACATAGAACAATTATAAACAAAAAATAAAACTTTGTTAAAAATTTGTATTTATTATGTAATTTTTATCCTTTACATGAACTTTTTTTATATATTAATACGTAAATAGCCGTTTTTCATCATGTTCCAATTATTTTTTCAGAATTATATCGTTTATACGTCCATTATTTGCAAATAAAGATAGCTTGTAAATAAATAACTCACCGTTTAATTTTTATACTCAAATTGAATAAAGAAATATATTTTTTATTTGCTGTGCCGGATGGGAAGAATATAAATATTATCATCGAAAATTCTATGAATGTAGAAGGAATTGGCAATGCCGTATGCTTTTTTTAAATTAGTTCGTGAGTTAATAACTCGCAAAATACGGCAAAATATTCATATCGCAATATTGCGAATAAAATGTGCGTATAAACGCAATAAATTCTACAAATAATATCCCTTTCGCACTCTGAGCCACAAGTTCGATTCAGGTTGAGGGATATAATTTTTTACAGATTTTTAATATAGAGATTATTGATTTTACGCCAATAAATTTTTAATGTTAATGAGGCTTGCTGTTTCTTAATTTTATTATAAATAGTGTATTGGGTCATATAAAAAGTATCCGCGGTTTTTTGCAAAATTTTTGAACTAAAATTTTCTTCATTGAAAACTAATTTTAATCAAGTAAATATTCGTCAATATTATCTGTAACCTTTTGCCATTTTTCGGGTAGCTCCTTAATTCCATCGCTATAGAACTTCTGTGCTTAATCGGCGAAAAACTTCGTTATGTGATTTTCAGCAGCTCTTCGGTTATCCAGTTTTTTTTTACCATCAATAGACTTTTGCACAGACCGAAGCAAATAATAGCACAGGTCAACAAAAACGTAAAAAAAAGATCCTGAATAATTCAAGTAAATTCTTATTCCTTAGACTTGATATTCTGTAGAAAGTTACATGAAATATTTGAATCACGTCATACTTTTAACCCATTGACGACCAAAGAAAATATGCTTCTCTGCGGAGTTTTCAGATTATATAATTTTCTAGGTAATAGATAGAGCAAATTATTCATTCATGTTTTATAGAAAAGTAATGGTGCCACAAAAATGTAATATAAGTAAAGTCTCCAACTTGCCACATATAGCCCCTAGAAGTCTTTAAATTTGTAAAAATCAAGAATTTTTCAATTAACCCTTATAAATATTAAAAATAATATGAAGTATATGGAGTAAATATAGAGGAAATGTGTAATTGATACAACAATCACATGACCTTAGTTCTCAAAAATGGTTAAATTTTTAAAATCGCACTGGCAGAAAATTCATAATTAAAAGCTCAAAAAAATAAAATTATTTTTCATTGGACTAGGTATAAAGTAGAAAGAAAAATGAAACAATTCTATCACGTCATAATTTTAAGTGATTATAATGTTTTTATTTTCAAAAAAAAAAAAAAAAAAAAATTATATATATATAAAATATATATTTTTTTTAATTCAGATTAAATAAAGCACTGTTTTTCATTTTTTAATAGTCTGTCAGCATAATAGGATTCCATACGACGTGATATAATCTCTTAATAACACCATTATGGTGAAAAAGCTTCACTTGTTTATCACATATTGCTCTTATATTTTCGGGGATTTTGACAATTTTAAAGACTTCTAGGGCTATGTAGGGCAAATTGGAGACATGACATGCTCTACACTTTTGTTACACTATTCCTGCTCTACAAAATACCTGATGACTAATTTGCTTACCCAGAAAATTATATAAAGTGTGACGTGATGAAATGTTTCATTTCACTTTCTGGACTATATTTAGTCTAAGGAGTAAGAATTACGTGGAATTATTCAGGATGTACCTTTTTAATTTAAATTTAGATTTTTATTTTTTTGAACCTATGATGTCTACGCATTTTCTGTCTGCAATTTTAATAAATATGCCATGTTTGAGATCTACGATCACGTATAATTATACCAAATAAAAATTTCCTTTCTACACCTACTTCTTACCCTGCACTTTTCCATGGTATTATGAGGGTTAATTGAGAAAGTCTTGGTTGTTATAACTTTAAAAAATTCTAGAAGCTATATGTGGCAAGTTGCAGACTTAAATTGTACTACATTTTTGTTGCATCATTTCATGTGATTTGCTCTATCTATTATATAACTTGAAGGGAAGGATATTTTATTTGGTCGTCGATAAGTTAAAAATGTGACGTGATGATGAAAAACTGATATGTTCCTGATGATTGGAATGACCATAAATACAATATCTGCAACATATTTTTTACAATACCATTTTAGTGTAGATCTGTGTAGTCAGACTATGCATAGTCCAGGCTATACGGTGGGTGCATCAAAGCCAAGTGCAATAAATTTTTGCCGGGTCATCAAAGATATGTGTGGCAAGGCGTGGTCATGATGTAATACAACAAATTTTCTGTTGGTCAATTCTGGTCGCTCTTTCTTGATTGTTTTATTCAAATGGTAGAGTTGTGAACAGTAGTATTTAGAATTGATTTCTTAGCCAAGTTGTAGCAGTTCTGATGGATAATTCCCTTCCAAGCACACGAGACACTCAACATGACCTTGTCTGCCGTCAGACCAAGCTTTGAAGTCGTTTGCGGTAGGTTGCAGGCCTTTGACCATGATTTCTTTTCGTTTAATACTCTTGTAATGAACCCATTTTTCATCGCCTGTAATGATCCGCTTCAAAAATGGTTCGATTTCTTTTCGGGGTCCAAAAACTATTTTTTGAAAATAATTCTGTAGCATGTGAACCGTTGAAAATATCCAAATAAAATTTTACAATTTTTTGAGGTGTTTTCCAATCTTGGTAACCTCGGGTATGAAAATTTAAAAAAAAAATACATTTTAGGTAGTCCTTGTAAATGTCCACAAAAAAACATGCTTACACGTCTAGGTTATCTCTTTTAGTTTAACAGGTATTTAGATTGAAGCAAATTTTACCTACATTTTAGGGGCATTAATTTAGGCCCTAAATATTTTTGAAAATATCCTCTAAATTTCTCACAAAATTCTAAATAACACTGCTGCAAGAATCATATAAATATATCTATACGATAAAAAGTTATATTATTCTGAAAGTGAAACTAAAAAAAATTCACATTTTTGGGGTTATTCTTCGTTTTAGCTTCTAGCCTCTTTCTAGCCTTTTGATTTTTAAAAGGCTAAAATGTTAGTGTTTCAACAACGAAGAAAATAATTTCTTATTACTATTACTAATTTCACTTTTACAGAATCATCCGTTTAAGCACTTTTGTGTATTCATTCATGCAAAAAATTGAGATTATTTATATTTAATAAAAATTTCGCCTGCGGCGCTTCATTTTGTATTTAAAGTGCCTGATCTAATTTTGTGGAGTTACTAAATCGATAATTAAAATTATTTTTTTACATAGTTCATCAAAGATAGAAACTATATATAAAAATAATTTTAAAAATATATTAATAATAAGAAAAATCATACAAAAATTTGGAAATGCTTAACAAAAAAGGAATTATAGATCAAAAATTACGAAAAATCACTTCAAAATATTGGATTATTTTCCTATTTAATACAACCCTAATTTGAATGGGATTTTTTTGGACGCTCTTCAATTGAGTTATTTTTCTGGATGTAGTTTATAAATTTATTACAATTTCTTCAGAAAATTTCAAAAACTAATGAGGACGACAAAAAATAAGTTTCCAAATTAAAAAAAAAATAAAATTGTTAACTTTTTTCTCATCTTATTTTTTGAAGCGTTTAGCCTTTTTTGACCTTTTTTAAAGTTCAATTAAGCTTATTTTATCCTTATCTCCTGGCAACACGGGTAAAGAAAGAAGTTATCATTGTATTGGTGCTCGTGCTATGTTTACATTTTTCATAAAATACATGGAAAAAGTACTAAAAATTGCCTAAGAAGACAAAGTTTTTGTTAGTTTAAAACAAAAGTACAAACATTTTATGAATGTATTTAGCATTCATAGGAAACGTCGGAACATGGAGAATCCTAATTAGCGACAGGCGATAAAATTTCTTGGAACCATGACCCGAAAAACTTAAAATTTGTATTTTGACCATATTTTTGAGAAATAATGTTAATATTTGGACTTAAATAAAATTTAAACAAGTAGAGGTATTACAATGAATTTTTTGCACAATATAGATAAACTTGTTTTAAAATCAACAGATTAAAAACCTCTCACTTTTTCTTACTACAATACCCAAAATCCCAGTACAGGGAAAACTTGTTTCAAAAATTAAATTTTTCCTTCAAATTATCGTTGCCCAAAGCATCTCCGATTTTGCTTTACACTCATTTACGTTAGGATTTCTTTCGAAACCATTACAAAAATTCTATATATATGTATTAGAAGTAAAAGTAGAGTTTGGTTTATTAGCTGACTCAATTAAACTAGTTCGCTCTTTTTGTTCATTCGCTCAGTTGACTTTAAATGAAACAGCTCGTTATGCGAATGATTTTTAGTAAACATTTTCATTAAAAGCCCCCTGAGCGAATAAGGAAAAAGAACTACATAATTCAACATGTCTGTTTACTGAAAACCATTCACTTATAATTAACTGCTTCTTTTTTTTACAAGCATTCAAAAGTTAATAGCCTAAAATAGACACTGATAATAACAAATTAATTTGTTGAATGGATCTTTTTATACAAAACTTTTCAAAAGTAGGAGCAGAATGTCAAAATGAAAGAAATGAGCGCAAAAATAGGTTACTCATATTTTTCGTAACAGCTCAGAATTGAGCTGAAACTGTTTAGAAAGATAAATGATTCACTTTTGAGTAAATCGTTCAATTGAACTAGTTTGGGCATGAACTACACAACTCTAAGTGAAAGAATATTCGCGATATTTGGGTTGGAACTTTTTTGTGGAAGTGGAAAAATAATAGAAAATTAGAAATAAATGGGACATTATTTATGTAAATTAAACAATAAAACGATTGAATATATGGGGAATACTCTTTTCATGTTTACCTTTACGAAACTGACCTTAAACCTCAAATATTTTTTTTAGTTAAAATTTTTTAAATTAAATTTTGATGGAATTCTGTTAGCAACACCTCGTAGACTAAAACAACAAAAATTCAAGATCTGAATTGGTTCTATGTGATACCGGCAAGCACTCAAAATTAAATATTCCAAAAAAAGTGTTTGAATTTTATTTTAGCATATGTGCTCAATTCGTCTAATGTAAACTACAAGCACTTGTAGAAATAGGCCAACTTGAGGTCAATCAATGTGTCGTTGACCAGTGTATGGGAAGGGCCTACGAAAGGATTTTCCAGATTTCTACAAAAAAATTTTTGTGGGGAATCTTCATTGTGTTTGGGATTTTTCTGATTGGTTGCAATGGTTGCGTTGTCATCTTCTAGCCATTTCTCGAATTTTTGGAGTATTGGAGTGTTATAATACTTCCTTTCGTAGACAATTTTCGCATATATGAGCCAATTTTAAACAAAAAATAACGCTTCAGTCCACATGATTCATCTGAGAAATATCTAGATACATTACACATATTTTTTTAATTGCCTGCATGATTTCCGTACCAAAACCCAATTTAAAATATTTGAGAAATATTATTCCATCGGATTTACTCCGAAAACCAGAAATATGAAGGTGTTTTCCATGAAAAATAACCAATAATTGATGCGTGGAAGTCTTTAATCGAAAAAAATTATGGCAACACTGGTGAATTGAAGGCCGATGAGAATTTTATTCAATATTTAAAAATATAATTGTATATACTCCTTAATTATTTTTTATATAGGCCCTCATGAAGACGCTCAAAACCCTCACAAACTGTGCAATGTGTGCAAGTTTGCACACTGACAACTGAACTGTCAAAAATTGTATGAACATTTTTTTGCGCAACTGTTATAAGTTTGCGCGACTATTTAGTCTCTCAAACTTGCGCTATTTAATTGTGCGTTTATAAATTGGCTGCCTTTTGTTTATATTTAAAAATTACACTGTGCTCGAAAATGAGACTTATTTTTTTAACAAGATGGATACCCATTTGGTAAAACTAAGTCGACAATGCTGAATTAAATGTTGTTAACCATTTTAAAAGTTAGCGCTCGTTTTGAGATATTTGCTTTAAGAAGGGTTAAGAAAACTAATTTTTTTGCTTAAATTTTATAATTTAGTTGTTAAATTTAAACAAAATATACAATTAATTAGGATCATGAGTTCTTATCATAATAGATAAGAATTTTAACTTCAAAAAATGGCTGCAACCATTGAATTTAGCATACTCGAATTAGCTTTACCGGTGTGGTGCATAGAGTTATCAATAACTGCGATGTAAAAAATTATAGTTAGGTTAATTATAATAAAATCGTTGCATATGTCTTCGATTTCAACAAAATTTTTCAATTATTTACAACGATTTATTATTTTTTTTATCCTTAATATTGCACAACATTTGAAAAGGGGCATTCATCAAACATGTCGAGCAAATATGTACAATTGCTATTCTTTTTATATTTTGTTTCCCGTTTTAAAAATGCTAAAGTTTTTATTTAAGTGTCTCTATAGTTATGAAATACCTTAAAATTCAAAGTAGAAAAAAATTTTCATAGAAATAGTGTGTACTTCCATTGCTTTTACAGCAAAAACTTTTTGGTTCTCGGTAATGGCAACTACTTATAAAATTATTTTCTTGGTAATGAGGCGTTATTATTATTTGTCTACTCTATATTATATAAATAAGTAATTTAAAGTATAAGCTGGATTATCAACTAGAAGGTTGTTGATTCAACCCTACTCTGATGCTATTAGTTTTTTTTTTTTTTTAACAAAATGTCTAAAAAGATATTTTATTCTAAAAACAGTTTTTGTCGCTAGGAAACTAAGTGTGAGATGGTGTGCTGAATAACACTTTAGTCATTAAAAACGAATGGTTAATTCTTGTCCAATTTTGAATCTCACTGATGACAAATTTTTTTGTTTTTTATATTTTTATTTTCGTTTAGGTCTAGAATCTAAAAATAACTACATGTATTTGTGGACAACTCGAACAAAAATAACTAGTTATTCAGGCAAAAAATAAGTAGTTTATTTTTGTTTCCAATTATACCTGCTAGCTTACCAGGAAAGCAAATTTTTTGCTGGGATATTGCCAATTTTCATTATTCTAGGTCTTTTATAACTCCAGAAATCCGCAATAATACTTTGTATTAATAGCTCTGCAACGCGTTTGAATTTAATGCGACTTTTAAAATTTTTTGGATGTGAATTTTTGTAATCGAAAAATTTATTTTATAGGTCTATAATTAATATTTGCAATTTTTTATTTATTAATACCATTTAAAATTTCTTTTTTTTTTTGTGGCTACATGTGAAAAGTACATCAGTGAATTAAATACAATTAAAGAAAATATGAAAAATCTATGTACACTTTTATATTAATATATAATATGTAATATATAATATATAATATATAATATATAATATATAATATATAATATATAATATATAATATATAATATATAATATAAATATATAATATATAATATATAATATATAATATATAATATATAATATATAATATATATATATAATATATAATATATATTATATGTACACGATTATATTCGCTATTATAAAACGTATCGATCCTCCTTTAATTTTTAGTTTTTATAGCTTTGTGTAGGTTACATATATGCATTTATTTTAGATATCAGACCTAAAGTAGAATTTTTACAATTTTTCTTAAATTTTTGATTTTTAACTACCATAACAAAATCGGTAAAAACAAAAAAATCTATGCGTATTTTGTTCATTAATACTCGTACTTTTTTAACTTTTTATCTTAAACCTCCATAACACAAACTGCGTTCGCTAAAATTTCACAATTTTTTGAACCCCAAAAATAAACGAGTTTGAAGAACTCCAATCAAAAATTTAATCACTTTTAGTCCATTGCATTTATATTTTTGTTTGAAAAGTTGCTAATAGGTAAACTAGTTAGCTTACTTACGGAATTGTAATAATATTTTTCTGTTATTTTAAAACTTTGTAATTTAACAAACAAAAAAGAATTTTCCTTTTTTATCTTTTCAAAATGAAATATCTCAAAAACAAACGCTAATTTTTAAAAGTTGTTATATTTTTAAATATGGTTATACTTTTTGATATTTAAATTCAATTTTTGTCCTATAGGTGTAGATGTGTGAATAAATGCTGGGTAAATTCCCGGTGTATTCCTTTTTTTGGGAATTTATTTGAGTATTTATAAAGAGAAATTAATAATGCTTTTGAAATCACCAATATTCATTTCAATAAGTCATTTATTTTATTGTCTTTAATGGCATATTTAATTTAAATACCAAAAAGCGAATGAAAACGTGATTAAATTGAATAGATTGTAGAATATGTATGTATATAATAATGTAGGAATAAGCTTTAAGCCTCTTATAGTTGTTAAAGCGTAATTCCGTTAAACCAATACATTTGAACATGATTTAAGTTCATGCGGATATCTAATAGTGATACAATTTATTTATGAAATGGGAACCAATTTGAATATACATAAATGTATTGGTGGACCTAGAAAACAATAGAGCTAGGGGGATTTTATGGGCTAAACATTTTCTATGTTGTTTCCCGCGTGGTGAAAAAGTATTTATGCTTCTACTGAACACTCATTCAGCACTCAAACTTTCATTTAGAAAAAAAAACTGATTAAGTGCAGATAATGCCAGAAAAGTATATTTTATAGCGTATAATTGATAATTGCACTGATAATGGATACACCGAATCTGAAAGTTACAATGTAAATTAAGAATTCTAAGAGAAATCGATTAAAAATGCCGTTTTTAACATTGTGTCATCCGATTTTCTGGAAATTAGGCAGACATTTACGTTATGTAATAAGATGCATATATCCATTTTTTCTTTTCTTTTTTTATCATTAAAAAAACAAGCGCATTTATGTTGTTGTGGTGAATTTTGAATATGCCAAATATGAACCAAATTTTAATATCATATTTGATGTTTCATGGAATTCATGATATGTTAAATTACATTTTTGGTAATACATAATAATTGCATTAAGTATTTATTTTCCAACTACTCTTTAATTTTTAATCTTTATTTTTAGCCTTAAAAAGATATTTCACGAAATAAGATATCCGCTTGTTATATAAAAATAACACAATGACTCCGTTTTTAATGTTAGTTTAAAATGAGATTAGAAATATCTACTACGATTACTGTACTTAAACGAATCAGGAATTAAAAAACTTGTGTCCAAAATTCAGCGATCGCGACATAGTATGCTTCGGTATTTCACGTTAGTCTTTTTATCTAGGTTTAATCTTATAAGAAAAATGCAAAAAAATGCTTTCAAAAGAGTTTTTGGTACTGAAAATCGGTTCATAAACAAAAATATTATTGATTAAATACTAGAAAAACATGATGTCCGTCGTAACGCCAATTTATACTTTGCGGGCGATATCATTTACAAAAGCTTATACATCAACGAAATTTTATAAAAATAGTCCAAGGACCAATGTTAGTTCGTAAACAACAAATGGGCGTAATCCGCCCACCTCCCATATAAGGTGAAACTTTAAAAAGTTTAAAATGGTGGATAAATAGATTCGGCCAAATATAATATTCTTATTTGTTTTTTTTTTGTTTTCTTTTGATTGTCAAAGTGATCATTTGTTCTACAATGTAACCTATTATGAGTGTGTTTTTTAAGTAGTATGAATTTAACCCCAGAATACTAACAATATTTTTTTTATACGTTAATACTAACGATACGTAAAATTTTACATACACATGGTTATTTCTTTAAAACACTTTATTTTTTGTTTTATCAGCTAAGTGCATTTTTATTATTTATTTGTTTTTACAAAGTCTTAATGCATAGAAACAATTTCAATAAATAAGAATGAAGCATTAAAAAACCCTTAAAAATATATCAAGATTTTATTTATGAAAAGTCATGATCTGGTGTTCACCAGATGTATATCAAACAATATTGTCTAACATCTCGTTTTTTGTATAATGAATAAATTTTTAAAACATTTTGCTTTCCTTTATGTAGAGAATTTTTGGCATAACCATAATACCAGAATCTCATAATTTACTTTCAATTATTACATTAATTTTCCTGAAAATTTAGAATTAACTCCAACATCTACCAAATTAAGATTATTCGCGGAATATTTCAACTTTTACTTTGCCATTTCGAATAACGTTTAAAATTTTTTATTTAAATTTATATTGTTAATGTTAACGTCAACTTAAATTTACATAAAAAATATATACTTGTAATACTGGGTTAGGTTAGGTTCAGTGGGCAGCTGTCTAATCAATAGGAGACAGCTCACTTGGGTCTACTTTGGTCCCGTTGTGAAATCCTGAATTATCATGTGATACCAATTCACGTGTCCATAACAGCGTTTGAATCGAACTAGCCTGACGCATGTATGAAACAATTGATCCATATGATATCAGCACCAAAATTAGCATCTCTATTCTCAGTGAGAGTGGGACAGTGGTATAAAAAATGCTACACCGATCCTATTCCTCTTCCTCATCATAATAGCTTCTACAGAGGTCGCTAATAGGGAGCCCTAGTGTATTACCATTCGCACCAACAACCCAATGCCCTGTGACGAAGGCTACCAGAATTCGAAACCGATGCTTTGGTATTCCCGTGATGAAGTTAGTTGAAGATTTATCATGATGGGTTCATATTTGCCCCGACGTTCAGCATGTGGATTCATTTGTCCATCTATCTTATGCAATCCTCAGAAGTTTCACAGAATTATTGATCTGCAGGAAAAAAAGCGGTACTCCAACCAGTTGATCCATATCTTTATTTCGAAGAAGGGAGCCGTTTTTGGGTAGTTCATCTGTAATAAGATTACCTGGGCTGTTTGAATGACCACTAACCCAGATCATCTCCAGGTTTGAATGTTTCGCCATCTCGTTCAGAGATGTCCGGCATTCATGCACCAGTCTGGGTGACGAAAAGACACTCGAGAGCGATTTAATAGCGGCTCGACTGTCTGTACAGATTTGGATATCCACTCCGAATACCCTATACTATATTAATCAATTCACCGCATTTTTAATGCTTGGATAATGCTGCAGTTATCTGGTAATTTAAAGAAGATGTTTTTCCTATAAACGGGAATATATACACTCACTCCCCCCAGTCCCTTCAACTGATTTGGACCCATCAGTATAAATCTCCACTGAAACAGCTTTTAATTTCGGAGTAGTTGAGATTGATACTGAGAATTCTCTGCCAAGAAAGGATTTGGGAATACAATAATCAATATTGCAAGGAATGCCATGAAGGAATCCTAGAACGGTCGCATGGCCGAAATCCTCTATCATTCCATGCACCTATAGTCCTAAACAACAAATAGGGCTTTCGATGGAGTTGTACGAAGCGCATCTGTTATGTCCCTATCCTATCAAAGATTTCGATGTAGGTATATTTCTCCATAGCCTTCCACCATACTATCGCTTCATATTTGTCAAACATAAGGATGGGCTTAATCACCATGTTGTACTCCTGGGAGGTATTTACCAGGATTTACAGATGGTGTAGGAAATACATATATAAGGCAATACCGCCCTTTGAGGCTCTGGCCTGTGTATTCTGGATCCAGAATAGTTTGGAGTCCAGTATAATCCAAGAAAAGTGGAATCTTATATCTCTTAAAGAAGAGGACAAGTTCCATTTTTCCTAGATTTATGTTAAGGCCACTAATTGTATACCATACACTAATTAGACCCAGAGCAGTTTGCAGGTGGTGAGATATTGTATCCAGATATTTCCCAGATACAGCACCGCAACATCGTACGCGTAAGCGACAGTATTAAACTTCAGTGAATCAAGTTTCCTGAATAATGAGTTTGATGTGATATTCTAAAGAAGTGGATATAAAACTCCACTTTGCTACCCTGTAAAAGGTAGATGCACCCATGTTGGATATTATAACCCTATTGGTTGGAAGAATGTAAAGCAGTCTCATTAGATTTGCCCTTCATATTGCCGCTGATAATAGGTTAGGGTTGATGGTTCTACGAAGGTGTAGTTCGATTAACCTTTCCAGTGGCTTCAAGAGGAAGGACGACAGCCTGATAGGTCTGAAATCTTTCGGTTTTGCAGTGTGCGTCTAGTCCATGAGTTAGGGATATAAGAATATGGCAAGTATGCCGAGTATTATTAGCCAAGGAAGTATTATATCTGCATTGTACTTTACGAGTTTCGTCTATCGCGGAGTTCTACCAATGGTTTACTCCTAACCCTGCAGACCTTAAGTCTACATGCAACAGAATTCGTTGTGTCAAATGCGTTTGTTAGCGTTCTGACACAGAACTTAATATCTCCATGACCGTTGATGGCCGGGGGATTAGGGAGGAGTTGTAACATAATATCATGTTGTTCTCTCCTCTTCTTTTTCTAACATTCGGAGGAGCAGCGCATCCGAGGCTGCTTTAGAATGGTGAAGATTAATTTACATTATCTTCACCATATGTATTCTTTGGAATGATTGTGACGTTAATTTCATCTTGGTCCAAGAGGGCGTCCTCGTCAACTACATCGTCCATTCGCTCAAAAATTTCACCCACAAACTCGAAGTTTGAATGAGTGTCCTCCTGAGCAAGAGTCTCCTCAAAAGACATTGCTCCCGATTGTCTCTGTCATCCCCTAGGTAGATTGGAAGATTGACTCAAATCTATAGTATATCTGAAGCTCATGGACACTTTTTGCACGGAACATGTAAATAATGTATTATTTTCTTTTTAATATATGTGTGCATTAGTATTCTAAG
Organism: Protocalliphora azurea; assembly: GCA_932274085.1. Taxonomy (NCBI): domain Eukaryota; kingdom Metazoa; phylum Arthropoda; class Insecta; order Diptera; family Calliphoridae; genus Protocalliphora; species Protocalliphora azurea. The sequence continues at coordinate 48,119,528 of OW026521.1, read as the reverse complement.
GTTAAAGGTGTGAGGATAGTTCGGAACTTGGTTATTAATAATACTTTATAGTCAAAAATTAAAATCGCAAAATATGTATATGCATTTTAAAGAAAAATCTGTAACCTAATTGTTCAACATTGATATTCAGTTGCATGCATTTTCATGAAAGTGTCATCCCTGATAATAACAATATATATAAATCGAAAAGGAAAAATCATCTACAATAGCGGGACATAGAACTGATGAGCTCCTTCGGCACTAGTTAGATATTTAGCAATTTAAAAGTGTTCCTTAACTATGTAAGTATATAAAAGCGAAGTCAGTTTAGATTTTCTTTGTCTGCTATTGGATATGCGAATGTTAAAATATCTGTTATTTTTTTGTAATCAGTTATGACTAAATTTTTACAAAAATAAATAATTCAGAAACAATCGTTATAACTGCTAAGTAGCAAGCAGTTGTTCCTTTTTACATTAGTCGCAATTTTCCTTAATTCCGAATTCCAATAGAAATTATTTCTAACCCACCAACAATAACAATTAATTACCGGCTCGAATTTGAAAAACAACAAATGTGCTATTACTTCATTTCCTTAACAATGTTTTACAGAAACAGTGATACTGTTGTAGGGACTTTTAACTCATACTATCTAAACAATTTGTATATACGAGTATGTTTGAGTAAAATGATCAATACTTTTTACCCCAGGATGTTGTCAGCCAATATAAACAAGTTTTACTATAGAAATAATATGAAACATTGAAGAGAAATACTATAAAACAAAAAGACCAAAGAAAAGAAACTCAATAAAATAAACTTAATTTGTGCAACACATATACATAACAAACTGTATACACATACATAGTGTCAGACATGCATCCTTTCATGTGCATGCGGGTGTTAAAGTGCCAGCCATTTGTATGTTGTATTTGTGCAACTTGATATGTTGCTGGAAATCTACACCCACAAACATCCAATTCCTTTCTTTTTCTTTTTTTGTTTTGTTTTTTTTTTTTTTTTTTTTACTTACCATACACTAACTTACTGGTACATCACATTACAATCAATATTTTTAAGCATGGAACTTAAAGTGTGTCTGCCTGTACGTAAGTACAGTTATTGATATTAAATTAAACGCATTGTTTTAAAAATAGCTTGGGATTTGCCTGCAATGTGTCGTGCGATCCACTATCTAATCGATAGAGTTGGGTAGTTCATGAAAGAACGCTTTCAGCTCAATATTCAGCTGTTATTGCAAAACATATTTCGATTTCCACTATACTCATTTAAAATGAGCAATTTTCTTTTGCGCTTATTTCTTTAATTTTTCTCATACTTTTGAAACGTTGTATAGTGTACATATGTTTATAGAATGTATAAATTTATTTTCTTATTATCTGAGTCTACTTTTAGGCTATTAATCTTTTTACGTTTGTAGATAACAGAAACAGCTGAAATAAAGAGCGTAGTTCGCTTCATTGAGTGAGCTGAGCTAAAAAGAAGTGGTCAATTTATTGATCTAATAAACCAAACTACTAATCTACTATAAATGAACGTATCTGAACAGGCACTTATTACGTAGAGATTTACTTTTACTACTTCGGAAGCCTAGATCATAGAATATAATGTTGCATTCAAAATATTTAATGAGATGATTTACTATACTTTTCTTGACTTTGATGTTACATAAAAAACCATTCAACGACTGGGATATGGTGCTTATATTGTAGATCGAAAGTCTTATGTATGATGAGATCTGCTGAAGCTCTTTTAGAGGCATAAAGTGGCAGTATTTATTTGCTTTCCGGCAAATGTAATTTACTTTCAAATAACTCATATGTTAGCTTTATAATCCTGATTATTTAAAAAATTATAAACTGAAAAATAAAATTGCCATTAATGTCATTCCATATAGAACAAACCGACAGACTTTTCTAACCCCTTCTGAATTTAATGATATTTTGTACTATTATTTTTCTTGTCACAAATAACTCCAACAAAAATTTTAAAATATTTTTATTCGCGAAACATAACGATTCGAGAATTTTTAAAAAACCTAATAACTTTCAAAATTGTCTTCATAAAGTTACAAACATTCAAATATTGATATCTCTTGTTAAAGTTCTAAAAATTATATTTAAAATGACATACAACTGGACATTACACGAGTTATACTTCGCTATTGTATATCGCGATTGTTTTCGGGTTATTAGAAAAAATTTCACGTTAAAATACAAAATATGTATTTATATTAATTTCGCGTTTTGTTTGTAATCAAAATTTAATGAAAATTGGTAAGAGCGTTACCACTTTTAATATGATTTCATTTATGATAAGAAAAAATATTATAAATTTTCTTTATAAGACCACAAATATCTATTAAAATGTCTATGGTAATAAAGTCTATTTATTCATAAATAAAAGGTCTATTTATTCATAATAAAATTACCATTAGAAGGACACCTAAACTTATTTTTATTTTAAATTTCAATGGTCGATATTACGCACTTAAAGTTCGCCGTCATTTATCTCAAAAAATTGTTTTTTAAAATTTTTTAAGGAATGTACAATATTTCTCTATACTCTCAAAAATAACTCTCAATGTTTCCTGAGTTATTAAAAAAAGTTATACCGATTAAAAAAACACATACACATACACATCTGCTCAGAATAATAGGTACTCCTTATAGGATGATATTAAAGTGGCGATAAATTTGGAAAATTCTTTAGAAATAGTACGAGTATATTTCTTTTACACTAAACCAAAAAAATACGGTATAAAGGGGTATAGAATTGAAGAAAAGTAGGTTAAATATCAACCAACAAGAACAAAAATTTTAGATAATTTTTCGAAAATTAATAAAATTGGTGAAAAATCGTCAATTTGACTTTAGATAAATTGAATAAAATACTATTCAAATTAACTAAATTTTATCTTCGTTTTGAAGAATTTTTATTCAATTGAACTATAATATTTTTTTTTTAATTCTACTAAACTTTAGTGAAAATGAATAAACTATTTATTCAAATTACCTAATTTTTTCTTCAAATTGAGGATTTTTTATTCATTTTAACTATTGAGTTTATTCAATTTGACAAAATTTTGTAAATTTTAAAATGCACTTAAAATGCATTATAGCTTGTGGTTATATGCATATATTGTTTTAGATTAAACTGTTTTAGTGAATAACATATTAATAAATGACTATTAAGAAATAAGTATATTTAAATTAATATACAAAAAGTAAAAATAAATTAAATGTATCTAAATAATTAGTATAAAACACTATAAGAAAGAATATTTTCATTAAACTTAGCTTAAATATCTAGTAAACTTATATAGGGAAGGTTTTGTTTATGATTGATTCTATGACGAAAGTTCTAGTACGTTATGAATAAGGTAAAATAAGCTAAATAAATAAATGATCATCTTGATACGATCATCAAATACGGGAATGTTTTTTTTTTACGAAAATGCTTCATGATATGGAAACAACGCGCATTTGGGTGCAAGTATATAAAATCTATATCGACCTGAGAAAATGAAAAATATACATTTATTAAAAATTTAATTTCATTAAATAAACGATTGCCGTAGCAATTTAAATTCTAATCGCTTTCTGTACTGTGAACCAGGGCTGTCAGATGTTACGGTTTTCGCCAAACGAGGTGATATTTAACTAGCAGACGACTATTTTCAGTATTAGGCTATCTAATAAAACAAAAGGTCTTAATTTATACAAAGCTTCAATTTAAATTGGGAAACACCACTTACTAAAATATACTTTAAAATTTTTGTGTTATAAATGTTTGATAATTTGTTCTCCATAATCTTTAAAATGTATCAAGAATAACAAAGATTTTATCGATATGTCAAAAATTAATATAAAAGCGGAACTATAGAATAAAATTATAGTTTTAATAAAAAAAATATAAGCTTACTGTAAGTTAAAATCAAATTCAATATAACTTCGGGTTTTGGTATAATGAAAGGTGTGACTAGTCATGTTACGTATCAGTTTTCATTTTCGAAAACTCCTTAAAATGCTCAGTCTGAATGTACTATAAAAAAACAAATGTTGTTATACAATAGGTTTGTTTCCGTAATTTTTAGACAAAGTGCGGTAAAATGAGAAAAAGCTAATTTTTCTCCCACAAAAATGCAACAACGCACAAAATACGGGAATACAAAAAAACAAAATTATTTATCCAGAAATAAAACATCAAACTGTTTTAAAAATTCATGTGCGAATGTAATTTTGTTTTTCAGAATATTTAAATGTTTTTAATTTTTTAAATTAAACTTTCCTGTTAGTAACAAAAATAAATAATTTTTATCCATTTTCGCTCAATTATCATTGGCTTTGTTGAAGTTGAAATTTTTATTTTTAAATTATACAAATCAGTAAAAATTAAAAATGAATAAAAATTACACGATATTACTTTTGTTAATTTTTTATTAAATCCTACACCACCTACACCCCCTACGATTGAGCTATTGTGCTTTTGTGCTGAGGTTTATATCACCCAAAAATATTGGTACAAGACCCACCTTAGAATCACTTTCTGAGTCGATTTAACGATGTCCGTTTGTATCATCAATTTTAAAACTAATTGTATGAAATTTGGCACAAGAGTTTGTTATGGTCAATGGACAAATCCTATTGAAATTGGTGATGATTGGTACATTATTTCACGATCATAAATTCTGTAAATATAGCAACCTTTAATTGAAATTTAGCATGACAAGTTTCATGAAGATCTATCTTTAATTGACTATTGCCCCCTCTTCAACCCCTCTTCCGAAAATCACTTTAACGTGCATAAATTCCATACAAATGTTAGTATGAAGTTAATACTTGAAACAAATAAGTTTTACATGAATAGAAATCTCAGAGTCAAGTTTTATTACAATCGGTTCATAATTTACCATAGGTCCCATATAAGGCCCACTTCCGGGAATTATTCTAAAATGCATAAATAATATAATATAATGCATAAATACGTTTCATAGAAATATACTATACTCTTCATACAAGTATAGGTCAAAAATTGCTTTCAGGACCCCTAAAGAATCCTTCCCGAACCTTTATGTACATACATAATGCTATAGGGAATAATATAGTCGGACTTGATCGACTATATTTTTCATACTTGTTTTTTCATAAAAAACCAAATCAAATTTAAATTTGGCGATTTCCGCAATTTGGCGACAGAGGCTCAAAAAAATCTGGCAACTCTGCTGTGAATATTTACTGACCACATCGATATGCTTTTAGCGCATGCAATTTCATTCAAATGATAATTTTTTGTTGCCGTCCAATTCCTTACAATCAGTGTTGCCGTTTCAGTTATTTTTAACCAAAATTGATTATTTTATTTTTCAAAGTGGAGATGATGACTTTTTTTATTTTTTGTTAAATCAAAATTTTGTTTTTATTAGTTTTAAAATGCTATTTACTCTGTTAAACTTGCCAACAATAAAAAAACAATAAAAAGAGAGTGTGCTAAAAATTCATCACACATTTAAAAACTAAAGGTTCCTATAATTTTTCATTCCAATTTTAAGTGACAAATGAAGAAAACAATTTAAACCAATAGAAAATATAAAGATATAAATGGAAGCTATGATTAATCTTAGTTGAGCCAAATTTTATTAACTACGAACATTTATTTAAGTACTTTTATGTAGGTACATATACATTTTTTATAGAATATTTTAGGATTGAAAATATTTTATTTGTGCAGGAGATTCTGAGTCGATTGATATATTTTAGAGGGCTCTCCAATATCATGATGTAGGGAATAAAAAATGTATCTTATTTAGTTATTAAAACTGTGCAAGACAACATAATTAAATAGTACAAATTTAAAGAGGGCACCACATTATTTTACAAATAACTGCAATAAAAATGTTTCATCAATCCCGATGTATTTTCAATTGGACCACAATTTTATACACAATTTTTTAAATTTCTTATTAAAATTTAATATATGTGAGTGCTTTGGTACATAAACGATTGATATCGAATCTTTTTAATGTCTTTTACTTTAAATCTTTAGATTTTGGAATTCATATTAATAAATGAGATTAGCTAAGTCCCTATAAAAAATAACTCTTATTTGCATTCTTTTTTTGTGTGCACATAATTTTAAAAGTAAAACATATTTTTTATTACTGCGCGAGCGGTTTTGCAGTTCTAATTTTATTAAAATCTGGTTTGTTTTCGAAATCATATCATAAGGACGTGGGAATAATTAAATTTTTATTATTAAACTTTATATCCCGACCCACTACAAAATTAGATCAGGGACCACCACATTTTGATAAAAATTGTTGTAAACATTGCCCTAAAGACTAACTAACGTTTATAATTAGTATGCAAAGTATTTAAAACCTGAATACATACATTAAGATTATATTATTAATTTTTATATTATAACTTTGAGTTTTTAAAATTTGGTTATTTTTTCCAAAATTTTGGTTAGAAAAAAATGTTTGCTGAGACAACACTGCTTACAATTTCTGTCTATAAAGAGTTATTACTCAATATTACTTCAATACCGATTTCAGCGTTTATTTTTGGATAATCTATAGCAAAGTATAAAAAAAATGTGAAAAGAAAAAGAATATATATAAATAGAGTAGTATATAAAATAATGTTTACCTGCATTTAAAAATCATTTGTGGTCATTCGTAGTAGGTTTATTTATATATAAATTAGTATATTTTTCATAATCCGAAACTGCTCGTCCTTGAGATGATGATGGTCGTGGTACTGGCATTTGATTTGATTAAAAATACTCATATTTGCTATGGAAGTAAATTATAAAATAAAGGCCTTATTCATAATAAAATTTTAAATTTTTTACTAATTAAATTTGTGTGGAAAATTTTTCTATTAAGCTTTGATAAATTAAAATTTTTTTTTTTTTTATGAATAAAGAAGAAAGTAATTATACTTATATTAATATTTATAAACTTTTAATAATACTGAGAAAAATAGCACAAAGGGTTTCAAATTTCCATACATAATTTTCGTCATCCAATTAACATTTCCCGCATGACTATTATTCATAGAATTATACTGGTTTGTTGTTGATACAACACAAATTCCCACGTTTTTTTTTTACAATTAGTATATTATTCCATAATTTTTGAATACTGATTTTTTAAGTACAAAATAAATAAATGAATATGTAATACAAGCCAAAACACTTGCACACGCTTCGTTATTAGTCTTTCAACTGATCTTTAATAAGTATTTTCTATGTTGAAGTAATTTGTTCTATTCTACATGTCATTCTTCACTTTGATTAAAAAACTAGTAAATTTAAACGAAATTTCTTCAATGCTACATTCTTTTAGTAAATTTACAGATATTTAGTCAAATTGAAGAATTTCTCGTTTGGTAATATTTCATATTTTAAGGTTTTCAAATATTTTCATTTTATCTAAAAAAAACCAACTACAATCAACTCTAACATCACTCTAATGCCATCCGGATCAACGAACAATCCAGGTAATCGAATTCAAGTAAATAATTAGAGTAGAATTTAACTATTTCACTCTTTTATTTCATTCGCTCAGTTTGCTTAAAACCATTTCTGTTTCTGTTGTCTAAAAAAAAAATAATAATAATAATAATAATAATAATAATAATAATAATGGTAATAGTAATAATATAACAGCATAAAAGTAGACCCTGCAAGAAATTTTCTATTTTATGCGCCGCCGCCGTTTTCGTCGTTTCACATCAGCTTAAATTTTCGTTGAACTTCAATGTTAGAAGTAGGGAATGCAGTGGTTCTATTTGCTATATTTTTAATTATTGATTTTAATATGCATCTCCGCCACCGACTAAAAGTGTCTCGGCTTGTTAATCTGATATGTACATTGTACAACGTTTCAAAAGTATAAACCAAATTAAAGAAATGAGCGTAAAGTAAAAACAACTCATTTTACTAATTTTTAATGTTTTACAATAACAGCTCAGTATTGAACTGAAAACACTCAGAAAGATGAACGACTCACTTCGCTAAGTTGAATGAACCATTTAATTGAACTAGTTCTGCCATGAACTACACAACTCTATAAATAATGGAGGACTTTTTACAAAGATAATATCACAAAATTGGAGTTCCAATGTCTCTTAATTGCTATGACGATTTTTTTGAAAGTTTTAGCGGTACAAGTGGAACTCTAATTTGTGAGTTAGCTCTTCATTTCCGGTTTACCATATTTTATTGAAAAAATGGACATTAATTCCAAAATATAGTAAAGAACGTATTTTTTAATATCTCGAAAATATCTCGATAATATTCAAATTCAGCACATCAAGTGCCTATTTGTTATTTCTCAGATCCAAAATTGTATTAGTAATGAAAATAATAATTATACTGTTGTGATATTTGATCCTAATAAGTTAAATCTGGTGCAAACCATGAAAATTTTTGAACATAATATGATAAATTTTAATCATGATATGATATTAAAGTCTGATCACATTAATAGATAAATTTGGGTCATATTATGATATCATTATAAAATTTGTTATTATTTAATGCTCGAGCATTATCGACAGTGATATTCGTCATTCGGGACAATAAAAATTACACTTGCAACTGAATTTCAATGGATTGTGAGCGCTTATTTCGACTACTGTGCAATATTGTTTATGTTACAGCTGATTGCTCGATATAATGCAGTCGCGAATTATGTAATACACCGTTATATTTTTTACATTACTATTTATATTATTATATATTATATTACTATTTAAGCAAATGAAAATTATCGGTTTCCTGTTTCCTAAGGAATTTGAAAAAAAAAAAAAAATAAATAAATTCTTTTTATATTTATCGAACTGGGCTCCAAATATGATAAAGTCAGCAAAAGCATTTAAAATTGTTTAAAGAAAAAATGTGTAGGTTACCCGCTCACTGTTGTTTAAATTGCAAATCTAGCTGGATACTAGCTGGACAAAATTGTTTCAGTTAGGATTAAATTATTTTTCTTTTTTTCAATAGATAAGATCTTGCTGGAAAACCATATATATATTTTTTACTAATTAATTTTCTTTAAAAAATGTAATGGGTGATTCAAGTAGAGATACTTTTTTCAATAGCCTTTTTTTTGACATATAACGTGTGAGTCGTGTCATGCTGTCATGTTATTTTTGTTTACTGTTGTTTGGCATTTCATAATGGAAAGATTTACGCCTGAACAACGTTTAAAAATCGTTCAACTTTATTACGAAAATTCACGTTCTGTGAGGAATGTGTTCGTGCATTTTGCTCAACTTATGGTAAACATAATCGGCATACTGAGCGTACTATTCGCAACACCATCACCCATTTTGAGACTCAGCATTCATTATTGGATAATATTCGACCGAATAGACCACGTCCAGCACGCTGTGAAGAAAATATAGCGGCCGTAGCTGAGAGTGTACACGAAGACCACGGAGAGTCGATTCGGCGCCGTTCGCAGCAACTCGGACTGACGTATGGAACGACTTGGCGCATTTTACGTCGAGATCTTAAATTGAAAGCATACAAAATACAGCTTGTGCAACCACTGAAGCCGCTCGACCTTCCCAAACGACATCGCTTCGCTCTATGGGCTCTCGAAAAGTTCCAAGAAGATCCGACTTTTTCGAGGCAAATTTTGTTCAGCAATGAGGCTCATTTCTGGCTCAACGGCTGTGTAAACAAACAAAATTGCCGCATTTGGGACGAAGAGAAACGTGAAGGGATTCAAGAACTGCCACTTCATCCAGAAAAAACAATGGTTTGGTGTGGTTTATGGGTCGGTGGAATCATCGGTCCATATTTCTTTAAAAATGATGCCGGTGCGAACGTAACCATCAATGGCGACCGTTATCGTGCCATGATAACTGACTATTTGATGCCTGAAATTGAAACTCGTGATCTCGGCGACAATTGGTTTCAGCAAGACGGCGCCACTTCCCACACTGGATTTATTGAGAGAAAACTTCGGTGAGCACATAATTTCACGTCGATTGGCCACCAAGATCGTGTGATATCACGCCGATAGACTTTTTCCTGTGGGGATTCAGGCCTTGGAGGAAAACATCACGCGTGTCATTCGCCAGTTACCGGTCGAAATGCTCGAAGGAGTCATCGAAAATTGGACTCAACGATGGACCATCTGCGACGTAGCAGCGGCCAACATTTGATAGACATAAGCTTCAAAAAAGAATGTTCTTTCAAATGATAATAAACATTTCCCATTAATTTTGAATTTTCTATGTTTTCTTCTTTAAAAAAGTAGGGAACCTCGAAATGGATCACGCTTTATATTTAACTTAATATGTTATAGTTATTTTGTTTAAGAGATTTTAAAAAATTTATAAAATTTTCATAGCTTTCATAAAAGAAGCCCGACTTTATTTTGCTTATTTTGTGGAATATATTCAAGAAAATTTATTTTTAAAAATATCATCTTAACTCGTTCAACTTTTAATTTTATGGACATTTTTAATAGACGCAACTTTATTGGATCCTTAGTATCTCATATAATGTTCAAAATTATGTTTTTCCCACTGCAAACTATACAATAATTAATAATAAAAGTGCATTTTTTAATATATAAAGACCCTACTATAAGTCGATTAATAAAAAAGTTCACAAAATAATTTTGTTTACCTAGATTTCAATTTCGAACTACAGCATCGCTTGTTGATGATTATTGATTTATTCGATCAATCTTTAACGATTTTTTCAAAACGATTTTTTGTTATTAATTATATATTTTTGAAACTTTTTACACTTATAAAAAGTTTTGTTTATTTGGAAAACCATGTTGAAAATAATTGAAAATTTCTTTAGGATATATAAATGTGTAAAACCCATTTTAATGGATTTTAGCTTAAAGCCTTTCACGGACATTGAAGAAGTCTAAGTATTATTTGGAAAAAAATAGAATAGCTTTTCTAAAGATTCAATCAAACGTCTTAAAGTTAGAATAAACGGGAGACATATAAATTATTATTAAATTCTGGAAATTTTCCATCGCATATTAATTTTTTTTTTAATATTTAACAAAGTAAACAAAAGTATATGATGCAAGTGCTTTGTTTTTGATAATTTTTCATTTATTATTTATTTCAAAAATTATTTTAATGATTCAAGTGTTGTGGAAATAACTGAAAATTTTTAAATATATATTTTGTTAGCTGAACTCAATCAATCAATAAATAAAAATTAAAAAGTAGATAGATCATTGATTTTATTTAGAAAAATCTAAAAAGAATAGAGAAACCAAATTTGCTTTTAATGCTATGTATTGCCACCATCAAGAGCAAGTGAAAGGATTTTCTCCACACATCTGTTTTTATAAAAAAATGCATTAATCGTTTTAAAGGCAAAATGCTTAATTATGTTCTTTACGAATAATAATTTTAAAAGAAATTTAATTTCATTATATAATTTGTCTGTAATTTGAATATGGTCTCTACTTTTGTAAATGTTAATGAATTATTTTTTTTAGGTTTGTTTTATGTTAATCAAACCGAGAAGTGATTTAAAAAAAATACTAGTTTTTGCATTTTTAACTTGTTATTAATTATTTGAATAATATATTTTATTCTATATTCATTCGATTAATCGAAGAAAATTCAAATTTTATGAAATTTTATTTATGTCGTATAATTGACATAAATAAAATTATAATGGTTTTTTTAAGTGATTTTTAGGCGCATATTTTCAAGAAATAAATAAATCATAAACCTTAAGTTATTTTTTCTTCGTTGAGAAATACATTACATAGGATACGATTCATGCTTTTATAAAATGCTGAGTAGTGTGGTATTAGGGAAGTACATTTTTATATGAATATAGTACTACAGTTTATATACATATGTACATATTGATGTGTATAAACTAGTGCTATAAAACTGTTCATTGTGAGCTTTAATATTAAATCGTTAATCGACATTTGCTTATTGCCTAAATATTTGAGTCCTAAGTACTATACTAAAATTACAAAATTAAAATAAAACTTCAAAATTTGGATTCTTGTCGGAGTTATATAGAAAAATTAATCAAAATACAAGCCTATTAAACATAAAAGTGCGACTCCCTAAGTTATATTAAAATCAAAAAGTTGGGTAATTATTTGTAAATAGAACGAAAAAATTTATTAATTAATTTGAACAACATAAAATATTTTGTATATTTTGAAATATTTTTTCAAAATTACTTTTTATAAAGGTCTACTATTGAATTGTACACGTTTACTGGTAAAAATCAATTAGTTTTGGATTACTCTAGCCTTTCTCACAAAATCATGTAACCTTCACTCTATCCTACATAAAATTTTTATTATTTTTTTTTTCTCTTCTAATGCATCATCATTCAATGTTCTTGGTATTGGATTTCAAACTTAATGGCGAATGAACAAATAAAAGCAATGAAATATCAAAAACAAACACAAAAAGAACATTGTAAAATTCTCAGAGGAAGTAAATTAATGCCGCAAAATAAAGAAAGTAAACCTAAAACCAAAATATGAAAAGGAGAATATAAAACATGACCAATTAGTACCACTTACTTCATCAACGTTAAAGAATAATAAAACCTTTAAGATAGTTAGATCGTAATGACCTAACGGATATATACATTAATGTATATGTATACATATTTCAAATTAAATATTTATTGTCTCTGTGTGTTGATCAAACTTCAAATGTCATAACTTTTTAATTAATTTTACTCTCAGCTTTATAGAAAGTTTTGTATGTATAAGCAAACTGCTCTCAAAAAAATCCGATAATTATGTTGGTCACTAACAAAAAATTGTATTTTGGTATTCTTTTCTCAACCGGTGGTTATTCTTAATGAAGAATTGGCGAAAATTAAAGAAATCATTTTACCAAAGCTAAATTATAGTATTCAGAAAAACTTGCCATTAGAGATAAAAATTATCACAATTATAACTGAAATAACTTTACAGAAAATCCAAATTAACGAAATTTTCGTTGGGCACAATATTCTTCAAGAAAATTAAATTTGATTTAACTTTTTTACTTTATTTAATATGTAATTACTGAATTTAAATCAAAAATAATAAAACACTTTGAGTTGTTATAAATTGGTTTTAATAAAGCAAAGTCCAACATATTCATATTTATGTGAACAGTGAGCAGTCTCTGTAAATTGCTTCCATTATCGCCGGTTTCTGGTAGATAAGTCTAAAAAACAATATGTGTGCGGAAATTGTGTCGATCTGGTGTAAACTGGCCAGTCAGTTTTGATATTTGCCCTTAGAAAGAACTCTTCAATTTCACATTTTTTGAAAAGGGAAACTATATAAGCGCTTTTATTTAGAATTAAAAAAAGAAAAATATTTTATATAAAATTTTTTAGCTTACTATGACTTTTCGTGGTGAAAGTGAAAATTTATATATATATATATATATATATATATATATATATACTGTTTGTCAAAAAAAAAAAATATATGATAGACAAATGACTTTTAATATATAATGAAAAAAAAAAATTAAATTGTTTTCATTCTCGCGAAATTAAAATTTTCTATGATTTAAATTTAAATACTATTTCATTAAAGTTTGAATATTTTGTACATTTTCTACCGTAATTTATATTTTAGTGCATCTTTGGAGAGGTTATATTATTTAACCCTTTAGTTGCACAAGTAAAATTTCGGGATTTCCGTTCTATAGCATTACCATACACATTATATATTAATTCCAACGAAGAAATTAATTATTTTTAGATTCTTTCACAGAATAGTGATGTCAAACAGACCCCAGAGAATTTATAAATGAATTCAAGCTGTTAAAAACAAAAGCTAATTGTAAAGTTTATGAACAACTATTTTAACATCAAATGCCGTATCTTTTTGCGCCAGATTGGGAAAATTAAAAAATGGATTTGATGAATACTTATATACTAATTTATATTTTTAATTTGGTTCATTGCAGTGCCACAGCGTAATGAAGATTATTATAAGTAATTACTTTGTTATTTATAAAAATGAATTTAGTATATTTTCTTAAAATACAATATTTTTTGTTTTTATCAAATAAAAAATTTTAATGAGTTTTTTAGGTACTGAAGCATTCGGCTCCTTTTTTCGAAAAATCCTCTTTTTTGGACACTTTTTAAAAATTCTCAATGGTAACGTGTGCCAGTCCATAATTGGTTAAGTTAATTTTTATATCAAACTAGCTTAACCCGGTGCGCTTCGCAGCACTGTTAAAATAAAATAAGTGTGAAAAAATACAAATATATTTTTTTTTATTATTTAATTTATTTATTTACATACGTATTGTATTTCAACTTGTTTTGTAAATGGTTCTCAGGATGCTTTTGTAAAAATGTATTGCTTCCCATGCACCTACCCCTTTTATTTTTGTTTCGAAAGGTGTAGTTTATCATAAGAGTAACTCCTACCAAGTTTGAACATTCACACTATAACAGTTCTTAAGATATGAGATATTACCACTCCCTCTGCAGCTATCTTACTTCAATTTCGGTGCTCAGAAGATCTTACTACAAAAAATTCAAGAAAATGGGTGTAGCGGCTCTTAAGATATCCGACACTTAATATTGATATCCTATAGGGTACCACTTCCCCTGCGTCTATCGAAAAAATAAGTAACCTATTTTATTTTCGGGGCTCATGTGATATTACTGTAAACATTTCAGGAAAATCGGTTCAGTCGTTTAGGAGCCAACAAACAGACAAACATGTTTCATTTATATATATATATATATATATATATATATATATATATAGATAATTGTTTAGTTAAGAAAATAAATGTCACCAGAAGCATACACTTATCATAAAAACTATAAATTTTTGCCAAATGGTGACTAAATTATGAATTATTGTCACTGTTTTAAAGGAACTTATTGCGAATAATAATATTCAATAGTATCTGGAAACTCTATTCTAATGGTGCATTGAAAACCAATATATGTTAAACAATTTTCGAAATATATAAATTTATATGTTTGAATAAAGAAAATATGTCATAAAACGTTAGTAAAATCTTAAGATTCCGTCATTGAAAAGAGATATAACAATTATTTAAATGAATTTTTAGGCCTTAGTATGCCCTATTACAATTTGAAGTTAATTTTCTCTTAACGAAAATTTTGATAATGATATTGAAAGAAATATGTATTTTTAGAGGTGTTTTGAAAATGGCCAAGCTCTCGTAACTTTAAACATTCAGATGTAACATTTTGGGAATCATATAAGCATAGACCAGTCTCCTTCTAAAGGGGCACATTTGCAAATTTTTTTTTTTGAGGGTCCTTAATATACATATGAGGAATTTCAAATATTTTCGAAACTCTTTGCTGTACAACCAGGAAAATTGTTAATGGATAAAAAATAACTAAGAAATTCAACATTTTAGGTCATTCCCCAAAAATCTAAAGGAACTACAGCCATCTGAAGCTAAAAAATATTCATTTTAGTTTTCACTCACAACTTAAATCTTTTAGACTCAAACCATTAACCAGTAACACAGTGAGGCCAATCGCAAAATTTTTGTAATAAATCTGTATGTCCTATACTACTGGTCGGATCGAATTAAAATGTATGGAAAAGTTGTAGAAGAGGACCTAGGCTTTCAGAAAAATTATCTTGTAGTCACCCTGTGGTAATACTAAACTACAGGGTGTCAAATTTAATCACCTCAAGTATGTAAAAGTTTAAAAAAATCGTAAATTTTACAAATAAAGTTCGATTTCAAATATTTTTATATTTCTGTAAAGTGCTTGGAGACGTGAAGAAATATCATATTTACTCACCTAAGTTATCTTTTAGAAATAAAAATAATTTTGAGTTTTCGATTTTTTGTCTTGTCTTTATTTACTTTTTCGGGAATAAGTCCTGAGATATATAGATTAATTTTTTTAATACACTGCAATTTCCAATATATTCCGAAATAATATGCTGATAAATTTTTCTATTATTTAAATTTTTCTAGCCATGAAAAATGTTCAAAGTCAGCACTCTGAAATCAGTATGAAAAATGGCTATTTTTACAAAAATATAGTAAAATTTTTTCACTTTTTTCGCAGAGTTTTTTTAATAAGAAATTAATAAGAAATTTTCTTCCTTTACATATTTCAAAAGACAACACTTCATAAATAGTTAATAAAGAATAGATTTGCACCATATATACTGCATTGGTCAAAAATGATAAATTCTAGAAAAATTTTTCATGTTTATTGATTAATAAAATGACACGCTAGTTTTTTTTTTTCACGCCCGACCAAAAATGAATGCAGAAGTGCAGATTTTATGAAAAAAGTCAGTTTTCAAAAGACTTTTTAAATTACACAAAAAAGCATATTTGATACTAAAATTTTCGAACCAATATGTCGTTTAGGACATACAGATTTATTACCAAAAATTGATCTATTGGCCCCACTGTAAGTCAGGAGATAAAACTTTGGGAATTCATATTACTATTGAAATGTTGTGCCAACATAAAAATATACTAAACCAAAAATTTACGATTTTTTAAATATCGCAGTATTTTTGATAGAAAACTTGCGTGCAGTAATTTTTTAAAGTTTGAGATATATTACGTTGATGCCAGAAAACCAGGGATAGCATCATCACAAACTTTCATATAACTAGCGTAAATACTAGTAAATACTAGTAAAATGTATATTTTTCGAGACTGACAACTAAAGATTTTATTGAAATTGTTGGAAATATCGCTTAAATGGGCGTTAAAAAATTTTTAATTTTATTTTATGACATTTTAAAATTTTCAAGAAATTTCCCAACTTATATATATATATATATATATATATTAATAATTTAATAAGTTTTAATTTAATAAGTTTTTTTCTATTTAATTTTATTTTGTAGATTGATTTTTGGATTTAACAAACAAGAATTTGGATCATCCGCCACTATCACGCACTGGAGTCCGTATTTTCTGTTCAAAGAGAGTATAATCGCACGTTTGGCGAGAATCCTCCAAGCAGATGGACCATAATGAGACTTGTTTACAATTTAGCCGAGCATGGGACAGCCAAAAGAAGACCGTTCCATCGAAACCCTTCAGTTCGGACGGAGGAAACAATCGCTTCTGTAGCTGCTGCCATACAAAGCAATACAAGACTTTCGACAAGAAGCTTATCAGCTCAAATGGGTATAAGAAGACAGTCTTTGCAGTCAATTATACATAATTTATTTGGACTTATTCTAATTCGCTTGGAATTTTGCCAGAAGATGCTTCAAATGGTGGAAGAGGACGGAAACATGTTGAACTGTCTTTTTAAGTCTGACGAGGCCCATTTCAATTTAAACGGCAACATAAACAAACAACATTGTCGAATATGGAGTGCGTCCAACCAGCAGATACTCCGTGAGACGAAATTACATTCGTATCACAGTGTGTGTGTAGTTTCATCACGTTGCATTATCGGGCCTTACTTCTTCGAAGAAAACGGTCACACCGTTACGGTTACTGGAGAGCATGCTAAGAGAGTTTTTCTATCCAGAATTACGCCGAATGAGAATTTCTTTCAACTCTGTGGTTTCAGCAAGATGGTGCAACTCCTCACATAACCCGGCCTGTTATGACAGAATTGCGATGAAAATTTCCCAATAAGCTGATATCCAGAAAC
The DNA here is from genome assembly GCA_932274085.1 of Protocalliphora azurea. Classification (NCBI taxonomy): domain Eukaryota; kingdom Metazoa; phylum Arthropoda; class Insecta; order Diptera; family Calliphoridae; genus Protocalliphora; species Protocalliphora azurea. The sequence continues at coordinate 48,101,888 of OW026521.1, read as the reverse complement.
TCGACATTCCGTTGGCCCCCCCAGGTCGCCTGACCTTACTACACCTGACTTTTTCTTGTGGTGTTATTGCAAACAGGAAGTCTACAAAGCAAAACCAACAAATTTGATTGAACTAAAGCAATCCGTTGGAGAAATAATTGCGGCTATTCCTGTCTCAACTCTCCAAGCAGTAATGAACAACTTTTTGGTAAGATGCCGCACATGCATCAACGAGTAAGGCGTGTAATGTACAATAACTCGAAATTATTTCTAGATATAGTATCTCTTACTATTCATTGTGGGTGTAGTATTCTAGCATTTATGTAAAATATCAGAATAGTTTATTTATTTTTTTTTTATCTTTATAATAGCAAAAAAAAAATAATTTTAATGTCTTGAATATGAGATATAAATCTTCTCGTTTATAGTCTACCCTGTTGCTATGGTGAAAATGAATGTATCTTTCAGCTGTTTAACACTTTTGGTCAGACAAATTCGAAAAAAATCTTAGCGAGATTTTCATGAAATTGAGTTACCCCTCAAAAAGGAAGTAATTCCTTCTTTCCGTTTTTAACTTCAAAAGTAGAAGGTGTGGAAAAAAAAATATATTTTTGATAAATTTAAATCATCCATATATACTGGTAATATTTCTCAAAAATTGATTTAAGCAAATACTTTGAAGAAATTTTAAGCGAAAATTAACATATTTTTCAGATAATCTTTTTGGATTATTTATCCTTTGCCTATTTGGAAATTAATTTTTGATATTTTTATCAATTATTATATAATTTTTATCCTTTTAAAACGGAGGGATACCCATTTATAAATTAAAATTTCACAAATTGATGAAAATAAATAGAAAGAATTGGCCTTGGTGTAGTCATAACAAAATTTATTTCGTTACACGGTGCTGTAAATAAAAGAATTTGCATGTTAAAACAAAGAAATTATATTGAGATTAAGTGAAAACAAAAATAGAAAAAAAAAGATTGAATCAAATGTAAGGGCAAGAAAACAAAATACCCCAAAAAATATTGCAACAACAAAAACATATATAATTTATATTAATAATCAACGGCATTAATTTTGAGAGGGAATTCTTCGAAATATTAATAATTTACATTCTCCGTCTACACCCGCAACGCTGGAAGGCCTTTCAACTCGCAGTGTAAACGTAAGTTTTAATTTTGTTCTATTTTGTTTTATTTTCTTATTTTACATCATTTCTGATCGGTGGTTAACAATTGAGCAAAACAAAACTCAAAATTAAAAATATAATTTTTAGTGCTTTCTTTGCATTTTAATCGAATATTTTGGTTCTGTATTTTGTTATGTTGACTACTGATAGAAAATCAAAACATAATCTCAATGACAATTTCTTAAAAAAAAAATAAATAAATAATTTTTTTAAATTTTTCTAAATAAATAATTTTTTTAAAATTTTTCTAAATAAATAATTTTTTAAAATTTTTCTAAATAAATAATTTTTAAAAAATTTTTCTAAATAAATAATTTTTTTTTTAATTTTTCTTAAATTGTTTAAACTAAATGTTTTTTTTTTCAATTTATCTAAATTAAGTTTTTATTATATTTATGTAATAAACCTTTATTATCATACAAAATTTTTATTAATAAACAAATAATGTGAATTTGGGGATTGATATACAAAAATAATCTAGTTTTCATTATGATCTGGTAATGATTTTAGGGCTTTTCCTTAGAGAAATGATAGGATAAGGACGGCTTTGGGTTCCATTAAAAATCGTGCTAGTTGAAACAAGGTGGGAGGGTAAAGAGCACTCGGTAAAAACATCTGTCCGGTATTTATTATTTAAGGGATTTTAGCATACCCCAGTGTATATTTCATTTTTCTCAGTTAAGGGACTCTGTATAACAAATTTGTAATGTTCTGTGGGATGTGATAGGTCAAGAACCTCCCCAACAGCTGAAGTCTAGCCTCATTAAAGGGTCCTGTCGATCTAGCTCATTCCTTAGTAGTTATAAGAGAAATATTTGATAGTTAGAATAGCTATAATAGTTTAGTTCTCGGAACGTAACATTACAGGCGGGGCCATTAAATTCCATTATTTTTAAAACTAATTAAGCTATATTTAATAAAATTGAAAAAAAAAAAATTTAAATTCCATATACTTTATTGTATTTGAGTTTCTTAATGTAGCAATATTCATCAGCCACCCTGTATATATATAAATATATAGTATTTTGGATTTCTTAGTTATTTTGCAACGTCAACCAAAATCCATTAACAGGTTTGCAAAAAAAAAAAAGATGGTTGCTTTCAAAGAGTTCCGAAAATGTTTGAAACTCCTCATATATATTTTTAATTTCATCACATATTGTATTTAAACTTATTAAATAATCACATTAAATACATACTAAAAACACTTTGTATATGTCGACATTACTGGTTTTGTTTCTAGCATAGTATTATATTAACGAAAATTCTTCAATACTACAATTTGACTAATATAAGTTAGTTAATTTCTTAGAAATTTCGCCAATTCTGCATGTTTTTTTTTTTTTTTTTTTTGACAGTTTAAATGTTTTATTCCTATTGAAGTATTTTTCCAATTTGACTAAAATGTATAAATTAGTTAGTTTTAAAATTGACAAAAATTTTTATCAAAGAAACACAAATTTTATTTAAATTAATATCTCTTAGGGATGTCAAATTCAATAAAATTATATGTTGTTTTTCTTACGATGAGTTACTACTATTTTAACTAAACGTTCGTTGATTTAATAGATTTTTCGTTAATTTTTTTAAAAAATTTTTATTCATATCCACAGCTTTTTAGATAATTTGAATAACAATTTGACTACAAAAGGTGTAGATTTGAATAAAAATTCTGTTGCTTCTACCGTTTTTTGTTTCTTTTTTTTTTTTTTTTTTTCCTTAAAGATTTAGTAAAATTTTTCGTCAATAGTGCCTATGAGATTTGTTTCTGTATGCGTATACATGTAATTGTATACGATTTTATAGACATACACCCTGCCAGCAATTAGGTGATAGTTTTATTCACTATCAGAAAAATGACTCTTTGTAGTATTCTCAAGATGTTATTTTACTGTTAGTAAACAATTTTACAAATACAAATAACATTTATTTCGATTTTTGATCTACTTATTCTATATTTCGTACTAACTCAAATATCGAAAAAGTCACTTAAAAGTTAGTTTTTGGATAAATATAAAATTACCAAAAACTGTCTCCCATTGGTGTTCTCAAGATGTTATTTTCCTGATAGTGAAAAATTTTACAAAAACAAATAACACTAATTTCGATTTTCGAACTTCCGAAAATAAAAAACCATTAAATTAAAAGCAAAAAAATGTGAAGAAGTCGATGGCACTTAGTTGGCGTGTTACTTTCAAAGGCAAGCAATCGATTTTTTTTAAATTTTAAGAAAAATTAAAAAAAGAGTGATAAAGTGAGATAAAAATAATATATATATATATATGTATATATAAAGTGAATGTTGTTTATAATGAAGACAAAATAAAAACAAAATTGTAAAAAAAAATTTTGAAATTTTAAATTAAATTAATTAAGAAATAAATATTATTCGGTAAAACGAAGCGAAAATTCATTTTGAAGACCACAAATAAATTCGGATTTATTTCTTGCTTTTAATAATATAAAATTTCGAAATAAATTGCGTTTCACTCATAAAAATATGTATATTTTTTTTAATGAAAGTGAACCCATATATGCATGTTCATCAAACCTTTCAACTAAATTTTTAAAGTTGTTAGGCTCTTCGAAATCAAAAATATTCTGTTACAATTTGTCAAAATATATCTATAATTTTTTTTACTAAGGTAAGTTGTTTTAATTTTCCCTAACCCTAACCCTAAATGACTTTATTCGTCACACAAAAAAAGCAGTCAATACTGTCATTAAAAAAGTATCCAAACTGCGATACAGTTTTGACTCCCCTTCGATAGGAAAATAACTTCTTTTTCTTTTACTATTTTAAAATAAATATGGATACTATTTAGTCAAAGTTTGGATAGTAATGTTGATAGTATTAAGTTAGAATTTCGACAGAAATAGTGACTTTTTCTGCTCCTCAAAATGACTCCAATTTGACACATCAAAAAAGCACTTAATAGTGCCATTAAAAAAGTATTAGAACTCCTGCACACTTCTTCCCGCACGGTGACTCTTTTTGGATAAGAAAATGATATCATATTCGACTGTTAAAAACAACTTGAGGTTACTCTTTAGTGCAAATTTGGATAGAAAATGTTGGCAGGGCATGTGCATATGTATCTTCTCAAGAAGTATGAGAGCATAAGCGATATGTATATTTTAACTCATTTCTATGGTTTCGTAATCATTATTCATGCACTAAAGCATAAAATTTCTGAGTGAACCCAATTTGAAGTTTTTTTTATACTTTTTTGTTTTTATTTTAACCACAAAATTAAAAATAAAATCTAAAGTATTTCAATGTGATTTAAAAATTTTCTTTTACAGAATTTTATATTTTTCATTTAATTAACTGGGTTAAAGACTGCCGCACGTTCTAAAATACTCATACTTAGAAGTAACTGATAAAACGATGTTGTCAAATGGTTCTATTTCAATGTTATTATGGAAAATATTTGAGCACACATTGTGGTTGACCAACATATAGTATCAACATACCAAAGTTCTTACATAACATTGTTCGGTATAATATTTGGTTAATTTTAATTAAAATAAATATAAAAACAAATCTATTGTTAATTGTAAACAAACTTATTCATACATTTGTATTATATGTATATGTATGTGTTTGTAAATATAGGTGTTCTGCATACGAGTACTTATGTATATACAATTTTATGCTTTGAAGTTAATGAGGCCCATATAAATTTTGAGATTATCAAAATGATAACGAGTTGGTAAAAGGGACAGTATTATAAGATGGGACAAATGACATATATAACTTTAAATTATAAGTAAAATATGTGGAAAAATTAAAACAAAAATATATTTTCATACCAAGTGTACTATACAGCAAATAAAGAAATTCCAAAATGGCCAACAAGTTTGTTTTAATTTGATTGAAAATATAGTATAATTGCTAAAAAAAAATAGTTAAAAAAGGTGTTATGCTAAAAAGAAATCGATAAATTCAATTTGAAAAATATTAATCAGCTTAAAATAAATTTTAACCAGAAAATTTTTTAATTAGAATAAAAATTTTTTTATAGAAAATTAAAAGATACTGCATAAAAATTAAATTGAATTGATAAAAAAATTGTAAAATATTATCTTGAGTAAAAAAATAGCAACCAAAAAATAACTTTGATAAAAATTTTTCAATTTTAGGATAATTTTGACTAACAAATTAGTTAATTGGATTAAATAACGTTAAATTTCTTCCGTTTTAAAATTAGACGATTTCAAAATGTTTAATTTCTGGTTTAAGCTTGGTGTTGTTTTGCATCTGAAAGTGGACGGACTTGAAAGTAAAAAAAGTTTTACAAAATAATAATTATTAATATTGATATTGTTAATTATAATTTGCTGATTGATAGAATTTCCAAATATATAGAATTTAAGATACATATCTCTTTTACAATATTTTTATATAAAAAAAGAAATATGCTCAATTTTCCCTTCAGAGGAGTTGGAAAGTATAAATTTTGGGCTTGGAAATAATATAAGTAATAATTTGCAATCATATAACATCACAAATACAACATTTTTAATCTAAAACACGTCATAAAAATTATTTTCAAGTCCGAAAAAAAAACATTGCTAGCTTTCGTGAGGAATTTGGTATGACTAAATATTTCTTAATTTCATGTACGTAAAAATACATATAGATAAATTTCTTTTATTTTACTCATCCAGAAAATTATTCTAGAATCAAGTACAAACTTCGAAGTGGAAATATTAGCAATAAAGGAGTAAATTTGCATTAAACAAATCAATAATTTTTTTTTCACACTCACAAATGAATTGTCAAAAATTATACGCAAGTTATTTTGCACAACACTTAACTTAAGTTTACGCGACTATTTAGTCTAGCAAACTTGCGCTATATAATTGTTCATTCATAAATCAGCTGTCTTTTGTGTATTTAAAAGTTATTGATAACTGTGATACAAAAAATTATAGTTACGTTAATTAAAATAAAATCATATTTGATTTCAACAAAATTTTTCAATTATTTACAATAATTTCTTATTTTCTTATCCTTAATATTGCACAACATTTGAAAAATGGGAAACTTAAGCGTTTAAATGAGTAACCCTATTACATTTTAAAATTCCTTAAATATACAAAATAGTTATAAGTTATATTTGAATATATTAATTTTCATATATGGGCCATTTTTTTTTTTTTTTTTTGATGGCACCTTTAAAATTCATTTCTATAAATATATATGCATGTCGTGCAGTGCGTGCGAAAGTTATTGCGGTTTTAATTTGAACATATACAAATTTTTACAAACTAAAAGTTTAAGTACAATTCTGATAAAAATTACGCGTAATATCAAAACCTGCTGTTTTATTCAAATAAAATTTATGATACTTTCTATGTTTGATGATATTAGTGTAACATATTTTAGGGTTTCCCAGTAAAATTTAAACAATTTTCCTTATAATAATGTTTGCGACTTTTTTAAATTTTTATTGCTCCATAAATATACGAAAAAATATTTTATTAGAGTTTATTGCAAAGAAATGGTATTTGATATTGTTATGCTCATATATATATATATATATATATATATATATATATTGGTCCATAAAATTTCTTTCGGAATTTTTTGATGCGTTTCTAAATTTCCATTAAGCATTACAAACACCACCTAATTATTACGATGTGCCTTAGCAAAATCTGTCCTGACTAAATTGTCGCGTTTTCAACTATCATCGATATTTGAGTTAAATTTATGGTCCCGTTCAATTATATTTATAGCCATTCTTATCTTTATATCCAAGTTTTGTGCAAATTGCAATTTGCTAGATAAAAATACAACAACAAAGAATTCAATTTTTAGTTAATTTTAAAATAGTTTATAGAAATTTTTATTAAATTTACTTTTACGATTCATTATGTAAAATACAAAAAACTAACTCCACGCATTAATCAATATTATTTAATTAGAAACTGTGAATGTGCCGCTCAAAAAACTGATTTTTATTTTCAATTTTCGCTCTTTTTTGAATTTTTAAAAACAATAATGATTATAAACTGGAATCTATGGTGTTAAAACTTTGCAATCTATTAGTTCAAGTCTTGTGAGTTCAGATCTGTAACCCGTTTGTTTAAATTAGTATTACCACAAAACTTATTAAGGCTTAAAGTCAGTTTCAATTAAGTTTTAAAATTTTTATATTTTATATTATAGTTTAATACAAAACTTTTTTAAGAAATAAAAAAAAAATTTACTAACTTTTTCTCGCTTCTGGTGGTGGGTGAAATAATATGATAAAATTTGTAATTGAAAATAAATTGAAATCCAATGAAAACATTGTTGAGCTGATATTTTTTTTTCAAAATTGACCAAATAACTATACTCTTTATAAAAATCCAACAAAGAATTTGTTGATTTAATAAATTTTTTTGTCGAAATGCTGTTTTTATTTAATATTTATCATAATCAAGTAAACAAATTTGTTTATTATAAATTAATTTTTATTCAACAAAAACAATAATTGTTTTAACAATAAAATGTTGTTGAAAACAAAAATAAATACTCAATGAATTTCTTAGTCAATGTGATATTTATTTTATCAAATATTTTAATTAAACAAGTTGGCAAAAAATTTTAATTGTTAGTCAATATGACAAAAACGTTTATAGGCTGGAAATTGAAAAATTTTTTGTTTGTATCTTTGAATTTTGTAATCAAATATGACTTTTATTTTTTTCCGTGTGGCCAAATGACACTGATGGTTACTACTGTCATTACTTAGAAGTCGTTGCATTTAAGTTACTAATAAACAATAAAATGTCCGAATATAAAAAAACAGTTTTTTTTATTATTTTTTATACCCTACACCACCATAGGTGTTTAAGGTATTATGCGTTTTTGCTGATGATATTGGTCACCCACCTTTAAGTATACCGATCGGTTTAGAATCACCTTCTGAGTCCAATTAAAGATATTTGTCTGTGTGGCTGGCTAGATATCCACGTAAGCGTTATGAACAAAGTAAAGGTTGCAATTTTTAAGATATCTTATGAAATTTGACACGAATAAGTTTTTTGTCATAAGAACGAAGCTTATTTGTTACGATCGTCCCATTATTTCACCTAGCCCTCATACAAATGTACACCCAGAATAGGTGTTTATAAATACCTTAAATATTGCAATACTTTCATAAAATTTGACACAAATATGTTTTATCCATGTCTCATGAAGATCGATCCTCAACTAACCATAGCTCCCATATAAAGCCCTCTTGCGAAAATCCCTTTAAAGTGCATAAAGTTCATAAATTGTCAATGATGTCAGATCGAGGGAATTTTCCCAAATTTGCTGAATGGATTTTTTTTTATTAAATATAGATGTTAGAATTTTTTTCCTACTTATTTCTGTTTACGATTTACAAACAAAAATAAACCTTTTTGTTAATTTTATTATTAAAAATAACGATTTTAAGGACATAATAAACTTGCCTCAGACTAAACATATTTTATATCTACAAAGGATAAAAAGAGCTTTCTTTTCTGGAAAATACAAGCTATGTAGTCCTCAACCAAAAAAATATGAGAAAAATTTTTATTGTGTCAATTTCATCACCTACTACCTGAAAAATCACCGATTATAATAAAAAGTGCCAAAAATTCATAACCATAACATCAGTTCCAGGTTTTAAACTAAAAAAATGCATGAAATATTTTATTTCGTTGTGTGTATTAAGTACCAATCTTTATTAAAATCGACTTTATAAATAATTTATGGTAAAGTAAAAGTCAAACGTTTCCCTTTTTACGTAAAAATGAAACATAGAAAATAATAAAATCGAATATTTTGTTGGAAATACAGTTCAAAGTTCTACTTTTTTCTAGAGGTATACGAAGTTACTACTAGTAGATATGTACGGGTGTAATTACCTATAAGATTTTACCTATATGGTATATTTGAATTGGTAATTTATGGGCTTTTTTTACCTACGTGTTTTCACTGAAAAAATTTAATAGAAAATAATGTAATATTTATGACTTAGATATCATAAATTTTTATTAAGATTTTTTTTATTAAAAAGTTTTCCCATAAGAAATTTTAATTTTTTATTTGTAAATGTAGTTTTTTCATTTTATGCTGTCGAAGCAAAGTATTGTTGCTGAAATTGCTTTTCAATAGTGTTTTAGGTTTTCGCTCTTGACATAACGGTCCTTTATTTTTATGAATTACACAAAATATTTGTACCCTATAGCACCATATGTGCGTGCTTGTGAAGCACAAAAAAATTCTTTTAAGTACACCGATCCATTTAAAATCATTTTCTGATTCGCTTAACAACGTCCGTCTGTCTGATTGCTTATCCATGTAAACCTTGCGGGAAAACGGCAAAGCCTATTGAAGTTGATTATGATCGGCCAATTATTTCAACTAGTTCATATAAAGATGTCAGATGAAGAAGGGTATTGATGTCAATAAATATACAAAATTACATTAGTATTTTTTAAAATTTGGAATAAATAACTTCGGAAGAGTCCCCAATTGATCACAGTCCAACTTCGGAAAATGACTAAGATTCAAATTCGATATAAATAATAGTAAACATTATATATTTGATACAAATAAGTTTCATATAATTGACCATAGCTAAAATATAAGGCCCACATTAATGTTAGTATCGTCCTTTATTTTCCACAGAGAGCCTTTCGCAAAATAATTAATATCCGGTAAATTTCTAAGATTTAAAATGCCGGTTATAAACCAAATTTCTTCCAAAAATTATTAAATGCTTATTACCTAACACATTACGTAAACAAAATCGATGGTGTAAGAAATACGACAGTTATTTTTTCGGTAAGACATTCATATGTGTTGAAATTACGAAATTTTATTTACACTATAGATATCTAGGCACCGATAATAGTATATTAAAGTAATCAAATTATTTAAAACCCGATTTAAAATCATATATGTTATTGTAGTAAACATAAAATATGCTTTCAATAATTTGGTTACTTGAATGTACTATCCTAATGCCCGTAATTTTATCATGTACATAGGATCTAACGGTGACATTGTGCCATTCTACTTTAATTTAGCATTGGGTAGAAGAGCGTAATATTAGTATTTGTCGTCAACGTATTTTATATTTACTACAAATATTATTTGGTTACGGAAACGACTTTTTAATTAATACAATAATAATAAGGTTCCATGTAAACTATAAGAACCTATTAAACATAAAACTCTTTTTAAACTAAATTAATCGCTATTTTATTTACGATTTTAGGTAGGTAGGTAGGTAGAGAAGGGTTGCACAGGGTGCTTGTGCATCCACTCGGAGACCTAGAGGTCCATTGTGAGTCCCTTCGTAGAGAATATAGAAAGAATATAGAAAGAGAATATAGAAAGAAACTACATACGAGTCATAGAAAAGACCAGGAAGGAAAATGATAGAGAAAAGCTGATACCAAGAAAAGTATAGAAAAGAATAGAAAGAATCTGGAAAGGAAAAGTGCTACCACCCTAAATCGATCGCTCTAAGCCAACGACCCCATCTTAGCCAGCCTATTCCCATGACGAATCCTATTAGTCTATCGAAATCTATTCTCGATATACTGTCTAATTCTTCAAGGAATCGACTGCCTAACCATTTCTGCCTACTTAGTTGTAGACATGGACAGTGACATCCATCGTCCATCGTCTCTAGCTCCTCATTATCTTCGCGCATTCTGCAAAGACCGGAGGAATCTCTATCCCAATTCCCTATCATTCCCCCTATGGGACAATGACCTGTCAGAATACCTATCATAGTCTTCAGGTTTTCCCTTTTCATGCTTAAAAGTAGATTTGTATCTGCTTTATCAAGTTTGGGCCATAGGACCCTTGATAATCTGCAGTCCGTTCTACGTTTCCATTCTATCCCGAATCCATTCCCTAATTAACCTGAAGTAAAAGCCTAGAGGTGGTCTCACACCGCTTTCACTTGTAGTCCTATCCAAAGCTGAGCCGTTCCTAGCTAATTCGTCAGCTACCTCATTGCCATTTATCTCGCAATGACCCGGTACCCAGCAGAGTCTGATATGGTAGTTTCCCATCAATCTCCTAAGAGCCTTCTTACAGTTGCTAACTAGCCTAGACTTGACAAAATGTCCTTTCAAGGCCTTCAGCGCCGCCTGACTATCTACATGCAGAGTTACCTCTGTATTCACTTCAATGTTCCCTGCAATCAATTCTGTGGCCCTAAGAATACCTAGAATTTCCGCCTGGAACACACTACAACTATCCGAGAGTCTATACGTTTTCCTGATGTTTTCCTCAACTAGATACACACCTGCACCAGTGCCTGCATCCATTTTGGATCCATCCGTGAAAACCGATACTCCACTGAATAGTTTCTCCCTATCTGATCATTGGTTCCTACTCGGGATAATCAGTATAGGATTTTCCCCGAAATCGACCTCCGTGCACATACAGTCTGTGGATCCAGAGGGAACCAGGGCATGTCCACCGAGATTAACCTCGTTTAAAAGTTTGGAATGTCCTATTCTGATTGATCCTGTAAGTCCTAGTTCACTATTCACGATTTTAGTTTCATAAAAAATGAAAATATTTCACTTTGTGTGTGGTTTTAACCATGAAATAGAAGAAATGTTATTGTCTATGAATATTGTAATAATATCAAAACACGTAAAATGCTTTATTAGTAATTTATATGCAAAAAACAAAAACTATTACTTTTCACTTAATTTTATTGTCTTAAATGTTCCATGAGCAAAACTATTCATTTCTTGACATTTTAAAATAAATTGAAAATAAAAATTCAAACAAACAATTACAATTTTAGCAGAAATTTAACAAAATTTTCTTATATTTCAGCAGAAATTGTTAAATGAATTTCAGAAATACAGCAATCTAAATGGTAAGAGGAGGCTCCAATACTAGGAAATCCAAGTGGAGGTAAAACATTAAAATGTTAACTTCTTTTTAATATTTAACGGATGAAAATATTTTTCAGATAAGTCTACAAGTTGTAATCGTGAGGACATTTTAAGATGGATGTCATCTAAAAGGACAAGTTCATAAATGTATGTAGGTAATTTTGATTTAATATATGTGTTAAATAAAATAATATAATGTATAATTAATAAAAAACAAAATAATTTAATTATCAGTCACAGTAGAGTTTCTTGCGTATGTATGAATATACATATATGGCCTCAATTTTCGGATCCAAAACATATATGATATAACATATATACATACATATATAATTATATATAATAACTTTCAGCTGGGTTTATTAAGATTAAAAGAGTAAGCAAAAGTTAATTGCATAAAAACTTTAAAAAATTTTACTCCATTTTAAATTTTTTAGAAGTTTTTTTTATTGATCCTTTTTAGAAAAAATCTTCTAAGTTTTCTAAGTTTTAATTTTGCTAATTCTATTATTCTTAGTAAAGGAAATTTTATTTTAAGACGATAAAATATTTGTTTCATTTTATTCGAAATACATGAATAAAAAGTATCACTTTCCTCCCTTTATTTAGATATACATTTTTGTATTCTATATAATTATTTTTTCTTTAATTTAAGTTATTGCAACTCTTGATTCATATTACTGAACATTCTAGCAAAAACCAAAATAATTGAAACAAACCAATCAAGCTAACAAACAATAAAAGTGTAAAAAAATTCTACCTACTTTAGTCCAACCGGACCAAAACGGTAGAACTGTCTATAACTGCATCCTCCATTATACGCTGTTTGCGTGACTTTTATCAATAACTCCAAAATCTGAAGTTATTGATAAAACAAAAAGATTTTAACGATTTTACTAAATATATTTCTTTAAATTCTTTTTTACCTGTTTTGACCTGTTAACGATTTTACATAGAAGATAAATCAAGCCTTCGAAATCTATATATTTTTTCACATTACACTAACTTTTGTATATATATATATATATATATATATATATATATATATATATATATTTGACTTAGAATTAAGAGCACAATGATTTAATTACATGAAATGGAAAAAAAGAAGAAATACAAAAAATATTTGGTTCTTTACTTTTTCTTGGTAGTAAAATGACTAAAAACAGTAGATTTTAATAATTTATTAGGCAATTTTTCATAGTTTAAAACAAATGAAGAAACAGTAAATATTATTAGTTTAGTAGATATATGTTACAGAAAAATCAGCACCTTAGTTTATAATGTCTCGTGGTGATTGTAGATATTAAAACGGTTCTTGCTCTCTTCTTTCATTCCCTACTCCATCTCGTACTCTCTGGTATAAACTGACGATGAATTAAAAAGCATTTTGATAAAACTACTTTCAAAGCATTAAAAAAAAGTTGAACAAACAAGATGAACCACTAGCAACTGTCCTCAACATTAAATGAGTTTCCGACTCTATAGAATATCGCTATGTACGATACAGACACTGAAAAAAATTTAAAAGATATTCCACATAAACGAATTGTTTGGCAGAAAGTAAGACTATAAAGTCCAATTATCTAGTGTATTTTTCTTTTAATATAAAATTTTTCCTCCAAGAATTTACAAAAAGATGTCTATTAAAAATCTTCCATTCGGGTTGTGGTTCTTTATAATAATCTCACAAGACTTATTCACCAACAGCAATTCATATTTTAAAACTCACCCGGAAAGAATTCATTCAATTGAATTTTTTAGAAAATATCTGTTATCTATATCATGTGATTAAATCCTTTTATATTTAATGAAATAAAAAGCAATTTCAAACAAGAAATTGTAATTTAAAATGAATTTAATGGCATCTGTTGCTGATGAAAACGGAAAGAACATTTATTTTCTCCTTAGCAACTGCCCCGATTTTTTGAGAATTTGGCATATCAACAGATGTCATTTTATTAATGTTATTATTTTTCCAGTGTATATACTTGCACTAAGCTTGGTAAGTTTAAATAAAAGATAACGAATCAGGTAACTGCTTGCGATTCGAGACGTTATATTTAAGATACTATTTTCATATAAAAGAATAATTTCTTAATCGAATATATTCCTAAATTCGGAATAACATAAATTCTTTAAAAGATATCAGAAAAAGAAAAAAAAAAACAATAATAAAAATAAGCTCAAATTTATTGACTTATTTTTTATGAAATATATTATTATTTTTATGAAATAACCAATTTCAAGGTTTTTTTCTCGTGTCTCAACAAATATAATAAATAATAATATATTGCTTACATAATGTTGCTACAACATGTGTATTGGTATAATGTAGAAAATACTTTGTTTTAAGAGAAATTCATTCACTTGAGTAAAATTACAAAGTAAAATTTTTTTTTAATTTGAGAAAAAAAACAGGAAAAATGTCCATCAATTTAAGTCATAGTATTTATAAATCCATATTTCCTTCCAAAAATCATAATATACATTGTGAATATTTATACCGGGATTGCTCAATACAAGCCCAATTCCGAAAATCACCTTAATGCGTATACATACAATTTGTAGCAAGCTAAACCACAAGATATTTTAAATGTTATTGTAGTACATAAAATGATAACTTTGACATTACATTGGTAGTAGAAAGATAAGTATTTTACATACCTATTTGTGTGTATTTAAGTAAGTATCTTATAAGTATGCAGAATTTCTATTTAAATAAAAGCTATTTATTCTCACTGTCGATATGATATTATACATTTCTGTAATTAAACAACAATTAATTGCATTGTATATGCAAGTATATTGGTCAGTAAACATATACTCCTTTATGTATATACATAAATACATACATTGTAGTCAGTATTGTCAGTAGCCTTTTTGAAAAATCACTACGCTTATTAAAAAAGATACCTATTTTCCCACATTTTTTCCCACACAAAAAAATAGTAAAATAGGACAAAACACGAATATAAGTTTGTACGTACACGCAGAGAAAAAGCATTGTTACGGCATTGTCACTATAACAATATTATATTCTCATTGTTAATTTTCATTAAATTTTATAATACTGTGTTCATGATGCTAATGTTTTTGTATTAGATTTATCATTCAATATTTATATTCAACAAAAATTTTAATGTAGTTATCTACAAATATTTTTACTAGAAGCAAAATCTTAATAATATGAAAAAATATCATTATTTCTACAACCATTAAATGTTACCAAACGTATTTCCATAACAAGAGAATGTTACAAATAATAATAGAATGTTACAAATAAATTATATGTTTTAATGGTCGAAAAACACATAACTTGTTTATTTTTAAATATATTTCGTATCTAATGTTTATTTTCCAGCTTCCTTATAATTTTCATTTAGTTTTTACATTAATAAATATGTATTAGCCAAGGTTTAGTTGTATTTGATATGAGTCAAGCACTATAAGATATTGATTAACTATTGTTAGTTAACAAATAGTATCTTGTATTATCTTGTACAACATATTTAAATAAAATAAATAAAATTAATTAATGAACAAATAGCGATTGATCATAACAAGATTAATACGAAACGTGAATTTTAACATAATTTTAACATAATTTTGAACAAGTTATACAATTTTTTATGGTAAATAACATGACCAAAATGAATCATAATATGAGAAAATCAGAGCACAAATATATAAAACTCAATAATAACATTAAATAATTAAATACAAAATGCAAAAACTCGGATCATAATATGAAAAATTAGATTATTTTATGATTATTATGTTCATATTTATTATTATTTATGACCACATATTTAAATCATAATATTTTGCTGTTCGATTATGGACCCGGCAACCATGTTTTTTTCTGCGTGTATACAGCATTGTCATGGCTTCAAATTTAAAAAAAGTTTAAATAAATCTTTGCAGATTTATAGATAACTCCACAGGAAATGAATTTGAAAAGAATTAGGTCAGTACCTTGTATACCTACGTATCTGCGATTTGAATTTGACGTATTTCAAAAAAATGGATTTTTTTAATTTTTTTTTTCTTTTAGTTAAAAAGTCTATAAATCTACAAAGTTTTATTTAAACTTTCTTGAAATTTGTTTAAGAAAACGTTTAGAATTTAGCAGTAGAAATTTTGAAAAAGTCTTAAAAAATCAACATTCTTTACCGAGCATGGAAAAGGGATTTGAATTATGCTGCAGAAACGAAAATGTATTTGTAATGTAATTATGGTTCAAATTCAAAATAAAATGCTGTTGTTATTTAAAATTTTTTAACCGATTTATTCTTTTCATACATTGTATGATGGATAATTACAAGTAGATTTCAATTCTTTAACACTTATTTGCAAAACAATTTATTTGATAACTCAATTTGTATAAAAACTGTTAAAAATATTTTCCCCATATAAATGCACCTTATAAACTACAGGTCCGATGCGCCGCCGTTTAACGATATTCTTTTTTTCAAATTCACTCATTTTGTGGCAAAACGGAAAATGTTGAAATGAAATGGAACATGGTAAAAAGAACAAAATGATAAACAATATGAAAAATCAATGAAATTCTAAAATACATTAAAATCTTTGCATAAGATAATGTATAAAGAGTTGCCGACGTCTTCAATATTAGCACAGAATCCCTCCCAAGATATGAGTTCTAGATCTTACCTCTATTTTTTATGTCCTAATTTACAATTTTATGAAAAGTTAACTAGGCAGCAACATACATACATCAAAATTTGTTAACATGGTAGAAGCTGACTTTAATCCTTAATAAGTTATGTGTAAACACTATATTAAACAAACGGGTTTCAGATCTGAACTCACAAAACTTGAAACTAATAGAGTGTAAAGTTTAAGCACCATAGGTTTCATTTTATAATTATGTTTATTGTTCAAAATTCAAAACCTTAGAAAAAATTACTTAACCTTTTCCCACTTATATATATATACATATATATATATATATATATATATATATTTATATATATATATATATTTGATCCGATATTATATAAACTAATCGGACTTCGTGACTTGCTATTGTGCAAACTTTCAACAGTTACATGCAGGATAGTTGAGTTTTGATGATAAATTTGTTTAATTTTTAAAATTTTTTTGGTTTCTAGGAGACAAATTTTTAAAACTGGAATTGATACTTGTTGTAATTATGCATATTTTGCGTGATATCTCATTAATGTATCATAAATAGTCAACGCTGTAGATAGTCTCAAATTTTGAAAAACAAGAGAGAATAATTTTAAAATAATTAGTTCTTCACGAGGCACATTCTCAGTTTCATATGGAATTCATAGGTAATGGATTATTGCGTGAATTTATTTCTTCGCTATAAAATAAAATTAAGGAGCATTAAAAATAAATGCAATAAAAAAATGATAGACTTTTTGAAAATTAAGCAAATTGCAATTTGTAATTATATATATATATATATATATATATATATATATATATATGTATGTATATATATATATTATATATATATATTATATATATATATATATTATATATATCACAAGGACAGCGCGAAATTATATATAATTGTTATAATTAGTAGGTGTTTGTAATTATTAATGGAAATGGAGAAGCACATCAAAAAATTTCAAAAGTTAAACATTTCGTGGACAAAAAATTACTTGGTTTAAAAAATAATCAAAATGTTAAATAGCAACTTAATAAAATTTTGCTCGAAAACTCTAATACCATCAAACTTTGAAAATATGATAACATTTATTTCAATAACTCAGTAGGTTTTGGTATTGCGTGTAATTTTTACCAGAATTATATATAATCTTCTTGTTTGTAATAATTTGTATATGTTCAACATGAAACCGCCATAACTTTCGCGCCCCCGGCACGAAATGAATAACGTAAACTGATTCTACATGCATTCGTGTCACTCTATATTTATACAAATGAATTTTTATATGTCATAAAAAATAAAAATTTTTTAAGGTCTAAAATCAAAAATTTTTAGATAATAGCTTGTATATGCATATAAATCTTATTATTCTGCATTTTTTTTGGTAGATATTTTGCAAAAATCTTCAAATATTTCGCCAACACCTTTAGTTCTGTAAATCCTAATTGCATTGAGTATTCTGCATGTACTATGGTAGGAGTATTAATTACATTTAAAAATATCTCCCAGAAGAAAAAGCAAAATTAAAAGGAAATAGAAGAACAACAATGATTACTGCGTGACCAACAATTTGCAAAGTTATTCAATAATGTTTCCTTATGTTTTGTTTTTATTTACCTCCTGCTTACTACTTGGTTGCTATTATTCCACCAACAGCATCCATGATTTGGCAACCTACTAACCAATCTATGAACCTCTACAATGAATTTATACATATTACTCGTATATACATGTGTTGGTTCAAGAGAGTTTATCCAGGCATCCAATGAAGCATCAAATGAAAACTCATTAAACATTTAATTTTATATTGGTTTCGGTACAACGCTTAATTAAAAACTTTTTTACAAGTAAAAATATTTGTAATGCAACACGGTTCGTCTACATACGTATATTGTACTCATTATATAGTATATCTACTACGTACATAAGTTTGTGTATTTTTAATTCTTGTAAATATATAAACATTTTTCAAATAATATAAAAAAATATTACCTAGTAAAAGGAGAATAGAGAACATACTTATATATAAAAATTTAGTGTTATATAAACATGAAACTAAATAAGGAGCAGCAAGGAATATAAAGAAAACAGACGTCGGAGTTACACAATAGATGTGTATGTAGGTCTATTTGAATAAAAGTAATTAATCCAAATCATGGTGGGATCATGACTTTAAAAAACACGTGCATACACATGTACATGTACATGTTTACGATAAAAAAAAATATATATTTTGATAATTCTAATTTTATAAAAAGCAGAAAATCTTTAACGCATTGTTAGTTTTTTCATGGTCCATAATCTAAGATTTATATCTAAATATTTAAATTGATTCATGCTTTGTAATTGATTAATTTCAGACGAATATCAGTTTGTAAATATCAATTGGAAATTTTTTTATAATTCCAGAACAAAAAATAACAAAAGAGAAAACCTAAAAAAGAAGTGGTGGCAGGCAATATAGTACTGAAGACTATTTATAAGGAGTGGGCAGGGAAATTGTTGAAAGGACCAAATTTATATATATATTAAATATCCGTTTCACACAAAATACAAAAAGTAACAAATTTCATATATGTACATTTTTATTATACCCTACATCACCATAGGTTTGCTGATCTTTGTATCGCACAAAACTATAGACCCACCTTTAAGTATACCAATCAATTCAGAATCACTGTCTGAGTCGAATTAACTTGTCCGTCCGTAACTTTTGATCCGTTAATGGTGTCTCAACAAAATTTGACATTGATAAATCTGAACTATTTTCGAAATGATTAGGCGGAGCACAAGTACCTAGAGGGTAAGTTTGCTAGATGGTGTACACCCAAAGTTGGTAACCTGTGGTAGGTACGAGTACTTTTTCCCAAATTCCTTACATATACTTACTACTGTAGGTTATCATTTTTAGTGTAAAAGTTTTTTGAACTTGAACTTAATTTGGGTCCTATTTTTTTTTTTTTTTTTTAAATATCCACTGGATTTCTTACAAAATTATAAATAATATTGTGTTTTATACGTTTTACGCAAATGCATTAGATGCAAAAATGCATTTGCAATTTTAATGTCTATTTTTTATAAAATTTATTCAATAAAAATTACTTCAAAGATATTTTATTGAAATTTGACAATTTTACTAATTACTCATAAATAGATGTTCATTTTTGGATATATATTTTCTCAATTTTTATAAACAAACCAAAAAAATTGGTTAAAAAAAATTGTATGTTTTTAATCCAAAACACAAAAATATTTAAATAAATGAGTTTTTGTATGAGAAAATTTGGTGATGTTTTTTAGAAAAAAAAAAAAAAATTAAAATACTACAGCTTCTCGTCACAAAAAAACTTAAATTGAATTGAGTAGTCAATATACCAAATTTTAGGTTTATTTAAGAAAATAGAAATCGAAAGGGGGAAAATTTTCTAAAGATGCATCAAAGAAATGATTTTGCATTATATATGCATTTTTTAGATATTGATTTATTTTCTTAATAATGATATTAAAAGTAGAATTAACTGTCTTTCTAATGACTTTTAACTCAATGAACTTTAAAAAATATGTATAATTACAATTACATAAAAAGTGAAATATTCTCATTTTTAAGAAAGTAAAAACGTAAATAGAAACACAATTTTTCAAAATTTCAAAATTCTAGAATGGACACGTCAATGCACAGTGGTCCCAAAACGATTTTTTTGCAGAAATAATTCTGTAACTTTAGAACTACTAGATGTATTTGAATGAAATTTCACATAGCCAATCCTGAAGTATATTCTAATTTATTTGATGGAGCACAGGTTCTTAGAGGGTCTAGGGAACAGGGAGTGGACCTCCAAATTTGGTCACCTCGGTTATAAACCGAGGACCTCGGAAATTGGTCACCTCTTTTAATTATTTCTTATTTAACTTTATTTATTACCAAAAATAAATTAACAAAATTACTGTTTAATAAAAATTGAATGAAGTTCTGAGCAAATATTTGGATTTCTTTAATGAAATTTGTATTCGTTGTTAAAAGAACAACTTAGTATTTTCATTAATTTAAAATTTTAATTAATAAAATTTAGTTTATTCAAGTGATTATATTCAGCATATTAAAGAATGAAATAATCAGGTATATCCTACAAGCTTTGGTAATATATGTATATCAAATGGCTATTGCTTTGATCAGATATTTACTTAATATATTAGACATATTTTTTTAGAATTTTATAAAAATATTGCGTAGTTTTATAGTACCTAGACAACGTTATTCAGTATATAAAAGGAACTCTTTTGTTTTACTTACATTATTAACATTTTTACCACAATGACGATAAAATTGACATATACAGGTTTGTGCTGCATTCGTTGGGAAATGCCTAAAAGGAATAAACTGAACATTAACACATTTTATTGAAGCGCAAACGGATTTAACAATTGTTGACATTTTTTTCAAATTATTCGAAACAAAAATGGAAACAGTAAATAATTACATACGGAAGTTTTAATTGAAGTATGGCACCTGGTTGGAAAGCATCATGGAAATTAAAACCACTAATGCAGGAACACCATTTAAGCCGTATAATTATCTGAGGTAGAAATAAAAAAATATACTGTCAGAAATATTGTCCACGCAATAAAGTTAAAGATTCACTTAAGGCTGTGTTACGAAGAAATAAACAACCAGCTGAAGTTGCAAAAATAGCGGATAGCGGACATGGACTTGTCGCAGTTATTTGAAGATAACACTTCACTTCACACTCGCAACATTTTCGAAAAACGAGGCACTGGAACTTGATAAATCGGATCTTACGTTAATATACAAATGTGGATGTGATGGATTGTCTACACTATCAGAATACAAACAAGCTTCATCAGGGGAAATTTGTATAGACTGCAAAAGTATTTTTTGGCATCGCTGGTTCCACTACACTTAAGAAAGGATTCGAATAAACGGTCTGCGTCAATTAATGCTACTAAATATGTTGGGAAAACCCAACTCAAATATATGGCTATTGTATATGAAATATATGGCTATTATATCAACGTACATTTTAAACTTCAATTAACAATGATTGATGGAAAGATATGCAATGCTATTACGAATACTGATTCAGCCTGGTCATGTCTTTTATGTGGATTGAAAAAATCACAATTTTCACAAACTCCTGCAGACAGCTCTACAAATATTAATAAAGATATCCTAAACTTTGGTATATCTCCCCTACATGCCCGTATAAGCTTTTTGGAATACATGCTCCATATTGGCTATGATCTCAAATATATGAGTATGCCTGGAAACTAACAAAAAAGCTTTAGGAACAAAAAAGGAACTCGAGCAGATGAAACTATATGTTAACCATTCATCGGCTAAGGGAGTACAAATGATGGCAACACGGCAAGGAAATTCTTTGAAAACTGTGAAATTACGTCTCAAATTACTGGAATTGATATGTAACTTCTTCGAAGATGTCATGTGATATTGAGAGCAGTTAATAGCAAACATCATATAAATCCAGAAAAGTTTGAGTTATTCTCCACAGATACTTTAAAGCTTTTACGATTATTATATGGATGGAAGGAATTAACACCCATTATTCACAAAGTACTTCAACATTTTCGTCAGATTTTGGAAACATGTTACCACTATGTGAATTAACAGCAGAGGCACAGGAGGCCCGAAACTCTGACTTCAATACAAGAAAAAGTTCGAAAATATTTCAAAACTAGGACCTTTTGCATTACCTTTTATTGTTTTCCGATCTTGCTTTAACATCGAAAAGAAATAAGTGGACTATTAATAATAATGTAATGTCCGAAAACGATAATATTCAGAAGGTTCTTGATACATTCAATATAAATGAATATTTTGATGAAATAAAATGAACTATACTGAAATAAATAAAATATACTTTTTATGTTTTTTATTAAGAATAGTTATTTTAAGCAACATAAACCTAAAGCTAATAAATTACTCATATCCGAGGTAACCAATTTTGGAGGTCCTCCCCCTGCCTCGAAACCATCTTGAAAATTGTGGTCTCCAAAACAGCTGGAAAATACCTCGGCAATAACTATGTAAAATTTCATTGAAATGCATTTATTTTTTTATAAGCATTAAAAAAAATATGGTCCAGAGGAAAATAATGGATTTTAAATTTTAAAATAACTTCCTTTTTAAGAAAAATCACGAAAAATTATATTTTTTTAAAATTTCTATTTTAAAATAATATTATTTTTTATCGGTACTACATAGATTTATGATTCTTGCATGAAAATTATTTAGAATTTTGTACAGAATCCAGAGAATGTTTTAGAAAAATTAGGATGCAAATTGATCCCGCCAAGTTAAAAAAAACTAAAAAAAAAATTTTTCAAAAATTGGTCAAAATTTTACTTTGGTATAAATATATCTTAAAGTAAAAGACATGTAAGCTTATTTTTGTAGATAACTATAAGGACTATGTATGTGCAATTTTTTTCTTTTTTTCATTAAAACATAAATTAAATTTAGGTTTTTTTTTTTAAAGTTTTCATACCTTGATACTAACATTTGTATGGGATTTATGCACGTTAAAGTGATTTTCGGAAGAGAGCTATGATTAACTTCATTGAACCGAATTTCATTGAAATATTCTTATTTTTAAGGCATTTTTGAGTGTTTAAACTCTATTCCGATGGGACATTTGTACGGGGATGTAGATAGGCTACATCCTTGTATCAGTAAAGTCCCTCGTGCCAAATTTCATTAAATTATCTTTAAAATTGTGACCCGTGCTTTTTGCATAATATTTACATCGACAGCCAGCTCTCCAGCCAACCAGACGGACGGACATCGTTAGATCGATTTAAGAAGTGATTCTGAGTCGATTAGTATACTTTAAGGTGGGTGTTGCATAACTTATTCTATGGGTTACAAGCATCAGCACAAACACATAATATCCCAACCACCTACGGTTTTGTACGGTATAAAAAGTTTCATTGCCTGTTTTTATAATACGAGCGCAAAAACAATTCGTCTAACTTACATTTAAAACAAAAACAAAATTTCTAAAATTGTTTTTATTTTAAATGTAATTTAGACGAGTCGTTTTTGCATTCGTGTTATAAAAACAGGCAGTCAAATTAATTGTTCTGCTATAAAACATTGAGATTCGGTTGTTATTTATGCAAATACTTGTTACTAAAAATAACTGTTTTATACAAATGAAAAATTTTGATTGGTTTATAAAAAAATTAAAACTAATTGAACATGACTTCTCATTGAATAGGTATCAAAAAAGAGTATATCTTCTAATGACAAGCCGATGTTAAGTTCATTAGAAATGATCAGAATTTGCACTACTTCTGGATCATAAGTTCAGGATCTTATTGACTTCTTCGGATGCTTTTTTTGTTGGGATATAATGTTTAATAAAATGTAATATGAAAAGATTAAAATATTATAACTTCGTAAATACTTAAGCTTGTGACAGTAGCAACTCTAAAAACAGTGTTTTGAGTAAAGTAAATTGAAAATTATATAAGTAATAAAAATTTTAATTTGAATCAACAAAATGTATGTAAAAATATCGATATTAATTTCTACATTTATGAAAAAAAAAATCATTCTCTTACAAAAGAAATTTAAAAAGACAGATTTATAGATTAAATTAGGAGAATATTTAGTAGTTTAAGGTCAAAAAATGCTATACAAATGGACAAAAGAACTGATAAGACGAACACTTTATGAGAGAATTTGATCTACATTATGTTTCTAAATAACTATTTCAATATATAATACTAATTTTATTGTAATTTATATGTTTTACATGTATTACTAAGAGTATTCGGTTGATCGAATAATGTGCCATTAATCGGATATTACCCGATCTACTTTCAACCTCGAATAATTATTCATCGAATTAACCAATTAATTTGAAACCCCGAATAATTGGAGACTCTAGGTTTTATTCAACAATCTCAAAAGCATGATTTTGAAGAATTTTCTTAAAATTTATATGACTTTGGTTAATTTTAAGATATTTATTCAAGAAGATATTAAGATATTTATTGAAAAATTTTATTCCATTTGAATAAAATAAATTACTTAGTTTCTTTAAAATTTCTTTAAATTTATGTCGCCAATTACGAGTAGTTTAATTTCAAAAAAGTCGCCACAAAAAGTGGACTGGTGGTTGAAAAGTCGCCCAACGGAAACGCTGATCAGAACGAAAAAAAATTAGTTCTTAAATTAAAAAATTGTTACCTTTTCTCTGGCCTTATATTTTGGGGCATTTAGTATTTTATGATCTTTTTAAAGTTCAATTTAGCCTTTTTTCCTCATCTCCTGGCAACCGTGCTACTAAATACGAATCTGCTTTCAATTTTTTTCCATCAATTCGTGATTTTTTTGTTATGGTCATATCTAATACCTCCACCTTGATAAGGCAAAGCATATTTTACCATAACTCGAGAGCGGGTTGTCCGATTTAGACAGTTGAAAATCTAAAAGATTTAGACAAAGTTATTTCAACATTATTTTTTTTATCTGACTGACAGTTTTGGAGTTTTTCAGAAATTATTGCCAGAAAAAATTATTTTTCATGCAAAATTGAAGAATTATTTTTCTTAGATCACAAATCCGGCAATACTGTGAATAAAACACGTCACATGTCATCAAAATTGATATATAAATATTGGTTTTATTCACAATTGAGTAAAAATACCATACCTACAATTGAAATGAGATACACTGGTGGGCAAAATTTTTTTTCTTCTTTAAACAAAAATAGGTGGATTAGATGGTATTTGACGTGCTAAATAAAAATCCGCTTGCACTTTTTTTCTATCACGTATTGATTTTTTTATGGGAGTGAAATATTTACAACGGATTTGTACAAAATCGAATTCTGAAGCTTATATGGAAGTTTCACAAAGTACAAAAATGCGTTTTGACTGATATCTCAGTTACTAATGACCCGATTTTGTTAATTTCTTCCGCAAAACCATTCCAAAAATTGATTCCGAATTTTCTATGCAAAATGAAGTCGCTAGCTTATATAGGGTCTTAGAAAAGTCGAAAACAAATAAGTTTTTAGAAGCTTTTTCAGGTTTTTGGCGATATCTCGGCCATTAGTAGACCGATTTTGTTGAAATTTACTAGTGGCATGCTAAGGGTTATTCCCTATAATGATGTATAAAACATGTATATCATTGTATCATCTTCCCTATCAGTAAGGAATCAGAAGATGTATGCTTTTTTGGGATCTTAAATGAATATTGTAGAAATTACAAACGGAATGAAAATATTTTAAATATTCTTTACACCTGTGGTGAAGGGTATAATAAAATGGTAAAGTCATACTGGCCACAATCTTTTCAGTTTTGTTTAATTCAGAAGATTTATAAAAATCAGCATTTTTAATCGCCAAATAGAATGGAAAATTAATTAAAAATTCATTTTAATACTAATGTTGACTAAAACATACATTTATCATTATATTAACGAATAAAAAGTTTAAAAATTATAAAAAAAAATGTTATGAGTTTTTGCAAAAAAAAAAAAAATATCGCTTTATGAAAAAAAGTAATTTTATTGAAATGCCAATAGCGAAACAACATAATCTTTTTTTTAATAAAAATAATGCATGTTTAATTTAAAAAAGCTTAAATTCAAAACTTTAACGCATTTGGTGCGGAAACTTTTTTAACGATAGCGAAATTTAATATCAAATTTGTTAATATTTTTTCATGCCCTATAACGCTATGCCCTGTGAATTTTGATACTTGTAAAAACTGCAAAAAGTTGTTCCCCTAATATACACTCTTTTTTCTTTAAAATAAAATTTTCTTTAAGAACATATCGAGGACCTTTATTCAAAACCATCTACCTCTGGATTTCATGAAACTGTCATTATTTTCCCTGTAATAACCTTCATCTATAATATAAGTTTCAAATGAAAATTCCTAATTTTTCCAATTTTATTAACGCCTTTGTATCTGTCTATCGTACAAAATAAATATTTTATTGTTCAGTGTAAAACCCTCTATCACTCTGAGTAATTATTTTATTTTTTGACAACTTAAATATAGTATATATCAATTCTGACTAATTTATACATGATAAATATGAATCTGGCCAAAAAATTTAAATCCGTTGAATAGTTTTTTTTTAGATATACTCCTGTAATGCTGTCCTACCTAGTTTAATCTCAATCATGGAACTTGAAAAAAATATTCCCACAAAATCTCGAAACTTTCACTGTAATAGTCGCTTTGATATGCTATAATTAAGATTTATCTTGTATGGAAGCCACACTTATCCAGGAACTGCCCGTTCTATTTTCACATCAGTTATTATTTTTGATAAGGAAATTATTCTCACACAATTTTGAAACTTTTGCTCTAATAGTTTTTCATTTAATCGATAAATAATTTTTACTTTAATTACAATTATTATTTTATATATAATATATAAGTAACCTATTTGAATTAATAACCAGTTTATTAACTTTAAAAATTATATATCAAATGGTAATTAAATGTATTTTTACAATGCAAAACTTTCTATATCGTTATTTTATTTATAAACATTATATACTTCAAAAGTGCAAAACCCTCTATCTCTCTTAAAAACTGCCAGTATTGTGAAATATTAAAAACAAATTATATGTAAGATTTTTTTAGCCGTGGGTTTAAATAAATATTGTGAAAGAAAATGTTTTGAATACTTGCAAAATTAGATAAATAAACAGTTTTTTTGCTCTCCTGAAAAGTTGTGTTGTTCAAGATAGAGGGTTTTGAATATAGGCCCTAGATATAATAATGTTGTAGTTTTTGAAAGATATCTTCACAAAGATAATCTGGGAATTACAGCAAGCCCAAACATCCAACAGGAGAAAGTACGCACAATCCCGACTTCGATCTATTTTGTATCAAAATTTTGACTTTTTTGATATAAAACAGGTCAAATTGGGGAGGATCCGTACTTAGTTGTATTGGGGGTTTTTGCTTGTTTTTAATTTTGGAATCATTTTTGTGGCAGTATCTTTGAGAAAAGTGTAATGTTTTTAAGGAAAATTTTATTTTAATAAAAAAAAGAGTGTAGACACGTTTTCAATCAAAAAATAAAACACAAAAAGTCATAATTTTTGCAATTTTCATCTCTAATATCGATTTAAAATTGTTTTTGGATATATAAGTTTGTTCTTTATCTAACTAGGTAAAAATTTTATAAAATTGGACAAAAATAGTGGCCTATATATTGAAAAAACTAGACCAAGATTTTGCAAAATTGGGATAGTTGAAATTTCAAATGTTTTAAAACTATATTTTTCACTGGTCTTATCGAGGGTTTTAAGAAGATGTTAAAATAAGAATAAGAAACAAAAATTTGCAAGCGGTAGAAATTCTCTATGTGAGGCCCTTCTTCCAAATTTAGAACTATATAATTCTCTATTTTTTATTAATATCAACATTAAATCTGCGCAAAAAGGAAAACTACATAATTGAATTTTTGACTTTCGTAGATATAAAATTTGAATTATCTACCGTGCAAATATATCCGCCAATCATAGAAAAATTATTTAGTATATTTTCCAAATCGATATGAAGATTGACTATCAGAAATATAGCAAAAAATTAATGGTGTTTCTCTTCCCTTTATAAAATTAATATTTTGTTTAAATAATATCTCTAGTTACAAATTTTTTCCAAAATGAAACTTTAAAATATATGTATCTTGAATATGTTGAATATTGTGATTATTCCATTTCCAAAATAATATGAAAATAAAATTTATGTCTAAAAAAACTACATATTTCAAATATTTTATTAAATTCAGTCACGAATTTTAATATAAGAAATATAGAAAAAAACATATGTTAATTTTTACATTTCGAAAAAAAGCAAAATCAAGCGAATTATGTTGTTATGCAGAACACTATCTTCAAAAGTAATGGACAGATTTTTTGTAAAAAATTTACACAATATGTAGTGAAATACCGCATACCAAATGGAAAATGACATAACTTAAGTTATGTAGTTTTTACTTTTAGCCACAGAAATTATATGGGAAAAAAGCTTAAGTATTATAATAGCTTTTAAGACAAATACACTGCCTGCCACTTGAATAAGGAATCACATTTTTTAAATTTATTTAAGTATATCTCCTAAACTAAAGTTCAGAAAGAAATAATTTTTTGCGCAACCAAATTTCAAAGTGTTGGCTTTAGCTTCCTGAAGAAATAAAAAATATACATATTTTGTTATACTAAAATTATGCATTTATTTAAAGACATGTATTTCTGTGGCACTTTTTCGTGTGTCACTTGAATAAGGAATATTTTAAAATTAAGCAAACTGTAATTTATTTTTAAATTATAGGTTATAAAAATAAAGTTATTAAATTTATAGCATTCAATTAGTAATGAGTACTGCCACCATTTTTAGAAATAAGCTTAAAAATTCGATTTGGCATCGACTTGTATAATGACTCTAAGTAACTTAGTGAAATTGAACTCCATGCTTTCGTTATTGCATCCTTTAAGGATTCTATCGTCTCAAATTGTTTGCCTCCTTCAGCAACTTTTCTTGCAAGCCAACCCCAGACATTTTCCATTGGACTCAGGTCTGATGAATATGGGGGCCAATCCAAAAGTTGAACATCTTGTTGATTAATCCATTGTTTTACTGCTCTGGAGGTATGAACCGGAGCGTTGTCGTGTTGGTACGTCCAAAGTATAGGTCCAAAGAAATCATTAAATTTTGGAAATGCTTCCTCCAGAATGTTTTTGTAAGTCGTTGCAGTAATTTTTTTGGATACAAAAACCAATTCTGTGGTACCATAATACGAAATAGCACCCCATACCATTATTCCGCCCTCTCGACTCTGTCTGCGGCTCAAAAATAATTCCTCCTTTTTTAGGTCATGGAAGTAATAGTTATACCAATTAGGACAATCAATATTAATCATTTTTTCATAGGAAAACACAACTTTAAACCATTTGTCGGACCATGTCATTGTATTTTTTGCAAACTGTAGACGTTGTGATTTGCGTTTTTCATTAAGTGGTGGTTTTTTTGCAGTTTTTGTCGGACTATGTATGGGCACGACTTTAAAATACGGTGCACTGTTCTTAGACTGGCACTGACTACACTTTTTTCACGTATTTTTGATACCGACATGGTAGAATTTGGCGCAATTCTAAGAATTTTTCGTCTTTCTTTAAATGCATAATTCGTCTTTAAATAAATGCATAATTTTAGTATAATAAAATATGTATTTTTTTTATTTCTTCAGGAAACTAAAGCCAACACTTTGAAATTTGGTTGCGTAAAAAATTATTTTTTTCTAAACTTTAGTTTAGTTTAGATAAACTTAATTCAAGTTAAAAAAATTTGATTCCTTATTCAAGTGGCAGGCAGTTAATAAGTAGTTGAAATTTATGAGTAAAAGTTGTTGAAAATTATCAAAATTAAAGGTCGTTATCGCCTAGAGCAGTGAAGTCATGGATAATTTTCATTTAAATCTATACACTCGGTGTATTCGGCTAATCATTGGAAAAGCTCGGACAAAAGATAGTATTCACAAATTTACTCTCTCAAATTATAAAAAAATCTCAAAACCATGGTGGTTTCCCACCTTGTAATAATTTCAGCTATGAAAAATTATCTAATCCGATTTTATTCCATATTCAACTTGAGTTTCTTCTCTTCTTTTTAAAAAATAAATTTCTATGGGTTAGCATAGTTGAAACCACAGACCGATATAATAGTAGGAATTTTAGATCAGAACGATTGTTTTTGATTAATATTATGCAAGTACTCAAATCAGTTTCGTTTATAATGCTATTGAGTGAATCGAGGCTGTAGAAGGTCCTGTTGTTGAAAAGTAAAACTAGACTTGCAAGCTGTGATTAAAAATATAAAGGATTTGAGAAAGTTAAAAAAAAATAAGCTCAATTACTCTACATTAAAATGATATCTTCTATTCTGAAGAATATTCTCCTTATTAACTACAATTATTCAAATATGCTCATATTACATCTGTTGACGTATAAAGGTCGTTATGTATTCAATTTTTTACATTTGTGTATACATTTGACAAAAAGTAAAAAATATATTTGTTATTGTAAATAAAAGCCTATCTTACTTAGTTTGTTTCAAACTCAGTATTACGAATATTATTATATTTATACGCACAATTATTGCAAACAAAAATAATTTGCAAATAAATAACTCACTGTTTATACGTAAATTGCATAAAGAAACATATTTTCCTTTTTTTTGTGCAAGATGGAAAACATACGACTATTGTCATAGAAAATTTTACGAACGTAAAAGTAAGTGGTAACGCCCTACGCATTATATGCATTTAGTTTCACTAATCACGATTAGTTTTCGTGAGTTACTAACTTGAAAATAAAATATTTACTCACCGTTTATACAGCAAAATTTTCACATCCCAATAATTTTAATTGAGAGTAAGAGGTGCGTATAAGCGTAATATATATTTAAAAAATCTAAAATAGCACAAATTTTTTTTAAAAAAAGAAAGAACTTGGTGTATGTAAAAAATAAATATCACATACAAGGTTTTTTTGACGCGGATTATATTTTATGTAAACAAAAGTTATAGACATTTTATGCGTTGACTATACTCAGCAAAAAAAGTACTGAAAAAGAGCTGAAAAAGTAATGATTTTAGCATGGTGTTGTCATTAGAAGGAAGTACTTATGGTGGAAAAAAAGCTCCGGAAGTTCTTTTTTTAACCCATAGTCGCCATTGGTAGGATGTTCTTTTTTATGCTTCTCGTTTACTGCTTTTGAAGTACATCTCTTAAAACTATATTTACAAAATTTAAATTACACTAACAAATTTAAGTAATAATTAAAAACTTCAGCTTCATGAAAAAAAAATTAATATAATATATTTCATTTTAATAATTGTACTACCTGTTTCTCTAAAATTTTTATGTAAAACAACAATAAATTGCCAAATTTTTGGTTTTCATACATTTTGTCGAAACGAATTTTTGTTTCAACATAGAGAAACTGGTTATTTTTCTGGTAATGAGAAATTGTTGGAATATAAATTAGTAAGTCCATTAACTTGAAAAATGTCGTTACAATAAAAAGATAAACGTTTAAAATAAATAAAAATAGTTTTTCCGCCAATTTTTATGTGAGACGCATATTTTGCAAGTAAATTTTTAAATTGTGGTCGGCTAGTCCGTTTTAAATAAAAATTCACACATGTTTGCTAATATATTTTTTTCTCATCGGATTTTAAAGATTAGTTTATTTTCTCTCATTAATTCTTGTGAATGTTATTTAACTTTTATAGTTACTCCTATCTGAAAATTCAAATTTCGAATATTAACAAAACCTGAATCCAATTCGATTTCCTCCAAATTTTGTTGAAAAAATAATTTTTAGAATAGTTGTATTTCAAAAATTCTGCAGCACATATTTACATTATTTAAAAATCTTTGTTCTGTATCTATAATGTTTCTAAAAAGCATTAAAAACTAAAAATTTTCCTAAGAAAATTTCAAACATTGCTTTAGAACATGAGAGGTAATTTTCCAGATTATTTACCTATTCATTATCCATTTTCAGTTTTAATAAATTTTCAAAAATCTGGTTTAGTTCCGAAGTAATCAAAATGATTAATACTTATGTACATATATTTTTGTATGGCCTTCATAAAAAAATATAAATTTTGTTTTCGTATATTGAAAAACACATAAGGCTTTTCGTTTTCACAGCAAAATATTTAAATTATTTTATTAAATCCTTGCTGATTTTATTTAACTTGAAAAAAAATCAAATAAGTATTTCGGAAATTATTTTAAAATTTGTTTAACTTAGATCAACTCACTTTATTAAAAAAAAAATTGTGAATTTTACAAATTTCAGATTACAAATCAGAATTTTTTAAAAAAATTTCGAAAAAAATATTGTTTCATAAGTTTTAATCCTTTTTTAGTACAGATTTTCTTTATCTGACTAGCTTCAAATTTTAGACTTTCACGATTTTTTTAATTAATATAATTTGACAGAAATATACAAATTTCACAGCTCAATAATTCTATTAAAAATCACTTCTTTAAAAGTTTTTTATTGGCTAAATCAACATAACGTTTTAGAAATTAAAATCGCGAATTTTTCATTATAAAAAAAAAATTCCAAAAAATTCTATCCAATGTAGATAGGATACTTTAGGATAGGCATTAGACATACTGTCAAATTATAAAAGGTTGTGTGCAGAATTGATCATAGTTTAGATATAAGGTCAATTCACTAATTGTAATTTGGCATGATTACTTTGTATTTAATTATATACCATGCTATCAATTTTCGAAAAGATCAGCCTCTAATTTTTTTTTATTAGTTTACAGAAAAATATTCTTTACAGACCTTAAAAATATTTAAAATGTTTATACTAAGAAAAAATATACAATTACAATTAACAATTGTTTAAATACAATATTATATTACGTTTTACATGGGTAACATTGATTGAGAAATCGATAAAATTGTAAAAATAATTAAAATCAATACATAGTTTTCTAAAGGAATCAGCATCAGTATATGAATTCTGGAAAACTTGAAGGTAAAGTGGTAAAAGTTTCCGAGTAATTCTCCGAGGAATTGAGAAGGTTATATGACCAAGCAGGAAATCTGAATAGACTGATCCATTAATTAAATTTATTAAAAAGGCCACATTCAGCATCTTCCTTCTAATTTCCAAAATAGGTAATTTGTAATAATGTATTGTGTAAGGAGGAAGATTAATATTTGTATTCCAAGTTGAGTTTCCCAAACAAAATATAAGGAATTGTTTTTGAACGGATTCGATATTACTTTTAAGATAAACCATATTGGGATCCCAAATAATAGAAACATACTCTAAAATTGGTCTTACCAAGGATGTATAAAAACGTTTGGTAATTAAAGGGTCATTAAATTCTTTTGACCATCGTTTTATAAATGCTAGAACACCACGAGATATATTTATCATCATTGTTATATGTTTTTTGAAATTTAGTTGAGGATCGAGAAGAATACCAATATCAAGGAACTCAGATACTAATTCCAGTTGATATCCTCCCATCAAAAAATTAACATCAATATTACAATTTCTAAAGAAACGCATATGTTTACATTTTTTTTTTAGATTAAGATCCATTAGGTTAATATTGCAGATTTTTACGTCGTCTGCATACATTGAAATTTTACAATATTCAATTACACATGGCAAATCATTTATAAATAAGGAAAATAAGATATGACCTAAGTGTCTACCTTGAGGAACTCCAGATTTAACATTTATGTTTTTATAAATAAAATTTTTAAAAACAACACGCTGCTTATGACATGTTGTTATATTCTAGATCGGAATATGTGGTGGAGAAGAAGTCAGCAAAAAATTACATATTGTCAAGTAATTACCAGATGCATGTGTTAAATATTTCATAGTAGTAGGAAAAATATTAGTTTTTCTTTTCGAGTTCACAAAATTATAAAATGATTTTGGATCATACTTAAAGTTTTGTTTTATGGCATTTATGCAATTTTTATAAAGAATAGCGTTGAGTGAGTCATATTTAACACGGATAACAGCAAATTCAGCATAATCAGAGAGTAGACCAAATTTGTTGTACTTTTTGAAGCGTTTATTTTTAAATTTTTTTTTAGCCTTTGCAATTCTTTTAAGCTCCATGGAGAACCAGATTTATTTTAGGAATACATTCGTCAACATATTCAAACATTTTCTTGTAGAATTTGCAAACAATATGATCGATGGCAGTTGGGGTGTAGTTTGATAAGGTTAACAGCTCCATCCAATTTGTATTATGTAAGAGATGATTTAACTCGTCGAAGTTGGATCTCTTGATGATGTCCAATTAAGAGGTATGTTTAGACTAATTTAGAGTAGGATGACATCTGTCTTCAGGTATAGAAATCGGATTAGTACGTATTAATGAAAAATCCGCAGGTACGTTCACAAATACCAAATCAAGTAATTTACCACAACTATTATAAATTCCATTTATTTGAAAAAGACATAAATTAAACAAGTTGTTAAAAATTTCTACCATCCAATCATTTGATTTAATAGGGGTATGAAAGAATGAGTCTGGTATAAATTTCCGAGATACTGTGGGCATATTAAAATCTCCAAAAATAAGAATAGAATCATCAGATGTAGAGTTCATTATAATAGTTTTAATTAATATTATATGTTTATTGTAAATGAATGGATTTCTATTTTGAATCGGTGGAATACCTGAACACATTATGAATACATTTTTATTGTTAAATTTTATACATATGTCAATAAATTCTATACCTTTAGGTATCATTGGAGTTATATTCACAGAAGGAAATAAATTAGATGCCGCGATTAGAGCACCACCACCTGTTGCATTAGTGTCTCTATCACGTCTAAAAATATTACAATTGCCGCAAAGTATTTTGGTG
Organism: Protocalliphora azurea; assembly: GCA_932274085.1. Classification (NCBI taxonomy): domain Eukaryota; kingdom Metazoa; phylum Arthropoda; class Insecta; order Diptera; family Calliphoridae; genus Protocalliphora; species Protocalliphora azurea. The sequence continues at coordinate 48,066,684 of OW026521.1, read as the reverse complement.
TTAAGAGTATTATTTTTTAGCCAAGATTCGGTGAGAACAATTACGTGGTGATTGGAGAGTTTAGAATTTAAGCCGAAAACGTTTTGATACACGATATGTAGTTGATTATTAGTGGTAAAATTTAGTTTTTTTTTATTTATCAGTGGTAAGATTTAGTTTTTTGGATTTAATGGTGTAGTTGAAGGAATACGGGCAACATATTTTTATTATAAATTTGGGTACATATTCTCATACTAGAGTATTATCAGGTCAGAAAGTCGGATTAATCATTTGTTTGAACAAATCATCAGGAACAGTTATCTTAAATGATGTAATACATCTAGGCTGAGAATAAGAAAATTTGTAAGTTATAATATCATCATTAGCTTATTTTTAAAGTAGTAATTTATGTCTTCAATTGATGTTTCAAAGGCAAAACGAGGAACAAAAATGTGTCTTTTTGGAGGTAAGTCACGGAGTTCACGGTAAATGTTAGAATTTTCTCCCATGCAATAAGAATGTCACTTTAACACGCATAAATGACATATAATTAATTTATTTTGTGATTTTATTCGAAACAATTAAAACTTATATAACTATAAATCGCATTACCAAATTTCAAGAGGATTGGTCCATAATTCAACATAGTTTACATACAAGATCCACTCCGGAAAATAATTTTAGGCGCTCAAATTGCATATAAATGCTAAATTTTGAACTAAATTTGGCATTAAAAATTTTATATAAGTATATAAACCGCAGTATTAAGTTTAACAAAGATCGTACGGTATTATATGATCGCGCTTGACACAATAAGCCCGGTCCGGAAATTTCCATACAAATTTGTATCGGAAAACATGCAATACGGCTCGGTTAAAAAATAAATTTTATTTTAAATTCTTTCAAAAAATATTACCATATTTTTTAAAAATTTATATGAATTTCGCAAACAAAATTGAAAAAAGTTTGTATAAAAAAAGAAATGAAAAGAAAATAAATAAAATTGTTGCTTATTTGCCGTTGCCGTCTTTATTTTTTATTTAATTTAACAATGTGGGCTATGTAAAAAATACAAACTTGTTGTATTTATACATTTACTCATTAAACAAAGTTTAATGTAACATAAGAATCATAGTCTCTCTCAGATTAGAAATAAAAATAATGATCCTAAAGTTAAATAAATAGAAATATTCAACTTATTGTGTTTAAACTTTCAAATATATTTTGAAGTCTTTCAAATAATGTTGTCATACTACACTTAACGTAATAATTACTTTAAATTTTGCATGCTCGATGTCTCAATAAACTGAAAAATAAATTTGTAAATTTGTTCTTAGAAGTAATTTTCAAATCGTTGTGTGGATTAAAGCAAAAAAAGTTAAAACCATAAAACTTTTGTACTTGAAACTGGATATAAGCATCTTTAACATACATTATTTTGGAAATTATTTTGTGGGAACATTTAAGGATATTAGAGGATTTAATATATGAAGGGCATTTTTTGCAAATTTTATTTGGAACATTTTAACAAAATGTAATTTGATAGAATGAAAAAAATGTTCTTCTTTCATTTGATTCCCAAAAAATTTATCTCGCGCATTATTCAAAACTTTAACGTCCTTTTAAAAAGAAAGACGAACACGAAATGAGAAATTGAAAACTCAGTTTTAATATATTAAGACCATTTTTGAACTGTATATGAAATTTATCATGAGTGAGAAAAATTTATGATTTCTGTTGTACGGTGTAATAAATAAAAAATTTCAGTAAAAATGTATTATTTTTACTTTGGCCTCAAATTTGTCGTCCAGGGTGAGTGTACTGATTTTTGTTTAATTTAATAAATATAAAAAAGAAGTGCATGTTTTTTTAATTTCTAGAATATATTTTGTACTTCTGAATTATTCATTATAGATTTCTAGTTTTAGTTTCACTTAAAAGATAAATATCTTACAGCCATATGCAGAAAAAAAATTTTATTTATATATTAAGCACAAACTAGCATATCCAAAATTTATCCCTTCAAGTCTTCATTAAGAAAATCGTATTCAAAAAACTGTTTGCAGTCTACATTAACTAATAAACTGTTTTTTGTATTTGTAGGCAACCCCTCTCACTTTTTCTCTCATTTATATTGTCAGTGTTGTGAATATTTAGAATAAATTATTTTTTAACTGTTTTATTTTATTTTTTATTTTATTTTTTTATTTTTTTGATGTTCTAGAACATTTTTGATGATTAATAGGTTTTTCATTTAAAATAAATTATTATTTAGCTTATGTAAATATAATTATGTATAAATCAAATATTTTTGTTTAATTTTTTTTTTTTTTTTTTTTGGTTGTAATTATAAGTATCGGAGTAAAAAATATTCTGTGAGAAAATCAACATCACGATTTCATATTTGGTTTTGTTTTCATTACTTTTTTTGAAATTTTGTTAAAATTTAATTATTTTAATAATTGTTTCTGTTAAAATGCGTAATTTTTATCCCGGAGCTGACACATTAGATTAATGGAACTTTAGTCTAAGACTTGTGTATATTAATGTAGCAAACAACGAAAAAGTAGCACATATGTGATTATGACGAATATTTAGTTGACATGCGGGCAGCCGCATGGTATTTTAATTCAAAACAGGAAAAATAGACTATTTCCTGTTTATGATTATGATTTTATTATAAAATAGCTTAAAATTAACATATGCAAGGAAAATATTTTCCTGTCCCATAATTCAGTTTATACGTTTTTAAATAGCTATATTGGCGCATTTTTTATATCGGATTGAATCTTAACATCTAGAAATTAAAAAGTGAGAGCTTTTTGTCAAAAATTTACCCATAAATACAAAAAAAGAAATAGTTCTACTTGAAATATGTATGTAACGTAAATCTTAAAATAGCTTTTGAATAGGATCGAACGCACTTTAAAATATTTAAAGTTAACAATGGATTATTAAAGGTATGTTAAGGGAATCATCGTTTTTGAATATAACTTTAAAGAACTTAGCTTAACAATGGTTAGTAAAGCTGTATTATGTTTTTTTGAATAAGGATGTTAATCTTTGCTTTGGTGTTGACATATAGGGTGGTTCGAAGTAATTTTTGTTCTTTTTGAAATGCTATAAGATGACTAGTTTTTTCACTATAGAAAAACTAACGATACCCAATTAAAGGTTATTATCTATACTTTCAACGTAAATAAAAATGAATGTTGGGTTTTTACCCACTTTGGAATAATTTGCGATTTTGTCTCATAACTTCACTTTTTAATTTGCTACACAGAGGTTATCAGTTAAATATTTGTACAATATTTTTGAGTATCGGAGATCCACTAAACCATGATTTATTTGAAGCAGAACATGTCTATAAATGGTGTAGTTACAGCGTAAACATATCTCAAAATCTTTAGTATAAAACCTACACTAATTCGCCAGATATATCCAAATAAAGTACGTGACAATTTTTTCCATGAGTCAATTTTAGTTAGTTCTAGTACAAATTGAGGGTGATGTCTCTAAATAGTATCAACCATTGAAATTTAAAAAAATTATGTCTAAATATATATTTAGACTTGAGTTGGTCCAAAACTTGAACAAAAACTTCAGCTATCATACTCAGAATAATTTCTTATAATACCTTTTAATTTATTGTTCAATTATATTCAATATATATGCATTTAGATGATCATTTATTTTTATACAAATGTATATCGCTTTTAAGATAATTTAATCTTACTTTTATTATAGTGATCTAGTGATTATGTTTTAGTTTAATTTTGTGCAAAATTTTTTCGCAACTTTTAATTTCCTAAAAATATCGATAAAAAATATAAGAAACTTTACATAAATTCTATAAAATTATATAATCAATTCGTCAAATATACAATTTCTCCTTTCTTCCTTTGTTATAATTTAGTAAATTATGAAAGTTTCTGAGTTATTGCATTTGAAACTGACAAAAAGCATTTCGGACAAACCTTTAAAAATAAAGCCTTACATCTCAAAAGGCGATTTTTTTTTAATTCTTAACAATTTATATAACATAACATTTCTCTCCGCTCGTGAAAAATTGCATGTTTAGGACTTATGAAGCAAAATATTGCGTAAAGTAAAATTTTTTATAAAAAATGGTTGCGGACGGTCCATTTTTGCACTTGCTTTCATATAAATGTCCTACCGCAATTAAATGTTCACACTCATAAATGCCTTAAATAGTGTACTAAATATGAATTTAATAAAATTTAACCTAAATATCTTTCATATAAATCGTAAATTCGAACACCAAATTTCACAAAGAACGGTTCATAATTATCTATAGGCCACTTCCAATATTAATATTATATATATAGATAATTATGAACCGTTCTTTGTGAAATTTGGTGTTCGAATTTACGATTTATATGAAAGATATTTAGGTTAAATTTTATTAAATTCATATTTAGTACACTATTTAAGGCATTTATGAGTGTGAACATTTAATTGCGGTAGGACATTTATATGAAAGCAAGTGCAAAAATGGACCGTCCGCAACCATTTTTTATAAAAAATTTTACTTTACGCAATATTTTGCTTCATAAGTCCTAAACATGCAATTTTTCACGAGCGGAGAGAAATGTTATGTTATATAAATTGTTAATATATATATATATATATATATATATATATATATATATATATATATATTAAAATTACTTGTACCAAAATAATCACACCCACTTTTGCTAGTGTAGGAAATAAAAATACTTGATACATTTTCTAAATACTTCCGATATTAAAAATTTTTATTTCTTACCACAAAAAATAAAAACATTTTATTCCTTTAATTTTGTTAGCTACAACAGAGTTTTATAAAAAAATAACAGTGAATTTAAACTGTTCATTTACATTAGGCTGGCACTCTTTTTTATGAAATTGTTCAAATTCCTGGTTTCACCCCTAAAAATTTGTGAATGGGCTAAATACAAAGTTTTAGAATGAATGGAAAAAATTTAAGGTGGCTCAAAGCGAAAGAATTATTAAAAATTAAAATTTTTAAAATTTTTTACTTTGTCTTTCTCTTTTTGATTTCCAGAGTTCATTACCTTTCAGAAATAGCGAAATTCAAACTAATTGACCTGCCAGTAATGTAGTAGTAAAATTAAAGTAAAATATTTAATTTTTAAATAAATTCACCTCAGGAAAATAAGACATCAACCAAAAGTTGAAAGAAAAACAAGAAACTCAGTATATTGTTTCATCTTGATGTCTCACAGTGGGGTCAAACGCAAATTTTTTGGTAATAAATCTGAATCTCCTGAACTACTGGTCGGATCAAATTGAAATATATGGAAGAGTTGTAGAGGAGGACCTAAGCTTTCAGAAAAATCATCTTGTAGTCACCCTGTGATAACACGAGATAAGCTACAGGGTGTCAAAGTTGACTACCTCGAGTATGTAAAAGTTAAAAAAAATCGTAACTTGTACAAATGAAGTCCGATTTTAAAGATTTTTATATTTCTGGAAAGTGCTTGGAAAGATAAAGAAAAAATAAGCTTACTCATCTAAGTTATCTCTTACAGTTAAAAAGATATTTACGCTTGAATTTTTGATTTTTTGGCTCGACTTTCTTTCGTTTTTCGGGAATAAGTCCGGAGATATATGAGGCAAAAATTTTTTAAAAATATCCTGTAATTTGCTACATATTTCAAAATATTATGCTGAAAGAATTTTTGGATTATCTCAATTCGTGTAGACGTGAAAAATATTCAAATTCAGCACTCTGAAATTGGCATGAAAAATGGCTATTTTTTTACAAAAATATAGTACAATTCATTCACTTTTTTCTCAAATTTCCGTTAATAAAAAAATTTTTTCCTTATTAATTTCAAAAGATAAGGCTTCATAAATGGTTAATAAAGAAATTTTGAATTGATTTAAGTTTGCACCCTACATCCAGCATTGGCCGAAAATTGTCAATTTTAAAAAATAGTTTCATTTTTATCGATTAATAAAAAAAATGTCACGCGAACTTTTTTAAATTTGGTACCCATATTTTTTATAGAAATAGATTTAGAATGATTGCTTCCCGCCCGGCCAAAAACGAATGCAGGAGTGGAGATTTTATGTTAAAAGTCAGTTTTTTTAACGACTATTTTTAAAAGCATATTAAAAGCATATTAGCATAATATTTTTAATATTATTTCTTATGTAATGTGTAAAAAATAAATCAAGCTTTCATTCCTAAAAAAATCAATAAAATAGCTCCAATAACCTATTTTTGGTAATATTTCAAAAATTAATTTTTTTTTTTAAATAGCTGAAAATCCAAAAAAATTTAATTTATTTAATACAACTCCACTAATTTTGCAAATACTTTAAAAATGTTAAAAGAATATAAAATTAGACTTATTTACCAATTCAACGATATATAAAATGTTGATATAGGTAATTTAATAATAGTAATATAATGGCCTCAAAACTACCAAGTCACGTCAAAAGTTGCAAAATTCACTATTTTGTTCCGTATTTCTATATGTGTGTATACGTAACACTCAACTGCATTGCTTATTTTTGTTACGAAATAATAATATTTATTAATGAATTTATTTAAAGTGTTCATAATTTTTTTCTACTGAAAAGGTTTTTAAAATTACCTAAGTACATAAATAAGTATATTTTCCTTCGTTTTTTATTAAATTTTTTTAAGTTTTTAAATAATTTACCTAGCTACTTAATTAATGTATTATAACAAAAATGATTTTTTTACAATCGCATAAGTACATTTTTTGACGTACCTGTTTAACAATACAGGTCATAAAAATAAACTGAATGAAATTGGGGGTTTTGAGCAAAAATTTAAATTTTTTAATTCATTTTTGCCTGTCACCATTTACCTGATATAAATATTCTTTTTCTATATATAAGTATCCTTATAAATATGCAGATTTATTAGTGAATTTGCCATTATGGAGATTACATTAAAACACTTTTCTATTTGCAAAGTAATCTGGGATAATCTATCTGATATTATAAATCGTCCAGAAAAAATAAGAAAACTCATTGATACAGTAGTATCTTTTGGTTTAACTCTTACTGCAGAAGACAGTTTAAAGCTCGAAAATTTTTATAAATCATACGAAAAAAGGATGCAAGCTTCAGATTGGTCAATACCAAAGTTCAAGAAGAAAAATGAAGAGTGGTTGGAGGGAGAAATACCAATTTTCATCGGAAAGCAGAAAAAGGGTCGACCAAAAAAAAATTACGATGAAGTTCAGCTAAGAACAAAGAGGACCAAACAGGAATCTATTCTAAATTCACATACGAATGCCGAAATAAAAGATACATTTAAAGCTTTAGTAACACGTACGCAACCAAAGGAAGTAGAAAAAGTTATAGATGTGTTACCAACAGCTTCTCCCAATCGATTACATCGGATAATCGAAAGCATAGTGACACCGAAATCAACATCGTCCTTTACCTCTGAAGATGCTTTAGCTCTAATATTAAATTTAGGATTATCAAGAAACCAATACGAGATTTTGAGGAAATCTGTTAGCGAAAAAGGATATGATATCTTTCCCAGTAGCAAATCAGTGAGAGAAGCGAAAAGTAATATTTTACAGCCTATGGAGCACCCGGTTAATGCTTCTGTTAAAAGTGCTAAAGTTAATATATTGCAAATACTTGAAAATACTGTCTCTAGAATTATATCTACCTTCAGCAATGATAACATTGAAAAATGCAAAGACTCTGAACTTATTTTAATATTCAAATGGGGCTGCGATGGAACATCCTCATCGACAAGAAATGACTCGCTTTTTGATGATATATGGATAAATTTAACTCCAGGTTCCAAATTTTTGTGCCGTCCAATCCTTTTTGATTATACAAAAGAAACCACGGTTACAATAAACAGCATTGTCAACCAATTGGAAGAAGAAATTAAAGCATTGCCCCAATATATGTAAAAGTATCAAATAGAACTATTAAAGTTACATTTCAACAACAATTAACGATGATTGATGGAAAAGTTGCAAACGCTATAACAGATACAACATCTACATGGAAATGTAATATATGTGGAAAAATAAGTTCACAATTTCAGGATAATTCTGAAGTCCTTGTTAATAAAAATTCTTTAAAATTTTGAATATCAACACTCCACGCAAGGATAAGATTTTTGGAGTTCTGCTTACATCTTGCATATGATATGAAGTACAGAAATATTCCCGGGCAGGAAAATGCTACAAATGCTCAAATGATGGAAATACAGCAAGACGTTTCTTTAAACATCCGGAACTCACATTTTTAATCACAGGCATTGACTTAAATATTTTGAAGCGTTTTAAGATTATATTGGCAGCCATTAATAGCAAAAAACAAATTAATGCGGACAAATTTAAAATTTTTGCTTACGAAACTAAAGAACTACTTAACATTACATACCCCTGGAAATCAATGACACCAACAATTCACAAAGTATTGGCTCATGGTAAAGAAATAATAGAAAATAGTATTTTGCCATTGGAAGAGCTAACAGAGGAAGTACAGTAAGCCCGAAATAAAGATGTTAAACATTTCCGACTCTTCAATACCCGAAAATGTTCGAAAATAGCGCAAAATATGGACTTAATGGAATATTTATTAATATCATCAGATCCAGTTATATATTCTATAAGAACACGATGGCTACCAAAAATCATTCTTGAAATAGAAAAAGAGGATTTCGAAGCTAAGGAAGTTAAAAATTTGCTAACGTTTGATGTTTCTGATTATTTTCAAGAAAATATCTAATAATATCTTCGATAATATATTCTTAATAAAATAAATATACGGGATTTATGTATAATAAGTATGTAAATCTGTAGAACAAATTAAATAAACATTACTCAAATAAAGAATTTACTACTTTATAATAACAAATATATACCTACATAATACATTAGAAAACTAAAATGTTACGTATACACACATATGGAAATACGGAACAAAATTGTGAATTTTGCAACTTTTGACGTGACTTGGTAGTTTTGAGGCCATTATATTACTATTATTAAATGACCTATATCAACATTTTATATATCGTTGAATTGGTAAATAAGTCTATTTTTATATTCTTTTAACATTTTTAAAGTATTTACAAAATTAATGGAGTTGTATTAAAAAAATTAAATTTTTTTGGATTTTCAGCTATTTTTGGAAAAAAAATTTATTTTTGAAAAATTACCAAAAATAGGTTATTGGAGCTATTTTATTGATTTTTTTAGGAATGAAAGCTTGATTTGTGTTTTATACATTACATAAGAAATAATATTAAAAATATTATGCTAATATGCTTTTAATATGCTTTTAAAAATAGTCGTTAAAAAAACTGACTTTTAACATAAAATCTCCTCTCCTGCATTCGTTTTTGGCCGGGCGGGAAGCAGTTTAGTGTTAAATCATTCTAAATCTATTTCTATAAAAAATATGGGTACCAAATTTAAAAAAGCTCGCGTGACATTTTTTTTTTTATTAATCGATAAAAATGAAACTATTTTTTAACATTGACAATTTTCGGCCAATGCTGGATGTAGGGTGCAAACTTAAATCAATTCAAAATTTCTTTATTAACCATTTATGAAGCCTTATATTTTGAAATTAATAAGGAAAGAATTTTTTTATTAACGGAACTTTGAGAAAAAAGTGAATGAATTGTACTATATTTTTGTAAAAAAATAGCCATTTTTCATGCCAATTTCAGAGTGCTGACTTTGAATATTTTTCACGTCTAGACGAATTGAGATAATCCAAAAATTCTTTCAGCATATTATTTTGAAATATGTAGCAAATTACAGAATATTTTTAAAAAATTTTTGCCTCATATATCTCCGGACTTATTCCCGAAAAACGAAAGAAAGTCGAGCCAAAAAATCAAAAATTCAAAATTCAAGCGTAAATATATTTTTAACTGTAAGAGATAACTTAGATGAGTAAGCTTATTTTTTCTTTATCTTGCCAAGCACTTTCCAGAAATATAAAAATCTTTAAAATCGGACTTCATTTGTACAAGTTACGATTTTTTTTAACTTTTACATACTCGAGGTAGTCAACTTTGACACCCTGTAGCTTATCTCGTGTTATCACAGGGTGACTACAAGATGATTTTTCTGAAAGCTTAGGTCCTCCTCTACAACTCTTCCATACATTTCAATTTGATCCGACCAGTAGTTTAGGAGATTCAGATTTATTACCAAAAAATTTGCGTTTGACCCCACTGTGTGTCTTATACATCATATCAAAATTTATTAATAATTAAGTGTGCCCTACCCGAGATATTCACGCTCAAAGTTCACAAAAATTACGCTTTTGCAGTTTTTGATAGCTGTGAGCTACCTCTAAATATTTTCAATTAGTCTAAAACTATAGGCTATTCGAAAATTTCTAGGGGTTGAGACCGAGAATCTGAACACCTCCATAAAAGGAGGGCCGCCCTAATGTACATAAATAAATATTCATCTAACAGATTAAATAACATTTAATTTCCCAAGACAAATATGATTTTCTCACATTGATGAGGCAAGTTACTATGTACTCAAATTTTCTTGCAACATTACTATGTATACCAACTGGTAACAACAGCCTAGCCACTTCATGCCACTTACGTATTTGTAGTTTCTTATTGGAAGAAACGTGCTAAAAATCTTGAAAGCCTAATAAATTGACATACTCTACCACTCTGCTCAAATTACAACAGAGTTTTTCTGTTATTCGCCTGTTTGTTTCTGTTTTGGTTTTTAGGGAAGTTTTTTCTTATAAATTTTGTCCTGGAAATTAATATTTTAAATGGGAAATGGCATGCGGGTACAAACTGTGACAGCAAACACCAACATGAATAAAAAAACCAAAAAAACAATAACAAATATTAAAACAAAAGATATCGATTCTAAAATAAACAAAATATATTCCAGAGGAGTAAAATTAATGATAATCGCCACCATGCATACTCATACATGGATATGCCAGAAAAACGAAAAATAAAAAAAGAAGTAAGAATATTATATTCGGCTTGGCCGAATCCATTTGCTACTTTTTTTTCTTTTGCCTACCAAATTTAAAATGTCACCTTTTATAAGAGGTGGGCGGTAAAGTGTTTGATTACGCCTATTCGGTTTTCGATTTTATATTGACGCTTGAACTATTCGTACCAAATTTCGTTGCCGTACATTCTTTTGTTTAGGAGATATGAGCGGAAAAATACTATCTGGAGTTACAACGGACACTGAATTTTCCTAGCAACTTTTTTGCTTATGAAACGATTTTGACCATTTTCAATACCAACTTTATCAAAGAGAAATAATTGAGCCGAATTTTGTTTCTCTAACCTGCCTTCAGTAAACAGACGGACATAGATTCTGGGTATATATATATTTTATGGTGTCTTCAAGGAATATTCCATTATGTTACACACGGTATGACAAATTCAATATACCCCCAGGTGGGTATAAAATATGAAAAGAAAATAAAAAGGGTTAAAAGGATCTTATTATAAGAGGGGAGAATGTATAGTGAATCCTTATAAATGTAGTTTCATCAATTGCAAATATCTAAACATGTTTGTATGTATATATATACATATGTATACGCATATGTATGTGTGTATGGAAATACTTTTGGTATTATTTTCAAAGTGAAACTTTGATGAATCATATTTTCAATACACTACAACACACTGTTAAATGAATAAACTTCATAAAAAAACTTATTCGCCATAAAAGCTTTAAGTACCAATTTAAGACTTAACAAGGAATCAGGGGAAATTGGTTAAACTCTTATACAGACCAACAAAAACAGGAAAATATTAAAAGCTTCTTTTTATAAATGACATTTGTGCACAGTAATCAGTGTCACAATCCTTTGTGATTTTATCGCCCACAGCTGTTATTTTCAAGGGTTGACAAAATTTCTGCCTGCACATTCAAACAGAAGCTTTATTTTGTTGTCACATTTAATTTTTGTTCAGCTATGAGCCTGCGCTTTGCAAACAGGATACAATTTAGGGGTAAACCATTTATAAAAAAAATGTGAGAAAGATTAAAGCAGAGAGACGCTTTATAGAACTTTGCTCGCTTTTAGGCTGCCAACTTTATTTCAATTCAAACTCACATCTTTGTAAAAATCTTTTTAATGTAAAAACAATTTAGTTCACCATTTAGTCATGCAAGTGAGTTGGTTGCGGAAAGGTCTATATTTTGACACCGTAGTCCTGGATCCTGCTTTTATTTCCAAGCTGCCAAAATTATATATGAAATTAAATCAACATATCACTTTGAAAAAATATAAAAACTTTTACTCAACCATCAACAAAAACTGTGTCCTGTTTGCAGCTGAAAACAAAAAGAAAAACAAAACTAAACAGAAAAATATCCTGGTTCCCAGCGAAGTTTGACGAGCTTAACATTTGAATTTTCTATTCAGTTGGTGACACGTGCCCCACGAAGACGTTACAAAGCTTCGCTACATTTAGTTCTTGAAAAAAAAAATTAGAAATATATATAAAAGTTTATGTGATTTTTCTTTTTTTTTTTTTTTGTAACAGAGTGAGTGAGTGTGAAAATAATGTAATATTAGGGACTAAAGTGAGAAACAATTTTGAATAAAAATCTGTTTTAATGTGAATGAACTTTTGATGTAAATATAATCAAAAAATATTAGTAAAACAATAAACAAATATATTGTTAGACCTGCTCAAACTCCAGGTAATTAAAAAATTTTATCCCTTTAATAAAAAATTTAACTTTTTATGATATTTCTTGCAAAATAAATCAAATAAATAAAATGTTAAGGAATTACTTAATATATAGTGAATAATAAACTAGTTAAAATAGTCTTTACAATTTAATAATTTTACATTAGATGAAAAAACTAAAAAAAAATAAATATTTACATTTTGCGATTATTTAAAATAAATTTTGCTCTCAGTACGAAGCCTTACATTACTCTTGTCAAATGCCAAGATGTTATTCAGGGGTTTAGTGGTTTCTATAAATTGCCTTTATATGATTCAAATTACACATTGATGTGCAAAATTTAGCCCACATAAATATATTTCAAAGTGCATTACATCATTTATGTATTCATACTCGTATAATCTCATTTTGGCAACTTTAACTGTTGCGAAATAATTGAAAGAAAAATTTTTTGAAAGAGACCCGTGCTTGGAAATTACTACTTTTAATAATTTAATAGTTTTAAAAATATTTCTATAACATATTGTAGGCTTTTATTTATTGTAACAAATTTATTGTCAGGACATATAAATATGTATGTATGTATGTGTTCTCATTCCTTAAGATAAATAGGGAACCTCCGACATTATTTTTTATTTTTTGTCTCCGATTTTATTTTAATACTTTTTATATAATTTATTATGTATACAAAACATGCTATGTATGTGTTATAGTTACCCACTTATTTGTCTCCGAAAATTAAAACTTAGAAATAATTCCAAGATTTCCAGTACATATGTATAATGCACCTTTTTTAATTTCGTCTAGCCGTGAGAAAGATCAAACTCAACACTTTAAAATGAGTATGTAAAAAAAATCACAAAAATATTGTCTAATTCTTTTACTTTCTTCCCAAAACTATCTTGACAAGGCTTCAAAAGAAAGGAATTTAATTTTGATTGAGAGTTGCACTCTGCATATTTTCAGCGTTTGTCGAAAATGGAGAAATTGTTAACGATATTTAAAATTCAACGATCTAGAAAAAAAATCACGCGAAATTTTTCAAATTTAAAAAGTAGCTTTAATAACTACATACATATACATATATAGATCGATCTAACACTAAACTGGCTCTCGCTCAAAATGTAGACAGCATAGCATATATTATGAAATTATTAAAGTTTTAGATAAATATATATTTTTATATTATATTTTTTTACATACTCAAAAATGGAAGAAGTTAAACTAAAAAAAAAAATAATTTTGGCATTTATAATTTTTAAGAAAAAAACAAAAATATTATAGGTTTGAAAAAAAATTACCTCCTAAAGCATCAAAATGATAATTTCAAAAGTATATAATTTTAAATAGTAAAGTCTTTAATAAGGCTTTGTGGATTTTAACAATTTATACGGCATATAAATTGTGCTTATGTCGGCGTTAATACGAACATTTTAAAAATATAAACAATTTTTGAAAAACGCATTTAAATACAATAGTATTCTGTAAATCCATTTTTCGTTGAATTTTTAATTTTTTTGCTTATTACGAATATATGCAATTTTTACATTAAAATTTTTAGGACACACACGTCTACCATGCACAATTAGATTTTTACAAAGATATATGCAAAATTTTCCATATTAAAACAATATTTATTTTTTATTTTTTTAATAAATGCTCTTTTTTTGCGTTATCCAATTAGCATCTCAAAAATATCTTTGTCATTAAAAATATTTTGTAAAATATAAATGCAATTTATAGGTGCGTTTTTGAAAATTGTGAATCTATTTAATTTTTATCTTTCTTCTGGTGTATTTAAAATAGTTTTAGTTTAAAATAAAATTTTTTATTTTAATGTAAAGATTCCTTACTTTCCAAATATGTAAACAAAAATTTGAAATGGCATATTTAAAGAAAAATGCATTTAAAAAATTCAATTACAGTAAAGTGCATTTTTCAAAAATATTTTTTAATTTTTTTAATATTCGTGTTAAAGCTAACATAAACGCAATTCAAATGTCGTTTAAATCATTAGAATCCAGTAAGTCTTGCCAGAGATATTACTATTTAAATAAATACAAATTTTGTGAATCAGAATACTTTAAAATCTGGTTTACATACTTTTTTTGATAGCGCTTAAGCACATAGATCAAAGAAATTCAATTTAGCACAATAATTTAATTTTGGATGCATTTAATAAAGAAGCAAAGACGTTAATTAAAGAATATTTTGAGTATTTTTATACCCTATACCACCATAGGTATTATGCGTCTGTGCTGATGTTTGAAACGCACAGAAAAAATCATCCAGAATCACTTTTTGAGTCGATCGCTCCATAATTTACCATATCTTCCATATAAGCCCACTTTCGGGAATCACCTTAAGTGCGTAAATTCATATAAATGTTAGTATTAACGTAATATTCTGTTTTCGTATATTTTATTTTGCACTTAGTAAAAGTATCGGTTCCCTCCACGAATTTTGATGGAAATACACAATGGTGTGGAGTATCATATGGTCGGGCTTGACCGACTATATCTTTCTTACTTATTTTTTTTTTTATAAAATGTACAAAATATATTTTTATTTTTAGGGATAAGAAGTTTCCTTGTAATATTGAACTATATTCTTGATTTTTTTTTTTTACTTTTTTACGGTATATTGTCTAGTATACAAAATGCAAAATAATTATTAATTATATAAAAGATTTTTTGAAGTCATATTATTATAAGTTTATAGCCATTTATTTAATTAAAAGTGAATAAAGTAACCCAGAAATAACTATTTCAATTTTTTTATGTTGAGAAAATCACACTTTGCGTTGTCGAGGAGACAAACAACAATATAGAAAATTGTATGTTAGAAATCGGTAAATAGCACCATACCATTTTATTGAGAATTGTTTATTTATTAATAACATTAAGTTGTCATGGCATAATTCGAATATGTAAGTGTACTTACATAAATTATAGAATAAATATAGAGAATGCTAAAAATATTTTGATTTATAAGTAAAAAAAGGAAAAAATGTTTATGTGTATATATGTATCACTAGTAGAGAATGCATCCTGTGATTCCCAGAAATATTGCAATTTCTCATGTCCAACTTTCCCGGGAATTTCGTCCAGGATTCCCGGGAATTTTAAAAGCACTTGAATGTAAGACAACTGCGTGAATTTTAACAAAAACTTATACATTTAAGTAATCTTTTAAGGAGAATTAAGCTAAAAATCCAACAAGGAACTATATCTTAACGACAATTTCATTAATTAGTTTTTATGTACAATTCGTTAAATGATTTATATACTCGTAGAATGACTCTATGACATGAATTCAAGTAAACATCATAAGAAAATGTCAACACTAAAAAGCAGCAAGGAAAAAAGTATAACTGTTTGAAAGAATGAACAAGCGGAATTTGTCTCATAGAAGTTTGACAAAACATTAAGAAAATTAAGTAAAAAAGTAGGTAGTGTGTCCGAAAAATCATTAATTATTCACATAATTTTGTTCTGTAATGCTGCAGAAAATATTCTCTGTTATGTATGAGAATTTCGGATCTATAGCATGAAAGCAAACACTCGCTTTATACAGGATATTGTAGGAAAATTTAATAGACGACAGACTGAAATTTGGGTGGTCTAAAATTCTTTTTTGCGATATAAGTTTGAATGTACCTAAATTATTTATAACGTCCTGGACAAATTTCAACTTTATATGACAATTGGAAGAAATTAAAAACAAATCTTATTTTCCCCTCCACCAATATTAACGATATATACATCATATGAAAGCCAAAAAAAAAAAAATTAAAGTATCCATATTGTCATTAAGAAACTCGTAAAAAATTATATTAAAATAAAAAATATTATAAAATGTCATCGTACCAAGTTGAAATTTGGCCAATATATTATGTATGATGTCCTTTTTCACAATTTTAGGTGCGTTTAAATGTGCGATACCCTTTGGTTATTTTTATACAATGAAGTTATATACAATTTAATACTGCTTGTACTCACGTTTGAATCACCTTGAAGGTTTTTGGAAATGAAAAGCTACCATGAGCCACTACTTTTAGAATTATTAAATTCAAAATTTTTTAGTGATTTTTTTCTCGGTACAATTACAATACTCTTTTAAACCTGCTAATGTAATGTTGAACTAATGAGAGTAGTTGAACTAATAAGTGTATGAAAGTAGTGCTAATTATATTTTTTAATCCGGAATACCGGGAAGTCAAAATTTTTTTTCCGTTATCCCGAGAAATCTAAAGTCCGGGAAATTGCGATCCCTAATCGCTAGCAACTGTACTCAAAATGAAAAATGTATGCTTGCTAACCAATTGCTAACTTTTTCTTATGGAAATTTACACACAAAAAAGTTAGCAAGCATACATTTTTAATTTCGAATACGGCTGTAGGTTTTTATTTAATAATAATTCAAATTTCCCTCAACATATACTTTAAATGACATTTTCAACGAAAAGAGGATTTATGATTTGAAATCGCTAATAAATAATTTTCAACAAATAAAGTTAAGTTCTTGGTAAGACCACATAAATACCAGGTATTATCTAAAATTTTATATAACATAATTAATGCTGAAGAATTTACTAAATAATAGTTTATACATATGTACTTTTTGTGAATATGACATCAATATAAATTAGTATTTGCAAATATCATCCAATTATACCTTTAATTTATAATTACTGGCAAATAATTTACTCTAAATACAACAACAAATATACATGAATATGTATATAGAATATGCTTTTATAGGAAAATAATAATTTTAGCTACATACATAAGTAAATGTACATATGTATGTATTTATGTATGTATGTATGCATGTATGTATGTATGTTAATATCAAATTGTATTAAAGTTTTTAAAGAATTTTAGTTGAGTAAGCAAAAACTTACAACTAACTTTATTGTTTAAACCATTTTGTATGGATGTATGTCAAATACTTACACAAACACATACTAACATACACATAACTATTGTTATTTTAAAAAGAAGGACATTACAAAAGGATATGCATCATTTAAAGTAAGTAAGAAGTAAACACATCTACACATTTTTACACATACACACATATCGATGGCCTATATTCAAAACCCTCTATTTCAAAAAACATAACTTTTCAGGAGTTGCAAAAAACTGTTTATTTTTCATATTTTTTTAAGTATTAAATATTTTTTCAATATTTATTTAAAACCAAGACTATATCTTACAAATAATTTGTTTTTAATATTTTGCAATATTTTCAATTTTAAAGAGAGGTAAAAGTTTTTACACGTTTAAAATATTCAATGTGTATAAATAAAATGACTATATATAGAGGATTTTGTATTGTAAAAAATAGATTTAATTACCATTTAATGTATGATTTTAAAAGTTTTTAAACTAGTTTGTAGTTTGAAAAGCAACATAATTCAAATACGCTACTTTATTTTGAAATCTGAGCGGGGCGATGGTACCACCCATGCAAAGAAAATAATAACTATTGCATATCTAAAGAACTATTACAATAAAAGTCTTAAAATTTTGTGGTAATAACTTTCTCATTAACTTCCACAATTGAGATGAAAATAGGACGGGTACAGAGGGAGTGGTAGCTTCCATACAAAGTAAAAATTATTTATCGCTTAAACTATTAGAGAAAAAGTTTTAAAATTGTGTGGGAATAATTTCCTTAACCAGATTCATAACTGAGATAAAAATAGGAAGGGCAGCTCTGGTATAATGTAAATCTTAATTGTCGCATATCTATGAAACTATTACAGTGAAATTCTCGAAATTTTATAGGAATAATTTTCATGTCAAGTTCCACAATTGAGATGAAAATAGGTGGTGTAGCTTTACAGGGTATAATAGCCATCATATAAAGTAATTATTTATTGTTGTATAACTAAAGAACTATTCAACCGATCTAAAATGTTTGCCCAGATTTATATTCAGCATGTTACGTTTATATTAACAAAAAAGAAAATAAGGACTCAGAGAGATAGATTGTTCTGCACTCAAAAACAAAAATAAAGTTGATAAAATTGGAAAACTATGAATTTTCATTAGAAATTTAGATCATAGATGAGGTTTACTATAGGGAATATAATGGCGTCAAAAACGCAATTTCATGAAAACCTGAGTTAGAGGGTTTTGAATATGGCACCTCGAAATGTATATGTTTTGGTGTGTACTTGTTATTTAAGCTTTCAAAATGTATGTCTTGGAAAATTTTCTTAGAAAGAAAATAAAAAAGATTATTTGTTTGACATTAATTAAATAAGAAAATGAATTAAGAATGAAAGCAAAATTATAAATGTATATATTAAGGCTACTCACAACTATGAATAGAAAAAAGTGTTTTCGTACTGTAAAGACGATCGAACTCTTAAAAATAAATTTTTTTTCATTTCAAACGATAGAAATTCGAGTACGATATGACACGGCCCTTACGGCAAGTCGCCTCCAAATAATTAGGAATCACAAATAAATAATCGAGGCAATTAAATAGGTGGACTACATGAATTTTTTTTTATGAACATTAAAGTATATCGATCTGTATGAAGACAAAAAATTAAAATATAAATATTGACATGTTATAAACAAATCCAAAAATATTTAGGTTCAATTATTTCGTTTTCGTGAGCTGGACCATTTTTAAAATAACTCAAAAAACATGGTTTCGATAAGCAATTTTTAACTTTTTGTCAAAATAATTAGAATATGCAATTGACACATGTCGACTAATACGTAATCAGAAAAAAAAATTTATTAATTTTCATTCTCGTGAAATAAAGATTCTAGTAAAATTTTCAATGATTTTTTTAAATACTATTTTAATAAAGTTTGAATATTTCGGACATTTTCATCGTAATTTAGATTTTAGATCACTGGAATGATCTTACTCAGCACTAATGATATATGTTTTCATTTAACCCTTTAGTAACAAAAATAATATTTTAGAATATTTAAGTAAATTTTTGTCAAAAGCTATAAATTCATGTAAAATAGCGACTAATCTTCAAAGACTTTCTTTCATTCGATTATTACTGCGTTTTAAAATAATTTATTATATTTTTCATAAATTCATTGATATTTAAGTATAGTAGATACTTCCATACAACTTATTTGCAAATATATAAAATTGACCCTTTTGCTTTTAAAGAGTTAATTACACTGGTCGGCATATGGATTTTGATGTGCTAAAGACGAATATGCTTTCAGTTTTTTCATTAAGTCTGCATTTTTTATGGGCGTGTTCGCTCATAATAAGGTTATTAAACGAGTATATTTCACCATAACTCAAGAACGATGTATACGATTTATATACATGATACACCAAAAGATGGGAAATAAAATTATTGTCAAGCCACCCTAACATAACATCCGAAAAATTTTTCTGGCAAAATTGAACATTTTTTTAACTTTTTTTAAAAAGTGAAAGCGCTACAAATGTATCCGTTTTTTATCTTTAACACAAAGCTGGTAGTACTACGAATAAAATAATTCATGTATTATTTAAATTGATGGACAAATCTTGATTTTATTCACAATTGAGTGAAAATACCCATGTAAACCTACAATTAATTTGCGATGCAGTGGTGGACAAAAAAAATCTTTCTTCTATAAACCAAAACAGATAACTAGATGGGATTTAACTAGTTATAGAAGAATCTGTTTTCACTTTTTTTTTAATACGTATTGATTTTTTTATGGACATGACTAATAAGTCCACCTTATTCAGCCGTCACAATTGTATAACTGAGAACGGTTTATCAAATTTAGATAAATTAGAACTCCTATAGATGCCTATTAAAATTATGTTCAGGTTATCTTAACATTATTTTTTTATTCGCTCAATATTTTCGGAGTTAAGGAGCGAAATTATTGCAGTTTTCATGAAAAGTTTATATTTTTTTTTCGCCACCAATTTCTGAATAATTTGAAAATATTGGAAGAATAAAAAATAATGTTAAGATTGGTCAAACCGTTCTTAAGATATACTAATGTGGCGGAATAATAAGGTTGTCATATTTGTCGTGCTCTTAAAAAATAATAATGATACAAAACAAAAGGAAAACAAATTATTCTTTGGCAAATTCCATCTAGTCCACCTATTTTTGTTTAATTGTAGGTATACATAGGTATTTTCACTCAATTGGGAATAAAATACAGATTTATACATCAGTTTTGATGATATATGGAGTATTTTAGTTATAGTATTATCAGCATTAAGATAGAGTATTAAAAACTGCACATTTTTTCCGGTTTCATTTTTTAAAAGAAATTTTCAGGAAAAAAATTTTCAGTTTTGCATGAAAATTTGGTTTTTTCCGACATTAATTTCTGAATAACTCCGAACTGTCGGGCAGATAAAAAATAATGTTAAGATTATTTGGAGACAATTTTCTGAATCTTTTGGCGTTTCAATTGTCTAAATCTGGCAACCCCCTATTAACATGTCCATAAAAAAAATCGCGACGTGAAAAAAAACTGAAAGCAGATTGATGCTTAGCATGTCAAATTCCATCTAGTCCACATATTTTTTTTTTTTTTGAAGAAGGGTGAAAAATATTTTTGCCAACCAGTGTTATCTGTAATTTTCAATAGAATCAGTTCACATCTTCCCAATGTTACATTAAAATCTAATAGATGTTGAAAAATGTCCGAAATATATAAAATTACATATTTAAGTAATGAATATATGACAAAAAATTTTAATAATATCATGATATTTCGGTATTTGTATCCGTAAAATTCCAAAAATTTTTATTTGGAAACGAAGTATTCGTATTTCATTACGATACTAATATTTGTAATTAAAGCGTAGTTCTTTCAATTAAAAATATGCTGTTTTTATGATTTTTAAATATTAATATATATATATATATATATATATATATATATTTGCATTCATCAGTCAAATTGAGATTAATTATATGTTTTATACCAATTCAATGTTTTCTTTTATTACCGAGGTTTTGAAATTATCATGTTTTGAGATGTTTACTCTTTGAGGAATAACTATTTTCTAATATTAAGTTTTTTATTATAATATTTTTTATTTTTAGCTATTTTCTATAAACGTGTATGCGTTATGTTAAAAAAGTCAACAACTTCAAATATAAAATTGCTCTTTTATTTGTCCGATAGTTTAAATTGTATTTATTGAAAATTATTTGTATTTGTCCTATAATTTAAATTGAAATAAATAAATAAAACTTATTTCTATTAGTTTTTAAATTTTTGAAACATTTTTAAATGTGTCTAACTTATCTAAAAGTAGTATTTGTGGGAATTTATTATGAACGTAGTTTTTTGTATGGAAAATGTAGGTAAAATCATTGGTACCGAAGAAAAGTGTTCGCTATAGCCATAGTTCTCCTGCAAAAACTTTGCTTTCCTGGTAAGCTTGCAGGTATAATTGGAAACAAAAATAAACTACTTATTTTTTGCCTGAATAACTAGTTATTTTTGTACGAGTTGTTCACAAATTCATGTAGTTATTTTTAGACTCTAAGGATGCTCAAAAATATTTACGTAAAAAAAAAAAATAAAAAAGGAAAAACAAAAAAAAATTTTGCCGTTTGTGAGATTTGAACTAGGACACAAATTAACCATTCGTTTTTAACGACGATCATCTTACTCAATACACCATCTCTTTTTTAAGTGACAAAAACTTTTTTAGTATAAAATATCTTTTTAGACATTTTGTTAAAAAAACAAAAACTAACAACATCAGAATTGGGTTAAATCAACAACAATCCAACGCTCTAGCCAAATGATCCATGTAATTGCAATATTGCTGTGCTATTATACTATTGAGTACTTATTTACGTAATATAAAGTAGATAAATAATAGTGACGTCTCATTACCAATAAATTATTTTAATAAGTAATTACCATTACCGAGAACCAAAAAGTCTTTGTTGGGTCGTTATAAAAGGTTTTCCTTATAATCCCACTCGAGTTTTGTTTTTTTAATCTATTGACGATGTTTCATTAAAAAATAAATTTAGATCGATTTAGAACTAAACTGCTTCCTGCATAGCCAAAAACAAATGCAAGATTGCAGATTTAATGAACTTTTCAAAAGACTTTTTTAAATCCCACACATAAGCATATTAGCATTGTATTTATCTATTGCATAAAACAAATATCAAACTAAAAAAAAATCCTTCCCATACCTCAGGACCAATTTCTAAAAAACTAAATAAAGTCGAGGCAAAAAATCAAAAATTCAAAATTCAAGCATAAAAATGTTTTAGCTATAAGAACTAAATTAGTTCAGAAAGCATGTTCTTTCTTATCTCGCCCAGTACTTTAGAGAAATAAAAATCGGGCTTGATTTGTAGAACTTACGGTTTCGTATTATTACAGGGTGACTACAACTCTACAACTTTTCAAGAAATAATGGACGAGCATCAGTTTGTATGTTGTAAATAAGTCATTCAATTTAAATTCAACACTAAAAATTAAAAATTTCCACCTTAGTCTCCGAATTTAATGATATTCGTTACAATCATTATACTTATCAAAACTAAGACTAATACAAAATTTCAAATAATTGTATCAAGTAGTTCGCGAAATATAGCGATTTGAAAGTGTAAAATATTAAAAAAAACAAATATACAAAGTTGTATACGCAAAATTGAAAATATCTTTCAAAGAATTTTCGGTAAAAGATTCCTTTAGAAGCCATATTATGGGTAACAATATTACCTTTAATTTGACGTACAACATGACTTTTTTCTTAACATTAAAATGGTTCATATTGTGAGGCCTATTTACAGAATAAAATTAATTACTGGGACATATAATTACTTATTATAATTTGAAAATTTTGAAAACTAATTAACTTTGAAATATTTTATATGAATTTGATTTGATTTTAAGTATAGATAAAAATTTTTCTACCCCACACTACCAATCGACTCAGAATCACTTTTTGAGTCGATCTAACGATGTCCGTCCGTCCGCCTGGCTGGCAGTCCGTGTAAACATTGTGCACAAAGTACAGGTCGCAATTTTGAAGATAATTTAATGAAATTTGGCACGTAGGACTTTCATGACACATGGACGAAGCCTATTGAAACTGGTTACGATCGGTCCATTATTTCACCTAGCCCCCATACAAATGTCCTCCCGGAATAGGGGTTTAATGATCATAAATGCCTTAAATATAGTAATATTGTAAGGAAATTCGGTGAAAAGAAGTTCTACATAAGTATCAATCTTTGTGGTAAATTTCATGAAGATCGGTCCATAATTGACCATAGCTCCAGTATAAAACCCAAAAATCTCTTTAACGTGCATAAATCACAAAATTAGTATCAGGTTTATATTCGACACAAATAAGTTTTATATAAGTAGAAATCATAGTGACAAATTTTATGAGGATCGCTTCATAATTTACCATAGCTCCCGTATAAGCCCACTTTCGGGAATTACTCTAAAGTGCATAAATTCATATAAATGTTAGTATTAACGTAATATTCCGTATTCGTATATTTTATTTTACACTTAGTAAAAGTATCGGTCCATAATTGACCACATATCTAATATAAGACCCATCCACGAATTTTGATGGATGTGGTGTATCATATGGTCGGACTCGACCGACTATATCTTTGTTTCTCATTTATTTTGAATTTGTGGAAAGCATTTGAGCCAATACGTAAAAAAGCATAAAATAATAGAAGTGAAAAATAGAAAAGACAATCAAAGATTTATTTTTTATAAATAAACAAAACCTTAATAAAAGAAGAATATTTTATTGGAAATTTTAATATTAAAATAATCTTCCAGATTATCAATAAAGAAATCTTTGAAATTATCAGTTCAAATGTTTATATTAATTTTACACCCATTTGGATAAATTCAATCAAGTTTGAATCCAGCTCCAAAAACGAATTTTTTAATTTTGAAAATTATCATGGAAACCAATATGAAATATATCTACCATTTATCGAATTATCAATCTCAAGGAAAATATGAAGGAAATATAAACATTAATAAACTATTAAATCTGCAATATTTTCCTTTTTTTTTTTTGTAAACGTTTTAAATATAAATATTTTATTAACTTCTATCATATATGTATATAATTTTGTCAATTTGTTTATGTTTCTATTTTTAACAAATTATAAGATTATTGAAAATTATATTTTCAAACTTACCGAAAATTCCTACTCATTGTAAGCCAATCATATATCCTTATATATAATTCTTACAAATGAGCTCAATTAGGTTAGTTTTAAATATCAATTTTAAAATATATTCTCATTTATATTTATATATATTTTATAAGTATCAATTTATTAATTTATATATATTTTATAAGTATCAATTATAAATTCATTTCTAAATAATATATATATATATATATATATATATATATATATATATATATGTATATACTGGTCCACATAAATTTTTTAAATCAACTTACCAAAAATTTGGCTTAAGTTGCTACAAATTAATTTTTTTTAATTATCTATTAACCACTAAAAAATTAATAACAAAAACCTTCAAATATACATTCAATTTTTTATTTTCATTGTAATTTTAGTAGTTTAATGCCATTTTTTTTTTTTTTTTTTTTTGGCATTTTCATATATACGCTCTTAAACTAATGAACCAATTTAACATTATTAATAATAAGAAAATCACTGTCAATTTCTTCGCAAGTTTGCTTAATTTTTAGTTTTAAATCCGTTATTGTCATTATGGTTTCATTCTATATATTTCCTGCGTAAACTTTACGAGCCATGTACCCCTACAGATTCTCTAATAGACTTAAATCCATACTGCAAACCGGCCAGTCCAATAATGGAATACTATGTTCATTAAACCATGATTTATATTGGTTCGAGGCATGGATTGCGGCGTTATCCTATTGAATATTCATCCACAATGAAGAATAGAATCTTTCAACATTTATAAATTGCACTGTTTATTTCAGTTGGACTGAAACATATTTTTTGATTTTCCTGCAGCAGAAAAGGCAGCCCAAACCATAACACTGCCTACACCGAAATTGCATTTCGACATACGAATTTCATTCGACCTCAAATCATAGCAAGAATATGAATCGGGAACCTCCAAATTGATTTTTTTTTTTTTTTTTTCATCAGAAAAGATTACTTTATTCCACTCATCTGCCCATTTCATGCATTTGCGCGCAAATTTTAAACGATTTTTTAATCATTTTCATACACCAACACAAATTTTAATGATCACGTACTATTTTAAATCTTCGCCATTTAAATCTCATCTCGGCTCTAAAAGGTTTTTTCATCATTTTTAGATTTTTAGATTTATGCGACTTATTGAAGTTGAGTTTGTATCACAAGATTTCATATTATTTTAAAGACAAGATTTGGCAACTATTGAGCTTAAATAATTGATTTTTGAAGGCGTGTAAATACTTTTGAAACAAAAAATGCTTAATAACTTTTTCTTTAATATCAGAAATAAATACCGCTACTGTTTTCAGAAATTACCACAATCTACTTCACACATTTCAGGCATTACAACAAAACAATTTTTTCAAAATATTTTATAACAACGATATTTGAATTCTTTTTAAAATTAAAAAATAAAAAATGAAAAAGTGTAAATATATATGTACTATAACTGTAATTAACGATCAATATCTTTCTTAGAACTAAAAAGTCACAATAATAACTTTTCCATTTATTTCTTACAATAATTGAAAACCCTGTAACTGCATTTTTATTTATACTACTTGAAAAAACAAATCTCCAACAGAAATCAAAGCAAAAAGTTTTATTATTCCATTTGACGGATGTTGTCCCATTTAAAACTCTAAAAAAAACAAACTTTTTTATATAAATTTTCAACTAAAATAAGAAAAAATTATTCACTGCTATTTGTGTAACTGAAAAATCATTTCCCCATCTTAAATTCAAGTTAAAGATGCCAAATGATATTCAGGTATATTTCTTTATTTTTGAGATTCTCTTTTTTTTTTTCTTAGGCTACCTTCCCCTTTTTATATATGGTTTGAAGGAGGAAGTGTTTGGTTGAAAGTAAGCGCGTCTAAATAAGTTTACTTTGGTTTGTTATTTCTTCTACGTGAGTAGTTGGACATTTTTATTTCTTCTGCTTTAAAATTGGTTTTCTAAAGTTTTGTTACCCAATGTTGTTGTTGGTTGGATTGTTGTTCACATCCTCATTTAATTTAACATACTCACATACTTATGCAGTAGCAGTAGGGTAATAGATTATTCGAATTTTTTTGCAGAAACCGGGTTTCGAATAGATCAAATAATTTCTATCACGAAACTATATTTAATTAAAGAAACTTATCAATTCATGTTTAAATTTATTAAAAGCAATTATTTGGCAAATTATTCGTGATTAAAGTTAAAAACACAAATAAAAATAATATTAAGTTTTGTAAATGTACACAATAGTAGTATAAAATAGAAAAAGAGTATCTCAATGTATTTTGAAATCGATTTGTCTAGTAATCCTTTTCCTTAAGAAAAAGTAAGCTAAATGCAAAAGGCCGAACCACACATTTTAATTTTTTACAAGAGAAGCAGAAAACATTATGAATATGCAAAAGGCCATAACCACAATTTTTTATTTTTTTCTTTAAAGTTAAGCAATTAAGTAAACATTTTTCAATCGCTCATTTACAACAAAAACGGATAAAGTATAAAACACTATTCAATCTACATTATTCCTAAGAGCAACTAATTTTATGTATGTTTCGTTCATGAAGTTGATTTTACGGCCTTTTGACTTTTCTTAATATTGGTGTCTTTTCTGAAGATATGAATATGCAGTGTTTTGTGTAGCTGTATTTTGGATCAGGACATCATAATTCAATAAAAAAACAAACATCTAATTTTTGAGTGGTTGCGGCTTTTTGCATTTTAAGGTGACGATATTAAAACATTGAAGGAAATACGACCAGATATGAACATAAATTATAATCGATAATCCGGACTATGATATTTCGGTAATCCGGACGCCATTTTCTAATCTCTTACTCCATACTTTATAATCAAGACTGATTGCTATTCTGTATTCCGGATTGAATGTAAATTTTAGTATAATTTTAGTAAAACCGTAAGTTAATTTTCTTAATTTTCAGTCAGTAAAAAGAGTATTAACAAGTTTGTTTTTATTTAGATAAATTAAAAACTATTGAAAAACTTAAAATATGAAATGTTATTAGATGAAAAATTTCAAGTTAATGCTTTGAATATATTTTATAAATTTTTTTACAAAAAAGGAAAAGGAAAAAACTTAAAAATCCGGATTATAGAATTTATACCGTATTAGCAATTCATATATTTTTTGTAATAAAATGTTCTTTTAAAATACGCTAAAACCCGGTCTGTCTATTCGACATTCGAAATCTTGGAAAAACCGAAAGTCCCTAAAACTAAATACCGATTTTTAAACCGGTTGAAAAACCGAGTTGATCACCCTACGTGGTAGTAAAACAGGAATGGGTATTTCAATTTGTAAAACTTACTAGCTAGATTTATAGAAATCTTGACCATATGTGAAGAGTGTACATGCAATTGGTTAAGAATTTTGTTTGTTTGTTCGGAAATGCGGTTTATCACTTGATGCAGCCTGCCATATGTGAGTCCATTTGTTCATTGCATTTTGTAGAGCAAAAATAAAAAATAAAATAATAATGTTGACAATTAATTTAATATGAAGAAAAATAAAAAATCACATTTTTGGCAAAAAGTTCGTTCTGAAAATATGTTCAATATTTTTTTCTGCGGTCAATTAAATGATTTTATATATTTTGTTTTCTTATTTTCATGAAAGAAATATTTCTTATCACTACATGTATTTTGGTGAAAATATATATTTTTCATTTTCATTTTTCTGGATGTTGATGTTTTTCTTATCACCTCAATATGTGCCAAATTAATATGGTTTCAGTTTGTTTTACCAAGCCTGAGGAAAATTTCATACTATTTTTGATTTTTGATGCCAAAAATTTTTCCTCTAGTTTTTCATGAAAAAGTTAAATTACAAAACATTTGTCTATTAATATAACCAAGGAAATACAAAAACAAAAAACCTCCCTCTCTTGTTGCAAAAATACTTTTTGTTCTTTCGATTACTTCCTGTAGACAATTTTGGCAATTGTACGAATGAACGATTGAACGAAATACAGGGAATGTGTGTACATATTAGAGAGCATTTGCAGAGAATTGTGGTTGTGTCCTTTAATGTTATATTTTTATTCAGTTCAGTTAAGGCTTTTCTTAGCTATAATTTCTTTTCGAACTCCTACTGATGTCTATCCTTACAGTGACAACATCTGTTTCCACTTGTTTGGGAATTTTCTTATGTTTTATGTTTTTAGTGTTCGTTTAATATTCTTGTTGTTTTGCCAAAAATAATAAATTTCGAAATTTAGTTATTACTTTTGTGTGGTACGTCAATTGAATAATGTACAATGTGATTTCTATTATGATAGTTTCAAAATAGTTTCATCATATTTGTTTTACGTTTATAATTTCACAAAACCAAAAAACAGTATCAAATACAGTGAAATGGGGTGCAAAATTGAAGTAATGTAAGTTACTATTACAACCAACGAAATCTTTAGTCAAATTAATAAACTATTTTAGTTAATTTTTGAAGTTTTCGTAAATTAGTAAAATTGAAGAAATTTCATCAGTTTTACTAATGGATTTTAGATATTTAAAAGGTGGTTAATTTGACGAAAATTTAGTCAAATTGAATAAAAATTTTATTCAGTTTAATTACAATTTAGTTCGTGAAACAATGTGGGAATATTTTTTATATATTAATAAAAGTTTTTTATTATTTTAATTTTATACAATTCGCATAATTTATTTAAGTTTTATGATTCGTACACAGCTACCCGATTATTGTAGTGTTATCCAGGCTGAAATTATGATCACTAAGATAGCCGCACAATTGATATAGTATAACGAAATATCAGTGCGAATGGGGGTTATTTGTAAGCAGCTAATATCACGCGAATTTCATGTTGAAGGTATAAAGAGATGGACCCACATGTGTAGAGACCAGGAAAATCTGGCCCTTGATGGAGGACCAGCTGACAACGTAGTTTTTAAAGCTGTCAAGAATCCATATGAAAAACTTTATCGGTGTTATCACAAGTCACTGGCCTATCGGCAGACATGGTAAAAGGCTAAGACCCATTATAACAACTACTGAAGAAGTTGTAAAGAAGAAGAAACTACGAACCATCTTCTCTGTCATTGCCCGAGTTTCGAAGACCAGCGACAACGGCTATTCGGTCCGTGAAGAATTACGTATAAATCCTGTCTCTCTAAAGTTGAACCATTAAAGATCAACTACTTTGTTGTAACCAAAATGGAGGAAACAGGTGGTCAGGATTTATATGGTAAAATAACGAGACCTCACTTTGGACCCAAGTGAGCTAAGCCTAAGGCGACTACCAATATAACCTAACCTAATTCCTGCTAATATGCATACATACTTATATTCATAAATTAAATTAAAGTCTTATATAAAATTCCTTACATAGTGCCTATATTAGGCAATTTTTTATCAAAATAAACGTCAAAATTAACGCGAATTTATGGAAGGTGGCAACAGTTGCACAAAAATGACAATAAGGCGAATTCATTAACGTTTTTTATATGTATATGCAGTTAAACAGCTGTAACAACTGAAACTAATAATCAGATGCTTAACTGAGGTTACCTTGTATAGATGAGCACTGATTTTGACGTTTGTCTTGATATAAAATTATCTAATGAAGACACTATCTCAGTTAAATCCGTGATCAAATTTCCAATTATTTGGTATAAAGTCAATATCAATATCTATCTAAAAATATATAACAAATATAAACTTATTAATAGTTTATATCTTGCTAACCGTGTACATCAGCTATACAATTCATTTTGCCTCCATTTTTAATTGCAAGTGTTACCCTCTAGTATTGACCCATTGCTATCACCAATATTTATTTGCAAAAATCGAAACATATTTTCCGTTAAAAAAAAAATACTTTAAAAATAATTTTGGTAGGAGATTAATTAATATATCGTTTTTCTTTCTCCGAGTAACATTTAAATATTTTTGTAACTTTTTTTTTTGATTTTCTAAATTGTTTAGGTTTTTCTGAAAGAAGCACTATTTTATAAAAACTTAAATATAACTAAAGAAATATTCTTTTCATTTTAAAATTTAGAACTTACTCGTAGAAATAATAATATTAAAAATAAATTTATAAAAACATTTTAGAAATTGCGTTAATTGTGATAAACAGAAAACTTCTCTGGAATAATGATAGAAATTTATTTTTATCATTATTAGTTATATTTAAATATAATGACAATTAGAACAAGTAAGAATGAAGAGCGAGAATGCAAGGACTTGCTTGTAAATAAGTAGACTCTCTTATGTGCAATACTAGTTCAAAATAGTCTGAAATTTAACTTTATTTAAGAAAAAAACACACGGACTACTTCCATTAACGACACTTAAAATAAAATTAAATGATTTTGAGTCTATATATCGTTCATTTACTTCAAAAACGTCATAACTTAAAAAAACAAGATTTTTGAGTTAATGATGAAAGAAATACGCGTTATATCGAACTTTATCTTCTGTAAAAATATCGTGAGTATATCTTTTATGGACACCGTTTGAAAAGAGAATTGAACTCAATTTTTCTATTAAGGTAAATGGTATTTGAAAACTTTGAATGCCATTTATGCAAAACTATTTTTTGGAGTTATGACGTTCTTAAAGTAAAAGAGAGAAATGTATTGTAATATAGATTTAATTCCCTAACAAAACGTTTATTTGTTAATTTGAAAGTTTTTTCATTTATATTATTATTGACAAAATTAGAGATCTCTTGATGACAAAATTACACTTAATGAATGCACTTCGTACAAGGATGAATATATAATATATATATATATAATCTTCAGTATTTATATTACCTTTAGAAATATGTATGTAAGTATGTTTGTTTACCATCTTTGGTTTAGTTTCTACCCAGTAAAATCTTTTTGCATTTCGGTAATGCCAACTACTTATTTAAGTTGTTACTTTATAGTGAGGTGTCATGATTTTTTGGCTACTCCGCACTACACAAATAAGTACTCAATAGTGAAATGACATTTACGTGGATCAGTAGAAGATTCAACCTCAATCTGATGATGTCAGTTTTCTTTTACAAAATGCATAAAAACTTTTTTTATAGTACTAAAAATGTAACAGAGCTGTAAATGAATCATTCCTTTTTAGTTTTAAGAGAATTGAATGAAATTTGAATCAATTCAAACGAATAAGGCAGATATTAATTTCAACTCGTTTCTAATTCAAATGAGTTTGTAAAATGAGTTGCAATTCGTTTCCAATTCAAATGAATTTGTTAAAATGAATTGCAATTCACTTCCAATTCATTTAAAGTGAATTGATTTTGAATTCATTCAAATAAATTAGAGCAATGAATTGCAATTCAAATGAGTGAATTCAAAAATGAGTTGCAATCAATCAAATTCTAGAGCAGATCTAGGGGGAATGAAAAATGGAAATTTTTCCTACCAAAATGAAAATATTCAGTACACAAATTGAAAAGAATTTCAAGTAAACGAACACAGCTTTGACAGCTTTTTTGAGATTCAAAGTTGCTAGAATCTTAAAATTCGATGAAAACTTAAAAAAAAAGTAATATTCCACAATATAAAAATATGAGATTATTTAAACAAAAAATGATTGTTAAACACACTTTTAATAATATTTTCGCAATATTTGATAAAAATAAAAATTTAAGTTTCTTTTAGCAAATAAACAAAATTTTTCTATTTTGATAGAATTATTGCCGATATCTAATAATTCAATTCATATTCTGGCAATTCCAGTATATCATTGAAATTTCAAATCTAAGAATTTTTTGTCTTTGGACTATACTCTGACAATTTCATTTGAATTAGAATTGAACTGCAATTCATTCTACAAATTCATTTGAATTGGAAACGAATTGCAATTCTTTTGACTATTCATTTCAATTGACTCAAATTTCTTTCAATTCATTTTTTTGTGTGAAAAGATTTAATTCAAAATTTGCTAATTCAGTGCATGAATGATTCGCGAATTAATTCAAAAATGAATGATCCATTTACAGCTCTGCTAAGTATAATATGATGTAGTGAGTAAGACATTAGCACTAAATGCGGATGGTAAATTGTCGCCAATGTTCAAATTTCATTTGTCAAATGTCATTTTGTAAGCGTGGAATTTCTGGACAACGTAAGCAAAAATATATAATTATTCGACCAAAAATTAACGAGTGTTTATTTTTCTCCAATATTACCAGCTAACAAGAAAAATTTTTTTTGGGTATGAACCAGGGATAGAAAATGAAAATATTTTTCGGTATCAAAAAGATCTTAATATATTACCAAGACAAATCTCAATAAAAATGATGTTACTTGATATTTATTTTATTAAAGATAATGTTGAAGATCTTAATACATTTGTATGTGTTCTTACATCCAAATCTCCTTCATTTTGATTTGGAATTGAAAGAAATTTTTTAAAATTAATTTCTCAAAAGTGAGGCGTTAAGTTCTAATTAATTAAAAATTTAACTGATACTTCAAAGCTCAGATTATTAATTTTGTTGATTTCATTCGCACCGATATCGGCTTACAGAATATAGCCACATTTTTTTCATAAAATCTTGTTATTTTTAGTCATAATTGCAATATTGAAATGTAACTTCTTTTATGTTACGTTCTTTCTGAACTGGGCCATCGATATACACACAGAGAAAACAGTTTCATTGCGGCAACCGAGTTTTTTGCCAATCAAATTTAGTTTCGTGTACTACCGTATAATTCGATTGGAATATTAGTATTTTATGATAGACACAACAAAATAATTCGTTTGAAATATTTTCAAACTATATATACATAGTTTAGTATTATAGTATACTTTCAGGCTTTATCCAATTAAAACAAATATATATTTTTACTTTTTTTCCTTAAGAATTTTCATTATAACTAGGATGTGAATAATGGCACTTATTGTACACACTAAATATGTTTCTATAAACTTAATATTGGATTTTATTATTAAGTTCGGACCATCTTCCTTCAGCTTGATATATTATTCGGCTAAAAGTTTACGGACAGCAGCACTAAATAAACAAATCCAATTCCAAGCATTCTTAACGGAATCCAAATTTGATAACTGTAGAGGGGAAATTTGCTTAAATATGGACTGCTCTTCACAAAATCTATATAATGTTTTTAAATATATTTGTGGAAAATTTTGATTCAATAATGTCAAAGAATTTTCAGTATTGAATTTATGGACAATTAAGATGCAATGATATCTTTAATATTGTGGGCTTTTATTTTAAAAACTCCTTAGATGAACGAGCAGAGGGACAGCTGATATCGACTTAGTTCTTCTGATCGATTGGTGTACCTGAAAGTGAACATAAAACCATTAAATAGAACGTCCAGAGTATAAAACCTTGGACGTTTTCATAATAGGAAGGGATTTCTTGACAATCTTGAAGCTGTTGAAGATTAGCCATTAATTTTAAGTAAATATCTAAATGAGTACAGAATATTTATGCGAAAAATGATACAGTACTTCCTTACAAATTTAAAAAAAGCAGCAGACGATTGTGTATTTTTTAATAGAAACAAAATTTTATTTATTTTTTGAAAAATATCAGATTTTATTTGACTAAAAAATTAAATTTCTATTGTTACATATGATCGAATTTTTATAAAAATTATTAGGTGTTGCAAGTGAAAATATGATAAAACTTTAAATTACTTTAAAACAAGCACCGACATTTCCTTTTGAAGTATGAATTTTATTCGGTTATCATGACCAAATGATTACAAATACAAATTGATGTATGCAACTAATTTTATTATTACAACAACTTTAATACAATTATATTAACGATTCTTTTTATGCACGAAAATATATTGAAGTAATAATATTTTAATACTTATAATACAAGATATAAGATTTTGCTAAATCAAGTTTATTTGTCCTGTAATCTCATTTGCTTTGAGGATACTGTTTATCAAAATTTCATGAACTTCCAAATACCGCGTAAAAATGTAAGTAAATTAAAACCGAAAGTCTGAATGGAATAATGTTGCTTACCGTAATTTTATTCGAAAAGTTTAATATTTCAAATTGTCTTCAAAATACATTACGTTTGAAAATGTTTTATTTCGGAACGACTGAATAATCTTGTGATAGTATCAAATTACACGCGGGTGTACTACGGTACTTTTGAATAATAAATAGTATCAAAAACAAAAGTACGATACAATCCTGGTATGAACCAAAGGTTCGAAAGGCGTAATTCTTTAATTGACTTTTCAAAATCGAATTCAATGAAGAATTAATTCTATTCGAACAAAAACCTTTGAATGAAGTTATAGAATTATGTATTTAGGAATGGTATTGCGGAATTAAAACCTGGTATTTGTTAATTCAAAATTAAGATTTAAGGGAACTAAACTAAGATTTAATTAATTATTTCGAAGATCTGGTATAAACAAATATCACAAACAAATTTTATAAATATATCTACAAAATCCTCTATAAGTAAAATAGAAATAAATATTGAACACACATAACTTTCACAGCTTTCTATTATATACTTGTAATATAAATGAAAAACAAGTAAGAAAAATATAGCCGGTTAAGCCCGATCATATGATACCCTACGCCATTGTGTATGTGCATCAAAATTCGATAAGGGTTCTTATATTAGACCTATGGCCAATTGTGGACCGAATCTTTTACTATGTGTAAAATAAAAGATACGAATACAGAATATTAAGTTAATAATAAAATTTATATGAATTTATGTTCTTTAGGGTGATTGCCGAAAGTGGGCTTATATGGGAGCTATGGTGTAAATTTTACACCGAATTTCATTGCTATATTTAAGGCACTTATGATCGTCCTGAAAGACATTTGTATAGGGGCTAGGTAAAATAATGGACCAATCATAACCAATTTCTTTGCCATTGTGTCAAAATAATTATTCGTGCCAAATTTCATCAAGATATCTTTAAAATTTCAAGCTGTACTTTGTTCACAAGGTTTACATGGACAGACAGCCAGCCAACTGACCCGACGGAGGGACATCATTAAAACGACTCGAATTATATACTTTAAGGTGGGAGTATGAAGATTTTTTTATGGTGGTATATAGAAATAGCTAGCTGCTTACTTAAAGAAAATATCGCCAAATGTCAGGATTGCTTTTACTGCACACAAAAGAATTTTTCTCTCATTTTACTAATTGTAAACCTTTTATTTGTCTTTTTTTGCGCGAAATACTTTTTCTAGTTACTTGAATGCCAAACATGTCATGTCTTCATTATTATATTCAGGTAGATATAAACACAAACAGCTTCAACAATTGGCACGCGTAACATCTGTATACAATAAGCCTAATAAATTATTAAAGCTATATTATATTGTTATAAAATGTAAACGTTTTGCGTTTTATAAGATCTAATTTTGTGTAGTTTATTTTTAATTAAAATTAATTCTTATTTTAATAATTCATTTTGAGATTAATTTCTAAATTTTCTTTGCCCTCAACACATAATAAATTATTGATAAGCAAATATATTATGTAATTGCTTTCCAAAGTTAATAAAGCTATTAGATACCTAGTTTAATACTCAATTTATTCTTTATTTTGATTACAACAATTTCAACAGAAATATTTATAATCAACTTCTCTTCTTTACACATGCTGCCCTAGTTACAACAAATTTGAAAAATATAGTCGTCAAGACCTACTAATGATACCCTACACTATTCTATATATATCTAAATTCGGGAAAGGTTCTTATATGAGACCTGAAGTCAATTGTTGACCGATATTTGTATTAAGAGTTTTGCATAATTCTATGAAACATAGGTATGCATTATATCGTGCTATTTATGCCTTTTAGAGAGATTCCCAGAAGTGGACCTTATACGCGACCTATGGTTAATTATGGACCGACTGTAATGAAATTTTACGCTGTGGTTTCTACACATCTAAAATTTATTTGTGTCAAATACTAACATTTGTATGGAATCTATACACTTTAAGGTAATTTTCCTACATGCACGCAGAGAAAAAACATGGTTACATCATTTCACTACAACAATAATATGTTACATTGTTAATTTTCTTGAATTTTAATAATTTTGTGTTCATGATAACAATGTTATGTTTACAGTCAGTAGAAATTTTAATATGGTTGTCTGCAAAAATTATTTTGTTTTTAAGTATTTTTTAACAGAAACAAAATTAATAATGAAAAATATCATTACTTCTACAACTATTAAATATTTGCAGTATTTTTCCCTGTTCTTAAACCACATTAAAACTTAGTTTAAAAATACATAACTTGTTTGTTTTTAAATATATTTTGTTTTTAATTTTTATTTTTTAACTTCGTTGTAATTCTCATTTATTTTTTATATGAATAAATATAAATAGATAAGATTTGGTTATACTTGGTGTGATTTAAGCAATACAAGATATTGATTAACTAACATAAAAGGGTTGCTATGCAAATATTTTTTTTTTTTTTTGCCTAATGAACACTTCTCTATTATTTTCAATAAAATTTTATTAAAATAATATTTTTTTAATATAATATAAGATGAAATAATAATATTACAAAATGAAATAATGATATGATAAGATTGGATACTATATGATAACATAGGGTGGTAATATATATGATAAAAGGTAATAATAACATGAAGAGTGGCATAATAATATTACAAAATTAAATCATAATATGACAATGTAGTATAATAATATAATAAGATAGAATAATAGTAGAATAACATCAAATCATGATCTGATAGAATGGAATAATGATATGACAAGATTGTTCAATTATATGTAAAACTAGAATCATTAAATCATAAATCATAAAATCGGACTCATTATGACAAAATGGAATCATAATAATTATTTATAAACATTTCTATTTTTCGCTGTCATCATATGTTCCTATCATAATATGTTGTTCTTAGATTATGGTCACTACAACTATACTTTTTCTCTACGCGAGGGAGCTATGGTCAATTATAGACCGATTTTTATAAAATTTGACACATTGATTACTACTTATATAAAACAAACTAAATATATCTAAATTTAAGGCGTTTATGAACTTTAAACCCATATTTTGGGGGGATATTTGTATGGGGGCTAGGTGAAATAATAGACCGATCATAACCAATTTCAATAGGATTTGTCCTTGGACCATAGAAGATATGTGTACAGAATTAATTATTATTAAATTTTAAAATTTTAAATATAATTAAATTAAATTATTTTTAAAATTGCGACCAGTAGTTTGATTACAAGGTTTACATGGACAGAAGGACGGACATCGTTAAATCGATTTCGAAAGTGATTCTAAGACGATTGGTATGTCAACACAAACACACAATACCCTCCCCACCTATAGTGGTGTAGCGTATAAAAATATGATCCTAGCTATTTTCAAAAAGTACCATACTTTCGCTATCAAAACATACTGCTTGCCTAGAAGGAGATTTTATTACGGAAACACTAACTGGTAGTCATTGATAGTGAGAAAAAAGCTTTCCTAATTAATTTAGCATTGTATTAATTGCAACAAATATTGAAAATTTTCAGCTGGGTTCGCCTGAAGATCTTTTTGCAAAGTTTTTGTAAATTGGAGATATTCTTCAAGTCATTGTTAAGATGCTGTTACATCCAGAAATTGTGATTTTATATATATATATATATATATATATATATATATATATGCATATATATGCATTATGATCTGACGAAATCATTAGGAACTTCTTCAAAAACAATATTTATTAACTTTTTTGCTAGTACATCGAAATCTCTTAATGTACTGCTTATGTTACCTGTGTATCATGTATAAATTCGTGCACATTAACCCTTCAGTGAGCAGTGATGAATATAAGAATTAACCATTTTTTCTCTTGTACTATTTTAATAGAATAATACTGGCATAAGATATTAACAATTCCTAAAATGTTGAAGTCAGTATTTTTATGACAGGTTATTGTTTATGAATCATTAAATTTATTTAAAAAGAAAAAAAATAAAAAAAATTATTTTTGTCTCTTAATTCTTATATAAATTTTGCATCGAAAAAAATTGGGAATGTTTTCTGTAGGGGTATGTTAAATTCCTATTCTAAGTCTGTAAGCTAGAAACAAGATATGCCGCATTTTAAACGTATTTAGAACGTAAAACGCTTTCCCTTCTCCGTTTTTAAACATGAAAAAAAAAACAACAAAAATAACATTGTTTAAATTTAAATTTATTTATAAAATGTTAGGTATTAATATTATGCGAGTGTTTGAAAATGATTAATGGGTTTACCAACCAAGTGTTTTCAGTCTTCTTGCTGCTTCTTATTTCTTCAATTATATAAAAATTGAACAAAATATTTAAATATATTAAGCAAACATTTGTTAAAATTATTAAAAGAAAACATTTGCAACAGGCGTATTCAAGTTATCCCAAAAATACCCTTTACGCAAATTTGTTGATTGCTTTATTGTACTTGTAATTTAGTTTTCTTCTAAATTTCAACAAATGCATGATTTAAATACTACTGGTCGGTGAATAGTAGGACTATATGGATTTTTTGTGCTAAACACGAATCTGCTTTCAGCGTCTTAATATTTCGCCCATAATAAGATCATTACACAAGTAGATTTCACTATAACTCAAGAACGGTGTATAAGAATATATTCAAGCCATCTCAACATAATTTTTTATATGCATAATATTTTCGGTGTTATTTAGAAATTAGTGTCCAATTTTTTTTTTGCAGAATTGAAGATTTTTTTCTTGAAAGTTCTTTTAAAAAGTGAAAACGCCAAAAATGTTTTTGTTTTTTATCTTTAGCATAAAAATGTTAGTGCTAAGAATAAAATAAGCCATGTATCATCAAAATTGATGGACAAATCTTGATTTTATTCACAGTTAAGTGAAAATATCCATGTATACCTACAATCAAGTGGAGATAGATTGATGCGCAAAAAAATGTTTTTCTTCGTTAAACAAAATAGGTAGACTAAATGAAATTTGACGAGTAAACAAGAATTTTCTTTTAGGTTTTTTTCTATCACATACTGATTCTTTTTTAATGGCACGACTAATATGACCCCCTTATTCAGCAGCCACACTTGTATAACTCGAGAAAGGTTTTTCAAATTTAGATAGATAAAACTTCAATAGATGCTGATTAAATTGTCTTCAAATTATATTAATATTATTTTTTTATCCGGTTAATATTTTCGGAGCTAAGGAGCAAAATCCCACCAATTTTCCATGAAAAGTTAATATTTTTTTTTCGCCATTAATTTTCAAATAGCTTGGAAAGTATTGAGCGGACAAAATTAAAATAATGTTAAAATGACTTGAATACAATTTTTTTCTGAATCTTTTGGTGTTTGAGTTGTCTAAATCGGACAACCCGTTCTCTAGTTAATAAGGCGTGTATTCGCCTTATTATGGGGGAGATATTAGACATGCCCATAAAAAATAAAAAAACTGAAAGCAGATTCGTATTTAGCAGTTCAAATTCCATCTTTTCCAGATATTTTTTATTTTTTTGAAGTAAAAGGAAAAATTTTTTTTGCCGACCATTGTATTTACATACATAAATTTCAAAAGACGTATTTTTTATAAATTAACATTTCATAAAATTTATTAAAACTATTACAAATTCAATTTTAATTAAAATTTGTTTCATAAATTAATAAAATCTATTTGGCAACTTTTTCATAAAAATATCCAACACTTTTCCTGTATAAACATACATAATATGTATGTATGTATGTGTACGTGTGTAATTAGAGTATCCAAAAAATACGACTTTTTTAGGAAACTAGTTTTCGGTTTAACCGAAAAATCTCATTTTAGAAAAAAACCGGTTTAGTATTCTTGAAAACCCCGGTTAACAGGGTTTCAGTCATTTATTTATTTTTTTTTTTTTAACATGAAAATGTTATTTGTTTTTGTAATTTTTTTAAAACAAAAACCTAAATTAGCACGTGCATATAAGTTTTATTCTGAAAAAGGAATAAAATTTGGTATACATAATTTCAAAATTAAAGTTCCCGTTATAACTTCTGAGAAATTATTATTATTATTTTTTTAATTTAAATGGACATTGTTTTTATTTAATTATTTTTCTCTAATATTTTACTCTTAATCCTGGTATTTGAAAATATGTCTTTCCAAAATAAAATAAAATTTATTTTATGGTTGAAATACTACGAAGTAACACGCATCGTTTGAGGGATCTATCTACAAATTTTTTTTCAACGGGACACTAATATGCAACATAATTTCTAATAATAAAAATGTATTTCATTTTTAATGTATATCAAACGTTATAAGGCAAAAATTTTAAGTCACTAATTTTTTCGTGTGCACTCAATAGCTCCACGTTAAATATGTTATCTGTCATTTTAATTGTATTTAGCAAGTTACTTGAAACTGCTATTTTTAGTTATGTAATTTTTATTTTTTTCTTTTTCTGGACTCTTCTTCTAGGTGTAATTACATAAAAGTTAAAATAAAATTCAGTTTAAAAAAAGCGGTTAAAAACCGGTTTCGAATAAAACGGAAAATAGAAAAATCGAAAATTGGAAAAACCGAAACCGATAACGTTTGAAAAAACCGGAAACCGGTTAACGGGTTTCGATTTTGGATTCTCTACATGTAATGCTTATATATCGTTATATATATTATTATAAAAATGAGGTGTAAGTTGGTTTGTTTGTTTATCAATCACGTCTAAACGGCTGGAGCGATTTTCATATAATTTGACATCAAGATTACAGTGCCAGCAACATGTTGAACAAGTTGAAGGAGGAAAAAAATTCTTTTGTCGACCAGAGTATTTAGATGGCATAAGCAATTGGCTATGTTAAATCTTGATTAGATGTCTTGCCCACACTTTTAGCACTTTATTAATGAAAATTTGATTTTTATTTTCTTAATTTACTTTTCCCAATTATGCTGTGTGTCCCTAAATACAGATTTGATATTATATTTTTCAAACGGATTAGGGGAGCAGTACCCCCCATATGAAGCAAATATTAATCATGGAATATTTAAGGAAATATTACAGTGAGAGTCATCAAACTTCATGTGAAATACTAGTGGAAGTAGTAGCCCCCATATAAAGTAAATGTTAGTCACCGCCTCAAATGAGATTACGAAGCGCACCGGGAAAAGCTAGTTGTAAATATAAAAAATGTCCTTGCAATATTGTGAAATAATTTAGATATTTTCTTTTGTTATTGTTTTCATTGTTATGTTTAATTTACAATTTTCTTACATTTTGACCTAATTGAAAAGAAAAGTCCTTATGCAAATATTTTCACTCAATTTCTGATAAGTGTTGTTGGTTTCATTTCAGTTTTATTTTTTTCTTCATTTAGAAATTTTCTATATTTTTGTTTGTTTCATCTTCTTACATTTAACTGAAATCCCCTAACAACACGAAAACACTTGCAGATGAGACACCTACATACAAAGAAGCATTAACAACCAAACCATCTAACTGTTTTCCATTAAATTCAATGATGACCAAGTTGGCAAGAAGCCAACAAGTAAATGACTTTCTTTCTCATCAAATAATTTCAATGTCTATCTGTGTTTCTATCAGCAAACGTATTACAATGGCGATGACTACTAGTATTGCTACTCATACGAGGTCTGACCATAAAATTATCTAAAGAAATCATGTTTTAATTTTTTTTTTTTTGAGATGTGCAAGTTGACTTCCATTTTGTGTTTAGACATTAAAACACATTGATTAGTTATTAAAATTAAATAATTCCACAAGATTTTTGGCATAATCTGACAATAAAATCTTTGTTCGGTTTCAGATTTTTAGCGTAGCGAGCTACCACAAGCACAGAAAAAATATGGTTCTGTTGATCATAATCGAAGAGCAACATATTATGATTGAAATATATGATTACAGTTAAAAATTATTACGCTTGTAAATAATTATAATTATGATTTCATTTTATCATACCATGGTACAGTTTCATCATGTAATGATTCGATTTAATATTATTATAAACTTCTTTTATAATATTGCCCTTGATTTTATTATGTTTTTATTATATAATGATTAGAATTTATCATATTACAAACTCTTTATCATAACATTGTCGCTTTTATCATATCATAATTCAATTATATCAGATTATGATTCCATTCTAATATATTTTGATTCAATTGTATCACATCATGTTTCCATTTTATCGCAATATATGATAAAA
Source organism: Protocalliphora azurea (assembly GCA_932274085.1). Taxonomy (NCBI): domain Eukaryota; kingdom Metazoa; phylum Arthropoda; class Insecta; order Diptera; family Calliphoridae; genus Protocalliphora; species Protocalliphora azurea. The sequence goes on along the minus strand of OW026521.1, from coordinate 48,023,627 downwards.
TTTATAATATTATTATTCTATTCTATCATATAATATGGAAAACTTTTTTCCTACGATTTCATTTTATCATATTACGATTCTAACCTATCATATTATAATCCCATTTTACCATATTACGCTTTTGTTGCATCATATTGTGATATAAAAAATTTAAAGTTTCCTGTACTGAATATAATATTAAAATAAAGCACATTAATTGCGTATATTGCATGTCTTCCAAAATAAGCGGGAAAACTTTTTATTAGCTATAAAAATTAATTTTCATATTAATTATTAACATATTTGTTATTCATCATTTAATTATTTACATTTTAATTATTTACATATTAATTTTTTACAAGTTCGTTATTTTTACATATTAATTATTTTCATATTAGTTAGTTCAGTAGTTTTATGTTTTCTTTGGAAATACAAATGCTGTCAATCAAATTTGATTCTAACGATTTAGTAGGAACCAAAAAATAGAAATCTACTTCAAAAGCTTGAAAATGTAGTTGGACCCATGATTTAAAAGCCTTTGACCGCAAAGATAGTAGAATTCATTAGCAAAATATATATGGTTTATAAGACCAAATAATGCAATATCGCTTTGGTGGGTAAATGTATACTAACAACGCTACGAGATAATAACAAAAAAAAAAAAAAAAAAGAAAATTCGTCAGCACACCGACAATGTGGTATATAATGCCACTTAAAAGTTCAAATTTTTTACCTTTCTTATTTGCCTTTAATTTACTTTTATTTATTTTTCACAACTTCACAATTCTCTATTTCATCACGAATTTTGAGTAAATATATAAAAACTTATTGTTCACAGCTGAAGTGGTTGCTTACTGACAAAATACTGAACTGATATACAAAAATATGTATTCAGTAGTTGTACAGAAAAAATATGGTTAAAAGCAATCATTCAATACTTGTGCAAAAATCAAAACAGAGTCCAAAAACATATACTCTATATTTGAGAAAATCATGTTCCAAAAACAAACATTCAACAGTTGTACAAAATAAAATATGGTTTAAAACCAAATATAAATATTGGTGAAATTTAATGATTGTAGAAATAATGCCACTTCTGCATTTTGATAAAATTTGGTTCCTGATAAAATATTTAAAAACACATTATTATTGTAGTCAAGCATATTTAAGTTTTGATTGAGTGTAACCATCAATTTTTAGAACTGAAGTAAAAACGTTGTTATCACGAACACAGTATTATTTAAATTTATGAAAAATAAATATAAAAGCATAATATTGTTGACAAAACAATGTCGCAAACATGTTTTTTTCCTGCGTGCATGAAGCTCGCTACGCGCAACTGTCAAGTTGGGTTTAAATGACACAGTTTTGTTTTTATTGTTCTTTTACTCTTTTGGAAGATTATATAAAAGACCTAAAACCGTTAGACAATTATTCATGCTTTAGAGCAGTCCCTAAAGCGGTTACATATTTTAAGTAAAATGGACTGCTAGTATAACTTTTTAAGTTACCCCCGTAGATATTTTCTATTATAATGTACATCAAATATGTAGATGAAAAATCTTAACTCATACGCATAAACATATTTATAGATATATACATACATTCGTAAAAAAAATTGCTAAGACAACAAAAACATTTATACTGAAACTAAAAGAACGAATGGCCTACGGGAAATAAAAATAGAAAATTGAAATTCATGTTAGATCGTGTTTTAGACAAACATAGATGTTAATAATTTCTAAAAAACAAAAATAAAACCATAATGGCGATAATGAGATGGTCAGCAGAAAGGAGCTGTACAAAGAACCCAAAAAATTATAGATAAATTACGAAGGGGAGAATGAATATTATTTATGATTATTTCTATCAGAACTTTCAAAAATAGTTTTATTCGTATTTAATCTATGTAGTTTCTGTATGTGTTAAAATGTTGTTATAATTGAAATTAAAGAAATATCAATTTATTACCAAATTTAAATTTCGTTCTTAATTTTGTTGTTTGATAGAGCACAATATTTTTTTATGAAAAATATTTAATTGCTAAGTTTTGGTTTTTTAACTATTTAGCCCCAGGAAAATAAATGTTCCAGCTTATAATTCCTTACAATTTGGCTATATCGTTCTGAAATATAGAAAGAATAAAAAGCACTAAATTGAAAATATTATGCGCTATATCTATGAATCAAAACAATCTCTTCCGCCATAGGTTTCATATACAAATATGAAACCTATATGGGGGTACAATATTTTTGCATATTTTTTGAGGCCATAAAAAAGTATTTAAAATGCGGTATCAGATTTTTGCAATTGTTATTTGAAGAAATTAATAAATATATGGCACAGCTTCTTTAAATTGACTCAATACAAATATTTCAATATCCATTAATAAGGCTTCTGAACATTTATTCACAGCATTAAAAAAATTACTACATCATATGAACGAATTCGTTTTAGAAGTTTTCAAATAAATCTCATGGGAACAGTGGTCGATGTATAACATATCGTAATCAGTTTAATCTGAAAAATTTAAATTTAAAAGTTTTTTTTATATAAAACGATTGGTACATTTCATATATCTTATATATTATACATTATTTTAAGATTATTTAAATTTAGTCATTATGCTATGTAGTTCTGCACAAGTTTCATTTTCAGGATTTAGGCATTGTATTTTAAAAAAATTACTATCAAAAAATAATATTTTTCATCAACGCTTTAGATTTTACTAAACTTTTTATATAAATACAAATTATTTTTAGCTTGATAAATTACACTTGAACTTATAACTTGAAAACTTCTAACATATCTTGACAATCAAGTTAATTTAAGGTCGTCTGACAACCCTAATTACAACAGTGTTGCCAAAATCTTAATGCGAAAAAGTGCTAGAATTTTCAAAGAAAAATGTTAGAAAAAGCTTAAAAAAAAGTGCTAGAAAAAATGCTACGATAAAAATATTGTTTATATTTGTAAAAAAGAGATATATTGTTTATTTTCAGGTTTAAAGCTAAAGGAAAATTAACGAAAATAATAAAAGTCTTTTAGAATTTAAAAAGTAATTAAAGAAATTTATCGGCGGATTTTTTTAAATTCGAATTTTATCTTAAATTATCCAATGCATGTATTATCTGAATTCTAGTGTTTTATGTTATTCCAAATAGCACATAGTTTAACACTTTGACGAACTAAAATCCTATTCTTTTACTGGTAATTTTATTTTTAGAATCTCATTTATCATTAAAAACCAAGTACAGTATATGCTAGACAATTTGGATTGCCTATCATAGACAATTTGGATTGCCTACCATATATCTCGATTGAAAAAAGTTTGCCTCTAATAAATATTCTGATTTTTAGTCTTCAAAAAAAAAAAAAATAATAATAATAATAATAATAATAATAATAGTAATAATAAAAATAAAAATATTTAATAATATTACAAAATATGTAATTACAAGACTTATTCCTTTTTTAAGTTTTTGTTTTTCATATAATATTAAAAAAAATTAAATAATAACAATGTTTTAAATTGGGAAATAAGTTGTTTCGTTTTATTTTAATTTACGGCATCAATTCAAAATGAATAAGTTATTTTTTCGTACTTATTTCTTATAACAAGAGAATTATAATTTATTTAACTTCCAAAATTTTATTTGGCAGTTTGGTTAACTGTTTGTAATTGTAATGATCGCATTAGTTACCATATTTTAGCTGCAGTTTTAATTAAAAAAAAAGACATGACTGATTATGTTTTTGCAGTACAAAGCTAAAAATTAATAAAAACATGTGCTAAATAAATGACAAAAATAATTCAAAAAATGCTAGAAAAAGCGCCAGGTGCTAGATTAATTTTTTTTTTTTCGTGCGGAATGAGTCTAAAAAGATCTAGCACTAAAAGTGCTAAATGCAACACTAACTTACAATTCAAAATAAGCGAGATACAGTGTTCCACTAAAATATTTATTATATAATTTAAAAACATAATTCGTGTTTATATAGTGCAAAAACTGAAATCAAAAATATTGCCTTGTTTCCAAAAATAGTACGAAAAGTAACCGAATTTACCTCACAAAAGTATTTGAATTCTTACCACCTTTATATTTAAAAATGTCAAACAAAATAAAAAAATTACATTATTGTAATTTTTGTTAATAATAGGTCATAAGTGTTTAACATTGTCGAATGTTTACTGATTTATTTTTCTGATTTGGAGTTTAGTCCAATTGTTTAATTTAATGAACATAGAAGGTTGATGTTGGAAGAACATGTCTATTTTACTCCTTTAAATGACAAATATGATAATTATCTTGTCCTTATAGTAAAAAAAAAAAAATAAATAAATAAGTACTTAGTTGCTTACAATTTTTTTTTTTTTATAAAATCCCATATTTGAAGCATTCTAGTAGTTTATTTTGGGGCATTGCACCATTAAAAACGAATTGTCTTAAATATCAAGTCCATTTTAGTAATGTTGGTATCAAAAAATTATTTCAAAATGTTGAGAAATATCTTTCGATATATAGCCATTGCTAAATTTAGAGACTATAACGCTACAGCTCCAAAATATACCACGACATAATTGTGCTTGGTTTTATTTATCTAGTTACATAGCCATATTATTTTTGGATTAATAATTAGCACTCGATAAATGCTGGATTGGAAAATTTGTAATTTTATTGCGATCAAAAAAAGAAGAAAATTAATTTCTTCGGGTATTTATACCTTTTCATAGTGCTCCGCAAGCTTGAAAGGCTTATAGTTATGTAACTCAAAAAATACTTCATGTCATGTTTTATACTATGGCACCAATTGGACTTATATTTTTGTAGCCAGCATCTAAGTCTTCAATTTTATAATAGCTAATACCCACAGAAACACAATATAAAAATTTTAATAGAATATGTGGGCCAATGCTTTGGTAAAACGGGTGTAATGTTGAAGATTTTTCATTTTTAACAAGATAATGAACAAACGTACATTTACAGAAAAATTATTTTTCGAAGACATGAAAAAGTCCAATTATATTTTCAATTAAAAAATTTTTATTTGTAGGAAATCATATAGCAAAAATGTCCCGATTATTGTATTGTTACGTACAATTTTATAGAAAAAAATATAATAAATCGCAGTTAAACTCGAAATATTGTGGAAATAATTTTTCTAGATGTTTATAAATGTTCTTTTAATATTTGACCAAAATATAAAAAATATATACATACGGTTTAAAAGCCAGATCTTTTTACTATCCAAAAAAGTTTAAAAGGAGAAAATTAATAAAAGAAAAACAATATTATGGATGCATTTATACGGCAATTTTTTTGGGCAATTTTTCACTAGATCATTTTGCTGGAAGTCGTTTAATGTTTTCTTTATTTATAGCAATATACATCAAAATATCAAAAATAAATGAGGATGAACAAAAATAAATTCTAAATTAAAAAAAAAACATATGCTAACTTGTTTCTGATCTCATTTAGCATTTTTTTTGGCCATTTTTAAAGTTCAATTTAACCTCTTTTTTTCATCTTCTGGCAACTTTGACAGTTATGCTTGAAACCAATTAATGTAAGAAAAAATATCCTTTTCTGCCTTTTTTTTTTTTTTAGTGTCTCCAAATACAAAAAATTAAAAAGTTCAAATACCTTTGTGAGATACATGAAATCACTGCTCGTGTTATTTTTCTCAATTTCTCGGAAACTATTCTACAGGAAAAAATCCTATTCATAAACAATAATTTTTTTTTTTTTATTTATGTTATAACTTAAAATATCTCACTTTCTTATTTAAAAATAAAAATTCACTAATTTATGTGAAACACTGTACATGCAACAAAAAAAACTCATTTTTGTAACCTTTGACGGCGAATAACTTGCGTAACGTATACATGGCTATCGGTGAAGCAAAATGCCAAAAATTAGCTTGTCTCCATCAAATTCCGAGCTCAACCCCTTATGTTCCTGGACTAAATAGATGAAGATTCAATATTTGGCAATTAAATATATTTTATAAAAAGAGGTAGATGTGTCTTAGAGCGCGATCTGACTGAACTCTGTCAAATAACCAAATTTAGGAATAAAATTTATTTATATAAATTGATTTTTTTAACTTCAATTATAACAGTATATTAATACATTTCAAAGCAATGTAAATGCCATTTTTTTTTAATTTAAAAGTTTTTTAAGCAAAAATATTAATTTCCAAACACTAATTTATTTTTTATTTCAGATCAACTGAAAATCAATACCATATGTTGGTTATAAGGTAAGACATATACTGCCTGCCAGATCTGTGTAGGAACGAAGACCATAGCTTATATAGGGCGATCAAAAAGTCCAAAAACTCGTTCACAAAAATGTTTACAAATTTTCTGTGAAGGGGCTTCAAAAAGTTGAAAACCATTTTTTGCAGATATGCCTTCATAAACGCAATTTCAAATGACAAATGGACATCGTTATTTCAACTTCTTTTCTTGTAACGATACAGCAAATACAAATATTTTTGGTCTCAGAGGAAAACTTTGGAAATTAAAAACGGAATGACAAACTTAAATAAATATCTATGTAAAAAAAAAAAAAATATTTATAGATGGAGGTATTTGCACAATTTGCAAAAATTTATTTTAATTTTGTTATATAGAGGAGTTACAAAAACGTAAGTAAAATTGGAAAAATTTGGAATTTTAGTTTGTAATGTATACCACAGATGAGGGTTACTTTGGTCAATGTAATGGCAAAAAAAAAACGTAATAACACGAAAAGGTTATTCATAACGGTTTTGAATACAGTCCCATCATATATTAAATTCGTTAAATATAATCTAATTAAAAACTATTAAGCTAAAATACCCAGAAAATTTTTAATATGTTAAAGTTATACTTTGTTTACATAGTAGTCCAATGAAGTAAAGTATTTAGTGTGAACATTGCTAATAGATTTGACGATATTGGTTCCTAAAAATGGCCTGTCGACGATTCGATGAGTTTTGCCTTAAATTTGACGACTCAATAAAAAGGATTTCGCAACTATTTTCCATATTATTTTTGCCTTCCTCTGCAATGTAAGTAAATACATATAGCTTTTTTTATTTTTTTTATTAATAATTGCCTTTGCTACTTAGGCATAACATTAAGTGTTAAAATCTTATAACTAAGACTATTAACTAAAAAAAATGTTATTCAGCAAGGTGGTAATCGCTCTTGGAAGCCTTTATAGAGATTGCATTATTGTTAACAATGTTGCAAACGAGTTAGTAAATTATTGTAATTTCGAAGCATATCACTCACGAGTTTTTTTTTTTTAATTTTTCATTTAAACATTGGTATATCTAAATCTCTGTGGATATATTTATTTTTTATATACCATGAGTCTAACAATAAGTATTAAAATACCTTAAAATAAAAACAAAAACGCTATAATAAAAACGTCACATAAAGAAGTACTTCAGCAAAATTGTATACAGAAAAAGCTAAAAAATTAATCAAAGTGATTCATTCAATTTAAAAAATGTTTAAATTTGCACTTTTCACAAAAATGATTATATCAATTATTAATAATTGCAAAAAATTTAAGTTAATGTTTTTCTTTTTTTTTTCAATTAAATTGTTTTTGAATTTTAATTAGAAAGATAATTTAAAAAAATACAAATAATGTGTTAATTGAATAAATAATTATATATATATATCTATATCTATATGGATACAATATAGCGATAGGGTTAATTTATATATCTGTGTTACCTGCTGCGTACATTATATTGGTGGCAGCGGAAGCATGTCATGAACACAATGATACTTTGGAAAATGTCAGAATATGGAAGAGAAAAATTACATAAAGATCATTGAATGCAATTAGTCATCCTATTCAAAGAAACTTTAATTTAATTAATATAACAGAAAAAAAAGATGATTAATGAGGTTTCAAAAGATGCAAAAACTATTTTTTTTTTTGACACGCACAAAAAACACCGTTTGAATCCAACATCAAATACAAGATGTCACTTCTGGAATCTCGAATCCATGCCCCCTAATATCCAATTTTTTTCATATGTAATGAAAGCCCTTTCTAATCATATTTAGTTTTTAGAGTATTTAATTTTATGCATAAATAAAATTGCAATGATTCAAAAAACTGTTTATTCACATATTAATCAGTTTCTTTGCACTATCTGCATTGCGAAATGACATTTTCGGGGAAATCTGTTATACAAAATCTACAATTACTAAATCTCTTAAATTACTTGGAGGCAGGGATGGAAAATAAAAATATTTTGCAGTATCAAAAATATATTAAATAGTACTTTTTTCACTCTCGGAGTACTAAAATTCTAAAATATAAAATTAAAAAAAAAATAAATAAATAAATAAAATAAAGTAAAATAAAATAAAGTAGTTATTTTTTTATTTATTACAAAATCCAATTAACATTGTTTTTAAATATAATGAATTGAAATAAGAAAGTATAATACAATATGAAAGCTTTCAATCTATATTCAATACCAAGTTGAAATGAAAGGAAATTTTATAAAAACAATTCCATAAGAGCAGCAATTTATTAAAAATTTAATTCTTAAATAAGTTTGAAACTTGTGGAGAAAATGTATGGTACAGATTTTTCTAAAAAAAAGCTTCAATAGATTAGAATACATATCAAGTATTTATTATTGCTGCTTGAAGATCAAGACTAAGAAATTGAGTTAATATTACAGGATAAGTTTGCCGGGCAGCAAAGTTTGCGGTGGGTATTATGGGGACCCTTACTAAACACTGGGCATAAAATGGAAATCACACGATGTATGCAAAACCTGTACGCATTAACCCCACTGCTGCATCACGACTTTAGTTTTGCCACAACTAATCTTGTTTTACGTGGCAGATTTTTCTCATTGTCTGTATATTTATTCAATGAAGATTGTTCATAGAATGTTCTTAATGACTTGAAAATTGTTTAATTTCGGGAGTAGTACCGTACTTTTAAATATCAAATAATATAGAAAAAGTACAATCATATCAATTTTTCCATCCCTGCTTAGATGGTTGTTAAAAATACTTAATAACCTCAAACTATGTACAAAAATATATACGAAAAATGGAAAGAAAAAAGCATAAAAAATAAATAAATAAAACAAGAAAGTAATAAAATTAAATTACAACAATAACAAATCGAGTCAAGTGAAGCACTTGTATTTTGGTGGCACCATTAAAAAAATCCATCAACAAAAAATTATTTTTAATTTTATTTGTTTGTATGTATTTAACAAGAAGGCCTTTTAATAAATTTGAGACACAAACTCGTAAAAAGAAATCTAAGTACTTTTTGTTCGACTGGCCATCACCAAACCAAAACAGATACTTGAGAAAATCTTCTACAATTTATTCGCTTCTTCTTTTGATTTTCGCTTTAAATAATTTTCATCTATTTATTTTCTTTGCTGGGAATCCACTGGGAACATTCGAGTTTTTGTTGCAGTGGCAAGGTGTGACGTTGGTAGGATGATGACAACACAAAATATTGTCAGCCATCTTCATATGTTTCTTCATCGTCATCAGAGGACAACATTATAGTTATAGCCTTTGGGGCATATGATACTTTTGCTCTAATGCTGGTTGTCATATTTTTTCTTAATATTTTTGTTGGTTTTAGTTTGTATACAGTATGCTGTACAAGCAGGAAGTAGCAGTCAGTTGTAGCAGTTCATCAAACATTGGTGCGTTTCTTCTTTTCTTTTAACGGCATCTTTTACGGTTTTTTTAAATGGCTCTAATAAAGGATGCTTCTACTGCCACAGATGCTGGGTGTTGTATTGAATAAACGCAAAATAATTGCTTTTTAAATGGAATTTTATGGCACAATCCACACTGTGACCCAACATTATGTCCGCCAGGTCTGTACGAAACATTTTTTTGCTTTTCTTTTCCGCGTTCTTTATTTTTTCACTGGATAAATATAGCAGTAAAATGAATAACTGGATGGATAGATGAATGAAATTATGTACGCATACAGACATATATATACACAGTATATATATGTATGTGTGTAAACTACAGAAGACACATTTAAAGAAAAATTGTGGAATTGGTAAAAAAAGTGTTTTATTTCTGTGAGTGATTATGTCTGTTTTTTTATTAATTCTTTCTACCACTGCTTATGACCATGACTAAACTACACACATATATACATAAACTTAGTTGATTTTTTTTCAAGTTTTCTTCAAATCGAATAACCTAGATGACTTTTTGCAGATTTATGGTGTTTGCTGCCGGAAGGATATTTTTAATGAGATGAAAATCTTGTGATAGAAGTTTGTATATAGTTGATTTCATTTTCCTTTTTATTTTATAGTATCTGAGTTATATAAATTATTTAATGCTACTATATAAAATAATATTATGGTTTTTGTTCTTTTATGACTTTCGCTTTACAAAATAATCAAAACAAAAGACAATAATCGATACTAGAATTTAAATTATTTATTATTCATGCTGTCATTAATATATTCTCATATTTAAAATTCATAGTCCGAGTATTAGAAACGTAGAAGTTTATTTACTTTTAGAAAGATTTACTGCAATAATCAAAGTGAATTGTATTTTTGAAGTACTACTATCTAGAAAGGTGACCGGTTATCCAACCGACTTTAAAACTGTTTGGGTTTATTTTTTTCGTTTTTTTTTTCAAATCGATTGTCGGTTTTTTCGACATTCTGGTTTTAATAATAACATTTTATATTAAGAAAAATCCATGTACTAAATACTAATATTTCAATGGAAATTTAAGAAAAATATATTAATTGTTTAATATTCATAAAATTAATTATACCCTATCCTATTATGCGTTTGTGCTTTACCAATCAACTCAAAATCCCTTTTTAAATCAATGTAACAATGTCTGTCCGTCAGTCTGGCTGGATATCCATGTAAACTTTTTGCACAAAGTACGGGTCGCAATTTTAAAGATAATTCAATAAAATTTGGCACGTAGGACTTTTATGATACAAGGACAAAGTTTATTGAAATTGGTTGTGATCGGTATATTATTTCAGCTAGCCCCCATAGAAATATCCCCCCGAAATAGAGTTTATACATTCAAAAATGCCTTAAAAATAACAACATTTTAATAAAATTCGGTGCAAAGAAGTTTTTGTAAGTGTCAATCTTTGTACCAAATTTTATGAAGATCGGTCTGCAATAGACCATAGCTCCCATATAAACTCTTCTTCCAAAAATCATTTAAACGTGCATAAATCCCATACGAATGTTAGTATCAAGTTAATATTCGATACAAAAAAGTTTTATGTAAGTAGAAACAACATTGCAAATTTTATGAGAATTGGTCCATAATTTACCACAGCTCCTATATAAACCCACTCCCAAGAATCGCCTTAAAGTGCATAAACTCATCTGGATGTTAATATCAACGCATTTTTCTGTATCTTTATATTTTAATTTGCATTTAGTAAAATTGTCCACAGGTGTAATAAAAGTGCATTTCCCGAATTTGTACGCTCGTACGCAATGGTGTAGGGTATCATATAAACGGCCTTGATCGACTATATCTCTCTTTCTGTCTTTTTTTTATTAATTTAGTTTAAGTTTTTTAACATAATTTAAGATTAAATTGAAATTAATTCCTGTTGTGAAAAAGAACTTGCTCTAAAAGATATAGTAATCAATGTACTGAATAGAAATAAGATCGGGTCACATTTCAGTCCTTATAAATCATTCTTTTCAGAATCATTTCACAGCTTTAATTTTTTGGTATGGAAATGAATACCAAGAAATTCAAGAATTTAGGAGCTATCAGAAAACTATTTTAAAAACTTTTTGTCACGTCACAGAAAAAATTATTGAAAAATTCGATTCCTACAACAAATATAATCATCAAAAAAGTTACTTTTGGCCATATAAATCATTAAAATCTCACACTGCGCATAGTTTCTATACATATTATATGAAACCTAATCTCATTTTTGATGATTATTTTATCACCTTAATTGCATTCAATAGCTAACAATATGCTGACCTTTGGCCCAAACTTATTTTTTTAGTATACCATTTATTGAACTACGTGAACTCCTCCAAAGTCAAAGTTTGTTCAAACATTATTTTGTTATTAAAAATTACTGTAAATAATAAAGCATCAACTTTAAGTACAAAAAATTATAATTTTTTTTAGTTCCTTATTATTTTTTTCCAATTGTAAAAAATGGAGAATTTGTTAACGGTTTTAATTTTTATAAAGGTTAAAAAATCCGACAAAGTATGTAAATTTAAATGATAATATCTCCTTACGATGTAGACGGATTTTAGTGATTCAAGGCTCTAATAGTGCCAGCTGAGACCTCCATAAAGACAATAATTCAAAGGTAAATTGATTTTTTGAAAATGCGGTTTTACAATACATTTTTGAAAAAAGTCAATATTCTATTTAATTTTTTATTTTTTAATTCTTTTGGTAATTCTCATTTAATAATATGTAACTTCAAGTATTCATAACTCTTTAATTAGATTATTGATTTAAAAACAAGTATAAAGTCTATTATAATAAATATTGAAAATGATATTGTAAAATTAAAAAAAGTATTTTGCTAAAGAAGCATTCACAACAAGAATACAATTTTCAGATGAATTTTTTCGAATTTTCTATCCCTTTAATTTTAAATATTTTTGCTTATTATTAAAGATAAATATGTTTATTACATAGTATATGGACCATCTTTTCCAAGAAAGATTTATATTAGTAAATATTATAATTTGTATAATATAAGAAGACAAAAATTGAAAGGGAGAATTTTTTAAAAAATGCATCCTAAAATTCCATCTGCATTATAAATGCATTTTTAAGTGCTCATATTATTTTTAAATTACTTTATTAAGGATGGCATATTCATCATCAATATGTAATTTAAACTAGCAAAATCCGTTTATAGCTTATAGAGATATTGGTGTTTAAAGTTATACACTTTTTCGATTATTTGGACTTTTCAAAAAATGAAAATCATGAATAAATTCGCGAATTTTTCAAATATTAACAAAATCCGAAGACCTAAGAAAAATATTTGGGCGTTCTTCTATGGAATTAATGATATGTATATATATGGTAACATTTAAATTTTATTTTCCTTTATGTCACAGATTATTCATATTTTAAAATACAGAATTATATATTTTTAATATCCGTTTATTTATGAGGCAATGACTAATGTTCATTTTAAAATTCAAAATTATGTAAATTTTAAGTTTCGAAATGTAAATATTGTATGAGGCATACAATATTTACCAATGCGGCTCCATCTGTCCATCTTTACACTGCAGGCGATTAATTATTTTTTAGAGTTATCTGAAAGAGGAATTCATATGACTTTTTCTTTTGTAGGCTTATCTAACAGTATAGTCTCAACGACAGCAAAACAAGGCTTTATTAAAGGTTCACCAATTGTATATGGTTTCTTTGTTTTCTGTTATAAGCATTGATATATTATACAGAGCTTCAATAGATTTTTCCCCATCCAAATGACAGGCACCTATAAAATAAAACTTTATATATGCCGCAAAATAAAGAAAATATATTATTTACCATAATTCTACACACATTTTCGGTTTCTCTCGCGGACTACCTAGAATGTTGTTACGGATCCATAGGGGGCCGCTTACCCTCATTTGAGAAATCTTGCTTTAGAAGTTTATGACCTTCTAACCTACCAGCGTCAAATTCGTGTGATTATTAAAAAAATAATTTTTAATTTATTATCAACAATTTTTCCAACATCTCAAAAACAAATTGAGTTATCATTACCAAAATTTTTTGAAAGACTGGATGATAAATAAAACACATCCTTTATCATAGGTTATTTTAAAACGATATAGTGACCGTCAGGTTGTCTTTCTTAGTGTTCTATTAGAATTTTCTGTTTAAAGTAATTAAATTTTTAAATACAAATATACCTGAGACTATAATATTGTGGCTCGCATCCCTCTAAATTTCATAAATTTCCAGTGAAAGAATATTAAACAATATTATTGAAAATGTTCAAGATTGTAGGTGCAAAATTGTGTTTAATGATCGGAAAATGACAAAAATTTCTCTCTATGCAGAGTCAAATAAGAATATACGCCATGGTATTAATTTTTTGGAAAGTAATTGTATTAGCATCGTGCATTTTTTAAAACTGACTAATACATATTGTGTCGATATATAAACAATTGCTTAAAGCTACTAAAGTGTCAATATTAAATATTAAAACGACGTCTCGAATTCTGAATAAATTTTCGCTAAAAGCTATATATGTGTATCAAATTTAGAAAATATTCAAAATATTTCTATAAGACTGTAAAGGTCTCAAGTAGCCAATTTAAAAAATAAATATTGTCATTTAACTAAAGAGACCTTTAATTTAAATATACTTCTAATAATTTTTCAAAAGATTTTCTATTAAATAAGCATGATATTTTATCTTATAACCAAAATGGGATTTATGGATTGAAAAATTAAATGTTTGGTCAATTGACATAAAATTAAAAGAAAACTTTACGCACAACTCATTTTGATGAAACTTTCATATATGGTTAGCATATAACTACTTTCATAATTTCTAAACCAATCACGATATGCTGAAACAGTTTGTAGGGTAGTTGTTTGATCAATTAAGATTTTGAATGGTGCAGTAATTTTTTTTTTCGATAATTGTCACATAAACGAACACCTCGGAGCAGCAACTATATGTTTCCATATAGTTTTTGTTTTCTTTTTACAAAATTAAGGCTTTCTGAACTTTAGTTGACGAAATAAATTTATGTACCAAAATTAAGGCTTCCTGAACTTTAGGTGACGATATATATTTATGTACCTATGGTTAATATGCATCACATTACATATATGTATAATTTAGTGAATACATACCTGGCCCTTTTTAATGCGCCCTCAAAGGAAATGTGAAAAAATAAAAAAAAATATAGAAAAGACCTTTAAGTATAAAAATACTTTGATTCAGTTTCATTAACGTTAGAACAAAAATTTTGAGAAATAATACTTCAAAATGAAGTAAACTTTCAACTTTTTTGGGGCACCTTAATGCATGTATATGTATATATGTATGGATATCTAAACAATTTGCCTTTTTAACATTCTGTCAACAAAATCCAAACATTTAACATATTATTACTATTAGAATGAATGTTTGAACAATACTATAAATACATCCATATATAGATTTACTTAGTCAGTCATACATACACACAAACAACACACATGACTCCAAAAAGTCGATTCATCATCCTTTAGTAGGAATTATAAAATACTTATACAATGTACATACATACGTACACGCTGAGAAAAAAATCTTGTTGGGGCGTGCTCACGTCAATAATATTATGTTCTTATAGCTTTTTTCATAGAATTTAATAATACTTTGTTCATGATAAAAACGTTTATGTTTAAATTTAATAATTTAATAGTTAACCTCAAACAAAATTTTAATATGGTAGACAAAAAGATATTATGACTGGAGAATATTTTTACCAAGTATAAAATTTTATAAACATGCAAAAATCGAATTATTTTACTTTTATAGTCATTAAATGTTGCCAATATTTTTATTTATTTTTAAGCCATATTTTGTTTTATACAACCGTTAAATGTTTGTTATTACAAATGTTATGTTTTCCTTAAAGATAGAATCTCTGTTTACATGGTCTACATGTTTTGCTTTCCACAACTATTAAGTGTTTGCTTCTAAAACATATTTTTTCTCCTCAACTATTGGATACAAATTTTTATGTAACAATTCAGACGTTTGTCAGTAAGCAATAAAATTATTTGTGAAGAATAACAGTTTATGTATTTATTAAATGTTAATGTAAATAAAAAAGGCAAAAATTTAAAACTTTCAAGTAGCATTTTATACTACATTAAAAATGCAGATAATTAATAACATAATTCTACTAACGCCATTTGCTTTCAAATCTCCTTATATTCACTTTAAGATTCTAAATACACCATCAATGAATCAGAATGTATACCAGGATGCTTATTTTTATGTTACCCTTAAATCATTAATCATCGAATTCTACATTTCCAAAGAAAAAATAAAAATACTAAGCGCAGTTCGCATATAAATATGTATATGTAAGTAATTACTATGTAACGAATTAATATGTAAATTAATATTTATATCTAATAAATAATTTTCTCTATTCTTTCTCTTTTGAAATATGTGCAATGGACTTAACGAAAAATCTGTAAAAAAAATAATTTATTTATGTGTTTTATTTTAATAAATTCAATTTACAACTCTTGGTCATAATATGATAATATGGGATTATATTATGAAACAATTAAATTATAATATGAAAAAATTATAAAATGATAAGATAAAAACACGATATGATTTGAGCGAATTACAATATGATAAAATTTATTAATAATATAAATGGAATCAAAATATAAAACAACGCACCATAGTGTGATAACATGGGATTATAATATGATAAAGTCGAATCATAATACGAAAAAATACACTGTTATATTATATATTCGGACACAATATGATAAAATATTATAAAATCGAATCATTATTATTTATAATAATCCTAATTTCTAACTGTAATCATATATTCCAATGATAATAGGTTGCTCTCAGATTATAGTCACCGCAACAATATTTGTTTCTCTGCGTGTATATAGAATGATATGAATAAAATTGTTGTGTACTGATTTTTTTTATTGTAACAATTCTTCTGAATGTAGAAAACAAACTTATTTGAACATAAATTATTGATAACGCAATATAAGTCCAAATTTACGAAATTTTGCGATAAATTTATAAGCAAAAATCATTACTATTTTATACATAAAATCAAATTTTTTTTATGTGTATACATTTATGTAATTTTTTGAAAATTTGGAAAAAAAGTCAAATATTTGTGTTGGTATAAAATATTTTGAAATATTTTTTTTTTTTTTTTTTTTTTTTTTTGTTGTAAAGCCTGAAATGTCTAGAGCAGGTTATGGTAATTTCTGAAAAAAAATTAAAAGAAAAATTTGTATGCATTTTTCATTTCAAAAGTATTTACACACATTTTTTATACATCAAAATTATTTACACAGCTTCAAAAATTAATTATTTATGCTTAGTTTTAAATGAACGCTTAAAAAAGGAAAAAGGAATGGTAATAATTAAAGGATGGTATAATCCTTAGTTATAAGATATCATTACATAAAAATAAAAACAATTTAAAGAGAAATTGGGGAAAATCTGTCAGAAAAATTTAACAATGTACACGCAGAGAAAAAATATTGTTGTAGTGACCATAACATAAGATCAACATATTATGATTGGAACATATGATCTCAGCGAAAAATAGAAATGATTATAAGTTATAATTATAATAATTTTAATTTATCATATTGTGTCCGATTTTATGCTTTGTTTTCATTGTTATGTTTTACATATAATGGAACAATCTTACTACATCATTATCACATTCTATCAGATTATGATTTGATGTTATTATATTATTATTCTTATCTTATTATATTAATATACCATTGTCATATTATGATTCCATTTTATCATATTATTATTCCACGTTATCATATAGTTATCCAATTTTATCATATTATTATTTCAGTTTGCCATATTTTTAGTTAATCTTATCGTATGTTAAAATAAAACGTATTAATAAAAAATTACTTTTATAAAAATTTTATTGAAATAAAACAATAGTAGAGAAAAAATATTTCCATATTATTTCTTCATTAATTACATTCATTTGTACCACCATATGTGGTTCAAATGCAATATATTTTTTTAACTAAATCCTTTGACGGTAGTTAATCAATATCTTATATGGCTTGAAGTATAACCAAACCTTATCTATTTATATTTATTCATATATAAACTAAACGAGAATTACAATGAAGTCAGAAAACAAACATTAAAAACAAAATATACTTAAAAATAAACAAGTTTTTAAAAATTGTCATGAGAATAATAATGTTAATGTGGTTTAAAAACAGAAATGTATACATATGTATACATTTATGTAATTTTTTGAAAATTTGGAAAAAAAGTCAAATATTTGTGTTGGTATAAAATATTTTGAAATATTTTTTTTTTTTTTTTTTTGTTGTAAAGCCTGAAATGTCTAGAGCAGGTTATGGTAATTTCTGAAAAAAAATTAAAAGAAAAATTTGTATGCATTTTTCATTTCAAAAGTATTTACACACATTTTTTATACATCAAAATTATTTACACAGCTTCAAAAATTAATTATTTATGCTTAGTTTTAAATGAACGCTTAAAAAAGGAAAAAGGAATGGTAATAATTAAAGGATGGTATAATCCTTAGTTATAAGATATCATTACATAAAAATAAAAACAATTTAAAGAGAAATTGGGGAAAATCTGTCAGAAAAATTTAACAATGTACACGCAGAGAAAAAATATTGTTGTAGTGACCATAACATAAGATCAACATATTATGATTGGAACATATGATCTCAGCGAAAAATAGAAATGATTATAAGTTATAATTATAATAATTTTAATTTATCATATTGTGTCCGATTTTATGCTTTGTTTTCATTGTTATGTTTTACATATAATGGAACAATCTTACTACATCATTATCACATTCTATCAGATTATGATTTGATGTTATTATATTATTATTCTTATCTTATTATATTAATATACCATTGTCATATTATGATTCCATTTTATCATATTATTATTCCACGTTATCATATAGTTATCCAATTTTATCATATTATTATTTCAGTTTGCCATATTTTTAGTTAATCTTATCGTATGTTAAAATAAAACGTATTAATAAAAAATTACTTTTATAAAAATTTTATTGAAATAAAAAAATAGTAGAGAAAAAATATTTCCATATTATTTCTTCATTAATTACATTCATTTGTACCACCATATGTGGTTCAAATGCAATATATTTTTTTAACTAAATCCTTTGACGGTAGTTAATCAATATCTTATATGGCTTGAAGTATAACCAAACCTTATCTATTTATATTTATTCATATATAAACTAAACGAGAATTACAATGAAGTCAGAAAACAAACATTAAAAACAAAATATACTTAAAAATAAACAAGTTTTTAAAAATTGTCATGAGAATAATAATGTTAATGTGGTTTAAAAACAGAATATGGTTTAAGAACAAGGAAAAATACTGCAAATTGATTGTAGAAGTAATTATATTTTTCTTATTAACAAAATTTTGTTTTAGAAAGATTATAATGTTTGCATTACAGAAAGTGTATTGGAATATTTCAACAATCGTTTTTCTGCAATTTAGTATGCGATTACTAAATATTATCAGACTATATTATTATTGATTTTACTTTTATATTGAATTTTCTATGTAATTCAAATAAACCAAATAAAAAAAAAAAAAAACAAAAGAACCAGTATATTACACTTCTTATAATGCGGACATCAAAACCTTTATAAATATCTTGCTTTCTCGCTGAACAAATAGTTGACTACGAAGAATTTTGCAAATATTTTAAACGATGTTAAATTTTTATGACAGATTTTTCCCAATTTCTCTTTCAAATGTTTCTATTTTCATATAAGAGATCTTATAGGCAAAATTTAGGACCATCTTTAGCAAAGCTAAGCATAAATAATTAACTTTTGAAGCTTTTTAAATAATTTTAAAGTATAAAAATGGTGTGTAAATACTTTTGAAACGAAAAATGCATATGAATTTTTCTATTAATAGAAATAATTACCGTGAATTTTTCAGAAATTTTCACAATCTACTCTACACATTTACGACAATAAAACAATTGATTCAAAATATTTTATAACAACACAAATATTTGACTTCTTTTCCAAATTTTCAAAATATTTAAAAAAGTGAAAATATATATGACTATGACTGTTTATGGGCAAAAATACAAAACTTTTAAAATTCAACTAAAACTTTTTTTGGATTTTTCTTTTTTTTTTTTTTTTTTTTTTTGCATATTGACAAATCCGTTGGCGTGAATCACTTTCGCGAGGGGGCACAAAAGCTTTCACGGTTTAAAGTTAAAAATGTAAAAAATTTCTCAATATTTCAAATTTCACTTATTTACATTATAATTGAACACATTCATAAATTTTGCCTAGAACAATCACCACATATAAAAAGACTCACAATATTTATATTACTAGCGAAGTTGCGTGAAAAAATTACTTTTTTCAATAATTTTTAGAATAATAAATAAGATGTCGGGTGAAAATTAAAAAAGTATATAATAAATATAAAAAAAATATAAAAATATAATTCCAAAAAATTTAATTAATATCTTTAATGGTTTAAAAATTACAACCCTCAGTTTTTACGAAACAAAATTTTAAATATTTTTAGATAACTAAAAAACGATTTCTTTAATTTAACTTTAATTTAACTTTTCGATTTACTTTATTTTTTCTGGTATTTTTTGTCGTGATTTTTTTTTTTTTTTTGATATCCTATATTTTATTTGGAGTGATAACTTCCCAACTAAAAATCTCCAGTTAGAATTTTTACCCTAAGTTCTATTTTTAACGGCCTGCCCCTCGATATCGAACAAAAAATTCGCTTCGACAATTTATATAGAAAACAACAAATAAAATTAAAATTTTTTTGTCAAACGAATCGTGGGACAGGCCGTAAAATTATTTTCGGATTAAGCTATAAAGAAATGACCAGAAACTTTTTTGATCCATTAATTCTACAAATTTTGTAATTTGTTATCCTTGATTTTAGGATAAATATTGACAAAAGATTACTACTGAGTTACATTTTGATACTTTTTACGCCGCGGTTTGGATGTGCCCAAGCAAAATGCGTTTAGATAAAAGTATTTAATTTTCCGCCAACAATTATTTATTTTAACCATTCGATGTTAAAGCAAACAAAAACTAAATTTACGCAAGAATCAGATTTTCTAAAAGTAATCCTGTGATAGCGCTTGGCGAAATATTGTTTTTTTTTTTTTTTTTTTAATTCACCTTTTTTTTAATTTTCAATTCCTGTTATTCACGAAGTCTCAGAAGAATTACCTTGTTTATAAATATATAACATCAAATCGTATGTTCATGGATTGACGCTTTGTATGTATGTAGAAAATAGAAAAATATTAAAATAGGTAAAATTTTTGTTTC
Source organism: Protocalliphora azurea (assembly GCA_932274085.1). NCBI lineage: Eukaryota > Metazoa > Arthropoda > Insecta > Diptera > Calliphoridae > Protocalliphora > Protocalliphora azurea. Next base: position 48,002,488 of record OW026521.1, on the reverse strand, counting down.
AAAGTTTACCATCGTATAACTTTTGACCGAATGGCGATAGAGCTATATCGTATAAAGTAAAATTTAAAATTGTGGGAAAAAATTAAAAAAAACTCTGGTTTATTACAATTACATTTTTCCAATGCTTCAACTTTTTAGAACTGTAACTAATAACGAATAAGAACAAAACTGAAAATTGAATGCTTACAGTGTAACTAATACAATGTTCGAAATTATTGCAGCATTAACTCGGTTTCATTGTTTTTCAAATTTTTTGTGTTTTTGAATAATATTTATTAAATATTTTTATACAGAATTTAATTTTTTTTCTTGCAGATCATGTCATTATGGGACTCAGAAGCATATGAGGTACTAATCGTAAACAGTGGTGAGTTACAAAAATTAAATTTCATTGTGTCATAACTACGGATTAATTTCTAATTAATTGATTAATCAACAATACACAGTATTCCCAAAACACCTTTTTTTGATATAATTCTGTAATTTGTAAATCGTTGGAGTTATCTATACAAAATTTCATATAGTCAGAGCTGAGGTGTTTTTGAGTTGATTTGGAGGAGCACAGACCCCTAGCGTCTCACGGGGGTAGAGGATAGATCTCAAAATTTAGTCACCTCGGGTACGTATTTTTTTTTTAATTCGCCAAAAATTCATTTATGGCTTAAATGTAAAAAATTTTAGCTAATCCTTATAAATTTCTATAAAAAACAAGCTTGTTAAAATTTCTCGGGTCATGATCATTTATTTTATTTCTATTACCTGAATAAAATTGAAAAGAGTGAAAGTATTCCAATGAAATTTTGCCACAATACAGGCAAACTTGTTTTAAAGTCAGGAAATTAAAAAACTACCACTTTTTTGTACAAAAAAAAAAATACCCAAAATCTCAATCCGGGGAAAACTTGTTTCAGAAATTGTCTTTTTTCATTAATCACCCATCATAGACGTGGCTCAGAAAATATATTTTTTTTGTGTTTAAGCAACATATGGGTGTATATAGCTAACATATTTTTTTTTCATTTCGACTTTGACATTTGGAAGTTTTACAAAAGAATTTTAAGAACTTTTTCAAAATTGACTAAGTTTGGATAGCGCTTGAGGGGAAATCGTCGCCTAAAGTGCCCGATGTTTTGCTTTACACGCATTTACGTTAATTTATTTTGAAAAATTCTATAATCCGGAGCAAAAAAATATTTTAGAAGTTGATGAATATTACCACATTTTCCAAAAATAACCCCAAAAATATGAAATTTTTTGTAATGTTTAGATTTCAAATTAATATAAACTTTTATCAGAAATATATATTTATATGATTCTTGTAGCAATATTATTTAGAATTTTGTGAGAAATTTATTGTATATTTTCAAAAAAATTTTGGGTCCAAATTAAGGCCCCCAAGTTAAAAAAAGAATTTGAAAAACTATACCAAAAAGAGGGTAAGATTTGCTTCGACCTAAACATCTCTTAAACTAAAATGGATAAACTACATATGTAAGCATGTTTTTATGCAAATATTTACAAAGACTACCTACATGTAATCGTTTTTAGATTCAAGTCATTAACGCCAAATTAAAAAAAAAAATACATACCCGAGGTGACGAACTTTGGAGGTCTACACTCTACCCCGGTGACCGGCTAGGGACCTGTACTCCTCCAAATCAACTCGAAAATATTTCAGGTCTGGCTATGTCATATTTTGTTCAGATATCTCAAACAGTTCACAAGTTACAGAATTATTTCCAAAGAAAATCGATTATCGGAAACTGTGATTAATCAATTACTTTAGGTAAATAATTTTAAAAATTGTATGTTTTAACTAAATAAAAAAAAACAGTTCCATATTAAATAATTTTGAGCGCATAAGTTGCAGTGATAATCCGAATAAAAAAATTATGACAAAAAATATAATAAAATAAGTAAAAATAAAACTAAAAATACTCTTTAATAAGTGGTTGTCCTGTTATCGCCAATAGCTGGAAAGATTGTTTTACAAAACATGGAGAACTTCAATATTACTGAGATTATCAAATCAAACATTTTATAAAGACTTTACATTAAGCAAATATTTGACAAAATAAACTTACACTCTAAAACACAAAAACATTTAAAAAGTATTTATGAAATATTGCAGATTTTTGATATCTGCCCAAAATTAAGATTTCTGAAATGTTTGATATTGGACAACATACATATGACTGTGATGACTATGACTTAATTTTTTTTTTCTTTTTAATTACAAGTAAATTTTGTAAACGAAACATATTAAGTATTCATATATTATTTATTCATTTATCATTTGCACAAAGCCAGTCTTTCATTAAACTACAATTTTATAGAATTCAAGCGAAACTTTGGATATTAATTACTTTTTCAACAAAGTAGAGTAAGTGGCAACGGGAGTTGCATAAGCTACTGGAGCAGCGCTATAAACTGAAGAGGTGTAGGCAGGAACAGCGGCGGAATAGGTTGTGTAAGCTGAAGTCTTAAGAGGAGCGGCAGCATAGGTAGTATAAGCAGGAGCAGCAGCATAGGCGGTATAAGCAGGAGCAGCAGCAGCGTAAGTAGTATAAGCAGGAGCGGCAGCAGCGTAAGTGGTGTAAGCAGGAGCAACAGCACTATAAGTGGTGACGGGAGCCAAAACACCAGCTTGGGCAGCAGCAACGAAAAGAACCAAACAGATAAGGAACTAAAAGGGATTATACAATAATTAATTCGATTATTTAATTTTTTACTAATTTCTATTTCAACTCACTTTCATTTTGTATGGAGTAAGTTTTTATGTATCTTTTTGATTTGTTTAATAAACAAATTAGAACTGATACCGTTTCGAGTAATTGCCAGATATTTATATACCAAATTAATATTCTATGCAGGATTTAATTTTTGTCTTTTTTTAGTTTTTAAGTATTCGAATAAACATAAACAAATTTCTTAAGATCAATATCTATCTTCATTGTAAAATATGTCAATCATTTAATTATGATTTGTCATTTGAGTTTCTTGTACTTATTTTCTTGTACTTATAACACAGACTAGCAAAAAATAAAAAAAATAAATAAGAACAGCAAAAAAATTGATACCCCGAATTTTGTTGACAGTAATACTTTTGCCAAAAATAATTCATTCTTTGTTATCTATTCGTTGTTTTTTTTTTCTGACAATAAATGCGGATGTTTTTCATAGATATACTTATTTAGTATTTTCGTGATCACACAAAAAGCCTCGTTAGGTGATTGATTGATTTTATATATGAAGAGATTAAAGTAATAAATAAGACATTTGAGCATTGGACTATGTGTGTAGATAGTTACTGTATTACATTGAAAATTTTCGGTTTTTATTTAATTTTTAAGTAAATATTATATAATATTTATACATAATGTTAGGAATAGGATGCAAAAGGCTACGAACTGCTTCTAAAATTATTAGTTTTCAATACGACAACAACGCTTTAGATTATTTGATAATATCTTTGGAACACCAAAATAAATTTATTTATATTTTTTCTCTTTATTAAGCGGAAAATATGGGTCAGATGTTCTGTCCTTAAGATTATCGATCACCTTTAGCTTAACTTATACTTTTAATAATCGAAAACACAATGTCCGTCTACTTTCGTATTACTTTTGAATTTTTTACTATTAATGTTTACCCTTATTTCAGTTGTCATCGTCGATGTCAATGTCGTTTTTGAGTCAACATCACTTTGTGTCGGCATCATCTAATGTGTTATTTGTTAACAGATCATTGAGCATGTCCATCATTTAGGGTGATTCCCGAAAGTGGGCTTATATGGAAGCTATGGTAAATTATGAAGCGATCCTCATAAAATTTGTTACTATGATTTCTACTTATATAAAACTTATTTGTGTCGAATATAAACCTAACTAACATATGTATATGATGCACGTTAAAGTGATTTTCGGAAGAGAGTTTTATATGGAAGTTATGGTCAATTATGAACCGATCTTCATGAAATTTGGTACAAAGATTCACACTTATACAAAACTTCTTTGCACCAAATTTCATTAAAATATTGGTATATTTAAGGTATTTATGTTCGTTAAACCCCTATTCCGGGGGAACATTTTTATGGGGGCTAGGTGAAATAGTGGACCGATCATAACCAATTTCAATAGGTTTCGTCCTTGTATCATGAAAGTCCTATGCGCCAAATTTCATTGAAATATCTTCAAAATTGTGACCAGTACTTTCTGCACAAGGTTTACATGGATAGCCGTCCAGCCAGCCAGACGGACGAACATCGTTTGATCGACTCAAAAAGTGATTCTGAGTCGATTGGCATACTTTAAGGTAGGTGTTGGATGATTTTTTCTGTGCATTACAACCATCAGAACAAAGAAATGAGTAAAAGCAACAAAAAGTTTTCGACGGAAACAACAAATGAGCTTCAAACATGTACTGCACACAGAAAAAATTAGGAAATTTTTTTTTTTACAAAATCGTTATTTGAATTTGAAAAAGAATTTATTAAAAAATGTTTGAAAGAAAATGTTCACATAATTTGAAGACTCCCGAAGATAAGTAAGTTTAAATCTAAAAGATACAGTAACAATTTTATAAATATTTTTATTTTGATACATAAATAAATAACTTCAAAACTGGCTCAGTCACAATTTTGGTCTTCCGACTTTTTCTCATTAAAATAAGATAATAGATGAAGTGGAACTTGCGCAACAGAAGCTGCACAATAATCGGGTCAATAAACTCTTAATTTTTTTTTTTTTATCAAATATAAGTGGATGTTCTTTAGGATATAGGCACAATATACATATATAGGTAAAAGATTTTTAATGTTTTAATTTAACTCTGAATTAATATATATATATATATATATATATATATATATATATATATATATATATATATATTTCTTGTCTTTCAAATTATTTTGATATAAAATTAGGCCATAACCCTACCTCTCGGACAATAACAGTATCAGGATTTACCATTAAAGTTAAATTGTGTTATTACACAATCTCTCCTCTGTAGAATTACATTGATCCTCTAGTTTAATATAAAATAGGACTTTTAAAATTAAGATCAAATTGGGCTTTAAAAAGCCAAAAGATTATATGTACATTACATATAAACATACATAAAAATGTAATTGCAAATAACAATAAGAAAAAAGAAATAAAAATACATTTATTTTGAAATATATTGACTTTATTGGTTTTAGAATAATTTTATTTGAATATTTATTCATGCTCAAAAATTTTGTATATTGTTTTTATTAAAAAAAAAATATATATATGGAATTTTTTGTAATTTTCAAACATCATATTTGATAAATAGTTTAATACTTTAGTGTAGAAACACAACAACGCCGGCAACGGGAAAGTTTACCTCCTATTGAGAAAAAATAAATATAATAAAAACGGCAGCGAGACAAGATGATTGTTTAATTTAGTTAATTTATTTTCACGTTATATGACAGTTTATCTATTTTGTAAAATTAAACCGAAATATTTAATAGATTGACTTTCGAAAACCTCTTCTAAAATTGCTAGAAATTTTATTTGCATAAGTTCATTTAAACATCGATTTTTGTGAAATATTGCACGTTTTATTAACGATCGTATCCAGCTTTACGATACAAGAGAAAAATGAGCATTTTTTGTCGTTTTGTTACAATTTTTAAAATTTTTTAAGAAATTTTATTTCTTTCGATAGAATTTTTTTAAAATCTCTGAAACTATTGAGCAAATTTAAAAATAATGTAGGTATAACATCGAGATAATTTTAATTGGTATTTTATTAAACCTAATCAGAGAATTCGTTCTTGTGATGTGCTACAATATGTGGTGCAACCTCATTAATATTTTATATAATAGTTAACCTCGTGTACTAGAAGAGTCACTAAAAAAGGAATTTATGAACTTAGATCTCCATAATCTCGTATATCTAAAATGACTGAAAAAAACTGTGCCACAGACAAAATACGTGTTTTGTCGACGTACGTAATTATGTGTTCTCAAACAATTGTTTGGACCAGGGGCTCTCACAATCAACAGCTTCACGACCCCATTGAAACGTTACAAGTCTAGAAAAACGCACAATAATTTTTGTATAATAAGTAAATATCAAATCGAAAGTTTGAAACATGATTTTGTTTGATATCAAATATGTTTTTTAAATAGTGTTCAAATATAGACCAAAGGTGTTAAATAAATCGGATTTTACTATTTTGATATAAAATTTTAATCTCAAATCATTCTGAAATCTAAAATTACTTAAATACAAAGGAATATTTTTTCATGTTGAGGAATTTAATATATTTTATCACACTTTTGTTATTTAAGCAAAAGTTTAATTTGATATTGTCCTGGTATTAAAAATGTTATGATACACAAAAAGTGGTACTGTTTTCCATTTAGAACTAAAGGTAAGCAATTTTAAAGGTATCTTATTAAAAATGGAATATTTCTACCAAAGTGTGAAGATCGATAATTGACTTAAACTCTCATATATACCGTATTCTAAACTGAAACTTAACCTTCCAAATTTTTTTTAAATACTGATACAAGTAAATAGCTGTCTGAATCCTGAAATAGCCCACCTGGATCCAATAATTTTCCCTTAGCATAAATCTTGTGCAAACACTAAGAAACATATTAGGGATCGCCCGATAATACTCGTCAAAGGTTCAAAATTGAAAATCAGATGAAAAATAAAGCTTTTGTTCAAGCTACGTTTATTACAAAAACTTAAAGTATTTTCTATGAGTGGTCAAAATTTTGTAACGCTCAAGACCACAGAGTTGTACGGACCTCATTTTAGAACCGTTGATTTAAGCAATTAAAAAAATTATTTTGGAAAAGCTTGTTTAACTAAAATCGTTGAATAAAAAATTGATTCCAAAACTATTGGAAAGAATATTTTACTCTTAAAAGTGTACTCTTGCATATTTTCACATTAAATGCAACTTTAGCATATAAACATAATTTTTTCTATTAGATTATTTATTTAGAAAAATGTTTCTCATACCCCTTTTGTAACAACCCAATCATTTTACAAAACTATAGAAACTTTATAATTCACTCGTCAAAACAATAAACAAATATCTAGTTTCTAGAAGCACATTTTAATTTAACATTTAACGTTTTATATTTCGGTTTTTGGATAATTTTTTATTGTGATGTAATATATAACATACATATTTGATTTGATATTATTATTTTTTTGCATCATCACCCACGTTAATATGAAACGAAAAAAAAAAATACTTATACAGTATCGAGCATAAAAAATGCAACGACGCTATGTGATATGATTTTGGTTGCTTATAGCGTATCCCAATATAAGGCTACTGTTGTGATTTTAATATTTGTGGCCATAGACTCTTGTTGTATAAATGTTATTCAAATACTTTTGTACGTAAGGAAAATTATTAAATGTTTAGTAAAAGCAGTTTTACATTTGAGAGAGCAAAAAAAGTGCAACTCTTAACAAATCAACATGATTTTTTAATATTTTGATAAAAATCGTTATTGGAAAAGTTTGAAACTATAGTATTGTTAAATAACATGATTTGCTATTCTTTCGTATAGACTAAAATACATGAAATCTACAGATAATATAAATGTTAGCAAATAACCCCACTTTCTATTAAATTTTGCTATTTTCCTTAACTATTTTGGAAAATTTTCCATAGAGATTGATATTTTTGGAATTATTATTTATTTTTTTTTTAGTTTGAAATCTTACAAAAATTCTCTATGAAAAAGCGATTAAATATTCATTATTATTTTGGCTTAATTCGATAATTCATAATTGTATAAGAGCTTAGGACCGAAATAACGCGACCAGGTTCGATCATTATTGTGATGGAATCAACAGCTAAATATATTTTTTTTTCGTAATAATACGATATTGCTTAATGCTCGATGTTCAAATATCACTTGGTTTTGATTTCGGTTTTGGAACAAATTGTAACACAGGGAAAGACAATTAGGAATTAAACCTATTTTAACACTCTTCCTATGTCAAATAAAAAAAAAATTCATCCTTCATGGTTATTTTACTGTTGCACTTTCCTACTATTGGAAGTTAATATTTAGGGAAATATGTCTATCTACATAGACAGTCTAAATTCGAAATATATGCGTTTAGAGTACTCGTTAAAATAATAAATGGCCAGCCTCCAAAAGTAAAGTCACTATGTGATATGTTAGAAGGGTTTCCCATTACCATATTAATATTATTGAATCAACGATTGATGGCTGTAGCAGGTTTAAATGGCTACATGTGTTCATTCGAGTAATATCAAATATCTACTGTTCTATGACTTTTATCAATTTTTTCGTGCATGATCGTTTCAATGTTGTATATCTAAGATAATCTTTAAGGTTTTTTAAGAATTTTTTGTAACTATACAGCAATATTATTTCAGTACCATCATCATAATGTTATTTTAAAATATTCCTGAATTCTTAAAACGAATGAGGAAAGAAAGAGTTTTTTTTTTTAATATCATGAATATCCTCTGTAGTTAAAATGAACTTAAATTTATGTATATTGGTAGTAATTGATAATAAATGCAATCAAATAATAGTTTTCAGCATTTTTCAAACATTATTTTTATCAAAATTTAAAAAAATCTGCTGATTTTTTTACTCGCATTAATTTATAACCGTTTTAACAAAATTTATAATAACTATTCCTATGTATTTTATTTAGAACAAAATAACATACAATAGTTGGTTAAGACCATGAAGAAAAAAATCACAACAAAATTGGCTTATTTATTTAATTATAATTAATTTATAGCAGTAATCAATGCGATGAAAATTCATATAGCTTAGCGTTGCTTTTTTATGCTCGATACTGTACATGTAAAAGACATACATACATATTTAATACTTTTATCTGTATAATTTAATTTAAAAATTTGACTACTTAGTAACGTAAGTCCCTTATAGTATAACAAATGGATTATTTTTTGTTATGATTACTCCAAAACGTTTCTATAACTAATTGCGAACAATTTGTGACGTAGAAAAAAATTAATCCCCTTACCATACGCATGGCTTGTTTGATAATTTTAGATTGAAATCAAAAGCGATCGTCAAGAAAAACAATTAAATTATGAGTTTCTTTAAGTAAATACTACTTAAAGTCAATACATTCTTTGAGAAAAGTTCTATGATTGTTATATAAAAATCAGAACAATCTTAGAATCAGTATCAGTTGTCATTTAGTTAACGAACTTAACAAAACCTGACAAAAAACAAAAGAATATTCAAAATGAAAGTAATTTAAAATTACTATGAAAAGAAAATAAAATATATTAAAAATTTTTATTTAATTTTAGTTTCTTATCTGTTTGGCTCTTTTCATTGCTGCTGCCCAAGCTGCTGTTGTAGCTCCCGTCACCACTTATAGTGCTGTTGCTCCTGCTTACACTACCTACGCTGCTGCTGTTCCTGCTTACACCACCTACGCTGCATCCGCTCCTGCTTATACTACATATGCTGCAGCTCCCCTTAAGACTTCAGCTTACACCACCTACTCCGCCGCTGTTCCCGCATATACCTCTTCAGTTTATAGCGCAGCTCCTGTAGCATATGCTGCTCCTGTTGCCACTTACTCTACTTTGTTGAAAAAGTAAATGTTATTATATAAAATCGAATTTGAATAAACGAATTGACTAATGGATTAAAAATAAAGAAAAAATAATTTGTTGAGGAAAAAATCTATTCTTATGTATTTTTGTCCAAATCGAACATACTGTCAATTGTTTTCATATCAAAGGTGCGAAAAATCAAATCGAATTTGAATAAAAAAATTGACTAATGTATTAAAAATAAATATAATTGTTTAAGGAAAACAAATTTCCTTATACGTGTTTTATTACAATAATATTCCTTCAAAACTTTTAATTGTAACTGTAAACTATTTATTTAATGATTTCCAGAAAATTTTAGTCATGACTTGCAATATTTAACAATAAAAATATTTTTTTTTTTTAATGTTCAGATGTTAGCACATCTATATACATATTGATAGTCGATAAATAAACAGGTTTTTAAATACATGGTCCTCAAATATATACAAAAATTCATAAAATAATCCTTTCCACATAGATTTCAATTTCCAACCATAGTACATATATATATATATATATATATATATATATATATATATCATAACGATTAATGAAACCTTACTTAATTATATACTATGTTGAGTACAAAAAATTATATACTATGTTGACAAAAGTAACTAATATGTTTTGTTATTGTAAATTTTTGTATTTTGAGAGTCGAAAAAGATACTGTTTGGTAGATGGATGAAAAAACTTCCTTCTAAATGCTGTACATACAAGCAATTTTGTATAAATAAATAAATAAAAATAAATACATAGATATGTATGTACATATCAGTGATGCTAAATACAATTTGTAAAAAAATCCCTCTGTTTTGTAAAAAAAATCTCTTTTTCCTTATTTTCTAAAAATTGTTTCCCTCCTATTTTTCCTAATCCAATTATTATAAAAAATATTAACAAAAAGGTATCTTTTGTTTCTAATTCAATAAAAAAAACTACAAAAAAATATCTTAAACACGACTAATTAGAATACGGAGAAAGATTTTTAAACGATAAAACAGTCGAACGTCTGTAATTATAATGCGGCAAATTAGGGTTTCTATCTAATATAAATGTGATTAATATTGCATTTTTACTTTTCTATTCCTACTTTTAGTAGCTTTTTGAGAAAAAATGTTAACACTTTCAAAATACCTTAATTTTTCCTTAAATTAAAATTCTCTCCCTTTTTGCCTTTTCTTTTAATAAAAAAAAAAAAAAACAAATAAAGATATAGTCGTTTAAGGTCGGTCATATGATACCCCATACCACTGCGTATGTTCATCAAAATTCGTGAAGAGGTCTTATTTATCTTATCTTATGTGGACAATTGAAGACCGATACTTTTATTAAAAGTAAAATAAAATATACGAATACAGAATATTACGTTAATGCTAATATTTATATGAATTTATATTTAGGGTGTCTCCCTAAAGTGGGCTTATATAGGAGCTAAATTATGGAGCGATCCTCATAAAATTTGTCACTGTGATTTATGCTTATATAAAACTTATTTGTGTCGAATATAAAAGTGATACTAACATATGTATGTGATTTAGCATGTTAAAGTGATTTTCGGAAGAGGGAGCTATGGGAGCTATAGTCAATTATGGAACAATCTTCATGAAATTTAGCACAAAATTTGATACTTATACAAAATTTCCTTACACCGAATTTCTTTAAAATATTGCTTTATTTAAGTTATTTATGATCGTTAAACCTCTATTCCGGGAGGACATTTGTATGGGGGCTAGGTAAAATAATGAACCGATCCCAACCAATTTCAATAGCCTTCGTCCTTGTATCATGAAAGTCCTAAGCGCCAAATTTCATTGAAATATAGTTTTATTCAGAATAAATAAAAAAATAAATAATAACAATTTTAATATGCTAATTTGCACACCTTTCTATTACTTTCATAATTATTAGGCATACTAATTTCAAGTATTCTTCAACAATTCCATTTCAAGGTCAATATGAGTGTATATGAAAAGGTTTTTAATAATAAACATATTTATGGTGAACACATACATATCTATTTATATATATTAATTATTTACCATGACAAACTATTTATTGATTTTCAATTTATTTTTAATTATTTTTTCAATTTTTTGTTAAACAACTACATTTCAACTTATTGATATAAAAACTAATAAAAGGGAAATATAACAAATAAATATTAATAAATAAATCAACTTTAAATGTTCGAGTAATGACAAGTGCAAGTGTAATTAAATAATTCAAGTTCAAGTAAAGTGAAAAATAGAAAAAAAAAATATTGAAATATAATTAAGTTTCTCTTGCATTGCCTCACTCAACCTGGGTTTGATGTGTTTAATTACTATAGCATCACAACCTCTTTGAGTGAGCTACAGCAAGTTGAAGATTCAACAGTATATTTGCAAAGTGCGTTTGTTAAATTATGATAATTTTGTAGTAAAATTTGTATGCAAGGGTTTTATATTTCGCACAGATAGGATATCTACATATTAATTAGGCACACCAATTCCAGTTGTATTTCAGCAATATAATTTTTCAGAAATTTTCACATAAATCTGCGTAGGCTTTTTTAAACAACATTTTTTAAAGTATATTTTTTTTTTATTTTTAGCTTATCTAATAGCTTCAATTCTTATTAATTTACAAATACGGGTAAATTTTTGGGCCTAAGCAGATGAAAACAAATTTTAATGAAATTTAAGGCGCTGAATTAAAACATGGTATTCGTTTCTCAAGATTGGTTATAGTTTTCGAGTTCTCGTAAATTCAAAAAACTATGCCTCCATTTTTTCAAATTAACTATTACTTAAGGCCAAAATTTATGTTTTTTATTGTTATTTGCAAACAAATGTCATTGAAGGTATTATAGTAGTGGATCTTGAACAGAACTGACCAAACATGGAAACTAGAACAGTTTGCAAAATATTAAGGGTTTTCTGGGCCGGTAAATACACAATAATCTCACGCATGAACAGAACAAATTAAGAATTACAATATCGAGGCTAAGTAGATGGGACAACGGCACATCCGATTTTTTTAGGTTATGAGAGGATATTAAGGAATTGTAAGTGGTAAAGCACATACACGACGAACTGGGTGTTGTAATTAGGTGCAAACTGAAGAATATTGCAGGCTTTGTTATGTAAATTAGAGAACATCTTATCGAAATAAAAACATACCACTGAAAAGTACTTTATTAATTTAGCATTATTTTTTAGCATTTTTAAATAATTTTTAGCATATTTTAGCTTTATTTTAAACGCGATTTCGCTAGATTATTTTTTCACATCTGGTCACACTGCTACTCCTAAAAAAATTAAATAATGTATTATTACAAATATTAAAGTATTAAAAACACTAAAATTTTTAAATTGTTTGCAAGAATGTTATCGGTGTTACGAGAGAAAAAACTAATTCTATTTATAGCGTATTTCATCAAAGATAACACCGTGTGACAGTAATTTTCACACTTGAAAAAAATTGATATATGCATGAAACGTAGTAAAACTATTCTCTAAGTTTTCCTTCAATACGTCAAATTTTCTATCAAAAGTTTCGAAGGATACATATCAAAAAAAAAAAAAAAAAATTAAAACTATTTATGAATATTACATCAACCCAATAGGAGTGTCATATGAAAGCTTACAGTCATTGATACATAATAATATTTTTTACTTACATATATGGTGCAACACAAAATGTTAACAAAATATCCTTTTGAAAATGTTATCTTTTATTATTTATTTTAAATATATAGCAGCGTTCAGCAATCATTCTCACAGATGAAAAAATCGTTAAATGTATAAAATTAGGAACCATCCGTGGTAAAACTGTGTACCAAGTTTTTTTCCAGGATATCATTTTTCCTCTCAAAAGGACTTCAAACTTTCAAAGGTTGAGCGATTTTTAAGAATATTATAAAATATTTATAAAGATTATATATATATATATATATATATATATATATTTTTTTTTTTTTTTTTTTTTTTTTTTTTGACTGAAAATTTGATATACTGAGGAAAACTCAGTACGTATGTATGGGCTCTAGTTTATGCATATATCGATTTTTTCATGTGTGAGTCATTTTTTTGGAAATTGTTGCATGGTGTAATTATTACTTTAATATTACCTTAAACTAATATAATTAATTTTAAATTAACCTTAAACTATATTTATAAAATATAACAAGTAATTAGCTTTATCAATATTAAACAGTCAACAAATATTTCCGAAATTTCCATTCAAATATTAGTATTCAGTACATCGTGTTTTTTGAAATAAAATGTTATTTTTTAAAAAAAATTAAAAAAAAAATTACACTGCCTGCCACTTGAATAAGAAATCACATTTTTTTAAATTTAATTAAGTATATCTCCTAAACTAAACTTCAGAAAAAAATTAGTTTTTGCGCAACCAAATTTCAAAATGTTGGCTTTAGTTTTCTGAAGAAATAAAAAATATACATATTTTGTTATACTAAAATTATGCATTTATTTAAAAACATGTATTTCTGTGGTACTATTTCGTGTGTCACTTGAATAAGGAATTCTTTTAATATTAATATGGAAGGCTATGATTAGAATTTCTTTCAATATAAACGGCTAGAGAATTTTTAATTTGATAGTTTTTAAAATATTTTTATTCAAAATGGGACGTTGTAAGGTTCTTAATAACTCTGAAAAAGAAAAAATTCTGATTTTTAAATCTCAGGGTCAGAACCCGGTCCAAATAGCCAAAAACATTAATAGAAGAAAGACAGTTGCGTACAATTATTTAAATAACGTGGAAAGATATGGAAAAAACATGAAAGGGAGGAAGAAAATGGCAACAACTCCAAAAGAAAGACAAAAATTCTTAGAATTGCATCAAATTCTACCATGTCGGTATCAAAAATACGTGAAAAAAGTGGAGTCAGTGCCAGTCTAAGAACAGTGAACCGTATTTTAAAGTCCGACGAAAACTGCAAAAAAAACACCACTTAATGAAAAACGCAAATCACAACGTCTACAGTTTGCCAAAAATACAATGACATGGTCCGACAAATGGTTTAAAGTTATATTTTCCTAAGAAAAAAGTTTAATATTGATGGTCCCGACGCACAGTGGGGTCAAACGCAAATTTTTTGGTAATAAATCTGAATCTCCTAAACTACTGGTCGGATCAAATTAAAATGTATGGAAGAGTTGTAGAGGAGGACCTAAGCTTTCAGAAAAATCATCTTGTAGTCACCCTGTGATAATACGAGATAAGCTACTACCTCGAGTATGTAAAAGTTAAAAAAAATCGTAACTTGTACAAATGAAGTCCGATTTTAAAGATTTTTATATTTTTGGAAAGTTCTTGGCAAGATAAAGAAAAAATAAGCTTACTCATCTAAGTTATCTCTTACAGTTAAAAAGATATTTACGCTTGAATTTTGAAATTTTGATTTTTTGGCTCGATTTTCTTTCGTTTTTCGGGAATAAGTCCGGAGATATATGAGGTAAAAATTTATTAAAAATATTTTCTAATTTGCTACATATTTCAAAATAATATGCTGAAAGAATTTTTGGATTATCTCAATTCGTCTAGACGTGAAAAATATTCAAATTCAGCACTCTGAAATTGGCATGAAAAATGGCTATTTTTTTACAAAAATATAGTACAATTCATTCACTTTTTTCTCAAAGTTCCGTTAATAAAAAAATTCTTTCCTTATTAATTTCAAAATATAAGGCTTCATAAATGGTTAATAAAGAAATTTTGAATTGATTTAAGTTTGCACCCTACATCCAGCATTGGCCGAAAATTGTCAATTTTAAAAAATAGTTTCATTTCTATCGATTAATAAAAAAAAATGTCACGCGAGCTTTTTTAAATTTGGTACCCATATTTTTTATAGAAATAGATTTAGAATGATTGCTTCCCGCCCGGCCAAAAACGAATGCAGGAGTGGAGATTTTATGTTAAAAGTCAGTTTTTTTAACGACTATTTTTAAAAGCATATTAGCATAATATTTTTAATATTATTTCTTATGTAATGTGTAAAAAATAAATCAATCTTTCATTCCTAAAAAAATCAATAAAATAGCTCCAATAACCTATTTTTGGTAATATTTCAAAAATTAATTTTTTTTTTTTAAAATAGCTGAAAATCCAAAAAAATTTAATTTTTTTAATACAACTCCACTAATTTTGCAAATACTTTAAAAATGTTAAAAGAATATCAAAATAGACTTATTTACTAATTCAACGATATATAAAATGTTGATATAGGTCATTTAATAATAGTAATATAATGGCCTCAAAACTACCAAGTCACGTCAAAAGTTGCAAAATTCACTCTTTTGTTCCGTATTTCCATATGTGTTACATATGTATACGTAACATTTTAGTTTTCTAATGTATTATGTAAGTATATATTTGTTATTATAAAGTAGTAAATTCTTTATTTGAGTAATGTTTATTTAATTTGTTCTATATATTTACATACTTATTATACATATATCCCGTATATTTATTTTATTAAGAATATATTATCGAAGATATTGTTAGAGATTTTCTTGAAAATAATCAGAAACATCAAACGTTAGCAAATTTTTGACTTCCTTAGCTTCGAAATCCTCTTTTTCTATTTCAAGAGTGATAACTGCATCTGATGATATTAATAAATATTCCATTAAGTCCATATTTTGCCCTATTTTCGAACATTTTCG
Organism: Protocalliphora azurea; assembly: GCA_932274085.1. NCBI lineage: Eukaryota > Metazoa > Arthropoda > Insecta > Diptera > Calliphoridae > Protocalliphora > Protocalliphora azurea. The sequence continues at coordinate 47,986,177 of OW026521.1, read as the reverse complement.
GGCATTGAAGAGTCGGAAATGTTTAACATCTTTATTTCGGGCTTCCTGTGCTTCCTCTGTTGGAGTCATTGATTTCCAGGGGTATGTAATGTTAAGTAGTTCTTTAGTTTCGTAAGCAAAAATTTTAAATTTGTCCGCATTAATTTGTTTTTTGCTATTAATGGCTGCCAATATAATCTTAAAACGCTTCAAAATATTTAAGCCAATGCCTGTGATTGAAGATGTGAGTTCCGGATTTTCAAAGAAACGTCTTGCTGTATTTCCATCATTTGAGCTTCCATAGCCATGTAGAGGTTTATCAATTATTAATCCGAGTTGTTCTTTGAATTCTAATTGAATTCTTTTCTTCTCCTCTTTTCGTAATTCGTGAAGTTCCAAATTGTTTTTTACTGTAGCATTTTCCTGCCCGAGAATATTTCTGAACTTCATATCATATGCAAGATGTAAGCAGAACTCCAAAAATCTTATCCTTGCGTGGAGTGGTGATATTCCAAATTTTAAAGAATTTTTATTAACAAGGACTTCAGAATTATCCTGAAATTGTGAACTTATTTTTCCATATATATTACATTTCCATGTAGATGTTGTATCTGTTACAGCGTTTGCAACTTTTCCATCAATCATCGTTAATTGTTGTTGAAATGTAACTTTAATAGTTCTGTTTGATACTTTTACATATATTGGGGGCAATGCTTTAATTTCTTCTTCCAATTGGTTGACAATTCTGTTTATTGTAACCGTGGTTTCTTTTGTATAATCAAAAAGGATTGGACGGCACAAAAATTTGGAACCTGGAGTTAAATTTATCCATATATCATCAAAAAGCGAGTCATTTCTTGTCGATGAGGATGTTCCATCGCAGCCCCATTTGAATATTAAAATAAGTTCAGAGTCTTTGCATTTTTCAATGTTATCATTGCTGAAGGTAGATATAATTCTAGAGGCAGTATTTTCAAGTAATTGCAATATATTAACTTTAGCACTTTTAACAGAAGCATTAACCGGGTGCTCCATAGGCTGTAAAATATTACTTTTCGCTTCTCTCACTGATTTGCTACTGGGAAAGATATCATATCCTTTTTCGCTAACAGATTTCCTCAAAATCTCGTATTGGTTTCTTGATAATCCTAAATTTAATATTAGAGCTAAAGCATCTTCAGAGGTAAAGGACGATGTTGATTTCGGTGTCACTATGATTTCGATTATCCGATGTAATCGATTGGGAGAAGCTTTTGGTAACACATCTATAACTTTTTCTACTTCCTTTGGTTGCGTACGTGTTCCTAAAGCTTTAAATGTATCTTTTATTTCGGCATTCGTATGTGAATTTAGAATAGATTCCTGTTTGGTCCTCTTTGTTCTTAGCTGAACTTCATCGTAATTTTTTTTGTCGACCCTTTTTCTGCTTTCCTATGAAAATTGGTATTTCCCCCTCCAACCACTCTTCATTTTTCTTCTTGAACTTTGGTATTGACCAATCTGAAGCTTGCATCCTTTTTTCGTATGATTTATAAAAATTTTCGAGCTTTAAACTGTCTTCTGCAGTAAGAGTTAAACCAAAAGATACTACTGTATCAATGAGTTTTCTTATTTTTTCTGGACGATTTATAATATCAGATAGATTATCCCAGATTACTTTGCAAATAGAAAAGTGTTTTAATGTAATCTCCATAATGGCAAATTCACTAATAAATCTGCATATTTATAAGGATACCTATATATAGAAAAAGAATATTTATATCAGGTAAATTGTGACAGGCAAAAATGAATTAAAAAATTTAAATTTTTGCTCAAAACCCCCAGTTTCGTTCAGTTTATTTTTATGACCTGTAGTGTTAAACAGGTACGTCAAAAAATGTACTTATGCGATTGTAAAAAAAATCATTTTTGTTATAATACATTAATTAAGTAGCTAGGTAAATTATTTAAAAACTTAAAAAAATTTAATAAAAAACGAAGGAAAATATACTTATTTATGTACTTAGGTAATTTTAAAAACCTTTTCAGTAGAAAAAAATTATGAACACTTTAAATAAATTCATTAATAAATATTATTATTTCGTAACAAAAATAAGCAATGCAGTTGAGTGTTACGTATACACACATATGAAAATACGGAACAAAATAGTGAATTTTGCAACTTTTGACGTGACTTGGTAGTTTTGAGGCCATTATATTACTATTATTATATGACCTATATCAACATTTTATATATCGTTGAATTGGTAAATAAGTCTAATTTTATATTCTTTTAACATTTTTAAAGTATTTGCAAAATTAGTGGAGTTGTATTAAAAAAATTAAATTTTTTTGGATTTTCAGCTATTTTTGGAAAAAAAATTTATTTTTGAAAAATTACCAAAAATAGGTTATTGGAGCTATTTTATTGATTTTTTTAGGAATGAAAGCTCGATTTGTGTTTTATACATTACATAAGAAATAATATTAAAAATATTATGTTAATATGCTTTTAATATGCTTTTAAAAATAGTCGTTAAAAAAACTAATTTTTAACATAAAATCTCCACTCCTGCATTCGTTTTTGGCCGGGCGGGAACCAGTTTAGTGCTATATCATTCTAAATCTATTTCTATAAAAAATATGGGTACCAAATTTCAAAAAGCTCGCGTGACATTTTTTTTATTAATCGATAAAAATGAAACTATTTTTTAAAATTGACAATTTTCGGCCAATGCTGGATGTAGGGTGCAAACTTAATTCAATTCAAAATTTCTTTATTAACCATTTATGAAGCCTTATATTTTGAAATTAATAAGGAAAGAATTTTTTTATTAACGGAACTTTGAGAAAAAAGTGAATGAATTGTACTATATTTTTGTAAAAAAATAGCCATTTTTCATGCCAATTTCAGAGTGCTGACTTTGAATATTTTTCACGTCTAGACGAATTGAGATAATCCAAAAATTCTTTCAGCATATTATTTTGAAATATATAGAAAATTACAAAATATTTTTAAAAAATTTTTACCTCATATATCTCCGGACTTATTCCCGAAAAACGAAAGAAAGTCGAGCCAAAAAATCAAAAATTCAAAATTCAAGCGTAAATGTCTTTTTAACTGTAAGAGATAACTTAGATGAGTAAGCTTATTTTTTCTTTATCTTGCCAAGCACTTTCCAAAAATATAAAAATCTTTAAAATCGGACTTCATTTGTACAAGTTACGATTTTTTTTAACTTTTACATACTCGAGGTAGTAGCTTATCTCGTATTATCACAGGGTGACTACAAGATGATTTTTCTGAAAGCTTAGGTCCTCCTCTACAACTCTTCCATACATTTTAATTTGATCCGACCAATAGTTTAGGAGATTCAGATTTATTACCAAAAAATTTGCGTTTGACCCCACTGTGCGACGGCTATAACTATTACTTCCATGACCTAAATAAGGAGGAATTATTTTTGTGCCGCAGACAGAACCGAGAGGGCGGAATAATGGTAAGGGGTGCCACTTCGTATTATGGTACCATAGAATTGGTTTTTGGATCCAACAAAATGACTACAACGACTTACAAAAACATTCTGGAGGAAGCATTTCCAAAATTTAATGATTTCTTTGGACCCATACCTTGGACGTACCAACACGACAACGGTCCGATTCATACCGTCAGAGCAGTAAAATAATGGATTAATAAACAAGGTGTTCAACTTCTGGATTGGCCCCCATATTCACCAGACCTGAATCCAATGGAAAATGTCTGGAGTTGGCTTGCAAGAAAAGTTTATGATGGAGAAAAACAATTTGAGACGATAGAATCCTTAAAGGATGCAATAACGGAAGCAATCTCGCTAAATTACTTGGAGTCATTATACAAGTCGATGCCAAATCGCATTTTTGAAGTTATTTCTAAAAATGGTGGCAGTACTCATTACTAATTAAATGCTAGAAGATAATAACTTTCATTTTTATAACCTAAAATTTAAAAATAAATTACAGTTTGCTTAGTTTTAAAATATTCCTTATTCAAGTGACACAAAAAAAAGTATCACAGAAATGCATATCTTTAAATAAATGCATAATTTTAGTATAACAAAATATGTATATTTTTTATTTCTTGAGGAAACTAAAGCCAACACTTTGAAATTTGGTTGCGCAAAAAACTATTTTTTTCTGAACTTTAATTTAGGAGATATACTTAAATAAAGTTAAAAAAATGTTATTCCTTATTCAAGTGGCAGGCAGTGTATAAAGCTCTGGTTTCTCTATGAAGAATAACGTATTATGTCGAATTTTTAACTTCAGCTTTAATGTTATTATGGAAAAGCCTTTTAAATTAGATGTACCCTTCACCACCATAAAATCAGTTTAACGTGCATAAATTCCCTACAAATGTTAGAAAATAGATAACATTTGACATAAATAAGTTTAACATAAGTAGAAATGGCAGAGCCAAATTTTATCACATTCGGTCAATAGGTCCCACATAACGCCCGCTTTCAGGAACGCATAAATAACATAAAATAATGTATACATATGCTTCATAAAAATATCAATTGGCCACTGAACCCACTACACTGATCAGTGTACACACTGAATTGTGTAGGGTATCATATAGTCGGGTTTGATATATAGATTTCTTTATAGATTTCTATATAGATTTCTCACTTGTTTTTATTTGTATTAACTTTTAAATTTATACAGAATTGAAATCTTTATATCGTAATAAACTTTAAAGCAATTTTTTTATTTAATATTTCTAGAAAATTTGTATTAATTAAAAAAAAAAATAAAAATTAAATATACAAACTGATTGAAATCAGTGTATATTTTGACGATTTTTACGAATTTTTTTCCCAAAATTTGACGATTTTTCTCCAAATTTATCTGGCAGCTATAAAAATATGATAAAATGAAATCATAATAACTATAGTTTACAATTATTCTAATTTTTAACTGTAATTGTATATTCCTCTTAGATTACAGTCACCACAACCATATTTTTTTTTCTGCGTATGTATATTCAAGTTTCTAATTTCTACAAAACTTTGGTTTAGTTTTGTTTTTTTCCAAATATCGTACTCATTACTCCTCATTATATTATCCTAATCAAGAAGTAAACAATTTTGAATACTAAATTTGAAAAGTTGGAAATATTTTTGCAAAAACCAAAAAATATCACTAATTTTATTTTTCTATTCCATATAAATATATGTTTTCAATAGTATATATGGACATTTTATTTTAACCTTTTGTAATAATATCATATCTCAATAAAATTTGCTATAGCTAGAGCCGAATTATTTTAGCACAGATTCCTAGAAGGTCAGTGGGCTGGAGCTTAGACCCCCAAAGTTAGTCACCTAGGGTATTTAACTTTTTTCAAAATTTGCCAAAAATTCACATATAATTTGAATGTAAAAAATGTAATACGTAGATAGTTCTTGTAAATCTTTACAAAAAATATGCTTTCACGTATAGGTTATCTCTTTTAGTTTAAGAGATATTTGGTCGAAGCTAATTTTTCATTCATTTTTGGACTCATTTTTTAAAAGATTTTTTAAACATAGCAGACTTAATTTGGGTCCAAAAATATTCGCTTACAAAAAATTTTAATTTTTAAATAATATTGTTGCAGTAATCATATAAATGTATGAATCCAATAAAAAGTTGTATTATTCTGAAGTTGAAACTTTAAATGCGTGCAAAGTAAAACCGGAACCGCTTTTTGCATTAAAATATGTCATGTATGATGATTTTTATATACTTTATATTTATTTAGGACTTTTTTTTCTTATTTTAGCTGATTATGGTTCTTTATTATATTTAGTATATTTAAATGCAAATACATAACTTTTGCTATTAAATAGCACTCAGAACAAAATGTGGACCATTGCGATTTTACTTTCGTTATATAATTTATATTTATAGTATAATATCGTTTGGTTTATTTTTAATTAAAAAAAAATTTTGCTGAGCAATATAAATTTTCACAGATTTTTGTTCTTTTTGCTCTGGCGCCTGAAATAAAATCTTTGTTTTTCTCTTAAAAACAGATATCTTATATATATATATATATTCCATTTTAGATTTTTGTGACGGAAATAATATAATTTTTAGAAAAAAATACCAACACTTTTTTTCATGCAAATATTTACTTTTTTAAATATTTTAGTGTTTTGTGCGCTTTATATAAAACTACGTAAATGACATATTTAACTGATTTAAAAAGTGTTTTAACGGCATATATTATGATATATAACTATGCATAATGTAATGTTAAATAAACAGTTGATTATTTAATATATATATGTATATATATATATATATATATATATATATATATATATATATACATATATATATATATATATATATATACATATATATAAAAATGGGATTAAAATGGGATGGATAGGCCCAGCGGCAAAAGTAGCCCCATAACCCCATATCCTAAGAACTACCACATCAAAAGTCTTGTCATTTTGTAGGAATAACTTTCTTATCAGTCTCCATAAATTAGTATACAAATAGAAGGAGTAGGACCAGGGAAAATGGTTCCCTTTATATAACAAAAATAATAAATATTTAAGAAAATTATAATTTAATAAATATAAATTCTCTAACCTAATTTTTTTTAATTAAGATGAAAATGGTACGGGTAGGATCAGAGGAAATGGTTCCCTCTATACAACGGAAATAATAAATATTTAAGAGAATTATAACTTAATAAATAAAAATTTTCTAACCTAATTTTTTTATTTTATTTCACCACAATGACGGAACAAACCGCAATGGGTTAAGCCAGTTTTTTATAAATGGAAAATATTACAAACACTATGTGAATTGTGCCGGACATTTCGAATTGGACATACCCGAATATAGAATTTTCTCTTGAATACTTTAAAATACATTTTATTTTATTTTTTATTTTTTGAAAATCTCTTTAAAATGCATTAATATCTAATCCTTTTTTTACGTTTTTTTATAAACGCAATTAATTCCAATTAATGTAGGCTTCATTTTATATAAATTGTTTTTCCAATTTATTTCAAAATTGTGCTTTTCATTTTACATAAAAATATATAATGTTGAGCAAGGTAAAATATTGCCTTGTGGTGTTTTGCTCATGATATGGTCAACTCAATATTTTGATGCGTATGTTAGAAAAATATGTAATAGAATACATTGAACAATTTGTCCGATTTGTATACTTTTTAAAGTTAAAACAAATATCTAAAATTTTATATTTCATTTTTCCGAAATCAAAAGATATAAAGTGTACAATTTTAATTACATATTTGTCCAATTCATAACCTCCCAGCAAAAACTTTGCTTTCCTGGTAAGCTAGCAGGTATAATTGGAAACAAAAATAAACTACTTATTTTTTGCCTGAATAACTAGTTATTTTTGTTCGACTTGTTCACAAATTCATGTAGTTATTTTTTGACTCTAGGGGTACTCAAAAATATGTACCTAAACGAAAACAAAAATAAAAAAAAAAACAAAAAAATTTTGCCGTCAATGAGGCTCGAACTTGGACACACTTAACCATTCGTTTTTACTGACTAACGTCTTACTCAGCACACCATCTCGCACATAGCATCCTAAGCGACAAAAACTCTATTTAGTTAAAAATATCTTTTTAGACAAACAAAACTAACAGCTTCAGAACGGGGTTGAACCAACAACCTTCTGGTTGTTAATCCGGCGCTCTAGCCAACTCATCCACGTGATTGCAGTATTACTGTGCTATTATACTACTGAGTACTTATTAATGTAATACAGAGTAGGCAAATAATAATGACGCCTCATTACCAAGAAACTACTTTAATAAGTATTTGTTATTACCGAAAACCAAAAAGTTTTTGCTGGGGCACTATTTAAATAAAAGATATTATTTTGCTGCAATGATTTGTAGCTTTCATTTGACATATATATTGGGTTGGTATAAGCTTCGTAAATTTTTATAATATTCTTAAAAATTGCTCATCTGTCGAAACATTGATGTCCTTTTGAAAAGAAATTTGGCATTCCGGAGAAAAACTGGGTAGGCATTTTTAGTGTAGATAGGCCCGAGTTTTTTCTATATTACGATTTTTTCATGTATAAGAATGATTGTTACAAGCTGGCATACATGTGAAAATAAATAGTAAATGTAACATTTTCAGAAGTATATTTCATTTAACACCCATATTGGCTTGATATAATATTCGTAAATATTTGATATATTTTCTTTAAAAATGTGTATCCTTCTAAACTTTCAAGATAAACTTTGATGTCCTGTAGAAAAACTGAGTACGCAGTTTTAGTACGTATGGCCTCTAGTTTCAAGCATATATCGATTTGTTCATGTGTAACTGTCACACGGTGTAATCGATCTAATATTTCACCTGAACTACAAATGCTCTCCTGAAATGGGGGTTTAGGTTTATAAATGTCTTAAATACGAACAAATTTTAATTAAATTTGGCACATATAAATTTTATACAAGTGTCTACCAAATTTCGGTCCACAATTGACTATAGTTCCCATATAAGGCTCACTTCAAGAAATCACTTTAACGGGAACAAATTTCATATAAACATCAAAACAAAAAATATTTTACAGAAATTAGTTTTATATAACTAGAAAACACGACACCTAATTTTATAGCGAATGGTCCATAATTAACTATAGGTCTCCTATATCAGTAGCAAGAAAAATACGGGTTTTCATTATTAAGTTATTGCATTAGAATGATTATTGATTTAGAATGAACTCGAGCAAGATGGGGCAATCAATTTTAATTAAGATTGATATATTAAGGAATAATGAACAATTTCTAGGTAAAATCTGATACAACAACCGATTTTAAAGCTGGTAAGAGAAAAATGTATAAACATAATGTGATTTTATAATTAACAACATTATGTATAATTTTGAGAGAAAAAACTTTAAGCGCTCTTGACGACTTGTCTTTTAAATATTGTGTGTGTGCAAACGATAGCAAAGTACGTAGGAAAGTAAATTTTTAAAATTTATGAGGTGAATAAAATTTCAGTGGCATAGGGCTACATAAATTATTGACCACATAAATTATTGACAAATTTTGACAATCATAAAATAAATAAAAAATTAAAATATTTTAAGATTGTTTGTGCATTTTAATGTTTATTTTATAAAATTATTATTTTTTTCATAAAAGCAAATAATTATAAAAAAATATATTGAATTTTCTAAAATTTTGTGAAGTTTTCTTAACAAAATATACCAAAAAATTTCTCATAAAGAAAAGTTTTCATTTGGCACTGCAAAATAGTTCACGATAGCAAAATTGCCGTTTGGCATGGGCTCATTATATAAATTTTGGATATTCCTTCATTAGTTTAAATATTATTATCTTCTTAACGAAAGATGACATGAAGAGCTCTTTATAACATATTGCGAGGTTTTCAATGTTTTTTTGTTTTTTTTTTTTTTTTTTTTGTTTTTCACCTAGGGTGCCAGCTGGGAGCAGGCAATTTTTATTGAATTAAATATCTAGTTGAAAACCTATTTCGCTTAACAGTGTAAAATTTTTAGTTCTGTTTTTTAGTTCATTGAATTTAGAAAAATTACCTAAATATAGTGTCTTTTAAAACCTAAACCTGTGATCGCTTAAAAAATAAAACACCAATGTAAATTTTTCTAGTTTGATTTATTGGTAAGTTAGCAGGTATAATTAGAAACAGAAATAAACTACTTATTTTTTGCCTTAATAACTAGTTATTTTTTGTTCGAGTTGTACACAAATTCATGTGGTTATTTTTAGACTCTAGGGGTACAAGTAGAGCACTCGTTTTTAATGATTAATATCTTACTCACTATATCATCTAGGACTTAATTTTCCATTCTAAATGACAAAAATATTTTTTTAGTATAAAATATCATTTTACACATTTTGTAAAAAAAAAAAAAAAAAAAAAAAAAAAAAAAAAAAAAAAAAACAGTGCATCAGATGGGCCTGAACCAACAACTTTGCGGTTGTCAATCCACCGCTGTAGCCAATTAATCCACGTGAAAGCAACGGCGTTTTGCTATCATACTATTTAGTACTTATTTATGTAATATAGAGTAGGTAAATAATAATGACGTCTTATTTTCCAGAAACAACTCTAATAAGTAGTTGCCATTTACGAGAACCAAAAAGATAATGATTAATTGAATCATATGGACACAATTGTTGTCCAAAAATTATAATTTGTATAAAATGTTCGCCTTTTTCGCAGATATAAAAATAATAACTTTGAGCGGCTGAAACGGCAACAATTAAATTCAATTCAAAAATTTGTTTCGATTCTTAATATGTGACTAGTTCTCTATCAGACCAAATTATTACTTTTATAAAATTCTTTTGTCAATTTTTAGATTTTTGCCATGGTTTTCAGCAAAATGAGAAACTCTGCGTCGTATCATTATGTGTCGTAAATATTTTTCAAACTAAATTTTTAAAAACAAATTAATTTAAAATTTTTTACGAAATTCAACGATACAACAGTGGTTGTGAACATAAATAAAACGAAAAAAAACCCTTCTCCGTGACAATGTTTTACACATTGCCGTGACCAGGATTCGAACCTGGGTTACTACGGCCACAACGTAGGGTCCTAACCACTAGACGATCACGGCTATTGAAGGTTGATGTCAATTTTTAGCAATGCATGCATATATTACAACATAAAATTTTTATTCAACTTATTACAATGGTGAATTAATGTAAAACACACCTCACTTGTTAAAAACAGGGTGACTTTGAAGTATATAAACTTACAAATAACACAGAATGTTTCAAATACATTTTAAATAAATATTCAACATACTACTGTAACTAATGCTGGGTGTTTGTTAAAGAGGTGATTTTACTAAATAGAAACTTGATACGAAATTTTTTTAAGCTATTTTTAAACCAAATAACGTTTAATTACCACAAAAATAAATAAAATAAACTAGTTATAAAAAAAATAATAATAATAATATTTTTTAGCTCTTAAAGATTTTTTTATTTATATAAAATTATCTGATACTGGTTTGATGATTTATACAACATAAAATTTTTAAACAGACTTTTAATCAAATTATAAATGTGGTAAAACAATCAGAGTTGTGATATTTTAGGTTGATTTATAATCACGTGATATATTAGTGTGGGTTCGCGACCCACAAAGAATACGAACATGGTTGAAATTAACTCTTTTCCATATTATTGTATAATGATCGCATATGTTCTGTAAACTTTAATTGAAAAAAACCATAGGGGTCGAAAGCAAACTATATTATAATAAATTTATGATAATAATAGTACATAGGTACATATATATGTATTTGCTTTTTGTTAAAGTTTTTACTTAATATTTTAAAGGGTTAAACCAGCATTCATTGCAGTGATTTATAAGTTGACCCAATTGAACTTTTTTTTGATACCAAAAAAAAATACCGTAGTAAAGCATGTAAACGAATTTCATTTTTTAATTTTAAAATGTAAATATTTAGGAACCTATAGGGTGTAGCAAGAAAATTTTATACTTCTATAAAATTAGACCCTCTAAAAAATACAAATATGCTTGTTGTTTTTATTTAAAGTTATCAATCATGGAAAAAACATACAAATTCAGAAAACATTTTTAAGAACTTATTTAAATTTCTTTTAACGCATAACATACATAGAAACCTTTCATTGAACATTGATATCTCATCAAAATTATTTTAAAATAATTATAATTTAAAAAACGTAATTACCATTTAATGATAGTTGTTTTTTTTAATTATAATTTTTTAACTAATGGTAATGAAATTACAAAAAAAAAATGCTCAAATACCAATTATAATTACTGGATTGAATAAAAAGCAATTTTAGTTCAATTATGATTCTTATATTTTGCATTAATTTGATATCATTTTAATAACGACTTTTAAACCATTTAAATATAAACCTCCATTTGTGGAAGATAAATTGTAATATTTTAAAAATTATGCAAAAATTAGAAGAGTAAATGAGTACAAATTACATGTAGTTAAAAAAAAAAAAAAATTGAAATTTACGAAAAATTCCGCTAAATACTGATAATCAGGGCAACCAAAAATATGCAAAATCATATTTTCCTGAGCCTCAAATGAACCAAATTGTTAGTTATTTATTCATTTCAGGCAATTTTAAGAATTGTGGCATAGATTTGTTAGAGTATATTTTTTGTCACAACAGCACATTTTTGTATATTTTGAACTTAGTAGAATATTTTTGCACATTTTATACATAAGAACATAATTTTTTCATATATTACACTAAAGAGCATATTTTACACTTAAGGAAAAATTTTGCTTATTTTACCTCATTAGAAATTTCTACATACTTGGCCGTTAGTAAAATGTTCTTTTTACTGTCACATACGTTATTCAAATCCGATTCCCTAATTTCCTAATAAAATGTATCAGATTTGAATGTTTTACGGGCGAAAAGAAAATATTTTTTAGCTAATATTTTATAGCTAATAAAAATCAAATTATTTTTTGCAGGAATAGTAGAATATTTAAAATTTAGCCAAAAAATATAATATTTTCCGATTTTAAGAGCATTTTATGAGTACCCTGCTGGTAAGCAACTTATTAAATTTATTTAATGATAATAATTTTAATTTTTTTAAATAACTATTAATGAAAGATATTAAAAATAATGGCAATGAAAAAAACTACAAGTAGCATTGTTCAATTACTCCCATGTAAAATTTTCTTACAGTTTACTTCTTTCTTTGACACTATGTCAGCAATAGCCAAATGTCAAATTTTTTCAATGGCTTCAACCCTTATTAATTTTTTATGAGACATCATACAAAAAAAATTTTTGTATTCTATTTCTATTTTTAAGTTTATAAATTAACGGTTTGGTTTTAATAAAAACAAATGTAACTTGTTTATAATCTTCAGAATTCATAGATTTAGAAAAGTATCTGATCTATATCACATTCATACCAGGGGCTTAAATAATTACGGTTTAAAATGTAAAAAAATCTTTAACACATTTTTTAAAAAAATTTCTCCAACATTTTTTTTCTGTTCTTTATAATTTTTAAGATACATATTTCGTTGACTGGAGACAAAATGTATATACATTTTAAAGACTTTATAAAATAAGAAACTTTTTTAGACTTTTCCAATACTATATGGTTAGGTTAAAAGACGATCAGTGTGTACGTTCATAAAACCAATGATGCTGATCCATAGTGAATCCTTAAGAAAGAGAGAGACAAGAAATGGAGGTATATATATATATACATTGAAGTCTTACATATTTTCTTTAAATATTTTACAGCAACATCCTGATGGCCCCGAAAGTAAAATAGGCTACTTTATTTTTCGATAGGAGCAGGGGGAATGGTAGCCCCTCATACAAGTAAAAAAATAGTTAAAGAAAAAGTTAAATACTGTTACAGAAAAAGTCTTAAAATTTTGCAGGAATTCCTTTTTCATCAACCTCTAAAATGAAAATGGGGCGAATAGGCACAGGAAAATGGTAACCGCAATAACGAAAATATTAATTACAGCAAAATATTTTGTGGGAATAACTTTATCATCAACCTCCGTTTTTAGTATGAAAATGGAACGGGTAGGACCAGGGGAAATGGTAGCCTCCATTCAAAGAAAATGGAATGGCATATGTAAAGAACTATTAAGACGAGAACCCTCAAATTTTGTGGGAACTACTTTCTTTTCATATTGCATTGATAAAATAAAAATAAGACGGATAAGAAAGGTAGCCCCTATACAAAACAGATATTAATTTTTGCATATCTAAAGTAGTAATTTATTGAAAGTATTAAAAAGATGCATAAACAATTTAGTATAATTAATAATTAGAATAATTTTTAGCCTTAAAAATGTTTTTTTGATGGCACATTAAAATCCATTTGTATAAATATAAAATGACTCGAATGCATGCAAAATCATTATTTTTAAGCACTTCGTGCGGTGGGCGCGAGTTATACCGGATTTAAGTTGAACATAGATACATTTTTACAAACTAGAAGTTTCTGTATAATCCTGGTAAAAATTACGTGCAATATCAAAACCTACTAAGTTATTTAAATAATATTTATGATATTTTCAATATTTTCGATGGTATTAGTGTAGCATATTCTAAGGTTTCCTAGTAAAATTTAGAGTTTTTTTAAAATTTTGGAGAAAATTGAGGCTCGAATCAAAATTATTTCCCCATATATTATAAGAAAATATATTTTATTAGAGTTTATTACAAAGAAATGCTATTTAGTATTGTGAACAAATTTTTTTTATCATTTGTCGAAATTTTAAATAATTACATTTAACAGATTTGTGGTCCCTGAATTCGTATTGGTTTTTGATTTGCCGAATTTGTAAAGGCGGAAGTAATATGGCGGATCAAAGTTATCCACTATCGTTCGATTTCGGCCATAATTAAAATACTTGATGTACATAAAATTTATATATCAAATATAAAGATTTTAGGGCACTGATAATGATTCTGCAATAGAAAATAATAAATAAAAAATGGCACATTTGACAGATTTGTGGTCACTGAAAACCAATTTGTTTTTTGATTTTCCGAATTAGTAAAGAAGAAGAAATACGACGGATTATAAATAACTGAAAGGGATTTTCGCCCTATAGGACGATACTGTAATTAAGTGTCAAAGAAATATATGTATATATGGTTTATATATTTGTGAAATTGTTGAATACGAAGCTAAATTAAAAGAAAAAAAAAATTAAACGGCGATTTTAATATGGCGCGATTTTAATCTTTTGCGCATTTAAGTAGATTTTTATTTAGTATTTCTAAATTCTAGCGTATGAAAGGTATTAAACAATTAAAAGATAATATAATAATATCTTAATAAATAAATTTATTTTTAAATTAATGCCATATTAGATTCGACATTTTTATTGTTTAATATTTTATGTAAATAATAGTAATCAACGTTCTATTTTAAAATAGCTATTTATTAATATAAAAATATAACAAAATTTTGTTGCCATATTGGATTCGCCATTTTGTTTTTGTTTTTTCTTTTTTGATCTCAAATCATCGAAATTAACATAACAAACCATTTTATTATATTATTAATTTTTATCGAAAAAATTTTACACATTTTTTCAGTATAAATTAATGTGGTTTTTCAGTTAAAGGGCTACAACCTACGAATTTATGAAGGGTTGCAAACGATCACAAAAAAAAAAAAAAAAAAAAATATAGGTAGAATAGACTACAGGAAATCGATCAGTATAATTATTAGGAAAATAACCCTTGGTACTGCTTTGCACTAGGCTTTGAAAATTCGTGATTTTTTTTTTAGAAAATTCTTTTTTTTTTCGCAAAAAATATTACCATTTTATATGAAATTGCACTATAGTGTCAGGTCTCTTTAACCTGAAATCATTTTTGGACACATGGAATAGTATGCACTATTTACAATAAATAGTATTCTATATATCCCTGTTTTTATTCAAAAAATATTTTCAATTATGGAAAATGTATGTTTAAATAATTTTTTTTCCGAATCCCGGGATTTTCAAAAATCAATCCCGTTTGGTATCCCCACAAAAAACGTGGTAAATACATAATATAATTAAATATTATAATAGAAATTTAAACATTAATTTCTTAACTACATTCCATAAAGGTCACAGTATTGATATAGGTATCTTATATAAATAAATTTTTTCAAATAATTTGTAATAATATCGAAAAGGTGAGAATAGATTTTTTGAAAAAATATTTAAAATATGAAAACATTATATATAAGAAAAATCCTCAAACAGGTCAATTATGTATTGATTCAATCTTTATTTCCTTACACTGATTTTAAATTTATATTATTCAGAATAAATTTGAAAAACGTTAAAACAACGCAGCACAGGGACTTAATAAATTAAAGAAATTTATATTTGCAATTATTTTCCATTCCGCTTTCAATTTGTTTCAAGGACAGGGCCTGAATAAAAAGAAAATGACTTATTGGTGGTGTCTTGGGATGGTATTTTAATATTTGTTTTAAGATATTAAAACGATTTAAATGCAATAAATGTCTTTCAGTAAACAATACAAAATATAAAATTTTAATGTCTGGACTCTGAGAGTGAAAAAATTACCAATTGCATATAATTATATATATAGCAACATCCGGTCTTCGATGTCTTTTACCTCTCCAATGGAAAATCACAATTTGTTTACTTTTTTTTCAATATCTCTACAACAATTGCCTCCAGATGAATGCTGAAAAATTCTTCCAATGATTTGGCTATATTTATCTTTATGCTTTTGGGTATTCAAGTGAATGAATAAATTTTTTGCAATTTTACATGAAAAATAGATTTTTTTCGCCACTAATTTATTCCTAATTATTGAGCTGATAAAAAAATCAGCATTGGAGTTTTATTTCTATAAATTGGAAAAATCGTTCTCGTTCTAGCGTCGGAAAAATATCATCTGGCCACAGTGATTTATAGGGTTCAAAAGATGATATCGTCCATGAAAATTTTCTCCTCATTTAAAATGATAGTTAAAAGCCCACGTTAGCAAGATTTGTTTTTTCGCCTTTCTGATGTCCCTTTTTAAAAGTATTGAAGCTGAGACGATAGTTGCCCCAGTTTTTGGAATGGTTTTATTTTTTTTTTTTTTTGGCTTGTTGAAAAGTTTCCTACATCATTTCTTAACTGCCTAAGTCTATGACACTACCACGGCTGCTGGAGTTTCCTAGGACCATGCTATAACCTACATGAAGCATAGTAAGCAGCTTTCAATACCCTATTTAAATGATTCACAGATTCATCCAGACCCTGTGTACCTGCCAAACCTTCCGTTGCCGGTATTCAAATGGCGTCCACGATGTTACTGAATTTGCTACAGTTGGTTTTCCTAGGATTCTTGTTTGGAGAAAGAACACACGTGGATAACTTCCTTCTCCATAAAACGCAGCAAATTCTCTATCTCTACTTCGGAGTGATGCAGATTAATCTGCAACACTTTCAGGCTGCTTGAGATCATTGCTTTTTCTCGGCGGGAGAATTAGCCGAAACTGATTCAGCGCATAAGATAATTTGTGCGGACAGGAAAAACTCAGTAGCCGACCCTAATATAGGTGGCAGATGCTACTGAGTGGGGTCGTGATCATACAAAATGGTCTAAACGAGGTCATTTATTCCACAGACCGCTCTTAAACTATAGAACAGGTGTCGTGGAGTATATATAACAGAACTATAGAACAGGTGTCGTGTCTGCAGACTCAAGGTGATCACCTTTCGTAGAGGGAAATAATTGAGCTATGGTCTAAAAATAATGATAGGCTTAAATTGCATCAAGTTGGGTCTAAATTACAACATTAGGTTCACTTGGATGGACCTGCGAGGACAAACAGTAATTCTGAATTGATTTATGGTTTTAAAGGCAGGAGTAGGACCATTTTTTTTGGACGTAAAGCATAAAAATTGCCGAAACAAATTTAATAGATTGAAAACAAGCATGAATAACATATATTATTATTGTTATAATAAAATTTAAATTTTAACATTTTTTGAGGAGAACTGCAGTTTCAAGGGTCATTTAGCATTTTTTCTGAAAAAGTTCTGATAACACTGTTTGGGAGCACTTTATATTTAATTCTGAATTGCACTACGAAATTTTTACGTTTTCTTTATAAAATTAAAAACTAAAAAAAATTATTTGAATTTAATTTTTATATTTTTTCATTTTTTGTCATTCTTATATTCATAATTGTATTTTTAATTGGAAAACCTTATGCGTTTAATTTGTATCGTTCACATAATAAGTTTGTGTCTTTTGAAGTTAAAAAGAAGTTATGTAGACAAAAAAATAAATAAATCAAAAATACTAAAAAATACAAATAAAAAAAAAAAAAAACATAAAATCTTTAAAAAAAAATGTTAAAAATGGAATTTGTACACGCTGGGAATTTTTTAAATATTATTAATGACGGAATGAAAAATATTGATGATTTATTGAAAAAAGAAAATGTGAAGTATAAGATAAAACCTTGTGTTATTACTAAAAAAATTACACGTTTGCGAAAATGTCAAATGTTATTAATAGTTGCATCTCCTAATTTGTTTATTGAGAAGATGTTGTGGAAAGTGGTAGGTTAAGCAACCCGTAACAGCTCAAGTTTTTTTTTTGGTTTCAGTTTATCTCTTAAAAAAAATTTTAGAAAGAATAGAGTAACATTCCGCCAATTGTGCCAAAAATTATAATGTTTAAGAAAGGTGGATACATCCTAATGAAATGCTATACCTCATGATAATAGGATTGCTATTGCTATTTACGCATTAGCATCCTCATCAGAGTACAGAAGCATAGGTAATATTTTTGGAGTTGGGAAGTCAAGAGTCTGCCTTATATTACTCGAATTTTACAAAGTTGTATGGGAAGTTTTACAGCCAAATTATTTAAATTATTTCCCTTTAACAAATGCTAAAATAGAAAAATGTGTTGAGGGATTTGAAAGTCTTGGATTTCCACAGTTCTTGGGAGCCATTGGAAAGTAATATTGTATTAACAATATGGGATTTTGTTAACGAGTAATATATTCAAAAGAAAGATGCCATATAGAGATCCGGCCCTGTACATACGATGCTACATATTGCCGAAATTACAAAGGGTGGTACTCGACAGTGTTATTTGTATTAGTTGATCACAGGTAATATGCACATAAAAATCAAGTTTCTTTTTTTCTAATTTTAATATATTTGTAATTTAACAGATATTGTTTCATGTACATAATCGTTGGTTCTCCAGGAAGATGTAATGATTCAACTATATATGAAGATTCAAATTTAAAAAAGTATTTAGATAAATGTCCTTTATTGGATGAAATGTCGAAAAACATTTCTGGCGTAGACGTTCCAATTTTAATAATTGGCGACTCAGCATTTCGTCTATCAAAAAATGTTATGAAGCCATATCACTTTCAAGTAAATTATGAATTAAGAAAGGGTAGTCGAAAACTCATTTGGCCATTTGAAAGTTCGTTTCAGAAGATTAGTCAAAGGAATCGATAATCGAATTACAAACTCCAATTGCATAATTAAGGCATGTTGCGTTCTACACAATTTCCTAAATGAAAATAATGATGGAATCAACTCCCAACGGCTTAAAGAAAATGTCCATAATGTAACAAATTTTGGAAACTTTTTTGATGAGTAGAGGGGAAATAATAAGGAATGCAATTGCTTCTTCATTTGAATAGATTGCACTGTTTACATTGTACAAAATTAAAAAAATTAATAAAATCAATTAACCAAACAATCAATCAATGAATTCATATTAAAAAGTCTTCAACAGGTTATTTCTAATTATTTATTATAATAATAAAATGAATTAAAAATTAAATACATCCTAGATCATTTTTTTACAAAATTTATGAAATGTACTACTCTGTACATTGAACAAATCTTTCCATTAATTTAGTTTTCTGGAGTTCTAAACCGTACATTTTGCTGTCCATTTCTTTCAGTTCCCTGTTTTGTTCAACAATCATTATTTCTATTTTATCAAATTTCTTTAATAGTACAGTTTCAAAATTATTTTTTAAGATATTTTTATCTGATCTTGGAGCTGGCGGTGATGATAGTATTGATGGAGATGGGGATGATGTGGAACAAGATGGTGATATTGAGATTGAGGACGATATTGGCTGAGAACAAATATCGTCCTCTAAACGTAAAATTTCCGTTTGCAAAATTTCTATATCTTCATAAGGTTCCATATCAATAACTGCAAATAACTGCAGAATCGAAATTTTTTGGAAATAAATCTGTAACTTCTGATTGGCTGGTTGGATTTCCATGAAATTTGGTACAGGCTTAGCAGAGGAGCGTACAGTGTTAAGGTTTGAAGGGGGGCACAACAAACCCCTCAGGGACGGAGATAAGGGGGCTCAAAGTTAGATACCTCTGACATAAAAAATTTTTAATTGCTTGCCAAATTTTTGTTCCTCGTTCGATTTCAAATATTTTTATATATTGTTGTAGGCCCTGATAAGACCACTAAAAAACATGCTCTCGTGTTCTATTTATCTCTAATAGTTTCCGGATTATTTGCGTTTGAATTTTTAAGCACCATAATTTTGCATGTTATTTTCATATATATCCTAGTATTTTATTAGTTTTTTTCTTAAGTAGTTAAAGAACTAAATTTTCTATTGAATAAAAAAATTTGAAGTCGATATCTTTACCGAGTCCAAAAATAAACTATTTTGAATTTGAAAATTGCAAAAAAGACGACTTTTTCTGTTTTTTTTTTTAGCCGAAAAAGTATCTACACTCTTTTTTATCTAAAATAAAATTTTCTTTAGCAATATATAATAATTTTGCACTTTTCTGAAAGGTAACTTTACAGAGATGACTTTAAGATAAAAAGTTAACTCAATTAGTCATGGTACACACCCTCCCGAATTCGACCCATTTTAAATGAAAGTTTTGATTTTAGACCATATTTTCTCAAATCCCAAAGCACGAATTGATAAGTGAAATATATTTTAAGAATCTTCAATATGTTTTAAAAAATTTCAAATTAAAATCTATGGGACTTTGGAAAAATGTGGATTCTATAGCCAAAAATGTAAAAAATCGTATTTTTGGGAATTTTCATTAGTTTTTTTTTTGGGGAATTCAGGAAAACCATACCCGAGATTGAAATTTGGTTAACGCGCTTTTATTTATATTAATAAGATCCACATTTTCTGCAAATTTCATTAAGATATCTTTATAAACGAATATGTTATTACAATTTAAAAATTTGTATTTTCTCCAAAAACCCCAAATTGGGTCTTTTGTTTGGTTTATTTCTAAATAGCGAAAAAAAAATTTAAAAATATGTATTCCAGACGTCAGAGGTACCTAACTTTGAGCCCCCTTACCTCCGTCCCTGAGGGGTTTGTTGTGCCACTCTTCAAGACTTAATATTGTACTTCTCTGCTACGCCTATAGCAAATTTTATGAAAATCCAACCAGCCGATCAGAAGTTACAGATTTATTTCAAAAAAAAAAAAAATTCGATTCTGCCCCACTCTGAAATATAATTATCATCCAGTTTTTATTTACCTTCCATACTTTCTTCCACTAAATGCTTTACATTATGGATTTTGAAATTACCTAGTATATTTTTAACTTGGGCATATAAAGGCCATGTAGAAGGACAACCTCCTGATGGTCCAATTATTTTTTTTTTTTCTTTTTTCTTTTCTGAAAAGTATTTGTTATTGAAGTTTGTATCATTCCTCTCACTTTTAAAATTTTATCATATATTACACTAAAACAGTATGACTTAGTATCCCTTGGAACACCATTATCGAATATGTAAATAGTGTAATATCTGGGTACTTAATTTCAGATATATTTGTCAACTTACCTGTATTTTGTAGTAAGATTATGGATTTTAGTTTTTATTTTTGATACGGAAATATTATAGCCACATCCATTGAGCTCTACCCTCACTTCCTCATAGACATGGTTATTTTTTCGTACTCCCCGCAATTCGGAAATATGGTCGGCCCATATTTCAACAATTTTTCTTCCTTTTCATTCCATATTCTGTTTCTTTTTTTATCGCGACCCTTGTTCATAATTGTATATCTTATATGTATGTTTATTTATTTCAAATTAATTTTTGAATTTTTTTTTCAATAATTTTTAATTATAATTTTTAATAATAGGTTGTCAATTTTGAATTATTAAATACGTTATAATATACAAATCATACTAAAAATATCATCCCTAAAATAACCTTTATCATGTTTTTTGTAAGTTAAATAATTAAATACAATAAAATGAAATGATTTTCAAATACAACAAACATATGAAAAAGCAAATAAATTTGTGTTTTTTGAGAAAACGACTCGTTTTTCAAAAAAACTCTACATGTGAACATAATATTATAAAAATTAAAATTTTATATGAAAAATTGCCTATGAACATTAGCAAAAAAAAAAAAATATTTTTTATATATTATATTCATAATTGTATTTCTGTTCATAAATTGGGAGTACTTTTATACACGTTAAAGTTAATATGTATAATAACATGTATAACTTATGCTATGTTCACATATAAAGGTTTTTTAGATATTTTTTGAAAATTATATGTTATAAAGTATTCACTTTGTGTATTAAAATTATGAATAGATTTGGATGATTTTGGGTGTTTAACAATTTATACAAGTTTACCAAAACTTAATAACAGAAATAATGCAATCATAACATATATATATATATATATATATATATATATATATATATATAATATTATACATAATTCATACTAATATTTTCATTAAATGCATTATGACTTTATAAACCAAATAATTTATTATTTTATTAAATACAACAAATAAAACGGTTGATAAGCAAACATTGTTCTTAGAGTAAAAATCAAATTTCAATGATATTATCATTATTTGTACTGCTTTTTTAAGTTTTGTTGCAACACTTTAAACAATAAATACGAGTGCAAATTATAAAATGCTGTGTCACCGATATTTGAATGACAGAGAATTTTGGCTTTTTTATTTGCTTATTATTGTTTTATTATTAATTACACATATTGTTGTTCTGCTTGCTGTTGTTATGTTTAATGACACTTGTATGGTAAACAATAATAATAATAATGATGATCACTATGACGATTATGATGGCAGTAGTTTGTTTGTCTGGAAAAATTTTCATTATGTGGCCATTTAATATTGATGATGATGGTGGCATGTTCAAAAATTGCACTCATAAAAATATAAACAAGAGGAAAAGGTAGAATTTCGAACATAATGAAATAATTTTATAATTAAATATAATTTGGTTAAAAGTCGTTCCATTTAAAATCAACACAAAAAATTAAAAATTTGGGTCTCACCTCTTCGAATTTAATGATATTTGGTGCAATCACTACATTTATCATAACTAAGACTTACACAAAGTTTCATATAATTTTATCAAGTGGTTCGCGAAATATAGCGATTTCAAAGTGTAGAATAGCTAAAAAAAATGTATAAAGTTGTATACACAAAATTACAAATATCTTTTATAGTATTTATGGTATGGGCTATAAAAATTACCTTTAATATAACGTACAACATGACTTTTTTCTCAACATAAAAATGGTCCATATCTCGCGATTAATATCTGAAAATATGAACTTTTTTGCATTAGTCTTAATATTAACAAGTATAATGATTGTATGGAATATCATTAAATTCGGAGACGTAAGGTCGAAATTTTTAATTTTTGTGTTGACTTTAAATGGAATGACTTATTTACAACATTGTTTGCTCTCATAGAAACCGACGCACTTTACTATACATGTGAAATTAAGTACAAAGTACATGTTAATCACAAACAAAAAATATTATTGATATAAAAGTTGATTACATAATTAGGGATTGAAATATAAATACCATATCTAATAATGCTAATTATTTACATTTTTTTATAAAGTGGTAATTATTTAAAAGAGAGATTTATATTTGATACTTATGAAATAAATATAAATGAGAATATATTTTAAAATTGATATTTAACACTCACCAAATTGAGGATGATGAAGTCGTTGACAGAAGACCTGTTGTCCTTGGCATTTTTGTATCAAAACATAAATTTTTATTTATAAGAATTATATATAAGGAAATTTGAATTTGTCTTTTTTTTTTTTTTTTTTGAGTATGTGTGTATAGGTGCTTTCGATAAGTTTGAAAATGTAATTTTCAAATAATTTTATAATTTGTTAAAAATAGAAACATAAACAAATTGGCAAAATTATATACAAATATGATAAAAGTTAATAAAATATGTATATATAAATAAGATGTTAAAGTTTACAAAAAAAAAAAAAAAAAAACAAAATTCGAGAACAATATTTCAGATTTAATAGTTTAATAATATTTATTAAATATCGTTCATATGTATTTTCCTTGAGATTGATAATTCGATAATTGAAATATATATTTCATATTGCTTTACGCGATAATTTTCAGAATCAAAAATTTCGTTCTTGGAGCTGGATTCAAACTTGATTCAATTTATCCAAATGGATGTAAATTGAATATAAACCTTTGAATTGATAATTTCAAAGAATTTTTATTGATAATCTGGTGGATTGTTTTAACATTCAAGTTTCTATTAAAATATTCCTCTTTTATTAAGGTTTGGTTCATTTATAAAACCTTTTTATAAATCTTTGAATGTCTTTTTTAATTTTTCACTTCTATTATTTTATACTTTTGTACGTATTGGCTTAAATGCTTTTCACAAATTCAAAATAAAAAATTTCTATTTATACTCAAAATCAAATCAAATTTATATAAAATATTTCATAGCTACTTAGTTTTCAAAATTTTCAAATTATAATAAGTGATTATACGTCCTAATAAATAATTCTATGTGTGTATTCTATATGGACCATTATAAAGTTGTACGTCAAATTAAAGGTAATTTTGTTACCTTTATATGGCATCTAAAAGAATCTTGTACCGTAAATTATTTGAAAGATATTTTCAATCTTGTGTATACAACTTTGTACATATGTTTTTTAAATTTTTTATTAGTCTTAGTTTTGTTAAGTATAATGATTGTACCAAATATCATCAAAATCCAAAAAATGTGAGGAAACCAGCTGTTTGGTTTTAAATTCAATAACTCTTAAGCAAAAAATGTTGGTTGTCAATTAACTTTTTTACAATCTGGTATTTAACAAATCCTAATAATAATAATAATAATAATAATAATAATAAAAGTCATATTTGATGACGGTAATATTATTTGGCGCGAATTTTATCTAAAACTTCATTAAAATCTTTTTTTTTAATCGAAAAGTCATCCTTTTTGAAGATATATGTTTGTGCTTAATATGAAGTAATTAATATACTTATTTAAATAGTTTTATTATATTCATAATTCGAAAGAAAAAATAACTATATTACAAACATATACTTATGGTCATACATATTTGCACTTTTTAGAAATTTGGATATGCACGAAATTGTTTTAAGCAAATTTTCACTAAAACAATCTCTGAAATGTCTAGATTTAATTAGGACAAAATTTAACACAATTGTAATTTTCAATCACTGGTAGGGAACTGAAATTGAACTAAAATCTTTCAAAGAAAGGCTTTATATATATATATATATATATATATATATATATATATATATATATATATAGATATATATTTATTAGTATATATATATATATATATATATATATATATATGAAATTATAATGTGACCGCATATCTACAAAAATAACAATTGCGTGTATTTTGTTAGTGTAAAACCACTGCACAGAACGTCAAAAATGAAATGACAAAATGAAGAGGAGGAAGAGTGAATAAACGCTGAAAAAAATACTGCATAAGAATACAAAAACAATTTAATAATTTCACGCGGTATGTACATGCAAAAATTGTAAATCAGCTAAGCTTATAAGATCACCTTCTTATTACACTGTGGAATAAAATATATTTAGAGTATTTTTTCATCTTAAATAGAACATTTATAATAGAATCGGATATCGGAATTTTTATTATGACCCGAAAGAATATTCTTGACATTTACTTTTTAAATATAATTTCATTCAAACGTTAGCCGCGACTACGCTGTAGGTTGTCAATTCAGTAGGTCACACTTTCCAGTATTGCCAGCGATATCTCGCGAATTACACGAGCAATGTTAGCTTCCAAGTCTTGAATCGTAGCTCGCTCATCGGTAAAGATTTTTATCTTCACTTAACCCCAAAGAAAAAAAATCCGGAGGCGTGATATCACACGAATTAGGAAGTTAGTTTACAGGTTCGCGAGCTGTATGCGCCGTATCACCGCCTTGCTGAACAAGTTGGATTTTGTAAGTCAAGATTCTGGACAAGTTGTTGTATACGAGACGCCAAGATGCGGCACACGGCGTCGAATAGATTGGTCACGGTCTTCGCTCACCCACTACATTACAGGCACAACATTCTCCTCAATATGGTCTGGATGTGGTATATTTAGTTACGTCTCATCCAATAACGTGAACTGAGACTAAAATTTGCGGATGGTATTGTGAACGAAAATTGATCACCTACAGAATAATCATGACCAACATTTGAATGAAATCATTTTTAAAAAGTAAATGTTAGAGTATGTTCTTTCAAATCATAGTAAAAATTACGACATCCAATTATATTTTAAGTGTTGTACTTAATATTTAAAAAAGGATCTAAATGGGTCACCCTATACATTTTTGGTAGAAGAAATTTTCTTCCCTAAGAAAGATTTTTATGAGCATTATGGTCAAACTTACCAAAATGGACCTATATTAGAGCAAACATATTTCTTTAGTATTTCATTCATTTGCAAAAAGATACCAACATTTTGTCGTCACGTTTTGTTAGCAAAATTTCTACAAAAAGAAATTTATTAATATCTTTTTTTTTAACGAGCTCAAAACTGCTTAATAGGGAAGTGGAGTTGAATTTTAAATATATTTTTTCCGTTTAACATCAAAAGACGAAATCACGAAATAAAACCAACATGATTACGTCTAAACAGTGATTAAAATAATGATTACGAATTTACTTCTTCGCACTTATCTCAAATTTATAATTATTTGAAATCGAAGTCGGCACTATTTTTTTAAATTTAGCATGTCAATAATAGCATTTGATGTCAAATTGAGAAAGTACAACTTTTTTTCTTTCGTGTTTTAATTTATTTGTATGTTTAAGAATTATTTGAGAACAACTTTTTGTATCAAATTAAGAAACAATCAAACTTGAAATTTAGCTCGGAATTTGTTTAACATATTTTCAGAAATACGTTAAAATGATCATATTTCATTCATGCTTTTGTAGGATATGCTTAACTTGTTGTTCCAAAATGTTGGTGGGTCGTTCTTAAGTTATATCGTCTCAGGGGGGTCATGAATCAAGAGCTTGTGAGAACAGGTGATTTTGAATTCGAATTTAGATATAAAAAGAAAATCCCTCTTTTTTTACAAAACTTTCCAAAATACAGCTTTTTTAATAAAAATTTCTTAAGAATCCCTTTTTTTAATCGTTCGGGTCCCGCTATTCAATAAAAACCCTTTGGTCACGTTATATATAACAATTATATTTTTTGTTGTTTGCAGCTTTGTCGTTTGAGTATTTTACAAATAAATTTAAAAAACTTCTTGAAACAAACAAACCTTGAGTAGGGCTTGTGGGGAGACCGTTGCCCAAATGCCCTCCGGGTTTACTTCACACGCATTTTCGTTAAGATTTCTATTGAAATCATTTACAAAATGCTTAAGAACGGAATTAAAAATATATTTTTAAAGTAAGAAAATATTACCACCTTTTTGAAAAATAACACCAAAAATATCATTTTTTTATTAAACTTCAGATTAATATAACTTTTTATAGCATTTATATATTTATATGATTACAGCAATATTATTTAGAATTTTGTAAGGAATCTAATAGATATTTAAAAAATTAGGACCCAAATTAAGTCCGTCAAGTTAAAAAAAAAAAACTTAAAGAAAAGAGACCAATAATGGGTGAGAAAATTTCTTTCGACCTAAATATCCCTTAAAGTAAAAGAGGTAATCTAGACATGCAAATACATTTTTTTGTAGAGATTTGCAAGGAATATCTATGTTTAAAAGTTTTTTTTACAATAAAATAATAAATAAAATTTTGGCTATTTTTTTAACAAAATTACATGACCGAGTGGGATCTGTACTTTTCCAAATCAATTCGGAGCACCTCTGTTCTGGCCCTGATATTCAGATATTCAGATCACAAATAAATTTAAAAAACTGAAACAAGTTTCAGAATTATTTCCCCAAAAAAAACGTATATCCTTTATATCATTTTTTATATAATACAACACCTAACAACCTAGAAAAGCACCCAAAGGTTAATAATAATGATACAAAAGTCGTTAGAAATGTTACATAACTTTAAACATTTCGATTAACTTTCGAATTCAAATATATGAAAATGAAATTTTTAAGACGCTAGATTCGAATTTGAATTAATTTGTTTTGATAAAATTACATAAGTCACTGACTTTTACTCAAAAATTAAAGTAAGAATATTTATCGGGCTGACATTCAAAAATTTAAGGTCGAGATTTTACAAAATGTTTAGCGTTAAAGATTTTTATTATAATATCAAAATATTCAGTTAGTTTTACTGCCGAAAAAATGCTTGGATTTCAAGTAAATAAAAATCAGTTTTTTGCGAATAATAACACTGATCTTCCTAAAACACGAATAGTTGGACTTAATGGATTTTGTTGTGCGCAATACGAATCAGTTTTCAGTTTTTTTCCACCAGGTATGGATTTTTATGCGCCCATAATAATGCCTTTACACGAGTGTATTTCATCATAACTCTAGAAAGGTGTGTACGATTTATGAAAGGATACTCAAAAAATTGATAACTAAAAACGTCTTAAAGCTACCCTAACAGCATTCTTTTATATGCTCAACATTTTCGGAGTTATTTAGAAATTATTGTACGAAAAAAATAAAAGATTAAAATTAAAGTGTTTTCGTTTTTTATCTTTAACATAAAGCTGGTAGTATTACGAATAAAATAAGCCACATATTATCAAAATTGATGCAGAAATCTTGATTTTATTCATATTTAAATGAAAAAAAATGTTTTCTTCTTTAAACAAAAATAGGTGGACCAGATGGAATTTGACAAAAATGCTTTCACTTTTTTTCTATCACATTCTGAAAAGTTTTTATGGGCCACCAGTGTTATAACCTTTTGCAATTTTTTCGAATGTCCAAAATAACATAGCAAGGTCTTGTAGAGCATGGAAAAGTAGAAAAAAATATGTTATTAATTATTCGCTAACGTTAAAAAAGTTTACGCACCAATCGCGGTGAAAATTTTTAAAGATTATATTTACATTTTTCCCTAAATTATTTAAGTTTTCATCACTTTTTCGGTATATAAAATAATTTTATAAAATTGTATGTGCAATTTCTGTGAAATCGCGTCGTTAATATAAAAGTTACAAACAAAGGAACTAAATTTTTATTTTTTTATTTATATGTTTATATAGCTCTAAGTAATTTTATTCTGAATACTGGACAATATTTCTGTTCCAAACGTAATACATAATTTTAACCTTTTAAATACTTAGAACTTTATATTTGGTGCGTGAAATTTTTTGCCCTAATCGACAAAAAGTTCATTTTTTATTATCAGGACAATATTGGTTATTAGGTGGTGATATGGTATTTTGATCCTTATTCATCGCAGCTTTGCCAATTCAGCGCTTTTCGCGTTAGCTTTAGTGCTTTTTAACAACCCAAAAGTTGCATTTTGTCTCTTAGCAGGTTTTTTCAAAAGGGACGCTTTAGTGATATGTCGATTAGGAACATGTTTTTACTTCCCTATTAAGTACCAAATCAAAGTACGTTAGGGTCTGTGTGAAACGCTAGAAAATTATATTTTTTAGTAAAAAATGAGCTGAATAAAATTTTACTAGCTCATAGACTAGTAGAATTTTTGAGAAAAGTATATAAATTTACGACGTTTTAAAATTGATAAAAAATTCAATATTGTAAAATATATTATAATTATTATTAACATTAAATTTTATATTTTTTATGATTTCATCACATTAGATTCTTTAAAATACTTCATATTCATTATTAAATGTCAATTCCAAAAATGCAGTGTGGCTTTCCAAATGAATTTAAAATTCAATCAAAACTTTTAAAATTTGTTCATAGCTCTTGTTTTTTCTGTTTACACATTTTTAATTTTTTAATGACAAAATCTTAATTTGTCACAACAGAAATAAGATTTTTTTTCACCAAAGACATAACATTTTATATCATATAACATTATTATTTTTATTAATTTTCAAGTTCACGAAAAACTTAAACGATTTTTTCATTTCGAAATGCCAAAATATACCTTAAAAACTTTCTAAATCCCATCGAATAAAATATTTATTAGCAATATTCCAGATTATTCCAAACACGTTCCTATTTATTCTATGAATTAATTTTTTTGGAAAAAAAGGTTTTGCACTAAAATAACAAACTTATGATTTTAAATTCTTGGAGAAAATCTTATGAATCTGAATTTTAAATGTACAAAAAGTTTTAGCGCTTACTTCTGTAATAAAAATACCAATTTTAAATTTGATTTGAAATATAATTTACTATGTCTAAATTATTTATAAAATATTTAAAAAAATAACAAATATGGACCTTATAATGCTTAAGTCTCTACTCTTAATAAAAATAATTTTAATTTAAAATATTAGCACAAAAGCGCTAAATTGAACCAAAATTAAAGAATTTGGTTAAATTTGGTGTTTTTTTTTTAATCTTTACTGCGCGTTTTGGTTATAACGCTAATTCAGCTGTCACACTTGTACTTGTCAAATTCAGATAAATAAAATTTCACTGGATGCCGATTAAAATTATCTTCAAGTTATCTTAAGTGGAGCTTAAATATTTTCGGAATTAATGAGTAAAATTTCTCTAATTTTCCAAAAAAAAAAAAAAAAAAGTTGATTTTTGCTTAGCACGTCCCATGTATACCTAATATATGGGTATTTTCACGGCCTGGTGGAGAAAAACTGAAAGCGCATTCATATTTATCAAATCAGATTCTATATATGTTTTGAAGGAGAACGAACAATTTTTTTCTCAAAACTTGGATAATAATAAAGCAAATTAAGGACTGCAGGTACACCAAGATTTGCTTAAAATAAAAAATGTATCAATGATTCGGAGACTACAGCATGATTAGCTACTGCTGTTAGACTTATTATAGTCTAACAGGTTCCAACCTATAAAACTATTCAGCTCGATCGCTCTTCGACACTGATTTATTAATTTTTATTGAACAAATTAACAATAGTATTTCAAAAACTAAAAACGGTGCATACAATGGCATATAACCATTTACACCAAACGAAAACCAGTAGTTTTTGGCTTCATTCGGTTTTTGAATGAAAAATAACATAAATTTTATTGGTTTTTCTATACAAATCAAAATCCATTTTCAATTAGTTTTTGTCGAAAACCAAATAAAAACTACTACAATAATTGTTTATGAAACAGCCTGTTCGACTCATTTCATAATATTAAGCTTTCATATGCGAAACAAAACAGAAAATTTGAAGTTTTAAGAAGTATTTTCATTTCTTAATAAATTTTTTACAATAAATTTATTTTAAAATACAATTAAAATGCATTTTAGTGCAAAATCCAAATGAATTATAAGTGAATTTAGAAGTTGTCAAGAAATGGTTACGTCAACGAAAACTACATTGAGGCGAAAAATGGTAATGTAAACAATGTAGATTTTAATTTTTGGTTTTTACAAAACCCGATTGGTTTTTGCTTGGTATAAATGGCATATAAATTTTTTCTATAATGAAAACCGAATAAAAATTATTAAAATAACTATTTTTGATGCAGCCTGTTCAGTTGATTTTAGAACAGTAAGCTTTTGTATACACTGAATAAAATAAAATTTTGTATATTATCGTATTATTCAATTTGTCATTTTGTTATTTTAAACAAATTTAATTTGAAATATTATAAAAAAGAATTAAAAAAAAAACAGTTTATCAAATTCGATTGGAATAACAACTAGTGAAAAAATTTGTACGTTAAAAAAAACATATCTAAGAAAAACATGGTATGCAAACGATATGACTTCTGAAATTGAAATTTTTCAAAAACCAACAGGTTTTTGCTTTGGTTTAAACGGTATATTATTGTCTATATAAAAATAATATTGATGAGGCAGATCTATCTGAACGTAGAGCAAATATATGGTTGTGGTAATCATAATCTAAGAGCAACATATTTTATATATTTTATATATATATATATATATATATATATATACATATATATATATATATATATATATATATATATATTATAATCTGATTTTATTCATATTGTATTTAAATATTTCTTCATGTTATAATCTGGTTTTTTCACATTATACTCTGAATTTTTCATAATATTATCTGATGTTATAATATGAGTCATTTCATTTAAAACCAACACAAAAAAATACAAATTTACACCTTATCTCTCCAAGTAAAATTTTGTACTTATTCGTCAAGATGTAAGTCATATTAAAGATAATTTTTATACCCTTAATATGAGACCTCAATGAATCTTGTATCATAAATATTGCAAGATACTTATAATTTTGTTTGGACAACTTTATACATTTTTTTTTATGAATTTTACACTTTCAAGTCGCTATAATTTTATTATAATAAAATTATAGCGACTATATTTAAAATTATTTGAAATTGTGTGTCAGTCTTAGTTTTCTGTAAAAAAAAAGATTATTTTGCCAAAGGTAAATTCAGGCCTTTGGGTGTAGTTATAAATATATATATCGTTCATTTGCTTCAAGTCATAACTCAAAAAAAAAAACAAGTTTTGCAGAAATCGCATTCAAAGTTTTTAAATGTCATTTACCTTATAGAAAAATTAAATTCTCTTCTTAAACTGTGCCATGAAAGATATGTGCACTATATTTATATAACGCGTACTTATACATCATTAACTCAAAATTCTCATAGTTATAGCTTTCTTGAAGTAATATGTGCAAACTTCTTTCAGAATAATTTTTTTTAACATAAAAAAAACTATTTATGGCGCAAAGAAAGTGCGAAAATAGAGCGTTATGGTACAAAATAAATAGATTGATTAGATTTTCATCCAAATCAAATTTTAAACGAGAAAAATTTTTTTACTTTGATAATTTTGGCCAAGAAAAGTGGTTAAAGAAATCATAGTGTGATATTGATATTTTCACAGGTAAAATTTTTGAACTGTCCGAAGCATTGAACTGTCGCAAAAAAAATTTTTTGTAATAACAATAAGTTACCTCATGCATTGCCTAATAATGTGTAATTATTTTTTCTGCATAAGTTCTTTGTAAGTGGGCTCCATTACTAGGTAATTTAAGGATTCCTCTAGATTTTGCGTATATCAACGATTTGTAAAAGTATTACGAAATCAAATTTTCTGTAATCAAAGGTCATTCATGTTAACATATTATGTTAAATCTTAAATAAGGAATACACGTATTCTAATAAATCCTATAAGATATCATTATTTTCAATCAGTCACAGAGTAAACATGTCCTTTTTATTTAAGAAATTTGGACTGTTTTAGCACAATTTTTATAAAAATGTTTTTTAACATGTAAAACATACACTAAAAGGAAAAAATTTTACAAAAAAACATTGTTTTTCAGTAACTTCCAAAATACACATGCACACACACAAACAAACTTTCGTATATGTGTATTTTTTTGATAGTTCATCTTATAAGATGGTTGTGCAGAGCGAATTTGACACTCTCTGACATAAAAATCTTACATATTATGTTACGTCTAGACGGGCTGTAAAGAAACATTCATATTTTGGTTGATAACTTAATATAATGTTTAATCAGAATTATTTGTAATATTGGGAAATAAAGTAAAAATAGGGCTTATATTTTAAAACTGACAACTAGTTCCTTAAAATTTACTAAGAAATTATATAAAAAAAAACTATTAATTTAAAAAAATACTGTAGCATACTTTTACAAATTGGCAATGCATTTTAATGTGTTCAAATGCTAAATCTAGCACAGAAAGTTCTAAAATGGCAACACCACAAAAAATAACATCCAGGGATGGAAATTTGAAATTTCAGTGTCAAAAAATATTCAATTAGAACTTTTTTCAGCATCAGAGTATTAAAATTCAACTTTTTGTTTTTTTTTTATCGACATTGAATCTTATAAAAATTATGTTAATCGGTATTTATTTTATTAAGGAAAATGTGAAGATTTTCTTATATTTACTTCTGTTCTTAAATCCAAGTATTTTGAATTTTGATTTGGAATTGAAAGAAACTTTCTAAAATCAATTTATTAGAGCTGAGCCATTAAATTCTAATTTTATTAAACCTTAAATTCATATTGTTAATTATTAATTTCAATTGCACCGATTTCGGTTACAGAATATAGCCGACTTTAAAGATTTTTTATATCTTGTTATTTTTAGACATAATCACAATCTTAAAAATAGCTTCTTTTATGTTACGTTCTATCCAAATTAGGCCATCGAAATATAAATAATACAGATTTTACTATAATTAAGTTTGTTAGTAATTTTACTTACGTGGAGCTCGTAAGAAAACTCCAAAAAATTTGAATACATTCGAGGGATATTATTCATAAAAATTTTATAATATTCCAAATTCGAATGTCTGAATGGAAAAATTTTTGCTTACTGCAATTATATTCAAAAATTTTAATATTTCAAATTATCTTCAAAATACAATACCTATGTTTTGTTGCTCCCGCTGAGTTTTAACGCTGAGTGTTACAAAACAACAACATTAACCTAATTTGGGTGCACTTTATATTTATTTATAAATTGCACCACGAAATTTATAGGATTTTCTTTATAAAATTAAA
This sequence comes from Protocalliphora azurea, assembly GCA_932274085.1. Taxonomy (NCBI): domain Eukaryota; kingdom Metazoa; phylum Arthropoda; class Insecta; order Diptera; family Calliphoridae; genus Protocalliphora; species Protocalliphora azurea. Next base: position 47,951,717 of record OW026521.1, on the reverse strand, counting down.
AATTAACAACTTTTTTATTTGAATTTAATTTAATTTTTTTATTTTTTTCATTTCTTGTCATTCTTATATTCATAATTTTATTTTTGTTCACAAATTGGGAGCACTTTTATCGACGTTGAAGTTAATATTTATAATTCTAACATAGTGTCTACATTAGAGATTTTTTTATCATGACAAACGTCAAACTTAACGCGAATTTGTGTGAGGTGGCAACAGTTGCAAAAAACAACAATATGGCGTATTCATAATTGTTTTTTATTTATGCAGTTTGACAACTGTAACAACCAATATAATAATCAGCTGTTTAACTAATGTTACCTTGTATATATTCGCATTGATTTTGACGTTTGTTTTGATAAAAATTTGCCTAATGTAGACACTAAGTAACGTATATAAATTTAAATTTTGTATGAAAATGCCTATGAATTTTCATACAAAATTTAAATTTAAAATTTAAAAAATGCCTATGAATGGTAGCAAAAAACACAGATATTATCGTTTGAAATATTTTTCTTTCAAAACAAGCCTGCTGCTCTGTACTGACCAGGAATGGAAAAGTTGATACTATAGTATTTTTTGATACTATTTAAAAGTACCGAAGTACTCTCTCGAGTCATTTGATGTCAAACGATTAGCTTGATATTCCGCAATTCAAATTAAAAATTTTTAAATGAAAATATATTTTTGAGATATATAATTATCGAATAGAAACCAATATTTCTCTTAAAACCTTTGTTTTATATTTAAAATTTGTGTTCAGGTAATAATTAAATTACAACGAACACTATCTATGATTAAATGCTGGTTCTTCGAGTTGGAGACACGTAATTAAGACAATTAAAATAAGTTTGTAGGACAAACAAACTACATTAGGTTTAATTTATAAAATTGTAAACTATAAAATATGTATATGTACAATCATTACCAAAACCACAACTTTCTATGCTCTGTAAATCAATTTGAGGTGAAATTATTCCGAATGTCAAAGACATCAAATAATGAAAGCTGAAATGCTCGATTTTAAGGAATTGATCTTGGATGACTTTTTTTTGTGTAAGTTAATTTTAATTTATTTTATTAAGATATTCATATTTTACTTTAATATTTCACTTAAATATTGTAGTTTAGATATACAAATTACATTCTTTGAGTTTTGCACTAAATAAAAAATGAATAACTGTCCAAAATTTGAATTTTTGCACTCTGAGAATCAAAAAAGTACTATTTGAAATTTATTTTGATACCGAAAAATATTTTCATTTTCCATCCTCCGTTACTGACTTATCTTGTGAGAGTATCAAATTCGCGGGAGTACTACGTTACTTTTGAACAGGGCTGTTAGAGGTAGCAATTTTTTGCTAAACGTGGAGATTTTTAATTGCTTTTGGCGACTGAATTTTCCATTTGGCGACATGGCGAATTTCTTGGTAATTTATAAACAAGATGGCGATTTATTTGGCTAGATATTAAACGGGCATTTGTGAAGAAAAACTATTACGTTTTTTTACTAGAAATCTGCTATTTTTAGTATTTGCCTATCTAACAAAATAGCTTCAACTTAGTTTCAAAAAATATACTTTACAATAATAAACAAAGTGTATACAAGTAGTCCGACTCTTTGGCAGAAGTACCTAACTCTAAGAATGTGTTAGTGAAAAAGTATCTAACTCTATGTATGTGTTAGTAACAAAAATTTCAATGTGTTGGTGCTTTATTATCTTCTCAAAACAGAATAATAAAAAAATGTTTTAAACTATAAATTGTTTGAATTTTTAATACTACAAATAGAAACTCTGTTCTACAAAATAATAGCTATGTTCCTGCACAGGTCCAATTTGCAGGTCAGGAATTGTCAAAAAAAAAAAAAAAAAAAATACACAAAAATTCTTAGTACTTAGGCTTTCCTGTAAATTCTGACTAAAACTTGCAAGTTTGACAAGTACAGGAATAGAGCTAATTTCTAAAACAAATCAAAATACTTAATAATTTGAAGATTTCCATTCACAAATTCTGTACTTTTCTTTTCAGTTATCTCAATACACACGGCACCCGTATATGTGGGAGAGCAATTTCAAAAATAGAGAGTCGAACTACTTTATATATTTTGGTAATAAATGTTTAATATTTTTTTCCATCATCTTTCAAATATATTAAGAATATAAATGATTTTATTGGTCACAATGAAAAGGAAACGTTCATGAATAATTTTTTTAAAAAGCCAAATAAAATTAAAATTTGGCGATTTCTTATTAGCAAATTCGCGACAGAGGCTCAAAATATCTGACAACCCTGTTTTGAATATTAAATAGTATCAAAAAAAACTTTACATTCCTGATAACAACATAATACTCACTCTCACTTCCTCTCTCTCTCTCTCTCGTTGAATTGCAATCTCGTCAACCTTGTGCGGATTTTTTAATTTGATTTTAGTTCATATTTTACATTCAATTTCACAAAGTGCAACATTTCCTGTAGCTATTTTTGCTTTTTTTATATACTTATTACTGAGACATGTGCTATACATTTCAAATATAACAACTTAAATATTTATGCAGATAATGGCAAATAAGTTTGTAATATGATCTTGTCAGTTACTTAATATTGTTTGTAAAAATTAAATTAATTTTGCTAACACATGTATGCATATTTTAAGAAGTTTATTCGAATGTAAGGGTGTTTATAAATTATGCAAATACTTAGGTATGTACATTAGGGCTATAAATTTTTTACATCTTTTGCAAATATCAAAATGACTCTAGCATAATCGAATAGGCTATCGAAAATTATTAAAAGAAAAATGGCATTACTTTTTCGCGGTTGTTAAAAAAAATTCACCCACAAAACGCGTTAAAATTTGGAAATCATTTTAAAAAACGTCATGTGAATTCATATATAAAACATGGTATAATATATGGTTTTTAAATCAACTTTAGAACAATTCTTAGCATGATTTAAGAATGGAAACGCAAGTTTAAATGACACTGGGTTAAAGAATCTTCAATAGTCCCATTGCAACAGCGAAGCAACATATATGTGATATTAAAGTAGTACAGGACATTTATCCATTATGCAAAACAACGCGCACATTAAATTTGAAATTTATGTCTTTTAATAATTAAACAACATTTTTACTTTACTATTTTACTTTATTGATAAAATACTTTACTTTACTATTTTACTTTATTGATAAAATATTTAAATTTTTTTTTAATGAATGTACTTTTATTTATTTTTTGGAGATCTAAAAAAATCATTTTTGAGTTTTTTTTTCAAAATGACCCGAATTTTTTTTCGTAAATAACACAACATTCGCCATCGCGGACGCTAGTGCCAAATTTTGGTTATTGCCCTAATGCACATATGTATGCAAATAGCATTGTATGTTAGTAGATACTTGTAATATATTTATATGCTTTTTAAGTTCAGTTTTAATTTTATTCATTTATTTAATTCTATATATTTCTTTTCATTTATTTCACTTCTTTACGGATTTATTTCAATTTCATCTTTATTCGTTCGCTCAGTTTTCTAGCGAAATAGCATTGGGAAACATACATTCATACGTTAGCATGATAATGCAAGTAACACCAGGACATCAGAACACTATAAATTGCTTTGGGAATGAATAATTTAATTGTGTCACGTAACTTTTCGCACTTTTGTGCGGTAACCAAGCTTTTTTAAGTTTATCTGTCTTTATCTTTGTTCGTCTGTCAGTCAACCAAGAGTTTTATTCAAATGAAACTATTCCTTAAACTATTGAAAAGCATCCCATGATGAAACTCAGTCAAAATGAGTAGCAATTTGAATAATAATAAAAATAAAAGTGGATGAAACTAAAAAAAAAAACAAAATAAAATAAAAGAAACTGTAAACTAAATTAAAAAATTGTTGAATTGTGGGTTTCACTTAAGTGTAAAAATTTCTGTTTAACGTTTGTTTGTTATAATAAAAAGTAAAATAAAAAAACAACAATTACAACAGAATATGCAAACACATACATTAACAGCATAAATGGAATACACATACATATATACGAGGTTACATTTATAAGTAACTAATGTTAGGGATGAGCGTAATATTGAATTGAGGGTTTCACTTAATGTAAGTGCTAAAGTAAAATAAAAAATTAATTAAAGTTTAATTTCAGTTATCAACAAAGCTGATACTTTCATGCACTAAATAATTTAAAATATGCGCTTATAATATGCAATATGAAATGAAAAATATGCACTAAAAATAAGAAAAATATACACTTAAAACTAAAAATGTTAAGATCAAAAATATTTTTTAAACAATATTTATTAAAAAAAGAAAAACAAAACCATATATAATATATAATATAAACCAGTTGCAATCACATATATATTTATTATAAAAATAAATCATATCGTCACCTAAAATACAACTAGAAACAAAACCGAAAGTACGGTTACTACCCATGTATTTTAGTTGACGATGTGATCTTTAAAATAAATTTAATATAAATAAATTTCTAATTGTATAACTACTTTTCTTTTCACTTGAAATTAATACATGTATCTATATCTAAAAAATGAGCAACACGATGTACATAAATCGTGTGCCAAACATCTAATATAAATACGTTTTGGGCAAAATATCTGCTGCCTTAACCCTAAAAGTAGATGCCAATTTTACAATGATAATCAATGTTAACATTTCCTCCTCTTTGTCTAGGACTCAACTATTATATTATACATTATATTATACATTAACAATATATTGTCTTTCGACATCACTGGCTTAAAATAGCCAAACATAATAAAAAAGTGTACACAAAGAGAAAAAACATGATTACCTCATTATCACTACAACAATATTATGTTCTCATTGTTAATTTTCTAGTATTTTAATAAATCTGTGTTCATGATAAGAATGTTTTTGTTTAACTTTTGTCATTTAATGTTTATACTCAACAAAAAATTTTAATATGGTTGACTGAAAAAATTATATGTTTTTAAATATTTTTACCAGAAGCAAAATTTTACTTCCACAATCATTAAATATTTGCAGCCTTTTTCCTTGTTCTTGAACAATATTCTGTTTTTAAACCATATTGATATTATTACCCCCATGACTATAAAATGTTTCAAATAAATATAATATTTATACTTTTTACAAACTTAGTGGAAACGTTCAATATTTGTTTGTTTTAAATATATTTTGTTTTTAAATTTTGTTTTCCAACTTCATTGTAATTCTCATTTAGTTTATATATGAATAAATATATAGACAAGGTTTGGCTATACTCAGTGTGATTCGAGTAATATAAGATAATGATTAATTACCATTAAAGAGTTTAGTTAAAAAAAAAAAACATATATTGCTTTCGATCCACATGTGTAGAAAAAACTGAAAATATTTTTTTATTAATATGTTCTGTCTTATTATATAATAATATGAAAAAATAAAATAATAATATGATAAGATTGGGTAACTAAATGATAACATGGGATAATATTATGATAAAATGAGGTAATAGTATGAAAAATGGCATAATAATATTATAAAATGGTATCACAATATGACAATGTGGTATAATAATATAATAAGAAAAAAAAAATATAATAACATCAAATCATAATCTGATAGAATGGCATAGTGATGTAGTAAGATTGTTCAATTATATGAAATACTAGAATCATAACATGAAAAAACAAACCATGAAATCGGAGACAACATGACAAAATGGAATCATAATTATTATTACTTATAATCATTGTGATCATATGTTCCAATCATAATATGTTGCTCTTAGATTATAGTCAATACAACTATATTTTTTTTCTCTGCATGTAGGGACAGTCCACTTACTTGTTAGATTATGTGCAAGATTTTCTTAAATTTTCGATTGTATATTTAGCCTGTAACCTCACTGAAATATTTACACTTGCGGTCACCGAGGAATCGATTTATTGATGAATGGTATATCATGGTATGGTATATCATTTTGCAATGCCCTCCTGTAATGTAATGGGGACGATGATACATAAAAATGTACTTCAACAAAATTGTACGGATTTACAAACGGGGGTCCGTGTATATCTAGGGATCCCTAGTAACGTTTTATGGGATACGAGTGTATAAATTTGTTTTTATTTTGGGGGATCAAGTGATCGAAGCCGATCGAAGATCGCATTGTGGTATTAAAATATCTAGTAAAGTCGTGTGCCTAGTACACGTTAGTGTTTTTATTATTTTTTATTATTCAATAAAACCTATGCGGAAAGCCTTCGTGTTTTAGTTGAGGCAACTTGTCGTAACACCAAAATTTACCGGCTTTTTCATTTTGATCGTAGTTCTACCTATAATCGTTCATTGGGTGACCTGCCGCATTAGACCAGAATTTTGTATGGTGCTTTTATATGGGGAAATATATTTTTTTACAGTTTTTACAAAATTTAGCTATTGTAACAAGATCGTAATCCATACATAATCAAACAAGATAGAAAAGAAAAAAATAGGTTTAAAAATTTTTAAGTTTTACGAATTCCCCAGACCATTAGTATGTTCTAGACCACTGGTGTAAGGAGTGTACAAAAAATTTTTACTTTTTGAGAAATGAATTGCTATTTTTAATTCAATTTAAACCAAAGTTACTTAAAAATATGTTTTTGTTTCTCGAGGATAATTCAAACCATTTTCTATGCTGGTTAAAAAATATAAATTTTTTAAGGCTGCTTCAAAACTCCAATTTCAAACTTTTACAAATTTTGTTAAACAAAATTTTAAAAGAAATCAAATAAAAGATTGCAGATTTATAGACAACACTACAGGAAATAAATCTAAAAAAATATTAGGTCAATCTCTTATGTGACTAAGCCGTACCTGTGATTTATATTTTACGGATTTCGGCAAAAAGGCATTTTTACAGTTTTTGCTAGTTATAAAGTCAATTTTTTTAACTGATATTCAGACTAAATAAAATTATTACACAATAAGATAAACCATATCTCAGAAAACATATTCTGAAGCTTTTAAGAAAATTGGACAAGGATTACCTTTAAAAAAGGATTATCTGCATTTGGATGCAATTGGATTTGTGTGAGGAATCTTGATGGCTTAACATGACTTTACTTGCTATAGAAAAGTAATTATCATTTTATTTGTCTGTGGTATTAATTAATAAAATTTACTTTACAAATAACTAAGAATAGTTGCGTTTAAAAAATGCTGAACTTAAGCTCAGTTTAGGGTTAATGTTTTTGTTACTGTTAATATAAACAAATGTTTTTCAGTTGTATTTCCACCAAATTTTATCGAAAACCATATAAAAATAAATAATTTTCGTTATGTCTTTATTAACACTTTTAAATATTCCAAATTTTGGTATTTGACCTTCAAGTTTTAAAGGTTGTCTTTGCCCAATTTTCCTAAAAATAACTGAATGTATTTTCTGAGACATGTTTTATCTTATTCTGTAAGAATTCTGTTTGGTCTGAATATCAGTTAAAAAAAATAATAATAATAATAACACTATGCGACAGTCAAAATCGGGATGTGATGAAACCAACGGGAAATGTTATATCGGTAAAAAAGAAGTTATACGTATCCCGGCGTTTCGCTGGGTCACGTCTAGGAATCGAGATATATCGATTTGAAGTTAGTAACTATCATATAGGGGAAATTGTGACCTTTTTAAAAATTAGGAATTATAATTCCTTTTAACTGTTCATACAACGTTTCGCTACATAAGCAACAGTTTCGCAGTTATAAATAAATGTATGAAAAAAAACTATATTTTTCCTAAAAAAGTGAATTTTTTTATTTTTAATTCATAAAAAATCCAAAACGGTAAAAAAAGTGTCAAGTCCTATTACTTTCATGTAAAGTCACATAACCTTTAAACAAAATGAGACATAGATCATGAAAATCGATGGACGCGTTTCGCTTTTATTCACAATTAAGTGAAGGTATGAATTTCAAAAATTTGCTCGAGATATGCTCAAAATTCCTTGGAAAAAACATTGATGACTTTTTTTTTATGATTGTCAGAATTAAAAAAAAAGTAATAAACAAAAGTTTATTTGATTTTTATGGTAGCGGTAACAAACTAAAAAACGGTCATAAATGTGCGTGGACAATTAAAAGGAAAAAAGGAAAGTGCACTTTTTTAATTATTTTGGTGTTTTCTGTTGGCTACCTGCATGATTTTTTTAACACAAATTGCACCCACATTTATGAGTGGTCATGTTTTAGAACGTTTCGAAAAATTTAAAACGCACACGAATCAGGTTTATAGCCACCCTTAAAAGATGCGCGAATTCATAAGTACCTCTCAGTAAAATATTGAAACTTACGTAGTATTTATAGGTGTTCACTGATCGATTTTTGTCATTCAACAAGTGTCTCCGAATGCGTAAAGTACGGTTTTTTTAAAATGACGAAAAAGTAATAAAAGTATAAAACCGAAATGATTGCAAATTGTCCAGAAAATATCAATTTATTTTGTTACGTTTGTGGCAAAAGAGCTTTTTCAACAAATGCTGCATTAGTCACTAAGCAAGTGGAGCGCGCTTTTAAACTTTATTTTGATCGCGAAATAATTCGCGGCGTTTCGTGGGTCCCAGACAAAATTTGTTAAACGTGCTACAATGGTCTTAACATGTGGATCCAAGGGAAACGCAGTTCACTTCGTTTTGGTGTACCAATGATTTGGACTGATCCAGGAGAGCACAATTCCGATAACTGTTACGCTTGCGCAAACAAAATATGTGGAGTAAATCTTAAAGGCCTTAATTGAAGAGTTTACATATCTGTTAAAAGTGCACAAATACCTCTACCGCATTCGGATGAAATACCAATTCCACCGCTTCCAAGTCCTGCCAGAGAAACTTCTTTTTCTATTGAAACAATGGATCAATCGGATTTCACCTATAACCCAACACCAGAAACCGGCCCATCGAACAAAATAATTCCAATATCACAAGCAAGAATGGACAAGATTGTTGCAGAATTAAACCTTTCTCAACGTGAAGCAGAAAAACTTGCCCAGCTTTTGAAAGAAGGCAACAATTTGGAGCCTAATGTCAAAGTCACCGGATATCGAAGACGACAATTGCTATTCCAACGGTACTACACACTCAACGAAGGGAACATATTTGTTTACTGCCACGATATAAAGAGACTAGTGGAGGCGATGGCCATTAATTATGTCGCAGCTGATTGGCTAATGTTCATCAATTCTTCGAAATCAAGCCTGAAAGTCGTTTTGCTACATAAATATAATAAAAAACCAAGCATTCCCATTGGCTACAGCACAGACATGAGCGAAACATACGATTCCATGAAAATAATTTTAGATAAAGTTTTCTACACTGATCACATGTGGTGGATCAGTTGTGATCTGAAAGTTGTGGCGATGCTAAGAGATCTCCAAGGAGGCTATACGAAAAACATGTGTTTCTTGTATCTTTGGGATACCCGATTTAAAGGAAACCAATACGAAACGCATGAGTGGCTTGCTCGAGATCCAACGGAGAAAGGACACAACTGCGTAAATGATCCACTGGTGCCAAAGGAGAACGTCCTCATGCCCCCTCTACATATCAAACTGGGAATCGTAAAAAATTTCATCAAGGCCATTGTGAAGCAACCGAAAATTCTTGATTGTTTGGAAAATATTTTCCCACGAATCAGCGAAGCAAAATTGAAGGAAGGTGTTCTGAATGGGCATCAAGTGGCCATCAAGTGGCAATGCCAATGGAAACGCGACATAAAGACAAAAGGCTCGATTCGCTGGTGGCTGAAATTTGTTGGTGGACAATGAAGATGAAGAAGAAGAATATACAATGGGAGTTTCCTCCGAGGGTAAGTCACAAAAATGAAGTTAACTGACTGATTAAAAACAATTGATTTTTTCCAGATGAAGACAGATCCTCATCCGATACAGACTCTGAACAAGTGGACGAACCACCACGCAAGAAAGTAAAGGGTGCAAACAAACGAAAATAAGTTTTGCGTTCATCGATTTTTATAACCTATGTATCTATGTAATAACCTAATAATTTCCTGTAATAATTTTTAATTTTATGTGTTAATAATTATAATAAATAATATATAATAAATATTATCCAAATTCATTGAAACATAAAATCAATATTCTTGTCAAAATGAGATACCTTCACTTAATTGTGAATAAAAGCGAAACGCGTCCATCGATTTTCATGATCTATGTTTCATTTTGTTTAAAAGTTATGCGACTTTACGTGAAAGTAATAGGACTTGACACTTTTTTTTACCGTTTTGCATTTTTTATGAATTAAAAATAAAAAAATTCAATTTTTTAGGAAAAAAATAGTTTTTTTTTCATACATTTATTTATAACAGCGAAACTGTTGCTTATGTAGCGTTGTATGAACAGATTAAAGGGATTGTAATTCCTAATTTTTTTAAATTTGTTTCAGCAAAATCGGACTGGTGGTTCTCGAGTTATGTCAAAAAAAAGACCACTAAAGGTCACAATTTTCCCTATATGATAGTTACTAACTTCAAATCGATATATTTCGATTCCTAGACGTGACCCAGCGAAACGCCGGGACACGTGTAACTTCCTTTTTACCGATATAACTTTCCCCGGTAGTTTAAACCCTTCCCGATCACTGACCCCTACCATTTGTCGCACAGTGTAATAATAATAGTAATAATAATAATAATAATAATAATAAATAAAATGGCTTTATAACTAAAAAACTGCAAAAAAAATTTCTTTTGCCGAAATCTGCAGAATTCAAATCGCAGGTACGGTTTTGTTAACAAGGTATTGAACTAAATCTTTTTTAAATTTATTTTCTTGTATTTTACTAACATACTCAATGTGATAAATTCTTATGATGATAAAAATTTGGCATTTGCCATGATGAAAAAATCTCTCGTGTGGACCCTAAGTAAAAAAAATAATAATAATATATGTTAAAATTTTGGGAATATGAAAGCGCTACTTTACTTTTCTCCCTTAGAAACTTGCTTCGTTCGAAGCTCCATTTTTTACAAAGAAACTTACAAAATTTATTTAAATTTAACCTTAAACTATATTTAAAAACACATAACAAGACATTAGACTTTATGGATTTTAATTAATTAACCCATTATTCCCAATTTTCCATTTAAAAGTTAGTATTTATTACATATCTTCAAAAAAGATAAAATGTTACTTTTAAAACCGGGTTTTATTATATTCGACATTTAAAAAATGAAAATTTTGAAAAAACCTACAGTACTTAAATCGAAAAGAACCGATTAGAAAACCGTGGATAATACACACAATATTTTTTACAAGGCAATGAACGAATCTAGGGGGAGTTATTTCAAAATTCAGAAGTCGGTAAATTTTGTTGCAGTCTAATATATAGACCAAAATTCCCTCCATCAAATTTCAATCCCTTACTTCCCTGAGGTATACAGTAAAAAATATAAAAAATAGTAAAAAAAAAAAAAAATAAATGAAAATCGCAAAATGTTAAAAATTTTGATATTTAAAGGAAAATATGCAATATTGTGCATTTTACTCAAAATATGCAATAACGAATCGATGCCATTTTGTTGAAAATCCTTTAATTCGCAAAAACAATTGGTCAACATTGATTTTGAGTTGCTCACTAAAAACATGTATTTGCATGAAAGTGTCAGCCGTAGTTATAAATATTTTGAATTGAATTATGATAAATATATGTGCTTTGTTGCTCCCGCTGAGTGTTAACGTTGACTGTTAGCAAAAAAACGACATTAAACTGATTTGGGAGCACTTTATATTTATTTGTAAATTGCACTACGAAATTTAATCATATTTTTGTATAAAATTAAAAATTAAAATTTTTTTATTTAAATTTAATTTTATTTCTATATTTTTTCATTCCTTGTCATTCATAATTCATATATTCTAATTGTAATTCATAATTCAAAAATTGGGAGCACTTCTATCATAGTTAAAATTAACATATATAATTTTACACGTTAACTCTTAACGTACTCGTTTATAAATTTAAATTTTATATGACATTGCGTATGAACTTTAGCAACAAAACACAGCTAATACTGATTATGATAAATAATATATAATTCAAATGACATTAACAAGTGACAGTAAAGTTTATGTTATAAATTATTTTAGCCACCTAAATATTTTTCTAGATCCACAAATTTCATGAACTTATCAATCGTCTATAAAAATTAAATATGGTGACGAATGTGAATGGTTCCGATGGAAGTGTGCAAATGAATATAAGTAACATGCATGTACGGTACAATTAACACCCACACCCATTTAACCAAAGTCAACACCATTATTTACTGCATACTATCATCAGTGTTGTGTAATTTACTACTATTCCTACGCAATCATCACCATTCCCTTTTATTCGTATGTATGTACCCAGTGAATATTTATATATGTAAGTAAGAATTTATGTGTGAGTTGACTCATACATTCCCTTACACACATGTTGTGCGATGCAATACAAAGCAATGCATGAGTTACGATTTTAAATATAAAATTCAGTTTGCATATTTCAAGGCGCTAAGTTAAGCATCTCTGTGACTCTCAATACACTCGACCATCCACCCACCACCATTTATTCATTTTTATTTGCATTTGTTGTACTTCCTTTTTTTTGTGCTTGCTGTTGCATTTTATTTTATTCATGTTTTTGTGTGATTAAATGTACTACTACATTGAAATAATAATACATACAAGAGAGTTTTTCATCCCTCCACTAAATAGTGTCTTCTTTGACACTCTAGGATGTTCAAAAGTAGAAAGTACACAAATTTCCAATATCAAAATACATTAGTATCGAATTTTGATCTAAAAACTTTACATAGGCAACTGTTTACATTCCAGAGCATAGAAAAAGAACAAGCTCAACATAATTTCGATCAGTTAATGTATAACTTGAATAAAAAATGTGTTAATTTAAAAAAATTGTTAATTTTTAATTAGTAAATTTTGTTTTTAAATAGTTTGTATTTAATATGAAGCTATATTGAGTTTTTACAGTGTTTTTAAATATAAGGTAGCATTTAGCTCTATTATAATTAAAAATATTTGCTAGAAATATTTAAACTGCATTAAAGACATGTTTATTATACAAAAGCCATTATATTTCGATACTTTCTTGATGTATTTTTTTTATACTTCTAAATGATAGTATTTCGACACCCAAAGAATGCACTAAATAGAGTCATCTAAAAAATATTAGAACGGTGACTCTTCTTCAATAAGAAAATGATATCATATTCGACTGTTATTAACTACATGAGGTATCGCTTTAGTTCAAAATTCGATAGAGAATGTTGGCAGGGTATGTACTCATTTCTATACATGCTGACGTGTGTGTGTATGAATTATTTTTTTGCTGTTGTTGTTTCCCATAGCATTTTGCAGGTTTGTCATTGTGTTGTTGCTGTTGCCATCATCATGGGAACACTAAATGCAATTTGTTGTATTGCAAATGATACTGAAAATTATCGTGACATTTATTTAAAAGTAGAATTAGTTTCTTCTGTTGCAAGTTGTTTTTGTTGTTGGCTAGGGAGTTTGTAAGTAAATGGTGTTTGGTGAAGATGGAAATGCTGCATGCATCTAATAAACATGGGTAACATGGGTTTTAAATGTGGATCATTATTAATATAATGGAAAGTTGTAAATTTTATTTGAAAAAAAAAACAATTTAGGGCGCTATATTCAGCTGTGCGGCATATTTCATACCCTTCACTACCTTATCAACAAATAATAAAATTATATAAATGTAATAAAATTTATGCATTAAAGTATGCTGTCACATTCCCACATTTATACTTACAGATAAAATCTACATTTTTTTCTAAACTAAAAAATTTAAATTCAACTATCACAGCAAGCATTGCTTGCTCAAAAAAACAACAACATTGATGGCTTCTGATGACTACTAAATTTATAACACGAGTTTGTATGTAGATGTAGATGCTTATACAAAAGACAACAACACTGAGTCTCAGTAATGCTTCTATTTCCAACCAAAAACGTCCAAACATACATAAAAAATGATAAATCAACAACTACTGCTTGCTTATACAAAAAACAACAACACAGAAAGATATTGCAATGCTTTTTATATTTGTTTGTGTGAATATTTAATAATTTTTCTCAGATTTTTGCCTATAACTTGGTTGTTTATGGATTGATATGGTTAATTCAAAAAACCGAAATTTTCGAAAAATATTTACAACATATTTGTAGAAAAATTCCGAAACTTATATAAAAGCTTCACAAAGTCCAAAAATGCGTTTTGACCGACATCTCAGTTACTAATGAACGATTTTGTTCATTACTTCCACAAAAACATTTTTAAAAAATATTTTGAATTTTCCGTGCAAAAACGGATACGTTTTTATTTTGTAGATTTTTTCCAGTGTCCTTCTAAGGAATATTCCCTACAATTTGATGTATAAAACATATATATCCGATACCTAGGGCTATATAAAAAGTGATTTCAACAGACAGACGGACATCGTTATATCGACTTCCCTATCAATAAGGATCCAAAATAAGTATACTTTTTGGAGTCTTAGATAAATATTGTAGAAATTACATACAGAATGACAAACCCTGAAATCATTTCTTCAGCAGAAATATTCATAAAAAATTTTCCGATTTTGTTTTGCAAAAATGAAGAAGTCCCTAAATTATATAGGGGCTGCAGAAAATCGAAAACCGGATGGAAAAACATTTTTTCTATTATCTCTGCTTGTTTTGAACCGGGTCTTTCGAGTTGCTCTCCGCCATTATGAACCGATCTTGCTGAATTTCAACTCTGAAATTTTCAAAGGGATTTCTAATGGTTTCATTTATATATATTTTATATAACAGTTATCAGTGAATTTCATAAACGTCATTTTAGCCGCGGACAGACAGAAGGACATTGTTCTATCGTTTCAGAAAATACAAGGATCCGGAAAATATCAACTTTGTGAAAATTACTTATATAAACAAATATACTCCCTTTACACCTGTGCTGAAAACCGGAATGACAAACTTATATATACTCATAACACCTATGGTGACGGGTATAAAAAGAATATGGTAGAAAATTTATGGTCCGGTTTGAATGAATCGAAAAAAATATTTGTGATAAATTTATGCTAGACTGAGACCCATAGCTTATATAGGATCATTAAAAAATCTTAAAAAAAAATTCTATTTTTCTGTGAAAGAAAGAAGTTTCTAGCTTTCATAAGTTCTTCAAAAAGTTAAAAAACCCAATGTGTCTTAATTTATTGTTGCTGTTTTTCAGTACCCATGAAAACAACAACTATAAAGAAGCAAACGTTAAATAAATAAAAACCAGATTTGCCCATAACCCAGTTGTTTATGAACCTATATGGTTGATTCAAAAAACCGAAATTCAAGACAAATATTTATTATCGATCTATATAAGAACCGAGTCCGTAGCTTATTTAGAGCTTGGATATCGGTCAAAAATGCGTCTTGGCCGATATATTCATTTCTTCAGCGGAAAAACTCAGAACAAATTTTCCGATTTTGTTTTGCAAAAACATCGTCCTTAGCTTAGCTTCAGAAAATCAAAAACCAATATATTTATGCTTGATAAAAATTTTTAAATTCTAAAATGGCAACTTGATTAAATTCGTATTTAATACTGACTATTATTTACGATAATTAAAGATTCAGTGTGTTTACACACAAATTATAACTATATTTTTAGTCATAGTACGCATAAAAATTCGGTCAATTGGTAAAAAAGAAATTCATTGTTTCCTACCAATATTTAATTCCGGTTTGTTCATAAAAAATTGACGTTGTTGGAAAAAATATTGCAATTATTTATAAATGGAAAAATGGAAAACGAATTATAAAATGCAAAATAAAATAAAGAAAATATGGATGATCAAGAATCTGTTAAAATTTTTATAAATTTGTAGGATAAGTTTTTATTATTTCAGTTTCTTTTTTTTACTTCTTAATCTACTTCGATAGAAATTCGCCAGGAAAATAAATGAACAGTCAAAATGAATGATATGCTTGAAGATGTTGGTATTTTCTAAACTAAGCGCCATGAGTATGTTTATTATGTTCTTTATTGTCCAGATACTTAATCCTCATTTATTTTTTAATAATACATTAATTTTAGATGCTAAAAAATGTTTTTTAAGAGCCGGTACAAATAATGATGTGTTGCCAAAGCTAACAAAATTTCGCAGACTTCGTCAGTCCCGCTATTATCCAGCAAAACAATTTTATGCTGCCAGTATGAAATACTAAAATCCGGAAATAGGCAAGATAAGTTTAAGAGTTTTCATTATTGCCATATATATATATATAATAGCTGGACCTGGTCCGCTTTGCTGGCCCTTAGTAAAGATTTTAAATTTTATAAAAGTGAATAAAAATTAAATTAATTAGTAACGTTTTATTGCAATGCTTTCTGATAAACAATATTTTTTGTTTTGCCTTCATTTGCGAATATGAACAATGATGATGGTTTACCAACACTTGAGCATCCAACGTATAATTGTACATGTGGGAAACATGGTGTTTCAAGATTTAATCAATATACTTGCAACGATTGATCTTGAGATTTATTATTGCCATAGCAAATGTTAGACGTGCGTTTAAAGTCAAATGGCATATCTGATGGAATGATTGGTATTCGTGGAATTAACACGTTTTCAACTTTGTATTTTCCAGTTAATACAGTTGCTTCAATGATATTGTTCAATAACTTGCTAACAGGTTCCGTTACAAAGCCGTAGTTGATTTAAGTTGCGTAAAGTAGGTGGAGTTCCAGGCAAATCAAGTGAATTTAAAATTCTGTTGGGTAATTCACATTTTCATGTGGATCTATAATACAATCAATCGATTTGTATGCTTTGTTTTTGGCTGCCAAAATAGCGCGATCGCTTAACCATTGGTGATTTTTATAATTATGTATGATATTGGGGTACACACTTGAAATTAAATCTTCTTTGGACTCAAAGAAGATTTAATTTAAAAATTTGCAGGCAATGTTATTAATCCTGTTGTATTGTCCATAGCAATTTTCCCATTTCCAACGTTCAATAATTGGTTAGAAAACAAATGTGCTGATTCGTCATTTTGTAAATGTACGCGCATGTTTATAGTAAGTGATAGTTTTTGAACAAAATGCTACAAGTTAGATGATTTTAAACATGCGCTTAATTTATCTGCTGGTGTTGATCTTGTGATAACTGGTAAAGTTTGTCTAAAATTACCTGCCAATAATATAATAGCACCTCCAAATGGATGCTGGTTGTTACGTAAATCTTGCAATGCCCGATGCAATTCCTCTAAAGACCTTTTATGTGCCATTATGCATTTATACCATATAATAATCTTGCACAGTTGAAGTACTTCTTCCATTCCAGATGCTTTCGAAATATTGCATGTTGGTGTTTCTGTTAATTGAATTTTTAATGGTAATTTTAATGCAGAATGTGCCATTTTGTCACCATCTAATAAAGTAGCTACAATTCCAGAAGAGGCCAATGCCAACGCTATATTACTATTTGATCTTATTATTGCTAAAATAACTGAAATTAAATATATTTTCCCAGTACCTCCGTGAGAATCTAAGAAATAAATTACACCAGTTCCTGCATTAACAGATTGCATAATATTGTCGTAAACTTATTTTTGCTCTGAATTCATGTTTGGTATATTCTGCTGAACAAAAGTATTTAATGCATTGATATCGTAATTTTTTTCAACTCGTATTTCACGATTAGATAAGTCTGTAATGGCTTTGTTAGGTTCTGGCATTCCCAATGAATTTAAAACTTTATTTACCATCATTAATCAAATATCCTCAATGTAAATTAATGCTTGGTTATACATATTGTAATTCAATACCTTCATTGGCATTACGTTCTTGATGTAAAATATCCTCTGTCATGTCGTCTTTACATTTTTCCCATATTTCTAATGGATATGATGGTATACATGTTGATATTATAATCGCGAATAATGTACGGATTTGATATGGAGAAGCAGCAAGTGATGCATCGGCCAGAGCGTTGTTGCTCTGTGTAATTTTCTCGTAAAGGTGATACTCGATATCTAGTTTCTTCAATTTCTGCTGCGCGTTCTTCTTGACTTTGTTGCGAACGTAATGTACGTCATGTATTGCGAACAATGTTTACACGTGTTCAAGGCAGTTTGATTAAATATGTAATTAATTTATTTGAAATACTAAATTTAATTAAGTACTGACATGTACATCTATATTTTTTAACTAATTAATTAAGAAAAGATATACAGCCGAACGATCGTTAGTTGGTTTTGCTTTGACATATTATTTTGGACAAACGCGAAACTACACAGAAACACGACTCACGGTCCATAAAATGTAAAAATATTTAGAAACATATAATTTTTGCAGTCAACGATATTCAAATTTTTATTGAGTGTAAATATTAAGTGGCAAAATTTAAACAAAAACTTTGTTATCATGGATACGGAGTTATTAAAATTAAAGAACATAATATTTTGTAATGATAATGCTGTAATCATATTTTCTTCTGTAATAGTAATACAATAATATCAAATTATAATCTGATAAAATGGGATAATGATGTATTAGGATTGTTCAATTATATGTAGAACTAAAATCATAACATGAAGAAACAAACCATAAAATCGAACATAATACTATGTTGCTCTTATATTAAAGTCACTATATTTTTTCTCTGCATGTATTACGCCCACTTTAGCACAATCATGTTGGTATATTTGCAACATTTTTACCATCTAATTTTAGAAACTATAAATATGAATTTCTGGCCGTATATTGTACACGTTATTGGATTAACTATGAGATATGCCAGACCTTTTGTGTGACCGCCTACATTTCACGCCCGTATTGATATATATGAGTCATAATAATGTGTTGATAGTATTATATACGCACTTTAGAGTAATTTCCGAAAACAGGCTTTATATGGGAACAATAGCTAATTAAGGACCGATACTCATAAAATTTCTCAATTTGCTTTCTACTTTGGATTGTTTGGGTCAAATATAATTATAATACTAAAGTTTATAAAGGATTTATACACATTTCCATTGATTTTCGGCTGAGATATTTATATAGGAATTATGATCAATTATGGACCGATCTTCTTTGAATTTAGCACAATTAAATGTCATTTATTTGTACGAAATTTCATTAAAATATTTGTATATTCAAGGCATTTATAAGCATTAAACCTCTATTCCGACAAGACATTTGTATCGAAGCTAGGTAAAATAATAAACCGATCATAACCAATTTCATTATTATTGTCTTCTGTACCAAAATAATTATTCGTAGCAAATTTCATCAAGATACCTCTAAAAAAAGTACAATAGGAAATAAACGGGTAAGAACAAGCAGAAAATTTTGGACATTTTATAACAACAATAAGCGAAACAGGAATTGGATCGAATACGATCAAATCCCAAAAATTGCAGCCTATGAAACTGTAGATATAACACTTTAAATATGCTATCACAAATATTACTTTCTGCAAAAAATTTTATAAATCGTAGGCCACAAACATTCATTCTTTAATTAAAGCATATCTTTAATTTTCAAAAAAAAAAAAAAATATAATAAAATAAAAAATTTGTTTCTTAATATTAATAATCAATCACGCTCTTTTTTCTTGAAAATATTTCTGTAATTTGTGAACCGTTGGATCTTAATAAAATTTCACCTGATCATAGGAGAGGTGTTTTCGAATAGATTTGAAGGGGCAGAGGGGGGGGGATTGGGTTTAATTTATTTCTGGTAGATGTTATTCTCCACAATCTTACGAGTTCGGGGATACCAAATACTTATATATATAGCCGACATTAAAAAAAAAAAAAAAAAAAACAATAAACCATGCAAGTTTTGCAATTTTTCATATTTTTCTATAAAAAATGTTACAAGTATAACCGCAGAAAGAAGAAGAAGTTAACATTGCACTGCTACTGGCACTGTGTTAACATTTACAAAATTATTTCCAAAAAAAAGCGCGTTTTGGAACCACTGCGTATTGCAGTAATAACATCCTTGCAAAACTTGATATTTGTAAAGCAAAATTTTTATTGTTTTACATATTGTACAAATAGGACTGAAGAAAAATATTTCCCAAAATTACGACTTTGTCATTAGATCCAGTTTATTGATGTTCTAAAGTAAAATATTTTAAAATATTAAGATAAATGGACCAGGTATATCAGCTAAAAATTTCGGTTTCAAAATAGATTTTGCTCAAAAATTTTGTAGAATTTTTTAGTTTAGCAAAAATATTGTATTATTGGATTTTAAACATTTTCGAATGAGTTATCATTGAATGTCATCACTATGGTATCCTTATTAATTTGACATTAAAGACTTAATTTTTCATGACAAATTTTACATATTTAAAAGTATTAATTTTAATATTTTTTTTAAATTCGTAAGATAAAATTACTTTTTTTTAAGTTTGCTCCAATTTAGAAGGCTTCAGAAAAAAATTGGATAAT
Organism: Protocalliphora azurea; assembly: GCA_932274085.1. Lineage (NCBI taxonomy): Eukaryota > Metazoa > Arthropoda > Insecta > Diptera > Calliphoridae > Protocalliphora > Protocalliphora azurea. The sequence continues at coordinate 47,931,190 of OW026521.1, read as the reverse complement.
GCAATTTCCGTAATTTTTATATGAAATGTATTGAAGTTTTTACGCCCATAACAAAATAATCGAAAAATATATATTAAAATGCATTGTTGTGTATGAAGACAAAAAATGTTGAAAATGCACTATCCTAAAATTAAAGATTGGTATGCTTCAAGCTAATCCCCAAAATATTTCGGTTAAATTATTTCGTTCACGTGGACCATTTTTAAAATACCTTCAAAAGTATTTCTTTAATTCGCTTTTTTAAAGGAACTTATTATATTTTTCATAAATTCATTAATATTTAAGTATAATAAATACTTTCATGTAAGTTATTTGTAAAAATTGTTAATTTAACTTTTTGGGAACAAAATTCATAAAATTGATCCTCTTGCTGTTAAAGGATTATTTACTTGTAATCTTCAATATTATCGAGATAGACTATGGTACACTAAAAACCAACATGTGTTGAATAATGTCCGAAATATATAAAATTGTATGTTTGAATAAAGAAAATATGATAAAAAAGTCTGTAAAATTTTAAATTCCGCGACTGAAAGGAGACATAACAATTATTTAAATGAATATCCCAGGCCTTAGTATGTCTCTGTTTCAATTTGAAGTTAATTTTCTTTTAATGAAAATTATGATAATGATATTGAAAGAAATACGTATATTTAGAGTTGTTTTGGAATTGGTCCAGCTCACGTAAATTTAAACATTCAGATGTAATATTTTAAGAATTGTATAAGAATAGTCCAATATTCATTTCTAGAGGGGTACATTTGCAACTTTTTTTTTATAAAAACCAATGCAATTTTGTTTGAAAAGATCGAAAAGGAATAAAAATTAGTCTGAATAATTTTTTTTAGCATTCTGATTTTCATTGTAATATAAATGTTTATATACGAATATCTAAATAAATTTACACTTTTTTGTTTAAAAAATACCAAAATCTCCTACTATTTTTTTAATTTAATAGTATTTTTCCCACAATTTTCCCTTATTTATAATCTTTATGTAATTTGTTGTTGTCAATCTCTAGAATTGCAAACATCCTTTTAAAGTATCTTAAATCTTTGATTCAGAATTTATGAAAAACTGAAGTATAAATACACAGATTTTATGATTGCAGCGTAACTATAGATATCAATAATGCGAAAATTCTTGAACGTCAAAAGTAAGAATTGTTCGTCTATTATGACTTACGCTGAAACTTATTTGAATAAAATACAAAAATTTAAAATTATTTGAAATAAAATAGTAAAAGTAGTAATAATACAAAATAGTTCATTTCACTTATATAGCAACACTGATATATGAGACTGCTATTAGTTTTTTTAAAAGACTTTTGTAATTATTAGCTATACAAAAATTTTATAAAATATTAATTACTTCAATTTTGTGGAGATTTTGGAAATTTACTTTCCCCATACCTAAATTTTAATAATTTTAAAAATCTAATTTTAAAAAAACAAATTTACATATATGTACTAAATTTTATGACTATTGGATATCTCCTTCTACTTTTTTCCATTTTTCTATGCGCTCGATTCACTGTGCGGCCTTAAACAAAATCACAATGTTTTAAACAAGCCTGGAAAGGGGTTTGAATTATTCTGCAGAAATAAAAACTTATTTTTCAATAATTATAGTTAAAATTTAATTAAAAATTGCATTCTATTTTTAAATTGCTCAAAAAACTAAACTAAACAACATATTATCTATCAAACATATTGTTTGATAGATAATTGTGTGTATATTGTGATTCTTTAAAACAAAATATTTAATAGCTGAATTTTTTTTTTTAATTAAAAAAAGCGGATTAACGATATCCGACTTCACTAATATTTCACAACATATATTTTTACAATTATAGAGGGAGTTACGGACATTAAATAATAAAAAGTAAATTTTTACTGTAGTCTAATGTATATGATCTTCTTTAAGTGCAAAAATGCGTTCGCGAAAGGGGCATCATATCTTGTGTAAAAATGTAATTAGTAAAATATAATTAACAAAATATAAAATAAAGAGACGAATAATTATTTAAATAACTGTTGCCATTTCCTTTGCAATTTATTTATATATATAAAAAAGTTACAGTTCACATCTTTTAAAATAACTTTATAAACTTCAGAAGATCTTCTTTCAAAACTTAATTTTTAGTTATGTTTTGTTTTTTCGCTTCTGGAATTCCTTTTAGAGAAGACTTATAAGAAGAAGACTCAAAATCTGAATGGCTTTGTGAACGACAGCTGACTTAATATATTTTTAAAATTTTCATAGAGAATTAAAAAGGCCTATAAAATAATAGTTTTTAATTTCATCTGAATAGCAATAAATGCGTAAGAAAGTTTGTCAGCATAAGTATTCCATATTAATAGCTTGTACAATTATGTAATAATGTATTGTTGCTTTAAATAAAGAATTTATCAAAATATTAGCAAAATTTATTTGTTTTAATTTGAGTGTTTTATATATTTTATTATTAAAGCCTACTAAATTTAAATTATGGACAAGTTTCAATTTTCTGCTAAACTTTTTTATTTTACTCGTATTTAAAATTTTACAGAAATATACGCACACAATTGTGTATTTTTTATATACATGTGTGTGTGAATAGTTCTTGTAGCATTTTTGCATTAAATAACAGCTGTTTTATTTGGTCGGTCATGCAAAAAACTGTTAATAACATCATGTTTTGGTTAGTTGTTTTGTATGTATGTTTATGTTTGTGTGCTGTTTCTTAGTGAGTAAAATTTTATAATTGTGTCACGTAAATCTTTAGTTTAGCTTTATTTATTTATTTTTTATTTTTTTTATTTTATTATTATTTTTTTTTGTACTTGCTGTTCTTGTTATATTATTTTTCTATTCTATTATTTTGTATGCAATCATAACGTTGAAACGCATTCAATGAGTTCGTGAAAAGTTTTTCTATGCTACATATTAAAAACACAAACATATACATTATGGGTGCCCTCAATAAGAAAAATGTTCAGATTCTTTTTCCCACCCCCTGGAAGTGTTCGAATAGTCGAAAAACTAAGACATGAAAAGTTTTGGACTGATTGAAAAAAATTTGGCTCAAAAAATCTTGAAAATGATGACTTTTTAAAAAATGTTTCCTTTCCTCGATCATAAATAATTTATTTTAATTGAAATTTTCTGGGTTTATATCTTGCTGAATTCCATAGTATATGACCTTTCCGAAATGCTCAAAATCAAGCAAATTGTATAACTAATAATATAATAGTAATTAAAATAAAATTACCATAAAATACGTAATTTTCAGCCAAATATACCCGAGAATTTAAAACCCTTTACTTTCCTCCGTATAAAAGAGGGTCGCTCTAATACACATACATACATACATACATACATACGTACATACATACATACGTACATACATACATACATAAGGTATTCATAGATAGTATACATAATAAAAAATAAGTATTGCTCAATTAAAAATGGAAAGTAAAAGTTTTGGCCTTATAGTACCTCTTCGGTTGCGTGCTGAAGTCGAAATATCTAATCCACTGTATATATTCTGTGGGCCAGTTTAGACGAATACGTAATAAATGAGTCGCCTTCGAACCAAGTTTTGGAACATAGAGATATTTATATTTCTCGACCTATGGGTTAACCATGAGATTATTAGTGTGGAGTTGTTGCAATGAATGGGAAGAAGGAACGCACCAGCACTTTCTATACAATTATCTCACTCTAAAAATGTGCAGACTAAGATATCACGATGTGCAATTGTAAGGGCTTCCGATTGTAATTGTTAATTACGAGTAACTCTTGTAAAATAACCCAATAAGTGGCCAAAATTTACGTAAAAATTAGTTTTTTTTTTTGGTTTTTTTTAAACCAAAAAATCAGATGCAAGGAACCATCTGATAAAAGTGTTAAATACAGAAATTTAATCCTCAGAACAGGTTCTATCGAAATCCGACAAGATTTTTATTACAGAAAATCAATTTTTATGATAATTTTTTGATTTTTATTTTTTTGCTCAACTTATAATGATTATTTTGTGAGTTATATTATTATTATTTTTTTTTTTTTTGACACAAAATAAAACTTAATGTTGCGAAATGATTTTTAGTAAAAAACAACTAACTTCTTATTGACAAATAAAAAAGTGCTTTAGCTGGCTAGTAAGTACACAGATAGTGCTGATAGAAAAATGACAAGGGTTAGTGAAAGCACGAACATGTGCTAATAGCCACTCGAACAAGAACTATTAGCCGCACGAGCATGAGCTAATACCCACACAATAAATTGAAGTAGCCGGCTGAAAGACAGAATGAATTTACAGATGTGCATAAAGAGTACGATAATTTATGTATGTATGTATGTATATTTCAATAATAACCATAAATTGTGCATATTGATTTGCACAACTATCTTCGTAAATATATTAAGTTCTGATAGGGCTTTATCAAGAAAATCAGAGGTAAGTGATAAATGGTTGTACAATTTTTGTACATTTCTCCATATTACTGCAGTTATTACTAGTACTTGTTACGATTTACTCTAAATTATTATCATATTTGTTCAATACATTTAAAATTTTTGCTGCCAAATTTTTTGAAGTACTCGAATTTTAACTTTTTAACTCCACCATTCCAATTATTCTAGATTAAATTTTATCACTTTTTATATATTGAGCTGAAATCCCAAAATTGTTTCTTGATTATCTTGTTTCACTGTTTAATTTATGTGAGATAAATTTATTTTTACATGCACTTGAAATTGATTTTTTTATATTTCTTGTTACTTCAGAAAGTGTTTTCTTGCAGTTATTTGCATTCAAACAAAATTGTTTGCCACTTTCTTTTTCAATGTCTTTACATATTGGATCTATTATACTTCTCATGTTATCCGAATTTAAAACGTTAAGTGGCACAGCTCATAAAAACCACAACTATATGAAAAGCAGGCATTAAATAAAAGCAAGGTTTGCAAATAACTCGGTTGTTCATAGACCGATTTGGATGATTCAAAAAAACGAAATTTTAAAAACCGATTTTTATGACTGATCTGTATAAGAACTAAGCCCGTAGGAGCTTCATTTCTTTTGCAAATAAATTTTAAATAATTATTTCGCTAGAAAAATCAAAACGAAAAACGTTTTTGGAGATATCTTCGGTTTTTGGCGATATCTTGGCTATTTATGCACCGATTTTGCTCATTTTTATTACCGTTCCTCTAAGGCTTATGACAGGAGCTCCGAAAAGTCTAAAAATGAGTTTTTACCAATATCTTGGATACTAAAGCTTATGATAGGACCTTCATAAAGTCCAAAAATTCGTTTTTACCGATATCTCGGATAATAATAGTTTTCTGAAAACTGTTTTCAACAGGTAGACGGATAACGTTATGTCGACTTCTCCATCAATAAAGATATAGAATATATATACTTTTTTGGGTCTTAGATGAATATTGTAGAAATAACAAACGGAGTGACCAACTTTACACTTTGCAGTGTCATATTTGGAAGTTTTAGAACGCCAGAAATCCTACTTTGGAGATATTGAACTGAAATGTTATGTTCTGTTAGTAGACAAGGCCGCTAACATTCTCATTAAAAAAGGGCGGGTGAATCAGTACCACTCCCATACTAAAAGAACGAATTCGATTGAATTTCGGACATATTTTATTAAATTTATTTAAAATAAGTCAGAGCGTTATATTGGGCTTTATACCCTTCAACACTTTGCCGAAAAATAATAAAACTTATGCCCTAAAGTATGGTTACATGTTTTCACATTTATACTTAAAAAAATAATCTACATTTTTTACAAACTACAAAAAATTAAACACAAAATTAAGCTATCATAGCAGGCGTTGCTTCTTTAAAAAAAAAAAAAAAAACAGTGAAACCTTCTGGTACTTATGCTTATACAAAAAGCGACACACTGGTTTTTGTTTAAGCAAGCAGTAGTTGTTGTTTATACACATAATCATTTTTTAAGTATTTTTGGACGTTCTTTGTTTGGAAATAAAAGCAATGAAGCATTGAAATTTGAAATTAAGTCTTATTTGACTTAAATTAAGAGGAAAAAATGTATATTTATCTGTGAGAAAATATTAGCGGATTGAAATTTACTCTCACTGCTCTCGCACTCTTTATTTGTCTATCGGTTGCTCTCAAGTTTTGTCATGCAACTTTAGTTAGTCTTTTATTGTGTGTCATTTAAATACTTTAACATTTGTTTTTAGGCGGTGTTTTTTATAAATGTGTGATGAACAAATGAAATTAAACTTTAATGAATGACGACTTACGCTTGCTCCAACTCCTTCAAGGGTTTAATTTAGAAGGTGATATTGATTATTGAAAAGGTAAGTGCGAATTAAAATTGTTAAAAAAAAATTGGGGCATGTAGCATACATGAAGTATGTATGTACATCCCTACAGAAAACATGCACAATTTTTTTCAAAATACGCAGAAGAAAATTCTCACTTAGAAACGAAAGGCTTTCTTTGTGATTTTTAAAACAACCACGTCATTGATTAAGAGATTATGTCTTAATTTAGGTGCAACTTCTTCTTACATATTTATACATGTATGTATATTTACAAAGAATTTGTAATTTTTTTATATTAGTATGGTGTTAACAGAAGGGGGAAGGGTAAAGCAAATTTAATTCTGCTCTCTTTGAGATTTTTTCGCATTGCATGTTTTGTCACGTATTTATTATAAATATATATATATATGTACATATATAAATATTTAATAAGGAATTGTATTTAAATCAAGACATAATTTCTTAATCAATGAATTAGTTCCCCTAAAAAAAAGTCATTTGTTTCCACATATTTTGAAAAAATTAATTGAAAATTAGTAAATTTTGTGAAAATGCTAGAGGTAAATAATAAATTGTATTTGATTCAGTTTCTTAATTTCATAATATATTTTGGCATCGATGAGGATATTTCGATCGACTCCAAAGTTGAAAATAGATTGAACGGCGATTTTAGAGGAAAACATGAGTTGAATAAGGTGAATATATATATTATATTAAATAAGTGAAACAATACATTTATAATTTTTTCTTTATTCCGGAGCAGGGTCATATCTCAATTAGCTGGGGTACTTACATCTGTAAGTAGTTAATTCGGCAAAACGCAGGCCGAATTAAGAAGGAGAAAGTTCTCTTATTTATCTACATAAGATAGCTAATAGAGGTCCTTTGCCTCTTATAGATAATGGCAAGTTCCTTGTCAGGAAGCACATGAGAAATGTTAAAAGATTCGAACAAATATACGGACTTGCTTGTGACTCTCTAGATATGATTTATCCTAAAGGATTGTGTGAGAATGTTGACAACACCCAGAAGTGTCTCGTGAGAGCATAGCAGAAAAGACAGCCGCCTCAGCGATCCATACCGGAGCAGTTAGCAGTGGTAGAGGCGAACAAGACTAGACTGCAACCCTTTTGGAATGGCCGGCAGTGACTAGTGAGCCAACAAATACTACGGAAAGAGCTGATCATAAGCCATCCAGCAAGTCTGGCAACTCGCAAAAGGAGTAAAGGGTGTTACGCCTGGAGATGATCAGCCATCAACCAGCAAAAAGGCAGCCTGCCAAAAGCCTGTCAGCTCCACTGGTGGATCCCGCAAGGACACCACGAGCGGATTTGTAAAACAGGGCTGATCCAGATAGGAGGTTCAGCGTTGAGCAAAGTTGACAGGTTGAGCACAAGCTCATTGACGAGATCCCTCTTATAAGAAAAAGGTCAAGGGTGTCAAAACCATCAACTGAGGGAACGAGAAATTCTTTGAATGTCTCAAAAACGCAGTTGTTAGGTACTAGATGAGGTGATACTATCAATTGAATTGCCTCTGCGTACAATAGTGACAACATGGTTCCCTCTACTCATTCTAGAGGTGACTATATTGGGTTTAGATAAACTAAAAAAAATTCCACCTCTGTAAAGCAGCCTAAACTGAATTGACAAAACTTCTTACTGATTCCAACGTGAATGTGGTCCTTATCCAAGAACATTGGATTGACAATACCAAGGTATGTGGATCAAGGACAAGATACGAGCCGGCCGACCAAACATCGCTCTGCAGGAATTGGGGGAACACACAAGGCAGGAAGCACGTATATGATTCTGGGATGTGATGAGAATACTCACCAAAAGCAGTGACATCAATAAAAGGGATGATTTAGTATTTGATTTTATAACTAGTCATAATCATATACCTATAATAAGAACGAAAGATAGGAAAACAGTTATATACATAACGCTAGTAAATCAGGGGGCGATTTTTTTAGAAACTGGAGGGTAGTTATTCATTTCAGACCACAGCACGATATCTTTCAGTCTTGACTTTGAAAAATCAAAGGGAAAGCTCTATACGAACTCCAAAAGGACGGATTGGAAGTCTTTGGTGAGTTAGTGAGTAAGGATACCATAGGCTGGAGAAATTCAGCAGAGGGTATTGAAGCAGTTACGAAGAATTTCACAGAAGTAATTAGGAATAACTATGAGCACAGTTACCCGGTAGTATATTATGGAAGGCGAAAATACTTCGGTTATAAGGATAAGATTATCACTAGAGACAAGATAGTATGTGCGGTATACACCGGGTCATATAAATCACCAGACCCGAATGGTATTTTTCTGGCCATATCACTAATCGTGGAATTGTTTTGGATGAGATATATTCCCAGGGAGTGGAGAGAGGTTAGGGTCATTTTTATACCCACAGCTGGTAAAGCAACCCACTTGAAGCGCAAGGATTTCAGACTGATCAGCCTATCTTTCTTTCTTACTAAAGATAATAGAAAAAACTGATTGATGTTTATCTTAGGACGATTATGGAAACTCAAGGCATCAGTAGCGCTCAATATGACTATCTTAAAGTTAAGTCTGTTGAGAGCGCACTGCACGACATATTGAGTTACGTTGAACGAGATCTGCTGCAGTAGGAATATACCATGACAGCTTTTCCCGATATTGAACGGTCCTTTAATGGCTTTAAAATAGAGCCTGCTTCACTGAATACAAGTGAGTTTCTGATTAAGTGGATAACCCTGATGCAAAGCTGCTCAAGCATGGATACTTGTAAAAGGAAGTTTTTGACGAGGGGCATACCGCAAGGGTGATTATCTCTCCACTACTATGGCTTCTAGCAATTTCATACACAATTTTAATTCATATATGTGCGTTAGGATTTGACGTGTAGAATTATACATGTTAGCTTTAATATCGACAAAAGTGCCCCGAATTTATGAACAAAAATACAATTATGAATATAGGAATGACAAGAAATGATATAAAAATAAATGGGACGGAAAATCGTAGCCTACACTGATAACGTAGTAATACTGGTCTCGGCTAAATTTTTACCCACGATCAGTTAGGTCATGTAATCAGTCCTGCGAGAACTATCCCTTGGGCTAATAGTAAGGGATTGGAAGTCAGTCCGGAGAAAACTGGACTAGTTCTGTTTATCAAGAAATATTAGGTAGGGACTTTTAGGTTACCAGTATTGATCGGAAAATCTTCATGGATATTGGGCGGTCTTTAGGGACGGCTTGAATATGGATGCACGCACAGGGGCGGGGGTCTATTTTATTGGAACTGATATCAGACGTTTATATACTGTCGAAGAGTTTCGGCGTTTTTCAGGTCGAAAATTTTTCAATCATGCCTAGAAGAATAAAACGAACTGCAGAGTATCTGGAGCGTTATGGCCTAGTCTAACTAGCAGATTCAAAATATCTTCTGAGTATGAATCGGGGAAGTCTAAGGGTCATTGTGGACATAATTACCGGTCGCTCCTTAATAGAGAAGATGATGAGTAAGAGGGACAGTGGCACGTCAAATTTCTGTAGGATGTAGAGATGATTTTGAAATGTAGAGACAGTGGAACATTCACTCTGTCATTGTCCAGGTCCTCAGCGCAGAAGGCTGAGGTGGTTTGGGAGCCGCACACTAGACGAGCTAAAGGAGGTCAATGGCAAAGATCTTAGTAATCTGATAGGGTTTATAATGGTAATAAGGTAGCTTAGGCGCAATCTTTCTTGATTGTGATAGGATATAGGTTCCTCTATCTTCCATTGGATTTGTCTATTGAATTCCTTTTTTCTTACTTTCTTTTTATCTTATCTTCTTTTTATATTCTTTTCATCCTCTTTTTATTACACTCAAGAGGCTTGCAATGGACCAATTAGTCTCTGTGTGGAAGTGTAATTTCAACCTAACATACTGAGATATATGCAGTTAAAGTTAACATACTTCTTCATAAACATTTTAAATAAAAATAATTTTTTAAACTACCAATTTTAAAAATACATAATTCACGCTATAGACACTTTCTAATATTCCTAGTGTTTTTTCCATAATATATGATACGTTTACCAGTAAATACGAAAAAAAAATACTTAATTTACTGAACTTTTATTTTCGTATTTTTTTCATTCTAATTTGGCTAAGTGTAACACTGTGCAACTGTGGTGAAGGGTTTAAAAAACACACACGGTTGTGTCAATATTTGCATTTATACACTGAGTCACCGATCGTTAAAGGGGGCAGGAGAATAGCGACGCAAACTGAAACTACGCAAATGGAATCACTATTTTGTATGTATTTATATTGGTTTTTTTTAATAATTGGTTCTAGGATACAAATATTTAAAGAATCTTTAATAAAACAAGTTAGAGTGCTATATTCGGGCATGCCGAATTTTGTATACTCTTCACCCGTGTTGTGATGTGTTATATGAAAATGAAATACATTATATTGGATGTAATTACAAATGTATTTATCTATACTATATCTACGTAAACACTAAACGCTTGAAATAATTTACATTTTCATATAAATTTGAAATACAATTAAGATTTTATAAATTCTTATACATATAATAAAAACGAGGTGTAAGAAACGGCTGAACCGATTTTCACGAAATTTGACACACAGGTAGTACCTGTGCCGTAGGTAGTTGTAGGCTGTGGTAAGTCACATTTTACGTCTACTTTAAAAAAAATATATATTTTTTTTGCACGTTATTAATGAAGCTATTTACAATTAATTTTACGCACAGATAGTGCTTGCACTGTATAATATTATAGGTTATGTTGGATTTTTATGGATGCCACGCCCAAATTTTACGCCCACTTTTTTAAAACTTAAAACGGATGAACCGATTTGCTTAAAATTTTCACAGCATCATCCTGTGTGTTCCTAATCCATCGGAGCAGGGGACTAGTACCCATCATATAAACAAATATTCATTATGGCATATTTAAGCAACTATTAGAGTGAGAGCCCTCAAATTTCGTAGGAACCTTTGTCCTATCATATCACATTGATGAATTGAAAATAGCACGGATAGGTCCAGGGGGAGGTATATATATTAAAAATTAGTTTCGCATCAAATAGGGAAGTGAAACACTCCGGCAAAAGCTAGTAAATAATAAATTTAATACTTTGGAATTTTACAAAAGTTCGCATATCTTTAAGGAAGATATAATCACTTCGGTGCAGAATAAATATTTTATAAATATAAGACAATACCAAATTTTAAATTTATGGACCGATTTTGACTGATTTAAAAAGCCGAATTAGTAATAGATTTATAAAAGAAGCTTTCATAAGAGCTTCAAAAAATCTAATAACGCGTCTTTCCTATAATTCGGTTAATACTGGATCAACTGAGTTCATTTTTTCAATATAAAAATTTGTTTAAAATTTCGATTTTTCTTTCAAAGAACGAAGTCTATAGTTTACATATTCAGCACCCATGAAAACAACATCTACAAAGAAAGCAGATTTGCCAATAACTAATTCATAATTCACTAATTCATGATTTATAAAAACGAAATTCACGAAAAATATATTTGATCGATTTATACAAAAACCAAGTCAGTAGCTTATTTAGGACTTGTATATCGTTCAAAAATATATTTAGGCAGATATCTCTGTTACTAATGAACCGACTGAGTTAATTTCTTCATCAAAAAATTAAAAAAAAAAAAAAACGCAAAACAGAAAACGAACCTTATACAGCGGCTTCAGAAAATCGAAAACTGGCTTGAAAAATCGTTTCTTTTATATTTTGTCCGAATTTCAATAAAAAAAAAGTTCTGGAAAAATGTATGATCTTTTAATATATACATTATATATCTTATCGGGAGGCTACACAAACGTCATTTAAAAAAAAACCCTGACAAAATTCTCAAAAGAATTTCCGAGCGTTCGTTATATATACTATATATAGCAGTTATCGGTGGGCTTAATAAACGCCATTTCAACTTGCAAACGGGCGGACATCGTACTATCAATATAAATTTTTACAAGGATCGAGAAAATATAAACTTTTTTGCTTTCCGACGAAAATACTTATATATATATATATATGTATATTATGGCATATTTAAGAAAGTATTAGAGTGAGAGCCCCCAAATTTCGTAGGAACCTTTGTTCTATCATATCACATTGATGAAATGAAAATAGGACGGATAGGTCCCGGGGGAGGTATATAAAGTAAAAATTAGTTTCACATCAAATAGGGAAGTGAAGGCTCCGGCAAAAGCTAGTAAATAATAAATTTAATACTTTGGAATTTTACATCTAAGGAAGATATAATCACTATATATATATATATATATATATATATATATATAAATATATATATATTATGTTTTGATTTTCTATTTAATCGCAAGAATTTAATCCATCTTTTTCATTAAGATTTTCTTCAAATCGAGGTCTGAGTGTATTTTGAGATTCGACTAATAGCTCATGTTTGTGTTTTCTATATTTTTCTATATTTTTCCATTCAGGACTTTAGCATTTATTCAATTTTTGAATTTTGTCCGCAGCTACCCAGCAAAAACTTTTTGGTTTTCGGTAATAACAACTAATTATTAAAGTAGTTTCTTGGTAATGAGGCGTCATTATTTTTTGCCTACTCTGTATTACATTAATAAGTACTCAATAGTATAATAGCGCAGTAATACTGCAATCACGTCGATGAGTTGGCTAGAGCGCCGGATTAACAACCAGAAGGTTGTTGGTTCAACCCCATTCTGAAGCTGTTAGTTTTTTATAACAAAATGTCTAAAAAGATATTTTAAACTAAATAGAGTTTTTATCGATTAGGATGCTATGTGCGAGATCGTGTACTGAGTAAGACGTTAGTCAATAAAAACGAATGGTTAGTGTTTTTTGTTTTTTTATTTTTATTTTCGTTTAGGTAGATATTTTTGAGTACCCCTAGAGTCAAAAAATAACTAAATGAATTTGTGGACAAGTGGAACAAAAATAACTAGTTATTCAGGCAAAAAATAAGTAGTTTATTTGTTTCGAATTATACCTGCAAGCTTACCAGGAAAGAAAAGTTTTTGCTGGGTAGTGCTATTAAAATTATCAAATTTAAAAAGCAGTGTGTTATTTTTGTCTCGCCTTTTAAAATGTGTGAAAAATAAGATTATTTTACTAAAAACCAAGGTTGGAAACTGAAACAAATAACGGTATCGTTATTAAATTTATTTTCATTTCGGTAACGGTATTTTAAATCATATCGGTATCGGTATACCGGTACCGAAACTAAAATACCGGAATATACCGTTCTTATTAAAAACAGCAAAAACATTAAGTTACATATTTAAGTTATTTTTAATTAAAATTCATTAAAAAAAACTCTGAATTATATATTTTTATATTTTATATCGCTTTAAAACTTGAAAATTCTTTTCAGTTTAGTTTTTATCGCGGTTAAAAGTTTCCTTTTTTTGATTTAAAAAAAATATGAAATTTAAAAACATATACCTTCGGACCTGGTTTCAATTCAAATAAACTCAATAAAACTTTATAATTCTTCTCTAAAATGCGCACAAAAGTTTTAACACCTACTCTTGATGGATTGGGACCATGAGGAGATGTTGACAAAATTGACGTTTTATAAAATAAACCCATTTTCAGTGACATCACAAGTCAACGCTAGAAAAATGTAATGGAAAATGTGATGTCACTGAAAATGGGTTTATTTTACAAAACGTCAATTTTGTCAACAGTATTGTTAAAAATGGGCTCTATTATGGTGGTATTTATAGAAGCCAATTCCAAAAGTAATATAAATTTTAAAATCACTTTGGTAGAACATATCTACTACTTATAACTAGCACAAGGATATAAATTGCGTTAAATTATTTGCGGTACAATTTTCTCTACTACTTTATTGACTTGTGTGAAGAATTTTTAGAAACCTACTTATAGCAAAAAACCTAAACATAATTTGGGCGAAATATACTATATTGGTTTTTAATCGGTGCACAGTGCCACATTTATTCAAATTAGAACGAACACGAAAATAATAGTTTATTAATTGAATTAACTATTTTTTCGCATATTAGTAAACATATCATACATTAATGAAAAAGCACTTAAAGTATTGGAAATATTTTAACATTAACTGCATATATCTCAGTAAATACTGCAGATATTGATATGATTATGGTATGTAATAATGAATGTATCTAAATAATTTTAGTATAATTTTTTAGGTTAAAAAAATTATACTGAAATTATTTTTTATTAAAAAAATCCTAATATTAAGAATTTTTTTTTTTTTTTTTTTTTGAAGTTCCATTTCTAATGGACTAAAACTAAAAAATTTCATTGAGTTTCAATTTAAAATACGAATGCTATATAAAAGAGCATCCATAATATAACATTTGAGAACATTTTTTGCAATCTTTTAAAATATTAGAAAAAAATGTTCGATACCTCATATTAGAAATTTGTTAAGAATTATTTCAAAATTTTAAGGTATTGGCTAACAATTTGTTATGCAAATAGTGTACTGAGATTGGTGTGATTAGATCCTCCCAAGTCTACCTTCTAAGTATTAATTTTTTTAATAAAATTTATAAAAAAAAAATTCCGTGTTTAGGAAATCAAGTTTAGATAAACTAGAAATATTTTATGTGGCAGATCCAATAAAAAATGGCACACATTAATATTGGACAATTCAGATTTATTCAAGAAAGAGTATATGCGACTGTTATTATTGAATGCTTAAAGAAGAATAAAATTATAATAATTTACATCAACTTTAACTCTTTAACTTGATTATCAACAATAATATTTTGTAATGAGAGTATATTTGGTGATGAAAATATAATGTGTAAATAGAATAGTATGTAACGACAATAAAGATCATCGGTATTTGCATATTAATGTAATCAGAATTAGTACAAATATAAATATTTCATATTAATCGTAATGAAGTTATACATGATAAACGAATTCATTAAATGGTGCTAAAATAGTACAATAACATTAATTATTATAAGTAATTTGTTTTAATTAAATTTCTGTTAATGTATTATTAATACTTACATATGTGGTTGGGAAACAATAATATTTTCCAACGCCCGAAATTCCAAAAAAAAAAAATATCACCTCATATTTAATGGGAACGTTTACGATCTTATCTACTAACAGAATAAAAAATTTCAGTCCAATATCACCAAAACTGAATTTTTGTCGTTCTAAAACTGCTAAATGTGACACAATGCACTTACTGTATTAAGCTGATCAATACGTAAAGTTTTTTGAAACTATTGGAACAAAGATTCGATAAATAATATATCAAATAAACTCTTATTATTGAATATAATTTCATCTTTCTTAAAGCAAATAAATTATATGAAATATTGTTTTTACAAAACATATTACATAGAAAATCGTATATTTTAAAAAACCGAAACTAAAATACCGGAATATAGAAGGAAACGGTATTTGAATACTGTTATTTTTGGAAAATAATTTCGATAATAATATCGGTTATGGTAACCCATTATAAACGGTATTGTATCGGTATTTATAACGGCATCGGTTTCCAACCTTGCTAAATACCATTTTTTTTTTGTGATATCTCGGCCATTAATGGACATATTTTGCTAATTTTTTTTAGCGTCTTTCTAAGAAATATTCCCTATAGTTTGATGTGTAAAACATATATATATATCAGATAGCTGGGACTTTCTAAAAACTGATTTCAATAAACATGCGGACATCGTTATATTGACTTTCCTATCAATATGGATCCAGATATATATACTTTTTGGAGTCTTAGAAGAATATTGTAGAAATCACAAATGGAATGACAAACTTATATATACCCTTTACATCTTTACTCAAAAATAATCATTATAATTTGAGCGAAAATATAAAAATCAAAAATAATCATTAATCGGCTTTTTTCAGACAAAAATGTGAAAAGCTTTGTGCTGTACCAATTTTAAATGAACAACGCTTGCACTTTGCATATTTGATGGTATATGTAGTTATATGTATATCCACTGTATGTTTTGTTTTTGTTATTCTTTTTCTTTCTCTCATTTCTTTTTTGTTGCTGTTTATAGTGAAAAATTCAAATAGCTTTTTTCCCGAAGCATGCAAGTAGGCGTTTGTAGCTGTAAATAATTTTGCATACAAAAATGGTGGCGACACCAGTATATTGTTGTTGTTGCTGCCGTAATGTTGTTGTTGGTGTTTGTAAATATTTGTCGTTATATTTTTATTGCAGTTAGTTGTTAAATTGCATGTTGTTGTGTATGTATGACATTGTTGGTGTTGGTATCGTTGTTTAATATTGTTAGCAATTTAATTTTTAAAAAGCATACAAATGTTTTTGAAATACATTTTTATATGCAGGGAAGCGCGATCATGAGTTCCATTTTAATAGAAACCCATATACGTTCACAATCCCCGTTCTCGTTTTTTGTTTTGCTTTCTATTCATTCTCAAAAGAAATACGTATAAAAAAATATTTAATTTAGCTACAGAGTGCAGCACATAAATTTTAAATAAATTGAACGAAAAATATAAAACATATTTTTTTAAATACACATCGTACGTTTTTCCATTTATGAATTTTTTTTAAACTTATTTATAAGTATTTAAATAGATTTTAAATTATTGTTAAATTGTTTTAATGGTGTTTCAATATTTGGTAAATTTGAGGTAATGAAAATAAAAAAAATTAGATTTTTCCACTTTTCTGCATTATCAAATATAAATATATACTTCCGTCATTTGGAAAGCGTGCTTTGTTGTCCAAATAATAGACAATACACGATGATTTATTGCTTTTTATTTGACCGAACAAGTAGTTGATTTTAATTTGTCGATTAATCGAACAAACATTATTCGAGTGAATACCCACCTACTTACTAATGTGAACGTGATTTTTGAATGACAAATAGATTTTGCACCTCAGTAAAGATTATTGTTTCAGATTTAAACAAATTTTTACAAACGTTTTATTTCTAAATTTGTCTAATTCACATGTTTTACAAAATACATCAAATTGCCTGTAATCGGCATATATATCTTAATGTTCCGCATGTCACGATCTAATAGTCGGCATGGAATTTTTATTAAATAAAAAATCATTACACATCATTAAATGTGGAGATATTGAATTTTTCATTGTGGAAAATTAGTATTAAGGCATCTTGAGTGTACCAAAACACTCGAAAGAGTACACCTAAGAGTGGTCATGTAGGAACATCACTAAAAAAGAGCTAAATACAGAAGAATATTAAAAATTTTTACAGAATAATCTTCATCTTTCATTTCGATTGAAGATCAAGAGTATGGTAAAACTTTGCAAAAGAGTCGAAATACCGATTTCCGTCCAAAAAAATATTTATAAATAAAATGTTGAACTTTTTTTTTTGTTCCTTAGGTCAACAACCACTAAAATAAGAAATGGCAAAAATTTTTCACTAAATTGTCCACATTCGAAACAAAGCACAGTGTGTGATTTTAACAATTTAGCTTTTTTTCGAGTTTTAAAATAAAGTTTGTTATACTGATTACAAACTTTCCATTTAACTGGAAAATAAAAAGTATTAAACAAATATTAACCGTTATTAAGAAACAACGCCTTGAACAGCACTATAGTTGAAAACATATATTATACGAAGTCATTTTTGGTGAGAAGTTCAATTTTGAATGTTTGTAACTCTTTTATTTAAGCAAGATCTTTATGAACATTTTTTTTTTTTTTTAATTTGAAGATTGATGTGTTGTCATAGAAAGTAATAATATTTCAAAATATTATTATTAAGAAAAAAATCTTGATTTTTGGTGTATGGTAGCTTGCATCAAAGAACAAGGAAAGTTTGAGTGTTATTAAATTTATTTCTGGAAACATTAGTATAACTTCAAACAAAACCATTGATATTGAATCAATAAAATGATTTTCAAATAAAATAATTAATAAAATCAATTCAATATGCCTGTTAGCGAAAAGAATAAAACCTCGGTTTTTGCATTCAGAAAGAAATTAGTTGATTAAAGAGATTGATTTATCAACGTTTGTTATTGAAAAAAATGTTCCTCTTCCACTAAACTCTTGCAGAAGGCCTAGTAAACATTTCGAAAATTGTTCAGTTGTATCAAAAAAAAAAAAAAAAAAACTGCTAGATATCTTCTGAAAACTGCTAATCCGTAATGCGTTCAGCAGGAAAACGTTCATCTGCTGCAATAGTTGTTGCTTCTCCAAAAAGAAGTAAATTCATACAAAAAAGTAGAATGAGCTCAAATAAATCCTTCAGCATTTCCGCTGATCAAACCTTGTGATGGCACAGCTAATAATCGTTACAAACAAAAAATTTCTTAAGACAATATTTCTGAATGGTTTCAATTGAAATGTCTATTAAAAACATGAACATGAACATGAACCAAAAAATTATAAAAATTCACTAGCATCGTCAACAAGGTATTGTCGCCAAATTAAATTTATATTTGCTAAAAAGAGCAAAGATCTAATTTTAAATGACGTCGAAAATATTATGTTATTAATTATGTTTCTAATGCCAACATCTGTAATAATCGAAGACAAACAACCTTCTGTTTCTGCGAGCCTTATTATATGCATGATAAATATACATCATCCTAAGCTTGCTATTTATATGATACTACCCCTTCTGCAATGAATGAACATAGATTTGAAAAGGACAGCTGACCAAAATATGTTTAATAGATTGTCTATTGAATATTTCATACAGATAGGATAAAATAAAGTTGACAAGGAGAAGCTAACAAAACAAATCTTATGTAGAAAAAAAAGTATATTCAAGAGAGGTTTTGAAATGAAAAGGGGTTACTAGTGGATATTCCAAAACCGAATTCTAGAAATTATAATGATGGTAATACTGCAAAGCGTTTTTTCGTAATGCAGAAAAGACTTCATAAATTATTGGCCTAGATGTATAACTGGTAAAGCATTTTCATATTATTTCGGAAACTTTCGGATGTGTTCATGAAATCAATTCTGTTGCCTTTGAAAATTACGTCATAAAAACTAGGAATATTTATTTTCAAAAATATAAATGATTTTTTATGCCCCCTACACTACATAAAATTTTATTTCATGGGAAAATATCATAGAAAAATATATTATACCTATAGACCAATTATCCGGAGAAGACAAAGAGGCAAGAAATAAGGATTGTGAAAACTTTCGCGAACGCATTACCTGTTGTTTTTGGATTTAAAAATATATACATACATACTTACATACATCCATATGTACATACATATATATACATACATACAAGCACACATTCTCACTATCATTTTTTTATGCAACTACGAATAGCTTAGTGTTACGAAAATGGCTTGTTCCACATTTCATCAATATAGTTTTCTTAATTACAAAATTATAGACTTTTGATCACTCAGAATGCGAAAATCTCACACTATGCAAATTTTGAATTGTTACCTACAATCGGGATACTTTATTGATAAAATATAGCTTAAATTATTATCACATATCGTTTATTTGCTGCAATAACGTCTTAACTCAAAAAATTTATTTTTTAGGAGATGCTTTTTTAGGTTTTAAGTTGATATATTTTTTTAAAAAATTGAATAAAAATTGAGATGAAAATGATATTATGGTGAAATTTAATCACTTTTCTAGGAAACTTTATGTTGTTGACCGGTTTCTTTTCAACTAAATATTTCCATTAAAAGTCTATATTTCTCTAAAAAAAAACTCAACAAATCTTGTAGTATTCAAGTTAAATTTTTTTAAATATCTTTACTTTATGAAACAAGTTTTAATTAAGGTAAGAAAACAATCATTAAAAATGAAACTAAGTTTTACGACTTAATATGGAAAAATTAGAACTTTTTCAAATACTACTCCTTACAAAATGTAATTATCTATTATTACAAATATTGAATTAATAAAAACCCTAAAATATTTAAAATATTTTTAAGAATAATACAGGTGTTACTAGTGAAAAACTAATTCCGTTGATATACGTATTTCATCAAATATAATTATTACTTTAATATTTTGAGAATATTGTCAGATTTGCAGATTTATTGTCATTTTGACAATTTTTTCTTCTAAAAATCGACTGTTGATGATTTTTTCCAAAATTTGACGATTTTTTTCTAAAAAAATTCAGAACTATTTTCAGCCTTTTTTTTTATATATTTTTCTTTAAAAGTAAATTAGTTGGTACAAAAATATAAACAATTTTAATTGTTCTTAAATGTTCTTAAATTTGACAATGTAAATGGTTTATTTATAGAAAAAATTTAAGGAAACTAACATAATATTATATTCGATTCAATTATTTACGTTTTTATTATGAAATGCGAATAAAAGCTTCACAAAAGACAAAATGTTTTTAATTTTTTATAAAAACTTTTAATTTCATAATCAAGGCTTTAGAAATCCCTAAATGGCAGTGCTAAATATCTAATAACTATAATACAATTTTTGGAATCGCAATAAGCCTTACTTATTTTCTTTTTATGAAAGTCATACAAAATAACACATTCATCATTTTTATGCATATATCATCAGACTTAATAGATAATACTTGACATTAAAAATAGGCCGGCAATATTAAATTAATGTAATTTTTATTAATTTCTCTTTAATTTGAAATTTTATCATAAATAAAATAATTTTTTCATGAAAAGAGCATAGAAAATGTTCATTAACATATGGAAAACCTAAACTTTTATATTGATAATCTTTTGACGATTTCAAATAGTCAATTTGACTAAATTTTTTCTCCAAATTTGACGATTTTCTACCAAATTTATCTGGCAACTATTTTTATAGAGTTGATTTCAATTTAACCTTAAAACATATTTATAAAACATAACAAGAAAATAACTTTATGAATAGTAATCAATTAATAAATTTTTCCTAAATTTCCAATCAAATATTAGTACTGATTACATAGGTTTTTTGAAATAAAATGTTATTTTCTTTCTTAACAAAAAAAAAAAAAAAAAAAAAAAAAAAAACAAACAAAAAAGAGCCGGTTTATTCGACATAAAAAATAAACTTTTTGGAAAAACCGACAGCACTTAAACCGAAAAAATCGGTTGAAAAACCAAGTCAATCACCCTATTGACTAGACATTAGCCGACTCACAAATAAAATAATACATTGTTGTAAGTAATACACAATACATTTAAAAATTTCGGCAAAATGCATTTTTCGCAATCCTGCGTGAAATATAAAAAACTCGTACAGAAGATTTTTTTCAGTTAATAAAATAATTTATTTACTATGCACTAATGATATTAACTCATAACTTGCGTTTTTTGAGTTATGACGTTGTTGCAGCAAATAAGAGATATGTAGTTTTATAATTACCCACAATTAATAAAACGTTGTTTGATACTGTATCATCCAGTCCCCAAGAAATGTTCTTGATGATTACTCAATTGTAAAATCGTTAAAATAAATACGTAATATACATATTTTTATGAATATGAAATATTTGTTAAGTAATTCTGCGAAGTTCTGGGGATAATTTAAATTTTCTTATGTTGAACAAATTTTACAATATTGCGGTGCCAAATGAAAACTTTTTTTCTTTGATAAATTTTGACAATTGAAGCATAATGGCATATAAACTCACTTTTTCAAAATGCTTAATAATGCTCTAGTAACCAATTTATATAAAAATAATTTTAAAAATCCGTCAATTTCACCGAAAAAATGACTTTGAAGATACAATTATGTAGAATTTTTTTTGGTATCTTTGAATAAATGAAGTGCAAACAATTATTAGAATGATAATATATAAGCTTCAAAATGGGAAGAAATCATTTGGAATTTATGTAATATTTACTAATATTAAAAGAAAAAAAATATTATCTTATGAGTTTTAATGCCTCAAACTAAGAGCAAGTAAATGGGCATATCTGTCGCAAAAAGGAAAACTATACAATTGATTTTTATTAATTTTCAGGGGACCGTTTTTTAGGTTTTAAATTGAAATTAAATTATAACCATCATTTAAATAATAGCTGTATTTTTTCGAAATTTATATACATTTTCAGTATAAATTTAAGTGGATATAAATTTCATAAGTAGTTATAATTATAGCTGCTTAAAAATTAAATAGGGATAAAAATGTTACCAACTGTAAGAAATCTATGATTTGTGAATTTGATAACTAACATAAATTTTAAAATTTTAAAAACGAAAAATTTTCTTAAATTAAAAAAAATTGTGATGGCATCATAATTTCAATTTTTTTTTTTTTCAAGTGGTAACAAGAATTATGTATATAAACTGATACTTTAGGAGCGAAACTTCTTATTCGAAGTATTGATATTTGATATTGATTATTAATTTTATGATTGTAAACATTTTTTTATTCATTTGTCAAAAATGTATGTATTTACCTCATATATATATATATATATATATATATATATATACGTACATTTTTGACAAATTAATAAAAAAAAAAAACCGAAAAATAAGTGCTAGAATTGCACTTTATATGGCAACGCTGCAAACAACATATCATCATTATAGAACAAAAATATATTATTGTGTACGTGCGAATATCTTTCTGAAAAATAAGTATTTAAATTAATTAAACTTTTTAATAGCTATTACTTCGCGAACCGCATTCCTCTACATTTCAAAAATGTTTAAAGTAATTTTAGAGTTTATAATTTAATATACATTCAATTCAGTGAAAGATTATTAAATAACTTGCGAATGGATTTAGTTTATATTGAGCTATATAAATGGAAAATATTTTCAAGCTTTTCGGAACAAAATTGTGTTCATTTATTACCAAAGGGTAAATGATCAGAAAATGACAAAATCGTTACATGAAAAATGTTCCCTGTCCAGCAAGTAATTCGTTGACATACCCCCAACCTCTTAAGAGTAACAATTATCGAGGACATTTTCATAATATTAAAGATACGTTCTTTATCTTAGGAATCTATTATGTATTACATGTTCTTTTTTATATCAAGTGTAACATATGGCCTTCATTATGTAGGGCCGACTTTCATACCTTCTTTTGAAGTATGTATGTGTGTTGTGCTTTGCATAATTTAGGTTATTTTTAAGTTAATTTTCGCCGATTGAAAATATGTGTGTAAAATAACTATGTCTAAGGAATATCATGAGTACAGTTTGTCTAATAAAAGCCAAATAACTTTATAAAAATGGTTCAATGTTTATCTACATTTTAAAGGTAATCCTTATTGATTCGACGAATAAAATGCCTTAATGTAGTATAAATAAAATGTACCTTCCATAGTTAAACAAAATCACTTAATAATCTTCCTCTTCATATTCATAAAACGAGTAAAAAAATAACAGTGGCAACAAGGAATCTGAAAGGGATCTTGAAAAGAAAGTCAAACTTTTAATTACATTTTCTTTGTTAGTATTTAAAGCTTAGAAGACTACCATTTATCGCCAACGTTAAAAAAATAAAACTTAATAAAGTTATAATTAAAATGTAATTTTCAATTATTGTTTGTTTTCTTGGATTTTGTTGTCGCCAACTCGTTCACTTTGTTCTTGTTGACTCATTATTTTCCACATTTTACAGTTCCAAACGTACTTGCTCACACCCATGAACATTACAAATTCTCATCGCTTATAAATATATATTTTAGTAAACTAAACAAATTAAAAAAAAATCTTTGTTTGTGTGTAAATTAACTCACCAAAAATATATTGGTGGGAGTAACTCTTTTATATGTTTCAAATTTTTGTGGTTGTTTTAGTTAAACTACAGAAAAATAATTGGCTATTTAAGTTATTAAAAGTATTAAGTATGATTATTAAAACGTTTATAGTAAAACAAAATAAATAAATAATAAAAACAATTTAGAGCGCTATACCACAGTATATATACACACACATATATATATATATATATACTGAGATTGTAAACTATTTGTCCTTTCATCTGAAGAAGTTATCCACGTCGTTTTTATTTTGATTATTAATTCTTCATTCTCCTTTTAAGCATATAGCGTGTTACTTCAACATTCATTATTGTTATATATACAATTATATTTCTCCCTCTATATAAAATGATGATGACTCTATTCTCCTCTATGGCTAGTATATGGTATAAAATTTTGTTTTTTTTTTTAATTTCGGCGTTTTTTTCGCTTTATGGTTGTTTTTTAAGTTTGGCGGTTTTTTAAGGATTTTTTTTGTCTACTGTTTTCTAATTCAATATAACGAAAAGTCCATATACAAATAAGATTTTGCTGTTATTTACCAACAATAAAAAGAAAAACAAACATTAGAAAAATAGACAAAAATAAATAAAAAATATATGACTTTTGCCAATAACTCGCATGTTTAGGGGACGATCTGGTAGATTAAAAAAAATTGTAAATGAAAACAAATATTTATAAGAATGAAGTCCGTAGCTAAAGAGGCTTCGAAAAAATAAAAATGTTTTTGACGATGTCTCGATTACATAATTCATTTTCCACACAAAAGAAAAGAAAAAAAAAACTGAAAAAATTTTCGAATTTTCAAAAAAGTTCATTCTTTTACAGAAAACTCAGAAACTTTTCCTGAACTTTTAATTAATAAATTGAATTATATTGGTTAACTGAGATATCTGCCAGAATGTATTTTTAGACTTTTTGAAGAATCTGGAGCAAATTTTTTTCTGAAGAAGTTTTTTTCTGAAAAAATCAAACAAATCGAACACCTCAAACAAATTATAATAACTTTTTTACTATTCCCATTTTTATTCAATACTAGCTTTTCATACTGCGCTTCTCTACCGTTTTTGACCCAATAACTAATATTTACTTTATATGGGGGCTTCTACTCCCCCTCGAACTATCTGCCTATATGAAAATTATTTCTATCACTTTTGAAGACTTTCACTTTAATACTCTTTTAAATATGTGAAAAGTAATATTTATATTTTATGAGAGCTACCCCTCTCTCTAGACCTATTCGTCCTAATTTCATTTCATCTATGAAATATGATAAGAAAATAATTCCCACAAAGTTTTAGAGCTCTCACTATAACAGCTCTTTAGATATGTCATTTGAATAGTTGCTTTGAAAATCATACTTGAATTTAAGAACACATAGGATGATACTATGAAAATTTTAAGAACATCGTTTCAGCCATTTTAGAGTTTTAAAAAAGTGGCCATAAAATGGCCTGTATACATATAAAATCATCCAGTGCAGTCACTATCTGTATGTCAAATTTCATGTAAATAACTTGATTAATAGCATGCAAAGTTCAAAATTTTTCCTGTTTAAGAGTAACCATAAAATATGGGAATGACATTCAATCGTGATCTAACTACCTGTGTGTCAAATTTCATGAAAATCTGTTCAGTCGTTTAGACGTGATGATAAACAAAATTACACCTCATTTTTATACCCGCCTTCAAAAAATTAGGTAATATTCTTAAATAATATAATAAGATCCCATAAATTATATATCTTCTGAGTCTTCGTGAAAATCTAAGACGATCTAACGATGTCCTTCCGTCTGTCTGTTGAAAGCATGATAGGGCTCGGGGCAGACAACATAGGAGAACAAATTTTGGCTTCAATATTTGTCTTACATAAGGCTTGTATGATATTGAAAATAAGCAAAATCGGTTCATAAATAAAAATTTATGGATCAAATACTAGAAAAACAGAGTGCCCGCCGTAACTCCAGTTTATGCGAAATAGTTTAAAAACCAATGGCAATATGGAAACCAAAAATGGGCGTGGTCCACCCATTTTCCGCCCACCTTCCATGTAAAGTTAATTGTCAACGGAAATTTGTACAAATAGTTCAAGGACTAATGTAAACTCGGAAACCAAAAAATGGGAGTGGTCCGCCTACTTTACCGCCCGCCCCCCATATAAGAAAAAATGTTAAAAAGTTGCAGATGGTGATTATATAGATTCGGCCAAGACAAATGTGTGTTAATTGTTATAATATACATAATGATGGTTATAATTTTTTTATTGTTTTTCGTTTTATTTTTCAAAAACAACAACAATAAAGAAAACATTCTGTACTATACATCTCAACACGGGTGAAAGCTATATAACATTTTGCACAGTCGAATATAACACTGTTATTTGTTTTAAATACATTTTTATTAAAAAATAGTAGTTTTAAGTTATTTTTTTTACTTAATGCTTATTCCAGTAGAAAATTACACCAATCTTCATTACGTACTAATAATTCATTACAATTTAAATGGGAGTTTTCGAGAACCATATTTTTAAACATTTTAAAAAAAATTATGTAAGTAAGAATAACAAGTAAATGTGAAATAAAATTTTAAGATTTATATACTTAATTAAGTCTTAGTAAAATATTTAAAAGAAAAATAGCTCTATATATTATTTACTATCACATAGACATTCACTGGGACAGTGTACTTTTAGTAATATTTTTCCTAACAATTCAAATTGATTCATTGCTTTCTATTTTTTATAAAACCCATAAACAAATTGTTCTAAAAGGATATAAAAATCAACAGTGTAAGTACATAGTAAGATTGTATACTAATACCTGTATACAATCTTACTAATTCATGTTTCTATTTATGGGGTGTAAGTACATGTATTCATACACGCAGAGAAAAAATATAGTTGTAGTGACCATAATCTAATAGCAACACATTACGATTGGAACATATGGCTACAGATAAAAATAGATATGAATAAAAATAATAATTCTTATTATTCAAATTTATCATATTTTGTCCGATTTTATGGTTAATTTTTTCATGTTATTATTCGAGTTTTTTATATTATTATATTATTATTCCATTTTATTTTATTATTATCCCATGTTATCACAGTATTATCCCATCTTATCATATTATTATCTCATCTTGTCATTGCATTATCCCACTTTGTCATATTATTCCATCTTATCACATATTAGAATAAAGCGCATTAATTCAAAATAATTATTTATGTAGAATGTTTATTGAGTTCATTACATTTGTTTCAAAATAATACATAAAAATGTTTATTAACCATAGAAAATTATTTACATATTATTTGTTCATTAATTAGTTTTATTTATTTGTACCATCATATATTATTTAAGATAATACAAGATATTTTTTATTAACTAAACCTTTTAATAGTAGTAAATCAATAATTTATATTGCTTGAATCGCACCAAATATTTTCTATTTATATTTATTCATGTTAAGCAAAATCAAAATTATAATGAAGGTGGAAAACAAACGTTGAAAACGAAATATATTCAAAAACAAACAATGAATTATTCAACCATATTTGTAAATGGCATATTTATTTATAATATTTTATTGTTATGGGAATCATAATATTAAAAGCAAAATATGGTTTAAAAACAAGAACAAATATTGATAATGTTTATATTTAAAGGTTGTAGAAATAATTATATATTTTATATTAATAATATTCTGTTTCTGTTAAAAATATTTAAACACATAAAATTGATGTAGTCAATTATACTAAAATTTTTATTGAATATAAACATTGAATGATAAAACTAAAACAAAACCATTGTTATCATAAACATAATATTATTAAAATTAATGAAATTTAACAATAATAACATAATATTGTTGTAGTCACAATGCCGTAATCATGTTTTTTCTCTGCATGTACATACGTACATTAGGGTGATAAGTTTCTTTTTGACATTCAATCTACAGGCTATTTTCGATATTCGCAAAAATTGCAAAAATTTGTATTATTGCAACACCTCGATTTGGGTAACCATTACTTTTTTATATACGGGGTTTATAAGCGTTACTTTCTTCCAAAAGAAGCATCGAGAAGTGCAACTTTCTATTGATATCTGTATTATTGCATTAATTTTACGTAAGATTTTTTCTTATTAAAAAACGTAGTTTTAATGATATACTCTTAAATTGTTGCATTATCTCCGAATAAAAATTAAAACTCCAATCATTCCGTATTTCTCTTTGCGTTAAAAAATAGTGAGCCCGAGACGTAAATATTTAAAAAAGAATTTTATTTAACTATCTACTGAGTTGACCACTTAGGACACATCAACGAGATATAACGCAAAATACGCATAATTACAACAAGCATCAATCCCTATTTCGCACAAATTCCGCCAAAAAAAAACAAAAAAATATTAAAATTAAAACACCATATGATCAAATTTCGGCTATCCTATATTTAACTGTTGAAACAAAGAAGGTGTAAAGTAATTTTAACGTTTTTTTTTTTTGTAAGTTTTTAAATTTTAAAGAACCATGATTATATAATCAAATCATGATTATATAATGAAACCTATGGTGCTAAAATTTTGCGCTCTGTTAGTTTCAAGTCTTATGAATTCAGTTCTGTAACCCGTTTCTTTAAACGGTAAGAAGATTTTATACTTTTTTATATGTTGAACAGCAATAACGAATTGGAAATGTCTAATAAATTTACCTTATTAAGAATCCTTTGTAAAGGGAAAAATTGTGCACATGATTTTACCAAATATTTTAAAAGTATTCTCTGATTTGTTGGGTAATAAAATATTTTAGACAAGTAAAATCCAAAAAATCGAAAAGAAAAAAGTCAAATAAAGAATTACAATGGCTTCATGAGTTGGCTATGTGCATTTTTTATAACTGAAAAAAAGAACATTGCTACAACCTAAGTTCCCAAAAGCAAATAAAATATACTAAATAGTGTATATAATGGTGATTGTTCATTTAAAATTCCCTTTTTTATTATTTTTAATAAATAATTTTTAAAAATATTGGAGACAATGTGTCCTAGTTTTCACTTCGAACATATTTGAAAACACACCCATAGTTGCATAAAGCAACTCATTGACAGCAATAATTCTCTATTTTCCTATTAAAAGTTGTGCCATCCCTTAAAATATAGAAAAATATTTATACTAAGGTTTATAAAACAAAAATATATATATTTGAAATGCAGTTAGTAATGAACGAAACAAACATTAATCTGTTAAGAATCGATAAATTAAAATTTATCATATTATTATGAAAATTTGAATCGCATTGAAGAAGGAATTATTATTATATTACAAAATAAATTCAAAATATTTCTTAATTTCTCTCAATCACGATAAAGATAGTATGTATGTATGTATATATGTATGTATGTATGCATGTATATATGTAGAACTTGGTTTTCCAACCATTTTTAAAACCGATTATTTCGGTTTAAGTACTATCATTTTTTTCAAAGTGTTCATTTTTCGAATGTCGAATAAACCGTTTTTTAACACAAAAAAATGATTTTATAAATAATATTTTATTTCAAAGAACATATGTACAAAATAACAATATTCGGATGGAAAATTAGGAAAAATTTTTTAACTGATTAATATTCATAAAATATAATTTCTTGTTATGTTTTATAAATATAGTTTAATATTTGTCTCCTTCATTTCTTAAAGGAGCAGTATTTGAAAGGGGTTATCTGCAAAATCGATTTTGAAAAAATTAAAACATGTTTTTTCCATATTAAGCCATAGTTTCTATATAATACTATATAAAACTTACATGCCTATACATCAGCGAAAGGCACGAAGAGAGGAAGTAAAAATTTAAATGTTTAGTGTATTCAGTTTGTTTGCGCTCTTAGTTGCGAATGTGTTTGTTATATCTAACATATAAAAAAAATTTCTAGCGCTCATTGTTATGCGTTTTGGTTTTGCTTAACCATGCGACATGAACCTGCTTTGCTGAAAGCTAGAACAAAACTAAACTAAATTATTTTTTATTTTTTATTCGCTCTTAATTATTTAACTTCGTTAACCTTCGTGTAGTGTATGTAAAAATGCCGAAAATATTCGGCTCCGGACTGCTATGTGCGCCGGTGTTTGCTATATATAGAAAAAGTCTTAAAAAAGCGCTAATGTAAAAATTCAGACTTTTCTCTTTCGTTAAATTGAAAGAATAAAAATAAATCTCAAATGTTTTTAGAAGTAGACAGCAAGATCCGATGAAAATCTGCAGGAAATGTGGGTAGGAATTTCATATACAATTTCATTTTTGCTCTTTAACCCTTAAAATATCTCAAATTTATATTTTCATTCTCTTAATTTTCAAAGTATTTTTATGATAGTCACAAGTCTTATGAACTGCTATATACCAGGTCTTAAATTGATAACTAAAAATTATAAAATTTTAGCTTGTGAATAGGAATTTTAAAACTACCTACCAAAAAAGACGTGATAATTCACTGATTAATTTTTAGCAGAAATATGCATAATTTTAACATGCATAACATTCATGTAGTGCATTGGTTCACTTTAGAGAAACAACTCGTCAATAAAATAAGTGCTTAAAACAAATGAAAGTATGACGATATGCACATTTATGCACCAAAATATTATTTCGGACATAAACTAAACTGCAGATTTTATAAAAACAAATTATAAACATATAAATAGCACCCATTTTTAAAATTTATTTTTAATCTAAGTATATCAAATACAAGTACAATCTACTTAAAGTCAAATACTGCAATTCCAAAACTAAAGTTGAATTCATGCATTGAACGTTTTTTTCATGAGTAAAATGATAAATTTATTAGGTTTAAGGAAGAAATTAACAATGAATTTGAATACATAAGTTCTAAAGAAATTATAAAGATATTACATCACTTTGAACTACTTCAAAAAATGTTTGCTGAGATAAAGTCACAATTTATGTGTTATGATTATTTTCTTACCTTAATTAAAATTTCTTTCTAAGAAGAAATTCTAATAATTAAAAAATATTTAAAAATTCTTGCTTATAAATATTAACCTGAATATTATAGGATTTGTTAAGTTTTTTAAAGAAATGCAGTCTCTTGATAGAAATATTTGCTTCTGCAATCATTTTCTATCGAAATTTGAACTAAAGCGACACCTCATGTAGTTAATAACAGTCTAATATGATATCATTTTCTTATTAAAGAAGAGTCATCGTTTTGGAAGAAATGTGCCGCAGTTCTAACACTTTTTTGATGACACTATTTAGTGCATTGTTTGGGTGTCGAAATACTATCATTTAGAAGTATAAAAACGTACATGAAGAAAGTATCGAAATATAATCGCTTTTTTTATTAAACATGTTTTTAATGCAGTTGAAATATTTCTAGTAAATATGTTTAATTATAATTGAGCTAAATGCTTACCTTCTATTCAAACTCACTATAATTTTAAACTAAATTAATAATTCACTATAACATTAAATTAAATATGAAATATTTAAAAGCAAAAATCACTAATTACAAAATAAAAATTTTTTTTATATTAATACATCTTTTATTTAACACTTAAACAACAACATTGATCACTTTAAAAGTTATACATTACTGAGCGAAATTTTTCTTTGCTCTGGAATTTAAACAATCTCCCAAGTTAAGTTTTTTAGATGTGTTTTGTAATTGCAAATTTGTGTATTTTCTACTTTTAAACATTCAGGAATGTCAAGTAAAGACACTTTTTAGTTGATGGATGACTCTCTTCCAAATGCTCTCTTCCAAGGTACAATAAAAAATAAGAATTTTAATCTTTCAAGCTTAATATCTCGTAAACTAAAAGAAATAAGATATGCATTCGCCGATGTTTTTTATATGTCTTATACAGCAAAATTCCATCGTGTAAAAATTTTTCAAATCGGTTCGAATATAACGAATTAGGATCATTTTAAATAATGGTCAATCCCGAGGTGCTAAAATTTTAATATTAAAAAATATGCTGTTAAAATATTATTGTATCTGGATAAATTTTAAATTATCTGCTATTTGCGTAAAAAAATAACTTGATTTTTATTGGCAATTACTAGAAGATATTTCATTTTTCACTTAAAAACATTCAAAGCTAATACATTGTATCAGAAAAAAAGAAATATGTCAATTTATAAAATAAAAATTATTAGGGAATCGGATTTGAAAAAAAGTGATATTTAATAAAAAATTTCACTAATGACAAATTATGCTAAGAATTCTATTGGGTGCAAAATATGCAAAATTATACTCTCTTGTTTCTGGTAACCTTGTAAAGTTTCGGCTGTGAAAATTTTTGTGTTTCGATTTTATAAACTTTATCAATTAAAAACACCATCTATAATTGCCGTTTCTGGTTATTTTATTTAAGATAAGTGTTCCACATATATATCTTAATTAGAGAATATTGAAGTTCATTGAATTGGATTCGCAATTAAGTCTTAATTAAATTTGTTCTATTTATTGTTTTGAACAACAACAATAGTGGATATATACCTTAAAACTTATTTTTGCATGAATTTGTTTTTGTATTGTTCATTGACATACATTTGGTATAGTTCTATTTGTCAAATAAAACAATCTGTCAGATAAAACATCTGCGTTTTAAATTTTCCCTAATATTACCACTCCGTTTTCCATTATTAAGATCAATATTATAATTAGTGTCCTTGCTAATTATCTACTGTGTTGCCATTTAATTACATATTACTAGTTTTAATCCTAGATAATATTTGTATTGGTGTGTGTCCTTAATAAAGTTTGAGATGGACTGTATGAATAAAAACTGCAATATTTCCGGAGAAGAACGTATGGTTTCCTGTTGGCTGTGTTGTATGCTGATACATTATCTGACAATGCCAAAAACTTACAGTGGACTTGTCCAAATTGCGGAGTAATTCGCATTGAATTTTACAATTTTTTCAAAAGCCATAAAGCAGAGTTCGATGGAATTAAAAAAGACTTTTCTTCTCTACAAGGAAAATTAAATAAATATGGTGAACTTTTTTCTAAATTCACAAATTTAGATAGTTTTGCTGCTTCCCCGAGACCAAAACGTAAAAGAACTGCTAAGTCATCATCAACACCTCCTTGTAATCTTAAAAATACAGGGGTTATTACTACTAATAATGATTCTATTCCACCAACCGCAAATACAAGTAGTTGTCCTGCTGCTGTTGTAACTCCTAATACAAATAATTTTTTTCCGCCTAATCATAATTCAAATGCTTCCAATTATAATGTAATTCCGTCAGAGTCGACTTCAGTTACTCCTACGGTATCTAATTCGTCGATCTTGCCCATGATTCCAAATCTTGCTACCAGTAAGCCTCCAGAGCTTCTTTTATTAACTCCCTCATCGTCAAACATCCCAACTAATTTAAATGTGGTCAACAATCCTCTAAAAATTATTGCTCCAAGGAAAACCATATTTGCTAGCCGTTTTTCAATAGATACAACAATAAATGATGTTGAATTCTATATTAAAACGAACCTTGGCATCGAAGATTATAATAATGTCCAAATTTACAAGATAAATGCACGCAATACAGCTTCATTTAAAATAATTGTTCCAGAAAGTATTTTTGATCGTCTCGTTAATCCACAATTTTGGCCAAAAAATACAATTGTTCGACAATTTATTTATCGTGATGATAACAACGTAATTCTTCCCAGGGCTTCTGATCCAAATCCAAAAAACTAATTGAATTAAATAATCTGTTAAATATTAATATTTGTCCAAAAAATGATTACAGCTTCTCAGCTATCTCCATCGAGTTTTGATTTCTGTCTCAACTCTTTTTCCTTCAGAAGAAATATTTTTTAACAATGATCAAAATATTGAATTTATCGCCTTATGTGTTAAAGCTAAATTTAGAACAATTTTTATAACTTGCTCTTATATTCCTCCTGCGTCAAACATTCAAATTTATGAACAACATGCAAACGCGATAAAATTTGTAGCTAATCAATCCAAACCTGGAGACTCCATAATTATTCTTGGTGACTTTAATATTCAAAATATTAAATGGTGCGAAACTCCTGATTCATGCTTTTTAAGCCCATCAATAAGATCGGAAACATCTATTGAATTACTGGATGCTATTGCTGATTTAGGACTATTCCAAATAAACAACATAGCAAACAAGCTTGGCAAACTACTTGATCTTGTATTTGTTGATCAACCTGAAGAAATTAATATTCTTCGCATTAATCCATTATTAACACCCGAAGATGCGTATCACCCCACTCTTGAAATAAGCGTATACGTCAAAAATGTCATTACAATCCAATGTAAATAATGAGATGGTTTTTGATTTTAGCAAAGCTGATTATTCCAAATTAAATCACCTACTTTGTTCTGAAAACTGGTTTGAATATATTACTTACAATAAAGTATGCCCTCGTAATATTGACATCATTTTGAATAAATTCTATGATGGCTTATTTAAATGTTTTAAGAAATCAATACCAATGACGAAAAAAAAATTGCACATAGACCGCCTTGGACTACAAAGCAGCTCAATGGCTTAAAAAATTTGAAAAACAAACATTATAGAAAATACAAAAAATCCGGTTTATCTATTGATTATATGAGGTACTCCATATCAAGATCGGTTTACAATTCGGAAAATATCAAATGTTACAATAATTATCTTTTTAGGGTGAAAAGAAACTTTAAAAATAATCCAAAATATTTTTACCAGTTCGTAAATTCTAAGCGTCGAGTCTCTGGATATCCGTCCATGATGAAATTTGGAGATAAAGAATCCTCAAACGATGCAGATATTTGCGATATGTTTGCTGCTTTCTTCTCATCCGCCTATTCTGATAAAGAT
Organism: Protocalliphora azurea; assembly: GCA_932274085.1. Taxonomy (NCBI): domain Eukaryota; kingdom Metazoa; phylum Arthropoda; class Insecta; order Diptera; family Calliphoridae; genus Protocalliphora; species Protocalliphora azurea. The sequence continues at coordinate 47,896,309 of OW026521.1, read as the reverse complement.
TCACATGAACTTTCCAATTATCCATATCCAATTCCAGCTGCAACCCTCATAAATTGTCCAACATTAGATAAATCGATGGTACTGAGAGCTGTACAGAGTCTGAAATATTCTGATAAATGTGGACCTGATAGTGTTCCAAGCTGTGTTCTTATAAAATGTTTACATTCTCTTATATCTCCAATAACATACTTATTCAACATATCAATATTTAGTGGTTACTTTCCTGAAGTTTGGAGGAAATCTTATATTATACCTTTGTTTAAATCCGGTAGCAGATCCAACATTTCCAATTATAGAGGTATTGCTAAATTAAGTGTTATTCCAAAACTTTTCGAAAAGATAGTTACTGAAATCCTTTCGCATCAAGTTGTATGTTATCTTTCGCCATTTCAGCATGGATTTAAAAAGGATGTTCCATTACTACTAACCTTTTGGAGTTCACAACCTCAGTTATAACCGCATTTGATTCCGGTTTACAGACAGACGAAATATACACAGATTTCAGTAAAGCCTTTGATAAAGTAAATCACGATCTCCTACTGTTTAAATTAGATAAACTCGGATTTTCTCCTGTTTTCCTTTAATGGATTTCCACATATCTTAAAAATAGATGCCAATGTGTATTATTCAGAGAATGTACATCGAAAACCATTCCTGTTTTATCTGGTGTTCCACAAGGTAATCATCACGGCCCTTATTATTTCTAATATTTATAAATGATTTACCAGCTTGCATTAAGAATTCTAGAATATTAATGTATGCTGATGATGTAAAGCTGTTCCATAGCTTTAACTATTCCTATCAATGTTCCTTACTCCAATCAGATCTTGACAATCTTTATGATTGGTGTATGATGAATCTAATGGATCTGAATTTAAAAAAGTGTAAACACATGATGTTCTATAGAAGAAGTCCAGTACTCTGTAGATACACAATAAATGAATATCAACTTGATCTAGTCGAAGAATTTCTTGGTCTGGGTGTGTTGCTTGATTGTAAACTATCCTTTAACTCCCACGTTTCACAAATCGTTAATAAGGCAAAAGGAGTTCTAGGTTTCCTTAAGCGCTGGGGAAGAGAGTTTAATGATCCTTACGTTTCCAAGCAATTATTCATATCTCTTGTAAGACCAATCCTGGAATATGCTTCTGTGGTCTGGGATCCTCAATACGAAGTTCATATAAAGAAAATTGAATCGGTCCAGAAACAATTTCTCTTATTTTGTCTTCGTAATCTTCCACGGAATCCTAATATTAATTTACCATCATATGAAAGTCGATTACCGCTTATTGATCTCCCTACTCTTGAAAGTAGGAGAAAATATATGAATATTTCATTTGTAATTAATTTAGTAAACGGTTCAATTAATTCTGATTTCCTGCTTCGTAAGATCGAATTCGTAATCCCAAATCGTTCAACTAGAAATTATACTCCTTTAAAAATAAAATATTTTCGAACCAATTATGCCAACTTGGATCCCATGAGACGTATATGCAATCAATTCAACAGTTTCTATCCATATATTGATTTCTCATTAAATCCAATCCGCATTAAGAGGAATATTTTTAACTTAGAGGAATATTTTTAACTTAGTTATTGAATGATTATGAAAATATTTTATTGTTAATAGCTTTAAGAATAATATATATGTTAGCCTGTAAGAAATTGTAATTTCATTGGCTATTAAATAAATAAATAAATAAATATATACAAAATTGTGCTGTTATGTATAAATATGCAAAAATATGGCATTAAAATTTATAAAATATGATATAAAAAAGATTTTCTATGAAAGTATAACAAAATATGCTGTTATGGCTGAAATATGCAAAATTATATTATAACAAATAGATGCCAAAATTCTTAAATTATGATTTTGTATGTTTTTGAAAAAAAAAAATTAAAACACAAAAAGTTTTCCAATTAAAAAATGTATTAATTTTATTTTGTTACTTTATTACTTTTATTATTTTATTACTTGAATTTTGTTTTTACTATTACATTAATTTTACTTTTGCTTGAATATGCTAATTAAATTTTGATATGAAATAAAACAACCGTGTTAATTGACAAATATAAGGTCATAATTTTTTCTGTGTAGTTTTTGTAGTATTTGGACCATAACTTTTTTATGAACCAATTTTGCCTATTTTCAATATCAAGTAAACCTTATTATATAATATAAATATTTAACCAAAATTTCAGCCATCTAGGTGGTCCGCCCCGACCCCTATCCTGCTTTCTTATTTTAGATTTGAAATAAGCGGCCAAATTTAGTTACAAGAACTAATTCTCATGACTGAGGATTACAATTATTAACCATTTTATTACATATCAAAGTACTTAATAGTTGAATTTTTCTAAAAAGTGTAAAAAGCCACATTTTTCCCACATAAACTCACCCTACAAATTTCAAATTCGTTGCGGCACGGGTTAACATTATCTGATTTCATTTATATTTCACACAATATATTTTTTCAACAAAAGAACAATCCTAGGGGGAGTTTCGGTCAAAATTTAAAAGTTGGTGCAGTCTATTGCAACAGTCCACAATGGGGCAAGATCGAAATTTTTAGGAAATAAATCTGTGACTTCTAATTCTTTGGTTTTATTTACATAAAGTTTCACATTTGTAAGGGGAGGTCCTACATACTCCTCAATTAAGCTTGGTCCAGTTTTTTTTTTTTTAATATATATCCTATTGTTCTAACTGATTTTCTAAAATTTTAACCCAATTAGTTAAAGAATCAAATTATCTATCTATCAATATCTCTTACTAATCTGAGTAAAAGCGATTTCGAAACTGAAAATTTAAAAAATATTTTTTGGCCAAAACACCACGTATGTCACGAAAAATTTCACTTACCGCTCAGCAGCGGATCTATTGGGGTTCAAAATAAGGTCTGACATAGAAAATTTTTAACCGCTTTTAAAATTTTTGTTTCCGATTTCAAATATTTTTACATCTTCTTAAAGTCCTCGATAAGGCATGCATAACATTCATGATAAAAAGACATGATAAACATGCTTGCATGTGCTACTTATCTCTTATAGTTTTCAAATTATGTTATTTTAATTATTTTATTAAAAAAAAAATGAAATTTCAACTATATTATAATATTTTAATGTTTAAGAATATATAATAATTTCTGAAAGAAAGGTATGAAATATTATTTTCTCAGAGATAATTCCAAAATTAAAAACAAACTCAAATACCTAATTTAACTAAGTATAGACCCTCCGGAATTTTACCTATTCTATGACAAATTCCATTTTTGGCATTTTCGCCGCTTTTTTAGGAATTGAGGTATTTTTTTTTTTAATCTGAAATTTTTTTAAACTTTACCATTTTTATAAAGTCAACAACAATCACCGAAAATTTTGTTAAAATATCTCAACTAAAAAAGACTTTATTAGAGATAAAATATTTATAGTTTCTCTAGAAACCAATTTTTTGCAAAAAATTTACTTTAATTCCAAAAATCATAAAATGTATAGACTCCATTTTTTCAAACAAACTCTCTTATCTAGCTGACGTAAATTTCCAAGTATTGTATTATTGTGGATGTTAAAAAGTTATAACTAAATAAAAAATTTCTTTCCGTAGCCAATTTTCGAAGGTGTGTTTTTGTGTTAAAATACGCATAAAGTGAAAATTTTCTTGACATATTAAACTTTAAAATAGCACAGTTTGAACAAAATAATACAAAAAATCATTATTTTTTTCAATTTCGAAATCGCTTATTTTTGAACACGTAAGAGATATCTACTTCAAGTCCTTTTATTCGACAGATAATTTGATTCTTCAACTAAACAGGTAAAAATTTTAGAAAATCGGTTAAAAATATTGGCTGTATATTGAAAAACCCGGGACAAGATTTGGCAGAATAACTTGAAAAGTATAAGAAATAAATAGTACATGCAAGCATGTTTTTCATAGGCCTTATCGAGGACTTTAAGGAGACGGCAAAATATTTGAAATCCGAAACAAAAATTTGACAAGCGGTACCCTATTTTGAACGCTCCTCTGCTACATCTATGTGAAATTTTATGTAAATCAAACCAGCTGTCTGGAAGTTACAGATTTATTTTTAAAAATTTTCGATTCTGCTCCACTGTGCAGTCTAATGAAAATTTTAATACACTTATAATATCAATATATGGATAGATTATAATATGTACTACAGATTGGCTATGACACAATTGAGATAATTTTGTTTGTGTTTGCACATGTGATTGTGAATATGTGTTTCGTTATTTTTTATTTGGCGATATGAAATAGTTTATGTTTATAAACTACAAGATTTATGAATGCAATTTGTTCAAAATGGAAGTTATTCTCAATGGTCGGAAACAAGTGATGAATTACTTATATATAGCATGTATGTATGAATGTAAGTATGTATGTATATATGTATGAATATATGTATGTATGTTTCCATGTATTCGAATATCTATGAAAATTAAATTCATAAAAAATAGATTACATAAAACAAAAATAATATGTAATAAAAAAATAAATGTATATAAATTACAATAGTAATTATTTTAACTGATTGATTTGTAAAAGTTTTGTTGTTTGTTGCTCATATAAAATATATTTATTATATTTATTTTGTTGTTGTATTCGCCTGATATTAATTGAAAACAGTGTGATTTTTATCACATTTTTATTCAAACCATAAATTAAATGGAAATATGTAATGGAAAATTTTGCTCTGAAATGTTTGGGAAGAAGACAGGCAACAAATACAAAAGGTTATTAGGGAGTTATTATGAGTAATTTAATTGAAAAGATTTATTTCGGTTTAAAAATGCAATTAATATACATAAGTATATTAAAATGCTTCATATTGATTTTGTTTGTGAACTAATTGCATTATATTTTTAAACAATTAAAAATTAATTTTAAAATAAATAATGTGTATTATTAGACGGAGGCCTTACTAGTAGCAAATTCCAAAGTATTGTACTATTGGTATGTAAATTTATTTACTATTAATAAATAAAAGTGCATTATTAATGGAAAAAAACTAAAAATATGATAAAAAGAAAACAAAAAATTTTCTAAGTTTTGCCAGGCGGATTCGAACCCGCGAACCTCGCACTATTAAAACGACGTTCTAACCAATTGAGCCAAAAAACTTAACCATTTCTAACTTGTATAGTAGCTAAGTCTTATATCAAAAAAAACTTTGCTTTCCTGGTAAGCTAGCCGGTATAATTAGAAATAAAAATAAAATACTTATTTTTTGCCTGAATAACTAGTTATTTTTGTTCGAGATGTCCACAAATTCATGTAGTTATATTTAGACTCTAGGGGTGCTCAAAAATATGTACATAAAAGAAATTAAAAATAAAAAACAAGAAACAATTAAATTTTGCCGTCAGTGAGATTTGAACTTAGTCACAAACACAAATTAGCCATTCGTTTTTAAAAAGACTAACAGCTTACTCAGTACACCACCTCTGACCTTTGTCACTTTTCCAAGTGACAAACATTTTTTTAGTACAAAAATATCTTTTTAGATATTTTGTTAAAAAAAATTAACAGCATCAGAACAGAGTTAACCCCAGTCCAGCGCTCTACCCAACTGATCCACGTTATTGCAATATTACTAAGCTATTATACTATTGAATACTTTTTTATGTAATATAGAATAGGCAAATATTAATGACGCCTCATTACCAAGAAACTACTTTAATAAGTAGTTGCCATTACCGAGAACCAGAAAGTTTTTACTGGGATATTAATGAACAATACTTTCTCACTGTAGTGAAAATTACTTGCTCTCCACTTTAAATGTATTTTCTATTCAACCACTGTATTCTGTTTTAAATCTTTTCATGCTATTCTTTGTTAAATAATTACATTAAACGAAAAACATTTGCAACCTAACCTAACCTTAGCAATCACAAATTTTTGGTTAAAAATAAAATTTTAAACAAAGCTATGCTTTTATTATTATTTAGAATGTTTTTTAATTACAAAAATGTTTATTAACTAAAAATGATTGAAAAACAAGTTTTAATAAACACTTAAAAAAATGCACCCCGTCGGGTATCGGACGCGAGACTTTCGCCTTATTAGGATTACGCTATAACCAACTGATCTAATCCTTCGCAGGCAATTGTTTGGCTATATATGAGGTAGTAGCTGAATGTATATATATTAATTGCACAATAGTTCTTCACTGTGTTGAAAATTACTTGCTTTCCACTTTATATTTTCTATTCAACAACTGCATTCTATTATACACCTTTTCATGATATTCGTTGTCAAACAATTGTAGCGAAAAACATTTTCAACCTAATCTTAGCAATCACAAATTTTTGTGTTAAAAACAAAATTTTAAACAATTTAATTTATTAAAAAAATATTTATTAACTAAAAATTAATTAAAAACAAATTTTAATAAAACGCGTAAAAAATACATGCAATTTTTAAAAATTTAAAATTTTAACAAACAACTTTTAAATTTAAAATGCCTTTTTAAATAAATTGTTTATACAAATTTTGTCTCCAAAAGGCATTGAGGCTAAAAGCTTTTCAATACAGGAGTTGATAATAGCATTACGCTGCTAATTCAATTATAAAAAAAGTTCACCACCAGTTTCGCATATTTTATTGCTAATATATTTTTATATTCCCTAATCCGGTTAAAATCGGCGGATTATAGAGGTCAAGATATTAAATTGATTTGTTTTTCTTTTGGACAACTTCTGACAGTCCTCACCGCATGTTTCGGATCGTTATGATCCCATTCAGCGTATGGAGGCATTATCGATATATTGAACCATTCCATGTCCTAAAAAACACTATTGTATGCATAGGATAAAATGTTACGCCTGTAGGACGTCTAACACTGACTCTTCTATATAATCCCTGAAGGTTGAATTCGATCTCATCAGAAAATAAAGCATTTTCCCATCGTGTGGAGTCCAATTCAAGGATGCTCGAACAATGTTGAAACATGATTTGCGATTTTTTCTGACACATAAATAGGAGGTAATGAGTAAAACTTAACCAAATAACTTGTCATCAGTGATGCCAGATAAAATTTAAGAAAAATCCCTCTGTTTTGTAAAAAAATTCCCTTTTTTCCCTATTTTCAGACAAAATTCGCTTAAAAATTTTCCCTCTTTCTTAAAAACGCTATTTTTAATAAAAAAATAAAACTTTTTTAGTAAAAATTCATTGAAAACACACAAATTTAGTTCTTTTTTTTTTGTAATTCAATCAAAAATACACAAAAAATATCTTTAGTGAAAAACGAGAACACTGAAAATGTTCACTAGGCAAATTATGATTTCTATTCTTCAATAATGTTGCATTTTTTCTTATTTATTACTTTTTTTTTATCGTTTTTAAGAAAAATTTTAGCGTTTTAAAAATTCCCTTTATATAGACAAAACATAAAATTTGCTTCCTTTTTCCCTTCGCCTTAATTTTATTTAAAAATTTCCTCAAAAAGGAAAATTTTCATCCATCTGACATCACTGCTTGTCATGCACATATAAATTTGTATTTTACTAGTGTTTTAATAATATTAAAATAAAATATAGTGTATTTTTAATTCACATTTCAAAATAAATTCGATAAATACTGTGCCCAATATTTTTAAAAATAAATAATAATAAAAGATATTAATCTAGTATGTCTTTATAAGAACTATAAAAATATATACAAATCTTTGAAATCGGATTGTTTAAAAAATTTGCATGTCAAAGATGCCTAGGTATTCCAGATTGTTAACATTTTTTAATTGCCGGGAATCGGGAAATATTTCATTAGATAATTTATTGAAAATCTAGATCAGAGAAAAAAGTTTCGTCTAAAGGCAAAATTATCAACTGTATCACACTACACAGTGGGGACTTTTTCAAAATAAATGTTAATAAACCTGGAACTGCTAAGCTGATCTTGATGAAATTTGGGACATCTCCAGAAAAGGAGTTAGGCTTCTAGAATATTGTTAGCTGGAGTGCGTATCTGAAACACAGACAGTACTACAGTGCATTCAAGTTTACCACCTCGAGTGTGCAGAATATTGGAGCGTTTGTTTTCACAAATGTAAACCAATTTCACATAATTTTCTTTTTCTGAATTCCGCTAAATAAACAAGATAAAAAAACCGTAAGGTACTATATTATCTCTTATTGTTTCAAAGAAATTTAAATCAAAATAATTGAATTTTTCATTTTTGTTCTTGACTTTTTGACTTGTTGCCCTACAACTTAAAATAAAATTTTTTAAAATTTTTTTAAAATATAGTAAAATTGTTCATTTTTTTAAATTAAGTGCAATTTCGGAAAATGTGAGCGTAAACAGTAGTCGTAAATGATAAATTTTTTAACAATAGTTTAAGTTTTTGAGTCTGTAAAAAAATTTAATGATGTTTTTAGCACTTTCTCTAATTAAGATAGACAGAACAATATGTTTTCGAGGTTTCTGCAAAAAATTATGACAACCCATTGGTAAATTTAGTCACATGAGCTAAGTCAATTGTCTGAAATAACTCATATTTTAAATAATAAAAATGTTGATCTTAAAAATATACAATAAAATTATATATCGAGAGCATATATTAAATACATTTAATAAGAGCTATATGTAGATTTCCAAAAATATTTTTTGACGTCAATCTATGTGTTCGGAAAATTTTTTTCTAAATTTTTAAAATGGGATAAGAAAAAAAATTTGGCAAGTAGTTACAATGTTCCTATGTTAGAGGTACCTTACTTTGAGCCTATGTGAAATCTTATGTAAACCCAACCATTATAATTTACAGATTTATTTCTAAAAATTTTTGACTCTACCTCACTGTTCATTTGACCTCTTGATTTTAAAACAATTTTTAGAATTTCATTTGTCCGGAATATTTTTTTGTAAATTCTTGGTCGCCCATTTTTCAAAAATATTTTCAAATGGAAAGCTACAGAAAATATTCTCTGTTATGTCAAAGAACGTCTGATCGGATCTATAATATAAAAGCTACTGTTTTATAAGGGTTCTTGTAGAAATATTTAATGGATAACACACTTAAGGTTACAGTAGTTCCAAATTATTTATTGCAATCTACATTCAAATGTACCTAAAATTATGACAATCACAAAACAAATCTTTTTTTTTTCTTTACCAATATTAATGATATATAAGTTAAAGAAAAATTTGTATGCCCATATTTTACCATTTAATTTTAATAATAAAAATTTTGTTTCATCCACATTAAAGTTTTTGGAAAATGTACGATATACGAGTTTATTTATTTTTATTTAGCTGACATTAATATTGAAGACAAAAAAATTATAAAAAATATCAACAATGTAAATGACTATATAACATCCTGTTCCAATCATCGTGGGAATTTTAAATTTAAGCTTTTCGTAATTCTAGGTGCGTTTAAATATGCGACACCATTCGGTTATTTTCATACACTATTGCTCTTGAAGCTTAACAGTTTAATATCGTTTGAATCACCACGAAGAGTTTCAGAAAAAGTAATCATCAGCCACTACTTTTACAGCTATTAAATTCTTAATTTTTAAGTGAATTTTTAAAAATTAAATTTTTAAGAAATTTATGAAACATGATTAAAAATGTTTGAATTATAACAACGTCAAAGTAAATATTTTGTTATTTAATTTCTTTATTTTTTTGCCTCAAATACGATATTTTTCTTGGTATACATCTTTAAAATAAAAATAATAATATTGCTTAACATTGTGTCAATATCCACAAAACTCTTTTACAATATATACAGTATATATCAGTATTCATTCTGGATGATTAAGCAGTAGATTAAATAATTAATCAAATTTCATTTTCCCAGTACTTTTACAATTCTGTGTTAAATTTGCTAATGCAAAAACTCATGTCCTATTTGGGTCAGCGAAGTAATAATTATAGTTTTCAATCCGGGATTCCGGGAATCCCAGGCAGTCGAAAAATTTTTCCCGCTGTCTCGGGAAATCAAAAAGTCTAGGAAATTGCGATCCCTGCTCTCCAGACATAAAGGAACATTATTATTTCATATGCTATGGCTCTGCGTATTCCGTCAAAAGTTATATGATAACAAACTTTAAGACCAATATTTTAGCTATTATTATATTTTTCTACTGGTTGGTCACTGTATGAAGATACAATTTGATATCGTATCTTTAAAAACGAGGTAATTCTGCTAGTTGATTTCAAAAATTTCATGTGAAACAACTTGTAAGTAAATTCGTTACACCAAAGATAAACAAATACATATCTACATACATACATACATAGAAAAAAGTAACTCAATAGTCAAAAACCTAATTCATGCAACATTAACGTTCCTCTCATATAACGTTCTAGTTATATTATATGCGATAAACTCTTGCAAGTACCATGTTTAGAGTAACGTCAATCGTTCATTAATATAAGGTGTTAAAAATAGCAAAATGTTTGCGATAGAATTTTAAAACTACGAGATTATTTAATTTCTTCTGACATACTTTTGACTTATGTCAAGACTTGGTTATTGATTTTGAAGTTTTATTGCTGTTGACGGGCTAAAAGCTATTGTTGTTAAATATTCGTGATACAAAGTAGACATATCATTAATTATTCATGCGATAAACGACCATTGAATAGTAAATCGGTTAATTATACACTTTTGTAATGAAGAACTTATAGTAATCAAATAATTCAAATAATTCAATTTAATTAAATGAAAAAAAAAACAAATGCTTTACGTCTCGGAGTCGCTAGTTTTTAACTCAAAAAATAATCTGCATTCATTGCAAATTTAATTTTGATTGGGAAATAATTATATATCTACAGATTACTAAAACTACGATTTTTAACAAGAAAAAATCTTACGAAAAATTGGTGCAATATTACACAGAAAAAAAAAATTAGTTGGAAAAATTTTACTATAACAAATATTTATTAAAAATTACTAATAGTTTATTGCTATACTGAAAAATGTATATATTCACAAGAATTTGTATAACTACAGTAATAAAATGGAATTATAATTCTTGGCAAAGTAAATTCAGTTAGTTTAATGTGCTATATTTAAATTTATTTAAAATAATTGAATAACACGACCAATTTTAAAAGCTAAGTTTTAACAAATGTAAACGTTAACTGTTTTAAGAAAATCATATAATTCGGTTAAAATAGAAGAAAACAAATTCGTTTCTCACAACCGAAAAATGGGTATATTTCCTTGACGTCTCGAAAACTATATTATTTGTTTAAAATTATATAAAAAATGCGGAGACATAGCTGTTATAAAATTATTTAAAAACGTTGAGTCACAACTGTTAAAAAATATGGAAAAATGTTTACGCCTTTAACAGCCCGTCTAGACGTAACATAATATGTAAGATTTTTCTGTCAGAGAGTGTCAAATTCGCTCTCTGAGAGAATTATTTCACGTGTAGATTCAAATATTAGTATTATAAGATGTATTATGAGACTGTTGTGATGAGATTTCTCTACACAACCATCTTATAAGATGAACTGTCAAAAAAATACACATACACGAAAGTTTGCTTGTGTGTGTGCATGTGTATTTTGGAAATTATTGAAAAACAATATTATTTTGCAAAATTGTTTAGTTTTAGTGTTTGTTTTACATGTTAAAAATCATTTTTATAAAAATTGTGTTAAAAAAGTGCGAATTGCTTAAATAAAAAGGACATGTTTACTCTGTAACTGATTGAAAATAATAATATCTTATAGGATTTATTAGAATACGTGTACCCCTTATTTAAGATTTAACATAATATAAACAAAATGTTTACTCTCCTCTGCCGGCGTTATCTCACATATTATATCAGCATTAATCTCAGTTGTAGACCTGGGGTAAGTAACACTTATTTTTAACAAATATAAATTTTCGTCTCCTATAACAGTAATAACTGATAAAAAATATGTTCATATTATATCAATAAACTTAGAAAATAATTTATTTAAATCAGTTAATATAACTGCAAAAAAAAAAAAATACTAAAAATATAATTTTTTGTTAAAAAATACCAATTTGTATACTCATTATATTCAAATTTATGCAAAAACAAGTTAGAGCGCTATATTCGGCTGTGTCGAGACTTTTATGCCCTTCACCACTTCATCAGCTAATCAAAAGTGTTAATATGCCCTAATATACCATATGATCCACAAGCAACGCTTGCTTAAAGAAAAAAAAAAACAAAACACAACATCAACTTATAAGCATACATATATTCATGTATATATTTTTGTATGTATACAAACAAATTGATACAAAAAACAACAACACAGGAATTGTAATGCTTCTATTTCAAACTAAAAAACGCCTAAAAATACATAAATATTGTGTTAATATACAAACAAATACTAAGAAATGCAAGCCGTCCGGCTAGCCGCCGATCTATTGATTACTTTATCAGCCGCCGCCGATTAAAATCAGTCGCCGAAGTTTTTAAATTTTCATTGAAATTAAAAAGTAGTTAATGCAGTGACTCCATATGTTGCTTTAAATATTTTTTTTATACGCCGTCGGCCTCGGCTTGGTCACTGCAACAACTTCTGCTTGCTTATATAAAAAACAACACACTGAAAGTCATTGCAATGCTTTTTGTATATGTTTGTGTATGTATGTATGTATATTTTTAATATTTTTTTCAGATTTTTGCTTATAGCTCGTTTGTTTATTAAACCTATAAAAATATTTATGTCCGATCTATATAAAAACGAAATCTTCTTTGCAAAAACGAAGTACCTAGATTATATAGAGGCTTCAGAAAATCGAAAACCGGTTTAAAAAACCGCTATTTATGAACTAATCTTACTGAATTTCACATTTATACACATTTATATATATATATATGTTTAAAATTACTTTTATTAAGCAAACAATTTATAAATTGTAAACTAAATTAATACATAGGAATATGTATATATATTTAACAAACTCGGGTTTGTTTTAAATATACCATTATTAAAGGTGAGGCAGGTAAGTGGATGCGAAATAATTTATTGCTACATATTCATAAATAATGCTTCACTTTCTTAGTTTCTTCATTTATCAGATGTATTCATCCTATTCAATGATATCTGTCGGGCGAGCAGTTATTGTAAGTGTTAATAGGTGAGTTTTACATCAAAATTTGTATTTTTTTGATCAGAATGTATATGTGAACTTATGTATAAATCTTTAGGAGACCTATGAGAAATCTATTGTGACTGGTAAAACCTTGATGTTTTCAGTGCGATTTATTTGTTATCCGAGATTTTTCTGTGTTTGCTTTCATCCTCTTAACAAGAAACCTTAAATCAGTAACTACCCAACAAAAAATTTCCTGGTAAGGTAGCAGGTATAATTGGAAACAAAAACAAGCTACTTATTTTTTACCTGAATAATTAGTTACTTTGTTCGAGTTGTCCTCAAAATCACGTAGTTATTTTTATACTCTAAAGATAAAATATGTACCGTATGATAAAAAAGGAAAATCCCGTTACTGAGATTTGAACTTGGGTACAAATTAACCTTCCATCTTTAATGATTAACCACCTCGCACATAACTTCGTAAGAGAGGAAAAACCTTTTTTAGTACAAAAAGCCTTTTTAGATATTTTGTTAAAAAAAAGTAACGACAACAGAATGGGGTTGAACCAACAACCTTCTGTAGTGCGATTCAGTAATTTATTTTAACGATTATCGAATCGTTTATAAAATTAACAACAAAATTATCGATTTTGCTATTCCATAGCATTTTTAAATGTTGTTCGTTACATCTGCTTATATCGTTAACTAAACCACAACATTTTTTTTTATTTTATCAGCTGAAACGCAAGCTTAACATACAAAAGCGGCAAGTACACATATGCACAATTTACAAATAATTACCAAATTCTTTTTCATTTCAACCCCTATTTAAGTCTTCTGACACGAAAAAAGGTTGCCTACTTTTGTTTATATGTATGTACTGAAATATATATTCATTACTACAAACAGCAAAAGCTGTCGACATATTTGTCGACACTACTGTTTATTAATCCAGCGGATTGTAATACTGCTGTGTTATTGTACCATTGAGTACTTATTTATGTAATATAAAGTAGGCAAACAATAATGACGCCTCATTACCAAGCATCTACTTTAATAAGTAGTTGCCATTACCGAGGACCAAAAAGTTTTTACTGGGTAGTGTACTATACATTCAAAAAAGCAAAATGTAGCATTTTTCAAGATGTATTTATTAATTTCTTTTCCCAATAAGCAGAAACCTTTGAAATTTAATATTTATTCATTTGAAAACTACTTCAAATTTCAAGTAGAAGCTATAAGAATAGGCTTGAATTTCTTTCACTTTCAAATTTAAAACTATGCATGCCTTTTTTCAGCAAAATGGTTCTAATATAACAATTGTATTTTTCAAATGCTTTCATAATTTAGAACTGAGCTGGATGTTAACAAACAAATGTTTCTCAAATATTTAATTATTTTTTTTAATTTTAAATTACATATAATTGAATTAAATGTGAAAAATAGTTTTAAAAATAAAATTTTGCATGCATAAATGATAGATTGATACATTTTTTTACCTAAGCTGAAAAGGAAATTTGCATTCATCATTTTAAGCATATTGTTTATTGTATTTTCTGGACAATAATAGATTTTGTTGTCCATTTTATTGCGTACGCAAAGAATATTTTCTATAATTTGAGCATACATGTCTAAGTTTTATAAAAAATGAAAGCTTTCTCGGTAATGGCAACTACTTATTAAAGTAGTTTCTTGATAATGAGGCCTCATTATTATTTTCCTACTCTATATTACATAAATAAGTACTCAATAGTATAATAGCACGGTAACATTCCAATAGCATGGATCGGTTCACTAGTGCGCTGCAGTAACAACCAGAAGGTTGTTGGTTCAACCCCATTCTGATGCTGTTTGTTTTTTTTTTTAGCAAAATAGCAAAATGTCTAAAAAGATATTTTATACTAAAAAATATTTTTGTCACTTAGAAAGTTAAGTACGAGATGGTGACGTTGGTCACTAGAAACGCGGGTTCAAATATTCACCTATGGCAAAATCTTTTTGTTTCATTTTTATTTATATTTTCGTTTAGGTAATAACTACATGAATTTGTGGATAAATTTAATAAAAATAACTAGTTATTCAGGCTAGCTTACCAAGAAAACAAAGTTTTTTGCTGGGAAGTTAGAAGTTTTAGTCAGAATTAGTCAGAAAATTGTCAGAAAAACGATAAAATATAAGGAAGATTTGAGTACGGGAACTCTTTCCAGAAAACTTTGACAAAAACCTGTATGTTTGACAAGTACTGGCACAAAGCTATTATAAATTCATCGAAAACTTTTTAACTTTTCTTGTTTATTTCATTACACATATTTTGTAGCTTCGAACACAATTTAAGAAATATGCTGTTTATTAAAGGAAACTTTCCAAATATTTTCTTAAAGGAAACTTTTCCAAATATTTGAATCGAAGTTTATTGTATGAACGTGTATTTGTGTATAAATCTACCAAAATAAATAAAAAAAAAACAAATTATTTTCAATTTAATTCACAGTATAAGCAGATAGTTGCACTTATCGATACTTTTTTGAAAAAAAAAAAAATGGTATTTATAAACCTTATAATGTAAAAAAATACTGGTTGCACAAATCGGGTTTTTGCAATAATAGATAGTTTCTCAAATAGAGCTCGTATTATATTTTCAACTTGAACGCTATAGAAAATATTCTCTGTAATGTGTGAGGAAGCTGGTGCTTTATAAGGGATATTGAAGTGAAATTTAATAGACAACAGACTGTAGATTAGGTCAAAATTCTTTTTTGTGAGCTACATTTAAATATACCTAAAATTATGAAACGGATCATTATTTATCACATTTTGGCCAAATTTGGACTTACTGCGACAATTGGAACCTGGATGCTTTTTTGATAATCCCAAAAACAAACCTTAATTTCATTTCCGCACTAATATTAATGATATATATATTAAACGACAACTAAAGAAAAGTTAATGTACGCATCTTTTTTTTTATAATTTTTTAGCAAATTTTTGGATAAAAAAAAGTCATTTTAATAAAAAAAAATTCACATAAAAGATTATGTCGAAATAAAAGAAATATGTACATTTTATTAAGATGTGTTTTTTCATCCCTTTAAACTTTTTTGAAAAATATACGTAATGCGGGTTTCTTTATTTTTACTTAGCTATAGTTTTACTTGTCATTAATACTGAACACAAAAAAATTTATAAAAATATCATAAACATAAATGACTGGGTAACATCCTGTTCCAGTCATCCTAAGAAGTTGAAATTTGGCCAAGATATATCTGATATCCACATTAATAATTTCGGGTACGTTTAAATTTACAATACTCTTTGATTATTAGTATACAATGATGGTCCGATCTATTGAATCTAAGAACAATTTAAATCTACAAACAATTTAACACCGTTTGAACTCAGATTTGAATCACCTCAAAAGGTTTCGGTAAAAGCGATCATCAGTCACTACATTTAGTGTTA
Organism: Protocalliphora azurea; assembly: GCA_932274085.1. Classification (NCBI taxonomy): domain Eukaryota; kingdom Metazoa; phylum Arthropoda; class Insecta; order Diptera; family Calliphoridae; genus Protocalliphora; species Protocalliphora azurea. Next base: position 47,879,780 of record OW026521.1, on the reverse strand, counting down.
TGAAAAACTTAATTTTTAAAGAGATTTACGATACTAACTTTGAAAATATTTGATTAATTTTAATGTCTGAGTAAATATTATGTTATTTAATTTCTGATATCTCTATTTTTCTGTCGCCAATACGACATTGTTTTATGGTATATATCTTTTAAATAAGAATAAAAATAATCTCACAAAACTTTTCCACGACATCAGTACGTTTATTTTAAATCTGCTAATGCAAAGATTCATATTCTAATTGGGGCTCAGTTGTTCAACTAATGAGAGTAGTTTTTAATCTGGAGCCCCGGGAATTCGAAAATTTTTCCGCTGTCCCGAGTAATCAAAATTGCAATCCCTACCAGCAACTAATCTTAAATAAATAGGTATTATTCATATCTTAAAAACAAAAAAAGTTGTATTGGCCCATGAGGGGATCGAACCCGCGACCTTCGCGTTATTAGCACGACGCTCTAACCAACTGAGCTAATGGGCCATATAAAAACATTTATAGATATTTCTCATACTTGTCAGTTGTTTGTTTAAATTTAATTTTTTTTCTCTTTGAAAACATTTAGTTAATAAGTTCGTTTATAGAACAAATATGTATGTAACATTTCTAGGAAGACCTCTTTGAAATAAAAAATTTATGCAGAATAAGGTTTTTAATATCACGACTTTTTCAACTTCAGGGAATTGAGATTTTTTTAAAGGAAATCTCGGGAATTCTTGTGTATTCGGGAATAATTCAATATTGGTTTAAAAAACATCAAAGCCAAACGAGACTATATTTTATATACATTAAGGCGACTCACTCGAAAAAGGGTTTTTTGTTACCCCCTGAAAATTAACCTTGGTATGTTTTATGATGTTTCCCAAAATATTACAGGTCTACTGATGAGCGTTCGTGAGCTAGACCGTTTTTAAAAAAGGAATGTTTTTCAGGTTATTAAAATTTGTTGTAGTTTCTCCCAAAGAAACAGAAACAAAATGTGGCATCATTTAAAAAGTATTCGGAAGCTGTGTTCATTAGTATATAAAACATATCCAAGGACAATCTCAGTGTTTATATATTCCATAAAAAATTTTTATTTTTTTTAATATTGTTTATTATTTTTAAAGAAAATTGAAATTTTTAAATTAATTTTTATTTCAATGTTCTTACAATTTTGCGGATAAAAAAAATTTTGCTAAACATAGTCAATATGGGTATCAAATTTTTTCTTGTGGTAAAATTAGAAATATTAAGGAAAATTATAAAAATATTAATATAAAAACAAAAAATTCTTTACAAAAAATTTGTTTGTGCCTATGAGATTTAACTTTACTATACAGCCTAAGCAATGTAAATTGAGTCCTTTAAAAAATTCATAAATTAAACTGAAATTTATCACATCGTTGAACGTTTTACAATCAATTAAAATTTTCAGTACATTAATTTGTCATATTTTTTAATCATTTTTGTTTTACATTCACTTTTAATGTTATTTATTCTTTTTAATTGATTTAAGTACAATTTATACTTAGTATTAGAATTTTCATACTTAAATATTTCATTCTTAATTTTTAAATCAATCCTGTTTTATACTTATTTTAAGCAGAGACCAAAATTAATTATTATTTGTGTAATTTTGGATTAAAAAAGCGACATGAAGGAAATACTGCTATAACGATATTTAAGCTATTGTATAATACACTTTTATTTTTGATATCTATTTTATTTCTCAGAAATAAAAATTATTTCTGATTTTGATTTTATGAATTTCAAATAACAATTATTTTTAATTTTTATTTTCTATTAAAAAAAAACTATGATTTTATACATTTGTCATAAAACAAACAAAAAAGACAGTCAGTTAATGTAACAAAATTTTAGTAGAATTAGAATATTTAAATTAGAATTAAATCCTCCGCTTCAAATTAACTTCCATGTCATCTATGCACAAATACTTTAAAATATTAACTAGATTTATCTAAATATATTGTATGCCAAATCTTAGCAAGGTATTAAAGAAACCGTGTAATGGTCGAAGTTGATTATAAAACTTTGCCTTCATATTAACAAAATATACATTTCCTACATATTTTAACAACAATTTGAGTACATAATATTTGTGTTGTTTAAAAACAAAAATAAAAATCTTAAAACTTTTTATTCTTTTCATTTGAAGACATAAAACTCATTGTTTGATTTTCATTTTTCATTTATATTTTAAAACTCACAAACTGATTTTTATTTTTGATTTTTGTTAAAAAAAATTAAAAGTAATTTTTATTTTTGTATGATAAAATAAAATTCAAAACAAATTTTTATTTTTCAAACAATGAAATAAAAATCAAAAATAACAATTAAAATTTTATTTATTTTATTATTTATTTTGTTTATTTTTTAAACTATAATACTTATGATGTCTGGTTTTAATTAAGTATACCTCATTACTAATCGTACTTAAATTTTCAAGTACGATTTGTGCGAAAAAAAGAAAAAAATTGATTTTAGAATGCAGTTTTTCTTTATTATAAATTATTTCAAATAGTCTTTCATAGCAGATTAACTGCACCACCATATGTAACTAAATTAAAAGGCAAGGAATGAACCAAAGCCCAAAATTCAAATTGCAAGATATAGAGAGCGATGTTTTCAAAAAAATCTCGTATTTTTATAACAGAAGGAATAAAAATTACCAATTTTAATGTACGAATCGCGTTACTTACGGACCTAAATTTCTATATAGTTATTTTTCAATAACGTGAACTACGGATGTCAATTGAAATTTTTAAATTGTACTAAATAGCTGTTAACATTTTACCATTTTGCCACAATTGTACCAAAATAGAAAATTGTTATAAAAAATATCACTTGAAGTTAATATCTAGTTATTTTCATCGACATAAAAAAAAAAATAGTAGCTGTATTTTGTTGCTTACGTTCATAGGCAATTTCATAAATACAAAATTAAATTTTATATATGTTAGGAGTTAACGTGTATAATTATACATGTTAACCAGTGTTAACAGCAAAACAATTTTTGTAACCAAAATTTTGAAAAAAATTAGAAATAAAATAACAAAATTAGTAATGTTGAAGTTATTTATGTAAAAGTTGATATATATATATATATATATATATTATATATATATATATATATATATATATATATATATACATAATTAATCTTAATTTTCTTTTAATTGTGTCAAAAATGTTCAAAAGAGAAAAATATTTAAAATTAAAATTTTAAATTTATTTGTTTAAAACAAAGGTTCCCAGAAACGAAATAAATGAGAAAGTCCTGATTTAACATCGTTCCGTAATTGAAAGTAAGTACTTAGTGCTGAAAAAGAGCTACAGTTTTTTTTTTTTTTTTGTTAACCTATAATTGCCTTGGTTGTAGGATGTCCTGTTTTTATAATTTTCATGTTCATTGCTTTTGAAATTCTTCTCTCAAAACAATGTTTATAAAATATAAAACACTTTTAAATTTGTGAAATTTTAATTTTCTTAGGAATTGTTAATCTCTTTTTCCTTCTTTATAACTCAAAAAAACTAGTTTTGTAGAAATCGGATTCAAAGTTTTCAAATGTCATTTGCCTCAATAGAAGAATCAGTGACCACAACAAATATGTAAAGGATAAAGCTTGATATAACGCATATTTCCACATCATTAACTGAAAAATCTAGCTTTTCGAGTTATGACGATCATGACGTAAATGAGTGATTTGTCTTCACTTTTTTGGAAGTAAAAAATATGCACTTAGTTCTATTTTTGAAGTGGTAAAAATGCAATTTTTTAAAATTCTTTTTCTTTTTGTCAAAAAGATTTATAGCTAAAGATATTTAATTGGGATTTTTTGTGAAAAGATTATATCTTCTATAGACATTAGGGTTGTCTTTCGAACAGAAGGTATTCAATTATTTGAGTAACAAATTTTTTATTGTTTCGAACGAACAAAATTTTTAAATTTAAAGTAAAGAAATTATTCGATCTATTTGTAACGTTTAATCGAACAATCGAATAATTTTTCAAAACGAGTTTTTGTTAAATTATTATACCTTTTTGAAATTATAAGTTTCGTTAGGATATATAAATGTGTAAAGCACGTTTTAATAGAGTTATACGGACACTGAAGTCTCAATATTATTTGGAAAAAATAGAATAGCTTTTCTAAAGATTTATTAAAACGTCTTATATTATATTTACATACGAGTGATTTTTACATGTTTTTTGAAAAACTCAATATGTTTAAACATCACTGTTCACATACATATAACGCTATAGTGTTTTTTCTTTTGATTTGTTTTTCGTATGTCATATTAATTGTTTAAATATTCAGCAAAAAGTGAAACAAAAGTATATGCAAATGCTTTTTTTTAATTTTTATTTATTTCAAAATATATTTTATTAATTCTAGTAATGTGGAAATAACCGAAAATTCGGAAATATATAACGATGGTTTTATAACTGAACTCAATCAATCAATTAATAAATAATATCAAAAACTAAAAAAGTAGATTTTAGCAATATTGATGGTCATTGACTTTATTTAGAAAAAAATCTAAATAGAACAGAAAAGCTAGATTTGCTTTTAATGATATCTATTGTCACCATCAATAGATTTTTTCCACACATCTGCTTTAAAAAAAAAAAAAAAAAAAAAACAGTAATCGTTTTAAAGCCAAAGTGCTTAATTATGTTTTTGATGAATTATAACTTTAAAAGTATAATTTGAATATGGTCTCAATTTTTTGATATTTTTTTCTATGTTAATGAATTGTTATTTTTAGTTTTGTTTTATGTTAACAAAACAAAAAGTTTATTTACAAAGTACTAGTTTTTTGCATTTTTTTAACTTGTAATTAATTATTCGAACAATATATTTTATTCTTTATTCATTCGATTAATCGAAGAAAATTCAAATTTTGTACGATCACACGAACAATTAAAAAAAAATTAAAAAATTTATTCGATCAATTTCAATATCGAATAATTCCCATATTCGTTCATATATTAAACCAAACTCATGTTAAACAACCCAGCAAAAACTTTGCTTTCCTGGTAAGTTAGTAGGTATAATTGGAAACAAAAATAAAATACTTATATTTTGTCTGAATATCTACTTATTTTTGTTCGAGTTGTCCACAAATTCATGTAGTTATTTTTAGACTCCAAAGGTACTCAAAAATATGTACCTAAACGAAAAGAAAAATAAAAAAAATATTGCCGTCTTTGAGATTTGAACTTGGACACAAATTAACCATTCGTTTTTAATCACTAACGACTTACTCAGTACACCATCTCGCACCTAATTTTTTAAGTGACAAAAACTTTTTTAGTATAAAATATCTTTTTAGACATTTTGTTATAAAAAACTAACAGCATCAGATTGGGGTTGAACCAACAACCTTCTAGTTGCTAATCCAGCGCTCTAGAAAACTCATCCACGTGATTGCAATATTACTGTGCTATTATACTATTGAGTACTTATTTATGTAATACAGGGTAGGCAAATATTAATGACGCCTCATTACCGAGAAACTACTTTAATAAGTAGTTGCCATTACCGATAACCAAGAAGTTTTTGCTGGGAAGTTACATTTCGAAATAGACTTAATAATTGTCTTTTAATACTTCCTCTTTTCAACGATACCAAACACTCATGCTAAAATTTGCCAGTTTAGCTTCGTTCAGGGCTGCTCTACTGTAAACTGACGGTAAAAAAAATTTTTTTCTTCTTTGAACAAGAATAGGTGGACTAGATGAAATTTGATGTGCTAAACAAGAATAAACTCCAATAGGTGCCGATTAAAATTTTCTTCAAGTTATGATAAAGGATAAAAAAACTAAACATGTTTACCCTTTTCAACTTTTAAAGAAAAAAATTATTCAATTTTGCATGAAAAATATTTTTTTCTTGCACTAATTTCTGAATAGCTCCGAAACTATCAAAAAATAATATAAGACGACTAAATCGGATAAATCGTTCATTAGTTATGGTAACATATATCCGTGTAATCGTCTAATTAAGGAGGAAATATTACATATATCCATAAAAAACCAGTACCTGATAGAAAAAACTGAAAGCAAAATTCCATCTAGTCCACCTAATCTTGTTGAAGGGATGGTTTTTCTGACGACCAGTGTAATCTAAATTAATTAATAATTACATCACTATTTAAAAAAATCTTGTAAAACCTCTAACAGCCTATTTACATTGGGGATTTTGTCTCTAAAATATTGTTGCAAATTTTACGTTTGTTGACAAAAGGTATAGAAAAGCAAGAGGGGTTAGAAAAAATTGTAAAGCTAAAAATTTGAGGGGAATTTTCAATTTATTTTTTAATTTTTCTGATTTGTTGTTTTTTTTTTTTTTTGGTAAATATTTTTTGAAAAGTTTTACAACACAAATTTAAATGTTCCAATGTAGATACATGATACAATTACACAAGGTAGAATCTTTATAAAATTTGTTCTCAATTTTATTTACTCTGAAAAGTTAATCACATATAAAGCAAAAGAAAATGTAAGAAATTTGAGACAAAACTCAAAAAAAAAAAAATAAATAAATAAATAAAAAATAAATAATAAATATATTTTTTTTAATTTTGAAACACAATTTCAATAAATATGTTGTCCATTTGATCAAATATACTTATGATCAAATGGACAACATAACGTCCACAAAATGGACATTGCCTTTCACGAAACATTTCTTACCCCAAATGTAAATTTTTTTTAACTTATTTTTGTTTTTTCTTTTTCTTTAGTTTTCATATTTCAGCTTTTTGACTTTACAAGAATTTAAACTCTCTCCAATGAACATTAAAATAAAATAACAAAAAATTGATTCCTGATTTTCGTCACAAAATTTCCTGAAATATAAAATAATCATTCAATTTTAATGTTGGGATTAATGTAACAGATAAATATCGTGACCCGGCAAGTCATTTGTACGTGCGCGGAAAAATAAACTTTATTCATAACTAATGGCACTTTTAAAGAGAAATATACGCAAATGAGTGCTCTCGGGAAAAATTGCTTTCCATCCTTAGAAAGAACAACGAATTCTAATTTTTCTGGCCTGATCTCACTTTTTGTAGCTTAATATTCTAAATAGTTTTATTACTGAAAATACATATCCACTAATTTTTATAGTTCTTTTTATATTTGACCCAACTTTGTTTAATCTAAATGAGGAAAGTTATGCAGCAATCCAATAGTCAAACTTTGCAAGAGACTGCAATATTAGAAAAAAATATATATTTATAGGCAAGAGAAATTCATTCCTTATTTTTAAAAAATATTTTAAACGGATTTAAATATTAAAAATTTTCAGTCTGCGGCATCTGTATGGAGATCAAGATAAAAACAATTGTGCTGCTGGGCGACCACTAGGTTTTCGACAGTGGCGGCTGCTGTAGGTGCTGCTGTTGTTATTTGGTGGGAAGTATGGAGGTGTTACATATGATGATGCAAATTTCGGCAAAAAATCATTTTTGCAGTTTTTTTTTTCAATTACTTTTAAGTGATATTTAGACTAACAGAATTGTTACACAATAAGATAAAACATATCTAAGAAAATATATTTTGAAGTTTTTAAGAAAATTGGACAAGGATTACCTTTAAAATAGGAAGGTCAGAATTTAAAATATTTAAAACTTTTAAGGGAAACCACGAAAAATTATTATTTTTATCTGGATTTCCATGCAATATTTCTATGAGGAATTTTGATGGTTCAATATGACTTTGCTTGAGGTAATTGTCATTTGATTTGTCAATGATATTCATTAATTATGGTGTGTTTGTACACTCCTTACATAAGTTTTCTAAAACGTATTAATGGTCTGGGGAATTCGTAATAACTTAAACATTTTCTAACCGATTAAATAATACCATCTGTATGAATTTCGTAAACAAAAATTAACATTTTTTGAAGTAAAAAAGAAATGAAAAGAAAATAAATAAAATAAAATTGTTATTTATTTTCCGTAGCCTTTTAAGTTTTTGTTTAAATTAGCAATGCGGGCTGTGTAAAGGAATTTGGACTTGTTATGCTTATACATTTAAAGTAGAATCTTAAATTTTATATTTTTCTATTTTAGAGTCACTTTTTATTTTCACTTGAACCTTTTTCGTTTTAATAAAATTTATTTACATTCCAATCTCAAAGATATTACTTCTTCTTCAACAATGTAGAGTAAACGGTAGCAGGAGCAGTATAGGCAGCAACAGGGGCAGCAACAGGGGCAACAACAGGAGCAGCAACAGGGGCAACAACGGGAGCAGCAACATGGGCAGCACTGTATACAGTAGGAGCAGCTACATAAGAAGCAGGCGCGCTATAAACAGATGCTGTGTAGGCAGGGGCAGCTGCAGCATAGGTTGTGTATGCGGGAGCAGCAGCGGAGTATGTAGTATAGGCAGGGGCAACAGCTGAGTAGGTGCTATAAGCTGGAGCAGCAGCAGTGTAAGTGGTAACAGGAGTTACAACATGAGCTGAAGCAGCAGCAACGAAGAGAGCCAAGCAGATGATGAACTAAAATTAAATGAAATAAAATTTAAATTAAATCACAGTAAACGAATCTCCAAAACTTACTTTCATTTTGAGTTTTGTTTGTTTAGAAGTCTGTTCTTTGCAATGGAGCTAAATGAACTGATATCGATTACAATTTTCTATATTCCTTTTATATTAAACAAATGTTGATCATTTTTTTTTTTCAAAAGTTCTTGTTATGTTATGTTATGTTATGTTTTTTTTTTCTTTACTTTGGCCTTGTTTATTGGTTATTATATTTATTTTATCAATAAAAATTACTTCATCACATTTATTTGACAATATAGAATGACATTTATTTTCTTTGTTTTCTAATGTTTTGTTTACCTCAAAAAAGTCTAAAAATATTTATACTTATTTTTTTTTTTTTTTTATTTGTAACAAGTTTAATGGATTAATTATTTGTGATGCCAAACTACTTCTATTATACAGGCAATACATACATACAAATGTTTCAAAGTATCCGGATATTTGTTTTGTTCTCCTACACATCGTAGTCTTGTAATCCGATCAAAAAAAGAATTATTTTCGGTATTTCAAATTGATAACATACTTGAACTCACATTCATATGAAGATTTTGTTCGTTTGTATTTTTTTATTAAATACACACAAATTAGATTAAAAAGTTTAGAATTGGTTACCAAGCATTTTTTGTGATAAAGTAAAGTAAATAACGTGTCCTGTTGAAAAACAAAAATTGTAGGAAAAAATGCGTGTTGAAAATATTTAAAACATGTTTACAATTTGTCTTCAGTTCCCTACAAGTAATGGAAAATCATGGGGCTTGTATATTTGGCCAAAAAAAAGGCTCTAGTTTTTCTCGAAGAAGGTATACAGCACGGAACAAACTTATACTATACTGAAATAAAAAACTTTATTTTAAATTGTTGTTTTTAGAATTTTATATGGAATGTTTTTATATTAGATTAAAAATGTTATAGTTCAGTATTTCTATTATATCACTTCTCTTTACAAAATACATAGTTCCCAAAATTAATAGGTTTCCAATTGACTTCTTAAAACTTTTAAAAACTTAAAGAAATTAAAAAACCAAGTTAAATAAATTTAAAAACTCCCACAGAACTAATTTTGACAATTTTGACCAAAAATTATTGGTCTAAATTCCAAAGTTAAAATGAGAACTTTCCATTTGAAATTCTGAAAACAACTATTTAAAATGAGATTCTTCGTTTCAGTTTCAGAAAATAACAATTGAAATTGAGATTTTCCAATTCAAATTTTGAAATTATCAATCTAAATTGTGATTATTCAATTAGAATTTTGAAAAGAACAAATCAAAATAATATTTTGCTTTTAGTTTCAGAAAAGAACATTAGAAGTGAAAATATTTGGTAAAGATTTCAGAAAAGTTTAATTGAAATTGGATTTTCTTTATTTCGAATTGAGAAAATATCAATTGAAAATTAAGTTTTCCACTTAGAGTTTCGAAAATAACAATTTAAATTAAAACATTTTATTTCAAGTTTTGAAAAGATTTTTCATTTATTGAAACGACATAACATTTAATTGGGACTGAATTTTTCAATAATTCTTTTTTATTTATTAGGCCTTTTATTTAGGTACTTTATATTATCAATAATGTTTAACCTGACTGAAATTGATTTAAATCCTTAATATGTTTTGTGTTAATACTATTTTAAAAAAGCTGGTTACAGATCTGAACCCACAAGACTTGAAACTAATAGAGTGCAAAATTTTAGCACCATAGGTTTCATTTTGCAATCATGGTTGTTGTTCAAAATTCAAAAACTTAGAAAAAGGGCTTAAAATTACTTAATTTTTTCCCATACTTCTACACTTTTAGTTCGCGCATTTATACTTTCTGATCTCATTCGATCTTATGTAAATTAATTGAACTTGGTGAAGAAATTCTGTAACTTGTTTTTTACTCTGCAGACTTTCAGCAGTTAAATACAGGGTAACCGAATTTTGATTATAAATTTTTTTCTTTTTTTGAGTGGGGTTTGCGCGACCTTCAACGGAATATAATTTTTGAAATAAGAATTGCTGCTTGTTTTTGCGTTATATCTCGTTGATATGCCCTAAAGGGTCAAAGCAGTAGATAGTTTCAAAACTTGGAAAACGAGAGCGTAATTTTGTAAAAAGAATCAGTTTTTCGAAAGGCACATTCACAGTTTATAATGAAATAGCATGGATTACTGCGTAAACTTAGTTTTTTGTTATTTTATACAACAAAATTGAAGGAACATTAAAAATAAATTTAATAGACAAATTTATGGAATTTTTGAAAATTACGCAAAAGTTTCACTTTTTGTTTTTGTATTTTTATATAGCAAATTGCAGTTAGTTTAAATCTTGGATATATGGATATAAGAATGATGATAAATATAATTGATCGGGACAATAAATGTAAGTCAAATGTCGTTGAAAGTTGAATACGGGACACTATTCATGCTAAGGCACAACGCTTTGGCAGCACTAAATTAAATATAATTATCATAATTAGTAGGTGTTTGTAATGCTTAATGGAAATGTAGAGGCGCATCAAAAAATTTCGATGAATACAAATTTTATAGAATAAAAAATATTTACTTGTGTTAAAAAAGCATTACAATATTGAATAGTATTTCTTTGTAATAAAGTCAAATCAAATATATTTTCATATAATATATGGTCAAATAACTTAGATTCGAACCATATTTTTCGAAAAATTTTTAAAAATCGATATTTTTAGTATAAAGATTTTTTTTAATTTTAATTTAATTAATTCTAATTTTTTAATACCATCAAACATTGAAAACATCATAAATTTTATTTCAATAACTTAGTAGGTTTTTGATATTGACCATAATTTTTAACAGAATTATATATAAACTTCTAGTTTGTAAAAATTTTTATAAAATATAAATATAAAATTTTTATATTGACGCGAATGGATTCCACTTTATATTTATACAAATAGATTTTAATGTGCCACCAAAAAAGCAAATTAAGGCGTAATCGAAAATTTTTGATAATGACCTATATAACAAAAACGTTAAAGTTTTTTTTACGAAAATTTATAAAATTGAGCCCTATTTATGAAAGGCTATCCGTGAATCAATTGTTTTCTTTTAAGTACAAGTTTTCTTGTTTGCGCGTATTTTCAACTACATTAGCTTTAAACTATAATTGTATATATATATATATATATATATATATATATATATATATATATATATATATATATATATATATAGATTATAAGTTTAAAAAAATAATAATAATAATAAAAAAAGGAACAAAATGAATACCTAAATTTTTAACCTTCATATTTTTAATATAAGAATTTGGGTCAAATACGAAACGGAAATTCTAATTTGTGAAATAGTTTTTAGATACCTTCACTTTTTTTTCGTAGAGTTTTATTTTAGTACCAAATTATTTCAAGAATTTATGAGTTGAAGCGATTCTGAGTGAATTGATTTATAATGACTGCAGGAAAAGGTATGATCCGAACTTATTTCTAATTAATATACTGACTACTGTATATAACACATAATTTAGAGCAGTTTCTAATTCAGTAATGACAAAATTAGCCTGCTAATTTGGCAAAATCTCACACTGTACATCATATTCCGGATGAATCTGCTGCAATCGCCAAATGTTATTTGCTTAAATGTCACATAAATTAAGTTTACTTTCCTGCCCAATTTTTCATTATTTAAATCACTAATGTTCTTAATTTTGTTTCTTTTTTCTCATTCTCGATTATTTCTTTCTGAATTCCAAAATAAGAAATTTAATTTTAATTGTTCTTTTCTGAGTTTAAAACATACAATTTAAATTGCACTATTCTGAATTTGAAATGTAGATAATTTCACGTTCAAGGAACTTTTTGAAATTCTATATGGAAAATCTTATATTAAGTTGTTCTTTCCTGAAATCTTAATGAAAAATAATGATTTGAACTGCTTTTTTTCTTAAACTTAAATGAAAGTCTCAATTTCAATTTTTATTTTCAAAATTTTAAATATAAAATCCAATTTTTCAAAGATCTTTTTTAAGTTTTAAATGGAAAATAGAATTTTCTTTTAGTATTTTCTAAAGCTTTGTTAAACATAGTATAGTTTTAGATATTTGTTATCAAAACCATTCTTTAAATCTAATTTAGATTCACAATACGGTTCTAATGCATAAGAGGCGGAATTGGTGGCGACACCATTAGTTCCAGTTATGTTGTTAACAAATCTGAAGTGGTTAAGATTACACTACACCCGATTTAGAACATACGATTTTATAATAATTTAAAAGTTCTTCCTGGGCAGTTGAAAAAATAGCATTTACAACAAAATCAAAAGAGGGATTACTTTATTGAAAGCTAAAAAAAACAAAAGAAAATTACATTCTTCCCTATTAATTTAAAAAATTAAAATTAAAAAAAAAAAAAAATAAATTAATAAATTAAAAAAAATTATCTTTTAATAAGCAATTTTATTATTTCTTATAAAATAAAAAAAAAATAGTTTTAATACCTACTAACAAAATGAAGAAACATGTATTTCCATTTTTTATTTTTGATAAATTATTTTTCCCAAAATTAACATATTTCTTCCCTTTTCTTTTGTAAATTTTTCTTGGCGTTTTTTTTAATATTTTTTTCTTAGTTCAAAAAATTTATATAACCCCTTCGTGGGTCTGCGTCTCCCATAGCATAACTAATTTTTATATATTGCTAATCATTTCAAGTAATTTTTTCAATATCATCTGCAGTAGATCACCACTGGCAGTTTGTGGTAGATAGGACTAAAAAATAACTTGTGTGAAAGAATTGGGTTGATCGGTCGTCAACCGGCTTTGACTTTTGTCCTAAAAAAGGTCTCAAAAGTAACTAAAGCCTTTACAGCGCTATAATTCTTTAATTTAACATTTTGCGAAAAAAAACTATATAAGCGCATTTATTCGAAATAAAAATAGAAATTTTGACACATAAGTTTTTAGCTTACCATGTCTTGCACTGATTTTATAAGCAATCAAAATAAAAATTTATACATGGACTTTTTTTTAGAAAAGCCCTCGTTTTAATATGAACTTATCTTATTAGAAATGATTTTTATTATTTTGTGGAGGAAGATTTTTAGTTTTTATAAATAAATCCCACAATTCCCATAAAAGCGACGTAAATCCCGAAAATGGATTTTTTTAATTTTGCCCACATTTTTTGCAGGTTTAGAAAAAGCCATTGACAAACAATTTGAAACATATAGAAGTTTTTGAAACTGCATTCGGTTTGCAGAACAAGGCTTTGGGATTTTAAAACATATAGCCTAAGTTTAAAAATTTTGATTTAATATAGGTCATATTCGGGAGGGTCTGCATACAGTCCTGTTAGGCGTTGGGCTAGTTTTTAATTTTATAGTTATCTCATTGAAGATGCCTTTCAAAAAAAAAAAAATGTTAAGTAGTTATATACTCTTAAATAAAATTTTTTACGCCAAAAAATATAAAAAATCATAATTTCTGCAATTTTCAATTTCAAAATCGTTTATTTTGGACTCAGAAGAGATATCGACTTATTTAAACAATTGGGTAAAAAATTTACAAAACAGGACAAAAATATTGGGATGTATATTGAAAAAAACTGGATCAACTTTAAGAGATAAATATCACATGTAAGCATGTTCTTCATAGGCCTTATCATATGTAAAAATATTTGAAATCGGATAAGAAAAAAAAAAATTTTCTCTCTCAGAGGTACCCTATTTTGAGCCCCAATATCCCCTTTCCTGAAGGGTAAGTGGGGCCTCCCTCCCAAAATTAAAATTGTACGCTCCTGGCTACGCCTATGGGAAATTTTATGTAAATCGAATCAGCTGATTAGAAGTTACAAGTTTATTTCCAAAAAATATCGACTCTGCCCCACTGTGTAATGTTCAACGAGTGCAGTCGCTGAGGCCTCAAGGCACTTCCTCAAAGACTGGTGAGTAAAGCAAAAGAATATTAAGAACAATTATTTTATTTCTGTTTGTTACATTATGTTATTTAATAGTTTCAGTTTCGCATATTTTGTTATTTTAAATGAATACAATTTCTAAGTTGACACTTTTTTTTCTGTTGCTATGCCCGACTTAATTTTTTTATATAAATTCATTTTTTTAATTAAAATAATTTAGAGATTTTATTTTCATTGGGGTAAAATTCAAGTTTTAGTAATACATATGTAAATAGAATTGTTAAACTTATCTTTAACGATTAAATTTTCAATAAAATTTTGCGTTTGCATTTGACACGAACTTAAATTTGTTTGTATGGCCTAAAAGTGCGTTAGGGTAACTAAAACCTTAATTAATTGTTAGGTGATGCACTGATCTCTTTGATTCTTTGAGATTTATATAATAAAAAGATAGTTAATATACTTGTGTCCAGAGTGCGAAGCCGATCGACTGAATGTTGACTTGCAGCGACTTAAATCGGAATTGGTAAGCCGCCGCCAAGTCGATTTATTTAAAGAATTGTTTTTTAGCGTTACAAAAATAATACGTTCTTAAATCCGTGTAACTAAATACTGTGTTTAATTTGCTCAACTATTTCTTTTTAAAAACATATATATGACGCAGTATTGCCACGATTACCTAAATAAATTACATAAACGTTAAAAAGGAGTAGTCTACACGCTGCAACAGTGAAGAAAGAGCTATCCGTACATGACAACATGGCAATTGTCGAACCAATTTAAACAAACTAATATTCATTATTATCTTTTTATGTTCTATTTCGTAATAGGTATAAAAATTTTAATTTTGGGGTTGTTATGAAAAAAAAAAAATCCTACAAATTTCAGTACATAAACAGTCCTTTTAGTACATCATGCGGAAAAAAAGTTTTGATATATTTTTTTGGTCAAAATATAGTCTATCCGTTATTTTTTAGTATTTTACCTATATTCAAGTAATGAACACATATTTTTTCGGAACACTCTAATGGTCATGTACTATATGTATGTATTTTTATTATTTTAGTTTTTTTTAATAAAAACATTTTTTTAATTGTTATTTTTGGTCCGTTAATAGCTTAGCGTGAAAATATTTCTATTAGCCGCCGCTGTCAAAAATGTAGGAATTTAATCGACTTAATATTTTAATGTTAAGCCTTCTGCCTATGGCAAAATTCGTCAGCTTCATGCTCTGCTCATTTAATTGTAGTTTTGTCACTTGTTTTTTTTTTATGTGAGCTACAATATCAAAGGACTTTTAGAAATTAGTTTTTTAGGTTTATTTTAGGGAGTCTATATAAGGTAAAACAGAAGAGGACAACAACCAACCCAAATCCAACTGATCGCTAGCGATTCAGTGGTTCCCGCGTCTTCTATTGTATTGCTTTTTATAATAATAATTGTCAAAATATATATATATATTTTTTTTTTGGAAAATGTATGAAAAAGTTACAATTTGTTTGTAGGAGAAAAATTTTCTCTGACACTAATTTCTGCATAATTTCAAAACTATTGATCAGCTAAAGACATCCAAGTAGTTCAATGTGGTATGTATGTGCATACCGAAATATATTTAACAATATATGAAGACCTAAGGAAAAATTTAGATCTTTTTTTCGTGTTATAAATGAAAAATATTTAAAATTAATATTTTAGCTATTTCTGTTTGAAATTTTGTTAATATCAATTTTATTATCTTTAACCATATGCTGGTTTATTTAAAAATTTAGCAAAACTAATAAAAAACAATTTAGATTACTATATTTGTCTGTGCCGAATATTACATACCCTTCACCCGTGTTGAGATGTGTTATATGAAAATGAAATACACTATATTGGATGTACTTACAAATATATTTATCTATACTATATCTATGTAAACACTAAAAACTTAAAATAATTTGCATTTTTACATAAAGTTCAAATTGAATTAAAATTGAATATATATATATATATATATATATATATATATATATATATATATATATATATATTTGAATCCTCTTTAAATAAGCACTTTTCACACAATATTAAATTAGAATAGGGTATGGTAGAAATTTAATGACCGACTTGATTGATTTAAAAAGCCGAAATTCGAAAAAAATATTTGTGATAGACTTATGTAAGATTGATATATAGGAGCTTCAAAATATCTTATAACGCGTTTTGGCCTGTAATTTGGTTAATTTTAGATATCCATAGTTCATTTTTTCAACACAAGAATTCTTCAAAAAATTTCCTTCTGTGAAAAAACAAATTTTTTAGCTTACATAGTTGCTTCAAAAAGTTGAAAAAATTAAATATGTCATAGTTTAATGTTGTTGTTGTTCTTCATTACCCATGAAAACAACAACTATAAGGAAGCAGTGATTAACAGATTTGGCAATAACTCGGTTGTTTATAAAACGATTTGGTTGATTACTTTTAAGAAATGTAGTAATTTATGCGTTAAATTGAAATATATAAATATATTAAATGCGAAGTTAAATATTTGATAAAAAGTGATTAGTTTTTATTTGAAGTTCAAACTATTGAAATTCTACATAATTTTTAAAGTTTATTCTAAAAATATTATATATATATACATATATATATATATATATATATATATATATATATATATATTGAACTATTAAAAAGCAAAATAAAATAATAGAACATTTTTATTTATTCTAATTATGACATTGGTGTTTTTGATTTTTTATTTTTAATGAATAATGATTTTTAACATTAAAGTAAACAGTTTTTAAAAGTGAAGTAGTTTTATAACATTAAAATTTTCTGTTTAATAACGTTCTTTATAAGTTTCGAATACGTTTTTTTTTTAGTGTAGGCAACAGTTTATACTTTTTTGAAAAAAAAGGAAAATCTAAGATCCCTAATGAGCGTTTGTGAGAGAAAAATCTAGAGAATAAGAAATGTCTCTCTGAAAATTAAATAAATTTTATTCCTTAGCAACAGTGAACACCGTAGTTATCTGTCATATTTGTATGAAAATATCGCAGTCTTTGTTATTCTGGGACGACGCTTGTTTGAAAGAGTATGAAAACGGAAAATAGTAAAATAAATTTTTTATCTTACTGATAGAAACCGGTACATTTTTTCATCCAAATGTCCTTCCAGAATAGGTTTAACTCCGATAAATCTCTTAAATGTAACTAAATTCAGCGCAAACAAATTTTGTATAACCTCAAAAACCACATCGATTTTTTGGGATTGGTCCATAATTGACCATAGCATAAATTCCGCAAAAATGTTAATAAGTAAATAAATATATTCAAATGGGTTACATCTAGGGATTTCCCGTCAAAATACTCTCGGGAATTCCCGGGAATTTTTGTAAATTTAGCCGGGAAGTTGGCAAATTAAATATTCTTGTAGTTCTAAAATTCTGTAGCAAACATCTTGCTATTTTTAACACCTTATATCAATGAAAGATTGACGTTACTCTAAACATGGTACTTACATAAATTATGTTTTTGACAATTGAATTAGTTTTTTTTTTCTATCAGATATCTATTACTTGTTTATCTATGGTTTATCGAATTTACTTACAAGTTGTTTCACATGAAAATTTAGATCAACTTTATTTTTGTCATGTTCAAATTTTTATATTTAGTTTTACTATAAATTTGTTGAAATGAATATTAAATAAGTTGAACTTCAAAAATTTTTACTGTTAAAAAAAAAGAAAAAAAAAAAATACTTTTTTGGGAGACTTTTCATTCTAACACAACATTTTCATTTGAAATCTCTTATCCATGCAATGGATATGTATTATATGTTAGATGTAAATGTTATAATTTCAAAATACTTATAAAAACAACTAATCTCATGCTGTATTCATACGTACATGAGGTTATTCTCATCAAATTTCTTAACACTATGATTGATCCGAATAACATTGTTGCGAACCAATTTTTAGTATTTTCCAAATTTTGTTTAAATTAGTAAGAATTAGTAAAAAAAAAAATAATGTAAATTAGAGGAGTAAAGTGGAAATAAACGGCAAGCTATTTATAATGTATTATATATTATTACTTATATTTTTAAAAAGTTTTAGCATCAAAAACACAATAATGTAAAAATCCAAGACACAGTTTTTAAAATTTTAAATTAATAAAGGTACACTAATTTTTCGTTAATTAAATATGATCTATTATTATTTGTTAATTCAGTATGTTTTATTTAATTAAAAAATAATTTTATAAATAAGAAATCATGATCTTTCTTCTTATAATTAAAATTTTAAAAAATTCACGGGAATCCCTGGAATTCAAGGGAATTTGATTTTTTCGTTCCCGTTTCTCGGTAAAAGAAATATCGGGAAACTTTAAACCCTAGTTACATCCTGTTTAAGTATAAATTAGTGCAGAAAATTTGAAAAGTATCAGTCCATAATTGAACACGGCTCTCATAAATAGTCCATTTACAAAAATCACTTAAATTAGTAACACAATACAATTTTTTACACGTAAGTTTTATAAAAGTATAAATGATAGTTTCAAAATTTTGCAAGACTTCATCCAAAATTGACCTTAGGTTCCATCAAAAAAAGTTGATAATATTTTCTAATTATTCTTTTTGAAAACAAAATTCAATTGAAATTTGTAAATAAAACTTTTTACTAGTTTTGCTCATACAAAATATTCAAGTAAAATTTAGCAAAAGAGAAAAATATTTTCTCTTGAAATTTTTACTATGTTTACTATTCTTATTTGCACAGAAACGGTTTTTGAGTAAAATACTTGTAAAAGTAGTAAAAATATAATGCAAACGAACAGACCTCATGTTATAAACATACATACATAATTAGTTTAAATTTTTAATAACCAATGTTTTTTTCAAAATTTTTCGTATTAATTACTTGTAAAACACAATTTTGTATTCAATATAGAATCATTAGTACAATAGTAATTTGACACCAATTAAAATTTTACAGAAAGCTATGCAGCCATCTGTCGAGTCATAAAATTAATTATTTAATTTTAGCTAGAAATCAAATTTGTATTGGTTTTTATAATTATGGATAAAAAAATGTAATTATCATTTTTGTAAACATATTTAATAAATCAATATATTTTTAACTCAAGATATATTCTATACAATTATGTATCAAATTACACCCAAACAAACATTAAATAATTGTACAATGCATAATGAGGAAATTTGCAAAATAACTGTTAATAAGTCTGGATTTTTTAAACTGCTAAACCAGTTTTGGTATAACGTTATCGACACAATTTAAAATATCGTTACCTATACAATTACCCAAAATAAATATTCGTTTCGGTTTCCAACTTAGCAAAAGTCAAAATCAAAAATGAGAAATTTAATTTTTGAAGTCAAATATCTTTAAAACCATAGGAGATAATTTAGTACAGTAGGCATGTTTTTTCTTTGTCTAGCTTAGGGGAATTCAGAAATGTTAAAATATTTAAAATCGGTTCATATTTGTAAAAGTTATAAGCTCCGATATGTTTTTCACTCTCGTAGTGGTCAACATTGGTCTACTGTAGCGTAGTCCGCTACAGTACATTCATACACACATGTGTGTATATGGATGTATGGGAGTTGAATAAAAATATATAATTTGTTTAAATGTGCTGTGGGATGTAGATGTATTTCGGTAGATGGATGTGTATTTATATACTTTTGAAAGCTATTGATACATTTATTTAAATCAAAACTCATCTAACAGATTCTCTCACTTCAAAATATATGTTTCCGTGGTGTAGTGGTTATCACATCCGCCTAACACGCGGAAGGCCCCCGGTTCGATCCCGGGCGGAAACAGGAATTGTCTTTTTTTTTATAATTATTTGGGTATAAACATTTAGTTCATTATATTTTTTATAAATATTACAGAATGCGTAATATGAATTATGATTAAATATAAATTTCGATTATTAATGTGAATACATATGAAAGCGACTCACTCGAAAAATAATAATAATATTAGAAATATTATTTTTAATAAAAATTAAAATTTTGAAATTTTTACTTGCTCTAAGATATAAGTTGTTGGTGTCTGATTAATTCTCGCAATTTCACAGTTTATCAGACATTCAATGTAATATAAAATTGTACATAAAGACATAGCATTTAATATCCATTCTTCTTTTGGTAAGAACTAACCATTTGAATTAAATATTTATGAAATTTGCAAAAACATTAATAAAAATTTGGTCACAGGAACATATTTCATAAACTTTAAAATTGTTAATGAAGAATTGATAAATGTAAAAATCAGAAAAATATATATAATTTTACCCAAAATTTTTAAAGGTCAAAATTTTTGTTATTGAAAGAAGAATTCAGAAATGTTAAAATATTTAAAATCGGTTCATATTTGTAAAAGTTGCAAGCTCCGATATATTTTTCACTCTCGAGGTAGCCAACTTTGATCCATTGTAGCGCCATTCGTGCTCCAGCTACACACTCCAGCCAACTATATTATGAGAGCTTAAAAGATCCATTTATTTCGCAAATGGCCCAACTGTGCATTGACTATGAGAAGAAATTATTTATTTAACATTCACTTTTTAACATTCACTTTTTAACATCCACAACAGTACAATCTTTTTGGATTTTTTCGCGAAATATTAAATTTAAATAAATATATATCTAAAAATCTAAATATCTAAAAATAGATTTTTTTCGGAATTATGGCCATAAAGTCCACAGTTATAGCACGTCTATTTGGAACACATTAGAGTTTTCGAAACTGCATCCAATTTGCAGAATTAGCCTTTTCAGAACACACACACACACACACACACACACACACACACATATATATATATATATATATATATATATATATATATATATAATTAAAATCGGATAAGAAGAAAAAAAGGTATGTGTGGCTTCCTTCCCAACTTAAAATTTTGCAGTCTTCTGCTACTCCTGTGTGAAATTTTATATAAATATAATCAGCCGATTACAAATTATAGATTTATTTCCAAAAAATGTCGTTTATGAGTTTTAAAAGACTTAATTTAGACTGCTTAGACTATACAGCAAATAAAATTAAATAGCCAAAGGACAAAAATATTTTTATAAAAATTATTTGTATGTTTTGTTTTGTTTCTTTTTTTGATTTTTTTTCGTAAATATTTAAATTATCAAAAGAAGAATTTTGATAACCATATTGACTATATTCATGTAAAATTTTAAATCAAATTGACTGATAAACTACGAAATTGCAAAAATATTAAAATAAAAATAAATCAGACGCCAGCAAATAAAGTTTTTTAATGGGAATTTTTAACGGAATTTTTATTTATTTATCTATTTATTATTTTTTTGTTAAATTCTTTCCCAGTACATAAAGCTTTGTGTTAAAAACAATATTATTGTACTAGATGATATGATTAATGTTTTAAAGTCAATTGATCTGATCGTGAAGGTAATACTTAGACGAAATACAAATTTATTAGCTGCGGATCTCATTGTGTTTACCATTTCCCCAATGCTTGGATAGAAAAAGTTTCAGGCTTTACGCGAAATAATTGATGTAAGGAAGGGAAAGAACTGTGTACATTAGTTAATTTCCTAAAAGATCCCGCTTTTTTTAACAAATCATACGACAACAATGTATTCCAATATGCGACAAAATATGACGGAGTATTTCATGAGATATGCAAAAAATCTATTTGAGCGCCTTTGTGAAAGATCAGAAATTGACTTTGAGGAAGTTAAAATGATATATGTGCTTCTCTACCAGAACAAATTTTTGAACAAACATTTAAAGAGGCAATTGAAAAAGCAAATACAGCTTCTAAACATATCCCTAAAAATACAATAAGAAACTCATTAACAAAAGGTTTAAAACTGTTTGAAGCAAGTAGAAAAAAAAACAAAATATTAACATTTTATACAGTGCCTTATATACAACTCAGCCAAAATCTGAAGTAAGGCACAAGGAATTTTTTCCACAACAGGAAATTTTATATATAAAATAGGAAATCTGTTATCCTATAGCGCACCCAAATAACAAAGATTACAAAAAAGCTATACAGCCCAAAAAATAAAAATATTCAAAATTTTGAAAAAAATCTGAATATTCAAATGATGTAAGGGCTTTTAGATTATTTGTTTGGAAGCAAACAAACGTTTTTGACAGTTATTTTTAGTAAAAAATTAGTGACATCAAGAATGAATTCATATATTTTATGACACTGAGTACACTTACGATGTAGACGTGTTTAGAAAATTTTTATTTTTCTTCCTAATTTATGTATATAAAAATATTTATAATAGAGTATTTCCATATTTAATTTAAAAAATTTACCCTTAATTAATGAGTAAAATTCATTTTATATGCTTCTGTATCCTTCTCTACACATGCACAAAATTTTATCCAAATCGGTAATTAAGGGTAATTTTTTTTTTTAATTAAAAATGGAAATACTATATAGGAAAATTCATCGCAGACTTTTTTCAAAAAGATATTATTAATTTTTAATAATCAAATAAAATTTTTATTAATAGGTGTTTATTAATGAAATTTTACAACTGCTTAGACTTTCTGATGCTTAATTCGAAACTGAAGGCATTTTTTTAAATTTATCAATAAAAATCGCGGAATTCTCAAACATTTTTTAAAAATTTCTAAAAGTGTAATTTTTTAATTTTTTACTATATCTTCCCAACCGATATCGATGAGAAAAAATGTCTATTATCCAAAAATTAAAAATATATTAGGTCATATAAAAAATATTTAAATTTTCTGATTCTAGCTTTGCGATTTGAGAAATCTAGTTCGGGACATGGTCTTTGCAGGAATAAATTTTTTAAATTTTATTTCCTTCACAATATTTTGTATTAAGTTATCTTTCAGAAAAAATAAAGAAATACCATATATGTATGTTATTTAAAAAAATTGTACATAACTGAAAAACAATGTGAATACTTTTTTGGCAAAAAAAAAAAAAAAAAAAAACGGGGAAAGCTCTACTTCTTTTCAAAATTGGAATTCAAATGCATACAACTTTTGATTCCGTAAAGATTTTTTTCAATATTCTTTATTTGAACGATTTTGTTATTTGTTTATAAAATCAAAAATATTTAAACAAAAATCGGGTCAAAGTTGATCCCGCGATAGCAAAAAAACTTCACCAAGTTACGTCAAAAGGTAAAAATTATAATTTTTTAAATTCTGTTCCCGTTAATGATTTTTATTAATGAGTGCAAAAGTTGTAGAGGTTTAAAGTTAACACTTTCAAAAAATTCTTAAAAATAGACGCTTTGCTTTACCGAAATCAAAATAACTTGAATTCATAGAACTTCTAGAGTTCTATCAGTACACGTCTGCAGAAAACTATTAGTGTTTTTAATATCTATCGAAGTACACTGAAAATAAAAAAATGTAAATTTTACTTTTCGCACGATTGTATAAACAGACAACAAATATTATTTTTATATTTTAATTTTAGGCTTTAAGACAATTCCCTGTATATATTTTTCAGAAACCTAAAGTCATATTTTGAATTGAAAAATGCGGAACAAAATGTGGTAAAAAACTTTAAAACTGCATACAATTTTGGCATTTTTAAACGCCCATTTAAATTAGAATTATTTTATTTAGAACTTATAACTTAAGAACTACTTCCGCAAAAGTCTTACAATTTTGAGGAAATTGCTTTGTTATCATCCTTATAATTGAGATGAAAATGGAAAGGACAAGATCAGGGGGAATAGTATACCTCATACAAAGAAATACCAATTATCGTTTAACTTAAATATTATTGCAGCAAAAGTCTTAAAATTTTGCGAAAATATCTTTCTCAAAAATCAAAGAACTTAGAATAAAAATGGGACGGATATGACCAGGGGGAATGGTGCCACCCATTCAACGAAAATATTAACTCTCGTATATCTTACGAAATTTTACAGAAAAAGTCTTAAAATAGGAAGAACTTTCAACAAATTCCATGATTTAGGATGAAAATGGGATGTGTAGGATCAGGGGAAATTATACATGCGAAGTAAATATTCATTATGGAATTTATAATGAACTATTATAGTGAGAGCACTCAAATTCTGTGAGAAGTAATATCTGTATATGTATGTATATGAGTAGTGCAAATAAAATATATATATATATATATATATATATATATATACATATATATATATTCTTTGCACTACTCACGTTTTATTTTTTCGCTTCAAATCGTTACGAAACTAGTGACAACTACTTTGGCATGTAACATGAACTGAACTCCTTCTTTCCTATTTGTTTCTTTTTTTGTACCCTACACCAAATCGTTACGAAACTAGTGACAACTACTTTGGCATGTAACATGAACTCAACTCCTTCTTTCCTATTTGTTTCTTTTTTTGTACCCTACACCATTATAGATGGGGAAGGTATTATGCGTTTCTGCTCATGTTTATAATATATAAAGATATTGGTCTAGACTATACCAATCGATTTAGTCGATTTAACGATGTCCGTCTATATAAACCTTGTAATCAAACTACAGGTGGCAATTTTTCAAATAATTTAATGAAATTTGGAACACGTTCCAAGGACGAAACCTATTGAAATTGGTTGTGATCGGTCCATTACTTCACCTAGCTCCTATATAAATGCCCCCCCCCCCCCCCTGAGTAGGGATTTAACGATCATAAATGATTTAAACATAACAATATTTAATTGAAATTTGCCGTATGTAAGTTTTATTTGAATACAAATTTACCATGGCTCCCATAGAAACCGCTCTTCCGAAAATCACTTTTACGTGCATAAATTCCATATAAATGTTAGTATCAAGTTAATATTAATTATTAATAAGTTTAACATAAGTGGAAATTACAGTGCCAAATTTTATCACAATCGGTCCATAATTAACCATAGGTCACATATTGCGTCCACTTCCCGAAATCATTATAAAACGCATAAATAGCATAATATAATGCATACATATGTTTCTTAATACAAGTATCGTTCAACAATTTGCCACAGATCCCATATAAGATCCCTTCTCGAATTTTGAAAATAGTGTAGAGTATCATGTGGTAGGGTTTGACCGATTATATTTTTCTTACTTGTTTTTATTTTTAAATATACTGTAGAGCAACAATAAACCTCACTTTGATTTTTTTCATTGTAGCTGCTTTTATTTCAGTTGTCGCTAATTGTTTGCAATTTTTATAAATTTTTTTATGTTGAGATTCTTCTTTTTTTATTTGTAGAACACAACTTTTATGAACGAAGAGAATAAAATGTATAATTTTTATTTTTTCCCTTAAGTGTCGTCAAGATTTTATTTTTTCCGAACAACGAATACTGGGAATAACTCTTTGTTTAAAGTGTCATTTGAGGAAGGATCCTTTTTGAGAAAATTTGCAATCATATAATATTAATATGATAATATGATAATATTTGTTATTTTTTATAATAAAATTTGTTTAAAGGAAAGCTATCAAATATTTACCCGGTTTGGGTTTAACTATATATATATATATATATATATATATATATATATATATAGATATATTTTTTTTTTTAGGAAAAGATGTGGCCGGAAATGAAGTTTGCGGTATAAATTTCTTTCTCATGATTGGGACGTCTAGACTGGGCGTTGACGAATCAATCAATGAATCAGTCACTCAATAACTTTTATTCCTTTAGTTATATATGTACATATTGCTTATTTGCTGCAACACCGTCATAACCCAAAAAAAAAATCCAAATTTCTAGTTAGCTTCACTAATGCACAGTAAATAATATGTTTATTTACTGATAAAGTCTCGTGCACGAGTTTTGTCCGAATTACTTAATACATTGTGTAGTAATACACAATATAACACATTAATGATTAAATTTGACAATAATGTAATTTTTATTCAGAATTAAAAAAAAAATATATATCAACTTAAAAACTAAAAATGAGTCTTCTGAAAAATAGAGTTGCAGCAAACGCATGATATAGATCAGATAAGACCGCTTTGGATTTATATGGCGCTAAATTGGCGATTAATTGAAAGTTCATATAATAATGTTCAGTATCTGGTGAAACTATATAAAATACTGAATGAGAAACTGTCAGGATTAATCTTGTATGACGTTTGCCTTTTTTAGTGAACTGTATAACTGGCAAACTATTGCTATTTTCGTGTATAATTAATTCAAAACTGTATACAATTCACTGTTTATTTTTTACTTAATTTTTTAAAAAGTAAAATTTGTTTGATGGAAATGCAAAACACCGTAACCACAATTTGTATTTTTTATGCTTTAAAGTTATGCAAAAACGCAAAATTTTTTAATCGTTATCTTAAAACAAAAATAAATAAAGCATAAAACACTTTTCAAACCAAATTTTTCTTAAATGGAAGAAATATAGACTGCTTCGTTTATGATGATTTTTTTTTTTTTTTTTACTTTTGTTAATATTGATGCCATTTTTCGAAGATATGAATATGAAATTTTTTGTATAGTTTGGGTCAGTACATTATAATCCAGTCAAAAATCAGCATTTGATTTTTTCAGTGGTTTTATTAAAATATACATACATATAAAGCGATTATTTTTGTAAGTAAAGTAAACAAAATATATCGCCACCTTTAATTCAATCGCTCCTAACGAAAGATCGTAAACGTTCGACAGGAGCTGTACAAAACTTTAAATAACAGTGATCAAACATAGGGAAGGTGGGGTATTATGACATATCTTTATCTTTTATCTTTTTATTTTATTATTTTGTGTTTTTTTTTTTTTTTTTTTTTGAAAAATTGGAGTAATTTTGCCATTTTATTGCACTGCATTTTTAAATTATATTTCATCCATGAATCCTCTGATATTATTCCTCTCCGAGAGCAAGCAAATAAAATATATTAAAAAAATTTTTTTGAGTGCTGATGTTTCTGTGGAGGATTGATTTAGATAATCGCGCTTTTAAATCGGTGAATACAGAATTGAATATTTTACTTTATATTACAGTTTTGTCCTAAAATCATAAAGTATCTTCAGATCTCTACTTAAAATAAAAATTATGGAATTGGGGTAAAGTATCGTTATATAAGTTTAAAATTTTTCCTCCCATTTCTTGCAAGTTTGCTGAACATATAATAAATAATTGTATTTCTTATTGTTTTTAATCCAGTGATTTGAACACACTTATATACGAAAATCCAATAAAATAGATCAAAAGTGTGATACCTTAGTAAAAGCAATAGAACATATGAAAATTGGAAATAACTCTGTAAAGTCCATAGCGATAAGGCTAAACTCGCCTGAACTAGCATGTACCAATTCATTAGCTTATTGAAGAAAAAAATCTGGATTTAAAAATCGCGAAAATAGTAGATGCTGTAAAAAACATACTTGTAACGATGAAACTCATGCAAATGGTCTGTGCACTTAAAGTGTGAAAAAGTTATAGCAATTTATTAGATCTTTGAGTTAGACTATTCGAAATATGAGAAATAATTGCTTATTGTTTTAAATATTGTTGTATTATTTTCTATTAGTTTCATCATTTATTACCTAACTATTTTCATCAAGTACTTGAATTTTAATAATCAAGCGGACTCGTAAACACAATAGTCATTTAAAAATATTTAATAAACACTAAATAAACTTAAACTTGCAGTTTTTACTATGTTCCACTTTACCTCAAAATTTCCTATTTTATCCAAAAGTAGTTAATTTGGAAAAAATACCGAAAATCAATACCAAAAGACAAATTAATTTTAGTATTTTTATGCAAAACGTTAGACAATAATCTATTCTATATAACAGATCCATGGCCGGATTCAAAAGATTATTGGTTGATATTTTATTGAAGTTAGATTAAAGTTAGATTAAAATACACCACTTTACCACAATATTCCCTACATTTTTTATTTATTCGGTTCTTTTTTATCATTTGTTCAATTTTTGAAATGCTAGTAAATCCCTGCTGCATTTTCGGTAACGACATGGTATCTTAAAGAAAATTCATATGTTATATAACTAGTTATCTTATTACCATCTGGTGAAAAGTTATGCCATAATAAAGATTAAAAAAATGTAAGATTTTTTAAATACTTTTGATATAAAATTTGCACGCTAATTATTAAGAACAGAATTAAATTTTTTTTCTTTATTCAAAATTCATTTAAATATGGAATTAAATGTGATTTTCTCTAAACTTTGTATTTAATAAATAATACAAGCGTATGTTAAAAACTGGAAAATAGATCTTACTCTTCACTTTAATGTTGGTTTCAATATTAAATTAATATTACTTAATATTCCGACATCAAGGATCACTTCCCTTTTTTTCTATTGTACAGAGTAATTATTTCTTTATCTTTATTTTTGTTTATAATAATTTTTTAGTTTTATTGTCAATCTTGTCCATAAAACTTTTGTATTTTTAATTGTTAGCTAATGATAAAGTTGCTCGTGCAACATCTTAAGATAAAAATTTAAATTTGTTTTATTTGATAAAGAACTAAATAAAGTTTTAACAGTTTAATCGTGTCTTTTTTAGTTTGTTTCATATTTGAGATTTAATTTTTTAAATATTTAAAACAACGATTTCTAAGAGAAAATGCTCAAATACTAACATTTTCATAGACACATGCACAAGTAGTATACTTGCATATGAAGTACATGTATTTAAACAATAAATATGGCTTTATGAACAATAAAGAAATAGTGTAAGTATAAAATAACTACAGAGAAATATACTATGTACTCGTATGTATTTATATTCACACATGTCCTGAATAAATTTTGATAAATTTCAACTCGTTTTCGGTGTAAGCTTTTCGTTTGTAAAAGTAAATCTTGATTTTTTTTCTATTTGGCAAACAATAATCAAGGCTGACACTTTATTGTTTGTAAGTCAGTCAAGTCATTTGTTCATGGAGTAATAAAATTTATGGAAAGAGGATTCTTATTCACATGCAATATTCACACATACATAAAAATACATAAACATTAACACTTTGTTGTAAAATAGTTTTAGTTTTTTTCCAAGTTTTTGTTTTTTGGAAAAAGGCAAGTATTGCTGTTTGCTTAACATGATTTATAGCAGCTGAGTGACATTTGTAATAGTAAAAGCTTTTGACCCATATATCATTAACAATAAAAAGTTAAAAAATCAGCAAAATTATCAAAGAAATTAAGCTAAAATGCTATTTGTATAAATACTAAAATTTAAAGGAAAATCTTTTAAACATTATAAGAATTCTCCCCAATTCTTCTGGAGCTACTCATGGCGGTTCATAACTTTTATCGTTTTTGTTTTAAGGTCAGTTCTTAATATTGCCCATATAAATTTTATAAAAATCAAAAACAAAATAAAAAAACATTGCTAATTCTAATGTATCTACAGAAGCTTAAAAACTTGGTAAATATATTGGGGCACACAGAACGAGTAGAAGACCACTTGCAACTATACCGATAGCTAATACTTGTACTTTGTAAAGTTTTGTTGCTGCAAAAGAATAAAATACATGTATGCATGTTTATAAAATTGTAAAAATACATTATGTATATTAGACTGCACCAAAATTTATTGACTTTTAAATTTTCACCGTAACTCTTCCTAAAATCGTTCATTGGGTTATAAAAATATATTGTGTGAAATAATAGTGCAATCGGATATCGTTAACCCGTACCACATTGGACCTGAATTTTGTATGGGCTTTTTTACAGTTCTTAGAAAAATTTAGCTATTAAATACTTTGCTTTGTAACAAAATGTTAAAAAATTTATCTATCAAAGAAGATATAAAAATAAAAAATCAGTTAAAAAATATTTAAGTTATTATGAATTCACCAGACCATTAATGTGCTTTAGACCAATTTTGTAAGAAATATTTAAATGAAATGCTATTTTTAATTCAATTTAAATCATAATTACTGAAAAATGTGTTTTTAGTCTGGATTTCGATTTAATGGCAATATTACTGCGAGACCTCCGTTAATATGAGTAGTAAAAAAAGTCAAATTTAACTCTCAAGTGAGCTTGAGGTCAGCATTTTTTAAAAGCACATTTTCTTAAGTGTTTGTAAAGACAATTTTAATAGTTAATATCATCGACAATTAAAGGACAAGTACCACATTCTGAAAAGTAAACTCATATTAAACCATCAAAATTCCTTACAGAAATCATTGTATCGAAATCCAGATTAAAAACAAAATGTGATGTTTTCCTTAAAAATTTAAAATATTTCAAATTTTGACATTTGACATTCTTATTTTAAAGCCAATTCTTGTCCAATTTTTTTAAAAAGTACAGAATAAATATTTCCAAAATATAGTTTATCTTATTGTGTAACAATTTTGTTTAGTCTAAAAAAATGACTTTATAACTAAAAAACTGCAAAAAATGGTTTTTTTTCCCGAAATTCGCAAAATTCAAATCGCAGGTACGGCTTAGTCATACAAGGTATTTTAAAGTTTATTTCCTGTGGTGTTCTCTATAAACATGCATAGTTTTGTTCCAACGTTTTTGAAATATATTTAACAAAATTTTTTAAAGTTTGAAATTTTAGTCTTAAAAAATTCAACATTTTTTAACTAAACATGGGAAGGGGTTTGAATAATCCTGGAGAGCCAAAACGTATTTTTCAATAATTATGGTTCAAATTTAATTAAAAATTTCAATTCATTTGAACATTTCTCAAAAAATTAAAAGTTTGTTTGTACACTCCTTACACAAGAGGTGTAAAACACATTAACAGTCTATAGAATTCGTAATAGCTTTTTTAACCGACTTTTCTTTTTTTTTTGTATCTTGTTTGATAAATAATTTTGTGTAGATTACGATTTTTAACACTTTGTTAAAATGCAAAGTATTTAATAGCAACATTTTCTAAAAAATGTAAAAAGGCCATATTTCCCCATATAAACGAACCATACAAACTTCAGGTCGGATGCGGCACGGATTAAAGATATACAATTTCAGTAATATTTCACACAATATATATAACTTCTACAAAAATACAAAAAAATATCAAAATTATTACAAAATTTTTTAATAAAAATCAAAACTTTTTTCTAAAAATCAGAATTATTAGAAGAAATGTTTAATAAAAATCTAAATATTTTCCTAAAATTTTAAATTTTTTTCAAAAAACTAAAATTTTTACAAAAAATAATTTTTTTTACAAAATATCGATTTTTTTACAAAAAATTTAGATTTTTTGCAAGAGAATCAAATTTTTATTAAGGTCTGATTTGAAAATTTCGATTTTGTGGCAAAATTTGGACTTGGTGAGAAATCATATTTTTAGTGAAAAATAATTTAATAAATTAACGTCTGTAGTTAAAGAAGCGTTTAGTAAAATATCTGTCGGCCATAAAAATTATTGGCAACAACAAATCTCTGATATTACTAAAATGCTAATTAGTCAGAGAAATAAATGCAAACGTAAATTTCATAGATGTAGTGATTTTTATTATAAAATTCAATTGAAACGTATTTTGAAGCTATTAAATAAACTAATTGATTTCCACTTTAATAAAGACCGAAATGAATCCTGGTCCAAATTTACTTCAAATTTGCTCTCGGGTTCTAAAAAATTTTTGAAAGTAAAAAAAGCCCTTAAAGGAAACAAAATGTCTTTTACTGATCTTCATGTAAATGGTGAAGTTTTAAAAACTTGCGTTGAAAAGGTCAACTAAATTTGGTATTTCACACACCATTACTTTAAATAATTATTCACCTATGGACACAGCTGCCACTAGATTTGTTCATGATCTTAACGATAAAATTCTTGACAAATAAATTTTAATTAAGTACAATTTAATAATATCTATGAACAGAATTTTATTTCTTATGAAAAAAGTTTCTGAAAAAAATCATGTTCGACTCATAATATTTATGAACAAAATTTTCAAATATATGAATTTTTTTCTCTGTGTGAATAAAAAATTAAATTATAGTTTAAAATTCACACACATATCTCCATTTTAGGGTAATAACTTCAATAAAAAAGTGTGTTGAAAGCGACCGGTTTCGAATATAACACCTAAAAGCGTTTCTACTCTCTTGACTTGTTTTTGCATTGTCGAATTTTGGATAGAAATCCACAATCAACTCTCAATCTAAGTTGAAGTTTAAATTTATAAATTAAGGCCTTTCGTTTTGTTAGATGGGAAAATACTGAAAACAGTCGATTGCTAGTAAGAATACATAATCATATTTCTCCACAAATACTTATTTTATAAAATATTGAAAATTAGCGAAATAAATCGCCATCACTTCATAAATCGCGAAAAAATTCGACATGTCGCCAAACGGAAAATTAAAAATCGCCACGTTTGGCGAAAAATCGTCACACCTCACAGCCTTGGTTAGCGCTCGTATTCGCCATATTTGGGTTTAAACTTAATTATGGAAGTAGCGAATTAATTGAAAATTAGAAATATAGGGGACATCATTTATGTATATTAAACAATAAATCAATTGAATATATATACTCTAATCATAAATTAAATCAGTCCGATTTTAAATGTTTTTATATTTTTGTTTGAAATTTTGGTCATTGATAATACTAGTTAGCTTGCTTACAGAATTATATGAATATTTTTTGTCAGTTTAAAGTTTTATTTATTAGAATTTAAAATATATTTGATAATAAGAATTCATTATTATACTCTTCAATGGAATCTTAATGGTTTATATTTTTAAATTCAAATATTAACCCTCATATTCACAAACCGATTTTAAATTTAAAATAAATTTTAAAGACTAAATTTGTATGAAAAATTTGATTTAAAATGCATATTAAAAATTTAAAAGTTTTAATTTTCATTAAAAATAACAAACAATATTGCGAAAGAAAAACTTGAAAAACAGGATATTTTGCGGAATGTAAAACAAATTGATATATTTATATATAATGGATGCGGCCTTCAAGTACCTTTCAAATTATTGCTTTAGGAAAAAATAAAAAATATTCAAAAAAACTAAATAAAAGCATTTTTTATAAACGATCTAGTTCACGAACGACCATTAGTAGACATACCAAGGTTAGTTTTTAGGGGGGTAACAGAAACATCACTTTCAATGAGTCGCCTTAATATACGTGCATACATGTGTATATATATACATATACACATATGAGTTTCTGTTGAAATCCCATAAATATAAATATTGTAAACATTTATATTGTAACAAAAAACAGCCAATACAAATTTTATTCTATTGGCAAATTTGCAAGATCTTGGCTCCATTTATTGGATGGTTCTTCTTTTTTTTATTTATGGTCTTCTCTATTGTTTTCATAAAATATTTATTTTTTCTCCCACAAATTTATGAGAATCCGTTGGTGGTATAGGAAATTAAGGAGCTCAATTTAATTTATACATTTTTTTGGAACTTAAACTTTTATAAGTTAAAAAACATTACTAATTTCTTATTTAAGTTCTCTAAAACTTTCTACGTGGATTAATTAAACAAAAGTACTATGGGTAACCATAATCAACTTTTGGGAATGAAGATTCATATATGGCTGCCATGTATCGCTGGTATGCGGAAACAATTGGGAGCACTGTTGGTTATTTTGTGAGGGATTTCCAAAATATTTGTTTGGCCTAAAAAAAAGTTGATGTTGTGCGTAAACAAACTGGGCAACACCGATAAATTAGGGGGAAATTAGTTCCACTGGCTTGAACATTTAAGCGTCCAAAATAA
Source organism: Protocalliphora azurea (assembly GCA_932274085.1). Classification (NCBI taxonomy): domain Eukaryota; kingdom Metazoa; phylum Arthropoda; class Insecta; order Diptera; family Calliphoridae; genus Protocalliphora; species Protocalliphora azurea. Next base: position 47,845,640 of record OW026521.1, on the reverse strand, counting down.
TTTTTCTCGTTGAAACCCACATAATTTAATAATTTAGTTTTTCTCGTTTAAACCCACATAACACAACGGAGTTCAGCACGTCAGATTCCTTTTTAGTCCACCTATTTTAGTTTAAAAGAGGAACAAAAAATGTTTTTTTTTTGCCGACCACTGTAATTTAACAATCGTTCAAAAAAGACTCGCGTTGATTGTTGCAAGGAAACGATGAACAAAATGATGTCTACAAAAAAATTATATCAAATAAATAAAAAAACTCTCCTTTATTTTAGATGTATGGGTTTATTAAATTTAATTTTTTTATTATTGTAATTAGCAAATTGCATATTTCATAAAAAAAACGAAAGACTATTTATTAAAAATCTAAAACTCGTGTTTATTATAAGAAATTCCAATTAATTACGCCAACAACAATAAAAAATCAAAAGTTTCCTTGCAACAATCAACGTAAGTCTTTTTGGAATGATTGTTAAATTACAGTGGTAGGCAAAAAACATTTTTTGTTCCTCCTTTAAACTGGACTAGAAGGAATCTGACGTGCTGAACACCGTTCTGTTTTTACTTTTTTTCTAACAGTTTCTGATTTTTTTTTATATCATTTCGAATATTTCTCTCATAATACAGCAATTAAACGAGCATATTTCACCAGGACCATTTATACGATTTAGATAAATCTAAATCCAAATAAAGACAAAATTGTCTTTAAGACATCTTAACATTATCTGTTCGATTGTTTCGGAGTTACTTAAAAATGAGTGCCGCAAAAAATTGTTTTCTCCCTTAAATGTTAAAAAAAGAAAACGGATAAAATGTTCATCCTTTATCATGGAGTTTGTAAAGCTACGAATAAAATAAACCATTTATCATCAAAATTAATGCACAAACCTTGATTTTATTTATAACTAGCTTTTCCAAATGTGCACTTTGCTACTCCTTCTGATGCGATATCTTATCAGTTATGTGATGAAAATCGATCGTTTTCAAATCGAATCGGTTTAAAAGGTTGTAATGAATTTCGATCGATTTAAAGAATCATTTTTGCAACAATTATTTACTTTTATTTGAGAATATAAGGCCCATATGAAAAATTAACAAATAATATGATAGAAATATACAAAAAATTATATAATAAAATCGAATAAAAAGTGATTTAGATCTAATTTTCATCAATAACGAAAACGACAAATAAATACATCACATATTTTTTCGATTTTAAATTGATTCGTTTTCCATCACATATATGAATATTTATTTTATACTCTCCCTGGACCTATCCGCCCTATTTGAAAATTGATATGAAATTTATTTCTACAATTACTTAAGACTTTCAGTATATTACTCCTTTATATTTGAGAAAATTAATATTTTTTTTTTGTATGGGGGCTACCCCTAAAAAGTTTGAGGGTTCGAACTATAATAGTTCCTTAGATACGCCATAATGATTATTTGCTTTATATGGGGGTACCAATAAAAAAAGTGGGCGTGACATCCGATCAAGAATCAACATATCCTATAATATTCTACAGTGCAAGTACTATCTATGTGTCAAATTTCATGTAAATTAAAAAAATAATTATGTATAAATTAGGAGAAAAATATGGGCGTGACATACAATTGGTACATTGGTACATAAATTTACACTTTATATCATATATAAGGATATAAGGATTAAAATTAAAAAATATAAAAGCGAAAAATCTCCCAAAAATTTGAGAATGCATAATCAGAAATTAAATATAGTTAATAAAATCAAAAAAAAAAAAAAAAATCATTCTAAAACATTGGTTCGTTTTTATATGAAATATAACCTAAATTTGTATGAGAATTATATGGACATTTGGTTATTTTGCTGGCAGCCGACCTATGTCTTATTTATAAATGTACTATAATATCTTGAAAGCATATCAAGAACTATGGAGAACGAGAAAATATTAGTTTTTAAATTAAAAAAATGTCTGGCCTTATTTGTTTAGTCCTTTTTTTTTGACAATTTTCAGAGTTCAATTTAGCATTTTTTAAGACGCTTCTGGCAACACTGTTCAGAACTATATAGCAAAATTGTAAAATTAATAAAGCTAGAGGTTGGAATTATTACCGCAAACTGAAAAAACTTCGTGTACATAATTTAGCAACTAAAAGGAATGTTCTGACAAGTTTTATTAAAATCGGACCATATTTTCAATTTTATAAGCGGTGTAACGAAAGCATAGAAAAATTAAGATTTCAGTCGACCATTTATGTATTTGCGTGCTATGTCTAATCGTTGTCCGATTTTAATAAAAGTTTGCTGAAACAGTCCTCTACATTTTATTACAGATACATTTAAAGTTCTAAAGGTAAGTTTTTTCCAAAATTTACTTGTTTTTCGAAGTATAAGGGAAAATTCGTCTTAATATTTATTATGAAAATTTAAAGTGGTTGTACGAGTAAGAAAGAAATTGACATTATATATACCCTACCTGCCACTTGAATAAGGAATCACATTGTTTTAACTTTAATTAAGTATATCTCCTAAACTAAAGTTCAGAAAAAATAATAATAAATAATAAATAAATAACTAATAATAATAATTTCAAAATGTTGGCTTTAGTTTCCTGAAGAAATAAAAAATATACATATTTTGTTATACTAAATATATATATATATGTAAATATATATATATATATATGTATCCAAGTGTGACTTCAATATTTTTACATTCCCTAAAATATCCTATTCACAATATTGTTTGTTATTTTTAATGGAAATTAAAAATATTTTAATTTTTACTTGCTTTAAGATAAATGTTGCTGTTGTCCGATTAATTTCATTTCAATATTCTACCAATTTTGCAGTTTATCAAACAGATAGCACCAATATGGTACCAATTCTAGTTTAAGACATATTTAGGTCGTTATTTTTTTACTTATTGTTGATCTTGTCTTCTTTTAGTTTTTCAAACTGGGTGGGCTCAGTTATAGAATAATTTCCAAAAACAACATTGTGGAACCACTGTGTGCTGTTTGACATATGACAAAAATGCTTGCATCTTAAAAACTTGGGAACAAAAAATAATTTTGAAAATTTTCCATACAAAAGAGTAGCAGATCTAATGTACAAACAACTCGATGAAGAATTCAAACCTTTGCTTAATTACGATTATTGTTTTGCTATGAAACAAAGTGTCAAACTAGTGATACGATTGAACAAATGTATGTATATGAATGTATTTGTTATAGAAATGCTTGTATTTATATGGAATATTCTCATAGCTTTGAATACACTTAGGACAAAACGGGTGATGATTGAAAATAATCCGGAATGCGAACGCGATTAAATAATAAATTTTATCCAATATGACCGCTTAAAGTTTTAGTTCAGAATTATACTTGCTTGCTATGAATCAATTCAAAATTTTTATACCTTTCATTATTTTTCCTCAGAAGTCACTTGAAGGTGCATCAAGTTTGTTTTAAATTAACATACGTTTGTTCTCTATAATGACATTTTTCAAAAAACAACTAGTGCAGCAAATAACCGTCATATACGGGCAATTCTTTAGTGTAAATATGCATAATAATGGATTTTTGTTGATAATTTTACCAGTTTTGAATTGTTAGAGCAACAAATATAACTGGGTACAATTGATACACAATTACAGTTGTAGCCACAAATGTATTCGCGCAATTCGAAACACTTTTAAATAAAAGGCAATTGGAGTCAAGAAAGTACATTTAAAAACATGAATGCCGCCGCAGCAGCACAAAAGGATACAAATTGTGAGTTTCATTTTAATTTTTGCTTTTCATGATTTTTAATGATTAGGGTTAGGAGTTTCCCGCAATATTTCTTTTCCCGGGAAACGGGAACAATAAAAAAATCTATTTCTCGGGAATTTTTTAACACTTTAGATATAAGAAAAAGGCCATGAAAATTATTTTTTTTTATTAAATAGAACAAAACTAAACATTGTAAATCGTACTGAATTAATAAAAAATGAAATAATATAAAAGTAAGACGCCATTTCTAAGATTTAAAAAAAACAAATATTTTTTTATTTTAAAATTAGTACCTTTCATCATTTATATTAAAAACTTTGTTTCAGATTTTTACGTTACTGTCTGTTTGATGATAAAACTTTTTAAAAATATAACCTAATTTTGACTCTTAGTTACCGATTTAGATACAATTTGGTGCATGTGTAGGGGAGATACAAGGCACGTAAAATTAATTTTTTTCATTTTTATTTTGATAACTGTGGCAACTCTATAGCTTTGAAGGTGATTAACATATTTATTTAAATGGCCATAACTTTTGTTATATAACAGATATCAAAACAATTTTTTTGCAGTGGATTTGTCTTGTATTTTAAGATGCCTTATAAAAATTTTGAAAACATTTTTATTAATATTTTTTTTGTAAGAATTTTCTTTAGTGGCGTGTATCTAAAAAAGTCCATCTTTAATTTTTTTATATTTTTTTGGTAGGAAGCCTTATCGGTATACTTGCTACAGAGAAAATTTCAGAGAGGTCAAAATTTTTAAATTTAAAATGGACTTACACACTGAACAATTCTCATTATAAATTTATCAGAAGTGAAACATATACTTTTTACAAAAAGATAACAAATTTTCTTGAACAATATTCATTTGTATGTACTTTTAGGATTTTTATTTGAAAACTAGAAAATTTTCAAATAAATATTTTGATATTTTTATTAAAAAAAAAATCGAAGAAATAAGATTATTCAGCCACAAAAATCATATAATTTTTCAATTATTTAATTTAAAAAGAATAACGTAGCGATTGTTTCAGAAGTTTTTTTCAGTAAATAATGTCCCTTGTGATTTCTCCGACTGTTTAAAAAATTCTTTGGGAGAAAACTCCACCATCACCGATTTCGATGAAAATTTAGTATATACAGTCACTATATTGATATAAAATTTGAAGCTTTTCAAAAATTTCAAATTTTTGTAATTTAGTTTTTATCGTGGTTCAAAGTTCACTTTTTCCATATTTTTTTTTTTTTTTTTTTGAAATACATGAATTTTATATCCATATATCTTAGGACATATTCGTTGGATTTAAACAAACTTCAGCTCAAATTAATCGCCAATACATCTATTTTTAAATTATTTTTATAAAAACACCATTTTTGAAAACAGAAGGATATTGAAATCAATATTGGTCCTTATAATTAGGATATTTAAAAAATCATATCTTCCATTTTTATAATTTTTCTTTAACAACATATACAAAATTTAATTTGGAATCATGAGGGCATGTTGAAAAAATTAACTTTTAGTAAAAAAACTCATCTATTTCATTAAAACGTTTACATTTCCATTGTAATAAAAAAAATTCCATATTTTATAAAAATGTTGAAAAAAACATAAATTTATGGTGGCATATTCAACGAAAATTGCAATTGCACTAAAATGCATTTTTCAAAACTTTATTAATTTTACAAATCTTTTAATTGAAGATGACAACAATATAATTTAAACTCAGTTTGAATTCCCTTAATCTGTTAAGCTGTCTGCGAGATATAGTTGTTTAATGTTACATACTTTTATGATTTTTTTAAGTTTTTCAAAATATCAGTATCAATATCATTAGGTAAAGAAAAATTGAAAAATTTTACAATTTCGCAAAACTAAAACAGATATTGGTCCTCAATCGATTTACTGCCAAAATATTTCCATATTAGAAATTTTCAAATTATTAGTGAAATAAAGCATCTCTTTATGGACCCGCTCTAAATTTTTTATATATTATTGCCAACATTTTACAAAACATTCTAAAGAAAAATTATAAAAGTGGAAGATATGTTCTTTTTTGAAATATCCTTGATACAAGGACAATTATTGATTCATTATCCTTTTCTTTTCAAAAATTACATTTGAACCAAAGTTTTTTGATAAACTTTTTGTTTGTTTTGTGTTCATATTTGTGTGTATACCAAATGTTATCAAAATCAGATGGTGAGGTTAAAAATGGCGTTTTTTTATTCGAAAAAAAAATGTTTTTCTCTCCTGTATTCGAGAATCTAAATAACACAACCAAGTAAATAACACAACCAATAGTCATCGAAATAATTGCAGTATTAAAAAATATATATTATTTATTTTTCTTTTTCAAAACAAATTTAAAATTATTCAAACAAATTTATGTTGAATAAAAATATTCAAAAATTGTCTATGAATAAAAAAAAATATTTCAAATCAGATTTTATTTCATTTTTAAAATAGGAATTTAAATAAAAAATAATTATATTCAAGGTAAAGAAATAAAATGTGTTTTTAAATTAGTTGAATGAAGACTTTGGAATTTGATTTAAACTGTCTAGAAGTGTATTTGAATACTTATGTTGAAAAATTTTCTAATTTAACTTGTTAACAAATGGAGTAATATTTAAATAATATTATTCCAAATTGATTTCAAGTAACTGAAAATTATATTATAAAGAGTACAAAATGATTTGAAACCATTTTTTTTTCTAAAAATATAAATTGAATATAATAATAATTTTTTTTTACAAATATTTTGAATTAAAATATTCACAGTGAACAGCTATGAGATCTTTAATAAAACTAAAGTATTTAAAATTTTAACATAACAAAATAAATATGATTTAAAATTTCATGTTAAACAACTTGTAAGTAAATTCGTTAAACCGTAGGTAAACAAATACATAGACATCTGAAAGAATTAAATAATAAAAATCTTAATTCATGCAACATTAACGTTCGTCTCAAATTATATTCTAGTTGTATTATGTGTTTTAAACTCTTTGCAAATACCATGTTTAGAGTAACGTCAATCTTTCATGGATATAAGGTGTTAAAAATAGCAAAATGTTTGCTTTAGAATTTTAATAGTACGAGAATATCTAATTTCCCGTTCCCGAATTTTTTTAAAATTTCCCGGAAATTCCCGAGAGTAGTTTTATGGGAAATCCCTGACGCCAAACCCTAATGATATTAAATCGAACAAAACACTTAAAATTCCCCATGCTGTGTCAACGGGGTAACCAAAATAAAGAATAGATTTTTTAATTACCTCACAATTCAAATAAAATGGTTTACGCATGTGTTTTATTTTCACAATGACATTTTAGAATATAGCTAAAGTTTATGGAGTTTTGTGTGGACGAAATGTTAGTTAAAAAAAAAAAAAAAAAATACGGTTTCAACCCCGTTTTTATATCTTATAAATTTATATTGCAAGATTTGGAATAGAAACAAAAGTGAGTAGCATCCCAGCAAAAACTTTGCTTTCCTGTAAGCTAGCAGGTATAATTGGAAACAAAAATAAAGTATTTATTTTTTGCCTGAATAACTAGTTATTTTTGTTCGACTTGTCAACAAATTCAAAAAACAAAAATAAAAAAACAAAAAAATTTTGCTGTCAGTGAGACTCGAACTTGGACACACACTAACCATTCGTTTTTACTGACTAACGTCTTACTCAGTACACCATCTCGCATATGGCACCCTAATCGACAAAAACTCTATTTAGTTTAAAATATCTTTTTAGACATTTGTTATAAAAAACTAACAGCTTCAGAATGGGGGGGGGGTGGGGCGGCGCTCTAGCCAACTCATCCACGTGATTGCAGTATTACTGTGCTATTATACTATTGAGTACTTATTAATGTAATACAGAGTAGGCAAATAATAATGACGCCTCATTACCAAGAAACTACTTTAATAAGTAGTTGTTATTACCGAAAACCAAAAAGTTTTTGCTGGGATTGTTTTACTATGAAATTCCTAAACTGATACAATAATATATTGTTTATTTTTATATTTATTACATAAAATAGCTCAATGATAAGCTACGTAATGTAATAATAGTTTATGTTTTTAAACGTTAAAACTTAGTTTTTAAAAGAATAATGATGTACTTTTTTTAAATTTGTGCTCTTTTAAATTTACTTTTTTAATACTGAGTTTGGTACAAACTTAGTAAGATTGGCTTTTATTTACATAAATAACTATATTTTTTCTTAATTTGTCGAATGCAAACGATTGTCTACTATGGCGTAAAAAATACGCTGAAAATTACCGTCATACGTCAACAGATGTAATAGGAGTATATTTAAAAAATAGTACTTCATAAGAAGAGAATTCTTTGGAACACAAAATATCATCTGAATGTAGAATATTTGAGTTTATTACTATTATTATTATTATTTTTTTTATTTCTCTAATCTTTTATTTTTTTTAGTCACAGCTTTGATTTAACCTCTTTTAGCAATAGAGTCTTCTGCAGCTTCGATTCTTTCAATAGCACTATAAGTTAAATTAATTTGAAGCGAATTTAATTATTTACAACAATTATTTTGAGGTTTACACTTTCAAGTTGTTCAATATTAATAAAAAAAAAATTGTTTGCTCGCATTACCGTTGTTATGTCTGTGGTTTCATCCACGCTTGTCTTTATTGGAAATATTTATTTAAAATGTAAGTTTTAGGTTTCAGATAAACAACTACTATTATAAGTATTTTTTAAATGCTTCGGAAAAAACATACATTTGCATAAAAATCCGCCAATAAGTATAACATTTCTTATAACAATTACATTAAATTATGAAGATTTATTTTAATATTCTGTCAATTAGTTAATTCTAATATAATTTGATCCATAGTACTTTTCCGTTCCACTTGCATCCCCCTTAAAGAAGACGCAAGTGCATTAACCACTTTAGTTTATTTGCATTTATTTTTTGAAAATATGCGCCCAAATATTAATTTAAAAATACAAAAACATTAAAAACCCTTCACCACAGGTGTTAAGGGTATATATATGTAATACTGTCATTCTGTTTATAATTAACACAATTTTCGTCGGAAAGCAAAAAGAGTTAATATTTTCTGGATCCTTATAAGAATTGATGTCGATAGGACAATGTCCGTCAATCCGACCATCGGTTGAAATGAAGCCCACCGATAACTGCCATATATAATATATACAGTCGCGAGCATAAATACTGCAACACTATGCTATATGATTTTTGATCGTAAAAATCAAATGATTTTTTTAAATTTTGATAAAAATAATTATTGAAAAATGTTGACAACTATAATTTGATTGCATTACCATCAATTACTACCAATATACATAAATTTTAAGTAATTTGAACTAGAAAGGATATCCATGATATTAAAAACACTCTTTCTCGATTCTTTTTTAAAATTTGGGAATATTTTAGAATAACATTATGATGATGGTACTGAAATAATATTGATGTGTAAAAATTATCTTAGATACACAATATTGAAACGATCATTCATGGAAAAATTGATACAAGTCATGGAACTTTAGATATTTGATATTACACGAATGAACACATGGGCCATTTAATGCTACTATTTTAAGATTTCAATCTAGTAAAAAAAAAATAATAAATAATAATTCCAAAAATATCAATTTCTATAAAAATTTGTCAAAAATAGTTAAGAAAAATAGCAAATTTTAAAGAAAGTCCCATCCACCTTGCTCATTCCATGGTAGTCATAAGATTACTCTTATGACTACCATGGAATGAGCAAGGTGGATGGGACTTTTTAATGAGGCTAGATTTCAGCTGTTGGGGAGGTTCTTTGCCTATCACATCCCAAAGAACATTACAAAATTGTTATATACAGTCCCTTGTCTTAGAAAAATGAAATCTACACTGAGGTATGCTAAAATCCCTTAAATAATAAATACCGGACAGAAGCTTTTACCGAGTACTCTTTACCCTCTCACCTTGTTTCTATTAGGACGATTTTTAATGGAACCCAAAACCGATATCATTGCTCTAAGGAAAAACCCTAAAATGTTTACGAGATCATAATGAAAACTATGTTATTTTGTATATCAATCCCAAATTCACATTATTTGTTTATTAACAAAAATTTTGTATTATAGTAAATGTAAACTTAATTTAGGAACTAAACTAATATAATGTTATTAAAAAAATTATGTTTAAATAATTTCATTGCAAAGTGGTTATATTCAATTGTTGATAATCTAATATTATATTCATTCATTTGTTTTAATTTTCAATCTTTTATATAAATGTCATTAAATTTGTTGGATGATGAAAACATATTTTAAATATTTATAGAAAAATTTTGTTAAATTTATAGATTTTATATAATTATTAAAAATTACACGGGTTTTTCAAAATTGAAAAATTGTAAATATTATTATTTTTTTTCTTTTTCCATTAAATATTTATTTAGATTTAGTTAATATATATATATATATATATATATATATATATATATATATATATATATATATATGTATATATGTACACTGCCTGCCACTTGAATAAGGAATCACATTTTTTGAACTTAATTAAGTATTCTCCTAAACTAAAGTTCAGAAAAAAAATTTTTTTTGCGCAACCAAATTTCAAAGTGTTGGCTTTAGTTTCCTGAAGAAATAAAAAATGTACATATTTTATTTATATAAAATATGTACAAACATAATTTTTTATATACATTTTTTATAGAAATAAAATATGTACAAATGGTCGCGAAGACCATTTACTGAAACATAAAATTTAAAGCATTTTTTTATTTAACTTATTTTTATGTTCTCATAAAATAGTAAAAATCGAAAGTAAAAAAATTGCAATTATATCCGTTTCAGAGATTAATCTTCTGGATCAATCTTCACACTTTGGAGGAAACGTTTCGTTTTTGATAAGTTAACTTAAAAAGTTTGACCTATTCTTAGTTTTAATTTCAAAATAGAACTGCTAGACCGATAATACTTTAGTCACAATTTTTATATTTTATGTTTTTTTTTTAATTAAATTTTAATTAAATTAAAATTAAACTTCTTCTCAATTGTCAAAAGTTTGAGAATAAATAAAAACAATCACAAGAAGAGAATGTATTCATTATCAAAATTTTTTTAAACATAATTCTTAAAAATATCAAATGTAGCTCTCAATCTGAAAAAATATAGATTTTTAGTCAGAAATTTTCAGAAAAAACATTAAATACAATTTTAAGAACACTTTTTGGCTAAAAAAATTTGACTAATATTGGAACAGAACTTATATTACTAAGTTCTGTTTTATCAGTGTAAGTTGTCTATTTTCCTAAATTAAATTTTGTATTTAGTTTTAGGATTGATTTAAGAATAATATGAATATCAAGTATCAATTTTTTTTTTTAACTTTCTCTTGAAAATGAATTTAGTTTTAGATTTAAGAATGATCTATATTTCGAATATTCTCCTCCTTTGCATAAAAATGCATGCATTTATTTTTAGATTTCAGAATGATTTAAGATTAACGTTTGATATCAAAATAAGAAATATTTATTTAGTTTTCTTAAATGAGCCTCTATGTTGCAACACTGTTTGTCAAACATGTTTTATATCAAACATTAAAATCGTATGGACTTGGTATTGAATTATTTATTACACGAAAGTTGTGGTGGTTTGTGAAGCTGATGCTTGTGCGAACTCCTGATATAAACAAACATTTTTTTTAAGTTGTCAAGAGAGTAACCTTTGAGAATTTTTTAAAAGTTTCCAAAGGGGATTTCAAAAAAAGTCGCCAAAAAAGTGGCCAACTGCTTTAATACCTAAAGAACTCTTTGAAATTTGTTTATTTGATGAAAACGAAGACAAAATTGTAGCATTTTTAGAAAACTACTAAATTCATGCCATATATTCAGGCGCGGATCCACAGGGAAGGGAAAAGGTAATTCTTTAAGTGATAGTTTTATCACTTAAACAAATATATTTAAACTACACTAACAAATTTTATTATTACATAAAATTTTCAGCTTTAAGAAAAAAATATTTTTTTTTTATAAAATAAAAAAATTTTAATATACTTTTTATTTTATTTCAATAATTTTACTGCCTGTTTCTCTATGTCGAACGAAAAAATCGTTTCGAAAATTTTTATGGAAAACAACAATAAAATGTTTAATTTATTTGTTGTTTTCCATACATTTTGTCGAAACGAATTTTTCTTTCAAGATAGAGAAGCAGTCAATTATTTTTCTGGTAATGAGAAATTGTTGGAATATAAGTCGGTAAGCCCCTTTTTCCGCCAATTTTTATGTGAAACGCAAATTTTGCAAGTAAATATGTGAGTTGTGGTCGGCTAGTCAAATTTAAATAAAAATTCGCACATGCTTGATAATATTTTTTCTTCTAATCCGATTTCAAAGATTTACTTTTTCTCATTAAGGCTTGTGTATGAATGTTATTTAACTTTTATAGTTATCGAGTTATTCGTATCTGAAAATTAAAATTTCGAATTTTAACAAAACCTTGATCCATTTTGATTTCCTACAAATTATGTAGAAAAAACCTCCCGAGAGCAAAAATAAACAATTCAGGATTTGAAATTTGAGAAATAATAATTTTTGGAATAACTTAAGCTAAGAAAGCGTCATCACACATAAAATGCGAAAATTATTTGTTAGGATTGTATAAATTTGTATGTAAATAGGACTAGTCGATTAGACTTGGTTTGGTCTAGTTCTATTTCAAAAATTTTGCAGCAAATATTTACATCATTGAAAACTAAAAATATTCCCAAGAAAATTTCAAAAATTGCTTTAGAACTTGAAAAGTAATTTTCCGAACTATTTAGCGATTGAGCATCCATTTTCAGTTTTAATATATTTTTAAAAATCTGGATTAGTTGCGAAGAAATCAAAAGGATTAATACCTACTTATGCATATAATTTTGTATGGATTTCATAATATAAATATAAAAAATATAAATATAAATTGTATTTTCGCATGTTGTAAAACACATAAGACTTTTCGTCTGCACAGCGAAATATTTAAATAATTTTATTGAAGCCTTGATGGTTTTATTTAATTTGAAAAAGAAAGAAATTATGCTTAAATTTTTTTAACTTAAATCAATAAAAATACTTTATTTAAAAAACTTTCTGTGAACTTTACAAATTTCAAACAGAAAATCAGAACTTTTTAAAAAAATTTCAAAAAAGTGGTATTTTTTATAATTTTTAATCCGTTTAATACAGATTCCCTTTATCAAGCTTCAAATTCTAAATCAGCAATTTTAGATATTAAATATATCATGATTTTTTTTAATTATTTAAATTTAAAATTCTTAAGAGAATAACAGTAAAATAATAATAACACAATTTAAACCATTAAAATATATTCAATATTCCCAAAAATGTTTCTCTTAAAAAGCATAATTTTACTTTTTTTTTTGTATTTCAAAAAATAGAAAATTGATATAAAATGTCGAGTTTTTTTGGGCGACAGAAATATTAAAATTTTATAGCTCAATAATTTAAAAATAAATAAAAATAAATTTTTTCGAAATTTTACTTCTGTAGTTCTGTACGAGGTCTTCACTCTGACTCCAGTCTTTCAAATTCCGTCTAACAAATTTAGAGCCGAATACATGGTTTCAAAAGTGTTGGACAATTTTTTTTCATTAGTGATAATTTAGAAAAGAACGTTCCGCCGAGGCAATGCTATGAGGCGAAGTAAAAATATAAACAATAAATTAAAATAAATTATGATCATGCGATCATTTGATGTTTTAAATAGTTGTTCATAAACTTTATCATTATCTTTAATTTCTAACAGTTTGAGCTCATTTACAAATTCTCCAGGATTTTTTACTACATCAATATGTTGTGAATCAATCTCAAAATTTAAAACAACTTAGTTTTTCGTCATTTAGAACATAGTCTTAAAAATTCTGCATTTAGTTCCATTTAAAAAAAGTGTTTGGCTCCTTTTGGCCAGGTGGTTGTAAAAGAGGCAATTCGCGACTAAAGTCGCCCAACCATAACGCCGGTTGTCAAATGTAAACGATTGCCAAAATTTGTATATACAGAAAATTACCTTCACATGTCAATAGATGTAATAGAAGCATATTTGAATACATAATTGTTGTTCGAAAAGATTCTTTTTTATTCCTATGAACACGAGATATTATCCGAATGTAGAACAATTGCATTGAATTTCTTTTTAATTTTTTCAAATCTTTTTTTTTTTTTTTTTTAATTACAGCTTCAATTAATTTTACTTTTATAAAAAAACCGACTGTTTATGTCTGTTAACCGTTTTTTTACGATATGTTATTATTATTTTTTTACTAAAGCAACCTATATTTCCTATTTTTTATATTTGCTCAGAGAACCCTATTTAGGGCCCGATTCATTATAACAATCAAATTGTTTGAAAATGTATTTTGTATGAAAGTTACAAATTACGTCGTGTTTTTTGAGTACTTTCATACAATTTTTATTTTTAAACAATTCGCTTGTTGTACTGAATAAGGCGCTAAATTATTTGAAAGTGTTTCCAAATTACATTATGATTCGATAAAGCTTTAAATTTAGTTTTTTTAAATTTCTTTTTTGTGAGAACTGAGATTTGTTTACTTTTTAATTTAGTTTAGTTTAAATAAACTACTTCTTATTAACAAAATCTAGATCAAAAGTATATTTTAGTTTTGACAAATTTCAGTAAATAATTTAAAAAATTCAAATTTTAGCATAATCCTATAGCTGCAGAAGAGCGAAATGACTTTTTATATTTATATTATTATATTATATTTATATTCGAATACAGATTTTCTGAAAATGTCGGTTTTTTTGAGTGCACTACTTCTGCAGCTTCGATTCTCTCAATAGGTTTTTTGAATGCACTAGTTCTGCAATTGCTAAAGCAACCTATGTTTCAACCTATGTGTTCTCTTAAGGTATAAATTTGAATAAATAATTAACTTGTTATTTATTAAAAAAAGTATATAATTTTTGTTAAATATAATCTTAAATGTTATCGAGAATTCATTTTTTAACTCTTGAAAAAAAAAATAATAAATTTTGGTCAATTTAAATGTTTAAAAAGCAAAAAAGTAAAAGAATTTCCCATTATCGCCCATATTTTTTAGATACATATTAAAAAACGATAAGATAATTTTTATAATTTATTTCAATAAATCTGTAGTGAGCTGTCAAATTTGGCAAAATATTGTTGTTTTTGCGTACAGTGAAAAAAATCGAAATTTTATTGGAATTGACTGCATATATTTTAGTTTAAACTTAGGTATTTTACTATCCAAATAGTAGGTTCTTATTTCTAAATATTGTATGTAAATATTTAAATTTTTTTTTTTATAAAAGTTTCTGTTTGAAAACAACAAATATGAAAAGGTTTATTTGTTGTTTTCATATTGGGCGGTATTGGGCCTAGATATTTATATTAAAAGAAAATACGCATTTATTTTTATTTACTTATTTCTCTACGGATTTTTATATCTACTGTTATTTTATAAAATATAATTTACAATTAAATACATATATAAATGTACATAATTAGATTTTTTCACAATATCAGGAGTTAATAAGAAATCAATAAATCTATACAATTTGTTAAATGTGTTACACATTCTTTTGAGAGCATCAGTATCAGCATAATTAGTTCTAAAAAATTTCAACAAATATGGGAACGAAATTACTGAATTAAGATTTCATTAATAAAAATCCAAAGCAGATGTCGCCATTGAATAAACGACACTTTTAAAATAGTTCTTCGGCTTTTTAGCGTTGGAAGTTATATAAGAGCAAGAAGCTCTGAGTACAAGGGCAAAATAAGCGGGTTAAAATGATAAAAAGATAGTACAATATTAATTGATTTTGCACCGATACAATTGCAAGTGATGTATATAGGTCTTCGCAATATAGGGATCATTAAATTCCTTTGTCCAATGTTTAATATATACAACTGTACCCCTGGCTCTATTTATTATAGTTGTTATATGTGAAGAAGAAGTTAATCAAATAATATACTCAAATTCAGGAAATTGTCAACCATTTCAACTTGATAATCACCAAATAATTCACGACTAAAGAGGTAATTTCTACAAATCGCATTATTTTACATTTCTTCAAATTTCAACCAAATGGAGCTGTGGTTGATATTACACCATTCATATAGAGAATCTAAGTCGTTTTGAAGAAGTTATCGATCTAAAATTTGATTAAAACTTAAGAAAACTTTAACGTCGTCTTCATACATTAAGATTTGTGAGAACTTTATTACGATTGACAAGTCGATAATGAATAGTGAGAACAGCAGCGGCTGAAGATGACTACCCAGAGGTATACCGGACAATACTTTTATTCTTTTTGAGTTCATGTTTTTAAAACGCACAGATTGTGTTCTGCTGCCAGATATATATGTGTATAACCAGTTAAACTCAAATTAGTAAATGCCATCAGTTTTAGTTTTTTTTTTCTTTTTTTTTACAAGAAGTGATTTACTCTTTCAATAAAGATGACATATTTACTGAAGTCAATAAAGATGACATCTGTTTGTTTCTTTAGAAAAATGCCATGATTTATAGAGGATGTCAATTGAATAAAATTTATTGTGTTAGAACATCCTTAATGAAATACATGTAGGTACGTGGATATTAGGCATGAAACTTGATAATACAAGTGATCCGTAATTGATTTTTCAAAGAGTTTAGGAAATATACTTAGTTTTGCAATAGACCGGTACATTGTATCATTAGTTGATGCAGTTTGTTTATATGACATCGTAGAGGGATAATCACACAGAGATAACAGATTCGATGTAGCAACCGAATTTCTTGCCAAACGAATTTTGTCGGTGTCACGCACTATCCCACAAATTAGTTTCAATTTCCGTACATTTCGTTCAAACAACACTTCAATATTACTTTAAGCGTGACCGATTTTAAATTAATTCGTTTAGCAGAAACGAAAATGTTACTAGAAATAACTAAATTAAAAGCTACTAATTCAGTTCCCGATACTGAAATAACAATTTATTTACGTTTATAATTTTTTGTATTTTAAACATGGATGAAATGTTTGATGTGTCTTTTACGCATTATTGAGATAGATAATTACAAGCAGGTATTGTCAAAAGTATCTAAGAAACCTTGAATTCCTTAACGCCGCATGTAGTCTAAAATTAAAGTTTGAGAAGTTATAAGTTTCTCCACAGAAGTATTAAGTTCAAACTATCTGCAATGAGACGGTGATTTATATAAGCACTAAGGCTTTAAATGCTTGGAAAAGTTCTGGGCTTACACGGCAAATTTCTGCATATTTAAATATATAAATTAGTGAATAAATTCTACACTTGAACGATAATAAGAACTTACCTTCCTTTTTTATAAAAATATTTAAACGATTGGTGGCTTATGTATTTATACATAATCTAATATTTTAAAATTCGTTCTGAGATTTTTATTTAATTTTGTGTTCTTTTTAATTAATTTTTTTATATTAAAATATTTTTTCAAAATGTCAAAAAATATCTGATCGTTTGGGTGAACCAAATGCTCTTGTTAATCATAACCGAATTGATTTAAATATTAGAAAAAAAAATATTAATAAATGGAACTGAAAATACATTATGTAAACAAATTTTGGTTGCAGCTTTTATAATACATTATATTTAAGAACATTTAAAATAATTAGATTTGCTTCCCTCATCCGAATTGTTAATTACTAACTAATTGGTTAACCTAATTATGTTGTTGGTGGGAATACATATTCTATTGTGAGAATATTAATATAGCTACAAATACATAAAATCTGTTAGATTAACATAATTTTAATAACTGGGATATAATTTTGTTTAGTTTTGTTGAATTTTTATAATTTTCCAACTAACCTTTTTTTTTTGTAATAAAATATGAAATTTTGTTTTTAATTCCCTAGAGAATTGTTCTTGGGTAATAAGAATATATTTTATAAACTGCCAGAGTGATAGAGTATCGCGAAACCATTCCGAATCGGATCTGAAATTTGAAAATGCATTTATATTGGAAAATTTTGTTTCTTTTACAGTTTCTTCAAAAATTTATTTATTAAATATCAATATCACAATCAACATACAATTATCTATCAGTTAACAGAAAAAATATAAAAATGGCTAAAAGTGGTATCTCAGGTATCTCAGACCACTTGTGTGTTAAATGTACAAAAAAATCGTTCGAAATATTTAAATAAAACTATATTTTTATTTAAATTGAATTTATAGTTATCCAAATAAACATTTTTATTTGAAAAACTTCACTTTTTAATTTACATTCACATAATTAAGAAATCTATATGTGGTTCTTAGATGTATGCCTTATATGGGTGCTAGGGTTAACAGTTGATCAATGATTTTTATATTTTGCAATAAGAATGTTGTGCCCATAACACGTTTAATAAAATTAGGTACTTAAGGCCATATTTTGCAAGGGAGGTATATAAAATAATTAACCGATAAATGATAAAATAAAAATATGTACGAGTATGCAAAATTTGATTAAGTTATCTTAAAAACTGTCATCTGTACTTTAACCGAAAATGTTGCCAATTAACAATAAAGAGATGGACGAACGCTGGCTTAAGAACAAGAAAAATTCCAAAATTGTACAATTTACTCTTTTTACTTTTTTGTTCTCAATTTAATAAAACAAAATATAAAATAAGCTGTTTTATCATTTCCTGAATTAAGCGCCATTTTTCATGCCATTGAAAGTATATTTCATTAGAGTTTATTAAAAAGAAATGGTATTTAATACTTGATCACATTTTAACCAAAGTAGATTTTTTTTTTTAAATTACCGCTCTTGTTTTGAGACTATCTACTGCGTTGACTATTTAAAATGTAGAGAAAATTATCTTTTCAACGATACCAATCGCGGTTAATTTAATGCCACGTTTGGTATACCTTTGCTCCTATGTGCGTTGTTATTTTCGGCATTTAAGTCTAAAGAATATTTATTTAATAAACTTTTCTTTATAATTTAATGTAACATTCTTACCAAATTTTACTAAGTAAAGATTTTCATAAAACACTAGCACAAATTTTTATCAATTAAAGAAATTTTAATAATTAAAATAACTTTTTAGTAGAACATCTGTTTGTAAAATGTTCGTTTACTTTTCTGAATTGCGTTTGGTCAGCTAGCATAGTGTTCAAAACTGACACAATACGTTTTTAACAAAAAAGTAAAAAAAAGTAACGAAAAATATATAAATTAATATGGATTATTATGAAAAATATGGCAAAATATGCATTTTCCATTAAATATGTAAAAATATACACTAACAAATCGATTCCATTTTTCAATAAAATGTGTGATTCAGATAGATAATATTATAAGTTCTGGAAAAGAAACATTTATTTGCATGAAAGTCCACCACTTACTTATAACGTATAACGTAATATTGAACATTTTTAAATGCTTACAAAGATTTCACAAATATGTCAAACATTTAAGAAATCGTTCACAGTCGCTTTCAAAATTTGTTTATTTGTTGGGTTCTTGTCCTTGTACATATAAATTTGTTCATATTTGTTTGAGTGCTTTTGTTTTGCTTGACGGTGCATAAAAAAAACTTTGTGGCATACTTTTGTGCGCATCAGCATGCAAGCCTTAAGTTATGCCATGGAGTGAACTTTGGTGTTGTTTTCATTATTGTTAATTTGTGGAATTTTTTCATTGTGATTCGTTTAACTCTCTGAGAAGCTGTGGTAACATAAGCAATATTTGTTAAATGGAAAATTTTATTTACTTTACAGTTCAGAGTAATGCGGACGCTTTATTGTTATTGTTATTTTTGTTAATGTTTTTAATTACATTTAATTATACCCTACACCACCATGTGCTGATGTATGTATACCTTAAGGTATACTGTGTGAATCAGAATCACTTTCTGAGTCGTTTTAACGATATCCGTCCGTCTAGTCGGCTGACTGTCCATTAGGGTCGTCCAACATTGTATGAAGAAAACCAAACTATTCCACATTTAAACATACCTCAAATTATGAACATCTTTTAGAACATCTCTGAAAAATTTCAACTTCCTACGATGATTGGAACATTTAAGTTGATGACTCCAAATATATATATATATATATATATATATATATATATATATATATATATATATACCCATATTTCGTAATTCTTCCAAAATAATTAATATGAATGGAAAATTAACATTTTATATAAAATTTGTTAGCTATCGTTTGATGTATATCTCATTAATATTGGTAAAAAAAAATTAATATTTGTTCCAGGATCATCGATGTAAATGGCTGTAAATAGCATCCTGTTATAATCATCGTAGAAAGTTGAAATTTGGTCAAGTTATTCCAAATGACATCCTCTTTCCTAATGTGAGGTACGTTTAAATGTAGCTCTCAAAACAGAATTATGGAATACCCTACTGTCTGTGTAAACCTTGTGAACAAAGTACAGGTCGCAATTTTAAAGATATCTTGATGAAATTTGGTGCGAATAATTGTTTTGATACAGGTATAAAACCTATTGAAACTGGTTAGGATCGGTCCATTATTTCACCAAGCCCCATGCAAATGTCTTATCGAAATAGTGGTTCAAAGATCATAAATGCTTAATATTCGTATTCGTATGTTTTATTTTACATGAAATAGATGGTCCACAATTGCCCACATGTCTAATATAAAACCCTTCCCCGAATTTTGGTGCACACACAGAAATAGGGTATCATATGGTCGGGATTGACCGACTATATCTTACTTAATTGCTTTCATTTGGTGTTGTTGTATGTGAGTGTTTTCCATCACTACGGCGTAAGAATGTACATTAAACTGCACCAAGATTTATCGACTTTTGAATTTTGACAGTGATTCCCCGTAGAATAGTTCATTGGGCTGTAGAAAGATATCGTGTGAAATATTAGTGAAATCGGGTTTCGTAAACTCGATCGATTTTTTTTTTTAATAAACCTGTACCTTCTAATCTGTTTGTTGGATTTGCATAAAGTCTTACATAGGCGCACAATTTTAAGTTTGCAAGCGGCGTCCTGCATACACTTCAGGAGCGAAGCTACTGGATTTCAAAATAGGGACCTCTGAAATAAAAATATTTTAACCGGATGAAAAAATTTAAGTCGATATCTCCGCAGAATTCAAATCACACATACGGCTTAGTTATATAATATATTGGCCTAATTCTCTTTTAAATTTATTTCATGTGGTGTTATCTACAATTCTGCAAAGTTTTATTTGAAGTTTTTTGAAATTTGTTAAAAAAATAAATAACAGTTTGAAACTGGAGATTTCAAATGGCCTTAAAACATCATAATTCTTTAACCAAGCTTGGAAAGTGACTTGAATTAAATAAAAATGGCATTTTATTTAAACATTTCTCAAAGTGGTGTAAAGCATATTAATGGTCTGAAGAATTTGTAAAACCTTTAATCTTTTTTAAATTTTTTCTTTATAAATTGTTTATGTAGATTATGATTTTTTTTTTATTTTTTTTACAAAGAAAAGTATTTAATAACTAAATTCCTATGCGGCACGGGTTAACGGTATCCGATTTATCTAATATTTCTTACAATATCTTTTTACAACGTTAAATTTTGGTGCAGTCTAGTATATATATATATATATATATATATATATATATATATATATATATATATATATATATATATATATATATATATATATGAAGTGTGACATTTTTATTTAAAATAATTTTGTCAGATTGACTTTTTTCAGATTTTTCCTCCATTAAAAGTAACAAATGTCAAGCAGATTGAATTTTAAATTGTTATTTTTGTTTCGCACATAGTTATAATTGTTTACGTAATGTTCCCAGAAAACATACAAAAAATTTAAAAAGATTCATTGCATTATACACTTTTCGAAGATATGATATACTAAAATTAATCTTTCGGACTGAAATACTTAAACAATATATATGAATAGTTTTCATATAACAAGTCGAAACTTACAAAAAACTATTGGGGCTTAATCATCCAGGACACAGTGGGGTCAAACGCAAATTTTTTGGTAATAAATCTGAATCTCCTAAACTACTGGTCGGATCAAATTGAAATGTATAGAAGAGTTGTAGAGGAGGACCTAAGCTTTCAGAAAAATCATCTAGTAGTCACCCTGTGATAACACGAGATAAGCTACATGGTGTCAAAGTTGACTACCTCGAGTATGTAAAAGTTAAAAAAATCGTAACTTGTACAAATGAAGTCCGATTTGAAAGATTTTTATATTTCTGGAAAGTGCTTGGCAAGATAAAGAAAAAATGATCTTACTTATCTAAGTTATCTCTTACAGTTAAAAAGATATTTACGCTTGAATTTTGAATTTTTGAGGTAAAAATTTTTTAAAAATATTTTGTAATTTGCTACATATTTCAAAATCATATGCTGAAAGAATTTTTGGCTTATCTCAATTTGTCTAGACGTGAAAAATATTCAAAGTCAGCACTCTGAAATTGGCATGAAAAATGGCTATTTTTTTACAAAAATATAGTACAATTCATTCACTTTTTTCTCAAAGTTCCGTTAATAAAAAAATTTTTTCCTTATTAGTTTCAAAAGATAAGGCTTCATAAATGGTTAATAAAGAAATTTTGAATTGATTGAAGTTTGCCCCCTACATCCAGCATTGGCCGAAAATTGTCAATTTTAAAAAATAGTTTCATTTTTATCGATTAATAAAAAAAATGTCACGCGAGCTTTTTTAAATTTGGTACACATATTTAGAATGATTTAACACTAAACTGCTTTCCGCCCGGCCAAAAACGAATGCATGAGTGGAGATTTTATGTTAAAAGTCAGTTTTTTTAACGACTATTTTTAAAAGCATAGTAGCATAATATTTTTAATATTATTTCGTATGTAATATATAAAACACAAATCAAGCTTTCATTCCTAATAAAATCAATAAAATAGCTCCAATAACCTATTTTTGGTAATTTTTCAAAAATAATTTTTTTTTTTTTTAATAGCTGAAAATCCAAAAAAAATAATTTTTTTAATACAACTCCACTAATTTTGCAAATACTTTCAAAATGTTAAAAGAATATAAAAATAGACTTATTTACCAATTCAACGATATATAAAATGTTGATATAGGTCATTTAATAATAGTAATATTATGGCCTCAAAACTACCAAGTCACGTCAAAAGTTGCAAATTCACTATTTTGTTCCGTATTTAGATATGTGTGTATATGTAACACTCAACTGCATTGCTTATTTTTGTTACGAGATAATAATATTTATTAATGAATTTATTTAAAGTGTTCATAATTTTTTTCTACTGAAAAGGTTTTTAAAATTACCTAAGTACATAAATAAGTATATTTTCCTTCGTTTTTTATTACATTTTTTTAAGTTTTTAAATAATTTACCAAGCTACTTAATTAATGTATTATAACAAAAATGATTTTTTTTACAATCGCATAGGTACATTTTTTGACGTACCTGTTTAACACTACAGGTCATAAAAATAAACTGAATGAAATTGGGGGTTTTGAGCAAAAATTTAAATTTTTTAATTCATTTTTGCTTGTCACCATTTACCTGACATAAATATTCTTTTCTATATATAAGTATCTTTATAAATATGCAGATTTATTAGTGAATTTGCCATTATGGAGATTACATTAAAACACTTTTCTATTTGCAAAGTAATCTGGGATAATCTATCTGATATTATAAATCGTCCAGAAAAAATAAGAAAACTCATTGATACAGTAGTATCTTTTGGTTTAACTCTTACTGCAGAAGACAGTTTAAAGCTCGAAAATTTTTATAAATCATACGAAAAAAGGATGCAAGCTTCAGATTGGTCAATACCAAAGTTCAAGAAGAAAAATGAAGAGTGGTTGGAGGGAGAAATACCAATTTTCATCGGAAAGCAGAAAAAGGGTCGACCAAAAAAAAGTTACGATGAAGTTCAGCTAAGAACAAAGAGGACCAAACAGGAATCTATTCTAAATTCACATACGAATGCCGAAATAAAAGATACATTTAAAGCTTCAGTAACACGTACGCAACCAAAGGAAATAGAAAAAGTTATAGATGTGTTACCAACAGCTTCTCCCAATCGATTACATTGGATAATCCAAAGCATAGTAACACCGAAATCAACATCGTCCTTTACCTCTGAAGATGCTTTAACTCTAATATTAAATTTAGGATTATCAAGAAACCAATACGAGATTTTGAGGAAATCTGTTAGCGAAAAAGGATGATATCTTTCCCAGTAGCAAATCAGTGAGAGAAGCGAAAAGTAATGTTTTACAGCCTATGGAGCACCCGGTTAATGCTTCTGTTAAAAGTGCTAAAGTTAATATATTGCAATTACTTGAAAATACTGCCTCTAGAATTATATCTATCTTCAGCAATGATAACATTGAAAAATGCAAAGACTCTGAACTTATTTTAATATTCAAATGGGGCTGCGATGGAACATCAGGATTTTCGGAATACAAACAACTGGATGGAAGTAATTCTGGAAATAATTATTCCTCGCTGTTTATAGCGTCTCTGGTACCACTTCGAATGCGCTTAAATAAGCCTTCCTCATCGACAAGAAATGACTCGGTTTTTGATGATATATGGATAAATTTAACTCCAGGTTCCAAATTTTTGTGCCGTCCAATCCTTTTTGATTACTCAAAAGAAACCACGGTTACAATAAACAGCATTCTCAACCAATTGGAAGAAGAAATTAAAGCATTGCCCCCAATATATGTAAAAGTATCAAACAGAACTATTAAAGTTACATTTCAACAACAATTACCGATGATTGATGGAAAAGTTGCAAACGCTATAACAGATACAACATCTACATGGAAATGTAATATATGTGGAAAAATAAGTTCACAATTTCAGGATAATTCTGAAGTCCTTGTTAATAAAAATTCTTTAAAATTTTGAATATCGCTACTCCACGCAAGGATAAGATTTTTAGAGTTCTGCTTACATCTTGCATATGATATGAAGTACAGAAATATTCCCGGGCAGGAAAATGCTACAGTAAAAAACAATTTGGAACTTCACGAATTACGAAAAGAGGAGAAGAAAAGAATTCAATTAGAATTCAAAGAACAACTCGGATTAATAATTGATAAACCTGTACATGGCTATGGAAGCTCAAATGATGGAAATACAGCAAGACGTTTCTTTGAAAATCCGGAACTCACATCTTCAATTACAGGCATTGACTTAAATATTTTGAAGCGTTTTAAGATTATATTGGCAGCCATTAATAGCATAAAACAAATTAATGCGGACAAATTTAAAATTTTTGCTTACGAAACTAAAGAACTACTTAACATTACATACCCCTGGAAATCAATGACTCCAACAATTCACAAAGTATTGGCTCATGGTAAAGAAATAATAGAAAATAGTATTTTGCCATTGGGAGAGCTAACAGAGGAAGCACAAGAAGCCCGAAATAAAGATGTTAAACATTTCCGACTCTTCAATACCCGAAAATGTTCGAAAATAGCGCAAAATATGGACTTAATGGAATATTTATTAATATCATCAGATCCAGTTTTATATTCTATAAGAACACGATGGCTACCAAAAATCACTCTTGAAATAGAAAAAGAGGATTCCGAAGCTAAGGAAGTTAAAAATTTGCTAACGTTTGATGTTTCTGATTATTTTCAAGAAAATCTCTAATAATATCTTCGATAATATATTCTTAATAAAATAAATATACGGGATATATGTATAATAAGTATGTAAATATGTAGAACAAATTAAATAAACATTACTCAAATAAAGAATTTACTATTTTATAATAACAAATATATACCTACATAATACATTAGAAAACTAAAATGTTACGTATACACACATATGGAAATACGGAACAAAATAGTGAATTTTGCAACTTTTGACGTGACTTGGTAGTTTTGAGGCCATTATATTACTATTACTAAATGACCTATATCAACATTTTATATATCGTTGAATTGGTAAATAAGTCTATTTTTATATTCTTTTAATATTTTGAAAGTATTTGCAAAATTAGTGGAGTTGTATTAAAAAAAATATTTTTTTTGGATTTTCAGCTATTTAAAAAAAAAAAAAATTATTTTTGAAAAATTACCAAAAATAGGTTATTGGAGCTCTTTTATTGATTTTTTTAGGAACGAAAGCTTGATTTGTGTTTTATATATTACATAAGAAATAATATTAAAAATATTATGCTACTATGCTTTTAAAAATAGTCGTTAAAAAAACTGACTTTTAACATAAAATCTCCACTCATGCATTCGTTTTTTGACGGGCGGGAAGTAGTTTAGTGTTAAATCATTCTAAATCTATTTCTATAAAAAATATGGGTACCAAATTTAAAAAAGCTCGCGTGACATTTTTTTTTAAATCGATAAAAATGAAACTATTTTTTAAAATTGACAATTTTCGGCCAATGCTGGATGTAGGGTGCAAACTTAAATCAATTCAAAATTTCTTTATTAACCATTTATGAAGCCTTATCTTTTGAAACTAATAAGGAAAAAATTTTTTTATTAA
The DNA here is from genome assembly GCA_932274085.1 of Protocalliphora azurea. Taxonomy (NCBI): domain Eukaryota; kingdom Metazoa; phylum Arthropoda; class Insecta; order Diptera; family Calliphoridae; genus Protocalliphora; species Protocalliphora azurea. The sequence goes on along the minus strand of OW026521.1, from coordinate 47,819,305 downwards.
CGGAACTTTGAGAAAAAAGTGAATGAATTGTACTATATTTTTGTAAAAAAATAGCCATTTTTCATGCCAAATTCTGAGTGTGCTGACTTTGAATATGAATGGAGATAATCCAAAAATTCTTTCAGCATATTATTTTGAAATATGTAGCAAAGTACAGAATATTTTTAAAAAAATTTTACCTCAAAAATTCAAAATTCAAGCGTAAATATCTTTTTAACTGTAAGAGATAACTTAGATAAGTAAGATTATTTTTTCTTTATCTTGCCAAGCACTTTCCAGAAATATAAAAATCTTTAAAATCGGACTTCATTTGTACAAATTACGATTTTTTTTAACTTTTATATACTCGAGGTAGTCAACCTTGACACCCTGTAGCTTATATCGTGTTATCACAGAGTGACTACAAGATAATTTTTCTGAAAGCTTAGGTCCTACTCTACAACTCTTCCATACATTTCAATTTGATCCGACCAGTAGTTTAGGAGATTCAGATTTAATACCAAAAAAATTGCGTTTAACCCCACTGTGCAGAATGTGCTTTTTTTACACTACCGTAAATTTAAGTTACGGTAGTGTAAAATTAAAATTAAATCAACTCCAAGGAGTACTTTTTTGTAATTTCTTAGAATTTTAATACAGAATCTATTATTTTTACAACAGTTAAAGGTTAAAATAACTAAAATCTATCCATTTTATTTTCATCCACAGTTTTGCAATATGAAATCCACGAAATTTACACAAGAATGGTTTTGATCTTTTACCACAAAAATAAAAAAATGCATTACAACCCAATGTGGTTAAGTCAAAAATATTAATTAAAAAAGTTACTATTTTATATTATATTTTTCATTTTATAAAACAAAATTTTATTTATTTTAAAATTTCTTAAATTATAATTAAGAAATTGTGTTACTTTAATTTGTTATATTCTACTTTGTATAAAATTGACTGTGAGCCCAGAACATAAAATATGGTACTTTATAGAGAAAGTTTTAATATTTTGTGAAAATAATTTTTCTAACAAGATTCACAGATGAGATAATGATAGATTGGATAGGTCTAGGAGGAGTGGTAGCCCCCATACAAGGTAAATATAAATTATCGCATAGCTAATTAACTATTGCATTGAAAGTTTTAAAATTTTATATGAATAACTTTCTTACATTTCGAAGTTGAAAGGTAATAATATAGCGGGTAGACCTGGGGGAAGTAGTAGCCCTATATATATATATATATATATATATATATATATATATATATATATATATTAATAAAAAAATAATAGTAATAAAAAGACTACCTTCATATTACAGTAAGTTATGATCGGGATTATTCGATTTATGAGTTATTATTAAAAATATACTGATATATGAGAATTTTTCAAAATATTTGATTTGAAAAAAGAAAAATACTTTTTACAATAATTTATTTAAATTAAAAAAAAAACTGAAACATCATCGCAAACGAAATAAATTGATTTCGTTATGTCCGTCCGAATATCCCTTTGAAAAATTAACTTTTCACTCAGATTATTGTCCCATTATTAAGTGTACAATTTTTAAAATGCTTCACATTTTTTTTGCCTGATTTTAAAGATTTTTAAATTTTTTAGATTCTTAGCTAGGCTTTTAAAAACATTTGTGCTATTTATTTTTTATAGTTAGAAAGTTTGGTCCAGTTTTTAATACATTATATATCACACACAGTTTTCATTCGATTTCCTCTAATTTTTTTATTTATGATATATAAAACTTCAAATGGTGTGGTTTTGGTTCTAAGAAATTTATTAGCCATAATCCCTTTCATATGTGCACACAGAGAAAAAATATAGTTGTAGTGACCATAATCTAAGAGCAAAATATTATGATTGGAACATATGATCACAGCGAAAATAGAAATGATTATAAGTAATAATTATTATGATTCCATTTTGTCATATTGTGTATAATTCTAGCTTTACATATAATTGCACAATCTTACTACAATCATTATCCCATTCCATCAAGTTATGATTTGATGTTTTTATTATTATTATTATTCTATCTTTATATTATTATACCACATTGTCATATTATGATTCCATTTTATCATACTCTTATCCCATGCTAATATAGTTATCCAACCTTATCATATTATTATTTCCTTTTGCACGTTATTTATTTATAATTTATTTATTTTATATTAAAATAAAATGTATTGATAAAAAATAGAGAAAATAGAGAAGTGTTCATTAGCCAAAAAAGAAAAAAATATTTACAAAAAATATTTGTTCATTAATTATATTCATTTATACCACCATATGTGGTTCAAAAGGAAGATATGCTTATTTAACTAATCAATATCAATTTTAATCAATATTTAGTTAATTAGTATCTAGAACTGCTTGAAGTATAACAAAACCTTGTCTATTTATATTTATTCATATATAAACTAAAAACCTTGTCTATTTATATTTATTCATATATAAACTAAATGAGAATTACAATGAACAAACAAAAAAACATTAAAAACAAAATATATTTTAAAACAAACAACTATTGAATTTTTCCACCAAGTTTGAGAAAATGATGAATAAATATAATATTTATTTGAAACATTTTACTGTCATGGGAATAATAAAATTAATATGGTTTAAAAACAGAATATGGTTTAGGAACAAGGAAAAAACTGCAAATATTTAATGGTTGCAGAAGTAATTCTATTTTTCATATTAACAAAATTTTGTTTCTGGTAAAAATATTTAAAAACGTATAATTTTTGCAGTATAAAAATTTTTATTGAATTTAAACATTAAATGACAAAATTTAAACAAACAGATTGTTATCATGAACACAGAGTTATTAAAATTCAAGAAAATTATCAATGAAAACATAATATTGTTGTAGTGATAAAACTATATTGAGTTTATTTATTTTTTATTAAATTTTTTCAAATCCATTATTTTTGAATCACAGATTATAACTCTAATTTTACTTTTTCAGCAAAAGGACCTTCTGCGGCTTCGATTCGCTCAATATCACTATAAATTAAACTGATTTAAGTGCTTAAGGAATCGGTATAGTTACATTCAATAGATATGAGCGAATTTATTTACACAGTGCAACAAGAAAAAATTGCCTCAATAATTCCAACGCAAAATGAAAGCGTACCAGTAATTTAGCAAAACCCCTAAAGTTTGTTTTCAAAATTAGTTCGAATTTCGGTTTTATAGCCTATTGAATTTCGCATTTTTCAGAGGACTTTTTGCGAAATAAATGTAATTAAAAATCATTTAAATTATTTAACTCAAATGTTATTATATGTTGTTTTATAGACTACTAACTATATTATTCTAGATTTTCCTGGATGCAACACTTTATTAAATCTATTTTTGTCATAATATTGTTTACTTTATTTGACTTGACCTTATGTCTAAAGTACATAAGGTACATAAGTACTGACTGGATGCCACGTCCACGTTTTTAAGAAAGCGTTATTTTGCTTTTTAGTAAGCAAATTTCAAATTTAATGAACATTTTGATGACAATAGTAAAAAATATCACATTATAAAAAAGAGGTGTGGCACCTATACAGATAAAATTGTATAATATACAATATTTTCTATGTAAATTGTAAAAAAGGGCGTGGCATCCAACTTATATTTGAGCCCATTGTTTTCACCAAAAAGCAAAAATTTCATTTGAACTTTCAAAAAAGGAATTGTTTAAAAAAGGGAGCTTGGCTTTTTTTAAATTCAACATCCTATATCCATAAAATCGAAATTCGAACTAACCTTGTAAAACCCTCTAAAAATTTTATTAATCTGATGGTATAATTTCATTTTGGAATCATTGAGGCAATATTTGATGACCCAAAATTTGTCGCATAGTGTTATTTATTATATGGGCGATTGTTTCGAGGTTTACGCTTTCATGTTGTACAACATTAGTCAAAAACTTTCGTTTTCGTTCACATAAATTTATCTCTTAAAATTCATTTTATTTCTTCAAGTTGATACACTTTTTCCACATCATTGTTTCTGAGTGTAGATTCAGATAGAATGCCTTCGTTTGAGTAGATCTTTAGGAAATTTAATAAAATCGTATTAGATAATTTTTTTTAAAGATAAAAAACTTTACAAAAGTTCAAAAGAAAAAAAGGCTATAAGTCCAAGTGGAAATTATTTATTTGGAACCACACTGATTGTGAAGTCTTCTGATTGAATTTCGATTCAAATTCTTGGTGTTTTTGGTATTTGCGTCCTGATGAATAATTTTTTTTTTATATTTTACTAACTTATTGCAAACATTTTTTTCAAACGTAAGTTTTTGGCATTCTAACTTTTAGCATTTTATTATAAAGAAAGAACATTTATTCAATAAACATTTCTTTGAAGATTTTGATAAAAAACTAGCACTAATTATAATCAATTTAAGAAATTTTAATGGATAAAATAATTGTTATTGCAACTTCTGTTGGTTAAATGTTCGTTTACTTTTTTAAATCATGTTTGATTAACTGGCGTGGAGTTTAAAGCTGATATAATACTTTTTTTTTAGCAAAAAAGTAAAAAAGGAACAATTTTAAAAATATGCAAATTAATATGAATTATTACGAAAAATATTTAAAAATTTGCATTAACAAATCCGTGCCATTTTTGATTAAAATTTGTGAATCGGATGGATAATTACTTAATGTACTTTTTAAATGTCTCGGAAAAAAACGTGCATTTGCATGAAAATCCGCCCCCCTAATAATATTTGTTACTTATTATATAATAAAAACATTTGCGATGAATATTGACTTTGTTATTCGGAATAATCCTTGTATTCTTATATATATTATAAAAATGAAGTGTAAGTTTATTTGTTTGTGCATTAATCACATCTAAACGGCTGAACCGATTTTGACGAAATTTGACATACAGATAGTACCAGTGCCGGAGGTGGTTATAGACTATGTTACATCTCACATTTTACGCCTACTTAAAAAAATCTATTTTTTAAATTTAGCATGTTATCAGTGAAGCTATTTACATGAAATTTGACACACAGATAGTTTTTTCACTTAAAAATTTTATAGGCTATGTTGGATCTTGATCGGATGACACATACACATTTTACGACCACTTTTTTAAAACTCTCAAACGGCTGAACCGATTTCCTTAAAATTTTCACAGCAATATCCTGTGGGTCTCTAAATTGAAATATGATACTTTATTTTTCGATGGGAGCAGTGGAGTGGTTGCTCAATACGAATCTAATATTGATTATGGTATATTTAATCAATTATTATGGCGAGAAACCTCAAACTTCCTGTGAATATCTAGCTTGTCATATCGCATTGATAAAATGAAAATAGGATGGTCAGATCCAAGGGGATAGGTAGCCTCCATACAAATAAAATATTAATTTTCGCATATCTAAAGGAGTATCACAGTGGAAGTCTTAAAAAGTTGTAGGATTAATTTTCATATCAAATTTTGATTATGGCGGGTACGTCCAGGGGGAGTAGTAGCCCGCACATAAAGTGAAATATTAGTTATCGTATCAAATGGAGCAGTGAAGCGCACCGGGAAAAGCTAGTATAGTTTAATGGATATTAAGATTCAGAAAGCGTTCCCACTATTTCTAAAAAAAATCAAAATTTTCAACAATTAAATTGTTTATCATACTTTATACCTTTCAAAGCAAGAAAAAATCTTTCTTTCTTAAATATTTTTATTTAGAAGGAGAAGAGTGATAACGCTTTTGTGTGAAACATTTTTATTATATTCGTGCAAAATAAATTTTCTTCGTTCAAGCCCATAAGTCATTGAAAACCTATTTATCGATATAAATCAAAAATCATACATTTTATATTAATTGATTAAGAATTTATTAAGATAACTGAAAATTAAAATGTTTTGATTTTCACTCCCCAATCTAATAAACTAAAATATTATATATACATAGATATGTAGATTTTTTGTATTTTTTATAAGATTTTAATTTGTCGCATTAACAATATTCTTCATCATCAATTTAAACATTGATTTTCAAGATCGTATGACCAGTTTTACAAAAGCGTATTAATTGCTAACTCATAGTCCTTTCCAAAATGGCAGTATTAAATTAATTAAAAGCTTTAACTAATTTCAATTACATTTATCCACCCACAATTACTGACAAATTTGTAGAAACACACATACTCGCATGCATGTACCCTGCAAACATTTCTATTGCGGAAGTCAATAAGAAAATCTTCCAGAAGTTGAAATTAATCGCCAAAACTATTGCCAAAGTATCACTAAAATCATCTTCCGTCGGAAATCACTGTCCTCGTAGAAGAGTCTTATAGCAGTCTCGAAGAATATAGTTCTAGAAGCATCAATAAAGACTCTTCTGGACGACATTTGGACGATGCTTACGAAATGTCATTTTAATTTCTTCTGGGAGTTGATTTTGCACTTCTAATATTTCTGTATTTATTATTAAAATTTGTTTGTTTAAATATTTCATAATTATTTTTATTTCATACATATCTACATTACAAAAGAAACAATTCACATAAGAATTAATTCTATATTATGTAACTTCAAACCAAATCCTAATAAACAACTTCTGGTGAATTCCCGTACCTTTAAAAGAAGAAAAGAATAGTAATTATTTTTATTATTATATTATATTTTTAGAAACCTTTTGTGCAAAAAATTCGACAAGGCATTTTTGCAAGCAAAGTTGTGGACTTTTTTTAAAATATGCAAATACTTGTCTGCTTGATGGAATTTTTCCTAAAATAGATTAAATTTGTGAAAAGTCCAATATTACAAAATAAAATCCAGCCTAAAAAAACAAACGAGAAAGTGTTTAAAAAAAAAAACAACTTTTGCATCACTTCAAAAGTAGAACTAAGTGCATATTTTGCAAATCTTTGCAAGTTCATAAAAATTACTTCCAAAAAAAGTAAAAATAAATGTACTTTTAGCGAGAAAAACAGTGAATAATTTTTAAGAAAATAAAAAATTCACAAATTGAAAAGTATTTTTATTATCTATTAAAAAAGCTAAAAATATTAAAAAATAAAAAAAAATTACAAATATAGTTTTAAAAGAAGTACTTCAAAAGCAATGAACAAGAAGCATAAAAACAAACATCCCACCAATTACAACAATGGATTAAATAGAAAACTTCTGTAGCTCTTTTCAGCACTAAGCACTTCCTTCCAATGACAACACAATGTTAAAATCATGAGTCTTTTTTAGTTCTTTTTTTTCTGGGGATTTACTTATTTTTTAAAAATATTCTTTGTTGATTACACCGTGTGACATCGTTATATTGATAAAACTAGAGACCATCCATGGTAAAAGTTTCTCAAAAGGACTTCAACGTTTTGAAAGATGAGCCTTTTTTTTTTTTTGACAATAATATAAAATATTTACGAATATTATACTAATCTAATATACTAATCTAATATTATATTTATTACTGAAGTACATACTTTATGTAAAGAATATTTTCTAAACATTTTGTGCTGCAACATTTAAATAAAAACTTTTGTTATTTTACAAGTATTATTATCTTTCAATTGACATCCATATGGGGTTCATATGATTTTCGTTAATATTTTATAATTTTTTCAAAGTTGTGTAATTTTCGAAAATTTTAAGTCATTTTGAGAGAAACTTTTACGTCATGGAGAAAAACTAATTATGTAGTTTTATTATTATTATTTTTGATGTACTTTATTATGCTTGATGCGTATAGAGAGTTTTTCATGTGTGAAAAATTTTTTTGGGAATTTGTTGCACGGTGTAATAAAACACTTAATTATCAGAAAAAATTTTCTTCTTATATGTATTTAATATTACATCCAAGCTGTGCCTAAGTTAAATTATTACTTAAAAGCATGATTTTTCTTGCTTTTCTATTGTGTTGTTTACTTTTTATAAAAAAAAAAATTGATAATCTTTTTGACACACACTAAGATGATTAATGCGCAAGAGTAATGTGTTTTGTTTTTGTTAAATTCGAATTATTATCATGTTATATTCTAGAAGTGATTGCAATGTATACTTTTGGAAGATGGAAGGACGATATTTTGTTTTTGTAAATCTTGTACACACTTCTGACAATCATCTAGAAGTCACTAAGAAGTAGTGTATGGAAGATTTATATCTTCCGAAAATCATCTAGAAGTAATTAAGAAGTGATGTCTGAACGACTGGCAACAAATTTATCTTCCAAATGTTTGATGGGTGTTAACACCCCTGAATATTTACAAATGTAGTTATTGTTAATAAAACCATAAATGGTCTAAATACTATTCAACATTAAATACAGCGTAAAATAATATACATATAAAACAAAATTCTATTCGAGTGATTACAAGGTGTGAATTGTGCAAAAAACAACTTAATTTTGTATTTAAGAAAAAAATTTGCAACAAACACATTATCGAAAACATTAAAATGAAATTCAAAATAAACAAAACATTGACAATGAAATACATAATACATGTAAATTTGACACTCTTTTGCATATAGATAATAATAAATATTAGGGTGGCCTAAAAAAAATTTTCGTTGCTTTTAAAGTAAATAACACTATTTCATTATACCCTACAACAGCATAGGTGGGAAGGGTATTATGCGTTTATAATGATATTACAAAATACCTAAAGTTATTGGTATAAGTCACACGTTAATGTACACTAATTTAACAATATCCGTCCGTCCATGTAACATTGTAATCAAACTACAGGTCGCAATTTTGAATATAATTTGGTACATAAGCTTTGTATGACCCAAGGAGGACACCTAATAAAATTGGTTGAAATCTGATCATTATTTTTCCTAGTCCTCATACAAATTTTCTCCCGGAATAGGATTTTAATGCCTTAAATATATCACGATTTTAATGAAATTTGGTATAAATAAGTTATGTATTTATAAGCATAAATCAGTGTATCAAATTTAAATAAGATCGGTCCAAAATTAGCCATAACTCTCATATAAGGCCCACTTCCGAAAATCACTTTAATGAGCATAACTTCTAAATAAATATTAGTATCAAGATAATATTTAACACAAGTATGTTATATTGAAGTATAAGCCTCACATCCAAACAGGTCTCATATAAAACATCACCCAAAAATATGAATAAATTTTTGGAATACATTTGTGGAAAAATACTCATGTTTTATATTCGGAACTACCCTAATATATATATGTACTGTATGTATGTATATATATATATATGTATGTGTGTATGTATGTGTGTAAGTATGTATGTATGTATGTATGTATATATGTATGTATGTATGTATATATGTATGTATATATGTATGTATGTATGTATAATAGAGATAAGTATGTTTTTAAAATTTTAGTTTTTTGGTACGATTCGAAATTGTATAGTACAGTGAACTTTTTATGCAATTAATAAATTTTTTAATTTCATTTTTGAGAATTCGACTTACACATATAAAAATTAAACTGACGGGACCGAATTATAAGATATAAAAAATTATTTTTTCATTTGGTTTGTCTAATGGCTAGTCAAAAGAATGATTCAAGTCTATACAAAAAAAAAAAATAACTACTAATTATATAATAATCAAAACAGTACCAACTTCAGAAAAAAGAAATAAAAAATTAAAAAAATAAAAAAGTTTAAATAATATTGAAATTATAATTAAATAAATTAATCAAAATAAATAATAAAGTTCATAAATAAGTTAAGCAAATAAATAGAAAGAAGAATGATTATAAATTAATTATCCAAATATGATAATTAACTCAAAGTCTACAACTGAGATTAACGCTGATATGTGAGATAGGCAGAAGAGAGTAACCATTTTGTTTATATTATGTTAAACCGTAAATAAGTGGTACATGTATACTAACAAATCCTATAAGATATCATTGTTTTCAATCAGTCACACAAGTTTTAGAAAAATGTTTTTTTTTTTAATGTAAAACAAACATTAAAAGGAATTTCCAAAATACACATAAACACAAAAGCAAACTTTCGTATATGTTTTTTTTATAGTTCATCTTGTAAAAGAGTTGTGTAGATAAATCTCATCACAACACTTTCATAATACTTTTTATAATACTAGTATTTGAATCTACTCGTGAGATCATTCTCCCAGAGAGCGAATTTTTCACTCTCTGACAGAAAAATCTTACATATTCTGTTACGTGTAGATGGGCTGTAACACAAGTGTGTAACACCGCTCTGCTAACTCTCGTAATTTAATTTAGCGTTCATTGATCGCTATAAAAAATTAATAAAATTTAAATGTAATGAAGTCGTGTTTTAATAAAATAAGGTGTGTGTACAAATAAAACATAACATGTTTTTTTTTAATAAAGGATGAACGGAATAAGTTAGGATCAGTGTTGTCAGGAGGTGAGAAAAAAAAAACAGGCTAAGTGTCTCAAATAATAAGGGTAGAAAAAAAGGTAATATTTTTATTCCCTTTTTTTGTACTCATTAGTTGTTGATATTTTTTTTATATATATTGTAATAAATTTATAAATGAAACAATGAAAAATAAGTTATATATATATATATATATATATATATATATATATATATATATGAAAAATTACCCAATTAGTATTTTGAAAAATCCGAAATTTTCAAAAAACCGGCTACGGATCAAATATGGTTTTGCTTCAAAAAACCGGTTAGCCGGTTTTTACTGAATATATATATATATATATATATATATTTTTTTTTTTTAATGTTTATTGTTTTTACTAAAGAAAGTACACTTATTTATAGTGAATATTATTTGTAACGACAAATAATATAAAAATAAAAACTCATATTGCTCTTCTGAAGCTAAAGGATTATGCTCAAAATTTTTATTTTTTGGACTACCTACTGAAATTTATGTTATTTTGGGTGAGAGAAATTTTTCTTATAACAAACGTCAAAACTAAAATTGACTGTCTAGAATTTGTTAATAAAATTTAGTTAAAATCAACAGAAAAATATAAAAATCTCAGTTCACAGTACGTCTGATGTTATTCAAATCATAAATTAGAAATTTAAAAAATAAACTAAAATTAAAGTTTTATCAAATAATAATGTAAATTAGAAATACTTTTGAATAATTCAGTACAAGAAAATTGTTTACAAATTTGCAAGAAAATTACTTAAAAATTAAATTTTCGACAAATTTTAATTTTAAACAATTTTATTGTTGTAATGAATCGGGCCCTAAATAAGGTTTCTTGAGTAAATGTTAAAAATGGGAAAATGGGTTGCTATAGTAAAAAAATAAAAGAAAGAACATTTCATAAAAAACCGGTTAACCGACTGAAAAAACCGGCTTGTCGAATAGTTAAAAAACAAAAACTATTCGAAACCGGTCGGTTTTTCAAAAAGAAAAAACCAGTTAACCAGTTTCCAGTTTCCGTTTTTGGATATACTAGACCCAATACAATTTTTAAACTATAATTGATATCAAACAAGTTTTGCAAACAATGTTCCGACATAGACCAAAGTTTTTTAAATTTAAGTTTAATTCTAATTGGTGCTCATTTAAGAAAAAATATTAAATAAGTAATAATTTCTTATTTAGAAATCAGATTTTAGTCATTCTGAAATCTAAATATAAATGCAACCATTTTTATAAAAAGTAGGATATTTAAAAATGTAGTATTCTCAATTTGATATCCATATTTTCATAAAATGGTACTAGATATCTCATATTGTTCTTAAATAAATCTTAGACCTAATTACAAAACATAATTTAGGAAAATATAAAATTAATATTTATAAAAAGTTTATAAACATAGTATAAGCTCTGTTCCAGTATCAATGAGGTTTAGATTTTGTACTTAGAAAATGTTTTCTAAATTGGTTTGTATTTAATGATTTTTTTTTTTTTTTTTTTGACAATTTCTGACTAAAACCGTTGATGCTGGGACAGATCTATAAAACTATTATGTTTGTAACATTTTGTAATCTCTTGGTGAGGAGTACATTTGCAAATTGTGTGATTATTTAATTTTGGAAAATCGCAATTTATCTAAATATTTCATTCTTGTGTACTGGTTTGAAGTTATTGTATTGTTTATGATACCTTGAAGGATTATTGACCATAATTAAATTATTGTCGCAGTTTTAGACGATTTTTTTAATCGAATTTTTCGCGTTTTTTACTATTTGTAGAATATTCGTATTTTAAAGCGTTTTTACCTATTTTTACATAAAATGTTCTCACAAAAATGATCATAATTTAATTATGATACATTAATAAATTATAATTTATATTAAAATGCGTTTTTTCAAAGCTAACTTTAATTTTATTTAATATTTTTGAAAGTGAGTATATATATATATATATATATATATATATATATATATATATATATATATATATATATATATATATTAAATAACATTTTTGCGTAAATTGTAAGTTTAGCAATTGGAATTTTTTTCCAGAAAAACAAGAATTAATGCCAAATAAATTTCACGTCAGGTGGGCTAAAATCGTCACCACCATTGTATATTTACAAAGAATTATTAACTTTTAAGTTGTTTTTATTTTCCTTTTACAATAAAATTTTTGAAAACTTACCAAAATTTTGCATTTTTATTTTATATTTTGAATTATTCAAACAATTAAATTTTTTAATGTGTGATGGAATAATTCGAATAAATCAGAATACCTTATTCGAAATATACGTTTTATTCGAACAATGAAAAAATCGAATAATTTGGATATACTAGTAACTTTTCCAAAACGGCAACGTTTTCACCAAAATGTGAGGATTGACCAATAATTCAATTAATCTCTCAAACGTATATAATTGCAATTTTGTTTACTGTCGATTTTTTATGAAAACAAACAAATAAGTGAATGTGTATTATATTTAAGTAAGAAAATGTTTTAAATTCGATGTTAAAGTAAATAGTCTTTGTGACCCCCCAAGAATGTTTGTACATACCCCTTGTCGGTCGCGGACCTCCATTTGAGAATCAAAATTGAACACTGCTGAGGCCTTCTTAAATTCGCTTATAAGTTGAATCCAATGCCTCTACAATTGTCAAAATACTGGATAGTTTAAATAACTAATACTGTGTGGGACTAAAGTAACATGACAAAATTCTAAATCTGGCCATAAAATGTTAAGAACACTGTTTCATGTCACGAGTCTTTTTTATGATACTATTTGTTATGATTATTAGAGTTTATTCAGACTAAAGAAGCAAAAAAATCACATGAACTTGTTATTTGCAATTTTTTATTGTTTTTAGTTCGATATTATTCAGAACCATTTTTTCGATTACTCGGTATACAAAACTTGTACCTTGGAACATGAGAAAAGTCAGCAAGAGGCTAACAGAAAACATCGAAAATATTTTTATTTTTTTATCATTGAGGAGGTTTGATCATTCTTTGCGTCAGAGTTCTTCTCAGTTTTGTTATTTAAAATTTCTTAGCTTTGATTGACTAAAGGTTAGGCATAGCTTTAACATTTTGTACATTTTGCTTTCAATAACATCTGCACGCGGACAAATTATTTTGTAGAAGATATTGTAATCAAGAAAAATATTTAAAATTAACTACAATAAAAGTTACTTCGAAAATTTTGTGTAATATTTTATTCGAACGCACACTTTAATGTTAAAACATACATACATTTCTAAGATCTGTATTAAAAATCTATTAATATATATCGTTGGCTTAATATAAAAAGGCGTATCTTCATTTTTAGGAAGTGTTGGATCCAAAAAACGAAATGGAAATATTTATACAGTTTCGGAATGGTTGGGTATATACCTACACCTATATAAATCATATAATTCATCGTTTTCGAATCGCACTAGATTCTTTAAAATCTATTTTAATGTCTTTTATCGATCTTATAAGCACAATTGATAAAACAAAAAATTAATTTGAAAATTCGAGATACGTCTTTTCTATATTAAGCCATCGATACAGTTGACTAAAACAAATCTATCTAATATTTCTAAAGTGTTAGTTAAATTTGTGTATTACAATAATTTGTATTGAATTGTTAATCAAACAAATGTATTGGAAAATCTATAAGTGAGTCACGAAATAATGTGACAAATTTTCTTAATACTTTTAATAAATGGAATTGTAACAATATTTAAAACATTACTTAATTTATTATAAAATATTGTATTAAATGTAACTACTTAATAATTAATTATTTTTCATCTTTTCAATATTTTTAAATCTGAATAACAATGAAAAATGTATATAAAAGTTTACTGAATAAAGATAATAATATATAAACAAATTTATCAATAGTGAACGGAATCAATGCTACTTACAGTCAGTTCGTCTCTTCAGTCTAAAAAATAAAACAATGAGAAATTTATCTTCAACAGACATGTGCTAAATATGGCACCTGTCAGCTGATTCATTAGAACACATAGCGATTTGTTTTCTAGCAAATTGATAAAAGTGAGGTTATTATGAGTTAATGTTTTAAACACAAACACTGATATGGGGATCAGGTCATATATGATCATAGCTCTCATATAAGATCTTACAACGTTAAGTTACTCTTATTATATATCCTGTTCATGATTATAAATAGTCTGTTGCTGTTTTGTTTTTATTATTTATTAATTTTAATATTTAAAATTTTATTTATTTCCTCTCATTTAATTTGTGAACATATTTTCAATTTATTTTAAAATGTCAAAAAATAGTACGCTATCAATTTACAAAATATTTGTCAGCTGAGACTATCGAATTTCGTTTTTCATCCTTTTGCCAAATTTTTTTAATTTGCACTATAAGTTATTGATTATTGTAACAGAAAATTTTATTGTATATCGTTATAATCTCAAACGACTGTTGTTTATAACCAGCTATATTTAAAATAAAAAAAATTAAACGACATATAATTTAATTGTCTGTCTTTGGTTCTAAACGGTTAAATGAACTAATTTAATAATTGTTTGTACTCCCATACTGTTATAATTAGAAATTTTTAGCAATGAATATAAAAAAAATTTTAATTAAAAAATTTTCTTTTATAATAACTAAATTATAGATTATTATATAAAATTTTTATAACTTCAATAGAAATAATAAAATTTAAAAAAAATCATAAAAGAAATTTTATTTTTCTTTAATAGTTTTATGTAATTTGTAAATGAGTATCTTAACTAATCTATGATTAAATCAAAATTTATGCATTGATTTGAATGAAAAATGTCTAACTTTTTGTAAAAAAAAGAAAATATAATATGAAAAAATTTTTTTAAATTTAAAATTGTCATTCTCGTGAAACGAAGATTTTAGTAACATATTCTATGAATTTTTTTAAGTACTATCTTATTCGGTAATTTTCCATCGTAATTTAGATTTTAGAGCATCATTGGAGTGATGTTATTCAGTAATATTGATCTATGTATTCATATAATATTTTAGTAACAAAAGTAATTTTTCGGGATCACCGGTCATTAATAGGTTAAACTAATTTTTATGGCAAATAAATGGTTATTTAAAAAATTAATGTGACAAGAAGAATAAAATTTGTCAAAAACAAAAATTCGTGTAAATTAGCGACTAAACTTCAAAGACTTTTTATTCGATTAATATAACGGTGGTGGGTGACAATAAATACTTTTGTGTTAGATAAATTACTAGCAGCGCAATGATACGGTTGGTTATTTCTCAGCAGTGTTGTCAACTCAGTACTTTTAGTACTGTTTTTAGTGCTTTGTAAAAATGAAATCTAATGTCAAAATTTTAATAGTACATGAATGATTTTTACTATCGAAAACTATTTATATTGAGAGTAAAACAAAAAAGCCTTGCTTCAAAAAAAGCCTTGCAACAAAATTAGATATATATATTATTTTTAATTAATTTTTATTTAATTAGTTTTAATTGAATTCCATAATTTATGCTATCGTATTATATATATTAATTTTATAGTTACGGATTTAAGAACAATGCTTTCCAGAAATAAATATTTCCTTAGAGGTTTTAGTAAGATTACTTAATACTACGTTTTTTTATTGCTTCGAAGTTAAAATTTATTGTTGCGTTTACCGTAATCATTGATCACATCTATTTTAAAAATCTTAATTTTTGATCATAATATCAAATCGCTTCAGATCCGTTATCTATTCCAAAATTAAGAAAATGTACATAAAATTTTAATTTATAGGATTAACGTAATTCTATGTTTAAAAATATAATAAAGAAAATGTAGTTTCAGTACTTTTTTTAAAATTTAAATTTGATAACGCTGCTTCTCTTCGGATTCCAACACCGTCAGGTGCCAGTATTATTGTCGTTTATGACACTTTGAGATATGTTAAAAATACAATTTCTTAAAGCTAGGTTACAAAAATCAGACTTAATCTAAGGAAAACAACAGACGATAGAATTCGCTGTGCTAAAGCCGACAACCGAATTAGCAGTGCCGAAACGGGTGACTGAAGTCGCAGTGCCGAAACTAACAACCGAAGTTGTAATCAAGCCTGTCAGGTTTGCCGATTTATCGGCATTTTTCCGATCTTTTACCTTAAAAATAGCAAAGTGCCGGTTTACCTATTTTTGCTTCAAAAATGCCGATTTTTTGCTAAAACTTATAAATACAGTTTTTTTTTAATTTTGATTGTTTTCGACAGAAAGGCATTTATTTTTTTAATCAACCTCAATAAAATAGAAGAACGAATAAAATTAGAGGTTTTAATGAAAATAGGATTTTTCGAGGTCTTTAAAATAGGCATTTGTTTGGTCAATAATTTCATCGTTGGAGCTGAATCTCTGTTCACCGAGCCATTTCTTTAGGTTTGGAAATAGGAAGTAGTAGCTAGGGGCTAAATTCAGAGAATATGGCTCATCCGCCAATTCGTAGCCTAATTCATAGAATTTTGCCATTGAGACTCCACACGTGTTTATGGTCAATTGAGAGCAAACGCAGCACCCATCTTGCAGACAACTTTCTTAAACCCAGCTAATCATTTAAAATCGAAACCACACTGCCGTATGAAATGCCTATGGCATCAACAATCTCACGCACTTTTACTCTTCGGTCGTCCAACACCATATCGTGGATTTTTTCGAAATTTTTTCGACATAATAATAATAATAATAATAATAATAATAATAATAATAATATTCTGTGGTAGAAAATATTATTATTATTATTATTATTATTATTATTTTTATTATTTTTATTAATTTTTGAGTTCACCAAAACTAAAACAATTTTTTCACCTTTATTCGATAATAAAGAATTTATTAGCAATTTCCCAGATTCTTCCAAACACGTTCCAATTTTAAGAATTTTCTTTTTTGGAAAAAAATGGACTGATTAAATCAAAGGTTTTGCGAAAAATAATAGTTTTATGAATTTAAATTCTTGGAGAAAAATCGTATGAATCTGGAATTTTAAATGTACAAAAAATTGTACTTTACTTCTGTAATAAAAACACCAAAAATAAAACAAAAAAAATAAAATATAATTCGCTATTTCTGCTGAAGTTAAAATATTAAAAAAATAACAAATATGGACCTAATAATGTTTATGCTGTTACTGTTAATAAAAATCAGATCTTAATTTAAACATTTATCTAAAAGACGCTAAATTTAGCCATAATTAAAGGATTTGGATTATTTTAACGCTTTTTAGCGCGTTTTGGCTGCAAATAGTTGACAACGCTGATCTTATTTTTTGATTAAAAATCTTTAAATCTTTCCACGGTCTCAAAAAGCTTCAAAAATAAGACAAATTTTCACATATGGCAACACTGACAACAACCGAAGTTGCAGTACCGAAACTAACAATCGAAGTTGTAGTGTGGAACAGCGTTGCCATATCGGCATTTAAAGTGCAATTCTATTTTTCTGCTATTACACTTTACTGTGAAAAAGTAATGCTAGCATTAGCATTTTGTGAGCTTTTTTGCAAATATAATGAATTTTTTGGCATTAAAAGTGCATTTTTAGCATTTTTCGTTATTTTTTGCTCTTTTATTAATTTGGGGATATACGGAATACGAAATAGCCAAAAATATCTATGTATATTGGTAAAAAAATCTGATCTGATTTAATTATGTTTATCTGTGAGACAATTTCGGTGCTTGTAACTTTTCCAAATGAGAGAAAACAAAAATTTTCAAAAAAAATGCAATTTTGATATTTACCACCTCCGATTTTTATGATTTATTAACCATCAGTTTAAGTCTATGTTTATTTAAATTGCTAGCATCGATGATATGCTGACTTGAATTTTACGTATTTAAAAAAAAAAAAAAATAAAATAATCATCTTTCGAAATTCTGAAGAACTCAAAATTTTTGTTTTCTCTCAAATGTGAAAGGATTTTAAATATTTTCTAAGTTTTACTAAGTAAGAGAAAAAAATACTTACTGTACTATGTTATCTCGCATGTCTTAAAAGATATTTGTTTTCAAAAATTTGATTGTTTATTTGAGTTTTTGGCACATATATACATATATATATATATATACCAATCAAGTTGAATATTGATTGAGTATTTGCCTAAAATCAACTAAAAATTTTATTGATTCAATATTACGATTAACTAAATCCCTCCTTTAATAAAATATAATTAATTATAATTATTTACTGAATTATTGGAAATATTTAAATAATACAATACAAGTAAAATTTAACGGAAAAAATAGTAAAGCTCCAAATTTGATTGAGGGAAACGGAAATTGATATATATGTTGTTTCATATTGGCGTCATATACACCCTGTTAAAATCACCGATAATAACGTATAAATCAGATTTTTGAAACCTTTGACCTCATCTAGCTCACATGTGATACTCGCTGACTTTTAAAAGGATTTATAAGATGTCAATACATAACTATATGTCAAGTTTAGTTTCCCTCCATTAAATTTTGATATTATGCACTTATTTAACTATATATTGTACATAATGTATAAATCACTATAATGAGTATAAAATGTGTACTCTTAATAATACATTTAAAACATGTAATATTTATACTTATATTTAGTTTCCGAAAACTTGTCATAAAAGCGTTCTTCTCTGCGGAACGTTTAAATAAAGGTCACATTACCCTATCTTAGTGCCCTTGCGATCTAGTACGAGATACCAATAACAAAGTGACAGATGTCTGATCAAATCGTCAAAAACTATTAATATGGACTGACCTTATATAAATACATATATAAATAATCTCTCATAGAACAGCTTTGAAATAAACTGGAATCTGTAACCTCCGGTACCAATGGCGGGAACATCTGCAATAGTATCGAAAAATTAATAATCTTATCAAATATTTAAAATTCATACTTATTTTTTTAACGACAGATTGAGCCCAAACAGTTGAAACTGGTTTGAAGTTGAATTATTTTTTTTATTGATTTTTTATTAATACGTTTTTCTTTATATTTTTTAAGAGCTGTTAATTTTTGTCAAAAAATTTTAAACCAACTAGAAAGTTAATTACATTAATTACATATTTTAATTACAAAAATTAATAATTTTATTAAAAAATTATTTGGAATATTTTTTTCTATATATATATATATATATATATATACATATATCTATTTATTTATTTTTTTTTTGTTTTTTTTTAATTAGCTCAATTCGTTAAATTATAATGAAATGGGTCTCTAAAATTTCTATTTATTTAGAAGTATTAAATATTTTTTGGACTTTTTTAAAAATTTTATAAAATTTGAAATATGATCCTGCATCTACCAATGATCGAAATTCATAAACTTTTGAAAAAAGTTTATCTTTCGATTATGATAATATAACTTCAGATAAATTGTGTCACATTAGCTCATATTGTAAAAAATAAATTTTTAATAATAACAATTTTTATATCAATAAAAATGTTCAGTAAATTGTACAGATTTGCTTAAACTTTGCGTTTTTTAACTCACTATTAAACACCTAAAAAAGTATTGAACAACTATTGCGATATCTATACAAAATATTCATACTATGTATTTGAATTTATGAAAGTCCTTAAAACACATTCTAATTTTTTTGGTTTTATTTTTACAAAAGTAGTAGGATCGTTGTGTTTGAAATTACTCAAAAAAAACATTTTTATTGTAATATTAGTATAATATAAAATTTTTCTGAAAAATTTCACTTTTTTAACAGTTATTTAGCATTTTTTTCTGAAGAATTTCTGGCAACACTGGCGCTGAGACAGACGACCAAGTCGCAGGCAATGAAAATGTTGTGCAAAAACAATAAGGCCGTTCATAAATAAAATAGAATAATGTATGTCTGTTTGTCTGTTTGTTGGCTTATAGACTGAACCGATTTTTCTGAAACTTTTACAGTAGCATCACATGAGCCCCGAAAATAAAATAGGCCACTTAGTTTTTCGATAGGCGCAGGGGAAGTGGTACCTCCCATAGGATACCATATACCAACTGTTATAGTAAGAATGTTCAGAATTGGTAAGAGTTGCTCTTATGATAAACTACACCTTTGAAAATTAAAATATAGAGGCGCAGGGCGAGCAATACCCCCATATGATGCACATATTAAATATCGTGTAACTGAAGAACGTGGTTAAAACCACTATAATGGAAAACTATAAATTTCAAAATCGAAATGAGCTGGGTGGACAAAGGAGGAGCCATACCCCCATAGATAGAAAATATTAAATATCAATATTTTAACACAAAATTCTTCAGCCTTTATAGAACCCACTCTTGTGATAAACTATACCTTTCAAAACAAAAATAAAGGGGGTAGGTGCATGGGGAGCAATAAATTTTTACAAAAGCATCCTGCGAACCACAAAAATAAAATAGACCACATATTTTGTCGATAATATTTGCGTCCCCCCGGGTTAAGGTAGTGTAATATAAAACAAATTAATATAAAAAAATTATTAAGATAAAAAGAATAAAACTTATGTAATAACGTCTTATGGTATAAATTCATTTATACCATTTATGGTATAAATTCATTTATACCATAAAACTTCATTACAATTTAGGTATAATAAATACTTCCATACAACTTATTTGCAAAAATTGCTGATTTAACCCTTTGTGAGCCAAAAGTAGAAAATTTATCCTTTTGCTTTTAAAAGGATAATTATCTGTAATGTTCAATAGTATCAATAGTTCAATAGTAATAGTATCAAAATAAACATTTTCAGTTGTACCTCAAAATCCAATGTATGTTGAAAAATGTCCGAAATATATATAACAACATGTTTAAATAATGAAAATATAACAAAAAGTTTTAATAAAATCTTAATATTTCGCTAATTAAAATATATGAAAGAATTATTTAAATACATATTCCAAGTGTTGATATGTCTCTATAATATTTGCTGTTAATTTTCTTATGACTAAATTTTTTATAACGCTATTGAAAGAAATCGGTAGACAGAAAAAATAAAAATGGATTTCAATTACGAAATTGCTTTTATTAATTAATTTTTTAATTGAATTTGCTCTAATTATCAAAATGATAATATTAGTTAAGTGTAAATAATTTGTTTTTCTATAAATTCCCATTAATTTTTTAATAATGTTAATTAGTTTTATGATTAGAATTGAGTTTAAACTCTATCAACATAGCAATTAACATGACTAAAATCTCAACTAGGTCTGTACCTTTGAAAAATTTTTCGCTCAAAATAAAAACCAACATTTCCTTTATTGTTAGTGCTACAGAAATCTTTATTTAAATTTTCGTATTATTATTCATATATTAAAAGTAAAAAATATTTAGCGATTTTGGGTGTTAAGTCGGGAAACCCGGTCATCTGATAGAGTCACTCATTTTGGCGTAATATTTTAATAAAAGGAAGACCTATGAGTTGACACAACATTAATATATCGAATTATGTAAGATACATTGTTCGAAAAATCAAGACAATCGTAGTACCTACTCGGAGCGGTCGAAGTAAGTATCATATGAGACGGCAGCATTAGAATAAACCCGAACCTGGATATTTACATTACCATAATTTCAGTACAGATATATCTATAATAATATGGAAAAGTTATTAACATATATTCTCAAATATTTAAAACATGTATATATATATATATATTTACCGCTTTTTATGCACAAGACATTATTAAAAGCTGCATATTAACATTTAAGGGAAACTTTATCTGCCTCCGTCCTTTTGGCTTTAAAAATTCCAAAAATTAGCAATAAGTTGAAAATTATTCAATATTGAAATATATAATTTGTATGCATGTATATTTTCTTTTTTAAAAATATTTTCGTTTTTATTTCATTTTTTACAAACTGTCACTTTTTTCTTGCTTCTTGTTTTGCAATTTACAAATACCTAAAACAATTAATTATATGAATAAACAATTTTATTGAATTTTATTATAAAATCAAAAAACATGTTTATTAAAAAATTTTATACAATATTAGTTCTGTATATATATTTAAAAGTGTTTTAAAAATGGTCCAACTCACGTAAATGAAAATATTCAGACATAATATTTTGAGAATCATATAAGAACATACTACTATTCATTTCTAGATGGGTACATTTGCAACTTTTTTCTCATAAGGCACTTTAATATAGATATGTATTAAAATCTAAGTATCTATAATGTTTTCATAAATCTGACGTTGAAAACTTGAGACAGCACTAATACATCCATAACACAATGGTATACAAGGTTTTGGACTTGAGCAACCAAAAGTGGTTTTTGAGCTATTTATCAGTTAAATTGAATCGTTCGTATTATTTAGGATCTGTTTCACGTATTATAGTCTAACAGTAGTAACTCGTCATGCTCTTTTCCTAAAATCCTTGGTATTATTTTGCAATTTTCGTCATATTTTATTGTATTTACTCTCCTTTTTCGTACTCGAACCGAAAGGAAATTAAGTTTTAAAAATATTCGAGCTCCAATTTTGTTGTTAATTTTTAACAAACGTACCATTAATTTGCTTCGAATCAGGTGATTAGCGACTACCAAGAAAATTGCGAACAAGATGTTCTAATTATCCATCCGTTGGTGATTTATTGGACGCTAAACATTTTCCTAAGATTCATTAGTTTTCGAATATTAGGGTTGATAACTATATCTTCTTCGATGTTTGTCCTTTGTAGCTAACTGCTTTGAAGGAGTTCTTGTTAAGGAAAGGTTAGATATGAAGATGTTGCTAAAAAGTATTCTATGAACTTAGAAGTAGTAGAAAGGAGACGTTTTGTTTTTCGCCACAAATGATACGGAATGGTGTATTCATCAAATCATATATTGTTGATGTCATTACTGAAATATATGTTATATTTTTTTCTTTCGTATCGGAAATAGTGCCTGATTTTTGTTCCCTTTTACATCAACGTTTTTTACATCAAACATTTTTACACCTGCATACATGATGAGATCAACTTCCCAGCAAAAACTTAACTTCCAATCTTAAAAGCAACAGCTTACTGTATGCATTATATTGCAGCCTCATTCGCCACTCCCAGCATTACTTATAGTGTTTTATGTAAGTAGCTTTTAGCAAGCATGAAAAGAATTTGATTTTTACGTGGTACAGTTATTTAGAGCGTCTAACTAAAAAATCAGTATTAAAACACAAAGAGGGTTCAATTTCCAACGGAGTCAAATAATTTTTTAATAAATAATGTTTATACGCAGAAAAAAGTAAAAATTAATTTTAATTAAGAAATTGATTATGTTAATAATTTTTTTTATTTGATTTTCTAGAAAATAAAAATTTTAATTAAATTAATGTAATTGAATTTTCCAATAATTTTGATTAAATTTCTAATGTGGCCTGAAATTAAATATAATTTTAATTGATGCAACTGAAAACTTACCTAAATATGCTAATATTGTATTTATTATTTTTATTGCAAATTTATAGTTTTTCAAATACAATTACATGCAAATAAATATGAGGTAGTACTAAAATTATATACTTTTACTTTTATTTCATTATAAGTAAACGAAATATGTGATATGTTATGTTGTGATGTAATGTAATCGTTCATATATATATATATATATATATATATATATATATAATGAATGTATATGAGTTTATAATTAATTTATTTCTTTAAAAGCTGTAGAAACTTAAATATAATAGAATAGTGAAGTTCAACTTGGTGATGGGTTCCTACAAAGGAAGAAGCATTTTGTCATCTAGTAAATGTAACAGAAATAGGGAAATTTAATAGTTTGAAAAATTCCCATAAATAAATAATGTATATTTAAGGTGAAAGCATTCCTTCTAAAATCACGAAAATTGGTAGCCAAGCATTTTACAGTTTATAATTAGCACTCGATTTCAACACGCAAAAAAAAAAAAACGTTCTTTGTAATTATGAATAATTTCTGCTATTAATCTATAATAACAATCCAATTTCTTTCTAATAAAAAATGTGTAAAATTTTAAAATAAATCTTATTTTATTTTTGAATAATATATTAAAAATTAAACAGAATAATTAAATCTATTTATAAGTTTATTAAGTTTTATATAAAAAGAAAAAAACAAGATTAACAAATTTATCAAAAAATTTAATATAATAATTTTTTGTGTTTATATTCCTATATGAAAACCACTTTTCAACGCATAAAATGAAAGTCGATTATGGTGTAGCTAGTAAGGGGTGTGCTAACAAACATAAGCATAAGCAGTATTCCGATAAGTGGCTTCAAATCTCAACCGAACCAAATGTTTTTTCTTGTGCGTAAAAAAAATCACCATCCAAAACACTTTTTTGGTTGGTACTCAAATAAAAACTGGTGAAATTTTGGACATCATGAACAAAATTCATTAATTATAGCAACAAAAATGGAAGCTGTTTTTCATATTGTTTTCCCTTACAAAACATGTTATTTAGTAAGCGAAGTTTTTGCTGGGTTGTCAAATATGTTAGTAAATTAAAACCACAAATCAAGTCATTCAGTTCAATTAGTGAAACATATAAACCAAGATAATGAAAATACTCAACTCTGAGCATGAAACACCAAATTGTCCATTCTCCCGAGTATATAACATTTGCAAATATAATAAAACGATAAAAAATTCTCTTTGTAATGTTTTTTTTTTTTTTTCTAAATTTTAAAACGATCTGGAATAAATTCCAACATCAAGAATATGATTGAAGTCAATCTTTTAAAGTCATCAGCACCAAAAAGTCGTTATGACAGCGCATTACTACAACACGATAGAACTCGAAAACTGGAACCAATTTGAATTTAGCGCCGAATTTATAAACTTGAGCAATTATGACGGTTGCAACTACGAAGTCAAGCATTGTCAACTCGGTGTTGTTAATATTTCAATAAGAGTATGAATTTATTATGTATAGGACATGTGTTGTCTCCCTCTTTATGTCGTCGCAATATCAAGTCCAGCCTGTATCTCAAAAGTAATGTTTCAGTTTTTACTTTGTTTATTTTTCAAATGTCACGAACTCAACTTGATTATTGACAGTGATGAATGAAAGCACAATTTTATATACATATTTTATTTTTTTTTTTTAACATTCGTATAATAATTTTCTTCTTTCTTATCGTTTTATATATATATATATATATATATATATATATATATATATATATATATATATATATATATATATATATAAAGTAAATAATTTAACAAATTAATTTTGTTTACATGTGCAAATAAAAATCTTATTAGTAATTTTAGTAAAATGATTCACATATATAAACAATATGAAATTTATAAAATAAAACAACTAAAGGAAAAATACGCAATAACCGGAAATAAATTAAAAGTCTTTGCTGTAAGAGGCAACATTAAATAAGGCATTCATAATTTTTATCAGTTATTTTATCGCTTGTGTCTGTTTATAAATAAAGTTTTATTTTATTAAAAAATTTAATATAATAAATTCTTCATTGTCCAATTGGCCCTGATCTTGACATCTTTTCTTTTTTTTAATTTTCTAGCATTTTCCATTGAAATTTTAGTTATTGTTATTATTTACAATTTATTTATACGAGTACCATAACAATTTGTTTACAATGAACTATTTTAATTAAGTACGTGACTTTGTGTCTAAAATTTCAACAAAAACTTGAATGCAAATAAGCGTTCAAAAAGGGAAAGGAAACTTTATTTTAATTCAATTAAATAAAAGTACTATTTGATAATTATAAATTTAATAAATTTTATTTCTGTTGTTTATTAAATTGTTTTTTGTTTATTTAATTGCATTATATGAAAGGGAAGGGCACGAAAATCTAGTAAGTACCAAAATAAATTATTTGAAAGAAAAAGGTTTGGAAAAATTTTAAAAATAATCAGGGCAAGTTTTTCAAGTAAGCTTTTGCATATTTTACAAGTATTATTAAATTTTTTTTAATTTTTGCATAAATTTTCCAATTTTAACTGATTTAAAATTATTTTGCACAAATTACTTTATAATTTTTTTAATACTTCGAACATAATTGTAAGTATGGAAATTATCAGATTTTTAAAGTTAGAAAAGTGCTTATTTATGCATATTTATTGAAAACAGTACATAGAATTTTCTGTTCTTCATGCTAATTTTGCCTGATAATGCAAAATTTCCCTCATACTTATTAACAAATTGATCATATGGTGCAGTATGATTAATTTAGAGATCGATTTCTTTTTTAATTGAGGATTTTGAAATTCTTTTAACAATTATTTTCATTACCTCTACTTTTGTGAGAAAATTGTGTAATATAAAATCTTTAAATATTATATCCGATAATTCAAATTCATCATCTACGAAATCACCTATAGATTAGAGGATTCATAAAAAAATAAAAATGAATATTAGAGGGTCCCGAGGAACTTTTCTTTTTGCGATATCACTGTAACAAGATCTCCCGTACTTTTTAAGGAGCTGAACACAGAAAAAAATATTTAACAATATCAAAATACCAGCAATTAAAAATCAAAGTTCTAAAACATTTAGAAAAAAATAGTTTTTAGTTTTTTCTCTTTATATTTGTGATTTTGAGCTCGTTGTATCCATGATGTCTTCTTTTGAACCGGAATGTATGCTAAACATAAATCAATAAATATATATATATATATATATATATATATACATATATATATATATATATATATATATATATATATATATATATATATATATATATCGTAACTTCTACAAATCAAGTCCGATTTCACGGATTTTTATAATTCTGTAAAATGCTTGGTAAGATAAAGAAAAAGTAAGCTCACTTACCTAAGTTATCTCTTATATTAAAAATGATATTTACTTAATTTTTAATTAAGTATTGAATTATTGATTTTTTGCGTGGATTTTATTTCGTTTTTCTGGAGTAAGTCCTAAGGTTTATGCGACAAAAAAATTTTCAAAAATATTCTGTAATTAGTAATATATTCGGAAGGAATATATTGAAAAAAATTTTGGATTACCTTAATTCGTCTAAATGTGAAAAATGTTCAAAGTCTGAAATTAGTATGAAAAATTCCCATTTTTATGCAAAAAGTTTTTTTTTAATAATTTTTTTCTTTGCATATTTCAAAAGACAAGTCTTCATAAATGGTTAATAAAGAGATTTTAGATTAATTTACGTTTTATATTAATTGGTCGAAAATGGTGAATTTTAGAAAATGTTTAATTTTCATCGATTAGTAAAAAAATGCCAAGCCAATGCTGGTGCGTCACTACGAGAATTTTCCAAACACTAATTTTAAAGCAAAATGCTGTCGATGAATAAAACAACGTATGTATAGATAATGTTGGATATCCGTAAATTGGTTTTGTAAGTCCAATTCAAAACAATTAACCCGGGCTGCAAAATTTTTTTTCTAGAAGCCCGTAGTTGTTATATAAGTTTATTTTATTATGTAATTTAAAAAACAAAAATTAAAATTCATTTATAGTTTTTTATTCAATATAATTATACAATTTTTTCAATATTTCCAATAAAGTTTTTCAAACACACCCTTTTGATTTGTAAAGCGTTGCATGTGAATTTGAAATGAATAAATAAACATTCTTGGTTGTAATTTCTTATTACTATAAATTATAACAGAGGTGTATCGCTTTTCAATTTGAGGTTGCAAGTAGCACACCCTTTTATTAGTTATAAGAAATCTAATCGGATGTTGTCCTTTGTGAATGAAAATATACACACATGAAAATGAAATAAGTGTAACATTATTGGCTACACAGTCATTGCAGTAGTGTGATGAAAAGGGGGCGGATTTTTATGAAAATGCATATTTTTCCCGGATCCTTTAAAAATTACATCATGTAGTATTATTTCGAATCACAAATTTTAATGAAAAATGGCATCGATTTGTTAGTGCACATTTTTGTATATTTAAAGGAAAATACATATTTTTTCATATTTCTATAATAATGCATACATATTACTTTATATATTTTTAAAATTTTTAATTTTCTTCTTACTTTTTTGCTAAAAAAAAGTATCGTATCATCTTTGAAATCTATGACATCTAATCAAAAGCAATTTTAAAAATAGAGGAACATATTGTAAATTTAATTGTTAGAGTTTTTAATAACAACCTTAAGTAAATGAAATTTTTTGATACATATTGTACAACTTGAGAGTGTAAACCTCGAAGCAATTGCCCGAATAATAAATAACTAAATTCGCTTATATTAAGAAAATTGAAAAAGTGAAATTAAAGTTGCAATCTGTGATTAAAACATAAAGGATTTGAGAAAATTAAAAAGTAATTAAACCAAATTATTCTACATTTAAATAATATCTCGTATTTAGAAGAAAACTTTTCTTATGAATTACAATTATTCAAATATTATCATTTTCTATGAACATACATTTCTTACGCCAAAATAGATAACCATTTACATTTGACAATTTAGTAAAAAAAATATGTTTGTTTTTGTAAATAAAAGCCTATCTTACTAAATTTGTAACAATCTTAGTGTCACGAATATAAGTTTTAAAAAACTAAATAGCCTTATTCTTTTAAAAACTAAGTTTTAGCGTTTAAAAATATAAAATGTATTACATTGCTTAATGGAATAATTTTTGTTTAATTATATAAAAATATAAAAGATAAATGATTGTCTTTCTTCAATTTTACTTTTTACAAAATATACCCTTGTAATTTTAAATGCATTTTTAGGCGCATATTTTCAATAAATAAATGTATAATAATCCGCCCTCTAATAAAGAAATTTATAGTTATTAGGGTTTCCATATATATGAATAACTTTAAATAGTTTTTAATAGTAGTTAATTATTTTTAATTTTCCAGAATCATAAACATTTTTGGAGATTTTAGTTAAAATTTAAAATCCCTAAAAACCCTTACAGGACTATTTTGAAAGAAATTTGACAGAATATAAATAACTGAATTCATTTAATGTTCGTACATTATTTTTGGATAAGAATCCATGAACATACATGAAAATGGATAACAGTTCTATTCTCGACCAAATTACCAAATGATTGTAAAAAAAATGTGACAATAACAAAAACTTTTTTATTCTGATATCATCTAAGTTCTCTTTTTGTATAAGTTTTCGGTGATAGTTGTCACATCCACAAAAGCACATGACAATAGCTAAGGTCTGGATATTGTAAATTACTAATTAATAAAATATTCCATTTATCTCTCACTAAAAAGATTACATCAATTAATCAGAATCAGGAATGGAAAATTCGGTAGTATTGTACTTTTTTATAAACACCGCAGAACCCAGATGGCTTACGATAGATTTAATTATTTTAGAAACCTATTTACAATCGGTTCTTTCTTCTTTGAATATATATTTTTTATTTTATTTGATAATGCAACTCTACACAATTTTGGACCTGACCAACCAAAACTTATTTTTCCATAATTCGAGATTTTAGCATTTTAAAGACAATAATAATAATAATAATAATAATAATAATAATAATAATAATAATGACTGCTATAACTCTGTTCCAGTACTAGTTTAATTTACAGGATTAGTTAGTTAGTTCTTGTAAATTTTGAATAAACTTTTTGACAAGTACTGGAACGAACCTTATATTTCATAATATAGTATAATTAATGGTCATTTAATTCAATAACAAGTGGGCATATTCACCTTGGGCGAATATATATATATATATATATATATATATATATATATGTACATCTTTTTACGTTCAACTTTAAGCAACCGACCGTAAAGATCAAATATATTTTTAACTTAGATTATCTAAATTAACCTTTGAAGCAATTTTGTTAACAACACTTGGTGGAGTAAAACAGCAAAAATTTAAAACCTGAAATGGTTCCATGTAGTACCGACAATCACTCAAAGTTAAAAAACCCAAAAAAAGTGTTTTCTTTCTTTTGATTTCCGTATTCGTCCAATTTCTCTAATGTAAACTACAAACACTTGTAAAAATATGCAAATTTGTACTCAATCATTGTGTCGTTGACCAGTGTTAAATTATGTTGCAGACAAGTGGTGGAACCAAAATTTTAATTTTTTTTTTTGCAGTTTTTTGATTAGAAAATTTGTGCTGTTTCGAGTATTAGTGTGCTCAGCGCTATAGGGGGTGGCCAAACGCGAGGCACACTCACAGCGTAATTTCAATGAAACTAAAAAAAATAAAATTTTAAAATCGCTGTGTCGCGATAAAATATTAGATTGCAAAAACGCTAAAACACTTTGAAATCGATATAAAATGTTGCGTACTTAATATTAGCATTTTTTATATTTTATGTGAAATTATATTTTTAATAGGTACATCTATTCTGTTTTAGTTAAGCGAAAAATAGGTATCAACAAAAAAAAAAAAAAAAATTGCATAAAAAGTATTCATGATCCGTGATCGGCTGAGTGAATCGGAGTATTAATACGTCTTTAGAATGTTGTGGAAATTAAAAGATGGAATAATTTTTATATCCCATAAAATTTTATTTATTTTATTATATTAATCTTTATATATTATATTTTAATACAAATAAAATGGTAAAAATATAAAACAAACCCAAACCTAAGATTTTTTTTAAATATATTTAGTTAGTATAAAATCTATTACTAATGTTATTTATAATTTGATTTTACTTTCTAAATTTGTGAAATAATATCAAGCAATAATTTTCAAAATATTTTAAAAA
Organism: Protocalliphora azurea; assembly: GCA_932274085.1. NCBI lineage: Eukaryota > Metazoa > Arthropoda > Insecta > Diptera > Calliphoridae > Protocalliphora > Protocalliphora azurea. The sequence goes on along the minus strand of OW026521.1, from coordinate 47,788,261 downwards.
TTGTGATTAATTCTGAGATTAATAAATTCATTCATTCGAAATCTGTAATAAAACCATTTCTATGAAAACTAGTTTTGCTTTAAATGCGTAAAAGAAAACAATAAAATAACTACACATATTTTAAACCCATTCTTCCATTCACCTGATAAATAGCAATGACGCGTCATGATGTATTAATTAGCTAAAAAAGTGTGATGTGAATGGGAAATACCTAAAACCCTTAAAATTTGTATAAGTTCAATGACTAATCGGTCAATTATTGTTAATACTCGTAATGATAAAGCCGCAAAATAAAACAAAAAACTTTAAGAGTTAAAATGATTATATGTACGAATAATAACAAGAAATGATGCTGTATACAAAGCATCACAGCTGACCACAAATTTTGAATGACTGTCTTTGGCGATCCGAATATGAGCTCATTGAGCTTACCCATTGTTCACTTTGTGGCAACAAATCTTTCATTTTCAAAGGTTCGATTATCGTATTAATAGTGAATCTTTAACGATATCAATAGGGAAACGTAAGAATCTTTGCTAGTGATTCGTTTTTGTTGTCAAAAAATTTTGAAAATTATTCGAAATCGATATTGCTAATGACTTGTGATTGTTGTCATTTGCAATAGTTCGAAAACCATAGTTTTCTTTTTTATTTATTTCCATTTTGTTCCAACTTTAAAATTAAAAGGTAATTTAATTTTTAAAGTTATATTTTATTTCAAACTTAATACAATATAAAAAATAATAAAAAAATATACAAAATAATAAATTGTATTTCAAAGATAACACAATTTTACAAAATGAAGTTTTTTTTTCTGTGGTACGGGGTTGTTTTGAAGCAATAAGCCTGTAAATCACATTTTTTGAATTGACTCTCGTTATGTGTAAAATTAACGAGGTTGCACTATATATTGAAGCATATCTCGAAAACGATATAGCTGATTTAGTTCAATAAAATATCAAAAAATTCAAACTGAAAATTAAAAAAAAAGCGTTAAAAATCGTTAATGTCGAAAATGCGTTACATAAAATGCAATTACATAGAAATATTAAAAAAATCACAAAATGTATATATTTTTTCTTTAATATTTCTATGTAATTTATAAATAAGTATCTTCACTAATTTGTGAACAAAAACAAAATTAATGCACTGATTTGAATGAAGTGTGCCTATTTTATTTGCAACAACTTTGTATTTATGATTAAAGAATAAAAATGTGCATTATTGACTTTAACGAATTTGTTTTTTCGGGAAATAGTCTTAGTATCTCCATAATTATTGAGGGCATTAAAAAATGATGTGAGTATAACTTGAAGGCATTTCGAATTTTTGGTATTTTATTTAACCAAATTAAACAAGAATTTTAAAATGCATCTGAATTGACTGAGAAATCCCGTGCCGGAGAACAAGTGTATACCTGTGTAATAAGTCACTTTTCGTCCCAATTTCAACTTCGGCCGGAGAAGTCATCAGTGTTTTATCTCTCGATAATATTATATTTTCTGTTGCTCAAATCTACGAGTACATATTTTAGGAGAAATTTTCCTGAACTAATCTGCAAAAAATAAATTAGATAGAAATTAGAGAAAAGTTCGTTGCTAATGACATTCATATTTAATGTCTCCAACATTTTCTTTTCGAAAATTCTTCATTTTTAGAGATTTGCTTTTATCAAATCTCAGGTCAGGCGGGAAATTTAATTGTTTCTTAAAATTACAAGTAGAAAGTAATGAAATACTTACATACACTCAGCTATAGATATATATCTCTATACAAAGACAAGAACCAAAATTAAAAGATGATGCTGTTAAATGATTGCGGTAACGGCGGTACTTTCCATAAAAAACTACAAAGTGGATTTTATGACTACAATAGTTTTTTAGACATTTTTTACTTCAACGACTAACTATTTTAACTAAAATATGAAATTACCAGAAACCGAGAAATTTTTTCTAAAATCAATTGTTTTTCTATACCAAAAGATATTGAAATTAAAATTTATTTTTTCAAAATTTTAAATCACCTCAATATATTGTATAGAAACATTTTTCAAACCCTTATTTGTGTGTAATTCGATTCAAAAGAAAGCGTTTACGAAAATCAATGTATAAAATTTTTAAAGAATTACATAAATACTCTATTTGTCTATGCTCATATTGAACATGTTTTAAATCAGAAGAAATAGTAAAATCTAAATAAAATATTCCGAGGGAGCATTTGTATGGGATTTAGGAAAAATAATGGTCCGATTAAACCAATTTTGAAACGCTTCGTTGCTATACCAAAATAATCAAACATGACAAATTTCATCAAATTATCTTTAAAATTGCGACCTGTACTTTGTGCACAATGTTTGCATGGGCAGACAACCAGATAGCCAGCAGCCCAGTCAGCCAGATGGACGGAAGGACATTGTTAAATCGACACAGAAAGTGATTCTGAGTTGGTGGTGTTTGTTGGGATATCTTTTCTGTGCATTACAAACATCAGCACAAACCCATAATACCCCAACCACAAAATTATAATTCATTAAATATTTTAACCCCAACCCAATTATATTTTTATCGTATTTTATTCAAGTTCAATGACCTTTTTCCCCACCCATACTTATTAAGCAAAGAAAATACAAATTAAAAAGTGTCACTGCTAAATTTTAAGAAATAAATATATATTCATACTTTAAATAAATAATTGTTTAAATTCAAATATTTATTTGTACTTGTACACATGTGAGAATGAATTACAAAAAATAAAAAAGGAAGAAAAAAAAAAAAATTGTATAAAAAATAATTTTAATATTATCGCAATTTTGACGATGTTAACTTGCTTGACCTAATTCTTGTCATGAATTGTTTACAATAGCTACGGTGGGGCATAGTGACTGGTAAGGCGGTAATGGCAGGCAGGCAATAAACAATAAACGAATATGAGTAGGGTTTGTAAAATAAATTAAGTAAAAAACACACACGCATACACATTCATGTGAATCGTAATGAAATTTCCGCAAAAATGTCAAAAACACGCAAATCACCAGTCTGTATAAATTCAGATAAAAAAATTAAACTCATGCACATACACACATATGCTCAACATTGTCCATATGTTGTATGTATGAGAATGAATTAATACGTACCTACCAACAAATAATAAATATTCCTACATCATATTTATGGTCGTTGTTATTGCCTTTGTTTAAATATGCAAAAGTTCATATAATGCATACTTTCCTATATGTATGCTACAAAAAAAGAGAAACTTTAATTCAAACTTCCTTACTGGATACATGTACCCAGCAAACGCATCGGTTAAATCTTATAATGTTCCAAAGGTTTTGAAATTAAGAATTTTCTCAAATGTTTGAACTCCAATTTTGACGAAGATTTGATATCAAATGACAAATATTTTACACTCCAACAAAAGTTCGTTTGTATCGTATAGGGACTCTCCTATATAACAATTATTCTACCCTACACCATCATAGGTGTTTGTAACGCATAGAAAAAGTTATCCGACACCCACAATCGACTCAAAATCACTATCTAAATCGATCTAACGATGTCTGCCTGTTCGTCCGACTGGCTGGCTGTCCATGTATAACTTGTGCACAAAGTACGGGTCGAAATTTTAAAGATAATTCAATGAAACTTGCCACGTGTAACTTTTATAATACAGGGACGATGTCTGTTGAAACCGGTTGAGATCGGTTTATTATTTCACCTAGTAATAGAGATTAAACACTCTAAAATGTCTTAGAAATAACAATATTTTAATTAAATTCGGTGCAAAGAAGTTTTTACACGTATTAATCTTTGTACCAAATTTTATGAAGATCAGTCCACAATTGACCGTAGCTCCTATATAAACTCCTCTGCCGAAAATCACTTTAACGTGCATAAATCCCATACGAATATTAGTATCAAGTTAATATTCGCCACACATAAGTTTTATGTAAGTAGAAACAACATTGGCAAATTTTACGAGAGTCGGGCCATAATTTATCATAGCTCCTATATAAGCCCACTTTCAGGAATTACCCTAAAGTGCATAAAATCATCTAGATAACTAGTATCAACGTATTTATATTTGCATATTTTATTTTACATTTAGTGAAATTGGCCACAGGTGTAATATAAGTCCCCTTCCCGAATTTTAATGCTCGTATTCAATGATTTACGATATCATATAGTCGGTCTTGACTGACTATATCTTTCTTTCTAGTTTTACCTTGTATTTGTTGGGTATGCGGTCGTATATAAATATGTATGTGTGTATGAGTGAACGTTCCTGTGTAGTTGTGCAATATGTTGACCTATTCACTGAGTGTATGCGTGTATTTGTGTAAAGAGTTCAGTGCATTTCCTATGGCCTTTTTGCTTGTGTTTCTCCATCCAAAATCATTATTGTTTGGTTTGGCACGTGAGCTTTATGCAAATTCACACATAATATTGTAAACTAAATGCTCATTTCTGTCATTATTTATTTATTAAAGTTACAAACATATATACTCATATACACACATAAGTATATACTTGTATGTATGTGACATACACGTATTCAAACAAGTGTAAAATTTATTGAAAACTGGATGCTACTTATTATAATTCACCAAATAGATTTAATTTCACATATTGTAGTAATATTTCTTATTGTTGCTGTCATTGTGTTGTACATAAATTATAAAAATAAAAGATTTTTACGATGTAGTATAAATATTTAAAAATTGTAAATATTAAACCTTGACTGACTTTTACGCTGAATACAAAATTAATTTAACCATTTATGAGTTTCGAGATCATAGTTTCAGAAAGTTACTTACATAGGCTTTTACTTAAATTTGGAATAAAATGAGAAGCTATATTATTGTAACTGTGTATCTCACTTGAAAAAATTTGCAAATAATCTTTATAAGTTTTATGAAAAGCTTGCTGATTTTGACATTTTATTAAGTCAGCATGCAGCACATGTGGCTATTTTTTGTCATTTTGTGATCGTAAGTCTATAACTTTTTCATATTTGGTAACACTGCCGACCAGAAATGCTCCTTTAAACAAAAGTATGTGGACTGGATTGAATTTGACGTGATTAACAAGAATCGGCTTTCAGTTTTTTTCTATCACGTATTGGTTTTTTATGAGCATGACTAATATGTAACTATTAATAAGGTTAAGACATCTATAGTAACACCTATAGTAAAAACACAATTTTGCACCAATAACAATATGTGAGAATATTTTATTTAATTTTATTCAATATGACTTAAATTCATTCACTGATTGTTCAATAATAGTTTACTAAATTTAATGTTTAATGTTATTATATATACTAAAAATATAAAATAATTTTAAAAATCTATGGAATTTTAGAGAATTGGGGTTCAGAAATCTATAGTCCAAACAATTGTTTTTGAATACATTTTTATTAAATTTTGTCTAACAATGCTTTATTAGTCTATTTTACTCTTCATTGCTTTTTTCAGTTTAAAATATTATTTTTTGCACTATTGAACTTTTTGTTTACATCCAAAGAAAATTAGCAAAAATATTTCACAACACTTAATTTCCTAACAATATCGGTCAAAAAATATAAAATTCTATAATATCTATAATTCTATAATATTGTATAATCAATTAGTCCGTTATACATTTAGTTAGAACTAATTACTTTTTTCATTTAATAGTCAAATTTATATATTTATATATTATTTATATAATTATTTCTTCCAAATATACACGTAAGAATTATAACTATCTCCATTTTAAATTAAACCACAATTTTTACCAAAAATGTCCTATTTTCTTCTCATTTCATACTGTTTTTAATATAATTTGGTAAATACGAATCCGACCAGTATAATATTTGACATTCATATTACTTAGACTTTTATCAGTTAGGTTGTGAGAGAATTATGAAAATATATTTATTAGTTTCTGAGTTATTGCATTTTCAAAATGATAGAAAGCACTTGGGACCACTCTTTATCTTATTGCAAATTAATTCAGTAAACTTTTAACTAAAAAATATGAATTTTGACAATAGACAAACTAATATTATTGAAAGGAAACATTTTTGATGACTTCCAAAAATCAATATGCAGCACCATGTTCAAATTGTCGTAGGAAGTTGAAGTTTTGAAGTGTTACCACTTTTATGTATATAACTTAATTCATTTTATTTATTAATTAGCTTTAAAATAAAATTTTAGTTTATTTTACTTAAGTTTTATTTTATTTTGTATATACTTAAGTTCAAAATAAAACATAACTTTAAAAATTAAATCAGCTTTAAATTTTAAATAGGAGGAAAAAAAAAATTAAAAAGAAACGAAATAGGAAGCTATCGTTTTCGAACTATTGCCAACGATTCATTAGCAATATTGATATAGAACAATTATCGATCTTTTTCGATGTCGAAAACGAATCTCTGAAGAATATTTCCTCGTTTCGCTATCAATATCGCTAAAGATATAAGAACTTTCAATATCGGTCGATTTGATGCCAGAAACTGAACGAAAGATGAGCTCTACGAGTTTATTCTCTGAACGCCTGCGATAGTTTTTTTTTAGAGAAATGTTCGCAAATTATTCGAAGGTGACATCACTATCGAAGTTCGCGGTAAAGCGGGATAATTCAGATTCACGCTACGTTCGTAGCATAGAACTCTTTTCGATGATTTCTCGTTAGTAAACATTGGCGTAATTTTCGAAAATTTCGAAAATATCGATGTCACACAATTCATCTTTTATTAAAAAAGATATCGAAACTAAATGTTTCGAGAAATTGCTTAACTTTTTTTTAATTTCTCAAGCATTTGTTATACGAATTAAAAATCAACATATTTTCTTGTTTGAGCATGCAAAAGACTAAAAGAGAAATTGATGAATCCTCTGAGCATAGTTAAAATTTGGACAAAATGCTTCAAATATTACCACTCTTAAGTAAATATTTTATTAATTTTATTGCTCATTATATGAATTAAAAATTAAAATATAACTTTGAAAACTAAATCAGCTTTTAATTTTAATTTGGGAACAAAATGAAACAAAATAGAAAATTATAGTTTTCAATATCGATGTCGAATAATTTTTGACATTTTTTGATATCGAAAACTAATCACCAGGGCAACCAAAAATATGCTCTAAAGAAAGTATTTTATGCGCATAAATAATGCTCTTAAAATTGTAAAACATGTACTTAAAACTAAAAACAAAATGCCCTTAAAATGTTACTTTTTCTGGCTAAATTTTAAATTATCTGCTATTCAAGCTAAAAATTACTTGATTTTTTTTAGCAATTTCTAAAAAGTATTTTCTTTTTGCAACTAAAACCTTAAAAGCTAATACATTGCATAGCAAATCACAAAATGAATTTATAAAATGACAATTATTGTGGAATCGGATTTGAAAAACATATCTGAAAGTAAAAAGGAACTTGATGAAAAGTTATGTAAATAGTACAAAATTTATTTCTTAAGTGTAATATATGCAAAGTTATTCTCTTAAGTATAATATTTTAAATTATTAAAATATGCAATAAAATGATTATTTTCTAAGAAAATATGACAAAATATGCTGCTAAACCTAAAATATGTTACTAGGACCAAAATATCTTGTAACAAATCGATGCCAAAATTCTTAAAATTGTCTGAAACGAATAAATAAATAAATAACAGTTTGGTTAATTTGAATCATAGGAAAAAACATTATTTTGCATACTTATATATTACTAACGAATATTTTTCCATTTAACTATTGATATCGCTAAACGTTCATTATTAATAGAATATACGAACCTCTGACAATGAAGGATTTGCTGCCACAAATTGAACGAGAGGTGAGCTCAAGGAGCTCATATTCGGATCGCCAATGATAGTTGTTCTCGAATGTTTTGTTAGAGAAGTGTTCGCGAAATGTTCGATGGCGATATTATTGTTGAAGTTTGTGGTCAGTTCTAAGTATACAATCATACAATCATACATACATACATACATACATATATACACACATACATACATACATAGATACATACAACATACATATTTACTTACAGTCATAAGATTTTGTTGAATTAAAATATTTGCATGAAATATAAGAAAATTTTTTTTGAAATAAAAATTAATAAAATGTATTAATTTTGAAATCCCTGAGAGGTCTACAGTGCAATAAAAATATGAAATAACAATTTTTCATATTATTTAAAAATTTCTTGTAGCCTGTTTTTCGATGTCAAAAGAAAATCTAAGCGAACAAGTCGAAAGTGTTCTAATCATTTTGTGTTTATTAATTTCTTAAATTTTCGCAAAGAGTTACATCGTTTCACATTGTTTTTTACTCTCAAAATAAGGACAAATGGGAAAATTTTCTTTTTTATAACATTTTTTCCCAAAGTTTTAAAAATACTACTAAAATGTTTGAACAAAAAATAAAAAAAAATTGATAATTTAACAAAATCTTGACTTCAAATGGATACTAAATATGATTAAGAGACATTTGCAATGTACTGGTAAGTAATTTTGTTCTTTTTCATTAAAAAATGCAATCAATCGAAAACAAAATAGCAAGTAACTGATTTTGACACACATTCGTAACTTTCAAAATAAGGAAACCCAATTTTGTATGAAAACACAGATCAGTTTTCGTTCGCTTAGAAAGCGAAAGAAAGGATTCATTCGAAATAAAGAATCAAGCTATTAGGACTTTCATTGACGATCAACTTAAAATTTAGGAAATAAAAATGGCGAATAAAATCGATAATTTTTCAAAATTTTAAAAAATATATAATTTTTTCTTTGGCTAGATCCGCGCCTGTCGTTTCAAAAAAAAAAAAAAGATCACTTATGTACATCACTAAAACGATGTGTACTGGACACGGGTACATCTTGTAAAAAAGTTATTTTTTTTATTTATTTATTTATTACTTTATTTTATTTTTTTTTTTTTTTTTGAAATAGATTTTAAAAGTTTCGTAGCTTTGAGCTAAAAAAGGAAAAAAAAATAAAAAACTTTTTCGAATTATTTATAGTATATGAAAGAACTTTTTAATGTATTTTGGTGAATGAAAATTTTAAATTTCTAAAATGCACCAAAAATTACTGCAAAACTCATTTTCAATTGCTGATATAGAATAAAAAGTTTTTATATCATTTGAATGGTCGTCCAACAATTTTTTTTTTTTTTTTCAACTGGACGAAGAGATATATAATTTGAGAGTTATTCCATATCCAATTATTTTATTTATATGCAATATTTCTATACATATTTTAATGACTTTTTAAAAAATTTTTCACTTTTCAAGTAAATGGGTTAATAATATAATTTAGTTTATTCCATAAAAATTCCAGATTTCATTCATGTAAAATACAAAATAATAAAACATAATATAAAATAATTATTGCTATAAAATCATCAATCAAACTGTTTTGACATTCTGTTGATGATGACCACCAACACCATCATCATTCGTCTGATGATGATAATGATAATAATGCGAGTAAATAATACAATAAACATACAAATACATACAGTATGCAAAATAATTTGGTATTAAATTGATTACATTTTAAATATGGATTTAACTATACGTGTCGCCTATTGTATTCGTATGAAAATTAGTTTATTATATTTTTGCAAATGAAAATCGAAGCTATTGTACTACTTTTGTTTGCTTAATGAATTATTACTTATATAATCTAGTTTTAACTATAAATACATGAGGCATCAAATTTAAATAATTATTAATTAAAAATATGTTTAGAGAAAGATTTAGAATTTAGTTTTAACCAAAATTCAGGGCCAGTGTTGCAAAGTAAAAAACTAAAAATTCGTAAATTATAACTACACTATTTTTAACTGAAATTAAGAACATTCTATATGATATTAAAAAATTCTAAATGAAATTGGGAATTTCAATTTAACATTGAGAAAATTTCAAATACAATTGATAATTTCAATTTCATATTGGGAAAATTTCAAATGAAATTGAGAATTTCTATTTAATATTGAGAAAATTTCAAATGAAAATGAGAATTCAAATTTAATATTGAGGAATTTCCAAGTGAAATTGAGAATTTTCATTTCATATTGAGAAAATTACAATTAAAAATGAGAACTTTTATTTTATATTGAGAAAATTACAACTAAAATTGAGAATTTCAACTTGATATTGAGAAGATTTAAAATGAAATGTAGAAAAATCCAAATAAAATTGGGAAATGTTTAAATAAAATCGAGAAAAGTTAGTTTGAAAATTTTAGTATTCATCTAAAATTTAATTAACACTATTTGCATGCGCTCATTGGTTGGTTGGTTGGTTTACGTGGTACCCCGTAACTTTACGGGCAATCAATTAGATTCGTTAGAATCCGTTTTGATGGAACCACACTACTAGCCAGGTGAATGAGTTGTATTGAGTCTGTAATGAGATAGAAGTGTAGGGAAGAACAATGAGAACATAAATTAATTAGATCCACCCTGTAGCATTCAGATATTTAATGATGTCACTGAGTCTAGTGTCAAATATCTCACAGAGGTTATCTAATTGGTACCCTCCCAGAAATTTATGTCTGTTTGCGTTCAAGGCTGGACATTCACATAGAAAATGAAATACTGTCTCCTCCTTCCCGCAATTGCCACAACTACGACAATATTCATTGTAAGGGAGACCAAGTTTGCTTGCATGTTTTCCGATCGTCCAGTGACCTGTAAAAAATGCTATTAGTCTCGAGATGTCTTTGCATTTGTAGCCAATGAGTTGTATTGAGCGTTTTTCGTTGTAGGTAGGCCATGTTTCTTTCGCGACTCTACATTTGTACAGATTTCGCCATCTATTTTTTGCCTTTTCTAGAAAGTGTTTTTGGATTCTGCTTTTGACTGTTCCTAACGGGATTGCGACAGAAACCGATAAGGAGGCATTAATAGCAGAGGGCTAGTTCATCTGCCTGTTCATTACCATAGTAGTCCCTATGCGCAGGAACCCAGACTATAGTAATGTCATACAGTCGACTTAGTCCTAGCAGTTCCTCTTTACACTGTCTGACTAGAATAGAGGTAGTTTTCGGTGATTTGAGCGATAGTATTGCCGCTTGACTGTCGACAAATAAACCAATATTCCCTTGAATATTTCTATCGCGAATTAGTTTACACGCTTCCCTGACCGCTAGTATTTCCGCTTGGAGTACGCTTGTGTCGTCAGGGAGTCTACATGAGTGTCTAATTCCAAGATCATTAGAGAAGACACCAGAGCCGACATCGTAGTTCATCTTTGAGCAGTTAGTGCATGCGCTCATAATATTTTATCATTTTATTTGGCAATTTATGAAAAAATTACATACATCATTTACAAAATGTAACATTAAAATGTATAAATAATTAGAAATATTAAACTTATTGGCCAACTAACACATACCCCAAGTCTAGAACATATTGTTAGAACGTTATTGTTGAATTGCTCTGCTTCAATTATTTCTTCCAAGAAAACTAGCATTTGCTCACCAATGTTTGGAGGATTTACTACTGGTATGTTCATCCTGGACTTCACAGTGCTTTTAATTTTGAACCATATAATTTCCATTGGATCGGTGAGTAGGGTAGGGTGAGTAGTCTTAGCAATGTCGCTGGAGAGTTTTCAAAGACTTGTTGCAAACGATTACAATAGCAATAAACCTCGATTCATTAATTTGCAATTTTCGAAACAGCGCAAATCGAAAAACTACAAAAAAAAAACTTTAAATTGGAATTGCACACATAAGCTAAAATCCGCGATTACAGGGATCAAAAGAAAAAAAGTTATTATTTTTACACTTTTTTTTAGATTTTTTAACTTTGAACGCTTTCTGGTACCACATGGAATAATTTCATATCTTGAATTTTTGTAGTTTCACTTCACGAGGTATTAATAACATAATTTCATCAAATGTTAATTTAAAAAATTAAAATTAAAAGAAATATTTGAGGTTTAAGGTTTCTTTAATTTAGGTAAAAGTAAAAAGGGGAATGGGGAATTCCATATAAATTTTATTAAAATAAGTTTTCCCAATCTCATTTAAACATTTCACAACTTCATTTGGAATTTTCTCATTTTCATTTGGAATTTTCTAAAATTTTATTGGAATTCTCAATATAAATTTAAAAGTCTTAATTTTACTTGGTATCTTCTCAATATAGAAGTAAAATTCTCAATTTCATTTGAAATTTTCTCAATATTACTTTTAAATTCTCAATTTCATTTGAAATGTTCAAAATATTAAATTAAAATTCTCAATTTAATTTGAAATTTTTCCAATATTAAAATGAAATTCTGAATTTCATTTGGAATTTTCTCATTTTCACTTAAAAATGGTGTACTATGATGAAAATAATTACACATTTATAGTTCTACTCCCCAATTTATTGTATCAAGTTATATACTCAAATTGATATTACTATTATTTTATAAATAAATTATAGAAACAATAAGAATTAAATTTATTATTTTATCAATGAAAAAAAGATACACGTGTTGGAGAAACTTTTCAAGCGTGATTTTATTGGGTTTTGTTTTATTTTGAATCGAAATTGTTGTTGATTTCACAATAAACAAATTAAAATTATAATTATTATATATATATATATATATATATATATATATATATATATATATATATATATAATTATAAATTTAATATTAATTGTAAAACTTACAATATCAATAATGCAATTTGGTTTCATTTTAATCTAAAATTACGAAAAAAAGTTTGAAATGTACCTACCCTACTTTTTTGACGAATTCTATTATCATTAAGTATTTTATATATATTGAAAAAATAAATCTCTGATTTGTTGTTAATTGTGTAACAAAATAAACATCAAATCAAATAAAAATTACGTACTCAATGGGTTAAAGTCTTCCAGAAAAAATAATTTTTTTTTTTTTTTTTAGTTCATACATTTTTTGGAGAAATACTTTTCCACAATTTAATACAGTATTTTAATATATCATTATTAAAAAAGAAATTTTTTACTTCGCCAAAAACGGTATTTCATGGCTGTTTTGTAAGGGTACGACAAAAATAATTCTCAATTTCGTCAAATGTGAACTCGAATGAAGAGTGAAAATATTGTGATTTTTGTAACTTCATGGATTTTTCTGCATGAAAGTACATTTAAAAGCAGATAACTAATAAATTAAAAAAATAGTTCCTTTTTTCTTTCTTTTCATTTGGACATCGGAATTATTGTTCCCCGACTCATAATCTAATTTCAATTTCCACATGATACTAGCTAATAAACCGTTCTCTTTAGACTGAAATTGAGCCGTTTTAATAAGCAATTCAAATTATCCTTTCATAAAAAAATTAATATAAACCATTTCTCTATTGCCGGTGTGATAATATTTATTAAAAATTAAATATGGTAGAATAAAATAATTAAAAGAATCCTTTTTTAGTACTTTTTGGTTCCCGGGATTCCCGGCCAGAATTTCTGGAAAAGGGAAGTGGAAAATCGCTCTTTTTCTCTGGAATTTTTTTCAGATAACATGATACATAACTATTTTTGCGGCTTAAGCATCTATATAAATAATGACGCTCCTCATGAAAACGCACAAAACCTTCGCAAACTGTGCAATGTGTGCAAGTTTGCATATTCGAAAATAAAGTGTCAAAAATTTTATGGAAAATCAAATGTACAACATTTATAAGTTTGCGTAACTATTTAGTCTCGCAAACTTGAGCAATTCAATTGTGCATTTATAAATCAGCCGTCTTTTGTTTATATTTAAAAATTACTAATAAATGCGATGGACAAAAATTATAGTTACGTTAATTATAAAATCATTGCATGTAATTTTGATTTTAAACAAGTTTTTTAATTGTTTACGACGATTTCTTATTTTCTTATTCTTAATATTGCATAACATTTGAAAATGGGATTCATGGAACACGCAGCGTTAATCTGCTCAATTGCACAAGTGGGAAACTGATACTGTTGAAAAAGAATAATTTTTAAATTCTTATGTATAAAGTATCCTATTTGCTGCATACAAATTTTTGAAAATTTGCAACTTTTTTGAAAAAATTAGTTTATTGTTGGTACATTTAAGGAGTATAGAAAAGTAGGTTACTTTTATTATCAAAAATGTGTTATACTTAAATTTTAATGAACCAGATATTTTTTCAATAGATTTCAGAAGATGAGCTTAAATATGGTAGTATACTCCTAAATGTAATAAGTATGTGACCATAAGATTCAGCTGCTACTGCCTGCTACCCTACTAACCACATCAATTCTAATAATTATTACAAATGAAGAATTTTTTATTATTTTGCAAGATTTTGTACAAATAAGGTAATATATATGATAATAAAATGTCATTAAAAACAATATTTAAAGTGGTTCAATACAGGGGTGTCCAATTTAGCTCGGATTCTTGACAAATGTATAATATCTTTAATAAGAGGTATATAAAAGTATTTAATTGACCAACTCACTTATATATATTTTGTGAAAGTTTTTTTTGGTTATTAACCACAAATAATATTTTTTTTAGCTGCATTCAAAATTTCAGTTATATGTATTGAGATATAACAACGATATTGATTTTTGGCTGGAATTTACCACCATACAGTGAGGTAGACTCAATGTATTTTAGAAATAAATCAGCAATTTCTAAACGGCTACTTCGATTTACAAAAAAGAGTGGAATAATCATAACAGAAGAGTTTCCAAGTTTAAGTTCTAAATCCAAAAGCTATCAAACATAATACGACTTCAGAAACTATGATTGTTGTTAAAATTGTTTGTAAACGTCTTTTATCAGACAAAAAAATAAATGTGGACTTTATGGACAAAATTCAAGAAAATGCCATTTTTTGGATTTTAGGGTTTTGGAAATTTTTTGATTCCTTTTATATCAATCTTTTATAAATTTTAACTTCTAAATTGTTTATTTTTGGACTAGGAAACACATGGGGCTTTTCTATATGATTAATCATTTCGTTGTTTAACTAAATAAATGGATGAAATCGAGAAAAAATGCGTCCGATATTTTAAAAAATATCAAGGTCACTCTTGGATATGTTTTATATACCAATGGATGCGGGTTCCAAATACCTTTTAAACGATACAACATTTTTTATGCATTTCTTTGGGAGGAAATACAAAAATGTAAAAAAAAAAACTAAAAAAAAAACAGCTCACGAACGGTCATCACCCGAAATATTTGGGGAAACATCATAAAACAAGCAAGCTTAATTTTCAGGGTGGTAACAGAAATACTTTTTTCACTGAGTCGTCTTAATGTACATATATTTCACTTATAAAATTGTTTTTATTGACGTAGTAGCAAAATTAAGTTGCGATAGGTCAGACAAATATTCCATGAATTGTTTACACCCACACATCATCCATTAAAATATGAACTTTGTATATTTATGTACGTCAAAAATTATATTTCCTTGTGATGATAAACGCTTTCTTCATCATATGCAAAAGGCAATGTATATTTATAAGTATATAATATATTCATGGTCATGTTAAGGTATCGAGGAAAGCAATTCCTCGATTAATATTAAAGCATTTCCAATATTTTATAAACGCCAAATCATATTTTGTCAATACTTTAAATAACTAAAATCTTTATTTTTTTTTTCATTGTTTTTTTTTTATTGTGATGTGTTAAATAAAGTTGTTTTTACTTAGTGTTTTAAAAGGTAAATAAATAAAGAAAATATTTTTTGTGGGTCAGATGGAATTTGACGTAATGAACACGAATCTGTTTTCAGTTTTTTACTATGAGGTCCTGATTTTTTATGTGGATGTCTAATATTTCCCCCTTAATAAGGCAATTGCACGGGTATGTTTCAACACAACTCAAGAACCAAAAGAAGCAGACGAAAATTGTCCTCAAGTCATCTTTACATTATTTTTTTTATCTGCTCAATAGTTTTAGAGTTATTCAGAAATTAATGTCACAAAAAAAAAAAAAAAAAATAAAAAACAAACCGTGTATTATCAACATTGATGCACAAATCTTCATTTTAAATACCCATATATACCTACAATTATTGCACTGCACAGCAGTGCATGTAAAGGTATAAACAATATTGACCTCAATCTTTGTACATAAGTAAGAATTGAATTTTTGCAAAAAATTGGTTTTTTAAGAAACTGTAAACTGTAAATAAAATCTTTGTTAGTTAAGAGAAGTTAACGAAATTTTCGGCGTTTGTTGACTTTATCATTTGTAATGACGATATATAAAGATATTTAAGATTTTTGAAAACGAATCTAACAATTCCCAAAAAACCTTCGAAAATTCCCAAAAAATGGTATTTTCTTGTAGACACTTTTTCGGCCAAAAAACACAAGATATAATTTTTAAAATTTCATAATACAGAATTCTTTACTTTCATACTCGGAAAAGGTATCGACTTCTAAATCGATTAGAAATGATGAGCAATATATGGAAAAATCTGGACAAATATTATGCAAAATTTAAACAGTTGAAATTTCAAACATAAGTAACTCGAAAAATATAGGAGATGAATAGCACATCCAAAAATGATTCTCATAGATCTTGTCAAGAGCTTTAAGAAGATATAAAACAAAAATTTGATAAACAGTTAAAAATTGTATATGTTAAAGGTATTCTACTTTGAGCCTCCTTAGTAAAGCTCTTGAAGGTAATGTCGGTTCCTCTTTCAAAACTTAAAATGTACATGTGTATTCTTCAATTAATTGTGAATAAATTCAAGATTTGTACATCGATTTTGATTCACCAAATAGTAATCTTTATGATAAAGAAAAGTTTTACATTTTTGTATAATATTCTCATGTAAACGCCTTATTAAGGGGGGAATATTAGATATGCCCATAAAAAAAATCAGGAGCCGATAGAAAAAAACTGAAAGCAGATCCGTGTTTAGCACGTAAAAGTCAATTTTGTCCACTTATTAATCTTTAACGGGAGGATTTTTCTGTCTACCGGTGTAATCGAACCGATTTAGAAGGCTAGTAAAATTTTCTTAGCGTGACACTGTGGTTTCAAAACGCTTTTCTTGGAAATAATTCTGTAACTTTTGATCCGCTAAAGATATCTCTATAAAATTTGACATGGCTAAAGCTGAACTGTTTTCGAGTTGGAGGAGCACAGGTTCATACAGAATCAGGGGTCCAGAGCATAGACCCCGGAAGTTAGTCACCTCGGGTATGTTCTTTATACCCTTCACCACAGGTGTGAAGTGTATAGATAAGTTTGTCATTCCGTTTGTAATTTCAACAATTTTCGTCGGAGAGCAAAAAGTTTATATATTCTGGATCCTCAGGAAAATTGACGTCGATGGTACGATGTTTCTGCGTTACACCGTCTTTCTGTCCGTCGGTTGAAATGGTGCTTATGAAGTCCACCGATAACTGCCATATATGACATATATATATCAAACGATCGGAAATCCTTTCGAGAACTTTACTATTGAAATTTTGCAAGATCATAAGTAGCGGAGATACGTGTCAAGAACCGGTTTGAGATTTTAAAAATGGTTTAAATGACATTTGTGAAGCCTCCCGATATATATATATATATATATATATATATATATATATATATATACATATATATATCTAAATATATAAATATATATATATAAATATATATATATATAAATATATATAAATATATATATATATATATATATATATATATATATAATATTTATCCGATAAAAACTTACATTAATCTGAATTTGAAACTTTAAAAAAATTTCATATTTTATAACGTAAATGCGTAAGCCGTTTGGGCAATGGTTTTCTCCCAAGCCCTATCCAAACTACGTCAATTTTTTAATTGCAAGATTCCCAAATGCTAAAGCCGAGTTCAAAAAAAAAAATATATATATATATATATATATATATATATATATATATATATTTATTTATTTATTTATTTATGAAATTTTGACACAGTACAGATAAGCTTGTATTAAAATTAAAGAATTAAAAACTCCCACTTCTTCATATCATATATATATATATATGTTTTTACTAATTATCATTCTCCATTTTCCAATGTTTCCTATGATACTAAATGGTTATCCTTTTGTTTAAAACTAGGTAGTTTTTAGAACTTTTTCGATGTGTTTTATGAAAAATATAAACACAATAATAGCAGCAATCAACGCTACTGTTAAGTATTTTTAAAATGTTCAAAAAAGGCGAAATCAAAAAATAATGTCGCCAAAAAACGGGTCAAATGCTTCAATACCTAAAAAACTACTCAAAATTTGTATATTTGATAAAAACAAAAAATATTGTATTTTAAGAAAAACTACTAAATTCAATGTTATCAATAACAAAATAATTTATTTATAATAATTTTTATCATTGCGAAAATAAAGATTTGTTCATAAAATTCTATTTTTATTAACTAAACTTCTTAAACTTTTGTACGAGGTCTTCACTCGGACTCCAGTCATACAAATCCCCGTCTAACAAATCTGCTGAACGCATGGATTCATGAGTGCTGACCTTAAATATATTGGACAATTTATTTTTCATTAGTGATAATTTAGTAAAAAGAAAGTGCTATGAGCAAAAATAAAGTAAAAATATAAATTAGGATATAAGTATTCATCAAATATATTTTTTAATTTTCCCAATCAAAACCAAAAAAATTCGGCATTTGATGTTTTAAATAGTTATTTCAAAACTTTATCATTAGTTTAAGTTTTTAACAGTTTCAGTTTATTTATAAATCCTTCGGAGTTTTTATTTACATCACTAAATTTTGAAACAATTTCAAAATTATTAATTTCTTCGTTGGAATTAATATATAATGGATCGAGATGTTTCAAATAACTTAGTTTTTCCTCATTTAGCATTTAGTTTTAAAAGGTCGCCAAATTAGTTGCATTTTATAAAAGGGGCCAAAAAGGTAGTTGTGGTTGAAAATTGCCCGTGGTAGCAATGCAATGTTAACTTTTTCTGTTACCTTTACATTGGGCTTGTACTTCTAACATGTCTGCATTTTTCATATAAAAATATGAAAAATTACCAAAACTTACAAGGTTTACTCTAAGTTTTTTGTTCAGATGTAAGTTGTATATATAAGTATTTGGTATGCCGGAACTCGTAAGATTACGGAGAATTAAAGCTAATAGTAGGTTAGGTTAGGTTCTTAGAGCAGCTGACCATTCAATAAGCGACATCCCACTTGGGTCCAATTTGGTATCGTTGCAAAACCCTGAGGGATCATGTGTTTCTAACTCACATGTCCATACCAACGTTCGAAACGAACCAAACCGATGTATGTATGAGAGAGCTGATCAATCGGACATCAATATCATAGAGATCTGACAACACATGCATAAATGGACTTCCAAAATTAGAAGTCCTGATCCTGGCAAGAGTGCGACAGTGACATAAAAGATGCTCCACTGTTTCCTCCTTTTCCTTATCCCGAGAACTTCTACAAAATTCGTTAAAACAGAGCCCTAGTCTCCTAGCATGCGCATCAGAAATCCAGTGCCCTGTAACCACGGCTAACAGAGTTCTCAGCCGCTGCCTCGATAGTCCCATGATGAAGTTAGATCGACATTCATAATAATGGGGCCATACGTGCCTCGGGGTTGAACATGTGGATTCATTTGTCCATCTAACCTGTGCAATCCTCGATAAGTTCCGCAGAATAAATGATCTGCAGACCGAAAGCGGTACTCAAACCGGTTGGTCCGTATCTTTACCTCGAAGAAGCAATCCATTTCTGGCTAGTACATCTGCAATAAAATTGTCCGCGGTGTTTGAATGAATCATAATCCCAACCAGCTCCAGGTTTGTGTGTCTCGCCATCTTATTCAGAGATGTCCGGCATTTATGTACCAATCTGAATGTCGAACAGACATCCGAGAGCGTTTTGATCACGGCCTGACTGTCTGTACAGATTTAGATATCCGCTCCGAATGCCCTATCCGAGATCTCTACTTGGAGAATGCTGCAGTAATCTGGCAATTTAGGGGATATGCTTTTCCTATAAGCGGGAATATAGACACCCCCCAACTCCTTCAGTAGATTTGAGTATAAACCTTAACTATCCGAGATCTCTGTTTGGAGAATGCTGCACTAATTTGGCAATTTAGGGGAAATGTTTTCCTATAAGCGGGAATATAGACACCCCCCAACCCCTTCAGCAGATTTGAGTAGAAACCTCAACTGATCCAGCCCTTAATTCAGGGGTAGTGGAGATTGATACTGAGAAGTCACCGCCCACCATAATATCGCTCCCTACTTAAGTATGGGCTTGATCACCGTGTCGAAGAGCTATTTCGTATTCCTGGGATTTATTCCTGTGTATTTTGGAGCCAGGATAGTTTGGAATTCAAAAAACCCATATGTACTTCGCACTATCAGACACCTTTAATTCAACACCGCTTAGGCGTGGAAGTGGAAAGATGGAATCTTGTTTCTACTAGAAAAGAGGACAAGTTCCGTTTTTCCTGGATTTACGCTGAGGCCACTAATTGTACTCCATGTACTAATTAGTCCCATAGCAGTTTGCAGGCGATGAGACATAATATCCAGATATTTCCCAAATAAAGCCACCGCAACATCGTCCGCATTAGCAACAATTTTAAATTTCAGTGAATCAAGTTCCCTGAGCAATGAGTTAATGGTGATATTCCAGAGGAGTGTATATAAAGTTCCTCCTTGCGGAGTACCCCTATTTGCTATCCTGTAGATGATAGATGTTCCCATGCTGGATATTATTACCCTATTGGTTAGAAGTCTCCATATGAGGCTGATGATCGACTGATGAATGTCCAGTCTTTCCAGGGACAATTTGATTGCCTCCGGAGTCACATTATTAAAGACTCCTTCTGTATCAAGGTAGTCCATTAATGCTTTTTCAATATACCCTACGAACGAATGTAATGCAGTCTCAACAGATTTGCCCTTCATATAGGCATGTTGAGACGCTGATAATAGGCAAAGGTTGATCGTTCTACGTAGGTGTAAGTCGATTAACCTTTCCAGTTTCTTCAAGTGGAAGGCCGACAGACTGATAGGGCTGAAGTCTTTCGGTCGTGTGTGTGAGGTTTTACCCCCTTTAGGGATAAAGACTCCTAGTTAATAACGATCACAATCATCCTGGATGCTCCGTCGGATTCGGAAACTCTGATCACCTTCTCAGGGTTTCCGACCCGAATGAGTTTCATAATCTCCTCCTGTTTGGATGGTACGTTCGGTACTCGGGTCATGGCCCTAGGCTGACGTGAGATCTCTTCAATGGAAACCACGTCCAGTCTAGCGTCACGTCCAGGGCTCCGAACGTTGCCGTTTAAGCCCGTCCTTCAACGTGGGGGATTGTTACGCTGCAATTCGGCCAACAGTAATTTGGCCCAGTTGAGGGAAACATGTTCCTCAGGACTCGGCAGGCTTTTCACCCAACCGGTCCATTAATCTTTCGGCGGTGCGTCGTCTTAAAAAGTCCCTTCTGGCGGGAGAAACGTGCGAAACTCAGAGGCACCTCGGTGCTTCCAGAATTGGAGGCCGGTTTTGTGCATTTGGTGTACTTGTCACCTCCTGCTGTTTGATTTCCGCCTTCTTCGTAGTTTTTTATATGTTTATTTTGTTTATTTCTTCTTTTCCATTGATTTTTTATGCCACTAGTGTGCTCGTAATGGGTTGAACCATCCATGCATTGACGGCGTGCATGCACTAGGCTACTCAACAATTGCAACCGACCCGTGTCCTGGCCTCGGAGGGGAGTTGTTAGCGACTTGTCTTCTTTAACCACTAACTAGACATATATTATATCAAACCTCAATAATGACAAAGTTCCCCCAATCCGCCACCTGGGGACACGCGTGATGGGAGATCTGTCAACTCCGCACGAGAAGCTAATAGTAATAAATTAAATGCAGTGAAATTTCATCGGACCATGATTCAAAAAACTTAAAATTTTGATTTTAAATACATTTTTGTGTAATAGTGTTAATGTTTCACCTAAATAAAATTTAAACAAGTATATATATTCCAATGAGTTTTTGGCATAATGCAGATAAGGTTGTTTTAAAAGCATGGAAATAAAAAAATCCCACTCGTTTGTACTAAACTACCCAAAAATCCAGTCCGGGGAAATCTTGTTTAAAAACTTTTCTTCAAAAATTAAAAAAAATCTTTATACTACAAATCGCGATTTTTTTAAATTTTGCGAAAAATTCGGATCAGTCTAAGTTATGTACTTCTACAAATATTTACTACAAAGAAATGCTATTTATTATGTTATTTTTTTTAACCCAAGTGAATTTTTTTCGGTCCATAAAATTTGTATCTCTTGAAATTTTTTGATGCGCCTCTACATTTCCGTTAAGTATTACAAACTCCAACAATTTATGCCAATTAAGGAAACTTTCGTGCTGTTCATGCGATGTGTCTTAGCAAAATCTGTTTTGACAAAACTGTCCTACTTTCAACTGTCAACTACATTTAACTTAAATTTATGGTCCTGATCAATTATATTTATCGCCGTTCCTATATATTTATATGCAAGATTTGTACAAATTGCAATTTACTATATAAAAATACAAAAAGAAAAAATGCAATTTTTTCATAACTTTCAAAAAAGTAAACAAATTTTTTTATTAAATTTATTTTTAATACTCCTTCGATTTTATTGCGTACAATAACAAAAACCTATATTCACGCAGTAACCCTATTTATATTTACAACAAGTATCAACTGTTATATCAAAAGTTGTATTTTGTTGAGGGGCGAACAGATCCCGCTAAAAAGAAAATTAAAAATCAAATAATTTTTTAAACAAAATTTTACTACCCTGTATGTAATTGTTGAAAGTCTTCACAACAAAAAGGAAGGTGCAAAATTTATCCACGATGTCCGATTAGTTTAAATAAGATAGCATGGGATCAAAAAATATAAACACGCAAACAAAAGGTGCAGAAGAATCGAAAAGTTAGCCAATTTTTATCCCTTTTTCTAAGTCTTTGAACTTTGACCAATAATCATGAAAGTGCAAATAATCAAACCTATTTTGCACTTTGTTAGTTTCAAGCCTTGTAGGTTCACATATGTAACTCGTTCATTTAAAATAGTATTACCACATAACTTGTTAAATATTAAAGTCAGTTTCAGCCAGGTTAAAATCGTTGATAATGGCCCATGTATATTTAAAAGCAAAACACAGCTAATATTAAACATTTATAAATTGCTTTTTTTATATATAAATATACAATTTATACATAACCTCAGTCCTAAAATTTTGATACACTCTTGAATACTTTAAATAATATACAAAAAATATTTATAATCATAAAAAATCTTTTTATTAATCAAATTTTTCAAAAAAAAAAAAAAAAAAAAAGAACTTCACTAAATAAGTATTTTTTTTAACGGATTAAGTAGACCAGGACAAAAAAAACCGACTTGAACGCATGAATGTATTCCAAATGAAAATGGAAGATTTTCGGTTTATTTCATAAAAATATCGCCGTGTTGGGTATTCTTCTTTAAGGGCAGTTTTCATAGAGTCCACCCAGTTTCGGGTTAAGAACCGCGAAATTTTAGATCATTTTCTTATAGTAACCTTTTCCAACTATTTTATGATGCTTATATCCCTATTTATTATCACTCAATTAAGATGATCCTATTAATATTACATGAGATTTATATCGGATCATTATGACTGTTTGTGTATTAGCCTAAGCTATATTGATTTAGTTAAACTCTAAGAGGTATCCTTGAATGCGACATAAAATGAATTCGAAAGCAAATTCAGTAAATTTACAATATTGGAAGGCATCCATTTCTTCTTCCGAATGCTTTTTTGAAGTCAGTGAAAGCTGCGTATACTGAAGTTCTATATAAATTATTCGAATATTCTGGCAAAAAAAAAATCGAATTAACTTTGAGGACAAGTCTAAATAATTTTATCAGTATTAGAAGGCAATAGAATGGGTAGTAGAGTTATTACAAAATATTTGCTACATTCATGCAAATTACTCATTGGATTAATTTCACTATATCGTCCTGAAATATAGCGGATCTAAAAAAATTAAATCGAACTTAAGATGCACTATAACTCCAAAACTAAAAATGTTGGTATGTTAAAATGTACTTCAGCAAAAGTTATTGGAAATTTTATATTCTACATAAACACTTACGATGCAAAATAAGCGAGATATATGCAAAAAACTGTGTTTTTTTTTTTTTTTTGGTATACGTAATTATAGGCGACTCTTAACAGCATATATGAGACACAAAAACGAAGCTATATGCCAAAATACGCTTCCCTCCATGAAATTTATAATATTTTCGTATAATTTTCCTGGATTATTATACAAAAAATTTTTTTATATTTATTTGTGTAACGAAATAAATTATTAAAAATTATAATAAGTAAAAAGATAAAGAGGAAATCTAAAATAGGTCAAGCCTATTCAGACCTACATCATGATACATACTACACAAAATATAAAAAGTGGCACCATTATGCGTTTTATGATGTTAATTTAAAATAAATTATTCTTTTTATTTTAGAAGAATCCATATATTGATTCCCTACCTAAAATGAAATCATTATTTTTTTACAAATAATGGTATTTTGTAAATTATTTATTTGTAAATTGTGAATATAGTGTAGGTTTTAATAAAATCAATATTTAGCACATCGTAAAATATTGCTTTGTACAACTTACAATAAATCTAAGCACTAGTAAAATTTACGACTCATTCCCTATTTCACCTGATTGTAGTGAAATATTATATTTCTTTCGCATACAAGAAATTTCCTTACTGTAAAATAGAAAGTTATACTGATTTTCAATAAGGTATATTGTTTAAATCAGAATATATGTTTAGATTTTGAATCATAAAATTTACAACGCACAGTTTTTCATTTTGGCTTTCTTAGTCGCAAAAATCATAGCTTTTGATACAATTTTCAAAATTTAAAAGGCATTTTGAAGAAGATACCTTAGGCTTTGCAAATAGTACCCATAACCGGTTTTGGACCCCCAGTTTAAAAATTTTTTGAGTATAAATTTTACTTTTACTATTAAGTTTTATATAAGTAAAAAAACACACTACAAAATTTTGTGAACATTAATACATTATGTATAATATTGAATTTTGGGGAAAAACTTTAAGCGACCTATGGTCCTATTCCAACGTGTTACGGCTCATTTTAAATCTTAAAGACTTGTCTTTTAAAAATTATATACATTTTAGCAATTACTTCAATATATTATCTTTTCAACGAAAAATGTCATGAAGTGCTCTTTAATACAGTTTTTTTTTTTTTGGTTTTACACACAGGGTGAAGCTAGAACCAGGTAAATTTTATTAAATTAAGTAGAACATCATTTAGTTGAAGTCTGACATATGTTGGAAATAATAGAATATTTCCAAAAAAAAAAAAAAAAATTCCCTCATATACCTCAGGACTTATTCCCGAGAAACAAAATAAAGTTGAGGCAAAAAATCAAAAATTGAAAACTCAAAAGTAAATATTTTTTTTTTATCTGCAAGAGATAATTTAGGTAAGTATTGCTTTTTTATCTCGCTAAGCTTTTCAGGGAAATATAAAAATATTTTAAATTGGACTTGATTTGTGAAACTTCACCCAGGGTAGAAGATAAGGGCAGGCAGATTTTATTGAATTGGATAGAGTATTATTTATTTGAAGTCTCTCAGTTAATATTTCCCATAACAAAGAGTAACTTCTTTAGTTATGTTCCATTGAATGTGGAAAAATTACCTAAATATAGTGTCTTTAGAAATCTGCGACCGCTTAAAAAATAAAACACCAAATATAAATTTTTACATTTTAGTTTATTTAAAATTAATCTGGTCTTAAAAATGTACAAAACAAAAAAATAATAAAATAAATAAATAAATAAAAATATTAATAAATAAAAAATTACTGATTGTATCATATGGATACAATCCGTGTTTAAGTATGGCGACTTTGAGCGACTGTAACGGCAACAATAGTAAACCGATTAAATTTTTTTTTTACATTTTTAATTACACCCAATCATTACTTTTATAATATTCTTCTCTAATTTTTTTTTTTAATTTTGACACGGCTTTCAGCAAAAGGAGCAACTGTGAGTAATTTTCGGAAGAGAGCTTTATATGGGAGCTGTGATCAATTATGGACGGAACTTTGTAAAATTTAACACCCTGATTTATACTTATATAGAACTTAATTGTGCCTAATTTCGAAAGATTTTTTGCATGGATAGTGTTTTTTAATCTATCGACTGTCCCTTCCATTTCCCATACTATTTTGTTTCTGCGAAATAAATTATTCCAAATTCTACAGATCATTTTGGGAAACTTTATTTCTGTTAGGAATTAAAAAATAATTGAAATATATTGGCTATTTAATATATGAATTTGAAAAAACACTAAAACTACACTTTTATGTAATAACATTCCATATTTTAAGTCTTTCAAAAGTTTTAACATTATGTAAGAAAACACCTTTTTTACTGAAAAACTCGAATAACAATACTTAATTGAAAATATACAATCAACTCATAGATAAAAATTCTAATGAGATTTTTTAAACTATGT
Organism: Protocalliphora azurea; assembly: GCA_932274085.1. Taxonomy (NCBI): domain Eukaryota; kingdom Metazoa; phylum Arthropoda; class Insecta; order Diptera; family Calliphoridae; genus Protocalliphora; species Protocalliphora azurea. Next base: position 47,761,698 of record OW026521.1, on the reverse strand, counting down.
AAACATTTAAATAAAAAATTACTTTTTATATTCAACCTGGATTACAGAGTTGCAATCAAAAAATCCCGTTTGGATTACCGAATAATACGGATTATTAAATTCATAAGAACTTATTATTTTTAAGATAGGAACACAATTAAACAAACATTTAATTGATTTAAACAATTTCGTAGTTTTTATTTTTCTGTGTATCCAAAATATTAAAAAATTATTACAAAATAGTTAACATCATATTTCGAGTGTATAATTTGTATGTATTTACATACATTTGTGTAGATACAATCCAATCAGCAGAAACTCTTTTATTAAAAAAAACTCTTGCTTCATAATTAAAGATCATTTTAAATGTAAACAGATAATGAAATCCACAAGATACTTTCGATATAGGAACTCTCGCACACTCTCTAAAAGAGTCGTTCTCATGAATATATAATAATTATTATTGTTTTGTTTATACCAAACAGACACGATCGATCAGATGCATTTTTACTTAGTGCACATTGGATAAAGAAGAGGAGTGAGAGCAAAATAATATTAATAACAAGCAATCAGCTGTTTTCTGAAATACTCATTTAAATAAATTGTGTGTGAGAGAGGGTATTAAATTGAATCGATATGAGTATGAGTATCGAATGGATAGTATTTTTGTTGTTGGTTTTGGTTGCATACACATGTTTAAAGAATTATTATTAATTTTGTATGCGAGTTTAATATGGGTGTGCTTAAATGTGTGCTTTGTTTTATTTTTATTTTGCGTTCCACTTGAAAACAACAGCAACAATATACAAGAAGAAAAAAACAAAAAATAACCAAGTCGCCTTTATTCAGACGAGCCGAGTAGTAGTAAGCCTAACTAAAGTCATTTCAGTAATCAAACAAACGCGAGCGAAGCGAAGTGGTTGGCCCAAACAATACATAGAATGTGTGTTGAATTTTAAATTAATTTTTAATCAGTTTTTACACTCATCCAATTTATTTTTATATTTCGTACAATTTATTTCAGTTCATTTCAATTTATTCGTGTTAAAAAAGAATAGCGTTGGTTTTGTTTTTATTTTCATTTTTATTTATTTATTTATATTTTGGAAAAATTGGCATAAACAAATTCTTTAGATAGTTAGAATACGCGTTGCTAAAGAAAACAAGGGAAAACTAACAAATCGGTGAATAGTCGTACTACTCAATTTTTCTAGTTGGTTTCTCTTGATTTGTTGCTGTTGTCATTTTGCGTGATACAAAATAAAATTGTGTTCAACATTTTACGGTGAAATTGAATGAAAGCAAACTGCAAAAGAGGGTGTGTATTCTTAGTTTTTAATATTTTGCCCAAAGAAATTTGATGAAATTGTATTTTAATTAATTAAATATATCCATATCCCAAAAAGAAATCCCATAAAAATAAAAAAAATAAAAATCATAATTGAATTAAAGTCAATCGCAAAGAAGTAAAGAAAAGTTCATCTGAGTGAAATCCTTTGTTGTGCTTATTATTTTTCCTGATTTTGAAAGTGTGAAAACGGCGCATGTGCGTTACTGTTAAATGAAAAATAAAAATCATTTGAATGAATGTAAAGTGTTTCAATAAAACGTGTTAACAACAATAAAAAGTGCATTTTCAAAATAAATCAAAATAATTGTTAAAAATAAAAAAATTAAAAGCCCAAATATTTATAAATATTTAACAAAAGTAAAGCAAAAAATAAAATAATATTAATAGCATAGCATTAAATAAATATAAATAAATAGTAGAAAATATCAAATTAATCTCTTTCTTAAGCAGTAAAATAAATTTCAAATCATTAAAAAAATCTTGCCTTTGTATTTTAAAAACGATTCTTTGTTTATGAAAAAGAAAAAAGAAAAATTTAATAAATAGAAAAGAAAACAACGCATTTAAATTTCCCAACGACCACCTCAAAGTGAATTTATTTTTTGTTTGTGAAAATTAAAAATAAAGTATCAAATATATATTTTAATCTAAATCAGCCAAATAGTAAATTAGTGAAAATGCCTTTGAATATGTTTAAATCATTTTGTATTTTATTGTTTTTGCAACAAGGTATTTTTGCTTGTGCAAATAAAGATTCTTCAATGAAAACTCTAAATCTTCGCAAATCAACCAGATTAGAATCAGCTGTTTCTGAGGATTCAGTGGTAAGTGAATACCAATTATATTAGATATTCCCTCTCTATTGTTATTTTCAAATACTTAGATGTTCTCAATACAGTGTTGCTAATGTTAGCAATTTTAAACGCTGGTATGAGTTTTTATTAAAAGTAGTTAAATTCGTGATACAGCTTACGACATCTGAAAGTATGAAGACAAACATTTTGTAATAAATATGAAAAACAAAAACGCAAAAAAGTGAGAATATAGCATTCTCACCGTCTTCAACTTTTTAAAATTTCACCTGATATGAGAGGTAGGCGTTGAGGTAGGCAGACCACACCCATTTTTTGTTGCCGAGTTTACATTGGTCCTTGAACTATTAGTATAAAATTTCATTGATGTTTCACTTTATAAGAGAGGTCACGGCAAATTAGGTGCAGCATGCCCATATTTGGTTTTCGACTTTATATCGATCCTCGAACTATCTGTACAAAATATCGTTTTCCTACATGCATTTGCTTAAGAGATATCAGTAGAAAAGTATGAACTGAGTTTACAATGGACACCTTGTGTTTTTAGTATTTGACTCATAACATTTTTGTTTGTTAACCGATTTTGCCCACCTTCCATACTAAACAAACGTTATATTAAATAAATATTTGAGTCAGATTTCGTCCCTTTAAGTGGTCCCCCACGAGCCTTTTCCTGCTTTCAACAGACAAACAAACGGACTGACATAGCTAGATAGATTATTATTATTATTATTATTATTATTATTACGTCCATTAGTGTCGCGTTGAAAAAATTTTGCAGGAAGACTACTAAAACGTTACATACTGATGAAGTGATTGAAGAAAAATATTGATAGAAAACTCGGCAAAACGTACAAGTAAAGTAATTTTTCCTATGCTTAGCTCATTAATTCGAAGCTGTTTTTGGATAATCAATGTGCATTAGATTGATCCCTTTCGTATATAGTAAAAATTATGTCTCGACGTTCCTTACTCAAAATTAAAGTTTACTTAATTCTAAGATACCGTTTTTCGAAATTTTCTTCCCTACGTTATTCTTTTGGAGCTGTATCTGTAGCTGAAAGATAAATCGATCCTTTTTGTAATTTTTTGATTTTTTAGAATTTTTTCTAGAGAACAATATGGAATTTTGGTATCATATTTTAGAGGCGCAATGAATGACATAGGAGAATACTTCTACCAGCTGGAAATATCTTCGAAATTTTGTAATTTGCACTAAAAATTCTAAATATTTTAAATATTTGAAGAAATAAAGTAGAAATAAGGTAAACATTACAATCTTTACATAATAATATCAAAACCGTTTTCTCTGATTTTGAAAATTCGTGTTAGTTTGAATTTTATTCTATTTTTTGAATTTTATTATATTTTTTAGGAATCTTTTTTTCCCAAAAGTCACCAAATTACTATCTTCTTAAGAATAAAAACATGTATAAAATTTTCGTATTTCTCATGCTTCCTAAATTTATATATTTAATATTTACATTTGCTTTTATTGAGAAGCAAAAAAAAAAAAAAAAAAAAAAAAAAAGAATATGAGTTTATATAAGACACATGGAAAGGTCTTTTATATGATACCAAATTTTCATATTATACCTTTGGAAAAAATATGACAAAAAAAAAAAATAAAAGATGAAAAAAGAATGACGAAAGGAAAAAATTTTGAGTACTGGTATTTAAAAACTTATTTAAGTTGAGGATTTTAAAAAATATTTGTAGAAATTATTACAATAATATCGTTACCTTATTTATAAAAATTTTATTTTTTTCCCTTTGTAAAATAGTTGAAGTTACAAGTATTTAATAGAACTAATTATAAAAACCTAACTTATACTGTTTTAGCAGACTGATCACATATATCTACGTAAATAAATATTCCGCCTAAATTTCTGGATAAATTCATTATAACTGGCCTAAATAACATGTACACTCCTCCCACTTTTACTCAACTACATAATTGTTTAAAGGGCATTTAACAAAAGTTATTAATGTACGTGTTTTTCTTCTTCGAACTTTGCAAATGATTCATAGTTATTTTTTAAAAGTTGATAGTTTTCTTTAATGAAACTGAAGCATACAGGAAATTGGTTTTTAACTATTGTACTATTTTTGAAAAAATAATTTATCTTTACAGTGGCATACATAATGACTAGGGCAACCAAAAATGTTTTGCTATCCTTTAAATACAAATAATTAATCTGGTAAAAAAATAAATAAATAATTTTTCCATTATTTTGTTGGAGAATATTTTTTGTCATAAACGTTTTCACCTAAAGTATTTATTTTAAAATATTTATATGTCTATTAAGATATATTCAGACTAGTACAATATTTGACCAAGATTACGTTACCACTATATTAAATATTTCATAATAATAATGATTTTTTAATTATCACTCATCATAGCTGACATATTATTTAATTTTGTTTGGCGCTGTTTTCTCTTACAATATATTTGCAAAATCAAACAAAGGCACACAATATTTTTATAAAACTAGTGGTCATGCAATTTTGTTCAAATATTTTTCAAATGTGAACATAGTTTTAGTCGCATATAAAAATATATTTAGACATATTTTAGTCTTAAGTTCCATTTAGCAGTATTTTTTTGGCATTTTTTCTAATTAAGACCTATCTTGTTAATTTTTAATTATTTTGGAAAATATTTTTCTTTCTTTTGGTTGCCCTGATAATAACAAACACCAAAAGTTAACCTTAGCTAAATTTAATTTAAAATACATAACAAATTGCCAGCTATAATAATTTTTCCATTTTCGCGCTCACCGGATAACGCTTATCACTGTCAAAATTCAACGTTTGGTTGTCAAACATGTTTAACATTTTTAAACGGAGACTAAAAATTGTTTTTATTTATATTCCACTCTGAATTTTTTTTTTTAATATTTTAAAATGACTCAGATTTTGTAATACGTAAAAGCGGAATTAAGTTTCTGGCAATTCAAATTGGGAATATTTTGTATACGAAATTTTAAGGAAATCTTTGATGGAGAAATTTAGAAATAACATTTTACTTTCATATGTATGATTTAAGCATTGAAAACCTCTTTAACCCTTTCATGCCGAATATTGCATGCAAGTAACTTTAAGATTTTTCAGTATTTGAAATCAGTTATAAATACTTATTTTTATATAATATGCACACATATCGTTGGTGCATTGAAGAAAAGTCTTATATGAAATTTCCTTATCTTTTTTTATTGAATAATTTTAAAGTTTTATTGATCATCCATTTTCAAATATCCGGATTAGTATGGAAGGTATCAAAAAATTAATAAAACAGTAAAAAAACAATTTATTTTTTTTTTCTTGCGAACTAGTGGAATTTTAATAAAATTTTTGATGAAAATGTTTAATTTATTCCCCATTCTTAGATCCGATTCTTCTACAAGACTCCTGAACACATTCTGTGCCCATTAAAAGTTTGAATTATTTCATAATTTAAAACGAAAATTTTACAAAAACTCGCATAAATCATTAAATAAATCATCAAGTTTACAACATTGTTACACTCCTTTTAACACAAGTCAAATAAATACTCTCGCACCCTTATAATTTTCATTTTGTTGGGTTTATCAGCGAACCAGTCATTCAGTCACTCACTCACTCACTTACTTATTCACAATGTCAGCCAGTGTTTCCTTTGTATGTACATTATGTTGTAAATATTGTATTGTTGTTGCAGTTCCTATTGCTATTGTTGTTTTTGTGGGTTTATTGAACTATAAATATGCTACTTACTACAAGAAACGTAGCAATATTTAGGAATTGTGGATAAGAGATCCAAGGAAAAGAAAAGGAAACTCTGCTATTAAAGTATTTGGCGCCGGTCTGTCGCAGTTTGCCGGTTGTGTTTAGTTTTACTCATTTCGTTTCATTTTCATGCATGTTTTTCTTTTTATTTTTCATTTTCATTATATTTTTTATTTTATTTTATTTATTATTATTTTTCTTTTATATTATCTACTTCACATATTTTTGTTTTTGTATCTTTAGAAGTCCTTTTGACAAAGAATAATATTAAATAAGTGTTAATATGACTGTAAATGTGGGAATGGTTGGTTTTGTTTAATTTTCGGTGACCTTTAATTTTGTTTATGTTTGACTTTAACTTTTGCATATGAATCATGATCGAATAGGAGTGAATTAAGTAGAACATTTAACAAATTAATAATTTTTGTGTATGGTGAAAATGCTTTGGGCTAATTTGGAATTTGATTTAGTTAATTTCAAAAGATCAGATCGAATGCATTTAAGTTTAAATTACTTTAAATAATATAACATTTCTATTCCATTAAGTTTTCTTTAAGTACTATTTAACTGAAACAGTTTACCAGTTTTAAATTGTTATAATTTTGAATTATTTATTAAGTTCTTTTATATATTTCAGTAAGATTCTGTGCTTAATAGTTCGGAATTTAGCCATAAATCGGAGTATATTTCGATTCATTTCTCAAAAGCCTGTGTAAACGTTTTCGTCTTTCGGATCTTCTAAGTTTGTAATTAAGAATTTGGAATACGCACTTGGTAAATTAAGTAGTCAATACAAATAGATTAAACTTACGGAACTTTCCCATGTTCCAATTGTATGTTGGTATACTTAAATAATTGCTATCAAATGTGATCTTTGTGTCCCAAGCCTAGATAGGAGAATTTAAATTGGACTCATCAAGCTGCTGTCATTAATAATCTTGTCTTGCAACTGCAGAATAATTTGCTAACGGTTACTCATTCAGTAAATCATTTTTAAAGTAGGACACCTCATAGTGGGTCCGATTGCAAAAATTTCTGTAATAATTTCTTTAATATTTCTGTATCTCCTCAACGGATCGAATTGAAATGTATGGGAGAGTTGTATAAGGAAACTTAAGCTTTCAGAAAAATCTTGTTGTATTTACCCTGTAAAAATTAAATTCTAGCATTATGCACATACATTTGAAAATTTAAGAAAAATTACTTACTAAACCTATCTTAATGATTTTTAGAATACGAGAAGATCTTTATCTTGCTAGTAAACTACACTAAAAATGAATTTAAAAAAATAAATCTTGATATGTTTTTTATGCATTTAAAGAATATGATTCTAAAAATTTTACTACAATCTACATGAACAATTGAGAGCATAAAAAATGCAACGCTATGTGATGTGATTTCTAAGTATCACAGAAATACATGTCTTTAAATAAATGCATAATTTTAGTATAACAAAATATGTATATTTTTTATTACTTCAGAAAACTAAAGCCAACACTTTGAAATTTGGTTGCGCAAAAAATTATGTTTTTCTGAACTTTAGTTTAGGAGATATACTTAATTAAAATTAAAAAAATGTGATTCATTATTCAAGTGACAGGCAGTGTACTTTAGAGCGATTCCTGGAAGTGAATTTATATAGGAGCTATGGTAAATTGCGGCCCGATTCTCATAAAATTTGGCAATGTTGATTCTACTTACATAAAACTTATTTACGTTGAATTTTAGCTAGATACTAACATTCGCATGGGATTTAAGTACGTTAAAGTGATTTTCGGAAGAGGGGAATATATGGGAGGAAATTTGGTACAAAGATTGATACTTATACAGAACTTCTTTGCACTGAATTTCATTAAAATAATCTTATTTTTAAGGCATTTTTGAGTATTTAAATGGTATTCCAGGGGAGGTTTGTTAAATAATAAACCGATCAAAATCAATTCCAATAGGCTTCGTCCTTGTATCATAAAAGCTCCACATGTCATATTTTATTGAATTATCTTTAAAATTACTCGTATTTTGTGCACAAGGTTTATATGCACAGCCAGCCAGCCGTCCACTCGTCCAGCCAACCAGACGGAGGGACGGAAATCGTTAGATCGATTTAAAAAGTTATTCTGAGTCGATTGGTATACTTTAAGGTGGGTGTTGAATAACTTTTTCTATGCATTAAAAACATCAGCACGAACGCATGATTTAACAAAATGCAACAAATCAAAAATTATTATTGTAAAAATTTTGAAACTATAATATTGTTAAATGCCATGATTTTCTATTCTTAAATATAGCTTTAAAGACATGAAATATACAGATAATATAAATATTACCAAATAATTATATTTTCTGCTAAATTTTGCCATTTTGCTATTCTATTTAGCAAATTTTTTTCACAATGATTGAGGTTTTTTTTATTAATTTTAAATCTCACAAAGATTTTCTATACGAAGGTAATCAAATATTTATGATAGTTTGGCTTAACCGAAATAATGCGACTAGTTTCGATTGTTATTTTGATGGAATTAAAAGGTAAATAAATTTTTTCCCCAATGATACGATATTTTTTTAATGCTCTATAACGCAATACTGCTCAAATATCTCTTAATTTTGGTTATATAGTATATTATAGCACAAAGGAAGACAATTAACAATTAGATCTTTTTGACACTGTTCCTATGTTAAATAATTAAAATTTCATACTTCAAGGTTATTGGACTTTTAAAATTTTTTACTATTGGAAATTAATATTTAAGGAAATATGTCTACGTTGAAAGTCTAATGGGTAAAGTGTACGTTTAGTTTCAAATTAATTCAAGTTGTCGTAATCGGCCTTAATTTCTACTATACAATACTCGTTAAAACAATAAAGGACTTGACTCCAAAAGTAAAGGTGCTACTTTAATTCTAGTAAATAATATTGGGTATGTTAGGAGGGTTTCCCGTTATCATATTTACATCAATAAATCAACGATTGGTGGCAGTAGTAGCTTTAACTGGCAACATGTATTCATGTGGGTATCAAATTTTAAAGACATGATCGGTTCAATATTATGTTTCACATTAGAACTACACATCAATATAATTTCAGTACCATCATCATAATGTTGTATTTTTTATGTTCGTAACAGTATGTATGTAATTATTAAAACCATTTTTTAGATTCGAAAAATCTCGCATGGCTTTATCTTTCTAACCCAATGAACTTGAAATTTCGTTCAAAATTTCACCATTTTCGACCAATGTTGGACTGCTATATGAATTCAGATAATTAAAAAAATTTTAACACATTCTTAGGATATTTGAAAAAAGTTCTCTTCTATATTACAGAGAAACATACTTTAATTAATTTTCATGTAAATTTACTCCATTTATAAATAGTAGGTAACTTGACTCTTACTATAATTAACAGCCCATCTACACGTAACAGAATATGGAAGTTTTTTTTTGTCAAAGATTGTTAAATTCGCTCTCTGAGAGAATTCTCTCATGTGTTGATTCATTTATTAGTATTATAAGAAGTATTATGAGACTGTTGTGATGAGATTTCTTTACACAACTATCTTATAAAATGAACTGTAAAAAAAACACATATACTAAAAAAATAATGTTTTTTATAAAATTATTTTCTTTTAATGATTGTTTTACATTAAAAAAAATCATTTTTATGAAAATTGTGCTAAAAGGACATGTTTACTGATTGGAAATAATTATATCTAATAGGATATATAAGAATACGTGTACCCCTTATTTAAGATTTAACATAATACAAACAAAATTGTTACTCTCTTCTGCCGGCGTTATCTCACATTACTGTATCAGCGTTAATCTCAGTTGTAGACCTTGGGTAAGGTAAAAATACTCGTTCAAATTTTTAAACATATTTTAGCGTAATAATGTATATACAAAATCTGTATAGATACCTATTTATGTTTTTAAAAGATGTTTATCAACATATATATTGTTTACCTTTGTTATGTTAAAAAAAAAAAAAACATTAAAAATATGTATTCAATTTAAATGTGTATAAGTATATTAAAAATGTTTATTTAATTATGATCAAATTGTTTACTAAAAAATAAACAGTCTTTTTCGCTTTTTGATTGTTTCATTATTATTAATAAAATTTTGAGTAAACTGCATTATATTTTGGCCATTTATGGCTTTTAATTAATGTTGACCAGCTTTTAAGCAAAGGCCTCACAAATATAAAAATGCTAGCAATCTTAAGGTATACTTTAGTTTTTTCTCCAAATGTTAGTTAGATGATGTTCATCACTATTTTACAGGATTGTTTCTACGTCGATGTTGTACCTCTTGTGTACATTGAAAATCACTTAAAGTCACTTCATACCTGATCCTTTTTATAGAAAATCTAAACAATAAAATGAAATTCGTTGTAGTTTCGTTTTTATCGCGGTTCAAATTTCTCTTATTTCAGAACTTTTTTAAAATTTGTGAAACTTAAATCCAAATATCTTCTGACCTATTTGTCTGATTTAAATAAGCTTTAGTTCAAATTGATGTCCAATAAGTATAGTTTCCAACTATTTTTGTGAAAACAACACAACAGATAATGAAATCAATATTCGTCCTTCTATGAAGGATACTTCAAAAAAATCATATCTACCATTTTTATAATTTTTCTTTAAAAGTTGGCAGCAACGTATAAAAAATTTAGAGTGAGACCATGGGGGATGCTGAGAAAATTAGCATTTAGTAAAAAACTAATTTATTTCAGTAATGATTTGAAAATTCTACAAAGAAATTTGTAAAAAGCTTTAGTAAACATTTTAAATTTACCTACTTTTTGTAATTTTACATAAAGAATCTACTTACTTTATTGTACTGATTTTATATGCATTTTTTAGAGAGAATAAATAAGCATATTTTTTCTTCGCCTCATCAAGTTCTTTACAAAGGTTTTTAAATCTTTGAAATCGGACTTGATTTATAGCAGCTCTAGAAGATTTTTTGAAACTTTTTCATATTCAAGGTGGTCAAGTTTAAAACCCTGTAGTTTATCTCGTATTCTAAGATTTTTCTGAAAGCTCCTCCTCTACATTTCTCCCATACATTTCAATTAGATCTGTCCAGCAGTTTAGGAGATACAGATTTACTACCAAAATTTCTGCGATCGGCCCAACTGTGCATCGCTAGACACATATATACATACATTGATGCATGCGCATGCTAAGGCCAATTTTGCCTTTTCACGAGACTATATTACTATATTAAAATTTTGACTATTGAAATTATTTTAGTAATTAATCAAATAATTAATTAGTTTTTTTAAAAGGACCTCCTCTTATCGTTTTATGACGGATGTCAAGATTTTCTTTAAATATAATGTGTTTTAAAATTAATTTATTGTTTGGCTGAAAAATTCATTACTTTTTTTTTAAGAAATTCAATAATTCATGTGCCCCGCTTACAAAGTACTTTAAAATAAAGCGAATATGTATCTAAATTGCCGTGTTTGAAAGATTGATGATGCAATAAACATATTCATAAAATTAACACACATTACTACGTAATGGATGTGGTAACTAGTGTTTATTACCACAAACCTAAAAGTTGTTGTTTTCGAATAAGAAAACATTTAAAAAATAAATAAAAACTTTGATAGACTTTTTATAAGAACAATATAGTGAAGCGTTCAAGATTAAAATTGTTTAAAAAATATGTATAATACTTATGTTGTTTATTAAACCCATTTTTTACTTTTATAAAATAAGCATTTTTCTGTTCCAGATCGATTATAATTGGTTGATAAAATTATTCTGTATTTTTCTTATTTATTATTAAGATTACAAAACAAAGTGATATTTTTAGTTCAAAATTTGATAATTGCTTTAATTTTTAGTGAACACTTCTGTGTTCATACAATAAACATTAATATACAAAGTACTCACTCCTTTCACATACAACCATATAAGTGATAAAATATCCAAATATGCTATAGTGCACCACATGTAAGTACGGAGACATTGCCGATTCATATGGCTGACTCTAAATCCCTAATCATTTGATGGTATGCTACGACATATAATTCTAATTCATCATGGCATTTATACTCATTTTGTTAAATGCGTTCACTACTCCCATTTAATGGGGCTACTGCAAACGTTTGTATGAGGGCAATCCGATAAGATTCTTTAGGCTAACTGAATTTTGATTTCACTCTATAATAAAATTTAAGTATTAAAATTTTTCTGAAATAATTTCAATATTACAAATATACTTAGTCAAAAAACAAAAAATATCTGGATGATTATTTTAATAACAATATGATATAGATAAAAAAGAAAATTCAATTGCTTTCACTACTTCCTTTAAAGATTATAATTAGATCATTAAGAATACCAATGGATAAATGGGGGAAGAATTACATTGCAAAATCGACAACAATTATGGACACATTGACACCATACGATATCATTTTTTTAGTATAAACATTTTAATTATGATTTAATTTTTACAAATAAATATAGTATATTTGGAAATGAAAAATTTTCTAAAATTAATTGAAATTTTTGTTATATGTTTCTCATCCAAATAAAATTTTGAACCCAAATATATTGAAAACTGGCGATATTATTTAAATCAATCATTCTTAATTATGTTTATGTTAAATTAAATTTTTATATTGTTGAAATTTTCGACTTTTTAATTATAGTTTACTGATATCACAGGTCAAGTTTATAAAAAAAGTATGATTAAAGTTGGTATGATTCATAATTTCCCTTTTAGCAGGCACATAACGATGAAAAATAAGACGCAAAGAGAGGTTGTAGAGGGAGAATTTGCATAAGATATAACTAATGCATTATAGTACATTAGTACATCAGTAAAATAACAACACAATCAAAATAACACTGCCAAAAATGAATGGTCAGCTAAAATTTGAGAAACATGCATTTTTTAAAAAATTAATAACTTAAAATATTTAAAGGAGGAGAAAAATACATTTTTTAAAAAATTAATAATTTAAAATATTTTAAAGGAGGGTTAAGAATAGACCCTCGTGGGCCATTTTTTTTTTTTTTGAAACGACTATCATATGGTGGTAGCAAATTCCAAACATTCAAAACATCTAGCACAAAGAACATGAATTACGTTAAATAAGTATTTAAATAGGGGTATAACATTTTAAAATCTTTTTGAATATCAAACAATATATATACATATATATATATATATAAATATATATATATATATATATATATATATATATAAAGAAATTAAGAAATGCCATATTAAATTTTCGCGATCGTTAAAAAAGTTTCCACATCCAAAGCATTTTAAGTTTTCAAATTAGGAATCTTTTTAATTTTGAAGTATTGGATTGGTTCTTATATCGTCTTCAACACAAATATGTTTTCTTAAAAAATAGACGTTAATTGAAAAATGTTAAGTTTTATGACAAATGTTAAAAAATTTTTAATTTAATGAGATTAAAATGATTTACTCAGAATCAACAGTGGAGCCTTTTGCGATATAAATGGTAAAAGTCTGGATCTTTTAAACCACGGGTTCCCAAATAGGGATGCGTAGTAACTTCTTAGGGGGTCGGCGAAGAGGTGTAATACAGTGTATAAATTTATTAGTTTTTTTTCGCAATAACAGATCGAAAGCGGCTAAAGGGATATTAAAATATCTAATAAAGTTAATAGTGTTGTAGAGTGCACAATGGTCAAAATCCACTTTTTCTGAGATAAATTCAAAAAACATTGTTAGCGCCTTTTTGTGGTTGTATCGAAATCATTTTATCTAAAATTAGCAATAATATTTACTAAAGCCGGTTTTAAGTATTTTTGCTTAAACCTCAATAATAGTAGATATATTTTTTGAATACGATATTTACTTCTTTGCTTTTAATTTTATTTTAATTGATTTGTAAGTTTTTAAATCTTTATTAATTAGTGAAAATACCCAGTATATTAGAACCTAATATTTTCCCCACCTTGTTTGTGAAAACAAAGATATTTCCGGTCAGGTTTACTAAAATTTTACTGAAAGAAAATTGATGATTGCAAGAGATTGCCGAAAAATGCTGGCACTATCTAAATTATTGCATAAAATAAACACTTTGGCGAAAACTTTCACATTTTTACATTCGTGCAAGTTCATGCCCAAAGATAACTTTCCATCTCTCAAAGTTATACGTTACCTTCATAAACAGTTCATATGACTACAAACCTCAAAAACAACGACAAATCCACGACTTATATAAAATTTATAAAATACATCTACCAGCCTGAAATTTATATTTTACAACATTGTTATATATTTTTCTGTTATTGCGATACAGCTTTTATAATTCTAGCACTATTAAAAAAAATAATACTAAATTACCAACTTTAATGCCTTGTCAATGTTGTCACATTATAGTTTTAAATATATGTTCCTCATTACTGGATCTGTTACCATTTATAAAATACATTCACTTTATACAATTTCTTAAATTATTTTATTGGAAATTCCAACAAAAAAATTTGATTTTTAACCAGTGTGGAGTGTAGAGTGTTTGCCATGGAATATAAGCCCGATTGAGAAATTTTACTTTATTATTATTTTGTTTTTAAGAAAAGCGATGTAGAAAGAATCATTTTGTGGTGTTTTAGATAAATCGTCTGAACCATACCTGACAAGTTTATGTGTAGTTTATACAATTGAAAAGTGGCAAAAATGAGGAATTAGGGTCTTTACTCGATCGTGACTCATGCCAAATGCAAGAAATGACTATATAATAATTGAGAGAAGATCAAGCAATAATTTCACGGTTTTAAAAGAACTTGAATTTATCCAAAAGCATCGAGTTACGGGCGATGAAATGGGGAACCATTTTATAATCGAAAGTCCAACCGCGAAATTCGACACCAAAGCCAAATAACCATGACAACCAAGTAATGATTTGTATTTAATTTGATTTGGTGTGCGCTGCTAAAAAAAGGTCAAACGATCACAAGAAACCTGTACTGAACACAATTGATCAGTATGAAAAAAGTTTCAACGAAAAAGACATATAAAAATGTTACTATTTAAAAGAAGAAGAATAGAAGAAGTAGGTAAGATATAGTCGGTCAAGCTCGAACATATGATACCCTACACCATTGTGTATGTACACCAAAATTCATGGAGGTATCTTATATTAGACCTGTGGTCAATTGAGGACCGATACTTTTATTAAGTATAAAATAAAACATACTACTACTATATGAATTTATGCACTTTAGAGTGATTTCTAAAAGTGGGCCTTATATGGGAGCTATGGTAAATTATGAACCGATCCTCATAAAATTTGTCACTGTGATTTCAACTTATATAAAACATATTTGTTATACATGCCGGGAGGACATTTGTATGGGGGTAGGTGAAATAATGGACCGATTATAACCAGTTTCAATAGGCTTCGTCCTCGTGCCAAAATAATTCATCAAGATCTTTAAAATTTTTGCAAAACCATTAAAAGCATACCGTACTATCTAACTTTGAAAATCTTTTACAGAACCAAAAATTTTAACTTTCATTAGAAAAATTTATCGTTTTCGAACACTTCAGGATCAAATTGAGATAATTAAAATAATTTTTCTTTAGTGTTATTCAGAAAATTGTAGAGGATTTCACAATATTTAAAAAAATTTTATAATTTTTTATTTTGATAGTTATAAGGCAAAAACCAAAAAAAAAAAAAGAGAAGGTCAAAACTGAGAAATTTAATTTTGAAGTCTTTTAAACCATAAGAGAGTATAGTTCAGTATTTTGCTTAGTAAAATTTAGAAATGTAAAAATATTTAAAATCGCTTTTTATTTGCACCACTGTAGTGCCGTCTCTGCTTCACTTACACACCCCTACCAACAATGTTCTGAAATCATAACTCTTCTTCTATCGATGTCGTAAGTTTTATTAATATCGGTACAGCAGTTTATAATATCCAGACTTATTACCAAAATATTTTTGGCACAATGCTAAAGGCGCCACTGTGCCATCATAGTTAATACACAAACATTTTATATTAATATATCTAAAATTAATATTTTTCGAACAAAAAACTTGATAAGAGGTTTTAGAAATTGCACGCGGTGCGGAAGGGGTTTTTGGCCCAAAATGACATAATAAGTTTTGTTTTCAAATAACTTCTCGTACTGTTCTCGTTTATAAAAATACATTCTATTTTAGCATACTCTGTGTATTTATGTATGTTTATTTTACAATGTTTACGATAATGATGTTATCGGTATTTCAACTATAGTCACATACGAGTTGTATGTTCTCTATGACTACTGCATTTACTGCATGCTGTCTACACATGAGTTTTCTATAGTTGATTACACACACATCAAAACATTTATAAATGCATACAATGTGCAGTCGTTTTGATATGGCTGGCAAAGCACAGTGTGAGATTTTACCAAATTAGCTAATATTGACATTAAAGAATTAGAAACTGCTCTAAAATATATTTTATATACAGTAGTCAATATGTTGATTGGAAATATAATCGAGTCATACTTTAGCCTACAGTTTTTATAAATCAATTCCCTCAAAATCGCTTCAAAGTTCCTAAATTCTTGAAATAATTTGGTATCGAAATGAAACTCCTCGGAAATAAAGTGTAGGTAACAGGAAACTCTTTCACAAATTATTATCACTTCCGGTCTATATTTGACCCAAATTTTCATATTATCAATATGAAGGTTGAAAATCTGGGTATTAATTTTGTTCCTGTAAAAAAGGTGAAGAAGCTGATCTATATATCCAATTATAGTTTAGATCTAATGAGGTTAACAAAAATTGTACTTTATAGAAAACATTTGATTTTCATTTAAGAAATTTTCGAAAAAAAAAACCTTAAAATTTTTGTTGTATGTTGATATAAATAAAGCAAAGGAATTATGAAAAAATTCGGTTCAGATAAAATATTATCGCGTTTCGAAGACAAGCAGTTTTTAACAATCGTATTGAATTTTTATCGCCTAAAAATATTTCACTTTGAAGCGTCGTTATACAATTATTGTATGCGAAATATGAGATTTTTTGTTTTTGTAGTCTACATAGTACAATTGAATCATTTCATTTAAAACCAACAAGAAATATTAAAAATTTAGATCTTACGTCCCTGAAGTTAATGGTATCAGACATAATCATTATACTTATCCAAACTAAGGCTGACACAAAATTTCTAATAATTTTATCAAGGAGTTCGCGAAATATAACGGTTTGAAAGTGTAAAATAGCTAAAAGAATGTACAAAGTTGATTACACAAAATTAAAAATATCTTTTAAGGTATTTATAGTACAAGATTCAGTGAATTTATTATGAATTCTTTTGTAATAATTCATAAACTATTCTGAGTCCCAGCATGCCACTTACCATGGATGTAGAAAATATTTTCAACATTAGCATGTTTTCTTAAAAATTTTTAAAAATACCATTTCTTTGAGATTTTTACCAACGAACTATAAATGGCGAGATATGGATTATTTTTATGTTGAGAAAAAAGTCATTTTGTACTCAATTTTTCCACTCAATCTTGTATCGTAAATACTTTGAAAGATATTTTTAATTTTGTGTATACAACTTTGTATATTCTTTCAGCTATTTTACACATTCAAATCGCTGTAGTTTTCAAACCACATAATATAATTATCTGAAATTTTGTGTCAGCCTTAGTTTCGATGAGTATAATGATTATATCAAATATCATTAAATTCAGAAGCTGTAAGCTGATTGGTTTTAAATGGAATGACTCAGATCTTTAAATATATACAAGATTTTTCATCAAATTCAATGATGAAAAAATTGATTTTTGTCATCTAAATCATCAAAATCTTACACTGTGCAAAGTGCGTTTGTGTTTGACTAAATAATGTGCACATAAACATAAGAAATAATCAAAATTTGTATACGCTCATTTAGATTTAGCATGATGATGATTTTATTTGTTTGTATTTTTTTGCTGTGTCTTTTATGCCCTACATGAAAAATTTTTCTGCAATTAATGGCATTGGAAGGCATAGCTTTACCAAGTTTTGTTCTTCGTTTTTCATAATTCTCAAGATATTGTACACTGCTAAAGAATATTTTAATCCGCTTGCACATAGTAACTACCGTTCAGTTAATCTTTAGTTGAGGGTACCTTTGACTTACTAGTTTAACTATCAGATTTTCTGGTAGAAGTAGGCGAATCTATCTTTCTATCGAGAAATTATTGCTATATACTTACTTATTCCTACATTCGGAGAGCTATTTCTAACTAATCTTCGTAGCAGTGTTGCCAGCTTAGCCCGTTTAAGGCTAAATCTAGCCATTTTAATTTCGGCCTCTAAATTTTCGTTTTAGTTTCTAGCCCTTTTTTTGATTTTTAAAATTGCCTTAAAAGGCTAAAATGTTAGTTTTTTAATAACGAAGAAAAAAAAAATATTATTAGCTATTACTAATGTTATTTTTACAGAATCATCCATTTAAACATTTTTGTGTATTTATTCGCATAAAAAAATCTATATATTATATTTACCAAAAATTTTCGTTAACGGCGCTTCCTTATCCAAATCAAGAATAACAACTGATTTTATGAACTTACTAAATCGATTATAATTATTTTTCATTAACCATGGAAACTATTTATAAATATATTTTATCATAATTTTATTTATTTATAATTTTATTTATTTTCATTTAAAATTCTTACAAAAGCGAATTTTAGAAATCCGCAATTTTAGAAATGCTTAATCAGAAATGAATTATAGTTTAAAAATGAGGAAAAATTACTCAAGACATTAGATAATTTTTCATGTGAAATATAACCCAAATTAGATGGGCGATATTTCAATGGGTGATTTTGCTTTATGCTGTTCTATGTTTTATTTATAAATTTATCATAATATTTTTAAAAAATATCAAAAGGTAATGCGGAAGAGAAAATAATAAATTTTTAAATTAAAGAAACAATTTTAACTTTTTCTGGCCTTATTTTGTCTTTTTTGACCATTTTTAAAGATAAATTTAGCTTCATTTTTTCTCGCCTCCTGGCAACACTGCTTTGTAGTATCCTGTGATTCAAATTTAATGATAAGAAAATCAATATTTGTCTATCTAAGCAAATATAGAGTTAATTTTTACCAAGAGTAGGATAACATTAAATAGATCGATAGATTTAAAAATAAATATTTATTTGTTAATGTATAAAACATTAACACCATATGGGTGTAAATTAAAGGCACTTTCTGTTTCTATATTGCCAGCCAATTACAATTCCAACTAAACTACTTGATTCCTTCCATTGAAGTTAGTTTTCATTTTTTTTTTCTGCTTTTTGGTTGATAGGCATGCGTTAGTTGCTACTTATGAGGCACAAAGTGAACCAAACAATGCCTAGTAATTGTGTTTTATTGTTTTTTAAGAGCTGCTCATGTTTTTTCTTTTTCGTTGCTTATTTAATTTTTTTGTTTTGATTCTTTCATTGTTTTTTTCTTTTCTTTGCCTTTCCCGGTCTTTATTAGGTTTTCTTGATTCTTTCTTTATGAAATGAAAAAAGTTCTCCTCTGGATAATGGATAAAAAAAGAATACTTATAATAAAAATAAGTAACTGTATCATACAAATTTATACATAAAATATTTACTTATTTGTTCGTACTTTGTTCGATTTCAAAACGCAGACTTATTTCCTTCTGTTGATAAATTTCCATTATGTTTCAAGTTGGCATAAGAGTGAAAAATAAGGGATTATAAATGAATTTATTGACTTCTTTAAAGAAGAAATGTGTAGAAAAAAAAAAAACATTGTTTACATTGAATTTTTAAGCATATTCAGTTTGAATGACACTATGTTTCAAGAGGACGGCACACTGTGGCTCAGAAATTAATTTCATTTGCCAAAAGTCCAATTTTTTGTTAACACCGATTTCCAAAATTTTAATAGTAAATATATTGAAACTAAGGTGGCCAAAAATTATATCAAAATATTGATAATTGTGGGCGTGAATGCCGTGAAAGACAAATATTTTTTGTTATTTTATAAAAGATCTGATTTTTGTAAATTTGATGAGAAGTGAATTACACTGGGGAACTGTCATTGTGCGACTTTATTGCAAATTTTTACTAACTTGAGGTCGCTGATTTAAAATCTAATTTCCTTTTTTCTCTATCAGCTCGACTTTTCGAGATATACCGTTATGTCCAAAATTAAAGCACTTTCACTACATATATTGAATAACTTGAAAACGATTCACCATATTCATTAAAAAAAAAAAAATCCAAAACTCGGCAGCAATATTATCTTTAAGCCGTGATAGATAGAGAAAAACGAAGATTAGATTTGAAATCAGCGACCTCAAATTAGTAAAAATTTGCAATAAAGTTCCAGGACGCACAAAAAAAGTTCAATTTTGTTCCCTTGTGTTATTAGCTTTTTAGCACTTTTTTATTGTATTTATTTATGTTACCTAGGAATAATGTAATGTACGAAAAGAAAAATGCAAATGATGGGAACAAAGCAAGAAGGTTCTTTTCAGACCCTTAAAGACCATCTGAAATAACAGGTATTGATATAAATCTTTTTTCAAGATTTAAAACAGTTATCGATGTACTTATGTGCAATGAACAAATTGATGCTAGAAAATTTGGTGATTACGAGAAGGAATCTGCACGAATATATACAACCAAATATCCATGGAGAAATATGTCTGCAACAGTTCACAAAATCATTTATCATGGAGCATGATTTAGTACCACTTGGAGATTTATCAGAGGAAGTCCAGAAAAATATCACGAAATTTTATAAATGAAGATCTATTTAATGTATTATTGGCAACGTCAGATCAGCTCATCTCTAGCGTTCGAAGTCAATGGAAAGTAGAACATCGGGACCCAGATGAAGAAGCAAAAGAACTGCCAGAAGACAGAAATAATATAGAACCAAATATGAAACATTTGCAGGCTATTTTCCTACCGAATGAGGAATAATTATAATTTTCTTTTATTGTTATTTAAGTAAAAAATAAAATAAAAAATAAAAGTTTTTGTTCTTAATACAATTAAAAAAAAAAAAACAAAATAAACATTAAAAAATAGCATTTTTTTTTTCTCCAAAAACAAGCGGTTCAAGTGGAACCTGTTCTAGAATTGATAAACTGGAAATCTTTTCACAAAATTATCCTGGGTTGGTTGGTTGGTTTACGTGGTAGCCCGTAAACTTACGGGCAATCAATTAGACTCATTAGAGTCCGTTTTGATGGAACCACACTATTCGCCATATGAATGAGTTGTATTGAGTCTGTAATGAGATAAAAGTGTAGGGAAGAACAATGAGAACATAAATTAATCGGATCCACCCTGTAGCATTGAGATATTTAATGATGTCACTGAGTCTAGTGTCAAATATCTCACAGAGGTTGTCTAATTGGTACCCTCCCAGAAATTTATGTCTGCTTGCATTCAAGGCTGGGCATTCACAAAGAAGATGAAATACTGTCTCTTACTTCCCGCGATTGCCACAACTACGACAATATTCATTGTAAGGGAGACCAAGTCTGCTTGCAAGTTTTCCGATCGTCCAGTGACCTGTAAACAATGTTATTAGTCTCGAGATGTCTTTGCATTTGTAGCCAATGAGTTACATTGAGCGTTTTTCGTTGTAGGTAGGTCATGTTTCTTTCGCGACTCTACATTTG
The DNA here is from genome assembly GCA_932274085.1 of Protocalliphora azurea. Classification (NCBI taxonomy): domain Eukaryota; kingdom Metazoa; phylum Arthropoda; class Insecta; order Diptera; family Calliphoridae; genus Protocalliphora; species Protocalliphora azurea. The sequence goes on along the minus strand of OW026521.1, from coordinate 47,740,114 downwards.
TCAAGATTCCGCCATCTATTTTTTGCCTTTTCTAGAAAGTGTTTTTGGTTTCTGCTTTTGACTGTTCCTAACGGGATTGCGACAGAAACCGATAAGGAGGCATTCAAAGCAGAGCCTGCCCGGGCTAATTCGTCTGCTGTTCATTAACATAGTAGTCCCTATGCGCAAGAACCCAGACTATAGTAATGTCATACAGTCGACTTAGTCCTAGCAGTTCCTCTTTACACTGTCTGACTAGAATAGAGGTAGTTGTCGGTGATTTGAGCGGTAGTATTGCCGCTTGACTGTCGATAAATAAACCAATATTCCCTTGAATATTTCTATCGCGAATTAGTTTACACGCTTCCCTGACCGCTACTATTTCCGTTTGGAGTACGCTTGCCTCGTCAGGGAGTCTACATGAGTGTCTAATTCCAAGATCATTAGAGAAGACACTAGAGCCGTCAGTGTATATCCTAGTTCCAAATTGTTCAAGGAGATTTCCCCTTCTCCATTCACTCCTGGTGGGGAACAGGACTTTAATAGTATTTCCGAAGTCCATCTGGGGAATCATATAGTCGGTAAATTGATTGAATTGCGGCGGTATTAAACTTAATATCCTCGCGTGCCCATACGTTCTTGATCTCCAGCTTTCCGTTGCAGATAATCTTATCGCACTATTAACTGATGATTCAATTATGTATAGGTCTATAGATGTTAGGTGCAATATAGAGTTCAGAGCTTCTGATGGACTAGTACGTAATGCACCTGCAATTCCTATGGAAGCGGATCTTTGTATCTTGTAAAGTTGATCCACCACATATCTCTTACTAGTAGCGGTCCACCACACAAGAGATCCATATACAAGAAAGGGCCATAGTATTGCAGTGTATAGCCATTTTGTCAATTTTGGACTCAAACCCCATTTTACCCCGAACATCTTTCTACAGGTGTAGTATGCTACCGTAGCCTTACTAACCCTATGTTGAATGTTCAGCTTCCATGAAAGCTTGGAGTCCAAAATAAGTACTTTGCATTGTCCGACAAGGTGAGTTCACAGTTTTCTAACCGTGGTAGTCTGAAGCTCGGAATCTTGGTCTTTGTGGTGAAAAGTACCAGATCTGTCTTGCCCGGATTATCCTGGGTAAAAAAAAAAGAAATTTAAATGTCTCTATTGATTCAAAAGTTACAGAGTTTTGGCCGATGAAAACGGATTCTGGGCCACTGTGCGGGCCTGAACTGTTTTTCACTCCCAAAATGTAGTTTTCACAATGGATAATTTTCAGACAATTAGAAGATATTTACATTTGTAGTTCTAGAACGTTTAAACATGATAATAAAAATAATCTCATATTTATGTTGAAGATTTTTGATAGAATTTTGTATAAACATATAACATAAGTGGACTTAAATCCTGGGCTGTCAGAGACTTTTTTGGCCAACACCAAAAATTTAAGAAAATTTCTCCAAAAAATCCCCATCCAACAAAAAATTTGTTTAAAAAAATTTTTTTTTTTGCTTTTAATAAATGTTTTTGCTTTCACTTTATAGAAATAGTTTTTGGATGAATATTTTTACATAACTACTGTTAAATTTAAATTATATCACGGAAAAGTAAATACTTTTTAGTAAAACTTAAGTTTAAATGTGTGTCTTTTATACTTTAATCAGAAATTATGGCTCCTTCGCCATAATATATTGCGCTTCATTCAAAATAAAAATGTTTAATATAAAAAAGTATCATTAATCAAATTTGTATGGAAATTTTCTTCCAAAAAACTTAATTTTAAAAATTTTATGGGTGATCCATTGCACAATTTTAGGTTATGCCAATAAGTAACTTTTTCAATTTTTACACCAAATAAATTTAAATATTCAACAATTGTAAATGATGTTTAGAATTGACATCCATTATATAAAATCACTGCACATTAAAATTTGTTACGTAATTGTTCAAAAAATTGTGTATACTCGTAATATCCAGGGGAGATATTTGTGCAAAACATTTGTTTTGCTGTTGTTTATACTTGATGTATAAAAAAGGGCGTGAAGATTTTCATATAAAAGCATATTATATCAAAATTAAATTAAAAAAAAAATCAAAATATATTTATAAAACATATTAAAATATAAATTTGTAGAAAAAATTTTGTCGAATATGTCACTTTATACATAAAGTTTCCTTCAACAAAAACCTAAAATTTCAAGTAGGCCCACTGGGTGTTGGGAGCAGAAATGAATCGGGTAAGCGAAAGATTGACAGTAGCCTAGGAGTTGTGGATTTCAGAAATGTATGTTTTATGTCCAGAATCCATCATAATTGGCTGATCCGAGATATATCACTTTGGAAAATGTATTTTTTCATTATGAAAATATGGAAAAATTGGAATTTTCAAGTGGATCCAATGGAAATGTGGAGCAGACACACAATCAACTTTCTGATATTTATCATTACTGTCTCCCAAAATTTGTGTTACTTTTAAATTACTTTTTGACACTTATTTAAATAAGAAAGGAAACAACTGCAACTCTTTAAACTTTAAAACTAACAGCCGATAATTCAGCTGTGCTTAATAAGGTACGATTGTGTATTAATGAGTTAAGATGCCTACCGAAGTTCATATTGCATGCTATCTTGAAGTTTGGTTTTTGTTAAACCAAATATGAATTCTGCACATTCGTAGAATATTCAAATGGTTAGCATTTTAAGGACTACTTGTGCAAGTTATTTGTAATAACATGGAAACGTAAATTATATAAAATTATATATATAAAATTATATATTTTTCTTTAAAATTCCAATTTTACTAACTAAACTAAAGATACAATTACTACATAATTTCCCTAAAAAAATCTTCTAAATATTTTAGATATCCCAAACAAATTCCCCAATCGCCACACCAAAATTTCATCCTTTTCTGCAACAAAAATTTCCCAAATTTGGGGTTAAAAAACCAAATCTAGATGCTCTGCTTAAATTCTATATTTAAAATATGCGAAGGACAAATTATCAGTAATGGAAGATATCCTTTGTGGTTAAAACGTAACAATTTCCAGCTGGGCATTATCTAACTTTGAGTTATAGATATTTGATAATTTAGTTTTTAATTTTTTAATATTTAATTATTGTTCTAATTTAAATAAAATCATACTCTATCATATCTATCATGTACTATAAATATAAATTTGGTTGCAACGTTAATTGGTAAATAAATACTTTTACGAAATTTAAACAGAAATTTTAAATAGAAAAATAACAATCATTTACATCATAATCTGAATATAAAATAATTTATTAGTATTAAATTTACTAATGCTTATTTTCAGCAGAATTTTTTTTTATTGGATTCAATTCAATTAAATTAAACTATTCATTATCCAAATAATTATTCTGTATTGTATTGATGATTTTATAATTTTTTAGTTATTTTATGTTTTATAATCTAGGGAATAAATATTATTCCAACATAATTGGCTGATAACAGTTATTATTAAATTATCAATTTGAAAATAAAACTCATGACAAATATTCATTAAATTTCAATTATTTTAATCACACATCTTATCAAGTAGCAAGAATCCCTTTTTGTCGGAAATGTTATATGTTTTTGCGAGTATTATCAGCGTTTGTATTTAAAAAAAAAGTGTGAATAAAATTTATAAAAATAAAATTTTAATAACTTTATACGTTTTTGCTCTAATAATAAATACGATTTAAATAAAATAAGTGAAAATATTTAGCAAAATTACTTTATACAAATACATAATATTAATTTTATTATTATATTAATCATGGTGGTCAAGGTAGACCACAAGACACTTTAAGTCAGATGCTGATGTATCATGAAAAAGAGATTGGATTATGTATATGGATGTAAATATAGAGAAAGTGTTTTTACATGCACTAACTGTAAATAAGGTTCAAAAACCTTAGTTTTATATAAATATGTATAGAGACTTCTCACCAATAGAATCACAGTCTGTACCATGACATACTAGTCGCAAGGGGAGCTCTACCTTCATTTCATTGAATTTGTGCTGTTAATTTTCTGCTCAGGGGACTTGATTTCAAGAAAGTAGCAGTTTTTATCCAGGAGACCAACATAATGTTTCCAAAGCAAATATTTCCCTATAATTTTGGTTGAACCAGCAATCTTCTGGTTCTTAAACTCCTGGTTGTTCAATCCGAGAAACTTTAATTGGCTACACGAGATAATTATAAATCCCATTCTAATATATGGGATAATTGTCTGGTGGAAATCTGCATAACTTAGCGCCGATGATTACTGTAGTGCTCTGTATAATATCATACTACGTACTTTTTATATTAATCCATTGGATGCCGTGGTTCTTGTGGCCAAACAAATCGCCTCAAGCGGGACGTCTTGCCTTAAAATTATAGCTTTATGACATTAGAGAATTTGCGAAGATGTCACGGTTTTGAGAAATATGGATGATATCCTCAGTATAGACTATTGTACACTGTCCCGTTGAAAAAAATTTGTAAGAACACTTCAAGCAATGAGTATGGAAGAGCTAAATAGAGGAAACATATTTAAACAATATTAAAAATTGCTCTTTAGTTGCCTTTCAGAATCTTCTAGAACATTTGGCCAAAAAAATGTTCCGAGCTTTGTCTCGAAATGGGTATCAAAAATTCGTAATATTTAACTTGTTATTAACAAATTTCTTTCGCAAAAATTTCGACTCATAAGCGACTATTTTAGTAGATCATGCGAAAAGAAAAATTACTAAAAATGTCATACTTTTGTGATTAAAACTTTGAAATGTTTTACGTATAGGATAATTATGCTTTTTCATAAAAAAGTTAAAAAAAACTTGTTCACTAGAATGCACTAAATTCTTCTCTAGAGGAATAAAATCTCTTGAAGAAAAATTTTAAATATTTTTTTTCTATATGAAGATTAAGAATTGAAACCATTTTGAGAATTTTTAAACAGTCTTTAGTGTTTTTTCTGTGTTCAGTTCATTAATATACTTCGTTTGAATGAGTAGAATCTTAAAAAATCGGTTTCGTGGTAAACTCTATTGTACACTTATACTATTTCTTGATATACTATTCTCAGAGGACTAAACGATTGGATCTAACTCAGCTTATGGAGTGGTTGGGGGCTTCTATATTCCCATATATGGAAAATGTGTTCTCTTTAAACTGCTGAATTACTTAAGCGAATTTTTTCTGATATCTTGGCTATGATGGCGAGATATTTAAATATGAATCATAGGCAATTCTAATATTAGGGCTAATATTATAACTAAGAATAGATCACACCTACAGTTGGAGACGCCGATCAATTGGTTAGAGAATAGCTATTTTCTAGAATGTCAATTATATTCCGGAAGTTTTTAATTTTAGTAGAACATAGTTGGATCAATAAATCCACCTGTTCGACCTCGAGGAAAATATGGTCTCCATATGACCAACATTGATTTGGATTTTTTCATAGGGCTACCGCGTCATTTGCAATGTAATCTCATAGCTGCGATTATCGGGAATTGGATTATTTGTGTACATTACTAGTAGACTAAGTCTCCCATTCTATCGGTTTAGCATTTTCTGTTGCCTGTCCGGCTTTTTCGAGAATCGGAAATGAGATTTGAGATAGTCCATGCATGCCTGCTCTTATGAGTCTCCTTGACAGTGATATAAGGAGTTTATGTTAATTTATAGATGCGTCTGCTTAGTTCGATTTGCACCTGAGCATGGAAGTGTAGATTTACTACCAACCATGGACATAACTACTTAAGGTGATTATAATTACTAGCTGTCTATGAAACCTTAGCTTAAAATAAGTAATAAAACAAAAATATTTTATATTAATAATTAGTTATAAAATTCGGCGTGTATGTTCTGTTCGGTTGATCCAATTTTTTTATTTTTTGCATCTTTAATCCATATTAATAATAAATATTTGTAAAATTTAATTTGTTTCTTTTTTTAGAGCATATTTGTAATAACATTTTGGTAATCGAAATTACTTGTTTATGAGTTAAAATATAGATATAAATATTAGCTCTGTTCCAGTACTTGTCAGACTTCAGAATTTACAGGAAAGCAAAACCCGTACTAAGAATTTTTGTGTATTTTGTTGTTTTTCTGATAATTTCTGGCTAAAGCCAGTAAATTTGACAAGTACTGGAACAGAGCTATTATTGAAATAAAACCTAAATAATAAAATATATGCAGGCCATTGACTTATTTTTAGTATTTAATTATGAATATATATCAAGGTAATAAAATGTATTCCTTGCATTTATATTAAATGTTATTCTATTGCATTTCATATACACACATACACCCACATTAATATAAATAATTATTTATACAGTAATTTATTTATTAAAATCATTTTGTATTAAATAATAAATATAAATTTAAATTTGACAACTTGTAGCAATTTAATAAAAAATACATTTTAATGACTCTCAAATGAAAATTTTAGCACCAACAATAATTTGCCTTTTAAAGAAATTAGCTTTTAGTAAAACTACAAAAACAACAATATCAAATGAAATGCAAAAAGTTTAAAACCTAATTAAAATCAATTTAATCGCTTATGCATTTACGAGTACATTTTGTTGTATAGTTTATATGGTCAATAATCAGACATTCATAGTATATTATCACACATCCAATTAGTAGGAATAATTTTAGAATTTTTTATTTTACTTATAAATCATATTAATTAATTAATTAATGTCATTTATTTGTTGATTAAGAAAATTTTAATTGTTTTAAAATAATCATTTATTTACATATTTGTACTCCTTAACATTTGTGGTAGAGTGCATTTTGGGATAATTTATGCTTGCTACGACTCATAAAAAGTGCGTGGGTGGAAAAAACATGTCTTCAATTTGCATATGCAAAAGTAAAATCGAATCTTAATAAGAGAGAATAAAATTCTCTATAAATGGAGAAAATTTACTTGAAAGCGCTTTAAACGAACACGTCTGGATATCAGTAACTGCAAAAGTTTATTAACCTTGTAAAGTCAAAGATACATACATACAATAGTCACCGTTGTATCTTTTGTAGTAAATATGTATGTACTATAATCACACACTCATTTACAAGTTTTAAAACAATTGTCAATTATAAATTGTAAATAAAACTAACAGTAGAATATGGATTTTCTTGCACGATTTTGGACTTGAGCAACCAAAAGTGGTATGTATCTGAGCTTAATTAGGGTGCTGAATTCGAATCTTCACTTCTTTTACAAAATTGGTTATAGTTTTCGACATGTCAAAATATATAACATTTTTAATTATATTTGAGATCTAATAACGATTTGATTCAATAAAAAGTGATAAATCGGAAATGAAGAAATGTCTAACTGAGTCGTTTGTATTGTTTGGGATATGTTTTACGCATAAGAACTTGAAATTAATAACTCTTTGATGTATTCGCTATCCTTTGTCGTTATTTGTAGCGTCAAAATTTTTAGAGAAAGTACAAATGAAGTCAATAGAATTAAGTTTGGGAGATATTCGAGTTCCAAACTTGTGGTAGTTTTGCAACAAACTCTCCAATATTTGCTTCCAATCGGGAGATTTATGCTTACCTAGAAAGTTGCGAACAAAATTTTGCTGCTGGTTCATTTAGCGTTAATCATTTTGTAAAGTTATCGTCAGTTATTAGTTGTCGAATATTAGGTTTGACAATTATTTCTTCTTTGTTTTTTATTCTTCACGATTAAGCGCTTTGAAAAAGTTCTTGATAAAGACAAGTTCTACGTGAATAGTTTGAAAATATTCTGTAAATTTACAAGAGTTAAAAAGAATAATAATCCGTTTACATTAATATTTGTTAGAGTTTCAACAATTTTTTACTCCTGCAATCAGAATGCATTCAACTCTTCTTATTACTCATTAATTTAAAATTAAAATCGCAAATTTAGTTTAGTTAACGAAACAAAGACCACTAAGGTAATAAAAATTCACATCTCTAAGCATTAATATCAGCTTGAAATTTTTTCCGAGTATACATACAACATCCGTAAGCAGAGTTGTCAAATATTTGTAATCTTCAGAACGCGCTAAAAGCGTTACACTAAACCAAAATCAAAACAGCGCATTTTTAATGTTAAAATCAGATTTTCATTAAGAGTAACAACTTAAACATTACAAGGTATTTTTAACTTCCGCACATATAGTATAGTATAGTGAATCATATTTTAAATAAAATTAAAAATTGGAAATTGGAAATAGATCTTTTCCAGGCATTTAAATTCATAAAACTTTTTAATTTTGGGTAGATATTTCTAAATTTTAATGCCCTTCGATTATCAGCCCAACATATTTCCAAAAAAGGCAATTCCTAAAAATAATAATAGGAACGTGTTTGGAAAAATCTGGAAAATTGCTAATCCTTCATTTGATGGGCTTGGGAAAACGGATAGACACCTCACATATGTATAAACAAAACAAGCCCAGTCTGAAAATTTTTATAGAAATTTGTTTGAAAATTGCGCAGTGCGGCTGGGTTAAAAAATAAATTTTATTTTAAATACTTTCCGAATTTTTTTTGTTTGTTTTTATTAAGTTATTGTTCAATTTAACAATGCGGGTTATGTCAAGAAATTCGGGCACTTTGTGTTTATACATTTAAACAAAAGAGTTCTGGAGGTGAATTTTGACATTACGAATTCTAAAAAACTTGTTTTAGTTTTTGGTGAACTCGAAAATTAATAATAAGATACTTTTTCTTATTAGTTAATAGGGGCGTAAAAACGTGTTCCTAATCAATATACCACTGAAAGTAAAACGCGCCAATTAAGCACCTTTTTTGAAAAAAAGTGAGTATGGGTTGTTAAAAAACGCTAAATCTAGCGCGAAAAGCGCTAAATGGGCTGTTCGTAAACATAATTAAAAATACTTGAAATCGGCATTGCAATTTGTTTACGTATTTTTACATGATTTGAACAAAATCCAACCTTTAGATTATGATTGAAATCAAGTTTTTAGCGGCACCATCATCTGAGAACTCAAAATAAATTTTGAGAAATTAATGCCATATTTGAATTCAGCGCCTTAAATCATGATCAGGATCAGAAGTTGATCTGAATTTGTAAAGAAAGGTTTTAACGATTTTTTTTATATTAAAATTTTTCAAAACAATAATTTTATTGTTGATAATTTTTCTTAAATGACATAAATGTAGTTTTACTGTAAACTAACATTTGCATATAAACTTGTTTATTTATACAAATTAAATTAAAATTTATCTCTATTTAATGTGATTTTTATATATAGTAATTAATTAAAATGCTTTAAGAAAATACTTTCTTTAACAATAGCTATTTGTTATAGTACTTATTTAGAAACCTTAATTATTTTAAAATAATTTGCATCCATATCTCATTTTATTAATACCCTTTAAAAGAGTATTTTCTTGTCTCCAGAATTTTACAAAATGAAACTCATATATTTGAAGTTATTACCAAAAAAGATAAAAGTGCTTTTTTTGCCTTTTTATGCTTCTTCTGTTGTGTGCGCTACTTTTCTGATTTGAGTGCTTTTATGCTAATTTTAAAATTTTTACTACAAAATTATTTTCATTATTTTTTTTAAATTGTGCAAAATTTTTTTTATCATTTTAATACTAGCTTAGCCTGGTACGCTTCGCTACCCATTTGATGCGATAACTAATATTTACTTTGTATGAAATCTGCTACTCTCCTTCGACCTACCTGCCGTATCCGAAATATGATATAATAATTATTTCTACAATTTTTTTAGATACTTCCTGTAATACTCCTGTAGGTATGAAAGAATTAATATTTGCTTTACCTATCCGCCCTATTTTCTTAGCAATTAAGCAATATAACAGAAGACTTATTCTCACAAACTTTTAGAGCTTTCACTGTAACAGTTCGTGAGATATTTGATAATTAATATTTACTTTGTATGGGGGGTTCAACTCCCTCTGTTTCGATCGAAAAATAAAATATCATATTTAAACAACAGGACTCACTATATCATGTGTGTTTTCAAAAAGTAGGCGTAAAATGATCATTGATCACTATTAGTTGATGCGACTTGTTATCTTCTTTAATTATTTAATATTATATTCACGAATGACCTTATATCTTTCAGAAAGATATAAAATCTTTGAAAAAATTAAAAAAAAAATATTTACGCTAATTTCAGAGTAAAAATAATTTATTTTTGAACATGAAACTTGGAAATTGTATGACCAGTTAACGCTTAGATGCAATAGATTTTTCAGTAAAATTTCGCTATTTTCGATGCTTAACATAAAGAGACTATTTTATTATATTAAGCATATTGCAACGATCTAATATACTACCAGAGTGCAGAAATGTAGAAATGCAAGGTTAGTAATTGCATTATCATCATATTTTATCTACTTAAAATATATAAAACAAGTAATAAAATGATAAGATGATTATTTTATATTTAAATTAAGTCCGATTTTTAAGTATATATGTCATTTAAATATTATTATATTTAATTATAGTTCATTGTATTTAAAACATGTTTATCCTTGTGTTTTTTTTTTGTGAGTGTTTTCGAAGGAATGAATAAATATAAACCTTTACCCACAACTTCCTTTTTGAATGACAAAAAAGCCATAAAAGTGTCTCATTTCCGTTTAGTGTGTACAAATAAACAAGCAGAAAGAAACCAACGGACAGACAAACGGAAAAAACAAAAAATTCTTTCGAGTCTTTAGTCATAAAACCAGAAACAAAAACAAAAAATAATATTTGAATATTTTTGAATGACCGAATATGAAATACAGTACTGTTTGAAGATTAAATGATGATTCCAATACAGATTGTCTCGATTTCGTATAAAAGTAGGCCAAAAATAGAAAGAGATATCGTAGGCTTTCGTGTTTAGGAAAGAAAAAAACGTAGTTTTGTGAAAATCGGCCCAAGGACACACCCAACTCCCATACATCCTGAATCATGAAAATCGTCTATTTTCTAAATTTGTGATTCGAATTGAACTAAATTTGGTACAATTCATTGCCCCTTCATTTAGAAAATCGGAAATCGGATCAAGGGCAACTCCCACCCACCCTACTCCCACCCACCCTGAATTTTAAAAACCATATATTTTTTAAAATTATAATTCAAACTGAACAAAACTTGGTACAATTTAATGCTTTGGCATTTAGGAATGAAAAAAATAAGTTTTATGAAAATTTGGTAGATTTTTTTTTATTAATATGTTAACTAATTATTGTAATATATTATTTTTTCAAAGGACACACCCACAATTAATCTACATATCCTGAAATTCTGAAATTTGTAGAAGAAAGGAAAATGAATTATTTAATATGGTAAAATAATTAAAAAGTTTTTAATTTTTTGTTACACCATTATGATTTTATATTTAATGTTAATGAAAGGATATAAAATAACCCATAAGTCCTTATCAAAAAATGTTTTAATATATAATTAAACTTTAGAAAATAATATTTTTATATTTTAAGTATTTTCGAATTTACATCTCAAACGCGAATATTTCCACAAATTTTGCTTTAATTTTAAAAGTATAAAATTTAATTTCTTCACTTCTGCAACAAGTAGCAATCTTTGTAAACGATTTTCATCAAATTTTTTAATATTTTATGTTACAGGACTAGTTGTATTCTGCTTTAACTCCAGCCACAGCTGAAAACTATGACGAATCTGCAATGATGTTGACACAAAAAAATTTTTAGTGATCAAAATTGTACAAACTTGTGTAGGTGAAATTTAATATATTTTAAATTCATATTTGTAGCAGTAATATATCAAAAACTGGATTAATATAGTATTTTTTTGTAAATATTTTTTTATTTACTACTGAAGTTTTGGTTTCTTAAAAAATTTCGACTTTACATTAGAACAGTATCTTTGCCAACGTGGTATTCACATTTGATCAATATTTGTAAACAATAACAGTATAGTATTTTTATTAATTATATATTATACTTACAATCGAACCAGAGGCAGCCGTTATAAAAAATTTGAATTTTAAATATTAAAGGCACAAGCGCAATTTCAGGAGTTTTCTTTGAATTTATATATATATATTAAAATTCTGACATCGACTTTAACCATATTTTGCCAAGCTTGTGACAGTGTGCGGAATACAAAATTACTATTTTTTAAACAAAGTTACAAGTTTACAAGAAAGTAATCACCATTATTAGAAAGTTTTAAGAAGCCGCAAAATTATGAATTTTGAAATACTAAATTTATAAACTCAATAATTTCTTTCTGGAACTTTTATTTAAATCTTCGGCTATATTCAAAACTTTTAGAAATGATTTCACTACATTACCATACATACATTTATGAGAGAAAAATTTTATAAACAAAATATATTCTTAGTAAAATACTTATTTTATTCTCGTTTGAGACATGTCATTAACATGCCACAAAACAATAAAAAAGGGACAACAATGGTCCGTACACACAAATAACAAACACAATTGTCGTAAATTTTCAATTGTAAACATGTCAATTTAGGTTTTTATTAAATAATTTTTTTTTAAGCAAGATCCTTTGTTAGCGAAATATAAATATGTATGTATGTATGAACCCAGAAAACTTTTTCTATTGCGGAAGTCACTAAGAACGGTCTTCCAGAAGTTGAAATTTATCGCCAAAACGATTGCCAAAGTATTATTAAAATCATCTTCCTTTGGGAAAAACTGTTCCTCGTGAAACACTTGTAGAAGTGTCGAAAAACAGTCTTCTGAACGATACCCGGACAATTATCACAGAAGTGTCGTCCTAGAAGATGATTTTGCACTTCTACTGTTTCTGTATTTATAAATAAAATGAACGTTTTTTTTTTAATATTTCTTAATTATTTTTATTTCATACATACAAAAGAAACAATTTACATATTATTCCCCATTAGAAACTTCTGTAGTGCGATTCGACAATTGGCAAATATGTCGATGGCTTTTCTTGTTTGTAGAAGCTTACTGATTACATGATTCAGTAAGTACATTTAAACAAGAGTAGACATCCTTTGTTTGGAACCTCTGTCAAAATAGAGTAATGGAAATAAAAAAGAATTTTGGAATTATTTATAAATTGTGCATTTGTGTACTTACCGTTCGCTTTTGTATGATAAACTTCTGTGTCAGTTGACAAAATAAACAACGCAAATAATGTTGTGGCTTAGTTAGCAACAGAAGAAGATGTAACGATAACGAATATGGTTTAAAAATGATATAGAATAGCAAAATCGATAATTTTGTTGTTTAATTTTATAAACGATAATCGTTAATATAAGTTACTGAATCGCACTACTGATGAATTACTATACCTTTAGAAGAAGAAAGAAAGATTAATAGTTTATATAATTAAATTATATCTAGATTACCTTCTATGCAAACAATGCGAAAAAACATTTTTACAAGCAAAATTTGGACTTTTTAAATATGAAAATACTCGTCTGTTTAATGTAGTTTTTTCTAAAATAAATTTAAATTGTGAGAAAAGTATGTTTTTTCTAAATAAAATGTTAATGAGATTTGCTTACTTTTTTAAAATATTCTTTGTTGATAATAAAACACTTAATTATCAGGAAAATTGTTCTTCTTATATTTAATATTACTGCCAAACTGTACCTAAGTTAAATTATTACTGAAATGACAATCTTCATAACACAGGCTAAGAAGATCAATGCGAAATAGTAATGTACATATTTGTGCAATAAACTGTATTTTGTTTTTGTAATTTTCGAGCAATCTTTCGACAATCATCTATAAACCACTAATTAGTAAGGTCTGGAAGATTGGCAACAAATTTATCTTCCAAATGTTTGAAGGGTATGTATGTTTGTATGTATGTATGTGTTTATTTATGTATGAATGTATATTGTATATTTTAGACTAATCTTATAGAGGAGAAAAACAATATTATAAATAGACAATTACAGTACTTTCAAATTTATTCCAAACAACTTTGTGTTTATTTTTTGTTTGTTATAAATCATTAATTATTTTTACGAGTATGTGGAACATTTTTGTTAAGTTAATAATTTTACATTAAATTTTTAGTATTATATTAACCGATATTATTTATATAAATACATTTTGGTTTGTTTAGAGAACTGCTACAGACTGCACAGAGTACACTCATCCTAAGACGATACCATGTTAATGTGACCGGACTCTTTCATAAATAAAAATTTGGACTAAATCTGCTTCCTATCATTTAGGATTCAGTTACGAGAAAAATTATGTTTTAATTAATTTCCATATATTTCCGTCATAATTACCATAAGGGAAATTGGTGGCAATTGTAGCAATATGGCCCAGTACCAGTTGATACCTAACCACTCACCGAGGTTCCAGTTAAGAACCAATTGCCACCACCACGCTTCACTAAGTATAAGTTAAGAGTCAAAAATCTAGTATGCTTGTTAAATGCGCAATAACAATCTGTAGTTGAATGGTTAGAGTGTAAGACCATAAAACACTGTGATTTTCCCTTTTTGAGAGAATTTTAATAGAAAATGTTAAGCAAAGGACAAAAGGGGGGAATTTAAATTTTTCTGGAAATGAAGTGATTTTCGAATGTAAACCTATGTTTTTTTATCACCTTTAATTTAGATTTACAATTGGTGTTCAGAGGTAATAATGAAATTGTAATGAACACTATCTCCGTTTAAATGCTGGTTCTTCGAGTTTCCAAAAAATTAGACACGTAATCAGAACAATTCAAATAAGTTAAGACAAACAAACTACATTATAGAAGCATTTGAGTTGTAGGTTTAATTTAAAAATTTGTAAACTCTAAAATATATGTACAATCATAACTAAAAACTACAAGTTTCCATACTCTTTAAAACAAATTGAAGTGAAAATGTTCCAAATTTCAAAGACATCAGAAAATTAATTATATTTTAACAAAACTACAGCTGAAGTACTCGATTTTAAGGAATTGATCTTGGACGACTTTCTCCGTAAGTTTATTTCAATAACAGGACCACATTCTATTAAGATCTTAATATTTTGCTGTAATATTTAACCTGAATAAAATCATTTAATGATTTGTTATCGTATTTAGTCCTCGGTTTTAGATATACAAATTACATTCTTTGACTTTTGCACTAAATAAAAAATAAACAGCCGTTAAAAATTTCATTTTTAGTACTCTGGAGGTGAAATTTATTTTGATACCGAAAAATATTTTTATTTTCCATCCCTGGCTTAAAATTTTCCTCAAAAATAATAATAACTTATAAATAAAAGTAAAACATCCGAACTAATTTAGTATTAAAATTGTATTTTAGATTGTAGGAAACCCCCATTTGGGTTAAACTCAGTCGTGTCCAGGGTTCTTACATAAATAAATAACAATATATTCTACTCTGGGTTTTTTTATTTTTTCCACTTTATATATTTTTGCTTTTTCTCAAACTTTATTTATTGAGCCACTTGCAAATTTCAACTTCTTTGTTGAGGCAGTACTGTTTCGTGAAGCCTCCGTGTTGACTTGCCGGTTTACACCTCCTATTTAATATCTCCTATTGATTTTTTAATCTTGATGTAATTTCTCTAGTATTTTCTGCGTGAAAATTTCAAAGAAAATTTTCCATCACTTGGCGCAGAGCTTACCTCCTACCACTTCAACCAGATTATAAATCTTCCTGAAGCTCTTAATCTTACTGATCGTAAATCAGTATACCCTACGTTGAATTTATGTAATCAATTCAACCAACTTCATTAGTTTTTCCCCCAACACTGCTCTGTTAGTTATTTTATTTATTTTTTATTAACCTGCTACTAGCACGTCTGCCTTGTTCACTGTCCAGCATCAAAGAGAGAAAATATCCATTGTAACTTTATGCTGGCTTATAAACATTTCTTAAAACTAATCTTATTGTAGTTTTCCTACATTTTGTTCGAACCGGTGGCGATTGTTGCATCGAACCTTCCTTCTGTTGTCTTCTTTATGTTTTCTGATGTAACAGTTTCGTTGATCTGTATATGAGTGTCTGTCTGTGTATGTAGCTTCTTGTTTCTTTATTTTGTCTCCTTCTTGCTTGCTGTTTTTAAATCTCCTCTGCTTCTCTGTTCGCTGTTACTCTTATCCTCTTGTGTATTTCTCTCTGCTGTTGTGTTCTCGCTTCTACCTACTCAGTTGTGACGATGTAGGCATTGACTTTTTCACTTGGCTTTTTTTCCTTCTGATTTCTACTGCTACTTCTGCCTGCTGCGATTTTCTCATAGTTAATCCTTAAATGGCTAGCATGGCCATTTAAGATAAAAATACTTCCTGCCCCCAACCTCCGAAACACTTCGTTTGATCCTTTACCCCATCGACCTCCGGGACATCTAAAATGATAAGAGTTACATAGGGGAATGTAATTCGCCCCCAATCTAGATGGATGTAATCCATCTCCCGACCAGTATAATGCCAATATATCCTTTATTTTCTTATACTATGTTTAGATTTCAAAAAGTTATTCTTAATAATTATGTGAGTCAAAATTCCAAGAATTGTGTTCCTCACAAGATATTAAATTGTAAATAAGTTTTTTAATTTCTACAAGATATATCTGAAACCAAATGAAGTAAATATTTTGGATAATTATATGTACTAGAGTCAAAATATTGTAATCCTTTTATGTCCATATGTCCCTGTTGGAAATGGCTTTACGAATACTATAACTAAATGATTTTTTCGGTCAAAATATTTTGAACCCTTTTAAATTGAAACACTCTTATTTAGAGTTCTTTTATTTTAGATTTGATAAATTCAAAGAACCATAAAAATATTTATATAAATAACTTTTAATTAAAAATTTTTTAATCGAAATAATAATTAAACAAAAATAATGGACTTTGCATATATTTTCATATGACTATAAAATATTTCCTATTAAAAAAAATAAGTAGCAATAACCTGGGTTCGATTCGGAGTGCTGTCATAAAAATTTAACTAAAAAATATATAAAAAAATTCCAAAGAATTGTACTTCTAAATAATAATGAATAAAATTTACAAAAATTATTCTAAACTGGGAAAATTTGTATTATTATGACCAGCATTGAATAGGTTTATTTAGACTAGTCTTATTAGACTAGTTAATTCAAAGAAAGTGCATTATAGGCTTAGAAACTCCATGATCATGTAGAACTAAATTGACTGTTACGAACAAATTCCTCAATAACAAAATACAATATTTTTTTACAATTTTGTTGAAAATTATAAATACTACAGAAATAACTTTTAAATAATAAATTATCATCCAACTGATTTTTTGTTAATATAATATTTCCAATTTGTGCAAATTTGCGCGATATGTATAATGAATCCCCTTTTCAAATCTTGTGCAATATCAAGTAAATAATTGCAAAATTTTGTTGAAAGCAATGATACGTGCAATGATTTTATTATAATTAAAGTAACTACATTTTTTTACATCGCTTTTATTAATAATTTTTAAATATAAACAAAAGACAATTGATTTACAAATGTACAACTAAACAACGCAAGTTTGCGAGACTAAAATAGTCTCGCAGACTTTTAAGTCTTGTGTAAATAATTTTCCGTACAATTTTAGACAGTTCATTTGCGAGTGTGTAAACTTATAAACATAACACAGTTTTGAGAGGGTTTTGCGCGTTTTCATGAGGACCCTTAATGTGGCGTAATATTTTTTATTTTTATTTGAATTTCATTCCATAGATTGTAAAATGCTAGAAATATTGGCTAATATAAAAAAATTTTAAATTGATGGTCGTTTTATTTTAAATATTAAAAATTTATTTTATTATATAAATATTAAATATTTTCATCACTTTTTTTGCTAAAATTTTTATATTTATTTTCTATTTTTTATAAAATGATCTATTTTTACAATGTTTATTTACAGAATGCAACTTGTAATAGTAATACCCAAACAAAAAGGAAATGTTTTTTATGTTATTGCTGTTAAAAGAAAATAATAATCTTTTTTTATGTCTTTTTATCATGTGCAGCAAAAAGAAAAACTATAAAGAAAAAAATTTTAAATTTTATATGAATTCATTTCATCTTCTGTGTTTCACTTTCATTTTTTTTTTTCTTTCTTCTAATTCTATTTACATGAACATTTTCAAATACATAAATAAATAGCAATAATAATAAACCATATTTTCTTTATTCTCTTTTTTGTTGTTTGTACAATAATAAAATCTAAAATAAATTTACAGCAAGTGATTTGTTAACAAATAAATAAAAAACAAGAAAAATCGAACAGAATTTGATAATCAGACGGACAAGGAGAGGCTATTAGATATACAAAGATACAAGAAAAATTCAAATAATAAAAATAAGAACTAACGAAAGCACAAATGAAATAATGCATTCAACCACAGATACAGTCATTAGAGTGCTTTTTTAGTATTAAAAAAAAAAATCCACAAAAAAGAGGAAGAGGATCTTTGTAGTTTTATTTTGTTTTATTCGAATGTATTGCTATAGCAAAGTACTCGAAACTGGGAAATACCAATGAATTGAATGGAATACCAACCACAAAATTTAACACTTCTACTACACTTATTTAGATTTATTAAAGTACATACTATAACACAATAAACGGCAACAAAAATTGTAGAAAAAAAACGCTAAACAAATTGTTTATGTTTTTTCCTTAGCTGTGGTTCGGGCAAAAACTAATAAAATCAAAAATGAAAAAAGAGTTGAATGAATAAAAGAAGGAACCGAATAGCAAACATTATGAATCAATGAAAAATATGGGACACCAGCTGTGCAATTTTTATTTGTATAGTTTTGAACTGCATTTTTTTCTTTTTCTTTTTTTGAGCGAGGGTGAGTTGTATCACTACAAGTATTATGGCAATGATTCTTGTTCTATTTACTCGTACATACATATAAAGATAGACAAGTTTTGAGTTAGAATTTAGGCGACTCATGGTATTATTATTTCTTTAATGAAAATTTATTTATAAATAATTCTGACCCAATTAGTTTAATCAAAAACTTCAAAAGATTACATTTTCAGGATCTTATAATACTGTTCGGCAAAAAAAAAAATCAGTTTTTAGTCTTCATTTAAACACAAATAGGTGAACTAGATGGAATACAAATAAAGGCATCATCTTTACCTATCTGATTGATTTGAATTGGTAATCTCAAGACTTTTTTACTTAGGTGTTTCTACCGAATGGATTAAATAAATAATGTGATAACATTCAGTAATTCAAATGCCAATAATAAATGAAGTTTTATTTATTAACGATTTTTTCGCAAAAGAAATTTATTTTAAAGGAAATTATCTAAATAACATTAATAAATGATTTTCCTAATGCAGTAAATTATATATAAAACGGTTCAAGTCATCAAAAGCATCCCGCAAATACTGTTGCTGAAATTATTGCCTTTCTGATTTATCTAATTGTCCGTACCGCTATTGCTCAGAAGACAATGGGATTTTAGAATTTCTACCCTTGGCATTTATGCATTCGTACTTATAACCCACAAAAAAAAAGAAGATATAGTCGGTCAAGCCCGACCATATGATACCCCATACCATTGTAAATGCCCATCAAAATTCGTGTAGGATTCTTATATTAGACATGTGGACAATTGTGTACCGATAATTTTACTAAATGTAAAATAAAATATACGAATACAGAATATTACCGTTAATACTAACATTTATATGAATTTATGCACTTTAGGGTGATTCCGAAAGTGGGCTTATATGGGAGCTATGGTAAATTATGGAGCGATCCTTATAAAATTTTTCAATGTTGTTTCTACTTACATAAAACTTATTTGCGTCGAACATTAACTTGATACTAACATTCGTATGGGATTTATGTACGTTAAAGTGATTTTCGTAAGAGGGGTTTATATGGGAGCTATGGTCAATTGTGGACCGATCATCATAAAATATGGTACAAAGATTAATACTTATGCAGAACTTCTTTGCACCGAATTTCAGTAAAATATTTTCATTTTTGAGGCATTTTTGAGTGTTTAAACTCTACTCCGGGGAGAAATTTTGTATGGGGGATAGATGTAATAATGGACTTCATAGACTTCATCCTTGTATCATAAAAGTCTCACGTGCCAAATTTAATAAAATTATCTTCAAAATTGCGACCTGTACTTTGTGCACAAGGTTTACATGTACAGCCAGCCTTCCAAACAGCCGGACGGACAGACGAGCATCGTTAGATCGATTCAAAAATTGATTCTGAGTCGATTGGTATACTTTAAGGTGGATGTTGGATGATTTTTTTCTTGGCGTTACAAACATTAGCACAAACCCATAATATCCCAACTACCTATGATGGTATAAGGTATAAAAAAGATCTCACATCCAACTTTATGTATTCCGGTGCACTCAGTCCCACTCTTATTTGATCTAACTATCCATTTAAATTATTATTTTGGCACAAAGATGACCCCTTTTGATGTGTTTATAATTCCCATGCAAATTTTCTTTAAGAATAGGATATTGACACCAAATAAATGTCTAAATTTTGTCTATATTTGCGTAAAATTTTGCTGAAATATGTTTAGGTCTTTCAACAATTAGTCTATTCTGTAAATTTTATAGAAACATACATATTTCACAAAAATCGGCAGAATATGTATTATATGGTAATTTTTTCAGAATTAAAAATGATAGTTCTAAACCAGTTGAAATTTTATAGATATGTATCTAGATACTGATAGATATCCGTTTGTTGAAATTACGAGGATAAGACGAGCATATATTACACCAAATCAGGAGTTTTATTTACCTAAGCAGTTTGTATGATTCAAATAAATGAAACACAAAAGGATGAGGACGACAATTGGCTTCAAGTCATCTTAACATTATTTTTTTATCTGCTTAATAGTTTCAAAGTTATTCAGATATTTTTGTTTTGCATACAAAATTTTTAACACATAAACCAAACTATATACACATGAAAGCAGAGGCATTTTGTTATAGGACTGTGTACTCAGTTTTTCATTCGTGTTCGAAAATCCTTTTAAAAGAACTTTTAAAATTCAAAAATGATAATTCTTTATAAATTATTTTAAAATCTGTAACTTGCTCAATAGTGTCGATATAGATATCAAATGACAGAAATGGATTAGGAAATTATAGTAAAATAATTTGTTTAAACTCTTCAGGGCCTTATTATGTCAAAAATGTCCTTCAAGTATTTTATCCTTATATATCCTTGAAATTTTCCAACAAATAATTTTGAAATTACGATAATTTGTTCTTAATCTCACATTTTGTCCCTTTAGTTCAACACTTGAAATTTTATAAAATTTTAAAAATGTCTGCCAGTGTTTGTGTTAATTTTGTTTTCGTTATATTGCAATTTTAAATTAATAATAATTCGCACAATCATTTTTTTATAGAAAATTGTTCAAACCGGTCCATTATTTTACCTTGTACCCATACAAATGTTTCCCAGAGAATCGCTTTAGTGATGGTAATTATTTTAAATATGCGTATATTGTTATGAAAATCGGAAGGAATGCTTTCTTTCGAAGTTATTCGTACATTAAAATTTGAAAAATTTTGACGCATATTTGACCATAGTTTCTATATGAGACTCCCTCCCGAGATATAAATACCATAAAAATGATAGTATTGAAATATAATTTGGCATGATTACTTTGTGTTTAAGTATAAAGTAAGACTGAATTTCACATAGATCGGTCACTAATTGACCATATCTCCCATACAACACCAATTCCATTATGTCACTTTAAGGTGCATAAATAATTTATTTTGTGATTTTATTTGCAACAATTAATTTTAATGGCCAAACGCCTTAGATATTTGATTTTTTTAATGAACTTTTACCTCAAACTTGAATGTGACTTTCATCCTTTCCATTCTAATTTATTAATTAAGAGATCTTTATATACACTCCTGTTTTAAAGGATTCATCTTAGCTTTCTGAAAGAATGAAAATATATGGTCATTCACATGATTTCTACCGTCGATTCAAAAATAAATTTATTTATTTGTTAGAGTCTATTATTTACGTTCTTACTATTTATACTCTTTAAATAAATTCCTTTTTGAAAATATGTATTGCTTCCTATGGTTTGTTTTATATTAATTTTTGATTTTTGGTTCACTGATTTTTCTTTTTAAATAATTTTTATTTTTATAAATACAATTTAATTTGTATTATATTTTTAGAAATTTTTTAAAAAAATGTAACCATTTCTTCTATAATTAAAAAAAAAATGTATAAGTTTTCTATTTATGTAAATTTGTTTCTGTTATACTAGACCTTCACTGCCCGTAGAATAATTAGTTCATTAGATAATTGTTTAACATAAGTATATGTGAGATAAAAATATGAATATTAATTTTAGACTAAAGAAAAAATATTAAATAGGAGAAATGTCGAACCAATCCATTTGATAGCAGTGAGGATAACTTCTCATACAAAATTTGATTAAAAAAAATATCTGTTAAAGTATCGACATATCTAAGAAATACATGGGTAAAATAATTAAGAGATATAAAGCTGTATCAAAAGAATTTTCCCCCGAGACAAAAGAATATTTGCATTATGTTATATGTAAAACAGCGATCTCTAACTTGATCACAACTTTACATGGACATATACACAGAAAATATTTCTGTTTCGATTGTTATATTTATATATACACGCAGAGAAAAAAACATGGTTACGGCATTGTCACTACAACGCTATTATATTTTCATTGTTCATTCATTCAATGTATACATTCAATAAAAATTTTAATATAGTTGACCACAAAAACTGTATTGTTTTTCAATACTTTTACCAGAAACAAAATTTTATTAATATCAAAATATCATAATTTCTACAACCATTAAATATTATCAATCTTTTTTCTTGTTCTTAAACCATATTTTGTTTTCAAACCATATTAATATTATAATTCCAACAACAATTAAATGTTAGAAATAAATATGTTTTTTACAAAAAAATTCATAACTTGTTTGTTTTTGAATATATTTTGTATTTAAAGTTTATTTTTCACCTTCATTATAATTCTCATTTAGTTCATAAATGAATAAATATAAAACAACGTTTTGTTTATATTTCAAGAAATAAAAAATATTGATTAACTACTATTAAAGGGTATAGATAATAAAAATATCTTGTATTATTTGCACAACATATTATGATACAAATAAATTAAATTAAAGAACAAAAAGCGTGTGAAGACAAATACTTCAGTTAAATACGAGTACGTCCTACACAAATGTTAAATATGCTCCACACGCTCTTTTTTTCATGAACAAAATTATTTTTTAATAAAAAAAAACTATATCAAAATTTAATTTTAAATAAAAAATCAAAATGTATTTATAAAACATATTAAAATATAAAATTAGTAACAAAATCTTTCAAATATGTCACTTTATACATAAAATTTCTTTGAACAAAAATCGAAAATTTCAAGTGGTCATAATGGGTGTTGGAAGCAGACATGAATCGGATAAGTGGGAGTAGCTTGAGGCATTTTTGAGTGTTTAAACTCTACTCCGGGGAGAAATTTTGTATGGGGGATAGATGTAATAATGGACTTCATAGACTTCATCCTTGTATCATAAAAGTCTCACGTGCCAAATTTAATAAAATTATCTTCAAAATTGCGACCTGTACTTTGTGCACAAGGTTTACATGTACAGCCAGCCTTCCAAACAGCCGGACGGACAGACGAGCATCGTTAGATCGATTCAAAAATTGATTCTGAGTCGATTGGTATACTTTAAGGTGGATGTTGGATGATTTTTTTCTTGGCGTTACAAACATTAGCACAAACCCATAATATCCCAACTACCTATGATGGTATAAGGTATAAAAAAGATCTCACATCCAACTTTATGTATTCCGGTGCACTCAGTCCCACTCTTATTTGATCTAACTATCCATTTAAATTATTATTTTGGCACAAAGATGACCCCTTTTGATGTGTTTATAATTCCCATGCAAATTTTCTTTAAGAATAGGATATTGACACCAAATAAATGTCTAAATTTTGTCTATATTTGCGTAAAATTTTGCTGAAATATGTTTAGGTCTTTCAACAATTAGTCTATTCTGTAAATTTTATAGAAACATACATATTTCACAAAAATCGGCAGAATATGTATTATATGGTAATTTTTTCAGAATTAAAAATGATAGTTCTAAACCAGTTGAAATTTTATAGATATGTATCTAGATACTGATAGATATCCGTTTGTTGAAATTACGAGGATAAGACGAGCATATATTACACCAAATCAGGAGTTTTATTTACCTAAGCAGTTTGTATGATTCAAATAAATGAAACACAAAAGGATGAGGACGACAATTGGCTTCAAGTCATCTTAACATTATTTTTTTATCTGCTTAATAGTTTCAAAGTTATTCAGATATTTTTGTTTTGCATACAAAATTTTTAACACATAAACCAAACTATATACACATGAAAGCAGAGGCATTTTGTTATAGGACTGTGTACTCAGTTTTTCATTCGTGTTCGAAAATCCTTTTAAAAGAACTTTTAAAATTCAAAAATGATAATTCTTTATAAATTATTTTAAAATCTGTAACTTGCTCAATAGTGTCGATATAGATATCAAATGACAGAAATGGATTAGGAAATTATAGTAAAATAATTTGTTTAAACTCTTCAGGGCCTTATTATGTCAAAAATGTCCTTCAAGTATTTTATCCTTATATATCCTTGAAATTTTCCAACAAATAATTTTGAAATTACGATAATTTGTTCTTAATCTCACATTTTGTCCCTTTAGTTCAACACTTGAAATTTTATAAAATTTTAAAAATGTCTGCCAGTGTTTGTGTTAATTTTGTTTTCGTTATATTGCAATTTTAAATTAATAATAATTCGCACAATCATTTTTTTATAGAAAATTGTTCAAACCGGTCCATTATTTTACCTTGTACCCATACAAATGTTTCCCAGAGAATCGCTTTAGTGATGGTAATTATTTTAAATATGCGTATATTGTTATGAAAATCGGAAGGAATGCTTTCTTTCGAAGTTATTCGTACATTAAAATTTGAAAAATTTTGACGCATATTTGACCATAGTTTCTATATGAGACTCCCTCCCGAGATATAAATACCATAAAAATGATAGTATTGAAATATAATTTGGCATGATTACTTTGTGTTTAAGTATAAAGTAAGACTGAATTTCACATAGATCGGTCACTAATTGACCATATCTCCCATACAACACCAATTCCATTATGTCACTTTAAGGTGCATAAATAATTTATTTTGTGATTTTATTTGCAACAATTAATTTTAATGGCCAAACGCCTTAGATATTTGATTTTTTTAATGAACTTTTACCTCAAACTTGAATGTGACTTTCATCCTTTCCATTCTAATTTATTAATTAAGAGATCTTTATATACACTCCTGTTTTAAAGGATTCATCTTAGCTTTCTGAAAGAATGAAAATATATGGTCATTCACATGATTTCTACCGTCGATTCAAAAATAAATTTATTTATTTGTTAGAGTCTATTATTTACGTTCTTACTATTTATACTCTTTAAATAAATTCCTTTTTGAAAATATGTATTGCTTCCTATGGTTTGTTTTATATTAATTTTTGATTTTTGGTTCACTGATTTTTCTTTTTAAATAATTTTTATTTTTATAAATACAATTTAATTTGTATTATATTTTTAGAAATTTTTTAAAAAAATGTAACCATTTCTTCTATAATTAAAAAAAAAATGTATAAGTTTTCTATTTATGTAAATTTGTTTCTGTTATA
Organism: Protocalliphora azurea; assembly: GCA_932274085.1. NCBI lineage: Eukaryota > Metazoa > Arthropoda > Insecta > Diptera > Calliphoridae > Protocalliphora > Protocalliphora azurea. The sequence goes on along the minus strand of OW026521.1, from coordinate 47,714,346 downwards.
CTAGACCTTCACTGCCCGTAGAATAATTAGTTCATTAGATAATTGTTTAACATAAGTATATGTGAGATAAAAATATGAATATTAATTTTAGACTAAAGAAAAAATATTAAATAGGAGAAATGTCGAACCAATCCATTTGATAGCAGTGAGGATAACTTCTCATACAAAATTTGATTAAAAAAAATATCTGTTAAAGTATCGACATATCTAAGAAATACATGGGTAAAATAATTAAGAGATATAAAGCTGTATCAAAAGAATTTTCCCCCGAGACAAAAGAATATTTGCATTATGTTATATGTAAAACAGCGATCTCTAACTTGATCACAACTTTACATGGACATATACACAGAAAATATTTCTGTTTCGATTGTTATATTTATATATACACGCAGAGAAAAAAACATGGTTACGGCATTGTCACTACAACGCTATTATATTTTCATTGTTCATTCATTCAATGTATACATTCAATAAAAATTTTAATATAGTTGACCACAAAAACTGTATTGTTTTTCAATACTTTTACCAGAAACAAAATTTTATTAATATCAAAATATCATAATTTCTACAACCATTAAATATTATCAATCTTTTTTCTTGTTCTTAAACCATATTTTGTTTTCAAACCATATTAATATTATAATTCCAACAACAATTAAATGTTAGAAATAAATATGTTTTTTACAAAAAAATTCATAACTTGTTTGTTTTTGAATATATTTTGTATTTAAAGTTTATTTTTCACCTTCATTATAATTCTCATTTAGTTCATAAATGAATAAATATAAAACAACGTTTTGTTTATATTTCAAGAAATAAAAAATATTGATTAACTACTATTAAAGGGTATAGATAATAAAAATATCTTGTATTATTTGCACAACATATTATGATACAAATAAATTAAATTAAAGAACAAAAAGCGTGTGAAGACAAATACTTCAGTTAAATACGAGTACGTCCTACACAAATGTTAAATATGCTCCACACGCTCTTTTTTTCATGAACAAAATTATTTTTTAATAAAAAAAAACTATATCAAAATTTAATTTTAAATAAAAAATCAAAATGTATTTATAAAACATATTAAAATATAAAATTAGTAACAAAATCTTTCAAATATGTCACTTTATACATAAAATTTCTTTGAACAAAAATCGAAAATTTCAAGTGGTCATAATGGGTGTTGGAAGCAGACATGAATCGGATAAGTGGGAGTAGCTTAGGATCAGTAGATTCCAGAAATATATGTTCTATGTCCAGATTCCATCTGGGATCAGATATATATAATTTTAAAAATGTATTTTTTCGCTATGAAAATATGGAAAAATATAAAATTTATTGTGGACATAAGGAGCAGAAATGAATCAAGTAAGCGGAATAGTGGGAGTAGCATTGGACTAGTAGATTCTACAAATGTATGTTCTATGTCCAGAATTCATCTGCTGTTAGAGATATATAATTTTGAATATTGTAGTTTTTCACTATGAAAATATGTAAAAATGTGGAATTTTCACGTGGCAGACGTGAATCGGGTAAACGGAAGAATGGGAGTAGCCCAGGTCTAGTTGATTCAAGAAATGTACCTTCTATGTCCATATGGAATCTGGACATACAACATAAATTTCTGGAATCTACTAGTCCTAAGCTACTCTCACTCTTCCGCTTGCCCGATTTATATCTGCTCGCAACATCCATTAGGATCACTTAAAATTTTCAATTTTTGTTCAAAGAAATTTTATGTATAGAGTGATATATTTGACAATTTTTTTTTTTTATAATTTTATATTTTAATATGTGTTATAAATATATTTTGAAATTTTTATTTAAAATGTAATTTTAATATATTTTTTTTATAAAAAATTTTCGTTTATTTTATTTTATTTTATTTTATTTTTAATTTCAATTAATAGCGTATTTAAACATTTGTCTAGGACGCACTTAACTGACGTATTTATCTTCACACCTTTAAGAACAAATAATATGTAAATGTAAATAATGTTTTATGGTTAATAAAAACTTTTATCTATTACTTTGAAGCAAATGTAATGGAATCTCTATAAACAATTAAAAAAAAAAAATATTTTGAATCAATGTGTTTTATTATAATATATATAATAGATATAAGATGGAATAACAATATGATAGAATGGGATAATAATGTGATATGATAAAATAATAATAACAATAATAATATAATAAAATTAAATCATGATCCGTTGGAATGGAATAATAATGTGGTAAAATGGTATAATAATATGAAAAATTCAAATCATAACATGAAAACAATGAACCATAAACACAATATGACAGATATGATAAATTGGAATCATAACAATTATTATTTATAATCATATCTGTTTTTAGCTGTGAACATATGTTTCAATCACTATATGTTGCTCTTACATTATGGTCCCTACAACTATATTTTTCCTCTGCGTGTACGTGTGTGGGTCTGGGACTATTGATTATGGTAATAAATATCTCCATAAATGAATAATGTTCCTACCTATGGAAGTTTTAAGTATTAAAAATTGTAGATATTGTGATATCTAGTAAGAATGTTATATTCGGCTTGGCCGAATCTTTACACATCTGAAACACTTTGTGCACCCTAATTTAAAATTTCACCATATATGGGAGGTGGATGGTAAGTGAGCGAATTATGTCCATTTTTGGATTCCGAGTTTAAATGGTTCTTTGAATTATTTGTGCAAAATTTCGTTGGTATACATGTTTTATTGTAAGAGAAATCGGCGAAAAAGTATGAACTGGAGTTACGACAAACACCATGTTTTTTAAATATTTGGCCCATTACATGTTTTTACTTATGAACTTCTTTACCCATTTTCAATACCAAACAAACTTTATGTGAGATAAGACCACCTATGGGATCCGCCCTGAGCCCTACCCTGCTTTCAACAGACAGACGGATGAATATTAGATGAATATTTCAATATGTTACAAAGGGAATAGAAAACTCATTACATTAATTATATCAGTTATAATTCTTGATAAGGAAATTATTCCCAAACAATTTTAAAACTTTTGCTCTAACAGTTCTTTAATTTAGCGATAAATAATTTTTACTCCAATAATAATTATTATTTTGTTTGTATGGTGGATAACATTCTCTCTTCTCCGATCCCAAAATAAAGTAGCATATTTGAATTATGTTGGTTTTTTAAATTACTAACTAGTTTAAAAACTTTAAAAATAATAAATTCAAAAATAATTAAATGTAATTTTTACACTGCAAAACCCTCTATGTAGTTATTATATTTATATACATTGAATTTTTTATAAGTGTAAAGCCCTCTATCTCTCTTTAAAATTGCTTATATTGTAAAATGTTAAAAACAAATTATATGTAAGTTTTAGTCGTGCTTTTTAGTAAATATTGTAAAAGAAAATGTTTTGAATACTTCCAAAATAAGAGAAATAAACAGTTTTTTTGCTCTCCTAAAAAGTTTCGTTTTTCGAATTATGAATATAGGCAAACGATATATTTTATGGGTCCTTAGATGAATATTTCGATATGTTACAAATGGAATGACAAACTCAATATACCCCACATCTTTCTGGATGGTGGGTATAATGACTCAATTATTCAAATCATCACGCTCATAAATTTCAAACAAAAGAGTAAAGATTTTGTATGTGTGGTAAAAACCTATTTATGTATATATGTATTTAAAATCTATATATAGTTTTATCTAAAAATATATGTGTGATAATTTTATTAACTTTATATTATTCATTAGCTGCATACACTCATCACTTGACCCGGATAAATATATAAAATAAAATCGTTTCTTTAGAATAAAACTGAATAAAATTGAAAAAGCAGAAGCAATTAAAAGTTAACTTCCCAGTAAAAAAAACGAGTGATTCTAAAAAATTAAAATTCTCACTACTTCAAAAGCAGAACTTAGTGCATATCATTTTATCAAGTATCTTTTCTTAGTCCAGCTGATTATTTTTTGCTTCCTTTTTTGAAAAGGCAATAAATTGTCAAAATTCGCTTACATTTTTATTTTGGCATTTGTTTGTTTATAAAGAAAAACATTGAAATGTATAATATTATTTCTGAGTTTTTTTGTGTGAATGTTTTAAAAAGCAAATTTGTAATATACGGCCTGTCCCACGATATATGGGAAACAAAAACAAAATTTTAAATTTATTTTTTGTATTCCATATAAATTGCCGAAACGAATTTGTGCAAAAGTGTTGTTAAAAACAAATTTATTCAAATCAATAACAGCAATGTTAGTATTTGAACTCTATCTCGATATCTGTCAGAAGAACCAATCAAAATTGTTAGGCGTTTAAAATCATTTACATTCATCAAAACGCAAGTAAATTAGGTTCCACACGAACTGAAGCCAAGAAACGTCGAAAAGTGATATTGCATGTCAGAAATGCTGCTTTATCGCCACAAAACGATGTCTTTTCTGCATAGAACTGTTAAGCATGTTGAAAAATGGATCCATTATGAAAAGTAAAAAAGTTTTTAGCCCAGGCATTGCTCCTTCTGTCCGCATATTGTTTCGTTCGACACGGGATACTCTAGCTGGAATACGAACCCAGATTCAAAAAATGAGAATTGGTTCTGGGATTGAGTCAATAAATTGCCAGGAAGGTTGCAACATTTTTTATCTTTTTACAGGCAATACTTTGAAAATTCATTATAATTTTTTAATAATACTCGTTTCTAATTTCTAATGTTGTAATATTCGAGTTTTTACTATTTTTCTTAGAAAATAGAATTTTTTTAATAAATATAATTCATTCATCAAGCGTACAATTATGTATATATATATACATATATATATATATATATATATATATATATATATATATATATATATATATATATATATGTATATAAAAGTCAATTTTATTTGACGTTGTGTTTCGTTGTTGTAGTTTTTGCCGTTCTTCACATACCTTATAAAATTAATCTGCCTTGGTGCTTATTTCGCATATTTTTGCATGTTATTAATAATTCCTACTGAAAAAGTGGAAATAAATATATTTTTAGCACAAAAAATGGTCGCTAATTTTTAATAAAATTACAATTTAAAAAATTTTAAAGCATTTTGTTATTTATTATCTTGTAAAATAATATTTGCATTGAAAAAATTATCTAAACATAGTTTTATGAGAAAAAATTTAAAAGCAGTGAATAAGAATCATAAAAAAAGAACATGCTACTAATGGCAAACATGGGTTAAAATAATTACTTTTTCCTTCTAATGAAAACACTAAAAAAATCATAACTTTTTCTGATTTTTTTTTTTTATTTTTATTTTTTTTGCTGGGTTATTCAATAAATTGACCTTTAAGAAGATTAGATACGAAAACAGGGGAAAATGCAAAAAGCCACAAATTATAAGTCTGAGTAAATTGATGATATATGAATTTTTAACTAAAAACAACATCTGTCAATTGAATATGAATTTTCAATAAACTAAAAAAAACATAAAAATTTAGCAGTTGAACAGAAATTTAAAGGAATTAATTAGCATGGTAGTTTTAAAGCTTCAAAAATGGAATTTGCTTTAAGGAACTAATAATGCGCTGAATTTATTATATCTTAAAAATAAAATTTAAGAAGTACAAATCTCTAATAGAAGAAGTAAATCAAATCTGCACTGTAGTAGATTTTCTTAAAATTAATTTACTTTACTTTCTTTTAGTTCTACTTTCTGTCATTGTTCGTTTTATATTTTCTTTTTAAATCAATAACGAGTAAATTTTTCATTGATTGATATTTTGCGTTGAATTCAACATTGAATATTTCAATAATAATTTTCATTAAAGGTTGTTTGTGAGTATTAAAAGCAAAACAAAAAAAAACAAAAAAAAAAAAAAAAAAACTTTGAAAAACATTTTGCTTTATCATCAATTATACCAGAAGTGTAAGTAGTAAATATACGGGATGCAAAGTATATTTATTAAATGGTAAGAAGGGAGATGGATGGTATTATTGAATCATCGTCATCATCATTTTCATCGCCATCATCAATCAATGCAATTAAATGAAGCATTTTATACACAGTAATTGATTTAACTTTGACTGATTTTCTTGAGGGTTTCATTTTGTCGCCACTTAAATAATATTTCATTTATTTTCATTTTTTTTCTCTTAACTACTTTGTAGTATTTTCAGTTTTAATTCTAAACATTTTCTTTATTTTCTAAATATAAGCTTGAAATAAATAAATAATACTTGGCATATCATGTATATAAATTATTTATAGTACGAGTACTTTAAAACTATATGTTCTGTATAATGATTATTAGTTATTGTCTGGACATAAAACTTTCAAACTTACAAATTTTTGTTGGTGGTAAATAAAGGAAAGGATTTGGCCACTGTTATGAGGTCTTAAACTGTATTATAATATACATACCTGAAATCGCTTTAATCTAATTTCTCATATCAAGTTTTTCTTGTCATACAAAGTATAAAGGGTACCATTCAGAACAGGGATATCTGAATTGATACTGTTTTGGTACAATTTGAGCCAGAAATATATTATTGTACACCAATGTCCAATATGGTACAATAAAAAAATTTTTCCCAGTTCTACTTTCTAAAATATTTTATATGGAAAATCGAATTGCTTTGAAACTAAATGTGGAAATAAATTCAATTCTTTTACTAAAAAGAAAGATAATAATTATTTGAAAGTTACTAATCACTTTGTTATCGTTACAATTTTAACAGATCACATAAACTATTATCAATATTTTAACTTCAGGGATGAAAAGGAACTTTTTACCACAAAAATATATTTTAAGAATTCAATTTATTCGGACATTCCATGGTATTTCAGAACATCAACTAGTATCAAAGAGGTACGGTAGTATCAAAGTATCTATCCATTACATTATTGTGAAAACAAATTTAATTTATTTGGAGTTTATGGGAATATATTTTCTAAAATTGTTTTTAGTAAATTTTTCTACGCGCTATTATTCTCTGTGCTAGAATAAAGTTGTAATATATTGTTGTGAGCATAAGTTGGTTCCGATGCGTATTTTTCTAGTTGCTTAAACCAGTTCATAAGTAAACTTTTCCAAATTTATATATATATGTATATATATTTATATATATATACATATATACATAGGTCAGCTTCATAAATGCCATTTCAACTGACGGACATAATTTCTTGCAAGAATGCAGAAAACATTAACTTTTTTGTTCTCCGATGAAAACTGTGCAAACTACAAACGGAATTACAAACTTATATATAATTTTTCCACCTGTGGTGAAGGGCATAAAAATTAAATCAATAGTTGAATATTTTTGAAATGTTGTTTTTATTTAAGACTGTTGTTTCTAAGTTTTAGATTTAATATAGTTTATAATACCCTACACCACCATTGGTGGTTGGGGTCAGAGAGGTCAGATAAAGATTTCAAAAAATGCCCCTATTTTATTAAAAAGAACTCTTTTTCCCTAGAAAAAACAAACAAAAATGTCCTTCCAATTTTCCCTCTTCAATAAAATCGTATTTTCCAATAAACAGTATTTCATATTTATATAAAAATATATTCTATTTCAATATTTAGACTCTAGTATATTTAATTACTCTGAATATTTACTTTATGAGATAAATGCTGTAGTAATTAAAAAGGGAAGAAATTTTTGGTGAAGAATAAAAAAAAAAGATTAATATACAATTGGAAATTCTAAGATATAGTTTTAGTATTAAATTAGTTCTGATTTTTTACTTCTACTTATAATTTGTTGCTGGTTTTCAAGGAAATTTTAAAATTAAAAAATTCCCTTTAGTTTGACAAAAATTAAAATTCTCTCCCTTTTTCCCTATGCTAAAATTTTCTACAAAAAGTTCCTCAAAAAATGAAAATTCCCTCCATCTGACATCACTGGTAGGAGTATTAGGAGTTTATGCTAATGTTGTATCGCACAGAAAAAACTTTAAAGTATACCGTTTGACTCAGAATCACTTCCACAGCCGATTTATTTAATTATGATTATAATTAACAAAAACACCTTTTAGTTTCACTTCCGGGAATCACCCGAAATGCACTGTCATTGAAAAGAAATACTTAGTGCTGAACAAGGGCTGCAGATGTATGATCGGGCTTGATCGACTATAACCTGTTATATCTTACATCACCATAAGTGGTTGGGTATTATGCGTTTGTAATGCACAGAAAAAAATCGTCAAATATGCCGGGTGACTCAAATCACTTTTTGAGTCGATTTAACGATTCCGTCCGTCTGTCTAGCTGAACGGACTGCTGTATGTCCATGTAAACTTTATGAACAAAATATAGGTCGCAATTTTAGAGATATCTTGATAAAATTTGGCACGATTAATTATTTTGGTACAAGAATGAAGCCTATTGAAATTAGCTAAGATACGTAGCCCCCTTACAATTGTACTCCCGGAATTGGGGTTTAACGATCTTAATTTGCTTAAATATAAAAATATTTTAATGAAATTGTACACAAGTTTTATATAAGCATAAATCATGGTGCCAAATTTTATCAATATCGACCCATAATTAACCATAGCTCTTATATAAACCCATCTTCCGGGAATCACTTATAAGTTTATAAATACAATATAAATGGTAGTATATAATATTACATAATGCATATTGTTGACCACAATTTAATACACACCTCTTAAAAATTGAGCGCGCTATGATTGCAAATAACGTATTTATAGGCATTTGGAAAAAGCCCTATATTCTTTCAAGTATATTTTGAAAAAAAAGCTCTAATTCATTTGTAGTTTAATTTATTATTTCTATGTTTTTTAAGAAATTTCCTAAAATTTATAATGAAAATAATTTTTGTGAAACATTAGCATATCAAAATATTGTTTGTTCTTGTGTTGGAGAGTTCTTATATTAAATTTTTTTAATAAATGGAATAGTGCAAACGAAAATTGTGACTCAAATAATGTTCGTAAGAGAAAACAATGCTCTAAACAAAGCCGAATGGAAACAAAATGAAAACAGAAAAAGGAATTGATGGTGAGCATTATGTGAGTTTTAAAAACAATCCTGCGAACATTTTTATAAAAATTTACTTTATGAAATATAATGTTTGTAGTTTTTGCAGCAGTTTATTGAAACATTAATTTTTGTTAATTAGAACGATAATTTTATTTAACTGAAAAGAAACCTATCTTTACATTTATTTCCAAAAATGTCAGTAAAAAGAACCATATCTAAGATAACTGCCCAATGAAAAAAAAAAAAAAAAAAACAAAAATAAAAGTCAACATTAATATCGCTCCTTGTTTTAAATTAAAACTGCAAACTAATTCGTTTTATATCTTTTTTTATATTAAGCCATCGATGTATATGTATGTTTAATAAACATATTCATTACACTTAATACAAGTATCGGTCCACAATTGGCCACAGGTCCCATACAAGAACCCTCCCCGAATTCTTATGAACATATACTTGTAATATGTGGCTATTTGAAAATAACCAAAAAGAAACATTTTCTTTTTTTCTTCGAAATCAAATTGTTTAAAAACAATTGAAATCGTAATTAAGGTCTGAATAATAAAAAAGACTGCGGGAGCCATTTTAGCTAGCTTCAATCGGGTTGGGGAGGTTCGTGTCTTTTCTAAATTCAGCCCAGTTCCACATAAAAATATTTATTAAAGACTCCCTTCTTAAAGGTAAAAATTATGACTTATATAGACCAAGGTAACCATATTATCAAAAAAATGTAGCCCCAATATGGTTACAAAAAAAAAATAATAATAATAAAACAATAAGTAAGCTAGAGTATTGATTATATTCCAATAAACTAAGATTTCAGATGTTGCATGAAATCTTTGCCTCTAAACCCACCCATTCCATGATTTTGCCGGCAAATAACTAGTTCACAAAATCCCATAAAAAAAAAAGGTCAGCCTAACCGATTATACCATGGAAGAAAACTTTGTAAGAATTAGCAATTCATTATGAATAATTTTACTATTTATTCAAGCCATGCGATAATGTAACAGAAAAAAAAGGTAATGAAAAAAATAATAATTTAGATGTATAATACTAAAAAAAAAAAAGTGTTAATGATTAATATTTTAATTCACTTATAATACATTTAGTTTTAAGTAGATAAGATTTACTTTTAGATAGTTAAATTGTAGATTTACATAAATTTTTAAATTTTACCATATTCAAATATTAGTTAGTGTAAATATATGTAAATATCTGCGATGATAGGATAAACAAGCAATAGGAACATATGTATAATTGTATGTAAAAACACAATAGTAAAAAAAAAATAGATTGATAGAAGCAAAGAGAATGAAACAGGTTCTCTTACATGAGGTGTTAATAATGTTCCTATTACTTGTTACACCTTTATTCTTTGTTTATTGTATTTTTTTATTGATATGCAAGAATTTAAGAGAAGTCAAATAATTGTTTTATTTCATTTCACTCACCAGATCTTAGTCGCTGTCGCAGAGGCCTCTGGATCTTATTTATGAATGATGTTGACTAAATGATAGATTTATGAAGGGGAGAATTCTTGCATATACGTAAAATTTACAATAAGTAGTGAACTAAGTAAATAACAAAATGTAGCAGTACAGGGTATTTAATCAAAATTAATTAATTTTTAGGGTTTGCCTTAAAAAAAAAAAAAAAATTTACCTAGTACATTTTAGGAAATTTAAATTATCATTAATTATTTTAAGAAATTAAGTTAGAAATAATAAGTTTAGAATTTAGATTAAAAATGTAGTTTTAGATTGTTAATTTAGAAAATTAGAATTAGCTTTAGTTTAAGACTTTAGAAAATAGTTTTTGTGTTTATTCAAAATGGTGATATTGTTGAAGTTTGGCATATCTTATCAACTTTAATGGTTTATTGAATGAATTTTGGTTTTCCAGTAATTTATCTAGGTAAGTATTTAGGTTTTTTTTTAGTCTTCAATATGGGTATTTTAAAATAAAGCTTTTGGAACTACTTTAAATGAGGTAAAACTGTTGGATTTGTAATACTTTCTCTTCTTTTATTTTTATATTTTTATACATGCAAGAAAAATGGTAGTGGCTGGCTATCATTTAGTCTGAACGATGATAGACCTGACATAAAAATAGGACTTTAGTATGGGTGGAATATTACATGAAAAAAAAAATAAAGATCTTACCAGCCCTTTTTTGACATGAATTTCCCATGTAAATTAAAAATTTAATTTTCACTCTTGTAAAGCTGTCGCACACGTAAGATTTTTTTACTATTCTTGGACCAATAGTGGTTATGTATTTTTATTCCAGAATATTAAATTGGATAATGCAACCGGTTGTTGTACTTTTTGTATTTTCCTAAATTAATGAAATTAATAAAAAAATAATTCTGATTTATTTTAAGAACTACCTGATTTATATTCCAAATCAAAGACGTCTGAATAATTGGTTATAATTATCTTCTTGCACGTGTTTTAATTTAAGTCTAATGCTTACACCTTTAACTCTAAGAATTCGTCTTAATCGTAGCACAGATCAAACAGAAAAGAACAATTAAAACTCATGTAGTAAAGGAAATGATCTGAAGTTAGTGTTGTTACTCTTTTCTCCTGCGGTGTAACAGCTACCGATTATTTTAACCTACCCGTTATCGTTCATTAGTAACTACTAACTAAACATATCTTTCTTTACCCTTTTGTTTTGCTGAACTTTTATGAATGAATAACATATAAATCCATAAAATTATGAGTATTATTTTTTTAATACTTATTCATCACATTAATCCCTCTTAAATTATTTACTATTTTCTTCTCTTCTGGAATATATCATAAATAAATGTTACTTTAAGTAATGTTTAAGAGAACTTAAGTACATGTTTATAAACATTTGTAAATAGCTCAAAAGGAATAACTGAACATGTTGATATGCAAATGTTTGTGTTATCTGTGAATTATGCAAGAAAAAATAGTATATAAAGTATTTAGGGTTGCTAATGTTTATGAAGACAAAGTTATCACGGCAAATTGTTTTGGTTTTTATAATTTTATCAAAACATAAATATTTAATTAAATGATCCGTATTATTTTGAGAAACAATTTTTGGAATTATTTATCAACTTTACCATTAAAGGTTGGTGGAAGAAATATGTAATTCAATTAATTTGTGTTTCTTAACATTATTTAATAATGAAGATTTAATTAATAATGAAGATTTATTTAATAATGAAGATGAAAAAGAAAACATATATATATATATGTTTTCGTAAAGTAAATTGTTTATATAAACGATCATTACAAAACCAAGTAATATTGGCTCTTTGAAGCAACAATATTAATTGGAAAAAGAACGTTTATATCTTAATATCTTTTGAGTGGAATGTACCTATTAGTTTACCGTCGATATCTTCTAGCTTGTAATAATGATCACTAAGTTTCTCTTTCACTATTGCTTTTACAAAAAGTGGTGCGAATTTAGCATTGAAGCGTTTTTCCAAACTGCTTTGCACAAAATTTCTTCTCCAGACTTCCTGCCCTACCTGATAAGATTGTGGCCTAGTTCTCAAGTTGTAATAATATCTGTTATGTTCATAGGCTTTTCTGATATGTTTTTGCAAATCTCGTCTCATAATTTGAAGTCTATCATCTCTAGAAAGCTTATACGAGGGCTCATCCAAAAGTTTAAGTTCTCTCAATAAAGCATAAGTTGAACCATGTGTGATCATATCGAACCCGAATAAGGCGTGGTATGGGGACATCTGAATTGCACTGTGGTTGGAGTTACGCAACGCACAACTAATTGCGCTTAGATTTTCGTCCCACTTTGTGTGGTCACCTTTCAAATATGCTCTAATGCCGGCAATCAAGGAGCGATTTACTCGCTCAGAGGCGTTAGACTGGGGTGAGTAAAATGCAGTGTAAACGTGTGTAATTCCTAAAGAAGTGAAAAAGGCATTAATGTCATTGGCTTTAAACTGAGAGCCGTTATCGCTCACAATTACCTCAGGTACACCGTAGGTGTGAAAAATTTGTCTTTGTAAAAAATCCTGGATGGCTGTGGAGGTAAATTTACGTAGAGGGTGCAACCAATGAAATTTTGATAAATGGTCTAATACAATTAATAAACCAATATGGCCAGATTTACTCCTAGGGTATGGGCCTAATAAATCCACATAAAGCCTCTGAAAAGGCCGCTCAGAAATGGTCTGTTTACCCATCTCTGGCTTCATTATGAAATTCGGGGCTTTAGTCGCCTTACAAGTTTGACACTCTTTTACATAATTACGGACATCTTTTGCCATACCTGGCCAGAAAAAATATCTTTTTAGAAGATCTAAAGTTTTACACATCCCTCCATGAGCAGTGGTTACGGAGTTGTGGTGGTTGGAAATTAACTGATTTCGTAATCTACATGGAATCCAAAGTTTCCAAGATTTTTCCTCATTTTCTTCTACTCCATCATAATGCTGGGTCCTGATATAAATAAAATTATCGACTATTTTTATGTCGGGGTATTCCGACCGTTTTTCTGTTATTTTGTGTTTCAAATTTACATAGTCATCATCAAAAAAATATGGGGAAGAAAAATCTATGTTCGGAGTATCTACTCCTAAGGACGCAATTTCCTCACTGGGATTTCTGGACAAGGCATCCGGGACTACATTATCCCTACCCTTTCGGTGGCTTATAGTGAACTTGAATCCTTGCAACTTTAGAGCCCATCTTGCTAGTCTACCACTCAAATTTGGTTGTCGCATCAACCAGACAAGACTAGCATGATCGGTAATGACCTCAAACTCTTGCAACTCCAGGTAACACCTAAACCGTTGAATGGCCTCTAAAGCTGCAAGACATTCGCGTTCGGTAACACTGTAGTTACGTTGTGCGGAATTAAGTTTCTTGCTCATATACGCTATTGGCCTCTCTTGCCCTTTATTATCTAACTGTATTAATACAGCACCTATGCCATAGTCACTGGCGTCGCAATGGACAAAAAATTTTTTCTCGAAATCTGGATTAAGGAGAACCGGTGCAGAAGTTAAAAGAGATTTTATCTTTTCAAATGAAGCTTGGGCTTCTGGTGTCCAAATAAATTTTCGTTTACAAGAAAGGGTCTCGGTAATTGGGAAGGCTATAGAAGAAAAGTTTTCGATAAACCTTCTATACCAGCCAGCGATTCCTAGAAATCCTCTGACTTGTCTCAGATTTGAAGGGACTGGCCAGTTAACAATTGCGCTTATCTTCTCCGGGTCAGTTGTAATTCCACCGTCACCAATTACATAGCCTAGATATTTTACTCTAGTCACACAGAAATGACTCTTAGAGATATTTAGAGTCAAATTTGCCTTCTTAAATTGTCCAGCTATGCGAATAAGTAATTCCAAATGGTCTTCAAAATTTTCTGACACTACTATCAGGTCGTCTAAATATCCAAAAATATTGTTTTTCAGATCAGGGGGAACAATTTCGTCCATGAGACGACACATTGTTTGGGGGGCATTGCACAGCCCAAAAGGCATAACCACAAATTGGTATAACGGCCTTCCGGGTATTGTGAATGCCGTTATAGCCTTGGACTCCTCAGATAAGCCGATCTGCCAGTAGGCATCTTTTAGATCGAGTTTCGAAATAATGTTCGCTTTTGGTAGACGTGAAAAAATACCTTCAATTGAGGGTAGGGGGTAGGCGTCCTTTTTCGTTACCGAATTTATTTTCCTCGCATCAAGGCAGAGGCGTACTTTATGGGGTTTAATTACGAGCCTCATCGGAGAGCTCCATGGTGAAATGGATGGTTCGATGACCCCTAACGACAACATACGATCTACTTCGGAATACATAAGTTTTTCCACCGCCGGTGAGACGGGATAATATCTCTGTTTTATTGGCTTAGAGTTGCCAACGTCGATCTCGTGTTTAATGAAAGTAGTTCTACCCAAACCCTTCTGTTCGAAATTTGGAAAAATTGAGATAACAGCATTTAGTTGCTGTTTTTGACTTGGAGTCAACTTATAAAAATATTCATCATAACTAGAATCTCCTATTTCTATACAATCGGACGGACTCTTGGACATATTAGATAAGTTTTCGGATAATTTACACTGAAGTGAATCAGAAATTGCTAGACCACTAATACCAATATCTATCAAGTCTCCAGAATTAGTTATATTAGGTAACAAATCGAACTTTTTGCAAAAATCTATCCCGAGCAAAAGCCTTTGAGAAATAGTTGGAATAATGAATAAATTAATATTGTGAGTGATATTGTTAAAGGTAACTGCTACGCAAATCCAGCCTAAAACATGTTGTGCCCTACCATCGGCAGTTTTTACTGAAGTTTTACATTTGAAAAAATTTGGGCATTTTGAAAAATTTTCTGCAGCCAAATCAGCTCCTATGCAGCTTATGCTGGCCCCAGTATCTACAAGACCATATTCAACATATTTTAAGAAAGATACTTTTGCGTAGTAACGACCATCTTTCGAACTATTAACTATCGCTGAAACTAAAAGTTTAGAACCAAATTTACGACATCTATAGAAATTTCTGAGCCTAATTGTTGAACGTTTAGGGGAACGATTCATGTTTAATTCACAAATAGGAGAATCACTAAAAATTTCATTTCTTTTTGAAATATATAATTGCCATTTCTTATGAAGTGGTATTTTTGGATAAATTAGCTTTGAAAAGTCAGTTTCAGGGGAATCTTGTGCAAAAATTAAGTCACGTTTTAGAATGGTATATTTTGTGTTATCGTCGTGTTTACACTTTACATTTAAGTTCATAGTTTTCTCAAAATCAGGGGACGTATCAATGTTCTTATCAGGTTTTAAAGATGTGGTATTTATTGTTCCTTTGGAACATTGGTTTTGTAGTTTTTTGAAGATTTTCTAGCTATACATTTTAGGCATTGTGGGCGATATGTGTTTTTAGCCCCACAGCCATAACAAAAGACAGTTCTGTCTTCGAGGCAATCTTGATAATAATGACCGAGCTGGTCGCAATTCCAGCAACGGGGTGTAGTTTCATCCCTCTGTATAGCATCTACTGAAGATTCATTTACAATGTCTAAAGGAAGTTGTTTTTCTTGGTCAAAATCGACTTCAGCTATATGACGTCTAGGTGGAAATTGATTTGAAGTTCTAGCAGAGAAATTTCTTCGCACATACTCATCATTTAAAAAACTTTCTCGCATTTGAACGAGCTTTCTGAGATGGGGAATTGAATGAATGGGAATATAGAGTAGCTCGTGTCTTATTTCTGGACGTAAATTGCGAGTGATTATCTCTATTAGATCCATTTCAGAAAGAGGTGTTGGGAGTCTATCCATTATGGTTGAAAGGGATTCATAAAACATATCAAAAGACTCTCCAGCCTTTTGCTTACGATTTCTGATTTCCTCACGGATGTCAAATGAAGATTTAAAATCTTTGTATTGAAATCGAATGGCTTCATTAAAATCTTTCCAGTTAATATCTTCCACTTGCTTGTGGTAACGCCAAAACCATTCTCTAGCTTTACCAGTCAACAAAATGTGAAGATTTTTACAGATAATATTAAAATCTCCTTGAAAATTATCGATAGTTAAGGACTTTAATCTATACAAAAATTCATCAACTGTTAAACCAGTTGATGTACCATCAAATTTTAACCCCCAATTTTGTATAATTGAAGTTATTTTATCATTCTGATAATTAGTGGTATTGATAGAAAAAGATGAATTGGCCGAAGGGTTGGTATTATTTTGAACTTGAGATGTAGTTATTCGTTGTGAATTATTAACAGATGGTGGTCTATTCTGAATAACATTTTGTAAAGTATTCCCTGCCTGAACATTTGGAAGCACATTGAGATTCTGTAAAAGCCTTGTTATGGTGCTTTCAATCATTCTGTTAATCTCTATATGATCTACTACGCCAGTTTGAGAAACATTTGGTACACCATTTGCTCCAGTATCTAATACATTACTTTCTAGTGGATTCTGCAAGGTATTTTCATTGTTTACCGAAATAGCCGTGTTAGTATTACCCACCGTAGCCATTGCAGGAGTTTGTGGTTCATGAAAAAGATTTCTGGAAAAACTACGGGTGTGATATTGTTTTGAAGCCCCACCACGTTGTCTTAAGGTAGATTTTAAAGGTTTTCCAGGAAACGAAATTTGTTTTAAATCTGCCAATTGACAAGGTATATGACATAATGGACATTCATTGCTACTAGATAAATAATTCTCTATACAGGGACGATGAAAAGTATGATTACAACTTACTAGTAACAAACACTCAATTTTGCCGTCAAGGCGTTCATTGCAAATACAACAAAGATCATTTGAAGCAGGTGCCATTATAGGAGCTTGACTAGAAGCATTGGCAGTAGATATGGCCGGAGATGGTACTTGTGACATACTTGATGGATGCGGAGGTGTTCGTTCTAAGGACATTTTAGAATAAGATTTGCTAATGTATTTTAAATGTAGTAGGATTCTGTAAATATGAAAAAAAACTACTTAGACGGATCAATAATTACTAAAATTTATGCATTTTTTCAATTGTGAATGTAATTTTTTTTTTTTTTTTTTTTTAAATTAATTATTTTACAAAACAAATGCTTTAAGCAGACCTATATATTTTTTCATAAAAGTTATTTTTCTTTCCATGGTATTAAAAATTAGGCTGAGAAAATTTGTTTGCGAATAATAATCAATACAGGAAAACAATTTAGGCTATGGAATCTTTTGTAATCTACCACTTTCATAAGTTATTTACAAACCAGCAATTAATATTTTCCTTTTCTATAATAATCTTATATATAAGAGATGCTGAATTACACAGTGCCATTTAACATATTCTCATTATATACAAGGTGCAGGAATCTAAGCCAATAACTTAAGAAAATAATATGTTACAAAAAAAAACTTATAATAGTATGAAACTTATTTTGCATTTAATTGTCATCTCCTGAAAGAATCATTTAGAGATAAAATGGTTAGATGACTCGAACCTCAAGTCTCTAAAATCCTATAATATATAAACAACTATTCACAAAGAAAACACTTAAAAGAACAAAATCAATTTAACACTAAATTTATAATGAAATCTAACAAATTTAAATTTAATTTGAAATGAACAGAACCGAAAATGTACCAATATTTTGTAACACTTTCGGCCCCACGTTGGGCGCCATTTTATGTAATATGTGGCTATTTGAAAATAACCAAAAAGAAACATTTTCTTTTTTTCTTCGAAATCAAATTGTTTAAAAACAATTGAAATCGTAATTAAGGTCTGAATAATAAAAAAGACTGCGGGAGCCATTTTAGCTAGCTTCAATCGGGTTGGGGAGGTTCGTGTCTTTTCTAAATTCAGCCCAGTTCCACATAAAAATATTTATTAAAGACTCCCTTCTTAAAGGTAAAAATTATGACTTATATAGACCAAGGTAACCATATTATCAAAAAAATGTAGCCCCAATATGGTTACAAAAAAAAAAATAATAATAATAAAACAATAAGTAAGCTAGAGTATTGATTATATTCCAATAAACTAAGATTTCAGATGTTGCATGAAATCTTTGCCTCTAAACCCACCCATTCCATGATTTTGCCGGCAAATAACTAGTTCACAAAATCCCATAAAAAAAAAAGGTCAGCCTAACCGATTATACCATGGAAGAAAACTTTGTAAGAATTAGCAATTCATTATGAATAATTTTACTATTTATTCAAGCCATGCGATAATGTAACAGAAAAAAAAGGTAATGAAAAAAATAATAATTTAGATGTATAATACTAAAAAAAAAAAAGTGTTAATGATTAATATTTTAATTCACTTATAATACATTTAGTTTTAAGTAGATAAGATTTACTTTTAGATAGTTAAATTGTAGATTTACATAAATTTTTAAATTTTACCATATTCAAATATTAGTTAGTGTAAATATATGTAAATATCTGCGATGATAGGATAAACAAGCAATAGGAACATATGTATAATTGTATGTAAAAACACAATAGTAAAAAAAAAATAGATTGATAGAAGCAAAGAGAATGAAACAGGTTCTCTTACATGAGGTGTTAATAATGTTCCTATTACTTGTTACACCTTTATTCTTTGTTTATTGTATTTTTTTATTGATATGCAAGAATTTAAGAGAAGTCAAATAATTGTTTTATTTCATTTCACTCACCAGATCTTAGTCGCTGTCGCAGAGGCCTCTGGATCTTATTTATGAATGATGTTGACTAAATGATAGATTTATGAAGGGGAGAATTCTTGCATATACGTAAAATTTACAATAAGTAGTGAACTAAGTAAATAACAAAATGTAGCAGTACAGGGTATTTAATCAAAATTAATTAATTTTTAGGGTTTGCCTTAAAAAAAAAAAAAAAATTTACCTAGTACATTTTAGGAAATTTAAATTATCATTAATTATTTTAAGAAATTAAGTTAGAAATAATAAGTTTAGAATTTAGATTAAAAATGTAGTTTTAGATTGTTAATTTAGAAAATTAGAATTAGCTTTAGTTTAAGACTTTAGAAAATAGTTTTTGTGTTTATTCAAAATGGTGATATTGTTGAAGTTTGGCATATCTTATCAACTTTAATGGTTTATTGAATGAATTTTGGTTTTCCAGTAATTTATCTAGGTAAGTATTTAGGTTTTTTTTTAGTCTTCAATATGGGTATTTTAAAATAAAGCTTTTGGAACTACTTTAAATGAGGTAAAACTGTTGGATTTGTAATACTTTCTCTTCTTTTATTTTTATATTTTTATACATGCAAGAAAAATGGTAGTGGCTGGCTATCATTTAGTCTGAACGATGATAGACCTGACATAAAAATAGGACTTTAGTATGGGTGGAATATTACATGAAAAAAAAAATAAAGATCTTACCAGCCCTTTTTTGACATGAATTTCCCATGTAAATTAAAAATTTAATTTTCACTCTTGTAAAGCTGTCGCACACGTAAGATTTTTTTACTATTCTTGGACCAATAGTGGTTATGTATTTTTATTCCAGAATATTAAATTGGATAATGCAACCGGTTGTTGTACTTTTTGTATTTTCCTAAATTAATGAAATTAATAAAAAAATAATTCTGATTTATTTTAAGAACTACCTGATTTATATTCCAAATCAAAGACGTCTGAATAATTGGTTATAATTATCTTCTTGCACGTGTTTTAATTTAAGTCTAATGCTTACACCTTTAACTCTAAGAATTCGTCTTAATCGTAGCACAGATCAAACAGAAAAGAACAATTAAAACTCATGTAGTAAAGGAAATGATCTGAAGTTAGTGTTGTTACTCTTTTCTCCTGCGGTGTAACAGCTACCGATTATTTTAACCTACCCGTTATCGTTCATTAGTAACTACTAACTAAACATATCTTTCTTTACCCTTTTGTTTTGCTGAACTTTTATGAATGAATAACATATAAATCCATAAAATTATGAGTATTATTTTTTTAATACTTATTCATCACATTAATCCCTCTTAAATTATTTACTATTTTCTTCTCTTCTGGAATATATCATAAATAAATGTTACTTTAAGTAATGTTTAAGAGAACTTAAGTACATGTTTATAAACATTTGTAAATAGCTCAAAAGGAATAACTGAACATGTTGATATGCAAATGTTTGTGTTATCTGTGAATTATGCAAGAAAAAATAGTATATAAAGTATTTAGGGTTGCTAATGTTTATGAAGACAAAGTTATCACGGCAAATTGTTTTGGTTTTTATAATTTTATCAAAACATAAATATTTAATTAAATGATCCGTATTATTTTGAGAAACAATTTTTGGAATTATTTATCAACTTTACCATTAAAGGTTGGTGGAAGAAATATGTAATTCAATTAATTTGTGTTTCTTAACATTATTTAATAATGAAGATTTAATTAATAATGAAGATTTATTTAATAATGAAGATGAAAAAGAAAACATATATATATATATGTTTTCGTAAAGTAAATTGTTTATATAAACGATCATTACATACTATGGTATAGGGTGTCATATGGCGGCCTTGATATATATAATTGAATATAACTTTTTTATTTGTTTCTTATTTGTTTTTAATGAATTGTTTAATCTTTTCTGTAATACCTACCATAAAAGCTTATATTGTGTTTTCCCTTAATTTTTTGTTGAAATGCTTTTACTTTTATGTTGGAATGAAACTTCTTTTTTAAAGTGTTCTTTAAATGTTGTTTCTTTTCAAATGAGCAGAGTTCTGGAGAGTTTGGTGGATTGGTTTCTTTTGGTATAAGTTCGTGACTTTTCGAACTTCCCTCGTACTTATATGAAATGCAATAATATTCCCATGAAGTACCACCTGTTAATAGACTACTGTCAAATTTTGAGCAAGTGTCGTCATTTACTTTGCGTAAAAAAATAGCATTTTTCGAAATCCTTAAAATAGGCATTTGTTTGGTCAATAATTTCATCGTTGGAGCTGAATCTTTTTTCACCGAACCTCTTCTTTAGGTTTGGAAATAGGAAGTTGCCATCGCCTTATTGGCAGACAAACTTACCTTGGCGAAGAAACTCATTGTTTAGACTGCTGTTTGGTCTCCGGAGTACAGTAATGGATCCATGTTTCATCCACAGTTACAAAACGTCGCAAAAAATTAATTCGGTTTGCGGTTAAACAACTCCAAATAATCTTTTGAAGTTGTCACACGTTTACGTTTATGGTCCATTGAGAGCAAACGCGGCACCCATTTTACAGACAACTTTCTAAAACCCAGCTGGTCATTTGAAATCGAAACCACACTGCCAACACCATATCGTGGATTTTTTACACATTTTCGGATGTACTGACCTCAATTGGCCGTCCAGAACGTACAGCGTCATTTATACTTGTGCGACCACAACGAATGTTAGTAAACCACTTTTTTACTATTGAATTCGATGGTTGGATGGATGGAGTCCCCTTAGTATTTATCGAGTTTTTCCTCGGTTTGTTTACCGTTTTTTTTTCGCAAAAAATAATGCTTAATTAGCACTCGAAATTCACTTTTTTCCATTTTTAGAAAAATACACGAGGTTGTATATTTTGAACAGCTGTTAAATGCAAAGTAAATGACGACACTTGCTCAAAATTTGACAGTAGTCTATTAACAGGTGGTACTTGTTGGGAATAGTGTTGCATTTCATATAACTATAAGGGAGTTCGGAAAGTCAAGGACTTATTGATCCGCCCTCATATAACAACACTATTTGTTTGATATCACTTAATTGCTTTTTTACTATAATTACAAAAAGCGAAATCAGGCCATTAAAATTAGGTTTCTCTGTGATTTCTAATGAAAGGAAGAAATCATTTCCGTATATTTCAATATGAATGAATTTCAATATGAATTATTTACGAATGAAGTGCTTCTTCTGTACATAAAAATGACCAATAAATTTTTGGTCTGGCAAGACGTATTATGTGTTTGAGTTCTTACAGGCTAAAAATCTAACTTTTCTTCCATCGCCAATATTTTGATAAACCATTAAAATATTTGCTATAGAAAACTTTTTTTAAGAATTGTTTACAGAAAATATTTAAAATGTTTTCCTTACTTTATACATATTTAATTTCAAATATTTGTAGTATTTTGTCAATTTGCAAAGAATGCATTACCTAACCCATTATCTCAAGCATAGCTCCAATTTTATATAAAAAAAATTCAACTAACATTAATTCAGCACAACTAAATCCCAACATTTAATGGCACCATTAAAAAACAATGACACAATGATAAATTAATACAAAGAATATCCTTCAATAAAGACGAAATGAAAGAAAGAACTGCATAATAAAATTAATAATAACGATGATAATGATAATAAAAAAATGCATTAACTTTGCTTAATTAAAAATTTAAATTCTAATTACTTTTTATTAAAACTTTTAAGTAATTTATGCATAAAAATGTCTCATCTACAAAAAATAAAAATAAAATGAAAAGAAACTCCAAATGATTACAATTCATTTAATAAAGAAACAGTAGCAAACAGAGCCAAAGAATGAATAAATGGAGGAGCGAAACGAACCTAATGACCCCTGACTTAAAAAAACTCTCTCTACGAGTCAGAACAAACTAAACAAAGGGGGAGAGGACGTATAAATATTACTAAAAAAAAAGCTAAATGTAGGGAAGTATTTAATGCAACTTGTAAGAAATACAAATATTGTTACTTTTTTCTCTTTATCAATGGTCTTTTAGAAACAAAAGATGCTGCTGCACTTTGTACCAAAAAAAAGAGGTGGCGTGGGCGAGTAAGTACGAGGGGAGGCTGTCTGTTGTGTTGATTAAAACATTTAACACTGTGTGCAACTTCAGTTTCTTTGCTGTGGTTTACAGAAAAGGGTAGAACAGATGAAATGCTAGCATTGCTGCCGTTGCATTTGATGATGACGCGATGTTGAAAATAAGTTAAAGTTAAATTGTGGGATTGACTTCATTCCTACAGTATGAAGTGTTGAGTTAATTTGTAGTCGTTTCTTCCATTAAATTTAGTTTTTTTGTTTGTTTTTTTGTGTGTAAATTGTAAAACATGTTGTTGACTTTGTTTTCTTTTCATATTTTTTATGCTATTTTGCTGAAATTGTTTTTAGTTGTTGTATAATTTGTTCATTTTCCTAGCTATGTTTATTTAATGTTTATTTTTGTATATTAATGTGTTGTTGTTGTTGTTTCATATATATACATAAATAAAACTTTGGTAGACATAAAAAATGCGTCAGAATGCAAAAACGGAAAACGTATAAAAATAAAAATTTTTGTAGATATTTGCGCGGATTTTTTTTAATGAAATAATAACTTCAGACTTTCAAACATATTTCTTTGGATTTTCTTTTAAATGCGCTACTTTTTTACAGTTGATACATTTAATACATTTGCGATTGTGTCTGTAATCTCTATTATAATTAATGGAAAAATGATGAAATCACAAATATCCTCTAAAAAATGCTTATTAAATATGCAGTGAAAACGACAAATACCTCTTAAAATGCAAAAATATGCCCTTTAAAAATAAACAATTTATGTACTTTTAAACAAAAGATACTTTTTATTAAAACAAAGTGTTTTACTAATATTTTAAAATTCTAAAAGAAGATAAAATAGAAATTTTTATATTATAATTATGGTTTTTAATTATTCACATGGCTTTCATTCTTTTGCTTACCAATATATTTTCAAATATCCGTATTTTTTACGGTGATCGATTATTCGACTTTTTGGGGAAACCGGTCTTCAAATAGTTCGAACAGTTGGAACTTTGAAAAAACTTGGTTGCAGTTTTTTAAACCGGTTAAGCGTTTTTTTATAACATTCAAATTAAGATATATTAAATCAGGTTAAATTAGGTTAGATGGGCAGCTATAAATGTAAACTATACAGCTCACTTGGGTCCTATTTGTCCCGTTATGTTACCCTTATGGATTATGTGAATCTGTTTTCACACGTTCGAGAATAGGTTCGAATCAACCTACCGCACGAATAAAAGATCTGATCCGTCTAACATCAATTGCAGAGAGATCAAATAATCCGTGCAAATTCAGCAGTCCTTATACTCGCAAGAGCAGGACAGTGACAAACAAATGTTCTACTGTCTCTTCCTCCTCCTCGTTAAAGCATATTCTACAATAGTCATTAAAAGGGAGTTCTAGTCTCCTAGCGTGTGTAACAGCAATCCAGTGGCCTGTAATAATGGCTACAAGTGTTCGTAGCTGACGCCTTGGCAATACCAGAACGAAACTCTACCGTTTTTGATTGTACTGGGGACATATCTATCTCGAGATAGAACATGCGGACTCTTTTGTCCATCTTTGTTGAGCTGTTCTCGACAAGTACTGTAGTAGCATTGATCTGCAAGATGATAGCGGTATGCCAACTAGGAGATGTTCCCCCTATATGCGGGAATAAAGAAAACTCTCCCAACCCCTTCAGAAGATTCGGATCCATTAGTGTAAACCTCAATCGATTGATCTTGTATAGTGGGATCGGAGTAATGTAAGATAATAATCCTCAAGACTGAGACCAGGTTTTATATAAGTTTTATATATTATAGCGTATCTCAATTATTTCACAAATCCATTTTATAGGCAGATTTCTTTCAAATACAACTGTTTTAAAAAATGAAGTAAGCTACAAATATTACAAATATTGAATTAAAAATACATTAAATATTTAAATTGTCTGTAGGAATGTTATAGGTATTAAAAGAGAAAAAAATTATTTAATTATTTGTTTAAACCCAGTAAAAAATTTTAAGTTTTTAGATGCACTAATAAGATGCACAAAGAAAGTACACTTTTATGTGCTTCGAAATAAGCAATACTATGATGTACTAGTATACGCGAATAAGTTCGCAAATGTAAGGATATACATATACATAAGGATATATACGTATGCATACATAATATAAGTGCTTATTATAAAATATTCGTTTCTTATTCAGCATTGAAAAGAGCGTTTTTTATATTAAAACTCGCTATTAAAAAATTCATACCATTCGTAAGGGAATGTGAAAGCGCTAGTTTTCTTTTCACCCTTAAAATCTTACGATGTTCGAAGCTCCATTTTTAATGGGAACTCACAGAATTAATTCCAATTAAACTATATTTAGAAAACATAACCAGGGGTGTCAGATGTACCGAATTGTCGCACAAACGTGGCGCTTTTTGATTGCCTTTGGCGACTAAATTTTCCGTTTGGTGACATGATGACATGATGGGTATGTAAACAAACAAAATTGCCGCATTTGGGACGAAGAGAAAGCTGAAGAGATTCAAGGAAATCCACTTCATCCAGAAAAAAAACAACGGTTTGGTGTGGTTTGTGCGCCGGTGGAATCATCGGTCCATATTTCTTTAAAAATGATGCCAGTGCGAACGTAACCGTCAATGGCAACCGTTATCGTGCCATGATAATCGACTATTTGATGCCTCAAATTGAAGCTCGTGATCTCGGCGACATTTGGTTTCAGCAAGACTGCGCCACTTCCCACACATCGCATCAATCAATGGATTTATTGAGAGAACACTTCGGTGAGCACATAATTTCACGTTTTGGGGTCGGTCGATTAGCTACCAAGATCGTGTGATATCACACCGTTATATATAAGAGAACAAATGTTGTTATACAATGTTAGAATTATTATTATTATTTTCTTTTTTTTAATAAATGGTAATAAAATTTTAAAGTTGTTACCCTTAAATGGAGATGTTTGTGTGTGGGACAGAAAAATGCATTTAAATTATAATTTAAATTAACTACTGCAATTATCATTGGCTTTGCTGAAGCTGAATTTACATGTATATATTATGCGAAATTTGAATCACTAAAAGTTATACGACACTAAAACATTGCTGTTAATTTTTTATTTTTTCTTTAAAAAATAAAATTTAAATTAAGCGATTTTTGACCATTTCTGATTAGCAGTTTGGTGACAGATGCTCAAAAATCATCTGACAATCCTGAACATAAGAAATTAGAATATTAATCAGATAAAACATTATTCCTAAATTTCAATTCAACTATTAGTATTTAGTACATATGTCGTTTGAAATAAAATCATATTTTTAAAATCGGTTTTTTTTTAATAATATGGTCTACTTATTTTACTTAAACCGAAAGAACGGTTAGAAAACCGAGTCGATCACCTTAGTATTTATCCTGAAGTTATCAAAAAGATTTATATATAAATTGATTTCATAATAAAATATATATATATTTTTTTTTTTATAACATCAACTGATTCAATATATTTCAATATACTACATATGTATTTCTAAAATGGCTCATTAACTTAAAATACTAATAGCCTAATTCTGTGACATTTCGTTCTTTCTGTTAACTTACAGTAACGAAAACGTTGAAAGAAAACTTTTGTATTACGTACCATTCGTGATGAACAACATTTATCAATTTGATTTCTGAATTTAAAAAATATTTTTAAATTACCAGATACTAATTTTTGTAATGTTTGTAGTCATCAAATATTTTTTGTTAAGAAATTAAATTATTTTTTTATTGGCAGCACGTTTTTAATTTTATTTTAAAAGGTAACGAACACAACTAGAATACAACGAATACAACTAGAAGTTTATGTGAGAGGCACTTTGAACTAAATTTTCAAAAAAATTAATCATTTTTTTTTTTCAAAACACAAAAACAAAATATATGTTACTACATGTATTTTATTGTTGCATAAATTAGGTTTTTGACAATAGAATCAGGCTTTTTCTCTCACATAAACATCTACTTATTAATCTATGGTAACAAATATTATTTGTTAGAATAAGTAAAAAATATTTGTTTATTTTGGGGGGAAAAAATATAAAAAATAAAATGTAGAATGTTTCGGTTTAATGAGTTGTAAATTTGTATTAAAATACAATAATGAAAAATTTTAAATAAGGATGAAAATAACCTATATAACTTATAGTCGAAAGTTTTTTGTTAAAGTGTGTAATGATAAATGTAGTAAATCGTAAAAAACATGTTAATACATGAAATGACCACTACATTATTTTCATCAACTCATAAATACCTGTCATTAAAAATGACAGTTGATTTTATGTTGCAGAATATAATTTTTTAGATATTTAGCAGGTTTTCTTAAATGACAAACATTTTTTCTTTGAATTTTTTATGTTATTGACGATAATAGAACTAGCGTTTGAGTTACGAAATAAGGGCATAAATATGTTTTTTATATAAGATCGCATAACAGGGAAATAAAAGGGATACATTTTGGAATCCAAATATCGCATGTGGTATAAAAAATAAAAAATTTTATACATATTAAAAGTATCAAAATAAGCCACTGTGCAATGTGGTTTTAACCATTTCAACTAAGCACATACGATATCACTTACTTACAGCACATATTATAATTTCCGTATTAAAAGCTTCAACTCTTTTTCTGTTAATTAAGTTGAAAATTGTTTAAAAAAAATTCTATAAGTTCTTACAAATTAAATTATTTGTATTTGTTAGTTTAAGTAAATAAATGCTCCCATATTTTTTCATTAAAAAGAAAATGAAAGAATGTATCACTTTATAAAAATAAATGTAAAACAATATAAAAGATTTTTTGTTGTAGTCATATAGACAGACTTATGATGAAATATATCGTTAGCTAAAATGCAAGAAGTGATAAATAATATTCAGTATTTTTTTTTTTGGATTTAAATAATATTAATATTTTTGTCTTTTCATAAATTAACAATATAATTACTTAGTTTATTTGTATCATTTAATTGTGTGTGTACCATTTAATATTAGAAATGTTAGTTAGGGCCGTTCGTATTTCAGATAACGATATTTATATTTGTTGTATTGTATTACCAAAAGTACCGACTTTGCTAAAATTCAAAAGGGCGTTAATAACAAATTAGTTTTATTTAAAAATAATTTTTCACATCACAAACAAAATGAACCCTCAAGTCGTTTTTATAACGATAATAGTTTTCAAGTTATTTAGTTTTTATCGTTCCTGCTAGTGTTTCAGGTAACGCTATGAAACCAGAATACATAAACACCCGTTCTTACATAGATTATTAGGTTATCAAACTATTCGCGATTAATTTTGATCAAATAAAATTAAATAATTTTATTTTTATTCGAGTGGTCGATTCATTTTTAGAAATTCTTCGATTATTCGAATGAACAACGAATAACGCTTATTATTGGAATAATTTAATAAAACACATTAAAAACAGGCGATTAAAGCAAAAAAAAATAAATTATATAGTACATATTGCCATAAAAATATACAAAATAACATAATTTAGATTTCAGTTCCTTTAGATTTAGATTCCAAATTAGGTGTTCCTAAGCTCCAAGTCATTAAATTACTTATAGAAATAAATTGATTGTTCTTCCTAAATAGTTTATTAAATTTTATTTTACTTTGCTACACTATCAAATATTGGATAATTTAAACAAAATCCGTGAAAAAACTAATAACACTTTACAAATTCAAATAAAATTTTCAAAGAGCTTTTGCTTAATATTATCAAAAGAGAGAAAAACGTAAAAATATGTTGAAAATCCAATAATTTAAGTACAAAATAGTATTAAACTCGCTTAGCAATTGAAAACTGTTTTTCTGAGAAAATACATAATACTCAACAATCAGCTTTAAATGCAAAATATATAGTATCGAAGTCTCTATTCGAGTATTTGATTAATCTAAAAATATTGATTAAATATTTTTTTCTTCTAAACAAAACTTTGTTCGAATAAATTAAAATTTTTTTCTTCTATTAATCGAATTATTTTTATTCGAATGGCAAACGTACTAGATACGTATAAACCCATTTTTAAATTTGATATCTGTTTCTTTTTTTGTTATTTTATTTTGTTCTTGTTTGCCGACTTTCCTACTTTTGCTCCAGAAATAGTTTGTACAGATGATGATGACTTATTTTAGTTTCTATATTTTCTCTGTCTTATTTTTAATTTTTTTGTATTTTATTTTTAGGAAAATTATAATTTCCTGTGTAATTTTTCGGTTTTGAATTCATGTTTTGCATGAGATATTTTTTGTTGAAGTTTATATGCTGAAATTTGCATATAAAATTTATTTTTGCAATTAATTAAAGCATTTGTTTTATCAGACAATTTTTTTTTCTATTTTCTAAACAAATAATTAAAAGTATTAAAGTGATATAATCTAAATAGATAAAATTTCTATCAGATTAAGCATATTTGCAAAAATATGCTTTAATATATCATAAGAACATTGCAAAGGTTGTTCTTTTTTTTTTACTGAACTCACAATTAAATGATTATAATTTGAATTAGAATTTTACTGTTTTCTTTATGGCCTTTATAGTTTTGTTATTAAAAAATACTGCTGATGAACTCTATAAAATATTTTTATTATAAAATAAAAAAAAGAATAAAAAATAAGTCATACATTATACACACAATCTGGTTTTCTTTTAATAAATTTCTACGAATAAATAAATATAAAAATAATTCCCCATTAAACATTATTTAATGGCAGTTTTGTTAATATTTTGTTTAAAAATATTTATTCAAAACAAAATAATACGTTTCAAAGAATATTTCTTCTTTTTAAATCATTAAAATTCGCAGAAAAAATTTAATAAAAACAAAAAATTCATTAATTATTTAAAAATGCTAAAAAAATAATGAATTGGCAAAACATATTGTCGCTGTTCTGATAAATTCAGTTATGTGTTTTTTATTAGGTTTTCAGAAGAGTGAAATAAATAGTTTTATTTTGTAATTTGGCAATTGTCTTTGAAAGTTATACGATTAGGTGGAATCTTAGTACAATTACTACAGATATTACGTAAACAAAAATCGGGATTATTAGATACTAGAGGGCAATAATAAAAACGTTGAATAAAATACACATAACTGGAACATTTTTAATAACATTAATAAAATTATTTTTTGATTTAGAATATATTTTACACATAACTGTTTCGATTCATAAAACTTTACTTTGAAAATGTTAAAAAGTTTCCAAAAATAATTATTAATTAATTTTTTCTTCCAACTGTTACGTTTTCTCGAATAATGTCCTTAATATGAATAAGTGCAAAACAACAGAAATAAGTTAGGAATATTACAAGGATAATTGTTGTTGCATAAAAGTAGATTAGTGTTTTTTTTATTCCGATATATTTCGATAAAATTAATTTTTTTATTCACTTATTTTTTTATTTATTTTTTTTATAAAAACGTACTAAAATATAAATTAGAAATATTATAATATAAAAATGAAATAATTAATTAATTTTTTTTGCAGTTAATAAATACTAATTAAAAATGAAAAAGTTGGTGATTTAGTTTTTCATAAAATGCATGGAAATCTTTATGTATTCATGTATTTTTTAAGAATGTAATCTGTTGTATTGCGATTCCTCTATTTTAGGTTTTACTTCATGCAAAGATAGAATTTTACTTTGAGGATTTTTAACTTCTTTTTTTTTTGTGATAATAGTTTCCAGTCGTCTGGATGTCTAACTTGGTGCATTACTACATTTTCTTTATACAAAATTCCTCTAAGCAGTGTGAAAGTGTTTTCTCCAGAGCTTTTACCAGCCCTTATTAAGTTGAAATAGTATGAATAGTATTACCATACTTACTGTGATTGGTCTTACATTGATCTGCAATAAATTATACTAATTTCTGGTCCATAACTAACTAAACTAAATGAGTGTCCACCTTGAATTTTTACAAGAGTGGAGAGAACAGCTATGTCAACGTTATATATATTTCTAAAAATTAAAAAAATCCGTTTTTCTTTTTGAGATAAAATGTTTTGAGTTTTATATGTCAAACTTTGACATTTGAACTTTTGATAAAAATAAACTTTATAAATATCATTGCACAGTGGTCCAAAACACTTTTTTTGTAAATAATTCTAAACAAACTTTCATGTGGTTAAAGTTGAGGTATTATTGAGTTGATTTGAAAGAGCACATGTTCCTAGCGGGCATTGGGGGGGGGGGGGGGTTAGAGACAAAATTTGATCACCTCGGCTAAGTTATTTCTTAAAAATTCGCCAAAAATTCAATCATTCCTCATAAATATCTACAAAAAAAAACATGCTTACATGTGTAGATCATCTCTTTTAGTTCAATAGATATTTAGGACGAAGTACATTTTACCTTCATGTTTGAAAAATTTCTTAAAAGTTTTTTTTAACTTGAGGGCCTTAATTTGGCCTCTAAATAATACCGTGGCAAGAAGTATATAAATACATCTATTTGTTAAAAATTTATACTAATCTGAATTAGAACTTTAAAAATTTCATATTTTTGGGGTTATTTTCCAAAAAGATGGTAATATTCATAAAATTCTAAAACATTTTTTTGTTTCCGACTATAGAATTTTTGCTTTCAAAACAAATCTTAAAACAAATGCGTGTTTTCCCCCAAGCTTTATCCAAACTTTGTCAATTTTGATTAAGATTTTATTATTATTAATATTATTATTGTTATTATTATTATTATTATTATTATTATTATTTTATTTTTTTGTAAAATTCTCAAATGTCAAAGCAGAGATCAACAAAAAAATATATTAGCTATATACCCACATATGTTGTTTAAACGCACAAGATACATTATCTGAACCACTGAATAAGACAAGCTTTTAATAAAATTTTCCCTCGACTGAGATTTTCATTGGATTTTCAGTCTTTTAATTTCTTTTTCAGGTTAAAATATTAACATCATTTCTCAAACATATACTTAAAATCTTAATTTTAATTTTTTCATGTCATAATCTGCAGAAATTTGACCATATTTAATATATTTTTACTAGTTATGACTCTCCATGTTTCAACGTGTCCTATAAAATATTTATACTTTTTTTTTAAAGTAACAAAGAAGACCACTTTTCTTAGATAACTTTTAACACTTTTCTCACGTATTTTATGAAAAATGTAAGTACACTGGTGCATATTCTTATAAACGCATTTAATTTTTTTCTTTTGAGGTATATTCGTTTTTATTAGCCAAGAGATAATAAGAGATATTTGTTTCTTGCCTTTGTAGTTTTCTTTAATTTAGCAATCAGAACATCTTGGTGATCATTTCAATTGAATATTCCTAAAAACGCAGTCGAAAAAAATTAATTAAGAAATTTCATAAGGAAAAAAATTCAATTTCAGTTTTTTAACAGAGAACGTTAAAGCAACATCATAAGGAAAATCGTTTAAAATTTACGCGCAAATACATGAAATAGACAGAAGAGTGGAATAAAGTAATCTTTTCTGATGAAAAGAAATTCAATTTGGACGGTCCAGATTCATATTCTTGCTATTGGCATGATTTGAGGTTGAACGAAATTTGTATGTCGAAACGCAATTTCGGTGGAGCCTTTTCTGCTGCAGGAAAATCAAAAATAGTTTTATTCTAAACCATAATGACAATAACGGTGTTAAAACTAAAAACTAACCCAGCTTAGGAAGAAATTGACAGTGATTTCCTTCAAAAATTAGTCGAAAATGCCATAAAAAATGGAACTAAACTATTAAAATTGCAATTCATAAAAATTTAATTTACATTTTAAGTTTTTTGTTATTAATTTTTTAAGTGAAGTCAATAGATAATTTAAAAAATTAATTTGTAGTACCTTAATTATTTTTTAGCCCCATTTTTGGTAAGTTGATTAAGAAAATTTATATGCGTTTATTGGAATATGCACCAGTGTGCATCACAAACAGCAATGCAATGTTAACTTCTTCTGTTACCATTACATTGCGCTTTTCTTGTAATATATCTGCAATGCAGACTCTTCATTCAAAAATATGAAAAATTGTCAAAAATTTTAAAGTTTATTCTCAGTTTTTTGTTCAGATGTTATCTCTTAACTCGTAAAATTGTGGGGAATTACAGCTAATATATAGAAATTAAATGTGATAAAATTTCTTTAGACCATTGGCCCGAAAAATAAAAAATTTTGATTTTAAGTATATTTTTGAGAAATAGTATATACAATATTTGGACATAAATAAATTTTAACCAAAAGAAGGTATTCCAATGAAATGCAGGCACAGATATGTTTGCTTTAAATTAAGGGAATTAAAAAAACTCCCACCTTTTTAATACCAACATACCCAAAATATCTAATTTAAAAACTTGATTTTTTCATTAAAATGATCATGACATGGCTCAGAAAATATTTTTTGTATTTTTGACCAACATATGGGTATATAGCCAATATATTCTTTTTTTTGGAAAATAACCAAAAAAAAAAAAAAAAAACTAGTTGAAACTTCTGCCTAATATAAGTTTTTATCGGATAGATGTAATTTATATAATTCTTACAGCAGTATTATTTTGAATTTTGTAAGAAATCCATTGGATATTTTCAAAAAAATGTAGAGCACAAATTAGGTTCCTCAAATTAAAAAAGCTTTTAAAAGGCTAGTCCAAAAATGAGCGTAAAATTTGCTTCGAACTTAATATTTCTTGAATTAAAAATAAATAAAAAATAACATGTTAGCATGCTTTTTATATGTAAAACTTTTTAACATTCCAGACATAAATGAATTTTTGACGAATCCGAAGTGACCAACTTTGGAAATCTATAACTCATTTTGTTACAACATTTCATATATGACTAACGCATAGCTAATTTTGCCAACTTCAATTCAACCAATCAAGATATATTAAAACGGTTTGTTGGGAACATGTAAGACCAATAAAGGTTCAAAATGATGCAATAAAAAATTGAAAATTGTCACATAGCCAATCACGTCGGAGCAGCGACGATATGTTTGAGTAAAATTCTATTTGTTTAAAAATTTTTCATTTAAATTTAAAAGGAATTTCGAACTTTCAGCAAGTGATGATGAAGAAAAATTGTAAAATGTATATATTTTTATGTAAATTAAAAAAAATTTTTGCATATCATTTGGAAAGTAAAAACATATATAAAAAACGTCATTAAGATCTGAACGTTTCTTTTATATTATTGTATATTTCATCTTAATTAAATCCTGAAACAAACACTATTATTTTTTTGATTTAATAGAAGATTAGTTTTAGCGGCGCCTATCATGAACAAAGTTCTATTATTTGCGATTTCTCTACGTTAAGATTTTCATCATTTAAATCGTTCTCATGGGTTATACTTGAAGTTTAAACTTATTGCATCGAAGTACTAAAATAGTACAAAATCTCTACAAAAAGATGCAAAATAATAAGGCAGCACACGATTAACTTCCATGAAAGGATAATATTGAAAATAATTGACCATAGCGTTCATATAGGGACAATTTGGAAAAGTCACTTTAATGCTTATAAATCTTGTAAAAATTGAATCTTGCATGTGTGCCAAATAACTTTCTAAAAAGTATAAGTGAGTGTTTAATACTTTATAATTCAATTTTTTTAAGCTTTTTTTATATTTCGAGGGCCTATATTCTAAACCTTTCAATTTGAAGGTACTGTGATATGAATATATATTGTTAATATTTATATATTTTACAGCTTACACATTCCATAACCTCTACTACACTTATATTTATTTTGGGCTTACATACATATTAATAATCATAATCATACAAGTGCAATATTCAGACAGAATATTGATAAATATCTTTTCCTTTACAAAGAATAAAATAAAAAATTTCTCAAATATGGGAATAAAGTGAAGAGGCACTCGTAAAACAGTTCAAAACGATTGTATGGATGGATATATTGTATGTGAAACGTATTCGTTGGTGCCACTGCTGAAGTTGACTGCCACAAGTGCAGCATCTACTTGTAACAACCACTCAATGACACTTTAAAGTTATTTTGTATTTTGCAACAAAATTGAAAAAATAAAATAAATAAAATAAATCCACTGAAATGTCCTCAGGGAATGATAACACAGGTCAACATTAAAAAAAATATCGTGGAGAATGTGTTGCAGATTTCGTAGGAAAACTCATTCCAATAACCAAGAAGATTTTAATTTCATTTCATCACATCACAAATTTAACCCATTGAAGACCAAAGAAAATATAATTGTCTAAGTAAAAGCTATAGCAAATTGTCAATTATTATTTGTAGAGGAAAAATAGTACTATAAAAATGTATTTCAACAAAGTCAAAATTAAAGGGGGGGGGGGGGGGGGGGAATGTTCATAAGTTCAGATATCAATTAAAAGCTCAATCAATTAAAAAAGCTCTAACATTAATTTCAAAATTGAATGATGTAAAGAAAAATCATTGCAGTCACAGAAAACTTTTAAGCAAACAAGAAATGAACAATTTTTTAATATAATTAAGAAAATGGTACATGCTCATTATAAGATGAAATGTTCTTTATTTCTCCTTTTTTTTTACTATCAGTTAGATTTACGTAACATTATTTGCTATAAAATTTGTTTCTACTCTTTTGTTGACTTGTGTAGTCAAATACTAATGCAAGTATATCAGCAAATATACTGTAATACACCAATTTAGTTGAAGTCTTTTTCATGTTAAAGACTTTTTCATATTTAAAGTTTATAAATTGCAGAAATATTTATTTGAATTTGTTACTTATTAATACTCATACTAGTATTAAATGCTTATTAAAAAATATTGTAATTAAATGGATTAGTCTGCAAATGGTTCAGAAAATAAACTTGTTTTTATTAAAGTTGCATGTGTGCCAAATAACTTTCTAAAAAGTATAAGTGAGTGTTTAATACTTTATAAATGTTGTTGGAAACTAATTTAGCTGTCGAAAATTGTTTGAGATGCGAATTTTTTTTACTTAATAAGTATGACGTTTAAAGACTGAAGGAGTCACAAACCAGTTTGTAAACGGTACTACTATTAGAGTTTTGTGTTAGCTGTTTACATCCTAAATGAAATTTGTTATCTTCTGAGTTGCATAAAGATGTTGTAAGTATGTAGGTTCAATAAAAACACTAAAAGCATCATGAAATTTCTTTCTAGTAAACCTAAATATCACAAATTATATATTTTTCTATTGCAAAATAAAATATTTAGATATTTAGTACATAATTATAGAAAATTAAATACGGCTCTGTAACTAAATAATTTTTAACTTATATGTTCTTCAACTGAAGAACAGTGTACACTTTATACATACTTTTATTAAATTTAATAATAGTTGTGTTGTTTTCGAAATTTTTATAAATTTTCAGTAGAAATTTAAGTATTTATAGCTATAGCTGCTTAAAAATTAAGTAGGGATAATTATGTCAACAACTCTAAGAAATGTATGGTTTGTGAATACGATAACTAATATACAATTAACAAATTTTCAATTTTAAAATTTCATGTACTAAAAAATGAAAAAGTGTCACAAATTTTCAAAAAATTTTGTGATGGCATCATAATTTAAATTTTATTTAAAATAGTAACAAAATGTCTAAGCTAACATTTAGGAGCGATACGTTTTATTCGAAGTATTGATAGACATAGATACAAAAGGCTGCACGAATAATCACCCAAGGGAAAATCGTCCAAAACTCATAAATGAACAAATACCCAATTTTGCTCGTCTTTTGTTACTTGTGAACAAAAATTTCAAATGTTTACCTAATCACCAAAAATTTTGTGAATAATTAGCCAAAAAGCATATGAACAATCGCCCAACAATTTGGGTAATTCTTCATTATGTCAAATAACTCATTGATGTGATGAATATTTCCAAAATCTAATTATACTTTTTCTTAATTTTACTATTTCTCCTGTAATAAACAGTTATTTCTCCTGTGTTAAACAGCCCTTTCGTTTGGGCTAAAGATTAGCTATTAAGAAAAAAATTGTGCAAAAAGAATATAGAATTTTTTAAATTGTCTTTTTAAAAAAAAAAACGAATATCTTCCAAAATATATATGTTACAACATTCATTGAGGTTTATAGTTAAAGGTAATAAAATTTCCTTTAGGATGATACTTGAAACATGATTTTATTTTGAATTTGAATATTTGATATTTCGCGAATTATATTTCGCGGTTGCGTATCTCAAAAAATGGTATTTTTAAATTCGTTAAAAAAATATACAGTATGTCAAGTTATTGTTTCTTCAAAGAACAAAAAATAATTAATTGAACTTTATTTTACAAAATTCGCAAATTATGTTTTATGTACATTTCTTTAATGGATTTTACCAAAAAATGTATTATAATTGTAATGACCAAGGACCGCAAATTCATACAAATACATGTTTTTTGCATTTAGTCCTAGAACAGTAAAAACTATATATCTTTCCGAATGGGAGAAATTGCTTTAAAATAGCATCGATTTGTTAATGCATATATCTGCATATTTTATTGAAAATGCATACTTTGCCACAAAAGCATATTTTTTACAGTATATAAAAATTTAAAATAATTTTTGTGGACATTTAATAAAGCGAATTAAATATATTTTTCAAAATTTTGAAAATATTGAAAAAATACAATAGAAGAGTTAATTTTTTGTAATAAAATTAAAATTTTCGAGTTAAGAAATCAAAATTACACAAAATAAATTATTACGTTTTCCCTTCTTTATTACACTTTTGGTACAAATTTATTGTAATTTTAACATTGAAGGTAGTATACACATAATTGTCTATTAAGAACATATTTATTTGTAATGAAAATGTCAAACATATATGTATATGCAACATTTGTTTCCATGCCTTGATTAATTTTTGAAAGAAGCTACCAATGATAATATTCTGTCTGAGAGAACAATAAGCTGTATAGAACTTAATAT
The DNA here is from genome assembly GCA_932274085.1 of Protocalliphora azurea. Taxonomy (NCBI): domain Eukaryota; kingdom Metazoa; phylum Arthropoda; class Insecta; order Diptera; family Calliphoridae; genus Protocalliphora; species Protocalliphora azurea. The sequence goes on along the minus strand of OW026521.1, from coordinate 47,676,143 downwards.
TATTTTAAAAATATCGATCTATCATTGAGAGAACAGTCATCGAAGTAAGTTTGCTGCCAATACAGTTGATGCAATTTTAGATTCAGATGAAGACAAAATAAACGTTATCCACAATATAATTTAAAATCGCACTCATCACAACAGGTTAAATTTTACATTTTAAAATATAGAGCAAATTCTATCTATCTATGTTGTATGTAAATAAAAATATTTATTAATATCTAGATATCCAAAAAAAAAAAAAAGATCTGGTAAGGACCTGGAAAAGTCATGATTTTAACATTGTGCTGTCATTGGAAGGAAGTACTTAGTGCTGAAAAATAGCTGCTGAATTTCTTTTTTTAACCCATGTTTGTACCAATGACAAATATGGAATGTTCTTCTTTTATGATTCTAGTTCACTACTTTTAAAGTACTTTTCTTAAAACTATGTTTATAAAATTTTTTGATAAAAATTCTGTTTTAACCGAATTTAAAGATATTAAAATACTCTTAAATTTATGGAATTTTAATTAATTTTTTATTATTAACCTTTTTTCTTGCTAAAAAAATATTTTTTCACTTTTCTGGAATTAATTATTAATAACTCCCAAAAAAGCACAAAATATGCACTTAGTTCTAGTTTTGAAGTGGTTACAAGCATTTTATCGGTGTTTATATATATATATATATATATATATATATATATATATATATATATATGTATACATGCATATAATTAATATGACACTGAATTGAAAATTTATGCTTTTTATTAGTTTTTTGGTGCATATTTTAAGTGCTTAAACACACTTTTTAAGTGCATGAACTTCCTGTCCCTGATAATAATGAAAGTACAACAACAAAACCAACACATACCCTTTAATCCACCTGCCAAAATATTGTGTTTATAACTTTTCAATATATTTATAGTTATCAAGGTTTCAGTGCGATGATTATAATCAAGCAATACAAGAATATGCGTTCTAGTCTCTAATATATATCACCAGTGATTCAGAAATTATATATCACATAAGTTTAGAAAAAGAAAGTAATCGATAAACAATTTTGGAGTTTACTATAACCCGCAAGTCTTAGAAAATGTCAAAGATATGGCATAAATATCTAAGGAAAATATTAAATCGCTCAAAAAATGACGAAACTTTTTAGCTTCAATCTAGTATTAACCGTCTGCATAAAATATTTGGCAGAGTACAATACAGAAAAGTTAAGGAAACTTCGCAGATATCAACCAGGGCTCTTGTTAAAGAATTCCAGGAGGAGTATGTCATTTTTGTTTTCAAAGAAACAATCAGAAAAACCGTGAACGAATGCAAATACATGTAGAAAGCTACGAGGAAAAAATCACTCCTACTGAGGAAAAATGTAGAAAAGAAATTGTTACTCGCTATGATTCGTACTGATATGCCAAAAAATTAATAGCGTGAATTTATGTTTTGCGGAAGTGCTAAAATTATGTTCCAGTATAATTGAATTCAAGCAGAGTATGGCGGAAACCTTAAAAAGCCTTTAGAATTAAAAAGAGATATTCGTAGCTTCATATTGGAAATTCGGTAATTTTCATAAAATTGCATAGATGTGTAACTATATTTGAAGGCTTTGAAAGCTCGTTTAATAAAATGTGGTAATAAATCTTAGTTTATAGAGTACAGCAAGTCAAAATGCAAGTTATGTAGAATTAATGACTCCAAGCACATGGGGACAAAGAGTGATAAATGCGGATAGTGTTGAAAAAATGTTAAATGTATCAGCACAGAGTCCACACTTGAATCCCCCATTAAACTTGTGAAGAAGTATGTGGCTAAGTGGTATTGCAAGACCATAATCAAATAAAGCACCGCAATATTGGTGGAATATAAATATAAAATTCCAATTGACTATGTTATTTATTAAATAATTTGTTTGATAAAAAAGATTCCCCAAGCAGTTATACATGCCAACTGTTGCCATATTAAGTTTTAAAAACCGAAATTTTGTGATGTTTTTAGCCGTTTTATAATACAAAAAGAATTTCTTGCTTTTATATGTTACTTTGTTATATATGTTATATATTAGTAAATGTATTAGTTAGCATTTTTCTATTAAAAATATTACATTAGCTGAAAATTATACACTTCTTTAAAGCCAAACTATGAAAATATCTTGCTTTCTTTCAATGTAAAAGCAATTCTTGACATACTGTATGTAGACGATGAAGACTTTCTTTCAGTCAGTATCGTGCTGAGACTTTCAATGGCATTTTTTACCATAAATATTTTTAAAGATATTTATAATTTTGTGTGTACAACTTTGTAAATTTTTTAGCTATTTTATACTTTCAAATCGCTATATTTCACAAACCAATTGATAACATTATCTGAAATTTTATGTTCGTCCTAGTTTTGGTGTGTACACTGATTGTGCCAAATATTATCAAATTCTAAAGAGGTGAGGAAACCAGCTGGTTAGTTTTAATTGGAATCATTCTATAACTAAATTTAAAACTTTTGTTTTCCATTTTTGTCTTTGACTTTTATTTGTTTTTTTATATTTTCACACTATCAGAATTGAATGAAAATCGATAAAACTGTATAATTGGTTAAATGTATTGCACATCCTCCTAATTGGATCAGCATCAGCATAATTAAGGAAATGAAGTTACGGGATGGACGTCGAGGAATGTTGAACATAATTAAAAATCCAGAGTAGATATCACCATTGATTTCATTTAACATAAATGACACATTCAACACAGTCCTATAGCTTTTTAATGTAGGTAGTTTTATAAGAGCAAGACGTGCAAAGTAGGCGGCAGATTGAGTGGGTTAAATTGTAGTTCACGAAGATAAAACAACAGGAATTATTTTTGCACCTATTGAACTGCATTATAGTGAATTACATAAATAGATTAAATAAATAATTTGGCGAACAAGTGACGTATATAGGGTTTTCGCAATATATGGGTATTTAAGTTCCTTTGTCCAACGTTCCATATATCCAAATGTACCTCTGGCTTCATTTATTGTAGTTATTATATGTGAGGCAAAGTTTAATTTAGAGTCAAAGTGTATACAAAAATCCTGGAGATTTTCAACTATTTAAACTTGGTAGTTACCAAGAAAATAATTCACGATTACAGGAGTATTTCTTATAAATCGCATTAACTCACATTCAATAAAATTTAGCCCTATTTGGTTGATATTACACCATTCATATAGAGAATGCAAATCCTTTTGAAGTGGTTCCTAATCTAAAATTTTATTAAAGCTTAAAAATACCCTAACATCACCTGCATACATTAAAATGTTTGAAAACTTTATTACGATGGGCAAGTCGTTAATGAGTAGTGAGACTACCCTGATGTACACCAAATAATGCTTTTATTCCTCAAGAAAACATGTTTCTAAATCGAACGGTTTGTGTTCTGCCTTAAATTAGTAAATCGCATCAATTCTAGTAAATGAATAATTTTATCAAACTAAAGAAAGTACAGATCACATCAGAAGAAAACCACGATTTATAAAGCTTGTAAATTGAATCAGATTAGTTGTGGTAGAACATCCTTTCTGAAATATATGTTGATACGTGGATATTAGACACGAAACTTGATAACATAAGTGATCAGTAATTAATTTCCCAAAAAGTTTGGGAATTGTAAACAGTTTTTCAATACATTTTTAGTTTTTGATTTCAGCCTTATTGCCTTATTAAAGAATGATCTAGGATTTTTATTGAAGTTAATTTTAATTATATTCAAGTAATGTGTGTAATAATTTATTTAATCTAGTGTACGGCATAGCATACAGAATATTTTAGAAAGTCAACAGAAGATCCAGAACATTCAAATTTCTTGTAGAATGTATATTATTCCAAGTTGGTCCAGAGAGTGATTCTTGAAGTTAATATTAAAAATATTTATTTGTTCATAAATATGTTCGCTACCTATTTTGACAGGAAAAAATCAAATTTGCATAAAATTTTAAAATTTGTTTAAAAATAGCTTATTCTGGATGAGGAAAATTCCGAATAAGAGTGAAGAAAAAAGAAAAAGTACTCGTAGCACATACAAGCATTTAATAAAACATTATAAAATATAATAAAACATATATAACGTCAAAATCGGATGAGAAAGAAAATACGCAGATGTCGTAATTGTCCTATTTTGAAACTCCATAGCTTCACTCCGGTTTCAAAACTTTAACTCCAATATTGCTAATGCAATTGTGAACTTTGAAAATCGGACTAGCCGATTAGAATTAAGAATTAATTTTCATAAAATATGAGTATTCTTTTATGTGTTATTATCTTTGATTTTAGGCTTTCCTTTTTTATTTTATTTTATTTATTTTATTTTTTGGTGGTACATTAAAATTCATTTCGAGGTTCCCTACTTTTTTAAAGTAACACAGAAAATTCAAATTTAATGGGGAATGTTTATTATCATTTGAAAGAAAATTCTTTGGCATTTATTTTTTAAAGATTATGTTTATCAAATGTTGGCCGTTGCTACGTCGCAGATGATCCATCCGTTGAGTCCAATTTTCGATGACTCGTTCGAGCATTTCGACTGGTAACTGGCGAATGGCACGCGTGATGAAGGCCTGAATCGAAGCGGGTTTGTCCGCACAAACTTTAGACTTTACATATCCCCACAGGAAAAAGTCTAACGCTGTGATATAACACGATCTTGGTGGCCAATCGACCGGCCCAAAACGTGAAATTATGTGCTCACCGAAGTGTTCTCTCAATAAATCCATTGATTGATGCGATGTGTGGGAAGTTGCGCCGTCTTGCTGAAAGCAAATGTCGCCGAGATCACGAGCTTCAATTTCAGGCATCAAATAGTCGGTTATCATTGCACGATAATGGTCGCCATTGACGGTTACGTTCGCACTGGCATCATTTGTAAAGAAATATGGACCGATAATTTCACATGATTTTTCTGGATGAAGTGGCAGTTCTTGAATCTCTTCAGGTTGCTCTTCGTCCCAAATGCGGCAATTTTGTTTGTTTACATATCCATTGAGCCAGAAATGTGCCTCATCGCTAAACAAAATTTGCATCGAAAACGTCGGATCTTCTTGGAACTTTTCAAGAGCCCATAGAGCGAAGCGATGTCCCTTGGGAAGGTCGAACGGCTTCAGTTGTTGCACAAGCTGTATTTTGTACAGCTCGACGTAAAATGCGCCAAGTCGTTCCATACGTCAGTCCGAGTTGCTTCGAACGGCGCCGAATCGACTCTCCACGGTCTTCGTACACACTCTCAGCTACGGCCGCTATATTTTCTTCACAGCGTGCTGGACGTGGTCTATTCGGTCGAATATTATCCAATAATGAATGCTGGGTCTCAAAATGGGTGATGGTGTTGCGAATAGTACGCTCAGTAGGCCGATTATGTTGACCATAAGTTGAGCGAAGTGCACGAAACACATTCCTCACAGAATGTGAATTTTCGTAATAAAGTTGAACGATTTGTATACGTTGTTCAGGCGTAAGTCTTTCCACTATGAAATGCCAAACAATACTAAACAAAAATAACATGACAGTATGACATGACTCTCGAGTGATCTGTCAAAAAAAGGCTATTGAAAAAAGTATCTCTAATTGAGTTACCCATTATATAATATAAAGTGACTCGAATGCTTGTAGAATTGAACATATAAAATTTTTTCAAGCTAGAAGTTTATGCATAATTCTATTGATAAATTAAAATAAAATGTACGATATTCTCAATATCCGATAGTATTGGCGTAGAATATTTTAGGGTTTCCAAGTAAAATAAAAAAAAAAACGTTTTACTAAAAATCGAAATTTTAAAAAAACTTGCATAAAATGGTGTTCGAATTTAAGTTATTTCTCTATAAATTATACGAAAATATATTTTATTAGAGTTTATTACAAAGAAATAATATTTAATATTGTGATCCTTTTTAAACCCAAGTAAATTTTTTTTTTTGTTCTATAGAATTTTTATCTTTCGAAATTATTTGATGTGCCTCTACATTTCCATTAAGCATTACAAACAAAACTAGTTATGCCAATTATATTCCATTTCGGCTGTCCATGTGGTGTGCCTTAGCAAAATCTGTTTTGACAAAAGTGTACCGTTTTCAACAATGAACGACATTTGACTTAAATTTATGGTCCAGAGCAATTATATTTATTGCTGTTCTTATACGTATATTTTCAAAATTTGTACAAATTGCATTTTGCTATATAAAAATATAAAGAAAAAGTGCGTAATTTTCAAAAAGCCCTTAGTATTTTTTATGCTTCTTTAATTTTATTGTGTATAATAACAAAAAACTAAGTTCACACAGTAATCCATGATATTCCATTAGAAACTGTGATTGGCACATTCCAAAACCAAAACAAAAAATAAAAAATAAAAAATCTTATCATCAAAATTCGACTACTTTGAAAGTGTCCACAATAAAAAAGTGTAGAATTTATTTACAAAGTCCGATTAATTTATATATGCTCGAATGAGGTAAAAAGTATAAACGCGTGAAGAACGGGAAAAATTTTAGTAATTTTAAGCCCGTTTTCTAAGTTTTTGAAGTTTGAACAACAATAATGTTTATAAAATAAGACCAGTTGATACTAAAATTTTGCACTCTATTAGTTTCAAGTCTTTTAAGTTCAGATCTGTAACAAGTTTGTTTAAAATGTTATTACCGCAGAAGTTATTATTATAATTAATTCCAATATGATATTTATTTTTCGATTGGAGCAGGGGGCTGGTATCCCCATGCAAAGAAAAGTATTCATTATGGCATATTTAGGGAACTATTATAGTGAGAGCCTTGAAATTTCCTGGGAACCGCTATATCGCATTGACGAAGTGAAAAGAGGATGGATGGATAGATAGCCCTCACATAAAGAAAATATTATTTTTCGCATATTTACAGCGAAAGTCTTAAAAAGTTTTATAAATAATTTTTATATCGAATTTCGAATATAGCTCATAGGTTTACGGCAAGTAGTAGCCTCCATATAAAGTAAATATTAATTATCTCATCAAAAGGGGTAGCAAACTGGGAAAAGCTAGTCTCTTAAATAAATATAAATTTATGTATTTCAGTTTTTAATTTTTGTATTATCTATATGGATACTTTAAATTTTTATTATTGCATTTAAAAGCCCAACATATAAATGACCACAAAATTATCTTATCCCATGTAGAATATATATATATATATATATATATATATATATATATATATATATATATATAGGGTTGTTATTCGAACAGAAATTAATCTATTATACGAATAACAAATTTGTTTTTCTTTTTTTTCCAACGAATAAAATATTTCAATTTAGAACAAAATATTATCCGATATATTTTTAACAATTAATCGATTAATCGAATAATTTTTAAAACGTTTTTTTTTTTAATATTTATGTTGTACGCAAAAACCTTTTTTAAAATTATGGGTGTAAAAAGTTTACTTAATTGGACATCCATGTCGAAAATTATTGAAAATTTCCTATTACCAAGCTTGAATAAAACATTAAAACCTCTCGATATTTAATTGGAGAAAGCTAATGCGTCTTTAATTGAACTGGATGGTATTTTAATTTTTTTTTTAATTCAAAATGTGGAAATAATAGCATTTCTAATAATTTAATCACACGTTTTATAGTTAAAATAAACAGGTGACATATAAAAACATTAAATACTTTGACGTTATTCTTAAATTTTGGAAATTTTCGAGCGAATAATATATACATATTTTAATATTAAAAAAAAGTAAAACAAGGGAATTGAATGCTTTATTTGTGAGATTATTTCATGTAAAAAATTATTTTAATAAAAAAATCTAAAAAAAAAAAAACAGAAAAACGAGATTTGCTTTTAATGCTATTCTTACTATATTGCCTTCATCAATAGTATGTGAAAGGACTTTTTCCACATTGCTTTTATATATAATTCGTATGTTATTTGAATATGATCCCAATTTTTGTATATATTTTTGTTTCGTTTTAATGAATTGTTATTTTTAGATTGGTTTTATGTTAATCCTTTCACGAACATACAGTTTTCGTAATTTATCGACTGCTAAGCCGATTTATGTTTTAGACTTTTATAGATTATTACCTTTTAAGGTTCCCTTAGTAATTTTCAAATAATTTTTTTTAATTTTTGTTAAATTTGTCTAAAAATTACTACGTTTAAAAAATGCCTTAAAATGTTTTTATTGGATAAAAAATACATTTTTTTAATTTTATTAAGAATAAAAAAACGGTATAAGTGAGAAAATTTTTACAAAAACCGAATTGAAAGTATGGAATAGTTTACTCTAATATTTAGTTTCAAAAAAAAAAAAAAAAAAGAAATAGTTTAAAAAATTTTCTTCGAGATTAGCCCAGTTTTGTGTTTTTCGATTGTACTCCAAAAAAAAAAACCCATTTACACATATTATATCATAAAATTGAAAACAGATTGTTATTCCTAGAGCCAGAAAGAACAAAAACTAAAAATATTGGACCTTTAAGTCCATCCGTACAAATTTGTCACTGAAATGTTTAATAAAACCAAAAATTTTTTAAAAAATACTAGTTTTTGCATTTTGTTTAACTTGTAGTTAATTATTCAAACATTATTCTTTACCCCTTATTTGTTCGAATAATCGAAGAAAGTTAAAATTTTATTCGATCCCACGAATAAAGAAAATAGTTATGAAATTTTATTCGATCAACTTCAATATCGAATAATTGACAACCCTAATATGTACCAGTAAAGAGTCTCTTAAATTTCATCGTACCTAAAATTATGGAAGGGGATAGCGTTTATAATATCTCAGCCATGGCAAAACAAATAAGGCAAGAGCAACGCTAGAACAAATACAACAAGAAAAAAAACGAGAAAGAAAGATATAGTCGGTCAAGCCCAATCATATGATACCACACACCATTGTGCATGTTCATCAAAATTCGTGGATAGGTCTTATATTAGACATGTGGTCAATTGTAGACCGATACTTTTACTAAGTGTAAAATAAAATATACGAATACGGAATATTAAGTTAATACTAACATTTAGATGAATTTATGAATTTATTTAAAAAGTGGACTTATATGGGAGCTATGGTAAGTTATGAAGCGATCCTCATAAAATTTTCACTATGATTTCTACTTATATAAAACATATTTGTGTTGAATGTAAACCTGATACTAACATTTGTATGTGATTTATGCAAGTTAAAATGATTTTCGGAAGAAGGTTTTATATGGGAGCTATGATCTATTATGGACCGATCTTCATGAAATTTGGCACAAAGATTGAAACTTATACAAAACTTCCTTACATTTATGATCGTTAAGCCCCTATTCCGGGAGGACATTTGGATGGGGGCTAGGTGAAATAATGGACCGATCATAACTAGTTTCAATAGACTTTGTCTTTGTGTCATGAACAGCCAGTCAGCCGTCAAGCCAGCCAGCCAGACAGACAGACGAACGGACATCATTAGATCGAATCAAAAAGTGATTTTGAGTCGATTGATATACTTTAAGGTGGGTGTTGAATGATTTTTTCTGTGCGTTACAAATATCAGCACAAACGCATAATACCTCAACCACCTGTGGTGGTGTGGAGTATAACAACATACATTTTTCTTGGAAGAATTACATGGGCTAAGTATAGAAATAATTTGGACTAAAAACACACATTTTTTCGGTTGTAATTACAATTTTCTTATTGATTCATATTTTGTGGCGATACATATGAAGTAAAACTTAGGATAAATGCACCAAGAAAGACATAAAATGCAACTAAATTCATTTAAATTATTTTTGGGATACCCTTGTAAAGGAAAACAAGATATAATAATAAAATAAACGAATCGAAAATTTTTTCTGATATAATATTTTAATCGAATAATACTGGCATCAACTATTAACAGTTCCTAAAATATTGAACTCTGTATTTTTGTGACAGCTTATTGTTTAGTTTATGTAGATATTTTTCTCTTACTGATTTATAAATGACTCATTAAATTTTATTAAAAATTCTGTAAAATAAAATTTTTATTGTTTTCTAATACTTGTAAAAATTTTGCATCGAAAAAATTTGGTTAACTCAAAAATAAAAATTTTCGCATTGAAGGGTTAATTTAATTACTTTTTACGTAATTTTTGCAAAAAAGTATTAATTTTAAATTTGAATCACTATTTAATTCATATTTTTTATCACAAAAATTTACTAGAAGAAAATATTAACAAAAAATTTAAACAAACTCTGACATTTGGTAGTAATAATTTGTGGTGAATTCAAAATCAGCTGAGTTCTTAATCATACCTTCTATTTCTAGCATGATCTTGCTCCATATTTTTGTATTCTATATCATTAAAATCAGTGAGCAAAAAATTTCATAATTTTTTCTGAGATCTATAACGTGAATGACCGTTTTGCACCATGATCCAATGATCGTAGGAAGGTAGAAATCCATATTTTTTTTGCGATTCTGTTATAGAAAGACCAATCAAATGATGCGCATTGATGAACTGAATGCGGGAAAAATACTAAACAAGTTTTAAAAACAATTAATGGATAAACACCAGACATACCTATAAAAAATCAGTATGTGATAGAAAAAAACGGAAAGTTGATTCTTGTTTAACGTGCCAAATTCCATCTAGTTCACCTATTTTTGTTTAAAACAGGAAACTTTTTTGCCGACTAGTGTTATTTAGAAAACAAAATGTTATTTAGGATGTCATACTGTCGAGGTCAACTGACTATAACTTTTTTGTAGATTTTTCATAGATTTTTTTTATAGATTTTTTTTCATAGATAGTTAAGTATTTATGCTTTTAAAGCGCCAATTTGCACTAAACTATGGTATCGCTTTGTTTTGAAACACTTTAACGTTTAGTTTTATTACATAAAGAAGTGTTTTTGTAACACATTTTTCTTAAAAGGAAGTTGTAACTAAGTTTGAAAAAAAAAAAACAAATTTGTTCAAAGATATAAATTGGTAAATTGTGTGGGTTTCAATATTAAATGGACATAAACAGCGGTGGGTTGTTAGGTGGTGGGTGAGAAAAATTTCCAAAAAGTTTTCCTTTGTTTAATTTCAAGTAAAATTAAAATCTAAGTAGGAGGTTTGCATGGGTTCACCTTAGATGTAAACAGAAATAAACGCTAATAATATTATTTACCTTGAAAACGCTATATAGTCTTTGATTATTTTATGAATTAAATATCAACACTTTTATAAAATTAAATCTTAAAAAATTGAGTGAAGTTTTAATTAAAAGTTTTATTTATTTAAGATATTCGATTTTCAATATACATTTTAATACAATAAATAACTTTTCAATTTTCTTTTTCAATTTCTTTATAGGTAAGTGCCTTTGATAAGTGCAACAATGTTTTAAAGATGATACATAGTAAGTAATTTTGAAAGCCTAAATTTCTATATATTACAAAAGTGAATGCTTTTATAATATTTATGACAAAAATGGTTGTACGTACAATCAAAAAACTATCAATAACAGTGATTCTGTGACATGGAATTTCTATCGATTTAGATATACGTGATCATGGAGTTCTAAGCGTATAAATCACTTTTTTGAAATATCTCTAGTTCTCGAGATAAAACGTTAAAGAAAAAAATGATTAAAGTTATAAAACTCGAGACAGAAAACTGGTTAATCGATTTCCAGTTTTTTATAAAAGCTGTCGTTTTTTCTAATTATCGATTTTATTCGAAACCGGTTTTTTAAATGCGATTTACCGGGTTATTTTTCAAACGTTTTATTAAAATATAAAATAAAAATCTAACTTGGACAATTCTCTTTAAAGAGTTGAAATAAATCGAACTATATTTATCATTATTAACCATAATGTTGTATATGTACCGAATGAGCCCAAAATTCCGATCAATTAATTATTATACAAATATTTAAATGATACTAAAAACTTAAAAGTACACACTTTCAAGCGATAAAGTTGGCGAATACAAAGTAAAAGTTTTGCAGAAAAGCTAAAAAGTTTTATTACAACACAAGAAGGAATAAATTATCATTTCAAATTTAAAACTTCATTTCATAAAAAACATAAACCATATATATAATATTTATAGCCATATAAGTATATAGTATTTCAATCACAAAATAAATTTTATTTTATTTCGGAAAGACATATTTTCAAATACCAAGATTAGGAATAAAATATTTAGGAAAAGTAATTAAATAAAATAAATTAATAAATAAATAAAACCAATTTCCATCTCAAATTAAAAAGAAAAAAAAATCAAACGTTATAACGTGAAAAAAACTTTAATTTTGAAATTATGCACATCAAAGTGTATTTTTTCAGAGTGAAACATATATGTGGTAGAAATTTAGGCTTTTCTTTTAAAAAATTAAAAATAAATTATATTTTCTTGTTAAAAAATTTGAATGGCTGAAAACCGGTAACCCGTTTTTTTCAAGAGTCCAAAACCGGTCAACCGGATTTTTCTAAATTGAGATTTTTCGAAAAACCGAAAACAGGCTTCTAAAAAAGGCAGTTTTTGGTTACTCTAATTGCATAACTCGAGAACAAATTGTCTATTTGATTTAATATAATACCAAAAAAAAGATATATTATATAAACGTCAATAATAAATAGTTTCGGAGACATCAAGAAATTGTGTTAAAAAATGAAATTTCTATAAAATTTAAAAGTATTTTTCAAAAAACCGAAAACAGCCAAAAATTATCCTTTTTTATCAAAAAGCTGGATATCTTACAAATAAAACGAACTACTTATATTTCATTATAAGCCTGCCTCTCTATGTCAAACTAGGCGAACGAAAGCAAGTCCAACAAATTCGAAGCATTTTGTTTGAACATAGATACAACCATAGAATACAACTAGAAGTTTATGTGAGAGACAAAAACGTAATTCAGTTGTCAAAAACCTAATTCATGCAACGAAAAAAAAAAATTGTCACATATATTTTGTTTTCGAATTTGAAAAAAATGAGTAAATTTTTTGAACATTTAGTTTGAACTGCCTCTCACATAAACTTCTAATTGTATTCTATGGATGCAACCATGCAAACAAATAAAAATAAAAAAGTAAAAAGTATCAAAACAAAAATTCTATTAACATTTTTCCTTTGTAAATTGATATTTGAAAAAAGATCTTCATTTATCTATACGGTTCATTTCCGAATGAATGCTAACCATGATTGTGAACACTGCGAATGTTGTTCTTGTGGGTAATTTTATTATTTTTCATTAAAAGTTGCATTAAATTCATAACTGGATAATAACGAAGTCTAGTATTAATTTTTATATTGAATTGGTTAAATAATTAATTTGTGCACAACGTGTGCTTCGCTAGAACTTGTTAGAATGCCATGTCTACAAGTTATTAGAAACAGTTATCATTCACGTAACTAATGAAGCGAAAAAAAAAAAGAAATCAAATTCAACTCACTTATTGCACAAAATATATTCTATAATTAAAACGATTTCTTCACTGAGAACATGCCCTATTACGCCCACTTTGACATAACCATGTTGCTATATTTTCGACAATATTACCTTCTAATTTTAGAGCTTATAAATATGAAACTTTGGCCTTATATAGCTCACACTATTGGACTAATTATAAGATATGCCAGCCCTTTCGGGTAACCGCCCATATTTTACGCACTTTTAATATATATGAGTAATAATATTATGTTGATAGTATTTTATATGCACTATAGAGTGATTTTCGAAATTGTGCGTTATATGGGAGCTATAGCTAATTATGGACCGATACTCATAACATTTTTCACTTTGTTTTCTACTTGCATAAAAGTAGTTTATGTCAAATATGATTGTGATACTAACGTTTATATGGAATTTATACAAGTCAAAGTGATTTTCGGCAGAGCGGTTTACATGAGAACTGTGATCAATTATGGACCAATCTTAATTAAATTTGGCACACATATTTATTATTAAATAAAACTTATTTGTAAGGAATTTCATTAAAATATTTATTTATTATAAGCATTTGTCTCTATTTCGAGAAGCCATTTATATGAGGGTTAGGTGAAATAATAAACCGATCATAACCAATTTCAGTATTCTTCGTTTTTGTAACAAACTAAATATTTCTGGCAAATTTCATCAAAATATCTATAAAAAAGCGACTTTTACTTTGATAAAAAAGGGTTCATTTAGGAATATTCGCTGTGTATAAAGTGTACATTAACAAATGAACGGACGAGAACGAGCAGATAATTTTGAACACTTTACAATGACAATAAACTAAATTAATAACCGAATGCGATCAAATTCCAAAAGTTGTAGTCCTCGAAACTATAGAGCATAACACTTTAAATATGCTATCACAAATGTTACTTTCTGCAATACATTTTCACAAAACTAGATAAATATAGGAAACAAACAATCATTCGTTAATTAATATATAGCTTAAGAAAATAACTCTAGTTTTTAAAATTAATAATCACCTTCGATAAAATTACAAAAAACACGCACTTAGTAAATACGCGCCATATTCTTTCAATACACTTGCTGCAACATATGCTATTTTTGACCGTTTACAATTTTGTGAATATTCAAAATAAAACAGTCAGTTTACTCAGTGAAGTATTTGTAAGCTTTTTAAAATTTGAATTAAGTGACGCTCGATCAGCAATTTCGACCACTGTGCAGTCGAAAACAAAATAGCAAGTGACTAATTTTGACGATTTTCCTTCGTATTGATCGAAATACAGAAACCCAATTTGGTATAAAAAAACGTTTTCGTTGGCGTAGATATGTTGTAGGAAAACCCATAACAGTTTTCGTTCGCTTAGAAAGCGAAAGAAAGCATTCATTTGACATAGAGAAACAGACTATAAAACTCTTTGGAAAAATTTCGACTTTATTCAGTGAAGGTTCTCATTTGAAAATTATACCATAATTAAAATTATTTAAAAAACAACAAAAGAATTCCAAAAAGAGTTTGGAAAATATATATTTTTATCAGATACCATTATTTAATTGTGAATAAAGTTTCACTTAGAATAGAATATAGCTTATTTTATTTGTAACATATCATAACATAGCTTTTGTCTGTTAAGCAAATATTTTGTAAATATCGTAAAACATAATGCAATTAAATGTTAATTTTTATTATTTCTAAGTAAATGCTGTTTTTCTAATGAAAAATTAGACAAAAAATAAATAAATAATAATTAAGAAATATGTATTTTAAGTAGCATTATTTGACATTTGTAGCTTTATATTAACATGCCACTTACTAAAACACGAAATCTCAGTGATAAGTTTTTATGCCTACTTTTTTTATTTTTTGGTTTCTCTGATTTGTGTTTCCACAATTAAGGGATGTGATCAACCTTTTTGCGGGAGAGGCTTCGACCGCTATTTTTTTGTTTTTTTTAATATTTTTGAAAAATATTTTCCTAGTCTGACCTAAGGTAAAACCTGATTTTGTAAAAGAAATATTTAAGTAAACCTTCATTTTCCAATTCAATATTTTGCGAAAATTATATACATTTTGTATTCCTGTTATTTCCGTATAGTTTGCTACTATCAAAATAATATATTTTACGTATTTGATTGAGCAATATAAATAAAATTTGTTGCTGTTGTAAAACACGCTTAAATTTACTTTGTTGTTGAGAATGTGCAAGAAAAAATAATTCAAAACTTTATAAAGTTTTCTTTGTTTCATGAGAGTGGTGGTACGAAAAAAAAAAATAAAGAATTATTATGATATATTGGAAAAGTTGTAAAATGCATTATTGAAATTACATAAAAAGTTTAAAGTGTGTACATAAGGCTTGATAATATTACGTTACAGTAGAGGAGGAATCTTTTGTATAATATTTCAGAAATTTAAAAAAAAAAATAAATTTTATGTGTTAAAATTACACCTTGCTTATACAAAATTTTAATTTTTCTAAACAATTCACTCTAAACTGAATTGTTTGTCTTCATTTTTAATGCTTTTTATTTTACTATTAAAATGTGTGTGACCATGTTTGTATAAAAAATATTAAAATCATATTAAAATCTTCAAAGAAATGAAAATCATATAAAAGTTTATTGTTATTCGCACAAAATTGATAACAAAAATGTGAATGTACTTTTAATTGCCAAAATGTCTATAAATATTCAAATACAAAAGTAAACAAATTTAATTAAAATAAATAAAATTTGAATGACAAAAAAATAATTAAAAAACTCAAACAACAATGCGAATAAACTTAAATTGGCCTACAAAATAAATGATTTGAACATCGAGATGTTTTTAAATAACACTTTTACTTTCAATAAAATTTTGTACTAAAGGGTTTTCGAAATACTCTACACACAAGATGTCGAATTCTAATTCCAATAATGATAGAAGCATCATTAGAAATACAGGAGTATTGAGGGAGGAATCTGAAAAATTATTTTGGGTATATACTGATAAATATAAGATGTACACCGTACATCTTCCGAAGAACCGTATTCATAAAAAACAAGTGTATTTCAAGCAAAGATATTGTCACTCAATGAGTCATGCTAGAATTTTTAAGCATTATTTTAAACATTGTTTCACAGAAAAAATTAAGAATTTTTATTAAATTTATATCCTAATTTAGAAATGAATATAGAAAATGAAAAATTTGAAGAGAACAGAAAATTTATTTTTTAATTTAAAATTTAGATATTAAAATTTTGAAAATACTTCCAAAGCCTTTTAAAATAGATTCGAGTAGAGCAAGAGTTCTCATTATAGGTTTTTTTGAGGATGTATGTCTTTGTTGTGTTTTGGTCAAATATTAAAAGTCAAATTTTAGAAAACGTATTGAAAAATTAAAAAATGTAACTGCAATTTTTTATATTTAACTGCAATTTATTACATTTTTTTTCTATGAAAACCTATACAACTATGCAATAATTTTTAAAGACATTTTTGTTGTAAACTTATCAAAATTAAATATTTTTAAATTGTATAAAAACTATAGAACTTATTTGTTTTTATATATAATAACTTACTAAAACTTTTCATACATTTTAAATTTTTTCTTCAAAAAGTAAAAACAAAATAAAAAACATGAGACATTATTTTTTATACTTTAGAAAATGCTTAATAACTTTTTAAATTTGTAAGCGATTTTATGGAGGGATATCTTATTTTATCCGAAATAAAATAGCATTTCAAACTTTGTATAGTGTTATAGAAAAGAAAATCAAAAATTTTGAAAACGAAAATAGAAATAACTTTAAAATTGGTGAATAAATCATTACTTAATTTTAGTGTGCATAAAAGATTGAAATAAAATGAAAAGGCAACGTTTTTTTGCTTTCTAAATCGATTTTAAAATCTTAAAATAACAGACAACTTATGACGCTACAAGGTCTATAGGGCAGGAACTACCCTGAAAACGGGTTTTTCGCAATATCTCGAAATGTATATGGTGCTGCGAAATTTCTGAAAATTATTTTGTGATGTCTTCAAAAAAGTCCACAGTCCACATTAGATTGTTGTCCGAGTAAAAATAAAAAGTGTCATAGTCAGAAAGTATTATTCCATTTGCTCTGTAGTTTTTCGAACAATTTTTGACTAAGTCCAGTAAATCTGACTAATGCTGGAACAGGGCTATAACTATATATTTTTAAGTTTGTATTTAATTTTTTTTTTTTTTTTGTTTTCAATGTAAAATTACAAAACGAATTTTCGTTTCGTTTTACAAAATCAGGCCCTAAATTATATTTAAAAATGTATTTTTGACACAATTTTGGTAATATATTTCTTAATTTGTGAACGAATTTCTCCTTTTATTTACTAAGTTTTTATTTATTATCAAACCTTTGATATTTGAGAAGTTTAATTTTATGTCATCTTCAATTTGCGATCAAGTCTTCATGACTACTATAGATTTTACTAAATTTCAAGATATGTTATAAGAAAATAAAAAGAAGTGAATTTGTAATATTGACCTTTAAATAAGAAAATTTTCTAAAATTTTGTGTTTAAGAGAATGATATTCACGATCCCGCGAAAATGTTTGTACGTATCCCTTGTGAGTCGCGGACCCTCATTTGAGAACCCTTGGAGTAGAGTGTTTAAAAATTCAGCCAAACTGAAAACTGTAGCTACTTTAATACTTTAAAATACTTGTGTATTATGAAAAAAATATGTAATTCATTGTAATGTTTTTATTTCAAATTATTTATCATTTGCTAATTTGACACATTTGTTTGTCTGCAATTTTTACAATCCATTTCAAAATCACAAGTATGGAAAATTTAAATATAACTTTATGTGCATATAACATTATTATTGCTGTTACAATTATTAATATGATTTATGAATCCAAAATTCGCAGAAAATTATATTATTTTTATTTTGCAAAACTTTTATATCAAGATTTATATATAATATTAATTTTTTATTTATACTTTAAGCATAAGAAATAAAAAGAAGAATAGAATAGGAAAAAATATATGAAAACGATAATAGTAACAGAAAAAGTTTGATTTAAAGATAAGTTTGCATAATGTTTTGAGAAACCAAAGAAAAAAATTGTTCGGAAAAATAAAAAGAATAAGAGAAAAAAACAACTTCCTTTTTCATTTTGAAATTTATTCAGAAGAAGAACAAAAAATATTAAGTATTCATCTCATGTTTTTTAGTGGTAAGAAATAATAAAACATTAACATAATGATACTTTAGCAAAAACAACAACAACAACTGCAACAACAATTACTGTCATAATACCAACAACTCCGTCATATATACTGGAAAATATGGTAATTTATAAAGTTGCCAGATAAAAGAATTTGGAGTTAATATAAAGATATAAAGATAATGATTTGTATTTCAAAAAAATCTAGACCCAAAATTATATTTTTAAAAATTTAATATCTTCAATTTGCTTGTGTTCATTAAACTAGTAATCGTGCATTTTATCGTGTATGAATCAGTTACATATCGTTTACGGTTCATGTTCTATGGACTTCCAAAGTAGGACACCTCGAACATTTTTGTCAAAAATGAACAAAGTTTAAGGTTAAATAACTTAGTATTAGTATCAATGGAAAAGACTGATATTTCTCTTTATCATAAAATCATAAAAGTTACACGTTTTCCTTCTGCAAGGTCCTTCCGCAAGGACCTCTAAAATGAAAAAATATCCTATATCCTAGGATATACTGAAAAGTGGTCTTTCAATTTTAAGAATTTTTTGACATGATGTTTATAATCAATTTGTAGTTATAGTGTAAAAATTTCAAAATAGGATCTGAATGGGATCAGAAGTTATAACAGTTTGTTCATAGCAGTTAGTACAATTATACTAACAATTTAATATCTTTTTAAGCGTTTTGATACTTTTATTTTAAATTTATTATCAAAACAAATAGGACAGGATAAAAACAAGCAGTGTTGGTCAAGATCGACTATATAATACAATACATGCTTGTGTATAGGCGCTAAAATGATTACCGGGAGAGGGCCTGATATTGATCTATGGTCAATTGTTGAACGACCCTATACGATTACGATTACAATGCGTATATGACAATTATTTATGTAAATATTTATTTCGATATTGGCATTTATGTGAGATTTATGCTCGCTTAATTAGTTAATTATGGACCGATCACTAAGAAATTCATTAGAGCTATCTATACTTGTGCAAAACTTAGTTGTGTCAAATTTTATCTCGATATTGATATTTATGTGAGATTTATATTGATATTTAATTGACTTTCGGGAATGGAGTTTATATGGGAACCATGTTCAATTTTGAACATATTATTGTGAAATTGTGTACGATGGATTTATACTTATATACAACTCAAATATATACAATTTTGTATTGATGTTAATATAAGTGTGGGATTTATGCACTTTTATGTAATTTTTAAGCAGCGGAATCTACGTGAAAAATATAATCAATTCTGGACCTATTTTTATAAAATATGGTACAACTATCTATACTTGCACAGAACTTATGTGTGCTACAATTACATAACTTTGACATATTTCAGATATTTATATGCGTTAAACCACTATTGCGAGGAAAAAAGTTGTATGGGATATAAATAAGATAATGAACCGATCATGATCAATTTCAGTAGATTTTGTCTATGTAACCCCATGTGTCAAATTTGTGTAAGCAATTTTTAAAATCGTCACAAATAATTCAGCGGATTTTGTAAAGTACGTTACAGTGGGTTAGAGGCCTGTTAATGTGTTCCTGAAACTTCTAAAATAATATCAAATTATTCTTCTGATCCCATTGTGATCCCATTTTTAAATTTTTACACTATAAAGGCAAATTAATTATAAACAAGTTTGTTGAAATCTGATAATGTACATAGAAGTTGTTCAAATTTTTGACAAAAAAGCTCGTTTTTAACAAAAAAGAAGTTCATAGAATATGAACCGTTTACGTTATGGTGCAGGTTAATAAGCCATATGAAGCTCATAGAGGAGTAGATTATATGTGCTGAATTTCTCTAAAATCGGTGATGATCAAAATCCGAGCTGGGTCGAAATATTTTGGAATTTCCCTATATTGGTTATATATGACATAAATTATTAACACGATGATATTAGATATTAAAAATATTTGTCTTCAAAAAATAGCGGAACAATTACTGAACTACTATTAAAAAAATTTGAGTACTATTTCATATCATCCTATACAAAATCTTTCCCAACTGAGTCGTAAATATGAAAATTAATCCTGGGAATATTGATTCCCTAAATACCTAAACACAAAATAATAAACACTTGGCCACACTGTTTAAACAATTGTTTGTTGATAGCGTATATTGAAAAAAAGTTTGTCTTTACAAAATATTGAAATTCTACAAAATATGACATTATAAGTTAAAAGATGAAATAATAAAAAAACAAAAGCTACAACGCAGAACGTCATATGTACATAATAATCTTGCATGCAATGATGCTTTTTTTAGGAATAAGTTCAATAAACTCACATGTTTGAGAAAAAAAAAACGTTACAACATAAACAATATTTTTATTGCTATTTTTGGGGGTAAATAAATTGATATAGTATTAGGGTGGCATAACTTTCTTAATAAGAAATATTTTTTTTTTCTTTTTCTTTTGTCGTTCATAATGGCAAGTAATTTTCTGTGTTACAAAATATTGAACTCCATGAGATGTATTTTTTAACAAAAGATTTTAAATCCATCTACATTCGAAAATAAGTATCTCCTTAAGCGTACATAATGGCGCCAAAATAACGTGTCATATTTATGCTTACCGCAGCATTCTCTCACACACTTAAATACTCTCCTAGAAACTGGTTAATGGTGTTGGAGGGGGAAACATTAACTCACTATTTGATTAATTACTTTAAATTGCCATGAATTTCACAGACCAATATCTTGATTTTAATCAATGTTCCACCATATGTACCAATTGCAATATATATACAATTCTCAATTTGAATTGAAATTTAAAAAGTAGAAACACATTTGTGGACTTAAGTAAGCCATTTAGCCAGTCAGTCAGTCAGCTTGTTCGCAAACTTTGACACTTGTGTATTTCGAGCACAATATATCAAATGTATAAATTTGTTAAAAAAAAAAAACACACAAAAAACAAAACAAAAACGACACAATGCAAGTGACTTGTTGTCAAGTTGTTATTATGACACTTATATAATGCATGTAGAGAGTAACCAAACTATTGCGAATTGTTGAGGGTTTGGGAGTGATTAAAATGTTAAAAATTTATGAATTTTCGATGACTCGTTCGAGCATTTTAACTGATAACTGGCGAATGACACGCGTGATGGTTTCCTCAAAGGCCTGAATCGAAGCGGATTTGTCCGCATAAACTTTAGACTTTACATATCCCCACAGGAAAAAGTGTAACGGTGTCATCTCACACGATCTTGGTGGCTAATCGACCGGCCCAAAACGTGAAATTATGTGCTCACCGAAGTGTTCTCTCAATAAATCCATTGATTGATGCGATGTGTGGGAAGTGGCGTCGTCTTGCTGAAACCAAATGTCGCCGAGATCACGAGCTTCAATTTGAGGCATCAAATAGTCGATTATCATGGCACGATAACGGTCGTCATTGACGGTTACGTTCGCACCGCCATCATTTTTGAAAAAATATGGACCGATGATACCACCGAAACACAAACCACATCAAACCATTGTTTTTTCTGGAATAAAATGGCAGTATGTCTAAACCCAGAGAACATTTTAATTATACCCAATTTCGATAACATTGAACATAGTAATTAAACTACAATTTTGAATATTTCTTAATGAAATTTTAAAATAAAAATAAACTATACTTTAGTTGATTTAAATCGGTAAATATATACCTTTACCTAGCTTCCATAAATATACTTTCCTATTACAGTACTTTTATACTCATACACGCCAAAAATATAAAAATATCAATTCAGTATTAAAGTATAAATCTTTTGAAATCGGTATACCAAAGTTCCCATATATGATTTGCTTTTAATATTACTTTAATGTTCAATAGCTTTATATAAATATGATGAAAATAAGATGAAAGTAAGATGAGAATATAGACGTATATAGTACGTCTACTTCTTGTACGCCTAAAATTAAGGTATTAAAAACAATAAACCATTACATAAACTGCTATTGCTTAGAATAAATAATTGCTTGTGGCTTAAATAAGTCAAAGGTATTAATGAGCCAATCGTTTGTACGCAGTAACTAGTGCTGGAAAATTCTATTACTTCTGAATACTCCATACTAGCCAATTCAATTTTGTACTCGATAATACTCGATACTTAACGAATTTTTTAATTTCATGTATAATTTCTAATTAAGGTTCTTTTATTTAAAAATAAAACAAATATATTTATCCGATTAGCATGCATTTTTATACATTTTTTATATAAAATAAAAAAAAAACGTTAACTTTAAATTCAACGTTTACAAAAAAAAAAAGAAAATATTTTCATATATTTAAAAACTAATTTGTATTTCTATACATGGTTGTATTTCAGTTATATTTTTAATACGATATCGTTAAAAATTAAACCCTGAAATTATTGAGTAACTACTTTACAGTATTGTGTGTCAAAAAAAGAAGCAAATGCATGACATTCGATACTTAATACTTGCACAGCACTAGCAGTAATAATAAATATCAAAATTATCCTGTGAGATTAAGTATGTGATAATGAGCTTAAGTATGTAATAATAAAAAAAATTTATATATTGACATAAAATTCAGTATAAAAAATAAATTGTATAAAATCTTTCCAAAATACTGGTGCCTGAGCGTGTTTAAATCAAAAAACCGAATTGATTCTTTAAAGAAAAAGAGTTATTCGAATAGCAAAATTTCTCGCAATATGAAGCATTTGACGGAGTGATCAGCAATTATATTAAAAAAGTTAGAGCGCTATATACGGCTGTACCGAATCTTGTATGCTCTTTACCACCTTACCAACAAATAATAAAATTTACGCCTTAAGTTATGTTTTCATATTTTCACATTTATACTTACAACGCTGATAGCTTCTCTTAACTACTAAATTTATGTACATATTTTTGTATGTAGATACATGCTTATACAAAAAAGAATAATAACACTGAGTCATTGCAATGCTTCTATTTCCAACCAGTGTGTTCAGGAGAAGATAAAAAAGAGGCTAAATTGAACGTTAAAAAAAGTCAAAAAAGGCTAAATGTCCCAAAAATAAGATCAGAAAAAAGTTATTTTCTTTCAATTTAAAAACTCATTTCTTCTCGTTGTCATAAATTTTTGATTTTCTAGTCCATAAAATTAGATAAGTTAGTTTTGATTTGAATAATGAAGCACCGCAAGCGAAAATTTTTATTACATATTACTACATACATTACATATTATTACATAGATGGACATATATATATATATATATATATATATATAAAGACAAATGGCAATGTTAACAACGGAAAATTCGTCCATTTGTTTCTAGATGCTTTTAAAGACTTTGGATTGTCTCCATGGGCGTAAAGGACTTTGAGAACACTCGTTTATATCGTGTGTTCGAAAGTACGAATATTTTTATACCTGTTTTGGTAATTTATCTGCTCTTTAAAAATTTTAAATAATTTGATTTTGCAAAAACCTAAAGAAAAAAATGTGAATTGTATTTAAAAGTTGAATGTGTGCATGAATAGTAACTCAGTTATGAGTACAAGTTTTATTTTATGCCCAAATTGGGTACTTGGCCACTCTATTTAAAAATTCCAATAAATATTTGTATCAACGATTAATAGTAAATCGCATATTCGATTAAGTCATAGCAAATACCACTCGACATAGTTGTGTTTCTTTTATTTCCTTTTTCAAATTTGGAATTTTACAAGAGAAATATAGTTTTCTAATTTCGAAGAGGAATTCCTCCCTTATACGAATAGTAGTGATATGACTCTTTTAGCTAAACTTATGTAATTTTCGTCACCATCATCAGAATCAATTCTATTCACATATACAATAATAACAACAGCAACGTCTATTCCACACTTTAAGCGATGAGAAGCATCATATTCAACATGTGCCAGGCAGTTAGCCAACCAACCATCCATCCATCCATCTATCCAAACTACAACAACATAGATGGACATTCAACTGCTAGTCACTATTCGAATACGAGTACATTGTTAAATTAACGTGTTTGTACTCAAGTAAACGCTTAAGTCCAGCAAACATTTCAACGAATGCCATATAAATTTATGAACTCTTAAATTCCATGCTAACATACTTTTACAAATACTTGTTTTCTTTTTTTTGTCTTAACTAACTCTGTAATAGCTTTTGTCTACACAAATTATTTGTTGGGATATTGGGGCTATGAATGTTTTTGTTCACAAAATAAATTCCTTAACATTTCCCATATTTGGTGTGCTTTTGTCATTCTTAAAGTGCAACATGTTGTTATCGTTGCTATTGTGTTACTACTGTTTTTATTCATTGCTGTTGCTGTTTCTGCTGTTGTTATTTTTGGTTTTGTAGCAAGTTTCCTTTTAAGGATACGATTTCTCGTTCTCTGTCGGTTTATACGTTTTTATGTAAGAGAATGCGATGATTACTTGTTGTTGTTGAAAATTTCGTGTCATTGTTACAGTCATTCTCTTTTAAAGTAGATATTGTTATGCTATGCTAGTTGTTGCTGTTGTTGCCGCCATTGTTGTAGTTGTTGTTGTTGTTACCGCACTGCATTCACATGCAGTGATGCATGTGCAATTGCGTTGGGCGTTCGATTAATTGTGTGTGTGATTTACGTTCTTGAATATCATACAAAATTTTTCTCTGCTGTTTTGCGAATGACATTTTTTTTTTCTTTTTTATATTAAATATTTTTAGTAGGATTTGTGTGGGTTGTTGTTTTTAATAATGTTGTTTTCCTTTTCGTTTTCATTTATTTTTTTTTTTTTTTTTGTTTTTTTTTTTGTTTTTTTTTTTTTTTTGCTTAATTTGGTTTTAAAATAAAATTTGTCATGTATATTTTATGCAGTCTATTGATTTTGGAACACAAGTTAATATCTGTTTTGGACAGGGAATATTCCTAATTTAATTTAATTATAGTATACTACCTATATGCCATAAATTAAAAATTAAATATTTTTTGTACATTAAAATAAAGAAAGCACATCTTTAGTTGAGATTAATGAGAATATTCAATTTGCTATTTTAATTCATATTTAATATTAGATTTTGATTAATATTTTATTCAGATGCATTCAATAATACAGAAAATGAAGCATTGATCGCCAACCACAGTCCACAGGAGCCATATATACACAGTATGAAGATCTACCAATCACAAGAAAGAGCGTAGAAAATAGAAGATCATTCAGTTTTATGCTTGATTTCATAATGTAATTATAAAGTAATTGCACACCTACAAAAACGACAATTTCTTATGTTTTGTTAGTGTAAAACCGCCGCACAAAATGTCAAAATGCTATGAACAAAAAATGAGAAAGTGAAAAGGAAGAAGAAGAGTAAATAAACGCGACAAAAAATATTACATACAATTACAAAAACAATTTGACAGCATGTGGTATAGACATGCAAAAATTGTAAATCAGCTGGGCTTACGAAGTCACTTTCTTATTACACTCTAGCTTGATTTAAACAAGATATAACAAACAAGTTCGTCATATAACGCGTAAGGAAAAAATATACCAATACATTCAAATTTTATCTCCTCTCTTTTTGTCGGTCAATTTTATAGGACCATAAGCTTAACATCTCTCCGAGTGAAAACTTTGTAGCGAATCGTCGACACAATGATAAAGAGAAAAATACCAGACGTGCAATGTTTATACCATGGCAAATGTATAAATACATTTATTAATTGCGAAGAAAATGTCATAAAAATGGATAAATAGTCGACGTCATAATATTGGTTAGAGGAAGGAATCCTAACAATAGGAGTATGGCGAATAAGCGATCATATAACCAGACATCAAAAGATAGCAAATATTTTACACAAGGGGAAATATCACCAGGAATGTGTGTTACAGAATCCCGATAAAATATGTTAATACTAACTGCATCACGACAATCCCGGAAAGGGAAGAATCGGATGTAATTACCACAGTACGATATACATAATTTGGGAACCGACTTATGTGTATATGGTTCAAAAATTGTTAACCGAAAGGGACTATTATATATCCAATTCCGGATAAAAATACTTTTGTACAAGCTGAAATCATGGCGATTACAGAATAAATTAAATGTACAAAGGAAATAGATAATTAAATTCCGACTCGTATTTCTATGCATAACCAATCGGTTATTAAAACCCTAAGTTATGTTATTATAATATTTTACGAAAAATTAAAATTAATAAAAAAATTCATAATAGATGAACATATCACAAACTGGCAGAATTCCACATTTTGATATTCTATAAGGCAAATCACATCTTGGGAGAACAAGGGAGATTCTTTTCTCCAAATCTGAAACTAAATTGGCCTAAACTCAGAAGGTTAATTAGTGCATTAAATAATCACATGAAGCTGAAAGCTCACTTGGCATATATTAGAATATCAGATAATAAAATTTATATAGCATGCTAAGAGTAGTACGAATCATTTGAACACTATCTATACCAATGTGCTGCGTTTGATCATATTAGGTCGAACACTTTTATAGAGATAAAATATCTACTTTGGAATATTTTAGGCTACCAAACCAAATTGGAATGGGCCATAAAAACGCACAATAGACAGATATAGGCATATGTATTTATATATTCAAAACAGATTTGTGACATATCAACTTGCCCCCTCTTTTCAACCTAACCTAGTGAAGATACTAAATGTACACATTGCGATTGCAGCGGGAATACATGCCTTTAAACTTACGAATGTGTGTATTAAAATAATACGTTGAAAAAGCTGCTGAGAATTTTCGTATTTCAAAATAATAAAATTGATCCATAAAACGTCTTTATAAGTAACGGAACAATGGTGAAAAATAACGAGCATTTGTACATCACAATTTTTTTAGATATCTCCCTTAAGTAACACGTTTTCGAATTATATTTGTCGAGAGCAGCCATAAACCATATAGTGATTAGATTAGTGAATTTTATCGATTTTAATGTAAAAATTCTTCTGAAAATGTACGTTGAGCGGATTGTTCTGTAGAGAAACGTTAAATCTGTAGTTTTAGTATTTTTGATGCAAGAGAGATTGTGAATACTTTCGACTTTAAGTGAAAGAAGTTTTGCATAATATAAAGTGATTTAATTAATTCTCAAAAATTGTGTAACTATTACAAATATTTAAAAATTAATTTTGAAAATTAAGTTTTCGTAAAAGAATTGGATACCGAATAAAGATAGACAAAATTATGTATCAATAGCAATAAAAATCGTTAGTCTAGATTACTTTGTTTTTCTTTGTACTGAGCTAACAAGGTTAGCAATTTCTTTAGATTTTGGAAAAATCCGTATTTTTTTAACAAAGCGTTTCTTTAAGCAAAATTTTAAAAGAGATCTATCAACTTCAGGTATTTATCAAATATTTTTATTACTTTTTTTTAATTGCCGAAAAATACACTAACTAATTATGCATACATATATGTTTATAAGTGGGAATTGTATTAATATAAGGATAAGCATTCGGTTAACAAAATAAATGACAGTATTATAAATCCTAAAGCTGCTTATTATGAACGAGTAACTACAATATTCGACCACATTATATCCATTACACAATATATAGTTTTAAATGATTTACGAAAAAAAAGTTGAAAATGTACCATTCTAAAAACGAAGATTATTATGATTTTAATGATTCTTGAAATACTAAATCTCAACGTTTTTGTTTCGGTGAGTTAGACCATTTTGAAAATACCTGTAGAATTATAACTTTCTTTAATATAACATTATCAAAACATTTCTTATAAAAAAAAAATTAACTTTAAAATATAATAGTGATGTGCTAACACATAATCCAACATTTGCAACATCTTTTCTCTTTCCACAAATCGAGTCACTTTAATGTAGATAAGTATTATGAAAATTTTTCTCTATGAAATTGTGTAAAATTTACTTTCGGATATTCATTTGTGTGGGAACCAGATAAAATAATGAACCAGTTCGAATGATTTGCAGACTATATTATTGGATAAAAGTAATCACATATACCAAGTTTTATGTATTCATTTATTAAAAAAATAAGATAAATACTTCCACTAAAATAACTAAAAATAACAAAGAGACGAATAGACGAACATCAGAATTCTCTCAAAAAAATCTTAAAATTAAAATATATATATATATATCAATAGATTTATAGATCAATATAAAAACTCCTTTTACCTCAACGTGGACTGTAGAAATGCACATATTCAAGGTCTCATACATAGTGTAATAAAAAAAAAATGTATTTCTGTGTAAAATTCATTTACTCTTCTTCTTCATTTACTCATTTTTATACCCTACAGGTGGTTGAGGTATTATTAATTGCAACAATATATATATTGATTTTAGATCCCCCCTATAAGTATATCAATTGCTTCCGAATAACTTTCTGAGTCGATTGAGTATATATCTTAATGCCATAATTTTTGAAGATCGGTCTATAATTCATCATAGCTCCCATATAAACTCCCCTTTCGGAATCACTTTAACGTGCATAAATCCTTTAAAAATGTTAGTATCAAGGTAATATTTAACACAAATAAGTTTTATATAAGCATAAATGACAGCGCAAAATTTTATGAAGATCAGTTCATAATTTACCATAACTTCTTCATAAAGACCACTTTCAGTGCATAAATTCATAAAAAAGTTAGTATCAACCTATTATTCTGAATATTCTGTACTTAAGATAAGTATTGCTTCACAACTGGCCACGGCTGTAAGACTCGTTTTCGAATTTCGGTGCACATACACAATGGTGTAGGATATCATATGGCGAGCTTAACCGACTATATCTTTCTTACTTGTTTTTTTTTTCATAGTATTTTGACATTTTCTGCGATGGCTTTACACTAACAAAATATATGCAATTGTTGTTTTTGTACATGTGTGGTCACTTTATAAATACATTATGGGTCTCATACTTCATGGATTTCTATAGCATGTTCTTATCTTGAAATGCAGTGTAAAATCATTTGGTAAATTAATAAAGTCTAAATTATTTTCAATGTACGTATATTATTGTAACTATAATTTATTTAGACCACGATATCAATTCCAATAATTACATTTAATGTCGAAATCAATTCAATTTACTAATATTAATGAAACATTTAATTTTCCTGATCTATCATGTGCTTTATCCATTATTGAACAGTGTTGCATTATTGACATTTACTAGCTGTCATTTGTCAGTATTGTCATCAATTTTCTTCATGTTTAATTCATTAAACATAAAAAATATATTTTAGCTACTAATTACGAGAATATTTGATTGAATTTGTAAAAGTATTTTGTTTTGTGTTTTTATCATTTTGTTTTATTCTGTTCAAATGACAATTGACATTTTTTAAACAAATTACCAAACAAGTTTAACAATTAACGCCATCACTACCAACATCTCCGGCAGCATTCTATCAGACACTTTATATAAAATTTATTTATTCCATTAATAATACAATAATAATTTGTAAGTGTTAATGATTAATAACTGGTAATTAAATGAAATATATTTCTCCAACTTGCCGATCTTTCCATTAATCTTTATTCCATAATGGGTGACTTTTTTATTCATTAAGCTTTTAATTTCAATAAATTGTGATTCATATTAAATGAGTTTAAAGCCAACAAAAACTTATTTAATCAAAAGATACAAGGTGTTAATTAAACAAAGTTTAAATAAATTCCATACGAGTAGCTTTTTTCCGCACAATTATTTATTTTTGCAATTTAAATAATTACAATATGCCTTGGGAATTTTTAGTTATACTACTAGTAAGTTGTACTTTTACTTTTTAAGTGGAATATTTTATGGCAGGACATTTTGAGCATTTATATAAGTATTAATAAATATAATACAAACTTATAGATTTTTATTGCAACATGTATGTATATACCCAGCAAAAAAATGAACAAGTGCTTCCAAAAAATAACTTTTTCAACACTTTTAAATCACTTCTTTGGAAGTTAATAAAAATTACTTCCAAAAATGTGAAAATAAATGTATTTGTAGCAGGAAAAAAGTTAGAAATTTCTAAGAAAATAAAAATTTCACAAATTGAAAAGTATTTTTATTATCTATTATCAAAGATAAAACCATATTTTTATTAAAAAATTATAAATATAGTTTTAAGAGAAGTACTTCAAAAGCCATGAACAATAAGCCTAAAAGAAGAACATCCTACCAACGATAACCATGGGCTAAAAAGAGAACTTCTGCAGCTCTTTTGAAGCACTAAGTATTTCCTTCCAATGACAACATAATGTTAAAATCATGACTTTTTCCATGTTTCCATGTTTGGATAAAAAATATTGATCTTTTATAAGACTGTTTCAAAATTCCAATTTCAAACTTTAAAAAAATTTTTTAAACAAATTTTAAAAAAGTTCTAAAAAAACTATTCAGGTTTATAGACAAGTTTTACACGAAATAAAATTAAAAAGGAATTAGGTCAATACCTTTGTATAACTAAGACGTAACTACACTTTTAATTTTGCGGATTTCGGTAAAAAGGCATTTTTTGCAGTTTTTCAGTTATAAAATCATTTTTTTTTTTGAACTCACCCAGCAAAAACTTTGCTTTCCTAGTAAGATAGCAGGTATAATTGGAAACAAAGATAAACTACTTATATTTTGCCTGAATACCTAGTTATTTTTGTTCTGAGTTGTCCACAAACTCATGTAGTGATTTTTAGACTCTGGGGGTGCTCAAAAATATGTACTTAAACGAAAATAGAAACAAAAAAGAAAAAACAAAAAGATTTTGCCGTCAGTGAGATTTGAACTTGGATACAAATTAGCCATTCGTTTTTAATGACTAACGTCTTACTTAGTACCCCATCTCGCACTTCATTTTCTAAGCGACAAAAATTTTTAGTATAAAATATCTTTTTAAACATTAAAAAAAAAAAAACTAACAGTATTAGAATGGGATCGAACCAAGAACCTTCTGGTTGTTAATCCAGCGCGCTAGCCAACTGATCTACGTGATTTCAATATTACTGTGCTATTATACTATTGAGTACTTAATTATATAATATAAACTATGCAAATAATAATGGCGCCTCATTACCTAGAAATTATTTTAACAAGAAGTTGCCATTACCGAGAACCAAAAAGATATTGAAATAAAAAGGTCAAAGTTAAAAATGTTTAAATATTTAAAATTTTCACGGAAAACATCACAAAAATTTATTTTTTTATCTGGCTTTTGGATGCAATGATTTCTGTAAGGAATTTTTGTGTTTTACCATGACTCTACTTGTTAGAATGAGGTAATTATCATTTTATTTGACCATGATATTAATTAATAAAATTTACTTTATACATAATTAATAACATGTATGTTTAAAAAAGTTTTTTTACTCCTAGTATCAACGAAGGCCTTGCGGTTGTATTTCCATAGTTTTATCGAAATCCGAATAAAAATAAATAAGTTTTCGTTACGTTTTCCTTAAAACTTTCAAACATTTCGACTTTTGACATTGCACCTTTGTATTTTAAAAATATATATTTGTCTAACCGCAAAAACTGCAAAACATGTATTTTGCTTGTTCATATAAGGTATTGACCTAATTCTTTTTTACAGTATAGTTTTATTCGAACTTTTTTAAAATTTGTTTAGCAAATACTTTGCTAAAGTTTGAAATTGTAGTTTTGAAACAGTCATAAAATGTTAACATTTTTAGACCAAGCATAGGAAGGTGTTTGAATTATCCTGCTGAAACAAAAACATATTTTGCAGTACTTATGCTTCACATTTAAATAAAAATAGTATTTTATTTAAACAATTTATAGAAAATTTAAAATTTGGTTTTTACATTCCTTTCACAAGTGGTCTAAAACATATTAGTGGTCTGGGGCTTACGTAATAACTTGAACATTTTTAAACCGATTTTTTCTTTTTATATATTTTTTTTAATATATAATTATGTGTAGATTACGATTTTTTTATATTGTATTGTAGGGTAAAGTATTTAATAGATAAATTTTTCTAAAAACTGTAAAAAAAAACATATTTTCCCCATATAAACATTCAGGTCTGATGCGGCACGGGTTAACGATATGCGAATCACTTATATTTCACACATTATCTTTCCAAATATATATGATTATATATGATTATTGGGCCGAATCATAGTAATATGTGTTTTATGACGCCTACCTAAATATTTGGGGTGACTAATAATAACAATTTCTCGTTAAATGTATCGTTGTCTCGGAAAAAGATACAAAAGTTTTCAGAAAAGTAAAAAAAAACTTTTCGAAAAACGGTCCAATAGACACAAAATGTACATTAGACGGCTCCAAAAAAAGCCAACTTTCGGGTTTCGACCATCTAGTGTACATACATATTATTGTGTAATGTATGTACTATATGTATATGGTATATTGAATCAACGGGTTAATTCATAGTTCAAAGGATGAAATGCTTATATCGACATGATGTTCCAGCAATTGGTCTTTAGACATAGGAAATGAGATAATAATAATAAGGAATAATGGCATGTTATTGCAAAATTTGTCAAAATATTCAATGCGTACTTACCCTTCATACCTAAATGACGTATAACAGAAGATGAACTAAGATGAGCTCTGAACAGTTTTGCCCCTTTTAAATCTCCGGGCACATATGACATCACAAGACCGAAGGACTTCAGACCTATTAGTCTATCGTCCTTCCTCTTGAAAACATTGGAAAGTCTAATTGATCTGCACCTTCGCAAAACAATCAACTCTAACCTATTGCCAGCGACCCAAGGCAAATTAGTTGAGACGGCATTGCACTCGCTTGTAGGTTTTATAGCAAATGCTCTGGAGCATTAGGAACATGCATTAATGGCCTTTCTTGATATGGAAGGAGCCTTTGGAATTATAGGGTTATAATTTCCTCTTTGGGAGCGGCTACCATTTTTATCTCCACTTCTGTGGAATGTTGCCATTGACACAATGCTCAGGGAATTTGACTCATTGAGGTATCTGTAAAATGTACCATAACGCACCACCTACAAACTGTGCTGAGCCTACTCAGTAAATGGAATATAAGTGGTGGCCTTAGCGTGAATCCAGAAAAACTGAACTAGTTCTCTTTTCAAGGAGATGCAATATTCCTTCTTTTCTACTTCCTTTCCTAAATGGAGTTGAACTAGAGATGTCGGACATTACGAATACTGGACTCCAAACCATTCTGGCTCCAGAACATCCAAGCTAAAGCATCAAAGGAAAACATTGGCCTTTATATGTGTAGGAAGACCATAGAAAATGTCTCTTCGATATGGTGATCAAGCCTATACTTATGTATAGGCTGATTGTATGGTGGAAAGTGATGGAAAAATCCACTTTCTGCGGAATCTTGGAAAAGATTCTACATAGTTCAGTACTTTTAATTACAGGTGCGCTTTTTACATCGGTATCCAAGGCATCATACGTTCTGCTGAACTTGATGTCAGTGGATCTGATTGTCAAAAACATCGCCATAATGTCGGCGACTAGGCTCAATGCCATAGGTACATGAAACGGTAGGAACTATGGTCATGTGACCATTTTGGGAATTTCGGAAGACATCCCTGACAATATTGACTACTGTATACCCAAACCCTTCCTAGACAGAGGCTAATGCTAAGGTTTATACTGATTGATCCAAATCATCTGAAGAGGTTTGGGGAGGTATGTTCATTCCTGTAAGGACGAACATTTCCTTTAAATTGCCGGATCACTGCAGTTCTTTTCAAGCGGAGATCTCGGCCATCAGAAGAGCGCTAAATTGGTTCATGTACTGTGGGATATTCGGAGTAGATATTCAAAAGTGTACCTATAGTCAACCCATGATTAAGTGACTTTTGGGTGTCTATTCGACATCCAAACTGATACATGAATGCCGGACATCTCTAAATGGGATGGCGAGACATTCAAACCTAGAGTTGATATGGGTAAGGGATCACACAAGTACCTCGGAATATATTTTTGCGGATGAACTAGCCAGAATTGGTTCACTTCTTCAAAATTGGTGTACCTCTATCATTGCAGATATATGATACTGCAGTATTTGTCGAAAATATCTCAACAAAGTTGGACAAACGAGTCCGAATGTTCTATATCGAGACAAATATGGCTCCAGTGCTATCAAAAACGGTCAAACTTCATTCTGGTATTCGCGCGCTAGGAGGTTAGGACTCCCTTTTAACGACTATTGTAGAAGTTGATTTAACTAGAAGGAGGAAGAGACAGTAGAACATTTTCTTTGTCACTGTTCTGCTCTTGCGGAAACTAGGACTACATAATTTGGGAGTCCACATATGTTTAGGTTGTCTGATCTCTATGTAATTGATGTCAGACAGATTAGGTATTTTATACGTGCTTCAGGTTGTTACGATTCCAACCTATATTTGGACATGTGACAACAGATTCACACGATCCCTCAGGGTAATACAGCGGAGCTAATACAGAAAAAAATTTTAAGGGAAGCGTATACAAATTTGTAAATTCTGTAACATCCGCCTTCATTAACTCGTGTTATCTGATTTAATAACTGGATTTTTAACAATGCTATCAAAAAACTTGTATTTACCGAATAATTAACAACACATTTGGAATAATCACTCCATACTATTTTATGAAAACTCCACAATGGAGCCCTCAATGAAGGAAAAAATATTTTTTCTTATTTTTTGAGGAATTATTTTTTTTTTTATGAAAAAAAACTTTCTAAATCAAATACCAATTTAATAAAATTTCAAAATAATATGAATTATCCACTTAATTGAACAAATTTTTGGAATAATTTTTTCTCTGTATGTTTATTTCTTAAAACAAAAAATATGATTTTATCTTTATATATTTTTTTTGTAGTTTTATGTCAAGATAAAATTTATTGATGATAGTTTTATACGTACATTTATTGTTTTTAATTAAATCATTTATCAAATGAAAAAAAAAAAAAATACTAAAGCGAAGGGAAGTGATGATAAATCAAGCGTGACTTGTTTAGGAGAATGATTAAATTGTTCAATGGTATTACCTTATAAAAAAAAATAATATATATATATATATATATATATATATATATATATATATATATATCAGACCAATTTGTACGGTCATAAGACTTTTAATAACATCTTCTACATACATCATCAAATGATATAAAATAACATAAAATCAAAAGGAGCGGTAGTAATATTAAAAGAGCTGTTTTAGGAATTGCAATAAATATTGCAGTTAATTAATTAAAATACTCACACACAAACAAACTCATACAAACTTAGATGTATAGTAATTCAATCAATAAGGACTTTCTTTATAAAAATGGATAATAAAAACAAATCCTTACAAATGCGATTCAATTTAAATAAATGATAAAGGAAAACTGTTGCTTTTGAATTGTTGTTTTTAAAATTAAACACATTTTATTTGAATACAGAAAAATAATAACAACACAAACATCTAGTTTGTAGTAAGTGTTAAACCATAAACCACTACATTCATTCATATATTCATGGATGTATCTCAATGTGAATCTAACACACATATCCTCCTAAATTCTTTAACTACCCAGCAAAAACTTTGGTTGATATTTGTTAAGAAGCTAATATAATAGTTTTTCACTACTTACACATTAGCTGAATAACCCATTATTTTAACACGACTATGACATTAGAGGTATCTACTTTATTTTATTACAATTAAGCATATTAGAATGTCATTATTAGTAAAAACAATACGAACTAGTTACATTTTAGGTAACAAATAACTAATAAAATGTCAGAATATAGAAAGCTGGTTTTTTTTTTATTAATTTGAATTTATTTATTTAAACGTAGAGATTTTATAAATTTTATTTTCAAAAATTTAATAGCCAAAAATATAATATTTAAAAACTAATTTATAATAAAAATGAATTCATAAGCAAATTATACCTTATCATATATATTTCCATTCTTTAAATATATGAATTGTTGAACTGAATCAATAAAATCAATAAAAAGTAGTGCTTTCAAATTTTCAAAAATCTAATCATAAAAAGGTAATTAAATACCGTGTTATAAATAGGTAGTTAATAACTTCTTCTATGTAATGCAGACGATATGTTGTCATTGAAAAGTAACTACATGTCATTATTAAATTTTTGCTGGGTATCTAAATATACATATTTCAAATGATTTTTTTTTATAAAATATATATATTTTTATTTCTCACTGTATGTGTTACCATAACTATAGATGAACACTTTTAACTGTGGCAATAAATATCGATAGAATTCATATTTAAGTTAACTATACAGTTGAGTTGCTTGTAGTTTTTGTAGTTAGTTTTCATACAAAAATAGAATCCTTTGAAATTGTTAATAGATTTAATAGTAAAATATAAAAAAAGCTACAAAAACAACAAAACAACCCACATCAACGCAAGGAACACTTGTTGCAAATTTTAAAAAAATAGAAGGAAAATTTAAACCAACAAAACCAACAAGTCACCCGCAGCAATGTGATGCCTGGTTGTCGCGCCAAAGTCCCTTAACGCCAACATCAACTGTTAACTCTGTAAAATACATAAATATGTATCTACATACTATGTAGATTGTAACTATATGTAGATTAAGGTGACTCACTCGAAAAGAAGTCCCTTTTTTAGTTGTTTGAAAATTTTTTCGTTTTCTCTCAAAGAAACACATACAAAGTGTTCTATCATTTAAAAGGTATTTGGAAGTCGCGTCCATGGTATATAAAATTTATCCAAGGATGACCTCAATATTTATGTATTCCATAAAATATCATATTTTTCAAGTTTTTTTTTTTTTTTTTTTGTTACAATATTGTTTGTTATTTTTAATGAAAACTCAAATTAAAAAAACCGTTTTTTTGGGGAGAAAATACAAAAATTAAAAAAAAAAACTAAAAAAATACCTTTTTATTTTCAGAGGGGTAACATAACACTTTTTCCCTCTCATAGGATGTAAGTCGTCTTAACG
The DNA here is from genome assembly GCA_932274085.1 of Protocalliphora azurea. Lineage (NCBI taxonomy): Eukaryota > Metazoa > Arthropoda > Insecta > Diptera > Calliphoridae > Protocalliphora > Protocalliphora azurea. The sequence goes on along the minus strand of OW026521.1, from coordinate 47,638,546 downwards.
TACATTTGACCACCCATCTAAAAAAAAAAAAAAAAAAAAAAAAATAATATGTGTGCGAAATTTGGATCGATCGGTCGTAAACCGGCCAGTCGACTTTGACTTTTGTCCTAAAAGGGGTGTTAAAAGTAACTAAAATCTTTATTGCTCTATACTTTTTTAATTTGATATTTTGCGAAAAAAAACTATATAAGATTTTTTATCAGAATAAAAAGGAGAAGTTTTTAACATATAATTTCTTAGTCTGCTATGAATTGTTGTGATGTTATAAGCAATCAAAGTAAAAATTTATGCTTGGACTTTTTTAAAAAATGCCCTCGTTTTAATATGGACCTAGCCTATTAGCAACGGTTTCCATATAATTTGGCACATATGCAAACTATTCCAGCACAGAAGGACCTGTTACACAAACGTTGGCATAAAATGCAGAGTACAGCGTGAATTTTTGGATCATTATACCGTATATTTAGACTGTTATTGAATTAAGCAGTCACTCGGAAATTAGGAGTTTCCGATTAATTTTACACATAAACACCTTTTTTTTATTTCTTGTATCACAAAAATTGGTAATGGATATTAAAAACAGATAACATTTTTCACAATAGCTTGCAAGTAAATAAAATATAATAATAAATATATTTTCAAAATAAATAGCAAAATCATTTATCTCATACAAATATTTCATAGAATAACAGAATTTAGTTTTGTTTCGATTTCATCTGAAATATTTTTAGTATTCTTTAAAAAAAGAACAAGTATTTAATTTATCTCCATTGAGAGTATATTACATTATAAAGTCTAATTAAAAGTAAACCATTTTATTTCCATAACGCCTTGTTTTGAACATTTAAAATGTATTTTTTCACCCAGCTTCAGTATCTTTATCAAGAAGTACCAAATTTCACTTATTTACTTAAATACGAAAATTATCAACCAAGTTACTTCTAGTTCACATTTAGTACCTCTTCATTATACACTTGCTGTTTTAGTTTTTAATTTTTACGAATTTTAAAAAGAATTGTTATTAAAATTACACATAACTATTTATTTATTTGCGAACTATTGTAAAAACTGCTTTTGTTTTCAATATGTCTAGCCGATTTTTAAGGCAGAAAACATGTCAACTTTTATAATATTTGATTAATCGTCAACACCAAAAATTTCCGGAGACTGTTTAACTCAATAGCAAAATAAAAATACTCGCTGTAATGTTCCAAAATTTTACGATATAACCTGCATTTAAAGCCAATATTTGCATAATAAGCAGTGTTGCCAGTTTAGCCTTCTTAAGGCAAAATATAGCCTTCTTATTTGGATTTTAGCCTCAAAATTTTCGTTTTTTTCTAGCCTTTTTTAATTCTTAAAATTGCCTTAAAAAGACTAAAATGTTAGTATTTTAGCAAAGAAGAAAATAATTTCTTATTTGTTAATAATTTTTAATCTAATTTTTATTTTTACAGAATCATTCACTTAATAATTTTTGTGTATTTATTAACACGAAAAATTTAGATTATTTACATTTGACAAAAAATTTCGTCTGCGGCCCTTCATTCTCCAAATAAAAATTAACCTAACTAATTTTATGTATTTACTATATGGATTATAATTATTTTCTAGTAACCATAAAAATTATTTACGAATATAATTTAAATAAAAATTCGTATTAATGAGAATAATTACACAACCAAAAATTATGAAAAATAATTCAAAATATTGAATAGTTTTTCATATGAAATATAACCAAAGTTTGTATTGAAACTTTCTAGTTGATTTTTATTAGATTATTTTGCTGGTAGCTGTTCGGTGGTGTATTTATAAATGTAGTACAATATCTTTAGTACAATATCTTTGAAAAAATATGAAAAACTAATGAGAACGAGAAAAGTTTTTTTTTAATTTTTATTTTTTTAATTTAGCCTTTCTTTCCTTTTTTGGGGTATCGATTTTTTACTTATTATCAGTGTTGCCAGGAGGTGACAACACTGATAATAAGTAAAAAATCGATACGACAAATCCAGATTTGGGTCTATCTACGCTAAAATAGTCAGCATATGTGGCAAAATGTATTGTTTTGCAAAAATTACAAATCTTACTCTACAAAATAATAAAACCCGTTACTACCAGGCTAGGTCCATATTAAAACGAAGATCATATTAAAAAAAGTCCATGTATATATTTTTATTTGATTGCTTATAACATAACAACAAGTCATAGCTGGCTAAAAAATTATGTGTCAAAAATTTTTGTCTTTTATTCTGAATAAAAAGCTTATATAGTAAATTTTCACAATAATGATAAAAGTCAAAGTCGACTCGGTTTACGACCCAATTTTTGGACACATATTATTTTTTTTTAACACCATCTACCAGAAATTGCCTGTGGAGCAAGCCAATTATTATTATTACTATTTATTTGTTTTTTTTTTTTTTTTTTTTTTTGGGTAGCCTAATGTACATACATATGTATGTATACCATATTTAAATATTACAGGAATTCATTATAGTGTTCAACCGCTTTTAGTTCTTCTTAATTCAGTTGGTCCAATGAAAAGTTTTTAACATAGAAGTTTTTTAATGGACAGTTTTAAATTTGTGTTATTTTCTATAATATTATTCAATATGAGCTACATCCATTATTCAATCTATTATTCAATAATTATTGAATTTGATATTCATTGATATAAGATTATGAAAATTAGAGGAGTTTTAAATCGGGAAATAATAGCCCAACGATTGAAAAAAATCTCTTTTCGAGAATTTTTAATTTAATTAAAATTTTTTAATGTAATAAAAAAATATATCGTTCATTCCATGTTTTAAAAGGGTCATGATATTTTTTATATTTGGTACGCGTATATCCTATGAAACCGTTTAGTCTTTCTCATTATTATTTTTCCAATAAAAAAATCGCAATTTTAATTTCTATAAAAGTTAAGATTTTCTTTATTATATTTTGTTTGTATTTTTTTTTTTTTTTTTTTTTTGTACTTAACATAATGTCTACATTAGAAAATTTTTTATCAAGACAAACTTCAAACTTAACGCAAATTTATGGAAGGTGGCAACAGTTGCACAAAAGCAACAATATGGCGTATTCCTTATTATTTTTATATATGCAGTTTGACAACTGTAACAACCAAAATAATAATCTGTTGTTTAAGGTTACCTTGTATATATTCGCACTGATTTTGAGGTTTGTTTTTAAAAAATTTGCCTAATGTAGACACTAGTTAACATCATTATCTTTAAAGTTAAACAAAATATCATTCCATGTGATTTTTCCGAAATTTTTTATGTGTGTGATTAGTAAAATCAAAAGACCTAACAATTTTTGGGCGTACTTTCATGGAACGAATGATATAAAATTTTTTAGGAAAAATTTTTATATATGAGGACTTTTTTATTAGTTAATAACTCAGAAACCGATGAAAACTTACTAAGGTATGACGGTCATAACAGTAAATCACATTTATTTTTTATATTTCATTATATTGATCTAATTAGTTATGTCCTGCATAAAGTCAAATGTATATCAATGCTTTCTTATACCCTAACTCCGCATACGTAAAGGGAAAGAGAGCAAAAAATGTTTTTTCTATTAAAAATATTTTGAATGTGTACTGATTACATTCAAAATATTTAAATTTTTTATAAATTTTTTGAAACTTATGACTGAAAACAAATTCTTTTTAGGGATAAATCTCGCCGTTTTATTTTGCTTTTAGCCTTTTTTTTAGCTTTTTATTTTGCTTTTAGCCTTTTTTTTAGCCTTTTTTGATTCTTAAAATTGTCCTAAAAAGGCTAAAATTTCAGTATTTCAACAAAAAGTAAATTAGTTTGTTATTTGCTTTTAATAATTTTATTTTACAGAATCATTCTTTTAAGCATTTTGCGTATTTATTCACTAAAAAAAAAATTATATTATTTATATGTAACAAAAATTTTTGCCTACGACGCTTCTCTCTCCAAATCAGATATAACTTAACTAATTTTATGAACTTACTTAATAAATTAGTATAATTATTGCTTAATAAACTTCATTAACCATAGAAACTATTTATGAATATAATTAAAAAACGAAAAATCTTGTAAAAGCAAAAAATAAAAAAATAAAAATTTGGTAATGATAGTTAAAAAGGTGTTATAATTCAAAAATGACGAAAATTCATTTCAAAATATTGGATCATTTTTCATATGAAATATGACCCAAATTTGTATGGAAATTTTGTTGACAAAATTTTATTTGATCATTTTGCTGGCAGCCGTTATATTTTCCATTTATATTTTTTTTTATTTTATTACAATATCTTTAAAAAATATCAAGAACTAATAGAAAAAAATAATAAATAAAATGAGTTTTTAAATATAAAAATATTAGTTTTCTTCTGGCATTATTTTTTATTTTTTGTGTGGTGGGGGGGAGGGGGGTTGAGCATTTAGCCTTTTCTGACCTTTTTTAAGTTAAATCTAGCCTCTTTTTTTCTCATCTCCTGGCAACACTGAAGCTAAATTAAAAATTATCCAAAGAATTAAACATTTTTTTGTTCATGGTAGTTATAACTTAAGTTAAAATTTTTAAGAAACTAGAATACCAATTTTCATGCAAATTTGCACTTTATAATGTGAAAACATGTAGCCATTCAAAATTAATGATGAAATGCATTTATCATAAGTACACTGATATTAAAAAAATTAATGTCAAATTAGATTTTAGAATTGTTCCAAACAAAAAAAAAAAAAAAAAAAATTGTTCGCCACAAACTTACCCATATACATTTTTTCTTCGAAAAACTTTTGGCCGCAATTTTTCCTATCAGTGGGTCTATATTTTCCGAATAAAATTTTTTCTTTGACTCTCGTTGCCATCTGAGTTAAAATATAATTCAGTTTGTGGTGTATATATTGGGGTGATAGACTCGGTTTTGCAACCTGTCAGTTTTGCATACTGTCAGTTTTTTCAAAATGTAAATTTTTCGAATGTCAAATAAACCAGGGTTTTAAACACAAAAAAACGGTTTAAGAAATAACATTTTATTTCAGAAACATACGTGCTAAATACAAATATTTGAATGAAAATTTAGAAAAATTTTGCTAACTGATTAATATTTATAAAATTAATTTCTGTTAATGTTTTATAAATATATTTTAAGGTTAAATTGAAATTAATAAGTTTAAACAAATATTAAAGTAATTATCTTGAATAAAATACGCATATCAATGGAATAAGTGATGAAAAATTCAGTACTATTGCACTTTTTTCAGTACTTTTTAAGCATACAAATACCGCAGTACTCCATGACATATTTAGTACTTTTTGTTTGCTTAAATATTTAAAAATACTATCTAAATTATTCTTAATTAGAAAGGATTTTCTTGCAGTTTGTATGTACCAATAGTCTATCAATTTTTATGTATACAATTATCAAATTCTATTTCTTTTTTTAGGTCAAATTCATGAGTACAATGTTTTAACCTCTAAACATAAGTTTAAGCATAAAGAAAATATTCCCCATATACTTCGCACGTTAATGTTTATATTAAGAATGTTAAATCAATTGTACGAGTCATTTTTTTCTAAACGCAAAATTGACATTGATAAAAATTAACTTCGCCATTTAATGACAAGTTCAAATAATGCTTGGAAGCAGAAGAACTTTATTAGATATCCTTCTCAGTTGAGTTTTAGATCTGCCAATCTCTACAATCTGTCACGTATTTATCACACAAATGCAGCTGCAATCCAAAATAACTACTAATTTTATATTTTTCATGCGTTACATATTTATCAAGACAAACCTCAAAATCATGGCGAATTTATGGAAGCTTGCAGCAAAAACATTTTTTATATATGCAGTTTAATATTTCAGTCAATAACTGAAAATTTTTTATACATGGAGTTCGATAGCTGTAACAACAAAAAAAAAAAATAGTCAATTGTTTAACTGTTCCCTTGATTTTGACGTTTGTCTTGATAAAAAAAATTGTATAGTGTAGACTAGACGTTATAAATCAATCAAACAATTTACTATTTTTAATCTCCAAGAAGTACAATTTTATCTTGATTTCAGTACCATTGCATAATTTCCATTTTTTCTCTTGCAACACCTGTAACATTCTTACAAACAGTTCAAATATTTTAGGATTTTTATTAATTCAATATTTTTAATAATAGTTTACATAAATATTTATGGCCGATAGGTTACATTAATAAAATTCCTTCATTCGATTTAAATTTGTCAATAAAACATAAATTTTATTCTAAAAGTACCAATAGCATTCAAAAGGGTTTATTCCTAATTTATTTTGTTCTTTTCTTAAGTTAACTTTAAGATAGTTTTAAATTAGTTATAAGACAGTTTTAAGTTAATAATTTTGCTTTAGGAGATTTTCTCTCGTGCTACTAAGAGATTCATTAGTAAGGGCGAACATCTTTTTTTTATATTACAATCTAAATTTATTATAGTAAGCATTTTGCTAAATTTCTATATTATGTTTTAAGATATTACATTTAAGTTTGCTATAATAATATAATAATAAATTATTATTTCAGTATTACAACAATCTTAAAAAGTCTCAATAAAAATTACATTTAGATCTTAATTTTTCAAGGAGTAATATTTAAAAGAGGTCTATCTGCGAAATCGATTTAAAAAAAAAATTGAGACACGTTTTTTTCATATTAAGCCATAGTTTCTGTACATACATATTATACAAAACCTAGTCTCATGTTTGATGATTATTTTCTTAGCTTATATTCTTAGTATTATGCTAATTAATTTTGACTTGAATATTATAAGATTTGTTGAGTTTTTTAGAGAAATATGGTCTTTTGATGGAAAATTTACTTCTGAAATATACCGGTTAACCGGTTTTTCTGAATTTCAAAAACAGCAACTGGTTGTTTCAAAATTTGAACTATTCGAACTATTGGTTTCTCCAAGGTAGTTCGATTTTCATAAAAATTTCACAATAATATGAAAACATAAAACACTTATGACAAAAAGTCTTTATCGTTAGTATACTGTTTTCAGCCAACGCCGAAAGTTTTATTGTAATTTCAAATATACTGGTTTACTGATTTCTATGAAATAAACATTTTGTCAAATTTCAAAAATATTTCAAAAAAATGTATGATCTTGTCATAGAATCATTTCTAATAGGGCAATGTACATATGGGTAACTATATAGAGACAATTGGCAATAAATTAAAAATTAAAAATACGTACTATAATGCATTTTTATATAATTTCAAAGAGAACAGTTTTCTATAGATTGTTTATTCATAACATTTTTCATCAACACGTGAGAGTCAAAAGAGAAAAAAATATATACTTTTAAATTAATAAATTTTTTTTCTTTATGTAAATACTAGGTTCTGAAAATATCACTGACCTAATGGTAAATTTTGTTGAGTACTAGTCTCTAAATATTTATAAAAAAAATATAGTCGTCATGTGGTCAATGTGACAATAAATTATAACTTTTATTATTTTTTCTATATTTTAAAAATAAAAACGTAATAGAAGTCACTATTTCGATCCACAACTTTTACATACATTATATTTCAACATATTGCGTATTTTTGCGATTTTTGGTTTAAAAAAATTTAAAAATTTTTAATGTATCTTTGAATTTGTTAGACTTACAGCTCACAATTTTAAAAATAATTTAATAAAATTTAATATGGATGGCTCTTTTGTCGAAAACACGCATATATTGCACTTCCCGAAATTCAGTTAAAAGTGCATAAATCACATAATTTTTGTATGGGTTTAAATTTGCACAAATAATTCTTATACTCATACATATGACCACAAAAGCATTTGCTGATATCTCAGCGGACTTAGAATTTAGTATAAGTACTTATATTTTCCCATGTAGAAAATTTTCCAACAAAATTACCTATAAGTAATATTTTTTGCATAAAACTACCACCGAAGGGTATCATAAGTATATTCCATGATACCTAAAATTATGGAATGGGATAACGCTGGAAATATTTTGGTCAAATTTTAACTTCCTGCTAACTGCAAATTATATTGATGATCCCAGAACAAATCTTCCAAAACGTATAAAAAATCAGCTAAATTAAACCGTATCATTTAGTAGTTAGTTAAAGAACAAAATTATTTATGGAATAAAAAAATTTGTTGAGTCCAAAAATTAACGATTTTGAATTTGAAAATTGCAAAAAAATCCATTTTTGTAATTTTCTTTGGTTTTTTATAATAATTTTTTACACATAATCATTTTGAATGAATGAATATATTCAACAATCGCAGAAATTCTCGTTAAGATATCTTAACTAACAAAGGTTTTATTACAGACAAAATATTTATACTTTCCCCGAAAGTATAAAAAAAATTTTACTTTAATTCCAAAAATCAGAAGAACAATGGGTTTAAATTATTTAAGATAAATTCACTTGTCTAGGTGTCATACTTCTAAATTATGTACAAAAAGACTGAAGTCAGTGTCTAGTACAGGGCCAGAACTACGCTACTTTAAAGTTTAATAAGTCATGACAAAAATTAGAAAAATTCATTAATTAATGGCCGAGATATCGCCAAAAAACCGAAAAGGCCTCCAAAAATGTCTTTTCGACTTTTCTAAGCCAGAAGTGAGAGACGTTTTTGCACAGAAAATTCGGAATATTTTTTGAAATGAAAAACACGTTTTTGTACTATGTGAAGCTTCTATATAAGCTTCAGAATTAATTTTTGTACAAATCTATTGTTAATATTTTTTGAATTTTCAGTTTTGTTAATTAACAACCGAGTTACAGACAAAAATCTGAAAAAATTATTAAAAATATACACGCACACAACATTTATAAAAAGCATTGCAATGACTTTATGTGTTGTTGTTTTTTGTATAAGCAAGCAGTTTTTTTGGATGCATGTTTGGACGTTTTTTAGTTGAAAATGGAAGCATTGGAATGACTCAGCGTTGTTGTTGTTTGTATACGCATATAAGCTATCAGTGTTGTTTTTTTCAAGAAGCAAAGCTTGCTATGATAGTTTAATTTTATGTTTACACTTTCGTAGTTTGGGAAAAAATTTAGATTATTATTGTAAGTATAAATATTGCAATATGAAAGCATACTTTAAGGCGTCAATTTTATTATTTTTAGAGTGGTGAGGGGTACAAAAGATTCGGCACAGTCGTATATAGCGTTCTAACTTAAATAAATAAATGTAAATATATGAACGCATATTGAAGGCATACATTTTATTATTTGTTGGTAATGTGGTGAAGGGTATAAAAGATTCGTCACAGAATTACGACAGCTAGACAAGTGAATTCGTATTTGATATAACTAACACATGACAGTAGATCAACTTTTACTCCTTAGGCTAAATATAGTGAAGAAAACTAAATGAAATATTTTCATCACGTCACAATTTTAACCCACCCATTGATGTTCAAAGGAAATACGTACCTTTAAAAATTTTTAGGTTATATAATAAGTAGAGCAAATTAGGTGTCTGTGTTTTATAGAAAAGGAATAGTGCAAACAAAAGTGTAGAACATGCATGTCTCCAACCTGCCCTACATAGCTCCTACAAGTCTTTAAAATTGCAAAATCCCCAAAATACGAGCAATAAGCGATGAACAAGAGCTTTTTCACTAAAACGCTGTTATTGAGAGACTGTGATAAGGCCGAGAGACTATTGCTGCTTCTTAGTAGGAGAAAAAAATGAAAATTAATACTTTCTTAAATTCTAATTTAAGAAAAAAAATATGAATATATTTTTCAATGAAGTTGAAAATAAAAACTTTATATCTTTTAAAATAGTTAAAGAAATAATAAAAAATAGTCTAAGAAATAAGAATTGGGGACTTTATTATTTAAATTTGTATTTTTATTATTATTTTTTTTTTTCAAACTTTCATGTGGTAGTTATATCAAATATAAATTTCCCCTCCGCATTCACTTCTTAAATTAGGTACATTTTCCATGGTTTTATGAGGGTTAATTGAGATATTCTTGATTTTTACAACTTTAATAACTTCTAGGGGCTTGGTTGGCAAGTTGGCGACTTGACTGATACAACATTTTTGTAGCACCATTTCCTGCCTATAAAGCATGAGTAAAGAATTTATAGTTTCTAGAAAATTGTATAACTAAAAACTCCACAGGGAAGCATATTTACTTCGGCCAATGAGTTAAAATTGTGACATGATGGAAAAGTTTCATTTAACTTTTTACACTATATCAAGCCTAAGGAATAAGAATTTTGTGGAATTATTCGATATATATATAAATTTTTTTGAGATTTTGCTGACTTGTCTTACTAAAGATTGTTAAATATTTATAATAATTAAAAACAAATTTATAAATAGTTTATATGGTAACTGAAGTATAAAAAAATGTGATGAATTTAACTTAGTCCTTAAAATTAGTTCAGTTGTCTTTAATTTATTTTCCAAAATAACTAAAATAAATTATAAACAAAAATTGCGCCATTTTCAATGTTTACCTGCGGCGCTATATTATCCAAATGAAAAATAATTTAAAATTTATAATCGAATTTTTTCTTTTAATTCCAAAATTTTAAGTTCGCTAGACTTCAAGTCACTAAGCCGTATTTTCCATGTTCGTCGATGTACAAAAACAAAAACTAAATACAAAGTGGTTGATTTTTCGTAAGGATTTGGGTATTTTTTCGCCTTTTTTGGGCAAAATTTCCATTCTTTATTTTTATGCAATTTTTTATATCTTTTAGGTGGTTTCTATGAAATGAAAATGTACCTTGCAAAATGAAGCACTTATTTTTCTTTCTTTACAGGGTTCCATTATTTACACAATTTTGCTGAAAAATTATTTTAGTTTTGAAAATTTGTGGTAGCTCGAATTTTATTCGAATTATTTTCCCCATATTCACAAAATTAATATTTTATACATAAAATAATATATTGCTATTGGAATGCTTGTATTTTTTACAAGCTTTCCAAAGATATGTAGTACTTTCAATGAGTAACAAAGCTAAATTATAAGTTTATCTAAGATACATAAACAATTTTATGTCTTATAAAGAAAGTAAAAAAATGACTATTTATGTGCAAAATTCATTAATATGTTTTCGTTTTAATTAATAATCAATATTGATATTGTTATTTTTTTTTTTTTTTTGTAACTGATACATTTTAGAAATTCTTGCAACTTTTTTAAAAGAACGATTAATTTACTTAGTCAGTGTACAAGCTAACAGGATATGAATTGAGGTATTCTATAATCATATACATATACCTATGTAAATATATATATGCAATGTTAGCGTTAATCTACATACTACATACTTTTATCATTAATTCTCCTACTAAGGTTCCAATAAAATCAGAAATTCATAAAATTATTTACTAATTCCAGAGTAAATAATATCTTCTACTATTTTGATTTTTTTTTTCAAGATAGTAGATGATATTATTTACTCATCTACTATGAGTAATCCTCTCCCTAATCGCAATTAGAAGATTTGAATCTGATAGAATTTGATGGTGAATAATACCTAAAGTAATAAAAGGAAAAATTTTTAAAACAAGAAAAAAAAGAAAGAAAAAAAAATAATAATCTGCATAAATTTGCTCCCTGATGATATCAAATCAGTTTCAATTTACACTTACAACGAAAAAACAAAATTGACAGTTCTGTAGATTTTGTTTGACTACTGATTTTTTCTATATTTAAATGAGCTGCATGCTCCATTTTTAAATTTAATTTAATTATTAATTTGTAACAACTTTGAAATAGAAATTGATTTATTTTTTAATTTAAAAAATATTTTTTTTTTATTTAGCTCATTGTTGTATTTTACTTACACACTTAAAGACAAAAAGTGTTGAAAAACGATATTTTCCAAATCTATTTAAATTTTACTAGATTTTGGTAAAATCTCATTAGAAACCAGATTTCAGTTTGTATGAAAAATCCACTTAAAATCGAATAAAATTATGTAGATTTTGCTCGAAATCTCATTTAAACTAGAACTAGTGTATAATATAAGGAAATCTTATATTATACCTTTGTTTAAATCGGAAAGCAGACTTTTCCAATTAAAGAGGTATTGCTAAATTATGTTGAAATCCTTTCATATCAAGTTGTTTGTTATCTTCTCCGTTTCAACATGAATTTAGAAAAGGATGTTCCACTACTGCTAACCTTTTGTAGTTCACAATCTCAGTTATAATGCTTTTTATTCTGGTTTACAGACAGACATAATATATGCAGATTTCAGTAAAGCTTTCGATAAAGTAAATCACGACTACTGTTTTCCTTAAATGAATTTCTAGATATCTCAAAAATAGATAACAATGTGTAGGTAGTCATGTCGGCCCCTTATTATTCCTAATATTTATAAATGATTTACCAGCTTGCATTAAGAATTCTAGAATATTAATGTATACTGATAATGTAAAGTTGTTCCATAGCTTTAACTATTCCTATCAATGTTCTGTACTCCAATCAGATCTTGGCAATCTTTATGATTAGTGTATGATGAATCTAATGGATCTGAATTTAAGAAAATATAAACGCATGATATTCTACAGAATAAGTTCAGTACTCTGCAGATACACAATAAATGAATATTAACTTGATCTAGTCGAAAACATTCTTGATCTGGGTGCGTTAATAAGACAAAAGGAGTTCTAGCTTTCCTCAAGTGTTGGGGAATGGAGTTTAATGATCCTTGCGTTTCCAAGCCGTTATTCACATCTCTCGTAAGACCTATCCTTTAATATGCTTCCAATACGAAGTTCATATGAAGAAAATTTAATAGGTCCAGAAACAATTTTTCTTATTTTATCTTCGTAATCTTCCACCGAATTCTATTATTAATTTACCATCGATTACAGCTTATTAATCTCCCTACTTTGGAAAGAAGGAAAGAAATATATGAATATTTCATTTACAATTAATCCCGAGTTCCTGCTTCGTAAGATCGAATTCGTAATCCAAAATCGTTCAACTATAAATTATATTCCTTTAAAAATCAAGCATTTTCGAACTAATTATGCCAACTTTGAACCCATGAGACGTATATGCAATCAATTCAATAGTTTTTATCAAAATATTGATTTCTCAGTAAATCCAATCCAATAACTTATTACATATATACATATATATGTATATAAACAAAAATAGCCATTAAATGTAATGTTATAGGCATTAAATATAAAAGTCCTAAGGCGATTGCTAGGATTTAAATTTGCAGCTTTTAACTTAATAATTAAACTTAGAAATTAATAAATAAATTAAATATTTAACCCCTTTTATATTTATTTAGCAGCAAAACAGCTTGTGTTCGGACGGTCATTTAAATATTTATATTCTTCTTTTTTTTATATTCAGTCAATTAATTTTGACTGCCCCTTCATATTTGTTCACTCATTTATATATTTACTTCCCACACTATTTAAGTTTAAAAATCTGGACGATTTAATTTTAAACTTTATAATCCTGCTGCAAGCAAAAACATTAAATGACGTGTCCGCTTTAGAGGGAGTGGAAGATGATGACCTCATACTACTCGTACTACTTTCATAAATCTTTATAACTTATATAATATAAATTATAATATAAAATATGTACATATATAATCGTTTATGATGAACTCGCATTTCGTACTTTTAGGGGTGATACTATTTGGAATGACATTTTATCCTTCATGGTTGGAAATATTCAAAGTATTTCCAATTAATGATTCTTTTAAAAATTATTGGTATCAATTTTCAAACTAAACTAACTCAATATTATGAAAATTGATTATATGATTTCTTTTTAATAACTAATACAAATTTTATTACAATATAAAAACTTGTTAGTAAAAAAGGAATAGCTAAAGGTAACTTATATATGTAAGTACATATTTTTGAGAGCAACTAAAAATATAATATGGCTGATTTATCACAGACTTTTAAGTTAAAATTTGATTTTGAATTTCGCCTATTTATTTTATTTCTGTTTTAGTTAAATTTTTAGTGAAGTATTTAAAAATAATAAAATTTCTTAGATGTAAACATTGTCTTTATAAAATTCCCATTTCTAATATTGACCCATTTCACTTTGATATGATTTTTTCTAGAAGCATTACCTAAAAGAATTTTATTCCCTTTTCAAAAGTTTATTCATAACTAACGCTAAATTTCGTAAATCTCTTCGTTAATAAAACTTAATATCAAAGTTTTTTTTTTCTTTTGTAAATTCTTCTAATTATGGTATGAGCATTGTTCGTAGTTATTTTATAATAAATACTTATGTAATCCATACTTTTCTAATTATATTGCAATATAATTTTTTTATTCCCCCTAGAGAAATGTTATCATAATGGAACCCTTCCCCAAAAGAAAAGTTTCTAATTCAATTAATTTTTGTATTTTTAGTTATAGTTATTTTTGCTTGTGTGGAAAATTGTAATACCTCCCACTAAGAGTATGTGTATAAAACAGAAAATTCTAAACCCGGTAGGAAATATAGATATTAAAATTTAATTAAGAATGTTTGTATAGTTACGTTTGGAGATTTTAAAAGAAGTTATGTTGTATCATTTATTAATTTTTTCGAATTTGTAATAATTTTGGTTTCACTCTTATATCACTCTTATATCAATATATAAGCATTATTAAATCGATTTTTTTTTATTTAACCAAAGTTATAAATTATAAATTTTTTTCAAACATACCCCTATTATCAACACCTAGCATAATTGGAAAAGCATAGAAGAGTAAAATTGTCAATTTTTAATTGGTTGGTCTGATTGACATACAATTTTAGACATAAATTGCAGAGAAGGATCTAAGTTGAAGTTTTGTCGATGGACATGACAGACACCTGAGGGCTTGCTATGGACTTCCCTAGGAGAGGTTCGATGGGACTTAAATATTTAAGATATTCTAAATTTATATATATATATATAACACTTTAACGTTTTAACTACCTTTTCGACTTTCTTAATATACAAATTTTCAAAAAAGGTATACATTTTCAAAATAAGTCCGATTTTATGAAAATTTTTAGAGGTCGTCTTATTACTTTGTACATCAAGCGAACGTGGTTTTTTATTTAGCAATTACAATTTTAAATTTTTGAATATCCTAACATGGACCAGGCAATGTACTTAGCAAAATCTAGACAGGGACTGTAACTATTATGACTTTCATTACATTAAAAGTAAGTTATTTTGAAATTTTTTGTTTTTTAAGCAAAAATAAAATATTTTGTTGTTTTTATTTTTTTTTTCGAGCAAAAATAGAAGTTTTTTGTAATTTTTATTATATCAAAAAATTAAAAAAAAGAATGTATATATGAATGAATGAAGCTAGGAATTTATGAAATTATAAATATGTGAATTTATGAATCTATGAAAATGTTTATATTAGTATTAATGAATAGTGAATTAATGAAAAGTGAATTTATGAATATATGAATTTATGAATATATGAATTTATGATGTTAAGAATATATGAATTTATGATTTTATTAATTTAAGAATATGTATAAAATGTAATAAAAATCACTAAATAATATATGTATTTCCCAGAAAAAAATAAATAAAACCAGGAAATATCTTATTTTTTCTCGAAAAAGTAAAAATCATAAAATTATCTTTTTTGCTCAAAAAAGTAAATATTAAGACTAGTTCATAACGAATAAAATGATATATTTGATTCAGTTCTCCGATATGTTGTTATTAATGTTCTTTTATTTAAAAATTAAAAAATAACTATTAATTTTAATCCTTGAATCTATAGCTGGATGGATAGTATGGATAGTTAAGAGACTAAAAAACTTACTTTTTTATGACTTTTGTAAGAGGTCCTCCTTTAAACAAAAATTGGTGTACTAATTGGATTTTGGTGTGTTTAACAAGAATTTGCTATTAGTTTTTTCTATCACGTAATGATTTGTTAATTAATTCTACCTTGTGCCAAATTTTATGTAACTTGATTAGATTTTTATAAAAAAAGGGGCGAAATCAATGTAATTTAATCAGTAATAATATATATGTATATGAATATGTATGTATGTTTGTCTTAATTTTCTACTGGATTCGGTTAGATATTGGTTGCATAGCAATTAGTTTATGTATTATAGTAATATGACTTAAAATGATTTTATATAGATGTATATATCAGGATAATATACAAAAGGTGGGTGGTCAGATTGGACAATATGGTTATTTAATCACTTGTTAATTTATAGGACTAACAAACATTTTATTGTATTGTTCAAGTTATAATGTTAATTACATATTTGTCACCTAACATGAACACTCATATACTTAAATAAGCCAACAAATACTATTACATAATTATTTCTATACATACATATACGTATTATAATATGTAATATATACAAAATATTGATGATGATAATGATGATTACGACTACACGATGCATAGAATAGTATTATGTTTGTTTGGTCACGTTGTTCTGTGAATTTTATTTGGTATGTGTGTATCTTCAACATGATGTAGGGTGCGTCTCTTTGACGTTCTGTCTGCTTGTATGTCCGTTCATTTATTGACATGAATGTATGTGTCATATAAACACTAAAACTTTGTGGAAAGGAAATATCTAAGTATATATGTAGTTTACAGTAGAGACTAGTACAAATACAAATTGTATTAAAAGAAAATAATTTCAATAATATTTTGTTGATAATAATTTGTAATAATGATTGATTGATTTCGTATGTGCCCGAATAAATAAGTATGAGTGAATGTCACTATGAGTGCTAGTGGAGAATAATGTGTATCCGCCTACAGTGTATGCGTATGTTTCATACATACATACATTCATACATACATACATACCTATATACATATATATATATATATATATACATACATACATACATACATTCATACATACGTACATACATATGTCTATTTCATGTGTTTATTTTTTGACTGCAGAAAACTAGCGTTTTAAATTAGTTAACGCGCGTCCACTTACTAAGTGATGATTTTATTTGAGACTAAATGACATAAAGAAAATTGTGGTCAAGTCATTTCATATGCTTTTTTATATATAAATATATTTTTTGTTTGTTTTTGGTTAATGACACACACCTATTTTATTTTTTTGGTTTGAACTGACAGTTATTGTTTTTTTCCTGGTAAAGATAAAATAAATTTATGATGACCATAAACTACAACTCATATAGTTTTCCGTATTACTGGAAACTAACAAAAACGACAATTTCCAGAAAAGGAAATAAACTTTCTTGCAAAATTAATGAATTTTCTTACAAGTTTGGTCATACCAACATATTTATCTTTCAGTTTTGTGTATTCATTGTATTTGTATTAATTCATTTATCCATTCATTCATTCATTTACTCAAATGCAAGTTAAATTAAAAGAAAGTGACTTTATCATTTGACATTTTTTGCTTGCACACTTCTATACTCTGTTAAGAATTGTAAGTTTCATGTGGTTTTGGTGAAAACTGGATAATTAATTATAGTTTTAGGAATATAATATATTATATTTTTTAATTAGATGTACATTTTAACATTTTAATAAAATTCATAATTTTATTTAATATTGATACTCATTAAAATATTTATAATTATATTCGATGGATATAAATAGATATTAGTAAAAATCATTTATTCAATAAAAAAGTAAATATCGCGAAGATATTATTTAATTTATATAAATTTATTTAAAAAGGGCTATATACATTAAAGTTTCCCGTAAAAAAAAAAAGAAATGTAGGAAGACTTCTCAAACGAAGTGTATTAATGAGTTGAATATGGAAAAAATATTTAAAAAGTTTTTAAGACTGATCTTCAGTTCCCTATCAGCGATTGAAACTCACGGGTCTACAACATTTTTTTCAACAAAAACATTTTTGAATTTTGTCTCGAAATGGGTATCAAAAAATACGTAATTTTGGGCCTGTTATGAAAGAAATATTAAACAAATTTTAAAAATTTTTTGTCCATAAGCCGTCATTTTAGTACATCTTGCGAAAAAAGTTCCAATTTTTTTGTTTTTTGCAAAATGAATAAGGATTTTATAATTTTGTTTCTCTTATGGGTAAAATGTTGAAAAGTTACATTATAGTAAGTATGGCCCATAATAAATTATTTTCAAACAATCTCATTACAATAATGCACTAAAAAGTCCTCTAGTGGAACAAAATTTCGTGTGGAAAAATTTAAAAATATTTTTTTCATAACAAGCTGAAAATTAGGAAATGGTTGCGGCCTATTTCGGAAAAAAAAACTCGGAACTTTTTTTGGACAAAATATACCAGACTTGAGATTTTCTATCGCTGAATATAAATTTTAAATATTTTTTAAATATTTTTTCTCTATTCAGCTCAAATCTCAAAAAAGCGTTTCTTTTTAAAACTCTAATGATGGTCCGGGGACCCCTAAGGGTTCGTAGTAACGTTTTAGGGTGTCCGCGAAAGTTCCAAAAAAAAGTGTATAATTTTTTTTTTCTTTTTATCCGAAAGCATCGAGTTGTTACGGACGATAAAAAGGCGAACAACCGGGAAAATCTACACCAAAGCCAAATAACCATGACACTCAAATAATGCTATGTATTCAATGGGATCGGAAGTGTGTCATCTATTATGCCCTGCTAAAACAGGGTAAAACGATCACGAGAAAGATGTGGTGAACACAATGTGTTTGGGAAGCTTTTTATTAAAAAACAATGGGAATTAATGTTTGGCGACCCTGCAAACATTTTTTACACATTTTTAATTTGTATTATTAAAGAATTCAAATATTTCTGGGGTTCCGCGGGAAAATTAAAAATTTTCGAAAGGGCCCACGAGGTGAGTTATTGTGGGAACCCCTGCTCAAATGTACATACATATACATGTTATATGTACTATACAAATGTATTTTGTCTAGGGTGGTGTATAATCGTTATTGACTAACAAAAATATTTATTTTTATGTTGTCGAAAATATGTCAGTATGAATCATTGTATAAAATATACAAACATACACATACAAAAAAAAAAAAAAAAAAATGTCAACCTGCATAAATTTTCTTATACTTAATTTCAAGTATATTAGATACAATCCACAAAATGTCACATTGTGTCCATCTGTCATACAAAAATACAGCAGTGATTGTCTGCCGGATTGAGAGTCTAAAAAACTAAAAGAAAAAAAAAAGCATTTAATTATATTGTGTTTTCAAAACGGAAATAGTTTCGATTGATAATCATAAGTTTGTATTTTTAATTTGTATTGTCTTGTGGACATGCAATGACAGAGAGTGAAATGCAATCAATATTTATGTCATCTTTTAAAATGCTGTTTCAAATAATAGCTTTGTTCCAATACTTGTTAAACTTGCAGGTTCGGGTCAGAATTCACAGAAAAGTATTTCCGTGCTGAAAATTTCCATATATTTTATTGTTTTTCTGACAATTTCTGACTAATTCTGACTAAAGCTTGTAAATTTGACAAGTACTGGAACAGAGCTAATTCGATTTTCATGATGATGGTTTAATGTTTTTTGGAAAAATTTATTTTACATGTCAGTTTTGACGCAAATTTTTCCTTTATTTCCAATAGGACTGTGGTTTTGCTTTAAATTTAATCAGTATTTTGCCATTTAGTTTCAGTTTTAATGGTAACAACAATTTACAAAACATATTCAGTTATATAGGAATATTTAATTTAAGAACCGAAAAATTTTATTGTACTTGCAACATACACAAAATTTTGTACATTTGTTATTGTGTCTTGCCATTTATGTTCTTGTTAATTTGGTCAAACAATATTATTAGTCAGCCCGTCATACAAGTTGTGGCATTGTTTTCAGAATTTACTTTGCTGCCAACCGGCAAGTCACTCAGTCAATTCACATGTGGCAGGTCAAAAAAAATAAAATACAAACATATCTATGTAATATGTTTGTATGAAGCTAAATATACTTCAATAACTTTGTATATGTTTGCTAAATTGAAATAAATATATACATGTTTTATACACTCAAGATTACTTAAATAAGGTAATATTTAAATATTTATTAATTTACTAAGAAACTTTAAAATTGTGTTTGTTACTTAATAATTCCAAAATATAGGTTAAGAATTCAATGTTTATTGTAAAAAATCTAAAAAAGAAAGACTTAAAAGTACAATATTCCATATGATGAAATTTATATTGCTCTGCAGAGAAAACGTGTAGCTTTCATTATAAGGCTGATTCTTTTTAGGAACAACCATTCTTATTAGGATGTTGTTATCTCTGGTACTGCACAAAAATTTTTGTGTTCTCATATCGGGCAGAAACGAGTTATATGCATAAATCAATTATGGTGACATGTAATTGTAAATCAAGTATGGTTTATGGAGACTTCCAAACAGGCAAATGGTGTTACCTAAGCAGGTTTGTGATGTCGGATAGCCAGTCTGCTTTAAGGGCTTTTTCTTCCCTGGTGGTAACGTCGACGGTTGTAAAGAACAGTGTGACATCATATGTTGGGTGCTTGGGTTTAAGGCCATGTAGGGAATTTTCATGCTGATACTTTGATCAGAGAAGGGCTCAAGCCCTTCAAGCATTTTTATAAGACCGGAACATATTCATGAAGGTATGTTAGTGGAATGTTTGATCAGAATTCTCCAATACCAATAGAGAAATAAAATAAGTTGTATGTAAATATAACATACAATACAATAACTCTATCTCCTGACAACTTTTAATAATTTTCTTGTTCCCAATATCTTCGAATCCGTTGGTTTGTTTGTTTGCAGAGAAGATTCAAAGATCTCTTAACATTTCATAAGAAAAAAAATTTGAACCAAGATAAAATAGTTTTAAGGGTAATTAAAAAGATAAAGACTTAACAAATGTGACGAAACTTAATTCAGAAAAAGAAAGTGTCACAAAATCCCATATCAAAATAATATATACTCACGCTAAAGGTAAAGCTAAAGTTGGGCTTTAATCAGTTAAAGCTTAAAAAGTTTTAAATAAAAACACTTGGGAGAACTATGCTGCCCAGAATGTCAAAAGTTCCTCAGCAATGAAAAAATTAGAATTCTTTAATGTTTTGTATTAGACTAAATAATTTGAGATGTTGCTAACTTTTCTCGATTTTTTTATATACTGAGAAATTTAGAAAATGGTAATAAAAAACAAACAAATGATTGTTCTGCTACATTAACCCGAATAGAACACTGCTTTTTGCGTTTTTTTTTTTTTTTTTTGGTATAGTAAAAGGAGCCTTATAATATGTAAAAAATGTAATTCTCGTCCTTCAAAATGTCAGTTTCTCAAACTGGAAAGAATTGTTATAACCTGAATAGAATAAAATCCAAGTCAAAAGCGAGTTTAAGAAGACCACCGCAGTGTTCAACATATCAAATAAATAAAAAGTATATATCGACAATTCCATGAAAGAACTATCGAAAAAGAGCATTTCTTTACCTGTTGTCTTTCAATTTCTATAAACATTTTTATACACTAACTTCCTTAAGCCATTTATCAGTTGCAGTTTCACGAAATTGCGAAAACTCGGAATTTTATTTCGCTTTTTTACCTTTTCAAAATCTAAAAAATTCAAAAGTATGTAACTTTAAATAGCAATGTCTCTGGGAATTCTTTGTGAATTTTAATGATTTAAACGGTATTTAAATTTAGCTTATGTCAGCTTTAATACGAACATTTCAAAAGTAAGTAATATTTTGTTAAAGATACGTATAATAAAACTTTTCAAAAAATATGTTCTACATTTAAATTTACATAAAAGTTAACAAAACAGAGAAATTTTCCAACTTTAAATATTCAGATCTATTAAAGGTATTTACAGCTTTACAAAGTGGATAAAAGGTTATTACTGTCTTCTTTTTGACTATTCCAGTCAAGATTTCCAAAATATCATTTTATTTAAAAAATATTTGCAAAATAAAAATGCAATTTATATATATTTTTTGACAAGCGTGAATTCATTGAATTTTAATTTTCTTTAAGTGCTTTTAAAATTGTTTTGCGTTCAAAAAATTTTTTATTTTAATATAAAGATTCCCTACTTTCTAAATGCGATAAAAATCAAAAATCTGAAATAGCATATTCAACGGAAAATGCATTTTTCAAAAATCTTTTTCATTTGTGAAATATTCATATTGAAGCTGATGTAATCACAATTGAGACGCCGTTTATATCATTGAAATCCACAAAATATTTCCCGAAATATTGTTATTTAATTTTATATACTTTTGAAATTGTCTAGGTTATTTAAGACGTAATAAAATTGCTAATTTTCGAAATTTCGCGAAACTAAAAACTGAAATTGATATAGATATCCGTAAATTATTTGCGTGCAAAATTTTATGAAAGTCAAAAGACACTCGGTAAAGTTTTGGGCGTTCTTTCATGGGATTGTCATTATATATATATTTAATAATTATTTTTTATATAAAGTGAAACATCAGAAGAATCTGAAAAAACTGAAAAGATTATACAAGAAACTGATGTATTTTAATTTTAATCCACTCCTCTTTAATTTAAAAATATGTATGTGATACATATTATATTTAAATGTATACCTTACGGAAATTCAAACCTGATATATTAATTGTTAAGGAATAACAATTTAAGTTTAAATCAAATTAACTTTTTCATGTTTTCTATTCTAATATTTCGTATCAAATACGAATGTAAACTAATAATAAAGGATGTGTTAATTTACATAAGTTTGTATAAGTAAGAGTATGTCTGTTTGTCTGTCCTTTTGAATATGTATACATATATTTAAGTTGTATATTAAAATATTTAGTTTCATTCGATTTCCGCTATCGCACAAACATTTGCTATTTATTTTTATTTATTTACTTTCATTTATTTTTAGCAAAAACTTATTTTTATTCAAAATTAATGTTGAAAAAATAAAAGCACATTATGTTTGGTTTATACAGTGCGTTATTCGTGTTAGTTAGTATGTGTGTCATTTTTACAATTATGAAGTTTTTTCAATACATTTTTGCACATTAAATACTTTTTTTTTTTTGTTCACATTCACATTTTCTGCCATATGCACGCTTATATGTTTATAACAGATACTTTAAAGACTTAAATCTATAATTGAGAAATAGCGTTATCGTTGAGAATTTTTAAAAAGTATCCAAAAAAGAGGACTTCAAAAAATAAATTCGCTTAAAAAGGAGATTTTTCGAAAAAAGGGCCAACTGCTTCAGTACCTAAAAAGCTTATTAAAATTTGTTCATTTGATAACCGGTATTAGGGGGAATTGAACTTAAACTGGCAAATGAAGCAAAATATTTGAGTGTTTCTAGATAGTAAACTATCTTGGAAGAGGAATACAAAGGGAAAGGCTTAAAAGAGGTCTCAACGCCTACTATACATGCAGGAACTCCATAGGTAAGAATTGGGGCCTCAAACCGATGGTAGTAAATTGGATTTACACATTGGTAGTGAGACCAATTCCGACGTATGGATGTCTAGTCTGGTGGGAGGCAATGAGAATAGGAAGACTTAGGAATCTTTTGTCTAAGGCACAGAGATGTGCTTCGATTGGCATCACAGGTGCCATAAGAAGCACACCTCAGGCGGCACTTGACGTTATTCTGCATCTCCTCCCATGATGGTAATAGCTGCAAGGAATCTGCTTAGACTTAGTGAACTAGGACTTAGAGAATCAATCAGAATAGGACATACCGAACTTCTAACCGAAATCAATCTCGGTGGACATGCCCTGGCTCCCTCTGGGTCCACGGATTACGTTTGCACGGAGTTTGATTTCGGGGAAAACTTACCCTAATTATCCCAAAAAATGAAACAATGGTCAGGTAAGGAGAAACTATTCAGTGGAGCATCGGTATTCACTGATGGATTCAAAATAGATATAAGCTTTGGTGCAGGTGTTTATATGTTTGAGGAGAACGTCAGGGAATCGTATAGGCTCTCGGATAGTTTCAGTGTGTTCCAGGCAGAAATTCTAGGTATAGCAAGGAACATTGAAGATGAACGTATGTAGATAGACAGGCGGCTCTAAAGGCCCTGAAAGGACATTTTGTCAAGTCTAGGTTAGTTAGCGACTGTAAGAAGGCTCTGAGGAGATTGATGAGCAATTATCATATTAGACTCTGCTGGGTACCAGGTCAATGCGAGATAACTGGCAATTAGGTAGCTGATGAATTAGCTAGGAACAGCTTAGCTTCGGAGACCACCTCTAGGCTGATTAGAGAGGATCATGCATGGAATCGAAGAACGGACTGCAGATTATCAAATGTCCTATGGCGTAAACTTGGTGCAGAAGTTACAAATCTACTATTAGGCATGAAAAGGGGAAAACTGAAAACTATGATAGGTATTCTAACAGGTCATTGTCCCATAGGGGGAATGACAGAGAATTGGGAGATAGGTTCCTCCGGTCTTTGCAGGATGTACGAAGATAATAAGGTGATAGAGACTGTGGAGCATATTATATGTCACTGTCCATGTCTACAACTAAGTAGGCAGAAATGGCTAGGCAGTCGATTCGTTGACGAATTAGATAGCATACCAAGGATCGATCTGGGTAGCATTCGTCGCTTGGAGTGAACGGAATAGGGCGGTAGTATTTTTTCTATTCTTTTCTGTTCTTTTCTTGGTCTCAGCTTTCTAATCTTTTTCCTTCTTAAATCACTCTAACACTACACTACTTTTTCTACTTTTTCTATAAATTCTACGAAGGGACTCACAATGGACCTCTAGGTCTCCGAGTGGATGTACAGGAACTTTTTCGAGTAATTTATAATAATTTTTATTATTGCAAAAATAAAGATTTTTTCATATAAATATGCAAAAAAGTTACGAGATGGTTGAAAAAAGGGCAATTGGTGACTGAAGTCGTCAACGGTAATGCTGTTGATAACAAATAGGATTTGGTTTTAACAAGAAGTTTAAAAAACATATACAATTATTCAAATCATTTATAATATTAGCTACATAGTGCTACAGTGTTGGATTTGGAATGTAACATAGTGCAGTTTGTAGATATGGATGAGTAGATTATTATACCATTTTAAGAATTTTTGATATACTATCAAAATCGGGAGTTCTATCCAAAAAAACTGATTTTTCGGATATCTCAGTTTTATACATTTTTATCTCGAATACCTGTTAACCTTACCCTTTTCAAAAAGTATTTACACTTTTATATTCATAGCAAAATTGTTTCAGATATTAAGAACAAAAATATTTTCATAGGAAAACTGTGTAAGATATTAAAGACACTAATTCAATTTATTTTTTATTCGTATTCTTTGGATATTATTGTTTGATATTTTTTCCAAATATTACATTTTATTAGAAATAAAATGAGCTAATGCTTGATAAAATCAGATGTGAATTGTAGAACATATAATTTTTTTCATAGTTGAAAAACTCATAAATGCTGTTATTTTACGTCTATTTTATTGTTTCTGTTATTTTGCATCATAAATATAGGTAAAATAACAGATTTTTATGAGATTTACATCATCGAAAAAATCATATATTCTACAATTCTAATCTGATTTTATTAAATCATAGCTTATTTCACTCCTAATAAAATACAGAAACGGCTGAAAATTTAAAAAATAAGAATAAAAAATAATAAATTGAGTTTGTGCCCTTTATATCTTACACAGTTTTGCTATGAATAAAAATAAGTTTATACTTTTTAAAAAGGGTAGCATTTTTCTTTCTAATGTAGTTTAAAAAAACTTTAATTGGATAACAGGTATTCGAGATTATAATTTTTAAATCCCCGAAGTCCGAGAAATCGGGTTTTCGAAAATAACTCCCGATTTTGGCGGTATACCTACAAACTAACTATGCTACATTCCAAGTGTATTTATTTATTTTTATTTTGTAGCACCGTGCTATTTTTATAACATTATATCTAAATCTGTGAAAAATAGTTTTAGTAAGGTTACTACTGTATATTTGTTGTATTTATTAAATGTATTGATATTTGAGTATCTGATATTTAATGAATCATCCTCTTATTTTTAAAATCGCTTCATCTCACTTTGATAAATATGAACAATTTTTCAAAGGGAAGTGAATGTTTTACAAAATTAGGCCCTAAGTGACAAACGAATTCATTAACATTTTTTTAATATTGAAATATGATTAACAAGTTAATTGCATTATAATCTTTTTTTAATTAATCCCTAACAAAATAACACTTCTTCACTCGAAAAATAATCTAATATGGGCTGTTTACATTCTTGAGTACGTGACAAACCAGTTTTTAAAAATTTCCTCTAAATTTTGAAACTTTCTGAAAAAAAAGGTTTTTAAGGTAGATCTTGATTTAGAATGCAGAAGAACGTGGCTTTTTAGCTATAATAAAATCTTTTAAATATACTCTTTCACAGAAAAAATTATTATCTTATATTTTTCAACTAACAAAGTTGTTTTATTTTACATCAGAATTTAAATATCATATTCAAGCAAAAATAAAATAAAATAAATATTTAATAAAAATACAATTCATGTAAAAAAGAATTTGAATTTTTAATTTATTAAATTTTTAACTCCTTCAATCATCTACTTGATTGATTTAATAAATTTTTTAATACGAAAAACATTTTCTGTGGTTCATTTTTTGCAGTTATTAGTGATTGAAATAATCATTTTGGTGACAGGTGCAAATTTAAATAATTTTTAATTG
This sequence comes from Protocalliphora azurea, assembly GCA_932274085.1. Taxonomy (NCBI): domain Eukaryota; kingdom Metazoa; phylum Arthropoda; class Insecta; order Diptera; family Calliphoridae; genus Protocalliphora; species Protocalliphora azurea. The sequence continues at coordinate 47,611,902 of OW026521.1, read as the reverse complement.
AATGAATTAATTTGGCGATTGATGACATTTTTCTGTGTTATAAGTAATGATTTATTCAAAATTACGATTTGATGTAAATTTTTTAGATTTTTCTTTAAGACTTCACATACAAAATCTTAAATGCTATTTTGTTTAGAATAAAACGAGACATCAATCTTTAAAAAAAAACTCAAAAATATTAGACATTTTCTGCAATTTATAAACAAATTTCTTCATATATTTTAATACAAGGTTTGATTTGATGAACACTTTTTGGGGAAAAATCGAAAATGTATGGAAAGTTGTAGAAAGTTAAAATCGAATAAGTTCTACAGGTTTTGTCTGATTTTTAAAAGCAAAATCTTTATTTACAACAAAAAATATATTTAAAAATGATTGCATCGTTGTATAGGCTTTTATAGAAAAAATTATAAAAAATTGCAGTTTAACTGAAAAAATGTTGAAAATTATATTTTTTGATATGTTGCTTAAAAATTTAATTTTAATGTTAGGAAAAAACATTAACAAGCCTGATTCTTCTACAGGTACATTTAAAGAGAAACCTTCCCAAATACAGTTTTTCTGAGCATAACTTAAAATTTTTAAATCTAAGTGATTTTTCACTGCAGCAGAGTGAATTCTTTTAGTTTTACTTTTTAATTATTTATTATTTTTCTTCGAATCATAAATTAAAATTAAATCGTTGACAAACTTTCGATTTACAACTTCCGCAGTAATACTTTCCTTTAAAACTCTGCTTCAAGTCAAGCAATCAAACAAATAACCAACAACTGTTTGTTAAATTATTTGATATGATACGAGTAGTAATCGTACAATATGTTTGTGATTATAGTGTTCCACCATTCATTTCGTCATTTGTTCATTTAGTCAGTCGGTCATTGATTCATTTGGCTATTCATTCATTAAACCATTCCATTGATAAATTAACATTTAATTCGTGTTCTCTATTGGGAAATTCTATGCATTGAATTCTAATGAGTTCTGATGGATTTTCAACTGTAGTTTGTTGTAGTTTTGTTAACAAATTATCAATGATTTATTGCTTTACTTAAATAACTGTTTATTATGTTGTTGCTATTAGTAATGTTATATTTACAATAATAGTAAAAATAATGATAGTTGTTATTATTGGATTTTTAATGGTGGGTTTCAAAACTTTAATTGACCCGTTTTATAATTTATTAAATATATTATTACTAAGTCATTGTACTAAACAACTATCAAAATATAATATAAAAATATACAAATGTTTGTGTAGATTGCTATAATAAATTATTCCATCTACAATTAATCCTTTGTACGCAAACAATTGAAACATACATATTTTATCTACATACATTTGTAATAGTAAATACTAGGGTATTCATTTCACTGGACTTTTTCATTATTCGATTAATCAAATAATTCGAAAATGCTGTTTTTAAATTGATCGAATAATCGAGTAAAGCTTTAAAATTACTCGAGTTATTCAAATAAATAATACTTTAAAATTTTGCTCGTTCTTTTCAATGTCTATCAAAAAATTTAACAAGCATTTTTTATGTCATGTCTTAGTGTTTTATTAAAAAAAGAAAAATGAAAACGCAAATATGAAAATCATTAAAGTATATCGATAAATTTGCGCAAAATAAAATTGAAAATATTTGTTTATAAATTAATATGGAATTTTTGAAATTAAAGCTACATGTGTAGTATAAATTTTTGTATGGTAGCCTTATGAAAAAATAATATTATAGATTTTTTGACTTTCGCTGTAAAATTACAATTGCATATTTTTTACAATCATTGATAAAAAATGTAGAATTGACGCTACCTGAAATTGAAGAGTATTTTGTGAAGAAATAATAATATATGTAATACGATCACTAATATTCAAATCTTTACCTAAAATATACAAAAAAAATTTATGAATTAAACCGCTACAATTGCGTATTTTATTGCTAAATTTTTGAAATTGTTTCAAAAAAGGATAATAAAAAGGTTATTCCAAGAATTAATGTGAATAAGTACACAATTTCATAACTTTTTAAAATAATTTTTCTTATAAAAGCCTATACTCTCTGGTCTTTCAATCAAGTTTTATTAAGTATGTAATAAGTGATAAAACGTGTTAAAGTTGTTCAATATATTATAGTATCAATGAGTCATTTAAAAATAAGAAGACAATATGCCGAAAAATATTCAAGGTATAATAGCACAATAACCTGGCAAGGGATGTGCCCGCAATAATTGAAATGCCACTGCATTTGGTGCTTTACCAGGATTTACGGTGTTACAATATTCGGGATGAAAATTCATTTTACTCAGTCAAGAACAACAAAATCGATTTATGTAGCATTTGTGTTTGAAACAAAGAGTTTTGGTGGGCATTACGGAATAATATCATCAATTCCACGGTGAAAATGGGCCTATGAGCCAGTTGTATTTCAAAAGAGAATTGTCTAAAGAAAAACTTGACACCTGTACGGAGGGTTAAAAATGACAAGGTTCTGCGTTCCTGACCACCATATCTAAATGTTTGTCGAGATGATGCACAAACAGTTTCTTAATATTAAGATTTTTTTCGATGTATAACATATTTCAGAAAGAATATACGTACATACATTATAAGAAATTATTTGGCCTTACACCAAAAAATTCTTTAAAGCTGTTACTTCATTATTTAAAGGCCTTAAATTTCTATTGGAACGGTCCACCTTTAATTATTCTTTTTCACACTAGATACATTTAACATACAAATTGTAAAATATTCATAAAACTAAATTTAAATGACAAAGAAAGCTCATTTTCCCATAAAATTTGTAAAACGTCTGCTTCTTATATGAGCGCAACAATATAACCATAATAGGTACACAAATCTTTCGATTTTATCATATCACAGTTACTAAAATAGTTTACATACCAAATTTTATTAATTTATCTTAACGAGATAGTGCAGTGGTTGGAAATGTGTTAATTGAGATCACTTAATTTACAAAAAAGGCTTCAATCGTCTTTCTGAAAGTGTTTTTTATAAAGTAATTTTTTTCTCTATATTTACTTAATGTTTCAATAGATTATGGGGTCAATGTTGTCCGTAAAATTGGAATGACGTTTATATTTGATATAATTTTTATGATTGAAAAACTACCTCGTACTATAATTACGCGTTGAGTTTCAGACACATATTCGGTTCTTTTCACTGAATAATATTTATTTAATTCATTCCAAATTCTTATGTCACTTGGCGTCATATTAAAACCTTTAGATTTAAAACATTATATAGAGCAAGTCTTTGCAACAGCTGTTTTCAAGCAAACTTTTTTAAGCAATTAAAATTAAAAACATCTTTAAAACTAATTAAATTTTTAAAACAATTTTTTATTCAAATTATTTGATTAATTGGCATAATTTACTCGAATAAATTTTTATTCATAATTCTTGATTTTAATTTATATAAATTTGTCGATTAATCGAGCAGCCATTATTAGAGTAAACACCCTAGTATATGCTAACGTTTGTTGAATTTATATAAATACTCGCACATACAATGTGCAAAATACAAAATATACATTTTATCTATCGACTATTCTAATTGTTTGATGGCTGTTAATTGAGGCTTATTTGGATAAAAGTAATAATATCATAATGAATCATGTGTAACAATAACTAACACAACAATTTTTTTATAAGAATTTTAATTACCTTTTGAATGAGAACAGTTTGGGAATATTTTGCAATATAATTGTACATTCATTTTCGATTTGATATTTAAATATGGATAGTTTTTAAAAATCTTTTTAAATATTAGTTCATTACATTATGTTATTAAATACTTCAATGGATATGTTGTTGTGTTTTAAATCCTCATCAAAAAGATTTTGGATTGTTATTATTTTTTTTTTTTTGCAGGTTTAAACGAGAAATTAAAGCTTCAAAAATTTATCAAAAAATATGCTAAGACGGTAATCAGCCAAATACAAAAATTTTTGAATTTACATATACAAATGGGCAAAAACATAAAACTATAGAAATCTATAAAACCTAGTTTATTTTATTTTTATTATTGTAACAATTTCGAACATGCTTTGCTTTTTTGGGCGACCAAAAATATGCAAAATCATATTTTTTCCTGGGCTTTAAATCAACCAATCTGTTAGCTATTTAATCGTTTAAGACAACTTTAAGAAATTTGGCATCGACTTGTTACGCATATTTTTTCATATTTTAATCCTAACAGCATATTTTTGCATATTGTCGGTTTAACAACATATTTTGTAATATTTTTATAGAAAATTCTTATTTTATGCATATGTTATACTAAAGAACATAATTTTGCTTATTTTGCACTTAAAAGAAAATGTTTACATACTTTATGCTCAATAGAATTTTTTCCATAATTTGCATTAGTGAAATCATCTTTTTAGATTCTCTAATAATTTTCATCTTGTAAATTGAAAGAAATTTGCTAATTTCCTGATTCAATATATTAGCTCTGAATGTTTTTACGTGCGAAATGAAACCATTTTTTCGCAATTTAATTTACTTTTTATATATATACCCAGCAAAAAATTTGCTTTCCTGGTAAGCTAGCAGGTATAATTGGAAACAAAAATAAACTACTTATTTTTTGCCTGAATAACTAGTTATTTTTGTTCGCCTTGTCCACAAATTCATGTAGTTATTTTTTGACTCTAGGGGTACTCAAAAATATGTACCTAAACGAAAACAAAAATGAAAGAAAACAAAAAAATTTTGCCGTCAGTGAGACTCGAACTTGGACACACACTAACCATTCGTTTTTACTGACTAACGTCTTACTCAGTAGACCATCTCGCACATAGCATCCTAAGCAACAAAAACTCTATTTAGTTTAAAATATCTTTTTAGACATTTTGTTATAAAAAACTAACAGCTTCCGAATAGGGTTGAACCAACAACCTTATGGTTGTTAATCCGGCGCTCTAGCCAACTCATCCACGTGATTGCAGTATTACTGTGCTATTATACTATTGAGTACTTATTAATGTAATATAGAGTAGGCAAATAATAATGACGCCTCATTATCAAGAAACTACTTTAATAAGTAGTTGTTATTACCGAAAACCAAAAAGTTTTTGCTGGGTATTTATTTGTCTATGGATTTGTTTTATTATAATTATAAAAAATTACCACACCACTATATAAATACGTATATATTTTGTTCTACTTATTGCATGAAATAAGAACGTTATCAACTCAAATTGCATTGGAAATTTAAAACACTTCAATAACAGTGGGTTATCTCTCCAAATCTTGAAAAAGCAAGCTTTTGTCATAATTTATCCTAAAATCAAGAACATATTACTAAATTTGTAGTTGTTGTGGACTAAAGTTAATTTTCGTAATCTGAAGTTATAAAATTTTCTTTAAATAAATTATTTAGTTATATAGTTTCATCCAAAAAGAGTTTTAAAAATAAATAAATCTTTAAATAAATTATTTAGTTATATAGTTTAATACAAAAATAGTTTCAAAAATAAATAAATAAATCGACGTATGTATTTCGTGTAGAACTTAAAAAGGACCCTAAACGTTCTTGAAATAATATCGTAAAAATATCTTAGAATAAAAATTCTAACGAGAGGTTTTTAGTTGGCAATTTAGCTCTTCAAATCAAATTTAGAATATCAAAAACCATCAGCCAGAAAAGATAAAATAACATGTTGTAGTTAAATACAAAAATAATCATATATAATCATAAAATATATTCATTTAAAATTAAGAATTTGCATGATTTAAAGCCTTGTAACTTTTAACACGTAGTGATAATATTGTCAGTCTTTTTTCATGTGGTGATAGTCCCTTGCAAGAATTTTTAAGAATTTGTGCAATTATAATGCAATTAAGTGAAATTTTAAATAATGAGAATTTAAAAAAATTTTTTTAATTTTAAACTGCGATAATATTTGCATCCTTTGCGATTCATGCCAACGGATTTTCAGTGCTGAAATATTGCGTTATTAACTAAACCGCACGGTGGCCTAGAAATTAATTTCTTTGGCCAAAAGTTCTATTTTTTATTTACACCGATTTCCAATAATTTTAATGCCATTCAATAATAAGCATATTGAATCTGAGGTGGTCTAAAAATTAGATCAAAATATTCGTATTTGTGGGCGTGGCGTGCTGTTAAAAACGAATATTTTAAATTATTTTATAAAAAAATGCGATTTTTGTAAATTTAATCAGAAGTAAATTATTATTACTCGCAAAGTATTATCGATAATTGGCTGATTTTTCTTATATTGGTAGGATAAAAGTCTTTAAGAAATGATATGATGTGTCTCTGTACCGTTTATACCTACTGTCTTATTAAATGTTTTCTCAGGTACTATATTTTAGTCCTACTGTATTATTAAATATTTTCTCAGGTACTATATTTTATTCAAATTTGAATTTTAGTGGACTAGAACTTTTGAGGATCAAAAGCGGTTAAATAATTTGAATGAAATTACTCCCAAAATTTTTTCTATTTATAACCTACACCACATATGCGTTTGTGCTGATGTCTGTAACGCATAGAAAAAGTTATCCAACACCTAACAATCGAGACAGAATCACTTTCTAAATCGATCTAACGATGTCCGTCCGTCTAGCTGGCTGGCAGTCCATGTAAACCTTGTGTACAAAGTACAGGTCGCAGTTTTAAAGATAATTCGATGAAATTTGGCACGTGTGTCTTCTATGAATCAAGGAAGACTAGGTTAGGTTAAAAATGGCGGCGTCTTCACCCTCCAGCCAGAGACCCTCCGGTCCATTGTTATCCCTTTATAAAAAACCAAAGATTATACAAGATTGATTGTGATCGGTCCATTATTTCACCTAGCCCACATACAAATGTCCCCCCGGGATGGAGTTTAAACACTCAAAAATGCCTTAAAAATAACAATATTTTAATGAAAATCGGTGCAAAGAAGTTCTGTACAAGTATCTTTGTACCAAATTTTATGAAAATCGGTCCACAATTGATCATAGCTCCCATATAAACCCCTCTTCCGAAAATCACTTTAACGTCCATAAATCCCATACAAATGTTAGTAGCAAGTTAATATTCGACACAAGTAAGTTTTATGTAGAAACAAAATTGCCAAATAAACCCACTTCCAGGAATCACCCTAAAGTGCATAAAATCATCTAAAATCATCTATATTTAGTAAAATTGGCCACAGGTGTAATATAAGTCCCCTTCCCTAATTTTTATGCTCGTACACAATAGTGTAAGGTATCATATAGTCGGTCTCGGCCGACTATATCTTTCTCGTTTTATTTTACCAAATATAAATACACAAAGCCCTATAAGTGGTGATAGATATCTTAAGTGTATTATATAATTATTATTTTATTACCAATTTTTTTGGGATATTTTATCTATTTTTAGCCCTTTTTAGTTTTTTAACACTTTTTTATTGTACTTATTATAATACTTTATCTAGGAACATAGTATAAGGGTATTCGAATATAAATTCAGTTGCTATAATATGTCTAAGCAATAACAATCAAATTTTAAAATCTTTATAAAACGTGAAGAACTTCAGCAATAAAGAATTATCTGAAGTGTATTTTAAAAACAAAAAGCGGGAAGATGTTCAAAGTTACGCGTAGCTAAATATATACAACCAAATATCCATGGAGAAATATGTTTGCAACAGTTTACAAAATTCTTTATCACAGATTACAGATTTTATAGAGTGATCAATACCAGAAAAATATCACCAAATTCTGCAAATTATATATTATAATATATTACTAGCAATGTCAGATTCGTTCATGCCTAGCATTCAAAGTCAATGGAAAGTAAAACATCTGGAATTAGATGACTACTAGGGGACAGAAATAATACAGAACTAAATATGGAATATTTGCAGGTTATTTTTTCAACCGAATGAATAATAATTATAATTTTCTTTTATTGTTATTTAAGGAAAAAATAAAATAAACATTAAAAAACTTTTAGTTATTATAAAAAATAAAAATTTTCGCCCTAAATATTATTTAAATAAGAAAATCGTATTTTTTTTTTTTTTTTTTTTTTTTTTTTGTCCAAAAATAACCGATTCTAGTAGAATTGATAAACTGTTCACAAAATTATCCTGGGTATTATTAAAATGCATTTTTACCTGCTTATAACATTTTTTGTAAGTAAAGCAAAAAATCCGAATCTTCATACTAAATGCTATAAAAAATTGAAAAATTCAACTTTAGCCTTAAATTTCTCAACAACTGCTGAGCCGATTTTAATGAAATTAAAAATGAAAGAAAAATTCAAGAAAATATTTCTCCATCAAAAAAAAAAAAAAAAAAAAATAAAATTCTAAAATATCTATCGATTCAAAAGTTACAGAGTTTTGACCGATGAAAAACGATTATGAGCCACTGTGCGTCTGTCCAATCGTTATTCTGTAAACATTATTATCAAATTATAGATCACAATTTGCAAAATATCTTAATGTAATTAGAAACATAACTTTATTACCAAAGGTTCAAGTAAATTTAGTTGAAATCGTCATAAAAATGTTTTCTCAAATACGATTTTTTTACACAGTTTCTATTTAAGTGATCATTTTGAAATCTATTTTTGTGAATATGCGTTCAAAATTAGTTTCCACATATGGCTCCCTATTGAATATCATTTTCGCAAAATCATACGTGCATATATTTTATATGGATGCTTGTATCGAGATGAAATTTGTAAATTATATCAAATTATATAAAATCATATAGAAACCTTGTGTTGCAACATCCAGGAGTGGTAATTATAAAAACTTAATTAGATCATTTACATGATATCCGTATTTTAATTTTGTTTAACATTATTTCATATTCTAAAATTCAATATAATATCGAACAATTGTCTTTAGGAATATATATATATATATATATATATATATATATATATATATTTTTTTTTGCAGAAACATTTATATAAATTTAATATGAGATTCTAAGATATGAAAAAGCAACTGAAAATGTTACCACATATATGGGCCATTATGAAAAAAATTTAACCTGGCTGAAACTGATTTAAATCCTTAATAAATATTGAAGTAAAACTATCTTAAAGTATCAAAATTTTAGCACAAATGTTGTTCAAAATTCAAAAGCTTTCAAAAAGGGCTTCAAATTACTTACCTTTTTATCACTCTTATAATTTTATTAATTCTACATCAACTTTGTTATTGTGCAGAATTTCAAGAGTTAAATACAGGGTAGCGGAATTTTGATGACAAAATATTCAATTTTTTTAAATTTCTTTTGGTCGGGTCTGTGCGCCCCACACATTTTGAAACAGAGATTGATACTTGTTGTTATTATGCGTATTTTGCCCTATATCTCGTTGATATGCCCTAAACAGTCAACGCGGTAGATAGTCTCAAAGTTTGTAAAACAAGAACAAAAATAAAAATAAAAAATAAAAAATAGTTTTTCGCGAGGTACATTCACAGTTTCTACTGGAGTAGAATGAATTACTGCGTGAACTTAGTTTTTTTTTTTGTTATTTTACACAATAAAATCGAAGGAGCATTAAAAATATGTTTAATAAAAAAATTTTATGGACTTTTTGAAAATTACGCAAAAATTTAACTTTTATTTTTGCATTTGTATACAGCAAATTGCAATTTGTTGAAATCTTGGATGTATAGATATAAGAACGACGATAAATATAGTTAATCGGGACCACAAATTTAAGTCAAGTGATGTCTATAGCTGAAAACTTGACACTTTTGTCAAAACACATTTTGCTGAGACATATCGCATGGGTAGCACGAAACTAAATATAATTGGTAAAATTAGCAGGTGTTTGTTACGCTTAATGGAAATATAGATTCACATCAAAAAATTTCGAAAGATACAAATTTTATGGATTAAACAAAATAGAATTGTGTTAAAAAATATCACAATATTAAATAGCATTTCTTTGTAATAAACTTTTAAAAAATATATTTTCGTATAATATATGGAGAAAAACTTAAATTTGAACCCTATTTTTTGCGAAATTTTTAAAAATCACTATTTTTAGTATAGAGTAATTCCATTTAAATTTAAAAATGTTTAACACCCTGAAATTTTCTCTGTAATAAGTATACCGACAAGACTTTTTATCAAAATAATATAAAAAAATTAAAGATGGATTTTTTTAATATACGTTTCTAAAGACAATTTTAAGAAAAAAAAATATGTTCAAAAAATATTTTTTTAATTTTTATATGCCATTTTAAAATAAGCTTTGAAAATTCCACTGCAAAAAAATATTTTGATATTTTTTATACAACAAAAGTTATGGCCATTAAAAAAAAAATAAAATAAAATTTATTTTACATGCTTGTGTATTCTTCTCTACACATGCACCAAATTTTATCCCCAATCGGAAACCAAGGTTCAAAATTTTTTAAATTTTAAATGGAATTACTCTATAAAGAAATTTTTTTCTAAATTTGACTACACTAATGCCATCAATAATTAAAAATGTCATAAAATTTATTTGAATATCTTAATAGGTTTTGATATTGTGCGTAATTTTTAACATGCATTCAAGTCACTTCATATTTACACAAATGGATTTTAATATCCCATAAAAAAAATACTTTTTTTTTAAAACCTAAAATCAAAAATCTTTCTGCAATTAAAGTTGACGCCATATTCCAGTAGTTTTTTTTTTTTATAAAATATTTGAAAAGACTTTGACTTTGGAGACGTTCAACTAGTTCAACAAATGATAAACCAAAAAAAATAAGTTTGGGGCAAGGGTCAGCAAAGGTTAACTATTAAATGCGATATTTAGTTTTCCTAGCATTTTGTATTGGACTTTCTGTCGAAAAACTGTTCGAGAGACCTCTCTGTGAGCTGTCAATGTCTACAGAGACAAAATTTTGTTTTTTTTTTTTACCCAAATATTAAAAAATTGTGTAAAACTTAGTTTCAAGAACCGATTGTGGAAATGCTTTTTGCCAAATTTTGTCATGCTGCTAATATAAGGTGATCAATTATACTTTTCGAGTAGTTGGAATTTTGAAAAAAAAAACTGGTTACTGTTTTTCAAATTCCGAAGAACCCGGTTAAGTGTTTTTTTTTTGCAGAAGTAAATATTTCCATCAAAAAACTATATTTCTCTAAAAAAAAACTCAACCAGTCTTATAATATTCAAGTTAAAAAATATATTATATATAATTATTTTAAGAAACAAATTTAAGTTTTATATAACAAGTACTGAAACTATTTTTTAATATGGAAAAAGCGTGCATCAATTTTTTTGAAATCGACTTTGCAGTTATGTGGATCACTTTTAAATACTACTGCTTTAAAAAATGAAGTAAACTATTACTAAAGATGTTGAGTTTATAAAAAGGTTAAAATATTTAAATTGTTTGTAATAATGTTACATATTTTACAAAAGAAAAAACTAATTCCATTGATATGCGTAATTCATTTAACATTATTACTTGAATATTTTTTAAACTTGTAGAATTAATTTCATTTAACCTTAAACTATATTTATAAAACATAACAAGAAATTAACTTTATGGATATTAATCAGTTAAAAAATTTCTATTCAAATATTTGTATTTAGCAAATATGATTAAAAAAATATCGACTTTTTTCATTCGACATTCAAAAAATTAACATTTTGAAAAAACGCACAGTACTTAAAATGAAAAAAACCCGATGAAAAATTATTTCGCTTTCTTGAAGAATCATATATCAGTTTTAAAAATTTCCAACACACCAATTCCAATTTTGGGTTATTTTCAAAAAATTGTTTGCAGTCATGCAAAATAAATTATATCTTAGTCAAATATTAAAAAAAAAAATTTAAACAAAATTTAAAAATAAATAATTCTTTCAACCTTCATATTTTCGAGTTTAACAAATAGTTATATAAAATTTTTCTGTTAAAGCATATACAACGTCGTAAAAACTTTTTTTTTTTGTTTTAAATATAACAAGGCCTATTGGACAAAAATGTATCTGCAATATATTATTTTAAGTTTCCATACATTTTTCATTTTCGACCCAAATAAAACGAAAAAATTTTTGCCTTTTTTTTTTTTTTTTTTAGATAATCCAATTTTAATTTTATTCACAAAAAAACATTTGAAACAAATATTCTTCTTCTGAATTCTAAATCAATTTGAAAATCTCTCTGCATTAACGGAGCTTGAGATCTTTAGTGCTAACCTCAAAATTTTTTCGAAATAACTCAAAATTTCTTAAACGCTTTCTTTTTAAATAATTCTGTAACTTGTGAATGGTTGAGAATATCTCAATAAAGTTTCACCTGGTCAGAGAAAAGGGTTTTTTTTGGAGTTGATTTGAAGGAGCATATATTCCCAGCGGATTAGGAGGAGTGGGTATAGACCTCCAAAGTTGGTCATTTTGGGTATGCATTTTTTTTTTAAATCGCCAAAAATTCATTTATGATTTAACAGAAAAAAAGTTTTACTTATTGATAGCCCTTGTGAATCTCTACAAAAAAATATGCTTACTTGCGTAGATTATCTCTTTTAATTTAAGAGATATTTTGGTCAAAATAAATTTTTCACTCATATTTAGTCTCGGCTTTTACGTTTTCTTTAACTTGGCGGGTTCAATATTGGCCCCAAATTTTTTTAAAATATTCATTGCATTTCTAAAGAAATTCTTAATAATATTGCTGCAAAAACCATATAAATATACATATGAATTTATTTTTTTTTTCTGGCCCATATAATTTTTTAAACATCTTCAAAAGGAATATTAATGTAGATGCATAAAAATTAAATCCTAAGGCGCTAGGGACAACGGTCTCCCCACAAGCTCTAACCAAACATTATCAATTTTTAAAAAATTTTTTAAAATTTGTAAAATTCCCAAATCGCAAAGCCGAGATCAAACAAAAATTATGTTAATTAAATACCGCCATTTTTGGGGTAAACACACAAAAAGTATATTCTGATAGGCGCCTCTTATAATAACAGTGTGACCAATTGAATGGAAAATTTAATGGAAATTTGAAAGGAATGAAATGAATTTTGCGTATTTAAGTACAAAACAGTGGGTGTCTTTTTAATTTCCTTATTTTAAGACAATATATTGTGTCAAATTTCATTTGCATATCTGTATTTGTTTAAATTTTATTTAGGTCCAAATATTAATATTATTTCTAGAAAATATAAAATTTAAATTTAAAGTTTTTCATATTTTGGTTTAAAGAAAATTTAGCGCATGTAATTTATTTCTACTAGATTCTCTACTCTTTCACGAGTTCAGAAGTACTTATATATATATATATATATATATATATATATATATATATATATATATGACTTATATCTGAGCAGAACAATAACAATAAACCTTGCAAGTTCTTCTCATATTAAAAATATTGTATACCCGAGATGACCAATTTTGGAGATCTACCCACTCCACCCTGACCAGCTGGGAGTCTGTGCTCCATCAAATTACCTCCAAAACACTTCATCTCTGGCCGGGTGAAATTTTATTGAGATATTTCCAACGATTCGCAAGTTATAGAAATATTTACAAAAAAAAAAAGCGTTTTGTACTCCACAAACAGATTTTTTTAAATTGTTTTGTGATATAGTTTTGGCATTGCGCTGGGAGTACTCGTATTTATATGAGATTTACGATCATTAAAGTGATTTTCTATAGAGGTCTTTAAATGGGAGCTATGATATGTGACCAAAACTAACTTCTATTATATTTTAGCAATAACTTTTTACATCCTATGTAAAACGCCAATACTTGGTATTATTGCATACCTTAGTACCAGTTATAAAATATATAAATGGCGAAAAAGTCGACGGCAATGTGACAGCTACACATGGCTAAACACAATTAGAAATCGATGTAATCGAAAATCACTTAACAGTACCTACAGTTAAATTTAAATATGTGTCCATTCTCAAAAACGCTTAGAGTCAAATTTGAATATTTGAAAATTGTTTTCCTTACACAAACGTACTCGTACATATAGGTTAATACATAATATTTGCTGCAAAATAATAATGAATGAAAACAATGATTTTTTGGTCCTTGAAAAACTACACAATTTTAACAAAATTTATGTAATAATTTATACAACTTTCTAGTCATTTTAACTCTAGTCGAACTATCAAATCCACTTGTATGATATTTAGATTTCTTTGAACCTTAATTTGCAGCAAGGGAACTAAGAACTTCTGGCCTTTATCAAGAAGACGATTTCACGTTTAACTGGATTCTTTACGGGACACTTCATTGTAGGAAGAATGTCGGAACTTATAAGTCTTCCCTGTATTGATGAGGAGTAGTCGATAAAAAATTTTTTTGTGATTGTCTGATACTGCAAGAACGCAGATTTAAGTACCTTGGCGAGCGTTCCTTTTAGAATCTAAATAGTCCACTGGTTATACAGAAGCCCTATACACGAGGAGCCCATATAGTGTGTAAGGTGGGGTTTCCCTTCGATAAATAGGGAATCATAATGATACCTGCTCTTCTGCAGGCTGCTTGCTAAGCTTAAACTTTCCAGTGTACATAGAAAAGCATTCATACATTGCGTATAGAATTTTTTATAAATAAAAATTTTTATATTTTATAATTGGCATCTATCTGTGATTACATCTTTAACGATGACGGTGGGGTGAAGGTGGTAATTGCGGCGGTAACATTAGTTTAGAAATTATATTGCTGTTGATTTCAGGAGCAGCATCGGCATATGTGCAAATTAATTTGGCGTTAATAAGTTCTACTATATTTATTAAACACTTAAGCTTATTGTAATAGTACTAGCATCGTATTAAAATTATTTTCCATATTTATATACTCCACACACACAACACTCTCAACAAGTACAAATAGTAGACAAACACTTGTGCAATTATAATGCATTCAGAAATATGAAGATTACAATTTAACCGAAATAAACATAAATTCATTTGTGTGTATTTGTGTGGGTATTTTTGTATAAGAAAATCATTAAAATTTTGAAAACATAAGTTTCCACTTTATGCCAATTTCAATTATGTCACTTACAAATACAATTGCACAGACATATGTAAATATATTTAAACACATACCAACGTATAAATACTCATACATATACACCCACAAGTATACATTTAGTGGGCTACCAACACCCATATACCCAATGTGTGACTAAAAACAATTTAGTTTGTAAAATGTATGAATATTATATGCATTTGTTTATCTAGTACAACACAAGCATGCGGCGGCGATGGTTATTTCCAATTCTCTGAGAGAAGTGAAAATTAAATGAAAGCGGAGACGATGACGGCTTTTTTTCATACATTTTGTTGTTGTATAGTCAACAACAAAACTAAATGTTTAAAAAATTATTTTCTCCCTCTCTTAAACACTTCTTTCATTTTCCATCTTATATAAAGTTAATGTAAACATATGTAATTTATTTTACAACAACAGCAACACCGACAGCGTAAAAAATTAAAGCTTTTGAGAAATCGTTGTAAAAATATTTAATTTTGGGCTGATTCGCTGTTCTATTTTAGTTGTCAAATCCTCATATAAAAAAAAAAATATCCGCTTGTTTCAGCACTAAAACTTTTTGGTAGCCGTGTGTGTGGTGTACTTGGAGCCATACATTTCAATGCATATTCATATTTTTGAAGTATGTAGCACAGAGGCATGACACAACAATCTAACAAGGTATATGCATAAAAGCAAAAACTACAACAATACAATAATAGCGCCATTTTTTTTTTGTCTTAAATAAGACTGACACGTCAAAAAGAAAAGCACGTGCAAATTGTAAACAACTATTGTTGAAATTGAAAAATAATAAGAATAAATTGTAAGATATTTGTTTTTAATGTTTTTATAAGTTGAAATAAATTAAATATTTCTATACAGTACTTTTTTTCTTATTAAAAATACAAATTTCACAACCGAAAAAATTAACTTTTGTTTGTAAACAAATTAATACATGCAAACATAAAAAAAAATTTGACATTTCAATCTTACACTGCAAAAATAAACAAAAAATAATAACACCTTGTACTGGTTACGCCGTACACAGAGGAGAACAGAGTGGTCACATGGACTCATGATCGCGGAAGAAAGAGAAGAATATATAATTGTAAATATAATAAAAAAATCGAGTGCTGAAGTAACACGCTATATGGCTAAAAGGAGTATGAATAATCAAAACAAAAACGACGTTGGTAAAAACGTCACTTGAAACGGAAATAGTATATATTTTCTATCTCATTCTTCTTACGTTACCTTGTATATAGTGTGTTATGTGCTTGTAAAAAAAGTTGCCAGAAGAGCATTATTTTTATAAGGTCACAGTATGAAATTGAACGATGTCCTAACGTAAGTCGCCAGGATAATACTAAGGGTTTGAAAGAATAAAACTACCAATAATTTACAGTGTGATATCATAGTATCGTTTGTGAAAAAGTGAAGCTAAGTCGTCATAATTAGAACTCTTTTACGAATCCTATGTCAGGCTAAAACAAGGAGATAAAGTACGGATAAAATTTCTATCTGAAGCAATGTAATATTAATAAATTATGTTATTCTCTAAAATATTTGGGGTAGGAAAGAATCTTTAATGTTACACATTTTTAATTTCCTTTAAGTGATTACTCTGAAATATGCTAATTTAGAACTGAAAGATTTCCCCATCCAACACACACACCTATAAATGTCTTCAAAACTTGAGGTAAAATGACTTGTATGAATAACATAAGAATTATTCGTCAAAAATTTGTGATGGATGTGAGTGTGCATATGAGTATATTTAAAAATATACTTCAATGTAAAAGTGTGTATATATGTTTGTATATATGTTTAAATTTCATTTTGACAGTTGGCACAAAGTACCTGTCAAAATTTCTAAAATCACAAATGCATTTTATCTAATGGTCTTTTGACATTTATGTCTGTATATTTAGTAAATTCTGTAATACTACACACATCTACTTACACATATTAATTTTTCTATTCAATAAAAGCATGTAAATCTCATAAGAAATTTGTTGTACATCTTTTTATTTAATAACCATAGACCTTAAACAATTTTACCCTAAGATGTATTTTATTTTTTTGTCGTAGATGTATGTAGATAGTTATTTAAATATTTTTGTGTACTTCATTTGCCATTTAGATAATAAATTTATTATTTCATAGGTAAATCATCATACATATGTACTGTTGTACTGTCTTTATGTCAATTTGTTGATATCGTAAGAATATTATTTTAATAGGGCTACTTAGATTTATATTTATCTGCAGAATTGGAAGGTTATCCCTTTAAATAAAACTAAAAATTTTATATGATGTAATGTAGAAATGGAATCGTATGTGGTGCATTAAAATATGTTAGACATTTTTCAAAAAAAAAAAAATAATTTAACAAATACTTATATAAATTTAAAACTATCTTGTCAAAACCTAAAATCAACAAATGTTTGCAATATTTATTTTATCCTCCAGCATAAAAAATAATCTGGGTAAAACATAAAAGATGTTGTTAAAATGAAAAGATGTTGTTATAATTGCTAACTGACAATAATTGCTCAAAAAATGGGATTTCGGACAGAATAACCACGGAACACCCTTAAAGGAAGAATTATTTTCTGTACATAATATTTCTCTGACAAATTGATTAGAGATTTTCTGTCATATGAAATGCAACCAAATCTACTATTCATTTTAATAACTTACTCCCAATTAAGAGAAGAAGGTATAATATGTTTGTGCTGATGTTTGCAACACCCACAAATATTGATTCAAAACTCGCCTTTCAGTACACAGCAAAAAAAAAAAAAAACGATCGAGTGCTTCCAAAGAAGAACATTGTCACTACTACAAAAATAGGAAGTTATTAATAATCACTTGCAAAAAAAGTGAACATAAATGTATTTTAGCTGCAAAAAATTTAATAATTTCTAAGAAAATTAAAATTTTACAAAATTTTAAAGTATTTTTATTATCTTTTAATGAGGCTAAAACAGAATTTTCATAAAAAAATTTTATAAACATTGTTTTAAAAGAAGTACTTCAAAATCAATGAACAAAAAGCTTAAAAGAATATATCCTACCAATGATAACCATATGTTAAAAAAGAACTTGTGCAGCTCTTTTTCAGCATTAAAGACAATACAATTCATGCCTTTTTAAGATTATTTTCAGTTCAATGTTATTCTTTTTCAGTTCTTTTGTTGCTGGGTATGTATAATTAAACAAGTTTGCAATAGTAAATTGCCTTGTTGTCTCTGTTTGGCGGTACCAAAGCAAAGTTTGTGGACTATAATAAAATACGTATTCTATACACTTCATCAGCATTCGTGGTGTCTTCCATTTAGATTTCATTAAAACCTAAACAATACTAGTATATTCATAATAAAAGTGCCGGAACACAACGTATGAAAATTATTTATAGTCGGTCCATAATTCCATAAAGATCTCAAAAATTAAGTTGAACAAATATATATGCATTATACATATTTTATTTTAATTGATGTTGCTATCAAGATGAGTTGGAGAAAAAAAGACTTATATCAGTCTATAAAAGTCTTTACCGAGAATAAATGCTGCTACGACGAGGAATCAAAAGTCTGTTCCTTTTTGACTAAGTTTTTTATTACCAAAAAAAAGGAATAATATTTTTTTTTTTCTCTATAGAATTTCTTCCTTTATCTCTTCCAAATAAATAATATGATTTCTCAAGGTGCTAATAATAGGTATTTTTTATACGAAATAGGTGATATTTGGAAAGCAAAAATTTGTTTCCTTTTTTAAACAAAAATATGTAGACTAGATGGAATTTGACGTGCTAAACAAGAATGTTCTTTTAGTTTTTTATCACGTACTATTTTCTTTTGATGGACATGACTAATATGACACTCTTATTAGGCGGTCACACTAGCATAATTCTCTAACAGATGCTTACTAAAATTAAAGTTATCCTCACATTATTTTTTTTATCCGTTCAATGGTTTCAGAGTTAATCGGAAATTATCTAAATTCAACAAGCTGTTTTCGAGTTATACACTCATTGTGACCGCCTAATTAGAGGGTTATATTAGGATTTACATAAAATTTCATACAGGCGTAGCAGAGGAGTGAACAATTTTAATTTTGGAAGGGGGACCCTACAGACCCCTCATCAGCATAGCTAAGGGGGTTAAAAGTAGGATACCTTTAATATAGAACATTTTTAACAGCTAGCCAAATGTTTGTTTCTTACCCAATTTATGTCCTCTTAAAGCTCTCGATAAAATCTACGAAAAACATGTTTTCATATACTATTTACCTCTTATAGTTTTCGAGTTATTTGTATTTGAAATTTCAATTGTCTCAATTTTGCAAGATCTTCGTCCAGTTAATCCATATATAGCCCAATATTTCTGATCAATTTTGTTAGATTTTTCTGTAGTTAGTTAAAAAACAAAATTGTAGAATAAAGAAAATTTGAAGATGATATCTTTAAGAGTACTAAGTATATACTCTCCTGAATCTGAAATCCTAAAGCATGAATTTACAAGTAGAATGCAGTTTCGGAAACTCTTATGTGTTCCAAAGAGTTTGCCAATGTATTTTTCCAGACCTGAAACAAATGTGGACTTTATGAGAAAAATTCCGTTTGCGGGATTTTTGCCGGTTGTTTTGGTAATTGTGGGATTTCTTCTATAAAAATCTAAAATTTTTTTTACACTTCGTTCTTTCAAATGATAAAGTCAGCAATCACCGAAAATTTCGTTAGGATAACTTAACTAATAAAGATTTTATTACGGATACAATATTTATATCTTGATGGACAAAATTAAAAAAATCTTTGCCTTCAGTTTGGAATAAAATTAATATTTTATAATTTGAGGGGTGCCTTTTATAAAATGTATTTTTGTAGCAATAATCGATTTTCCAAGCATTGAAATTTTTTTCTAATTATTTTGATATTGCTTAATGCACTTAAGTCCTTAGATATTAGGGTTATATGGTAAATAACCTTACAATTTGCGCTGATACTTTTGGACAATGCGTAAAAGTTAGAATTATCGTAGTGGAGAATGATCCTTGTTCGGCAGTTAATATTCCTTAAATTTTGTAAGACTTTTGGCAAATAAATGATTTCTTACCATTCACAAATAATTCACAAAGTATAGTACTTTGATACTCTAAAGTTACACTACCAAAGTGTCTGGATTTCTTAAAAAAAAAGAGATCTTTTGACTTTAAATGCTTCGACAAAGTACAACTCTTATAGGGTTGGGCAAATAGCCCTTATTGAATAAAAGCCTTCGATATAAGAAAAAGTAATAAAGTCATAGTCGATCAAGTCCTACCATATGTTACTCTAATCCTTTGTTTAAGTACCTTAAAGTGAAGTTCTTATATGGGATCTGAGGTTATTTTTCGACCGAGTTTTATAAGAGTTTTGATTTATATTTCTATAAATAATATTTATTTGGGATTTATGCACTTAAAGTTGATTCCCGGATGTGCGTCTTATATGGGAACTATGATTAATTATGGGCCGATCTTCATAAAATTTTGCACACATATTAATACAGTGCAAGCTTGATTTTCGCTGTAAAACTGTATTTTCGCGATAACAGAACCCAAAATTTTATTGAAAAATTTTATGTAATTTTTAAATTCGAATTCTTTTTATTGATATATTTACATTTTAAGCATTTATAAGAAATTAGAGATTTTGAGTTGGTTTTTTGGCAAATTATTTTATAAAATAACAGCTGAATCACGTAGTTCATATAGTGCTGCTGTCGGCTTATCATTTTCCAAAGCCCATTGTATACAAATGTTTATCGATGTTATACAGTCGTCTACTTTAATCCTCTGATAAGTCCAATTGCTCCTCATTACTTTCTTCTTAAATCCAGTTGTTTATGTCAGCATTCGTAAAAAATGTTCCGCAGCAATTTGAGCTACAAGTGTACCAAGAGTTGAAAGATCTTCGTTTTCTTCCTCAATTATATTTTGTAAAACATTTAAGGGCATTAATTCGAGCAATTTGTTCCAGGATTTTCGGATAATGGACACTCATATTTTATTCTAGGACGTAGCTTGAATCTGAACTTTATTTTTGACATTGAAATTTTTTAATTTGAGCTCCAAATTTATTCCCTTCTCGCCAAGCGAGTGGGTGAGCAGTTGTTTTTTATCATTTAATTTGACCACGTTGATAACGTTTTGATCTAACGGTTGGTTAGTAGATTTATTGCTATAATTAAACCGTCATCACTTGTTAGTTCCTCAACTGGATAACACGGCACGTTATCTAAAAGCAAAACTACTTTTTGCGGCAGACTTTTCGAAGCCAAAAATACTCGGACCTAAAAAATCTTTTATTATGAACAACCTACTTTTAATAATTGGCGAAAATTAACTTAACACATGTAAAGCATTTTTTTCCATTCTTGGGTATTTAGATTTCTTTAAGGTAAAAATTTTGCCAGGGCCACTTTCTGTTATACGTACGAACTGAATTTTCTTGCTTTATAATGCGGTAAACCGAAGACTTATGCAACTTGTAATTCACGCAAATTGAATTTATATAATCTCAACTTTTAAATTTTTTAAAATCTCTAATTTTTAGAAATCGATGGCTTTAAAATATGTTGAACTTTTCCCATATTTAGAGATGTATTTACACAACAAATGACACGAATAAACTGACAAAATTGAAGATCCAAATCATTCTAAAAGGTTAATGTACCAAAAGACGGGGATTTCCCTTTTTTGGTTATAGACATTGTTATTAAATTAAAAAAAAATAAAAATTGCGAAAATAGAATCCGTTTTTCGTAAACTGTCGCGATTATAGAACCTACAATACCGAGCTTGCACTGTACTTATATAAAATATGGTTGTGACGGATTATAAAAATATTGCTATATTTAAGGCATATAAGAGCGATAAACCGCTATATTTTGTTGGCGCTGGATGAAAAAAAAAAAGATTTTAATAATATTATATTTCGTGTAAAATTTTATAAAGACATCTTCAAAATTGCGGCCTATACTTCGTTCACAAGGGTTTCTCGGTTCGGAAAGTGGTTCTGAGTCAAACGCTATACTTTCAGGTGGAGGTCCAAAGATTTTTTTCTGTACGTTATAAACATTAGCACGAACACTTAAATATCAAAGCACCCAAACACAAGGTGTAGGGTATGAAAACATAATTCTATTTGGATATTAATAATGACATTATACATGCAGTTTTGCCAGTTTAGCCTTTTTATTTTGCTTTTGGCATCAAAATTTACGTTTTGGCTTCTAATATATTAGTATTTCAACAACGAAGTAAATCGTTCCTTATTTGTTTGCTATTACTAATTTTATTTTTACAGGATCATCCATTTCAGCATTGTTGTGTATTTATTCGCACAAAACATCGAAGTTGTTTATATTTAATAAAAATTTTGGTCTGCGGCGCTTCATTTTATGGACTTACAAAATTTATTATAATTGTTTTGTTATATACTTCATTAACCATTATACTAATTATGAACATGATTAAACAAATTCATATACCACCAAAGGATCACCTAAAAATTTTGAAATTCTTAATCAAAAAATTACAGTACTAAAATTTACTTCAAAACACTGGGTAATTTTTAATATGAAATGATCCCAAATTTGTATGGGAATTTTTTGGACGATATTTCATTGGGCCATTTTGCTGGCAGCCGTTCCATGTTTTATTTATAATTTTTTTACAATATTTTTAAAAACTTTCAAAAACTAATGTGAACGTGAAAAAAGAAATTTTTAAATTAAAAAAAAAAAAAACGCTAGCTTCTTTTTGGCTTTATTTTTTAGGCATTTTAGCTTTTCTTGACCTTTTTTAAAGTTCAATTTAGATTATTCTTTTCACCTCTTGTCAACTCTGTACATCTTTTTTTTCTGTTTTTTTTTTTTGTTAAACTAAAATTACAATATAAAAATACTATGTGAAGTTAGAAGCTAAAAAAGTTCTCAAAATTCATCAATGTGTAATTTTAAAATTATGTGTTTCATATGTTTGCCCCTATTCAATTTTATCCAAATTTTAATTACTAAGTTTAGCAAGTACCGTTGGAATTTTCCAATGAAACTATTCAGAAGAATATCGACCCTCAAGTGAAATCTTGTCACATATTTAAAAATATAAACTGAATGTCAATTTTATATTTCCCCATTGTATTGATATACGAATTGTTTATTTTAATTAAAATGTTTGATAAAATAAAAAAGCACGTAAATACATAAATGTTGCAATATTGTTATGTTTTTCTTCTTCGGTTAGTAAAAATGTTATTGATTACTTATTATTTATTTTTGGTTCAGAGTTTAATTAAACACTTCATTGTTGCCACACATGCACTTCATTATTGGTTAATTTTTTACAATTATTATAAAGTTGCACTTTGCACAGTCAAATGCTAGTGCATAGTGAAACAAATTGAATTTAATTTATAGAATAATTATGTTTAATGTGATGTTGGTTTTAATACAGATAATCTATTATCGATATATATATATATATATATATATATATATATATAGTTTTATTTTACCAACGCATATACATAGTGCATATGCGTTGGTAAATAAAAAAAAACTTATTCAAAAATTAATTGAAAACTTATTATGGTTTGAAGCAATTAAATTTTATTTTAATTTATGTAGTAAATATAAATTAAATAAAATAAAAAAAAGGGTTAAAACGGGTACAAACTTGTTTCACTTTTTTTATAATTAGCATGAACTATTTTGTGTTTCAATAGCTTAAGAGTAATATGTATTTTAAAATTGATAATTTATGTAACTATGACAAAAAGGCTTAATAAATAAGCAGATTTTTGGCTTACTCCAGAATATATAACCCATAGATATGACAGATTATAGAATATATACAAATACTAATAACATTATTAAAAATTAAATTTTTAGAGAAATTTCCTAAAAATATAAAAAATTCTAAATGTATGTCATGAAAAGAGAGAAAAAAAAAATGCAAATTATGAAACTTCTGTTAAGCTAATGTATCGTTTGAAGTGGCTGCCAAAAAGTGTTTCATTCTTTTGTTAATCTGCTGCCTCTTTATTTTAAAGTTTTGTTGTTATCTTACAAAATTCTCCATAAATGTTATAATGCTTAAAAATTCAAATACATACTGGGATAAATGTGTATGTATTTACAGATGAACACGATTATGACGAACTATGTCTATAGCGAACACTTTTCTTCGGTCCCATTAATGTAACATACAATTTTTATACAAATTATTATTACTATTTATAACGAACACATTTTCATGTCCCCTAAAAATTATTAAATATATATATATATATATATATATATATATATATAAAATATATAATATCTCTCTCTCTCGATGTATATATATATATATATATATATATATATATATATATATATTGACATTATTTAAAACTTTTTTGCTGTAAGATGTGAAAAATACATCTGCTAATTAAAAATATATATACATATACATATATGAAAAATATATGTACACTATATTTTTTGCTCTATATTCCATAGGGATGTTTAAACAGATTTGTGGTCGAAATTAAACAAATAATATAAAACTTACCGAACTTTCTTTAATTTGTATTTTATAAACGTCTGTGTAGGTTACATATGTACATTTATAATTAATATCGGACTTAAAGTGGTATTTTTTTATAATATTTTCAAAACTTCTGAATTTTAACTAACATAACCTGAAAGATCATTGCTTGGCTATTAATATAATTTTAAAAATTTTTTTGATTGTCAAATATTAATTTATTATTTATGAAATTAAAAAACGAGAGGATCTATGCATACTTTGTCGATTAAAAATTGTTTAATGAAATGTTAAAAATTCAGTATGATCACGATTATCTCCGGTGTATTTTAGACATATTAATGCGGATTATACACATGTGATAATTTTTTAAATCTTGTTGAAAATAGAATTTTGGCAATTTTTTTATAACTGTTTACCTTGAACCTCCATAACACTAATGTCGTTTGCTAAAAGTGATTCATGAAAACAGATTTGAGTTTCATTAGAGCTGGTTAATATTGGTACTAAATAGCGTTGATGTGCAATTAACAATTTTTTTTTTTTTTTTTTTTTTTGAACCCCAAAAGTAAACGAGTTTAAAGAAATGCCCATATATATAATAAATATGTACAATTTCAGTGTTTTTTGAAAATCATGGGACAGTACATCTTTATTGTTCTGTTTAATGCTCATTAAACTCATTCAGGGGTGTAAGATCGTGCGATACTTAATGATTTTATATAAATCTGTGGGCGCATGTACGTGTAAAAAGTTAAGAGAGAATTCGCATGTGTGTGACACTTTGTGGGGCACTGGTCCAAACCTAAAAAATGTATTATATCATATATTTTACGTATATTTGTTACGGTCAACAAATTGTTAGTTTTTGAATTTTACGGATACAACGAACTCCGTTTATAACAAACTAAATTTGTAGGTACATTAGAGTTCGTTATAACCGTGTTCGCCTGTACTCTATATAATATGTATAAGTAAATATGAAAATGTAAAATACATTTAAATGCATAATCTGTTACAAAACTAAAACCAAAAACGAAGAAGAATGAGCTATACAAAACGAAACATGAATAGTTTTAAATGTGAGTGGGGTCTTATGTGGTTAGAATGCCTTTTTTTCTTAACGTTAAAAATCATGTCATAGATTTAAGTATTAAAGATATAAAAACGACAAAAAATATATTATAGATTGGCCACAGACTACTTACAATACATACAAACTTAAATATGAAAGTGTATAAGAAGACGATTTTTCGCTGGCAACAGATTTCAGATATAAAAATTGTTATTTAGTTGTTCATAGTACATGGATAATTTGGCAAACACAAATATCAACAGCAGAGGCAGCAAAAATTAAACAACATGAGGGTGTTGCTAAGAGTTTTCTTAAAACATTTAAACTGTTGTTTGTTTAGAAGTTAGTTTTTTTCCGTTTTGGAATCATCTGTTTTGTCCCTTTATAAATACAAAATGAAAGAAGCAAAACATGGCACACTGGGTCACGATCTCTGAATTTTGGCAGTAATTAGAATACTTGGTTTATGTAAAAAAATAAATATCACAATAAGGCTTTTTGGGGACGATTTTGTTATAAAAACTATTAATTCTAAATGGCGGATTGAATATGGCGAACAAAAATGTTTTTTTTTTATTTGACGAAATTTTAATTAAACACATTTTACAAATTTGTGATCCTCGAATGGTTTTTGATTTTCAAATACGGAAAGGCGGAAGCAATATGATGGACTAAGATGGGTCACGATCACTGAATTTTGGGCACAATTAGAATACTTAGTGTATGTAAAAAATATAAAATATATATCAAAAATAAATTCAAAATGGTGAATTCATTTTTTATTATTTAACGAAATTTGAAATATTCACATCTGATGGCTAGTGGTCCCCGAACACAAATTTGTTTTTAATTTTCGGCCACGATCACTGAATTTTAGTCATAATTGGAATACTTGGTGTACTTATAAAATATAAACCAAATATAGGGATTTTTGGGGTACGGATCACGACACTGCAATAAATAATAAGAAATTTAAAACGGCGGATCCAATATGACGGTAGAAAATTTTATTTTTCAACTTGACGAAAATTTATATAATCACATTTGACATTTGGTCTCTGAATATGAATTTCTTTTTTGATTTTTCGAATTCGGAAAGGCGCAAATAATACGATTATAAGTAATTGAAATTATTAAATGACAAAAAAATATATATATGCATATATTTTTGCAGTTGTTAATGTCGGATTTAAGTTAAATTAAAAAACTCTAAATGGCGGATTGAATATGGAGACCAATAAGAACTTAAAATTTTTATTTAATGTTTTCAAATTCAAGCGTATAAATAGTTTTATACAACTTAATGTTTTTATTTTAATAAAAAATATTGTCAGATTGCCGCCATATTTGATTCGCCATTTTTTACTTTTAACATTTGATGTGACAATAGTAATCGACATTTTAAAAAATTTACTATATATTAATACATAAATATAATCAATTTTTGTCGCCATTTTTTTAATTTTCTTGGTCTGATATCATCATCAAAAAAAAAAAAAAAAAAAACAACAATAAAATGTTTTTAATTTTTACAAAAAAAACAAAAAAAGAAAATAGTTTTTTATATTATAAATTATTGAGGTTTGAAGAAAAGAAAATTTTTTTAAAGACCTCTAGCTTACAAATTTATGAAACGTTGCAATCTTTGAAAATTCTTGATTTTGGATAAGAAGTATATTTTTGACAAAATAGATTATTATTTTTTATGACATCATCTTACAATTTCACGATTTTATGTTTTATTTACATATTTACTTTCACCTGGGACCATTTCCGAACACATTTTTGTATATATATGAATTATATATATTATTACCAATATATAAAAAGTTTGAGCAAAAATCTGATATTTGTAGGTATTAAACCTAAAGACTCTAAATTACAAATCTGCATGTATTTCCTCCCTCTACTTGAATTGGACTTTTTGCCAAAAAATCGAACTTGTTGCTGGACATGCCCAAAGTGCATGGCCATAAATATGCATTAGTTCCTTTAACTTGTTGTTGTTTCTGTTGTTTTGATTCTAGTTCATTTTGGCTTAATGCCCATATTCAAATGTTGTTCACGAAATGCTAATAACCTAAAATACTTATATAGAATGTAAAAAAACCAACCAAAAATTTTAGATAAAAACCTACTACTATTCCATTTTCTGTCATTTCATCTTTACTTGCAGTACAATTACTTGATGGAGTTTGATTATCTACCAAAGTCAGACATCGAAACAGGAGCTTTAAGAACGGAAGAACAACTGAAGGAGGCCATACGAAATCTTCAGGTAAGCAACAGTTTTTAAATTAAAAATTTCAAAATGAAAAAAAGTATGTGTATTTAAAAGTTATTTTATTGCTTTGTGTTAAGAAAAAATGGAAACCCAAATTACATTGCATAGTATTATTTTATGCGGTTTTAATCTTTTGCAGAGTTTTGGCAACATTCCAGTGACCGGTGTAATCGATAGTGAAACGAAAAAACTTATTAAACGACCACGATGTGGTGTCGGCGATAACAATCACTCATTATCATTCTCACCCGACAATCTACATCATGGTCGTATGAAACGTTATGTACTACAGGGGCCCAAATGGGATAAAACTGATTTAACATGGAGGTAAGTTATATATATTTAGATATGTTTAGTTATAATTTAGTAACCAATTATATTATTAGACTAACTTAAACCCGGAGTACTTTGCTATTCACATTATTTTAAAATAAAATGAAATGTATATAGAAAAAATATTTATAGTTTTTTGATATTGAATATAAAAATTAAAATTTACGGAAAAAATTTAAGACGAAAAAATTAATCAACCTCCTAAAAGTCAGTGATAATCATGTGTACGACATGCGAGTTATAAAGGTCATAAAAATCAGTTTGTTTATGCCTCGCTTGCTATGCATCGTAACTATGGGCGCTCAAAGTTGGATACCTCGACAATAGAAAATCTACCGCTTGCCAAATGTATGTTTCTCACTGCCGAAATTTTCGTTAGGATATCTTAGCTAACAAGGATTTTATTAGAGATGCAATATTTATAGTTTCTCCAAAAACAAATTTTTTTCCAAAATATTATTTTAACTCCAAAAATTAAAAAAATATGGTCTCAAATTTTCTCATACAAGTACCTTTGTCTAGCTAACATAATTCTTAAATGTATACAAAAAGACTGAAGTCAATATATTTTGTAGTACCAAAACTACGCTATTTTAAATTTTAATATGTCACGAACATTGGCTACGGGAACAGATAATTTATTAACGTATTGCTTTTTAACATTCACAGTAGCACAATATTTTTCAAATTTTAAAATAACACTATCTTTGCACCAGAAACCAAAGATTTTATATACCACTGAAAATCTTATGAAATGAGATTATTTTAATGGAAATATTTCGTTTGAAAAATTAGAAGTTGCTTTAATTTCCAATAATTTAAAAAATTTTATCGGTATAATTGTATAAAGATTGCAATGCATATTTCTAGGCTTGCTTAAAATATTTGTATAAAAAACGTTCAACATATAAATTAAAAAAGTACTTTAATAAATTTTTTTTTATTTATTTCAATCCAGCTCGCGAAACGATAAAACCATGATGAAAATTTTGGGAACTGGAATCTTATGCTAGGAATACAATTTCGTCATAGAATCATACTGCGACAGTATTTGTTTTGTATTTGCGTTTATTTTACTCGTAATTGCGACGTAAACGTACCTTTTTGTTTGAAACAAATACTGGAAATACTAAACAAACTGTGAAATTTTCGTTATTTATTTTGTTTAAATTTTCTTTTCAAATAATGGATAAATTAATTTCTAAAATATTTTAATTGCTGTCCTTGTTTTTGTTTTTCAAATAACAAATACGACAGTTTTTTAGTAGTTTTAGACAGTAGTTTTAGTAAAAAATAAATATATAAGTATTTAGTATTTGTGAACTCGTAAGATTGCAGAGGAATTACAATCATTGTTGCCAGGTTTGTCTTTTTAAGGCTAAATCTAGCCTTTTTCTTTTTTCGTTTCAGCTTGTAGCTTATTTCAATTCTTAAAATTACCCTAAAAAGGCTAAAATGATAGTTTTTCAACAACAAAGAATATAATTTCTTATTTGCTAATTTTGTTTTTGGAGAATCATCCATTTAAGCATTTTTATATATTTATTTACACAAAAAACCTAGATTATTTATGTTTAACAAAAATTTGTAATAAAAAATTTTTCGCTTGTGCCGCTTCATTCTTTAAACCAATAATAACAATATTATAATTATTTTTAATATACTTCAATAAACACAGAACTGTTTATGAATATAATAAAAAAATCATTAATAAATAAAGTCATAAAAACGAAATATTTAGAAATATTTAGCCCAAATTTGTATGGGAATTTTTGGACAATTTTTCATTGGGACATTTTGCTGACTACCGTTCTATGTTATATTTATAAATATCAAAACTAACGAGAACAATAAAAAATAAGTTTTAGAATTTTTTTAAGGCATTTAGCATTTTTTGACACTTTTTTAAGTTCAATTTAGCCCCTTCTTTTTTCTCATCTTCTGGCAATACAGATTGCAACTAATATAAATAAATTAAATGTGGTGAAATTTCTTCAGACCAAATTTAGTTTTAAGTACAGAAGCCGAAAAAAGTATTGACACGGTATATAAATTATTACAAAATCATTCACTGCATTCAAACTTCTTTAGTTAGAAATGTGAGCGTCAGATATTTGATGCATCCATATGTAAGTTTATTAATGACCAAAGACTGGAAGTTCATGTAAATGCATGATTTTTGCCTTTACCCCTAGGACAGTTTAAACTAAATGTCTTTACGAATCAGAGAATATGCTTTAAAATGACATCGATTTGTTAGTGCATATTTTTGTATATTTTGTTGAAAATACATGTTTTTGCATATTTTGCCATAAATGCATTTTTTTTGCGTCGTATTTTGTGAAAATTGCAGTTTGAAACAAATTTTTGGGTAAAAAACTAATCTGTAAACTTTTGATAAAGCGACTTAAATCTATTTTTCAAAATGTTAAAATATTGCAAAATACTATGGGAAAGTTAATTTTGGTAAGCTTTATATCCAAAACTAACAATCATAGAAAGACGTTGATTATAGTAAAGAATGCGTCGTCAAAGTTATAGAGTTAAGAGTAAATAATTACGTTTTCTCTAATTTATTAAATCTTTTGGTATAAATTTATTAAAAATTTAACATAGAAGGTCATATACACATTATTGCTAATTAAGAGAAAAATAAAAAGAAAATTAAAACTGATGGAAAAGTGGTGTCGTGTAAAATATTCGTCAAACTCACTCAGCATTTGAATATTGAAAAATTTAAAATTGTTCGATTGAAATTTTTGGTATGTATTAGAAAACACTTCAACTAGATTAGAAATGGTCGATATAATAAGAATTTATATTAAGTTTTGAAAATATAGCTTGCGAATTAATCACTGTTAGCATGTTGTTTAATATTTATTACCAGAAAAGCCACAAATACGCTCTTAAAAATTTTTTTATACGCATTAAATAAAGTGTTTTATCAAAATTTTAATGTTATAAAATAAGGCAAATCTAAAATCTACTCACCAATTGTGTCGAAAAACTTATTTTAAATTCACCATATATTTTATCATATCACATAAAAAAATTTATTGATCTTCCATTTGTGTACCCATCTAATTCTAAACATTAATATTAGTTTAGAAATTATCAAAATTATCATATATAAATTTGCATATATAGCTTTCATTCAAAAATATTAAGTGTGCAAGTTTAAAAGCTAAATCGTCCTCTACATTACATTTCAAAAATTGATTTATCATTTGATCAGTTTTCAAATCTTCATGATTTGTTCCTACTTATCAAACTCGTCAGCGATCTTTAATAAACATAAACATTAATTTTAAATAAATAACACAAAAATAAATAAATATTTTTGGATCTTTAATTTTTTTTTTTTTTTTTTTGTATATTACAAATCAAATTCGAAAAACCATTCCATGGAATATAAAAAGTTATCTTCAAAATGTCAAAATATGCTCTAAAAGGATTAAATATGCCCCAAAAACCTCAAAATGTGCTATGAATTTGTTCTTGAAATTACTATATGCAAAAATATGTCGTTAAGAGTGAAATATACAAAAATATGCACATACAAATTGATGCCAAATTGCTTTGTTTGTTCTGAAACAGATAAATATTTTATCGATTCTTTCGTTCAACGTACAGGAAAAAACATGCAATTGCATGTTAGTTAGTGGTTTCCCTGTTTATTACAAATGTTCACAGTTCAAAATACCACATCTTTTCTATTATTTTTAGATATATTGTAATAATATGTATGCCGTTTTAAAGGTTATTCCTTTACTGAGAAAATTACCCTTTAAAGCAAAATAAGGAAATATTTATTTTTTTTAACTTTTAGAATATTAAAAAAATTGATTAACTACTTTATACATTTTTTAAAAATCAATAACCTCTATCTATTAATTAAAAAGGTAAAATTCTGCCCCAATTAGCTCGAAGTACCGTTAAATCGAAACTACGCCTTTACACTGTTAAAGTCACATTAGTACGGTATGTAATCAGAAGCTTTTCTGTTCTTTTTTTGAATTGCACTGTTGTTAAGAAGGGATTTTGCTTTTTAATTTTGAAATATATAAACAGGTTAATTAGTCGGTCTCAAATATCGTATTAATGGTCACAAAGTCTCTAAATCGAAGAAAGTATAGCAGCTGTAATATATGACTTCAATTTTTACCCACAGACCGAACTAATCTCAAAATTTGAATGCATTTTTACTTTCCTGTGCCAATACTTTTTTGTTTAAAATATTAGGGAATAATTTAAATTTTGGAATTTTCTCGCAAATACTTTGCTTTAGCACATAAGTTTAATGATCATTAAAAAACTTACACATGGATGTATCAAATACCTTATTACTCACATTTCTAACTAAAGAAGTTTGAATGCAGTGATACTTTTTTCGTCTTGTGTATATTTTTGATTAATAAAGTTAATATTTGGACCTAAATAAAATTTAAACGAGTAGCGAAATTTCCTATGAAATTTTGGCACACTTATCTTAAAATCGAGGAATTAGAAAATCACCACTATTTTGTACCAAAATACCCAAAATCCCAGTTCGGCGAAAACTTGTTTCTTGTAGACTTTTGTCATTAAAATGATTACCCAGTCGTTGTAAAAGGAGTGGCTAAGAAAATATTTTTTGTCCGTTTAACCATCATGTGAGAGTATATAGCCAAAATATTTTTTGTTGTTCCCTTCTTTGACTTTTTAGAATTTCGCAAAAAAATTCAAAATTGACAAAGTTTATATGATTCTTGCAGCGACATTATTCAGAATTTTGCAAGAAATGTAGTGGATATTTTCAAAAAATTTTATGACTCATATAAAGCTTTAAAAAACTCAAAAAAAGTGGCCAAAAATTAGAGTAAAATTTTCTTCGACCTAAATATCTCTCAAACTAAAAGGGATAACCAACACTTGGAAGCATATTTACAAGGGCAACATATATAAATATAAATAAATATATATAAATATAAATAAATAAATATATATACATATATATATATATTTATATATATATATTTATATATTTACATTTAAAAAAAAAAATACATACCCGAAGTGATTTACTTGGGAAATCTAACCTCCACGACCGTGACGTGCTAAGGATCTGCGCTTCTCCAAAACAACTCGAAAATATCTGGACTCTGATTATGTGAACTTTTATTTAGATATCTCCAACAGTTTACAAATTACAGAATTATTAAAAAAAAGCGTTTTGAGATCACTTTGCGACGTACATACGGTTCAACAAATACGCCGGTTATTGTGTGCTTTACAATAAAAATGTATAAGTTATAGTTTGTCAACGTACCTACAAATGTAGTACGCTTTTACTTTCATACAACGCAATTGTTTTTCTAGCATTAAATGAAATAAAACTTCAGTTTAAGTGGTAACATCGAGATTTAAATTTCCCCATACAAACGAGTCCTCTGGAATATATTTATATTGTGGGAAGAGTATTATAGTGTCAGAAATTAAAATTAAATTGAAAGGAAATCAGGGAAAAAAGTACTAAAAACTTAATCTAAAGCTGATTGTAATTAAAAGTCTGTGTGCGAATGATCAGATTTATATACACATAGGCCAACTTGGAAACGGAAGAAAAAATTTTGAGGGAAATAAAGAAAGTTTCTGTAAGAAAAAAAAATCAGCGCTGTTTAACGAGTTTTGAAAATTGCTTCCTTCCAGCCTCTTACAATTCCTGGGAACAAGTTTAATGTATGGAATAATTGAGTAAAGATTCCTAAAAAAGTATAATACTACTATTTTGGTGAGTTTTTTTGTTATGTTGATCTCATTAAACACGAAATTTAAATCATAATTTCAATCAATGTGTGTAAATATAAAGATTTTATGTTAATCAATTCCTTGAAATCCAGTTCAATAATTGTATCACAGAAGGTTTTTTTTTCTTAAGCGTTGTGATATTGCAACCAGCAATTAATTAATATGCAATTTATTTTATACCTTATTTTATCACGCTTTAATAAAAAAAAAACATAAATTTAAATATTAATTAAAAATATCATGAAAAAGCCAAATTGCATCACTACAGCACAGGACTCATGGTATATTAATGATAGAAAAATCTTTTCGTCTAGAAATTTTTAATGATTTTCTTGTAATGTAGTTGTTTTCTCTTTCGTTCTTTGCATTCCTTAAGAACTGCACAATAAATTGAAGTTATTTCCTTCCACCTTATATAAATAAATATATAAAATATTGAAATAAAAGTAAGTTAATGCATAGTAAACAGAGGCATAATAAGTCTCTACATTAAAATTAAAATTTAAAGTAAAAAAAAAAAAAAAAAAAAAAATGGAAAAATCAACCAAAAGTGAAAATATTTTAAAATTAATTATTTAATATGTGGTATGCTTTTTTAAGTATTGTCAATTATTTTTATTGATTTGTGGCAACACATTAAAACTTGTATGTATATATTTCAAAATGACTTTTATAATTTGGAGTTATCAATAGATTTAGCATGTTAATTTTAAAAAAATTGCTAAAATCACATATGCTATTTTGTAAGCTCATCGATGATGTCCACCATGTCGAATTAATTATTGAACATTGCTTGTTGCAGTTATAAACGTGCTACAAATATCCTGTTTATAGAGTGTTTTATAGAAAATAAATAAAAATAACAAACAGTTTGATGAACTCATACAAACAAACATATCCTGTCATCCTTTTTTCCGTTCTCGTTTTTATTTTCAACATCCATCCATCAAACCATTCTTCAGTCATTCAGTCCGTACTTTAACTTTCCTTCTGCTTGTTTTGTTTGTTTACAATATTTTCAATTAATTCAAATGTCAAACGGAGCGTAACGTGTTAATTGTAATTTTTATTGCACAATTTTATGAAAATCTGAATTAATTTTCATCACTGCGAAAAAATGGTAATGAGAAATCACAGGAAAACTATCATGGGAATGTGTTAAATTTAAACAAGATGGACGTTTTATATATTCAATAAATGAAAAAGAATTCTACTGAGCGGGGTGCAAAAAAACTACAAAGCGATAAGAAAATAAAATAAAAATAAGCTTATATATATATATATGTATATCGTCTATATTTGTCCTGCATGACATTCAAAGTTTCTTCATTCGTGCATATTTATCTTACAAACGTTCTTTTATTCACGTATTTTAGTTTTTATTTTTGTAGAATTCTTAAATTAAATGTAAAATGTTTATTGCTTAAATGAGTCGAGTAACAAGAAAATGCATTGTCAAACAGAGTTGTCAACTTGTTCATAATTAAATAAACTTTTATTATCTTTTTGTGCAGAAAGTTTTATATAACAGTCAATAAAATGGATAAAATTGGGTAGCCTGAAATATGTCCTAAGAGCTACGAAAGTTCCAAAAATATTTTCATATTTATAGGATTTATTAGCTTCAACTTTCTATTCCGGGATTGCACTTGTGTGGGGCCTAGGTGAAATGATGGACCGATGTCAATCTATTTCAACCAACAGGGTCCCTAATTATGCCATATGTGGTCTATGTACCAAATGACGTACGGTCTGACATCGATATATCGACTCAGAAAGTAATTTTTAGCCGATTACTATATATTAAAAACCAGTATAAATTTCATTAGAACAAATACTGTAAATGTAAACTCAAAAATAATGTATTTGCTAAAGATGCACTCACAGCAAAAATGCAATTCTTAGATGCATGTTAAATAAATTTTTACCCTTTTGATTTTAAATATTTTTGCTTAATATTGAAGACAAATATGTTTAGGGTGATTCCCGAAAGTGGGCTTATATGGGAACTATGGTAAATTATGGAGAGATCCTCATAAAATTTGTTACTGTGATTTCTACTTATATAAAACTTATTTTTGTCGAATATAAACTTGATACTAACAAGTGTATGTGATTTATGCACGTTAAAGTGATTTTCGGAAGAGGGTTTTATATAGGAGCTATGGTCAATTATGGATCGATCTTCCTCACAATGAATTTCATTAATATATTGCTATATTTAAGGCATTTATGATCGTTAAAACTCTATTCCGGGAGGACATTTGTTTGACATTTCATAGAATTATCTTCAAAATTGCGACCTATACTTTGTGCATATGGACAGCCAGCCAGACGGACGGACATCGTTAGATTGACTCAAAAAGTGATTCTGAGTCGATTAGTATACTTTAGGTGGGTTTTGGATGATTTTTTCTGTGAGTTACAAGCATCAGCATAAACGCATAATACCCAACCACCTATGGTGTTGTGGGGTATAAAAAATATTTTTTATAAAAAAATCTGCAAGCAGATTTTATTATTTATTTTATTTAAATAGTGGAACATTTTGTCCCACAATAATTTATATTGCAATGTTTAGTAAACATTATAATTTTTGTAATACTACAGGAAGACAATATTTGAAAGGGAAGAAAATTTTCAAAAATGCATCCTAAATTTGCATTTGCATTACGAATGCATTTTTAAGTGATAATATTATCTTTTAATAATTTCCTTTAAAGAAAACATATTCAGGTTCTATATGTAGTTAAAATCATGAAAATCCGCTTACAGCTTATAGAGATATTGGTGTTTAAAGTTGCTCAATTTTTGATTTATTGTCTTTAAAAAAAAAAAAATTAAAATCATGACTAAATTTCCGAGTTTTTCAGAATGAAAAAAAACTAAATAAATTAAAAAAATAGAGATACTAAAATGGGTATATATATATATATATATATATATATATATATATATATATATATTTAAATTCCTAGAGACTTCGTTTTTGCAAAATAATAATAATAATAATAATAATAATAATAATAAATAAAAAATAAAGAAAAAGTATTAAACTTTCCCCAATATTATTTATGTGAAAATAAACTCAATAGGCCCATTCGTAACCGAGCCAAAATGCACTTTTGGACTTTTCAACGATTCTATATTAGCCACGAAGTTCGTACTTATATAGATCGGTCGCAAATATTTTTCTAAACTTTCGGTTTTTCGAATCAACTAAATCGGTTTAAAAACAAATGTTCTTTTTTATTTATTTAATATCTGTTTTTCTTATAGTTGTTGTTTTTAGGGTACTGAAAATCAGCGACAAAAATAAACTAAAATATATTTGGTTTTTTAACATTTTGCAGCACTTCTATAAGCTAGAGACTTCAAAACTAAGTTGATACAGTATTAGCCGAGTTATAGGCCAAAACGCGTTATTATACTTTTCAAAGCATCTATATATGTTATGGACCTCTTTCAAATCGGTCCATAAATTTTCCACCATACCCCTTTTTTAATTTTATGATGTCTTAGATGTATAAAGTATTTGTTTTACATGGAAGTGAATATAACTCTTTCAAAGATATGCGAGCATTTGTGAAATTTCAAAACATTAAATTTATTATATTATATATTTAAAAACATTAATTTTACTTCAACTTTATACGAAAATTTAAATTATTTAAAGATTTTAATGTTTACATAGGCATATAAGTAAAATAATTTTAATTGAATTGGAAATATATATTTTTTTAATTATATTTTACATATATTTATGAAATACTTTGAACTTTAAAATGTATTCTACTTCCATATAACATCTCAACACGGGTGAAGGGTATGTAAGTTTCGACTAAATATAACACAGTAACTTATTTTTCTTAATTTTATGTACAAAACTAATGCGTGTTTAACTTAATATGTTACAATTATTTTGCTCAATGAATTTGAAACCCGTACGTTACGTGTTAAATATATATTGACATTAGCTGTCATTAGCAGTATTCGTAATTTAATAAGGATTTGTTTTTTTTTTTAATTGTTACTTGTTAATGCCCTAAACATCGACATAACAAAATTGCTAATTTGTATTACTATTTCTTCTTAAAATTAATATTATATCGTCGGTGCGCTGACAAAGAGTCCTATGTGTATTTTTTAAAATTTTTCTTTATTATCACATCTTGTATCATTATTAGTCATATGTTCACTTACCATAGTGTTTTCCATTATCTCAACGGGCTTCGAAGTTACAAAAAGTTCAATATATAATTTTTTTTTTTAAATCTTTTTTTTTTTTTTTTTTTGTTTTTTAGTTCACATACCACTTTTTTAGGAACAAAAAATTGAAAAAATTAAAAAATAAATTAAAAGTTTCTTATACAAAAAATCCTATGTGCAGATTTTTTTAATTTCTTTTGCCATTCGCGAATGCCAAAAGATATCGATTTTTTTCCCAAAGCATAAAATTTTCAAATATCCTGACGAAAAATACAAAAATCAACAATGAAAAATTTGCGAATTGACAAAATAAAACGGTTTTTTTGTTCTCCTGAAAAGTAGTAAAAATCACATAGGACTTGACGTCGACGATATTTTGTATGAAGATTTTGGTCCTGTAAAAAAAGGCGTTTTCAAAAATGAACAGGTCGATGATGAAGTGGAATGAAGCTAAATGTGTGATAATACCAACTTCGGCACGGCTGTGTTTCATAACTATAAAGACACTTAACTAAAAACTTAAACTTTTTGAAAACGACAAGAGCAAAATATATAAAGAATATAAATTAATATTAAGTATGTACAGTTTTTTAAATATTGAAAAAAATTATCATCGGCGTTCATTTCGCCAGTGTTGCCATAATTTTTTCTCTTAAGAACCTCTACGCATCAATTATTGTTTATTTTGGACGAAAACACTTTCATATATCGGACTTTCAGGATTAATACGATGAATTAACATTCCTCAAATATTTCTAAATGGATTGTGATCCGGCCAATTGTGCGGAGTGAATCGTTTATTTTGATAGAAAATTGGTTCATATCTGCAAAAATTTTCCCCGAAAGGAACAAGTTCGTCTTATTATACTCAAATGTATTCTAAAGAATTTGTGAAATGGTTAGAAGAAGCCATTACAACCACACAGAAAAAACCAAACCCATTGAAGATTCATCACCAAAATGTATTTTTGTGAGCCTTTGGTAGGTTTCTCCCATAATTATTAAACGTGGACCAGACCAGATATACCACTGGCATATTAAAGAATTTCTATGCTGAAGTAATAGTTGATTTGGTGTTTCTTTGAACCCTCGACGACTGTCCAGAGTACTCAGATAATAAACTAAATTCTTTCGTGAAAAATTTTGACAGATATGAGCTAATTTTCTATCAAAACAAATGCTTCAGTCCACATTATTCGCCTAACAAAAATATAGATACATTAAAAAATAAATATATTTTTTTAATTGTCTGCATGATTTCCGGATCAGAACACATTTGAAAATATTTGAGGAACGTCAGTCCAT
Organism: Protocalliphora azurea; assembly: GCA_932274085.1. Classification (NCBI taxonomy): domain Eukaryota; kingdom Metazoa; phylum Arthropoda; class Insecta; order Diptera; family Calliphoridae; genus Protocalliphora; species Protocalliphora azurea. The sequence goes on along the minus strand of OW026521.1, from coordinate 47,572,327 downwards.
CGGATTTACCCTGAAAATCAGATATATGAAAATGCTTTTCATCTAAAATAACCAATAATTAAGCGAAAAAATGATGACAACATTGGCTGGGTGGATGCCGGTGATAACTTTTCAAATATTTAAAACTATAAATGTATATACTTATTAATTTATATTCTTAATATATTTTACCTTTTCCGTGTCAAAAAATTTGAACTTTTTAGTTAAGTGTCTTTATAGTTATGAAACACTGCAAAGTAAATTTCACTTTAAAATACAGAGTAAAATTCAAAGTAGAAAAAAGTTTCATAAAAATTACGTGGGAGTTATAGCTAATTATGTACCGATACTAATAAAATTTCTCACTTTTTTTCTACTTATATAAAAGTTGTTGGTGTCAAATATAATCATAATACTAAATTTTATATGGGAATTATACACGTTAAAGTGATTTACGGCTGAGAGATTTATATGGGAAATATAATTTATTATGGACCGATCCTCATAAAATTTGGCACACATATTTATAATTATATTGATCATATTTGTGCGTTTGGAAAAATTCACTATGTACCAAAAAGTGCATTAACAAATAAACGGGCAAGAACGGGCAGATCGTTTTAGAAATTTCAGAACAACAATAAACCCTGCTAATAAACGAAACAAGAATTGGTTCGAATCCGATCGAATCCTAAAAGTTGCAGTTCACTAAACTATAGAGCATAACTCGTTAAATATCTTATCATAAATGTTACATTTTGCAATAAATTATTAATAAACCAGATAAACATGGGTCACAAAAATTCATTTTTTAATTAATACATACCTCACATTTTCGAAAAAAAAAACTATAGATTTTAAAGTTGATAATCACATTTGTAAAAAATTACCAAAAACACACATTGAAGAAATAGGCGTAATATTCCGACAAGGCAATTGCTACATTATATGCTATTTTTGACCGCCTTAAGAGAAAATTCGCTAACTCGTATCCTTCTGCAGACATACACGGACAGCGGCAAATTTCTCAGACAATTTGTCATTCTTTTGAATGGCTGATTGTTTACCAAACTGTTTGTGTCTAATTTTGAATCTCCAAATATTTATAATCAAGTTTGAAATAAATAATGATTGGTTCATCTATAAAAATAATTTTTTTTTCATTCGAAATTGGTATATATACATTTTTTCAACTTTTTAAAATTTACTCATGTTATGCATAAAGTCTATTACAAAGTTTCAATTTACTTCGTTAAAAAAGATTTTATTTATTTATTTTTTTTTATGAAAGCTGTGAGTAAATTTTAAAAATTACTCCAGAAAAAACGTTTTTTACAAGAAGTGCTACTAAAAACTCCTCCATTTTGATATTTAATATTTTTAAATAGTAGTGTAGTGTATAAAAAGGATATATAATTGTGTATCACCAAAATATTTTTAAATTAAGATAAAATTTTAATTTTTAGCGGATCCCAAATATAACCTCAAAATGAATTTGAAACAAAAACTACCGAATTTTTAATTATGTCGCTTGATGTGCATTTTTTCCTCATAATAAAATCAACATTGGTTTTCTGTGTGTTGCAGATGGATTCATGAAGTTACATAAGTGAAAATTGGTTTTATTGAACTCAGAAAAAATGATTATCGAAGAAAAACCATTTTATCTTATTTTATCAAAAAAAGAAAAAAAAACTAGGAGAAATGAAAGTATATGGGAAAAATCATTTGAGTCATTAAGAAATATTTTCCGTAATATAAATAAATACGAATTTAGATAAAGTTGAAATTTTTTAATAATTTTGTTAGTTTTTGCAAGAGGATTTCATTAATTTACTTTTTGAGAGTAACCAGCTGATAATCCTCCCACTAATATTTAAAAAAATGTGTGTTACTCTTTTTTCTTATGAAAACGAATAAAGCTAATTCGAAAATTCATGGATTTTTGAAATTGGGTAGTGTTACAGTAAGAGCTATAATTAGCCTTATTAAAAAAAGTTTTATTTTTATAATTCACTCTGATTTACCTTTTATATTTATTCCGAAGATATTTGAAAATATTTACACTGATATTATTTAACTTTTTTTAGGTTTTCCTTAAAAAAGGAGATTTTCTAGAATAATTTTTTTTAAATTTACTCACAGCTTCCACAAAAAAAAAAAAAAAAAAAAAAAAAAAAAAATAAATAAAGAATTCAGATGAAAATAATTGTAACGAAAAGTAACCTCTCGTTAAATAATTAAATGACAATTTTATTAACTTTCCTTCTTGAATTTTACGTGAAAATTACGTTATAATTACAATGAACTTATCATTTTTTTGCCTTCATAAATGATCAAAAACAAAAAATCTGAAAATTTTTGTATTTTACGAAGAAAAAATTCTAAGAAATCTTGTTATAAATTTTTTAATTTTTACTACAAAGCAGTGAAGTTCAAAAAATTATATATACCAATTTTGAACGAAAAAATAAATTTTTATGCGTGAACCTATTATTATTTCGATGACTGTATTGTCATTGTATTAGCCTTTAAAAATCATAAAATTAAATTATTTTCTCTTCTTAATTAGCATTTTTTTCGTATATTATATTATTGTTATGCAATTAATTAAAAAGCACCAAATTTGCATCACTTTTGTGAGTGTTTCATTTAAGTATTTGACTTATTTTTTCTTTCATTCTTACTCTAACATCATCGTTGAATTTTTGTTGTATAAATTTCTTAAAGCGTTACAATAAGTGGTATTTTATGTAAAACATTAAAAAAGAACTTTTTCGCGCTCAGACTTCTATTTGGTGCAGCGAGTGGGACGGATTACTGCATGAAAATACTATTTACGATATAAAGCATGCAAACGAAAAAATGTTTACATTTTCAAATGTAAATATTTAAATGTATGTGCATAGGGGGTATCAAAATGGCTTTATATTGTTATGAAATTAGATGCTCTAAAGAATAAAAATATGCTTGTTGTTTTAAAAAAATTCAGAAAAACTAATTTTGCATACTTTTTTCACACCATTTTTTAAAAACTTTTGTAAACTACTTATAACATATAATATAAGGATTCCATGTGGACAGCCATCGGAATTTACATCTCCTATCTGATTGAAATTCACTACAGACATTGGCTATTGGAAATGTTTTTCAAATCATAAAACTTTAGACTCATGCCGGACGTTTTAAAAACGAAAAAAAGCTAAAAACTTTACAAAACTATACTTGTCTAATTACTAATAACTTCTAAACTATACATGGTAGATCTCTAGTTTTAGGCAAAGATATTACCTTCAAACTATATAAAGTTTTCTTACATCAAAAGTTCAAGGTTCAAATTTAGACACATAAAAATCAAATCATTATATTTCAAAAAACATTTTTTTTTTTTAATTCATAGAAAATGATATACTGTTGGCATAACTCTTGTCCGTACATATGCAAAATTTCAAGTTCATATCAATTTCAATTCGTTATGGACCAAAATATAATCTAACCGTTGTAAAATTTTAATTTTAGTATCATTTTAAAGACAAAGATATTGTCTTAAAATAACATATAATAAGTTAATTTAATTCGAAAATTCAAAGGTCAAAAATTAGACTTATAAAAATTAAACCATTATATCTTCAAAAACTATATTTTTAAAATTCTTAAAAAGTTATATAATGTTAACACAACTATACTTCATATTGATGCAAAATTTCATGTACTTACTTATTTAGTTTAGAAGTTATGTAACAAAATGTAAACTAAAGTCAAATTTTTTATATAATTTCATATATATATATATATATATATATTTTTTTTTTTTTTTTAATACGAACTTATAAAAAAACATACTTTGAAATTAATGTTTGTAAATATTTGCAATTTTGCATACCAAAAATTTCCTTTTCACCACATTTTGTTTCATAACTCCTAAACCAATGGAGTTTCCATCTTGAATTTTGGAACGAATATAGAATATGTAGAGTTAAATTATCAATATATAATTTTTTAAGAATTTAAAAATACCGTTTATTGGGATATTGAGCTTTGATCTTTATATCATCGATTTTGACCTTTGAACTTTTGAAGTAAATAAATTTCATGCATATCATTTTAAAGTCAATATCTCCTTCTACTAAATTAAATATATGTTATAATGTATAGTTTAGAAGTTATGAGCAATGAAGTAAGAACACTTTTGAAAAAATTCGACAGTTTTTTAAAATTTTTAAAATGTCATATTTTTGGTTCGAAAAGGGTCTTCAGTCTGAAAGTCTGTGATTTGAGCAACACTTACAATAGGTAATATCTGTAGTGAATTTTATTGATATCAAAGCCGAAAATGTCTGCTTTTTTGATATGGAATCGCATAATAAAATTTTACAATTTTCTTACAGTTTACTCATTTTTTTTTACATTATGTCAACAATAAATGTGATTTTTTTTAACTGGGTTCAACTCTTATTAATTTTTTTATGACACACTTATTCAGTGTGTTTTACAGTTTTAATCTGAATCATTTTATCGATTCACTTTTCGTTCCTAAATTTATTTATAGTATCGATCTACACATTGTTTAGTATTTAAATCGATAGACTATGACATTGTATTTTCTTTGAGGTGTCATTTATTGAAATTATCAGGGATAAAGTAACTTTTTTTTTTCGATTTGAAATCGGTTTATACATGCTTCAAAAAAAAAAAAAAAAAGTGGAAAAAAATTATTTAGTGTTATATTAATTATATCATTAATTCTTAAGTCTATATAATTTTTAAGTCTATAAATTAACGATTTCGTTTTAATAAAAAAAAGATAACATGTTTTAAATCGTTGGACTTCACAGATTCAGAAAATTATCCGATCTATATCATAATACGTACAGGGTCTTAAATAATTACATTTTAAAATGTAAAAATGTTACGTTTACACATTTTTTAAAGAAAGTTGTACAACAATTTTTTTCTGTTCTTTAAGAATTTTTTGAGTTATTTCATTGACAAATCTCTCGAAACTAAAAAACTAAATGCATATATATTTTTTAAACTTTACAGAATCATGAACTATTTAGGTTTTCCGATATAATGAAAAGAAAACAAAAAATTTTGAACACCCGATGAACCTCACCATTTTCGATTTCGATAAAATTCGGTATAGACACTCACTATGTCAATACAATTTATTTATTCGATTTAAGCAAACTTTAGCTTAAATAAATGCCTACTAAATCTAGTTTTTAATTATTTTTATAAAATCACCATTTTTGTAAACAAAAGGATATTGAAATAAATATTCGTCCTTGTATCAAGGATATTTAAAAAATCATATCTTCCATTTTTATAATTTTTCTTTAAAATGATCTTTAAAGTGTTGCTAACAATATGTAATAAATATAGAGTGGGACCATGAAGGAATGCTGAGAAAATTAACTTTTAGTAAAAAAACTCATTTATTTCAATAATAATATGATATTTTTTAATGTATTTTTGTTGGAGTATGAAAATATGTGAATAGATTTTTCTGAAATCAATATCGTGCATAATAAATGGGTGTGTCCCAAAAAATTTGTATTTCCATTGTAATGAAAAAATTCCATATTTTCTAAAAATGCTAAGAAAAAACATAAATCATATTCAACGAAAATTTCATCTAAAAAATGCAATTGCATTAAAATGCATTTTTTTCAAAACTTGAATAATTTTCCAAATCGTTTAGTTGAACAACAACAATATAATTTAAACGCAGTTTGAATTGTCTTAATCTGTTAAGTGATTTCTGAGATATTGTTGCAAAGAAAAATCGCGAAATTTTATAACTTCGCAAAACTAAAACAGAAATTCATAAAAAGATTGCTTTTAATAGTTCAGATGCTCGTCATAAATGTGTTAAAAATCGCCGATTTACTGTCAAAATATTTCCATTTAACCACACTTTCAAGGATTATTTTTTACAGTTATTTGTAATATTCTACCAAGATATAGTTATTTTCTATAACTATTCAAATTAATGAAGTAGAATCGCTATTAATAAGCCGAATTTTTTAACACGTTTTCTATACATATAGAAATTTTTTCATTCAAAAAACATTAGAAAATTTCAAATTATAAATGATTTTTTTACTAAATGTCTATTTCCCATTCTAAATTTTTTATATATTATTGCCAACACTTTAAGAAATATTTTAAAGAAAAATTATAAAATTGGAAGATATAATTTTTTAAATATCCATAATATAAGGATATTAATGAATATTGATTTCATTAACCTTTTCTTTCCAAAAATGGAATTTTTACAAAAATAATTGATAACTAGATTTAGATAGAAGTTTGTTGAATTCGGACAAATACTTCCGAAGATATATGTACTTAAATTTCGTGTCTTTTACAAAAAATTCTGAAAAAAGTGAATTTTGAACCGTAATAAAAACGAAACTACAACGAATTTGAACATTTTGAAGAACTTTAAATTTTACATTGACGTAATAAATGTGAGTTTTGTATTTGAAAAATTTTGTTTCCTCCCAGTGCACTGTGGGATTAACATTTGCTGTTAAAAATGTAAGATTTTTTTCGTTTGCATGCTTTACTTTAAGAAGAAATTGAAACAAAGTCTTGTATTCTTAGATTTTTAGGGAGGTGCTTTTTAAGGATCTAGTTAGCATCAGGATTCTGATTAATGAAGTTTTTGGAATTATTGCCATTCGAATCGAGTTACAGAAAATACGAGGGATGTCCCGTTCGATAATTTCGTTATCACAGTTATTTATTTAGCATTTAGTATTTAATTTTTTTTTTTACGAAGTACTTAACTTCTAAAACATAAAATTAAAATTTGTTATAATTATTTTTTTTTTTATTGATTTGCTAATGTATTTGGTGTAAACAGTCTAAACTAAATTTTATTCGGTATCAAAAAAGTACCTTTAATTAAAACACTATCAAACATCTCTGACTGGTAAATGAAATGAGTTTTGTATCATTTTGTTTTTATTTTATCGTTGATGTCTTGTTCAGTTAATTTTATCATAAAACTAAATGAAATATTTATGTGTGAAATGTTTTTGTATTTTGTTCTCATCTTTCTAACAAATTTTGTAACTTTTTTTTCCCTATTTCCCTATTGTTGATAGGGGGAGGTTTTTTTTATATACTTATTATTTTATTTATTTATTTTTTTATTTTTTTGTTTTATTGTAACAAGGATTCAACTATTTTGTATGAATGTTTGTGTAACTGTTGTGATTTTCATTTCAGTGCAGTTCAAATGTTACTGATACTGATTGTAGTGCGTTCATTTTAAACGAAGTAGTTATTGTTTTTTTTTTTTAGTTTTTCAATTTACACTTTTATCGTTTAATTGTAGATGTTTTCTAGCTGTTTTTGTTGTATTTATTTTTTATAATGATGTCCATGTCGACAACCATGTTTCAAAGTTCATTAAACACTTTGCGCCAAATTGAATTTAATGTTTGAGCGTTAAATAAAATTGCTATTTCTTTTGCAGCCCTTGAGGCGGATACTCTAACAGAAGAAAAAAAAAAAACGAGGCGAAGCTAAAACCTTCCATTAGAATGGTAGCGAATGGAGGTCGGATGTTATTGTAAACTATAGACTAAAATTAGTATTTTATGCAAATTGCATAATTAAGCATAAAATCATTGTCGAGCTGTTTATCTTTTTTTCAATTGTTGTGTTTTTTTAATATCTTTTTTTGTATTTTATTTCCATAGAAATCCATTGAAGAAGAAACGGTAACGAAAACATTGAAGTGAATAAGGGGATGATTTACTATTATTTTATTGTTATATTTCTAGGAAACAATATTGTTAACAAAACATTTCTAATTGTTTTATTTAGGTTTTTGTCTTTAATATTTCAAATAAATAACTATGCAAATACAACTTTTCTTGCTTCGTTTAATGTGCAACATTAAATTACACTCATACTGCGACAAAAAATATATCAAAATTTTACAAATTGTCAATATCCTGTTAATATAAATTCACCCAAATACAGACATTATGAATGTGTAAATATAGAGTTTGTCATATCGAAATATAGTGCGAGTTAAAATTTGTTCTGTATATGAAAGAGTTCAATGGGTCTTTGAAGGTACTGCCAGCTAAAGTACTTATTACTGAAAGGTGTTCGACCTGCACCGTTTGGTATCATTTGTTTGGCATTTGATTGTTTTTATAGAAAAAAACAAAAAAGCTGAGAATGAGAATTTCCAAATAGTCAAAATTATAATGTTAGCCCATTTTTTCCAATAAAATAATTTTTTTGGCAATTTATTAATTGGCTGTTTATTTATTAAAAATTGAATTATTTTAATACCAGAAGTGTTCCTAGGAATTCATCCCGACTCTCTTTAAAAATTGCCAGTTTTATCTATCCCACTGAATTCTACGGTAATTTTCCAGAATAAGAGTGCACACCTAATCCTAATATGATTTAAATAAAATTAAATTAATCTTAAAAATTGGAAAACATTCAGATTGTTCCATAAGAGACACTCTAGGTTCCACTCTCTTATAGCTCTACCGAACCATAATAGTTAAAGTTTTAAGATTTTGTGGCAATAATTTTCTCATTAACTTACATACTTAAAGTATAATTGAAGACGCGCAAGATTAGGGGGAGTCATAGCTCCCATACAAAGTATGGGATTATTGCAGTGAAAGTTTCAAAATTTTGTTGGAGTCATTTTCATATCGCATTCCATAATTAAGATGAACCTAGGATGGATATGCTTAAGGGGAGTAGTATCTCCCTTGAAAAATAAATATTGAAAAACAATATTAACAATTACATTGAAGATCTTAAGATTTTGTGGGAATAAATTTCTTATCAGCTTACAAAATTAATATTAAAATAGATGGGTAGGTCTGTGGGGAGTGGAAGTCCCCAAACAGAGTAACATTTAATGAAATATATCTGACTAACATCGAAAATATTAATGTTTTATGAGTGAAAATTTCTTAAAAATTAACATAACTGTAAGGAAAATAGTACGTTTTTATTCCATCGACAACTTTTACTGATAGAAGGACAAGCCGATTACAATCTTACTTGTTTCGATACAAATCGGAGAATAAAGTTCACGCATCGGACGTGATTTCTAAAGTGCTTTTAAAAGTTTTTTTTTTAATATTTTTTATTTGTATGACTTATATTACAGTTCCAAATAACACAAGTCAACAAAAGATTAGGAAACAAGTAAGAAATCTATAGTTGTTTAAGGACTGTACACCTTTATGTATGAGCGTTGAACTGATCTTTAGGCAGTGTGTTATAAGGGATTTGTGGCCAATTGTGGATCGATTCTAGTAAGGTTTGGAAGTGTGGTTTGTATTTTGTATAAAATATTCGTATGCATAAGAGTATAAAAGTATGCAAAAGAGTATAAGAGTATAAAAAGTTAAAAAAATCCAAAATTCTATTTTTAACAACATTTAAAAAGTTACCATATATATATAATCTACATCAACATTTCTAAAAAACAAATTAAAAATAATACGATATTGTTGATGACACCGAAGATAATCGCGATCATAATGATTTTTTTACATTTCAAACAACAATTTTAATCAACGCATAGATTTTCTTGTTTTTTAATTTTATAAAATTTTGTTGATATACTTTTAATATTTGACAATCAAAAAATGTTTCGTTATAATGATAACAATGTCCAAATATCATAACAGATAATTTCAATGTGACAACATTGTATATTAAATATATATAAAATATATATAAAAATCTCAAATGTTGGGGTGAAAACTCTACGCATTACTATTAAAAAGTTTTTAAACTTAACAAAATAAATAAGATAAGAGACAAATTTTTATTTTATTTTTTATTTTTATTTATATATATATTTTTTCCCCAGTGATTCCGTAAAATACAACCAAATTGGTTTAAAACAAAAAGTGAATATATTTTATAAGAATATATTTTAAGATTTCAAAAATTGACATAGTGATTTGGTATCAGTGGCTGAAAACAACATAGCTGTCAGATACTGTTAACTGTGTCATACCTTTATTGGAAAACTCTTTATAAAATTTGCAAACCTCGTTTGATGTACTTCTTAAATTATATTTACTTTTAATTGTTTCTTTCTTCATTCTAAGTACCAATTATTAGCAGCTCAATAAGAGAATACAAAAGCGTAAACTAACATAAATAAATAAATAAATTAACGCCTAGTCATATTAAGAACTTGTAACTAAATTAAAACTTATTTTATTAATAAATAAAACTCCCTTATTTGTTGTGACCCCTTTTTACTTAACCGCCATCTATATTCTTTATTATTAAACTAACAAAAAAGTTCACTAAACAAATAAAAATTTATGATGGCACCACCAATTTCATTACTATTATTGCATTTTTATTTAGATCTTTTTTTTTTTAATTACCACCAAAAGCTTCTTGCCAATTAAAGAAACAAAAAAAAAAAAAAAAAAAAAAAACAATTTCCCTTAGTTTCGGTTATTTCTTTAACACATCTTGGTCATATGATTTCAAGCAATTTACTAATTGAGATTATATATATATATATAAATGTATAAATGTAGTGTACGAAAATAAAAATAAGTAAATGGCAATTATTAAAAAGTTAGAAAGATATAATCGGACCATATAGTACCCTAAACCATTGTATATTTGCATCATGGGACTTGTGATCAATTGTGGACCGATAATTGTATTAAGTGTAATATCCCAGCAAAACTTTCTGCATTCCCAGCAGCAGGTTTGTAAGGAAGAGATAAAATATCTTTCCCTTACCAACCTGCTTCAAGAAGGCATGATTTTTGTTCGTTATGTCCCACTTGGTAGGTCTCTTTGCTGCGCTAAATATTAGCTTAATTCAAAGCACCGTAGTTGTGCTAACATAATGTCTCTTTTAGAGATCCTAGAAGCTGTGAAATAATGTCTTTTTGCATTTAAATAATACACAGAAAAAATATATTTAGTTTTAATTTATGTATTTGAATTGTTTTAAAAGTCTATTTTTTTAAAAATAGGAATTTGTTAAATCAGTTGAAAAAAATTTTGCTAAAACAAATTGCATTTTTATTGTGCCAATTGTAAATTGTTGAATCTGTGAAAAAGACAAAACAGAAATAGAACATATCTTAATATATATAATAATTTAACTAAAAACATAACAAATATATAATAAGCAACCGTACATTAAGCAGAAATCCTTTGTTTTATTGTTTTGCCTCATCGTACAAAAGAATTAAGATAAAAACTAAATTTCTTTAAAACGGGCCAAACTGAAAATTAAAAAATAAAAAACAATTAAAAAAATACGTTACAAAACATGTCATATCTTGTATATTACAATGAAAACGAAAACACAATTTTATGTAAAGCTTTTATTAATTTTATTTTCTTATTATAAATTAATATTTAAAACAATAATAATTTTACTTACAGTTTTAATATTTCATTTTTCTTTTATTTAAGTTTATTATTTTTTTTTTAACTTTTACGAAAAAATTTATTTCTTGATACTTTGAGCACAGAATCAAATCAGTTCAAATTCAGTTCAAAGCAGTTCAAATTATTGTATCAGCCAACTTAGCAGATCTTTTTATTTTTGTTTTAAATAATTCATAGATAAAAATCGGTAGAAGAAAAAAACTGTAAGCGAATGATTTATTTCTCCCTGTATCCCCGTAAGCGAAGAGGATACATGTTATAATTTGATAAAATAAATATGAACTTAATGATGTGCTATTGGAAGACAAGAATTTTATTTACTGCTTACCGGTATCTAATAAATTTTTGCTGGGATATATATTTATATAAAACATACTTATGCATTATATTATAGTGACACTAATATTTATATGGGATTTATGCACTTTAGGATGATTCCCGGCAGTGGGTCTTATATGGTTGCTATGGTCAATTATTACTAAAAACTGATTTGTGTTAAATATAAACTTGATACTAAAATTAGTATAAAATTTATGTACGTTAAACTGATTTTCGTAAAAAGGTTTAATATGGGATCTATGATCAATTACAGACCGATAGAAAATTTGTACCAAGTTTCATTAAATTGATGTATTTAAGGCATTTAAGATCATTTAACCCCCGGGGGTATATTATGGCATGGGTGCTAGAAGAAATAATGAAGGGATCATTACCAATTGCAATACAATTTATCCTTGTACGAAAATAATTATAAATAATAAATATTAAAATTTCATCGAGATATCTGAAAATATAAATATCAGCACAAACGTTTAAAACCCCAATGTGAAATATTAAAAAAGATATCTGCTAATATTTCTTTTAAGTATAATCAAGATCGATATTGAAGGAATTCTTGCACAAATAAATAACTTGCCAAGTTTAGGCAAAAAAAATTTTTTTTTTTTCAAAAAAATAACAGCAAGACGAACATTTTTAGAAAGTACAATTTTTTTTTAGTTAGAACATCGATACTTTATTTTTCATTCATACAAACACTCTACCTAATTGTGTGTCTATTAGGGTATCCAAATTATTCGATTTATTCCATCACGCATTAAAAAATATTCATATAATTCAAAATATAAAATAGAAATGTAAAATTTTGATACGTATTGTAAAAAGAAAACAAAAAAATTAAAAGTTAATAATTCTATGTACTATGTGTGTGTGCGTCAGACACAAAAACAAAAAATAAATGAACAATTCTTTTAATAATATAAATAGATATTAACTTGTGTTAATGCAAAAAACATGTATGTACATTTAACGAAATTACTTAAAATAATTTTATTAAAGAAATAATAGGATTTAAATGGCTTGATTTAAACCGATTTCGCTTTTTAATTTTTATAAAATTTAATTTAAAAAATATTTTTTTTTTTTTCTTCTTTACACCATTAGATGCTTCGAAAGAGTTTTCCATCTCCATAGGTTCATGCGATTAATTTTTCACAGTTTCTCTGCCGAATAATCTTCCAAACATCTAATTTCCAAACTCTTTATTTTCTGTTTTGGAAAATTTGGGACCATCTAGACATAGATGTCCATCGATGTTTGACATCATGTATTAGTCTTTCTTGATGCAAAACGCAAGGCTTCCATGTTTTCTGTTTATGCTATTCTGATATATAGAATATTTTGCAACATCCCACGCATTAATAACATCATTTATATAAAACATTTCAATTTCTATGTTGATTCTAAAAACTTTAGGTCTTCATTTTTATTAAATAACAAATCTTGGAAGCAGTTCCTTTTATTTTTAATTGTCTAAATCCGAAAATAAAATTTGTTTTTAGAATTATGACTTCTTCCTGAAAAGTTTATGTATTTATAGAAAGAGTTACCTGATCACTCATCTGCTGTTATTAGAAGGCAACCTTTAATATCTTTTTTCTTTTCAGAAAAAAAATTTTCAATGTAATTTAAATTAAAAATAAAAAATAATAATAATAAGAACTAAAATATAAATATATCTATTTATTTATACAAATTGTTAAAAATATGATTAATAAAAGTATAATATTAAAAAAGAAAATTATTCATTTTGTGTCAATATTCAACGTCAAAATATTCGAATTATTCGTTATTCGAAAAGTCGAATTTTTAAATTTTCTCAAACAATTATACCTATCAAATTTTTCGAATTATTCGAACGAACATTATTCGAATGGATACCGTAGAATCTATATGGGGAATTCTCTTTTTACGTTTACCTTTAAGAAACCGATCTTAAACCTGAAATATTTTTTTTAATTCTGATTTTTTAAATTAGTTTTTGATGCAATTATGTTAACAATATCTTGTGGAGTAAAATAACAAAAAATCAAGACCTGAAATTGTTCCATGTTGTACCGGAAAGCACTCAAATTTAAAAAAGAAAATCAAAACAAACAAATTTTTTTAAAATAACAAGCTTTTTTCTTTCTTCCTCTAATGTAAACTACAAACATCTGTATAAATAGGCAAAATTGTGTTCAATCAGTGTTGAAGAAGTATATTGTGCACAAGTGGTGAAACCAAAATTTTAATTTCTTGCAGTTTGTCTATTAGAAAATTTGCGCCGGTTCGAGTATTGTAAAATAAAGGTTTATTGGAATCGTTTCAGATACATCTGGTTAATTGGGAGAAAAAACGTGAATGTCTCAATGAAGCTAAAGTATCGCGTGATCAAAAAAGCTTTCCATATTGCATTTTAAAATCGTTGTGGCGCAATAAAATACTAATTTGAAAAATTGTATGTCTTTAAAAACGATCTGAAATTTTGCATACTTTGTATTATTGTTTTTAAACATTTATATTTATAATAAATACATCCATTCTCTTTTAGTTAAGCAGAAAATGGGTTTCAACAAAAAAATTACATAAGAAGTATTCATGACCTGACATCGTGGTATCTTTAATATTTCATAAATCGTCGAGACACACCCAAGGCGCTAATTGAATTCGATGAAAATGTATACCGTCTGTAGCTGTTATTATAGCTTATATCGGAATCAAGTGGCACTCAAAGATAATTACGAGTTTGAATTTAGTACAGCTTTTAAAATTTTTGGATGTTATTTTTGTTACTGAAAAATTTATTTTATAACTCTGTAATTAATAGTTACAACTTTTTATTTATTAATATCACTTAGAGATTTTTTTTGTGGTAGATGTGAAAAATACATCAATAAATTAAATGAAATTTAAAAAATAAAAAATCTATGAACACCATGTTTTTTACTCGATATTCTAAAGGTATGTTAAATCAGAAATATGGTCCCCATTATGCTCACTATTATATATTGATTCTCCCTTAATTTGCAATTTACATCTGTGCATTTATTTTTGATTTCGGACTTAAGATGGAAGTTTTACATTTTTTTCTTTTATTTTCTGATTTTGAACTATCAAACATAAACGGTAATTTTTTGTCCATTAATATAAATTTAAAAGATTTGTTAATTGTCAAATATTAAAAATATATTAACAAATTTTGTAAAATCAAAAGACTAGAATATCTATACTACTTTGATGTTAAAAATTTTTTATTAGTGAAATCATGATAATCTCGATTATCTTCAGCGTCATCAACAATATCATATCACTTTTAATTTGTATTTCAGTCATATTGATGTGGGTTACATACGTATGGTAAATATTGTTGAAAATATAATTTTGGCAATTTTTTTATAACTTTTTATCTTAAACCTTTATAACACTAACGCCGTTCACTAAATGTAGTTCCGTTAAATCTAGCTAATATTGATACTAAATAGCGTTGATGTGCATTAAAAAAATTTTCAAATTTTTTTTAACCCCAAAAGTAAAAAAGTTTGAATAAATGCTTATACGAAGGCGGATCAATAAGTCCGTGACTTTTCGAACTTCCCTTATATTTATATGAAATGCAACACTATTCCCATCAAGTACCACCTGTTAATAGACTACTGTCAAATTTTGAGCAAGTGTCGTCATTTACTTTGCGTAAAAAATAGGATTTTTCGAGGTTCTTAAAATAATCATTTGTTTGGTCAATAATTTCATCGTTGGAGCTGAATCTCTTCCCACCGAGCCATTTCTTTAGGTTGGGAAATAGGAAGTAGTCTCTAGGTGCTAAATCCGGAGAATGTGGCGGATGAGGTACCAATTCGTAGCCCAATTCATAGAGTTTTGCCATTGAGACTGCACACGTGTGCACCCGTGCATTATCTTGATGAAGAAGAACTTTTTCATATGGGGTCGTTTTCTTTTTAAATCCTCATTTAATCGGTCTAATAAGTTGGCATAATATTCGCCGTTTATTGTTTTCCCTTTTGAAGGTAATCGATGTGGATTATCCCGCGTGCATCCTAAAAAACTGTTGCCATCACCTTATTGGCCGGCAAATTTACTTTGGCCTTCTTCGGAGCAGGTTCACCTGGAGAAACCCATTGTTTAGACTGCTGCTTGGTCTCCGGAGTACAGTAATGGATTCATGTTTCATCCACAGTTACAAATTCCGCAAAAACTCATTCGGATTGAGGTTAAACGGGTTAAGCAGAGTCCCCATATTATTTATCGAGCTTTTCCTTGGTTGGATTGACGGTTTTTTTTTCGCAAAAAATAATGTTTAATGAGCACTTGAAATTCACTTTTTTCCATTTTTAGAAAAATGTACGAGGTTGTATATTTTGAACAGCTGTTAAATGCAAAGTAAATGATGACACTTGCTCAAAATTTGACAGTAATCTATAAACAAATGATTATTTTAAGAACCTCGAAAAATCCTATTTTTTACGCAAAGTAAATGACGACACTTGCTCAAAATTTGACAGTAGTCTATTAACAGGTGGTACTTAATGGGAATAGTGTTGCATTTCATATAACTACGAGGGAAGTTCGAAAAGTCACGGACTTATTGATCCGCCCTCGTATGTTTCTTTTTGTCATTAAAAGGAAGAAAGTTCATATTGGTAGATATTATCCAAAATATAATATTCCTTATGTCTATCGATGGCGAAAAGTGTTTGCTAATATTAAATTTTATTTTCGTTGCGTGAAACTTCTCTTATTTGTTGACTCTTTTTGTTGTAAAACATGAAATTTGTTCACTTTTAAAATTAAGTCATTATTATAAAAGATTAAAAATTACAAAATGTATATATTATAAAAGAAAAGTGTATCTTTTTTTCTACAAGCTATGTATTTGAATTTTTATTAATAGATATTTTTAGAAACATTACAAAATTTGCGGAATAAAATATTTCCCTTTTATTGACCTGCTTAGAACACAGTACTGTGCAGAACATAAGCAACAAAATTGGGGTTGGCCTAAATGTTGAATTATTTTTTAAGTAATTCAATTAACAATAAAACTAATTTCATAAAATTGTTAACAAATTTGGGTATTTACAAAATTTATACTTTGGAAGATGTAAATTTGTTTCTTTTTGCAAAAACGAAAAAAATACCGTATGTTCTCTATATGAAAATGTGCACATCAAAATTTTCATATGTAAAAAATGACACAAATGTTTTAAATTTATTGCGATCTTTTAAAGTTAATGGTAGTTTTATAATAAAAATATCTGAAAAGGCCTTATTTATAATTTCTTTTATTAGTTTTTCTTTTACCTATGGTTCTTAAAAAAGTATGATTTGTGATAGTATACCCGATGCAATAAATCTTAAATTTGTTTAGAATAAAAAAAAAAAAAAAATAAATAAATAAAAAAAAAAAAAACGAAAAGTAACCTTGTTTTATACTACAAATTATAAAATACTGTTTAATTCAGGTAAAAATATATATATAATCAATTTAAAAAATGATGACTTTTCAGTGTATGTAAAGGACTTTCGCTAAAAACTTCGTTCAGTTATTATTGAAAATAAATTGATAACACGCTACAACAATGGATTTGTCCACATAGATAGATTATGTAGTCTCTAACTATTCTGTTGTTATATGCTGTTATATATGCTCTACTCAAAAGCTATTAAAAGTATTTAAAGAAGTTAAGGGCTAAGCAATATAGTATTGCTCACTGAAAAGCTCATTAAATAAAAGTACAGTTTTTTATTTCTATTTTTATTAAAAAAAAAAAATATAAATACATATAAATAGATTCACTTTTTTCTAAAGTCAACAAAATTAATCAATTAAAAAAAGAAATGTTTTTTTTTTTATTTAAAACAATATTTATATGTATCAACTATGACCGAATACGCAATGTTCGACAACCCGTTATACTGTCAAGGTATATATCTTAAACCGCAGAATTTAAAAAAAATGATTTTGGACACA
The DNA here is from genome assembly GCA_932274085.1 of Protocalliphora azurea. Classification (NCBI taxonomy): domain Eukaryota; kingdom Metazoa; phylum Arthropoda; class Insecta; order Diptera; family Calliphoridae; genus Protocalliphora; species Protocalliphora azurea. The sequence goes on along the minus strand of OW026521.1, from coordinate 47,554,593 downwards.
GACAAGATATAATTATACTTGAATTCTAGTGAAAAAAACTATGTGACTGTCTTTAGAAATCTAAGAAAATTTTTATCTTTTTAGGTTAACAGTTTTTTAATAAGCACTGAAATTTCATCTTACGTAGAAAAATACCTTGTCTAAATCTAGAAATTAAATTAAAACTTCTGAAGAATTGAATTAAACATAATTGATTTAAATTTTTTAATCATATAGTCTAATTCTCAGACGCAAAACCCTATGGAAGATTTTTTATGCGGCTTTAAAATTAGTGAAGTCCAAAGTGTTGTGTAATCAACAAATTTAAATAGAAATTATTCTAGAGAAGTCGATTAAAAATTTGATCGCCTCAAAACATGGAACAAAACTAAACAAAATATCAATATTATGTAAAGATTTTAATGTTTTATTCCCGTTTTTGTTAAGAGATAAAGTTAAAGTTCTTTGAAAGTTTGTGTTTTTGTTAATCATTAAATATGTATATAATTTCGTAAAACTATATTCGTTATAAACTAAATATTGTAAAAAAATAAAACAATTTTTAGGTTTACCCTAATTTTGTTGCTTTTGTTCTGCACAGTACTGTAAGTAATATACAGTATATAAATTTAAATATAAGATATGTAGTATTTTTATGATTATATACATCATACATACATAAATACATACATGCATACATACATCCATACATACATTTATATAAATATGTATAATCGCTGTATTTACTTGCTATTATACTATATATGTTTGTATTTTGCTTATAACTATAGTTTTATATACAACAAGAAAAATATGTACGTACATAATATAAAATTCTATTTAATATGGTCACATAATTTACCACATGCTATTTTGTAGCAATTTTGTCGCATAATTTTCTTTCAATTCAGTTATTTAACGCTATAAAAAGAATATTAAAATAAGTCACTGAGAGAACTAAGAGAGAGATAAAGTAAGACGGGAACAAGTAAAGAACTTATTGTTTACTATATTATGCGTCATTGAAATTGCATTACGGCGCCTGTAAGACGACAGGATATGGCTATAGAAACAAGAGAGAACGCAAAAGGTATGTATAGAGAAAAAAAGAAAACCGTCTTAGAATAACAACAGAGGCAGAAACAACTAAAATAACATCCATCCCACTATAATCTAACTATGTTTCTAATGGAAGAAATAATAAGTTTGTTATATGTTTAAGTAGGGATGTATACCATTCTGCATTTATTATTTTTTTATTTAATGTTTTCAACTGTTATTTTATTAAATTTTTTAATTCATAATCGATTTTATTATTTAACTCAATTTGTTTAATTAAAGAAAAATATATACAAAATATGAAAACATACAAGTGTAACTTTAATATTTCTCTTTGCATTATTTCGTATAAATGATATGTATTATTTCCCAGTACAATAAAGAGGGAAGTACTTCTAAAGGAATCACATTTAAGCTACTTTAACAAGAAAATTAATTGAGTATAGTTTAAACTTTATTAGAGGCTAAAGTAAAAATAAATAACTTTTTACGCAAAAAACAAAATTTTACAACTTTAAAAAATTTATATGGGGATTTCTTCAAATTCGATTATATTTAAGGTTCAAAAATTAATTTTTTTTATGTCACAATTACGCTATTTTGTACCAATATTAACTGGCTTTAATGAAACATAAATCTGTTCTCGCGAATGATTTTTAGCGAACGGTGTCAGTGTTATGGAGGTTTAAGGCAAAAAATTAAAAAAATTGCAAAAATGTTATTTTCAAAAATATAAATATATATATATATATATATATATATATATATATATATCACATGTGTATTACCTAAATCAATATGTCTAAAATACAAATTTAATTGATACGATATGGTTGATGTCACCGAAGATAATAGCGATGATAGTGATTTTTTAATATTTCATTAAAAATTTTTAATCAATAAAGTATTAATAGACAAAAAGTGACCGTTTATGTTATATTAGTTAAATCTATATGTTTTATAATAGTGAACATATTCGGGATCATAATTCTGACCTACCTCTAGAATATCGAGTAAAAAACAAAGTGTACATAGATTTTTGATATTTTTTAAATTGCATTTAATTCACTGATAAAAATTAATAAAAACTAAAAATCTCTAATTGATGTTAATAAATAAAAAGTTACAAATATTCATTATAGAACTATAAAATTTATTTTTCAATGACAAAAATACACACCCAAAAATATTAAAATTTGCACTAAATTCAAACGCGTAATTATTTTTGAGTGCCAATTGATTCCGATATTAGCTATAAAACACCTACAGATTCGTATACATTAGTATCGATTTCAATTAACGCCTTAGGTGTGTTTCGAAGATTTATGAAATATTAAAAGCACCGTGATGGTTGGAATGGGTTTATTTTGTTGAAAACCATTTTTCGTTTAACTAAAACATAATAGATGTACTTATTATTAATATAATTTCACAAAAATATAAAAAATGCTAATATGTAATACGCAAAAAATTTAGATCGATTTTAAAGAGTTATACAATTTTTGCAAATTATTATTTTATCACACCACAACGACTTTAAAATGCAATATGGAAACATGTTTTGATCACGCAATACTTTAGCTTCATCGAAATTACGCTGAGAGTATGCGCCGCGAAAAAGGCACCTCTTACTTAGAGCCATTTACGTTTTTTCTCCCCAAGTTTGGGAACCCCCTATAACGTTATTATTGAGCGCACATTAATCAGATGTATCTCAAATGATTCATAATTACAACAGCAAGAGCATTCTTTATTTTCCAATACTCGAAACGGCAGAAATTTTCTAATGGAAAAACTGCAAAAAATTAAAATTTTGAATATTTTGGTTTCACCACTTGTCTAGAATGTAATTAAATACTGGTCAGCGACAAACTGGTTGAACACAAGTTTGCCTATGTCTTCATGGGTTTGTAGTTTATATTAGAGGAATTGGTCACATATGCTAAAATCCGCGGTTATAGAAATCGAAAGAAAAAAAAAACTTGTTATTTTACAACACTTTTCTTTTTGATTTTTTACTCCACCAAATGTTAATATAATATCATTAAAAGTTATTTTAAAAAATCGGAATTAAAAAATCTTTGAAGTTTAAGATCGGTTTAATAAAGTTAAACTTAAAAAGTGAATTCCCCATATAACTTGTAAAAAGCTAAAAGAATTATTATCTTAGTAAATTATAAAAAATTGTACATTAGAGTGTTCCAAGAAACCTCTTTTTTGTGATTCAGATGTAGGAAACCACTCAAACGTGAGCTGAAAATAGGAAAAATAACTTAAAAATTCGTTTTCAGTTCCCTACAGTACATTTTTCTCCAAAAAAGAAAAAAACATTTCAAGTTTCTTCTCGAAATATGTCTCAAAAATTCGTAAATTTAATGTTGTTACAAACAAAAAAAAAAAAAAAAAAAAAATAGCGTATTCTAAAAAATATTCTTTTTGCACAAAAATATGTCAAACTTTTCTTGGATCAAAATTTTTGCGCAAAAATAATTTTGAATATTTTTTTTCTTAATAACGAGCTCTGATACCCATTTTGGAACAAAATTCTACTTTTTATTAAACAAACTGTTCTAGACCCGTGACTTTCAATCGCTGATACGGAACTGAATATCAGTTTTAAAGTTTTTTTTATATTTTCAAAATTCGTTAAAACCGAACTTATTGTCTGGTATTTTTCAAATATGAACTGAAATCTGTTAAAACACAAAATATTAGTATATATAAGGGTTTGAGTTCGGAATTTGATGGAGGGTGGCGAATTTTGGCATATAGTGTAAAAGGAAGAAAAAATAAAAGCGAAAACTCCTTTGAGTTACTAGTGGGTTAATTGAATATTAAGTTTTTATTTTATATAAAAAAGTTAATCACTTTATTTTATATAATATAGCTAGGCCCAAAAGCAAAACAGATATTTCTGTACGCAAAAAATAAGTAAATTACCAACCTGAAATACTTAGTATTTCCTTTATTTTAGTTGATCCTTATTAGTATAAATTTACCGAAAAAGGGAGAAAAAAAATAGATTTTGGAAAATTTTAAAGCTCAAACTATGGATCATATTCAAATGCTCAAAATGGACTCTTCTCGTATTATATATTTTATGTGGTACAGGAATTTTATATTCCTTTTTGAAAGGAGTATGAAGAACCCGAAAACAGCACACTGAATATTAATAAAGAATAAAAATTTCCAGATTTCTGTCTTCTAATTGAAAATATAAAAAATTCTTGGTACGGCCTACCCTATTGAAAATTTTAATAGAGCTCTAAGGTCAGCCATATAATGTTACAGATTAAGGATATCAAAACATAAGAGAAAACAAAAAAAAAAAAATATTCAGCATAAAAGAGGAAATTGTATGCGTTTCCGTTTATATTTTTGTAATTTTGTTGAAAAATTTTATAAACATTAAGTAACTGAGACCGCCAACTGTGTTTACAAGATTCTGTCACAACAACATTAAATGTACACCAACAACTAAAGAAATGCAAAGAAAGTACATAAAATAACTTAATATTCTGCCTCATAAGTAAGTATTTATACATTCGTGTGTGTGTGTGTGTGTGTGATTAAAAGGACCAATACCTCCATAAGGACATCGATGCTATAATTAATACCAATCTTTCTACTAAAACAACCAATACCTCTGTGTGTTTGTATTCTTAATAGGCAATTAAGTATACACGTTACAAAAGTAATTGAATTCCCTACATTTTAATGGCTTTCAAAACATTCTTCTAAAGCTACTCATACTTTCTTTATATTACTTATTCTCTCTATCGCTCCATTTTCCATCTCATTCGCCTTTATTACTTCATGTCAATTCACTACATATATACTTGTTTATAAACACATAAACACACACCTACGCATCCACAATATACAGGATAAATCAATATTAATTTAAGGAAATTGAATCCTGTAATTATATTTTGATAAGAAAATTGTATTGTATGCATTTGTTTCAATTTTTTATTCCCATTTTCTTGAGGAATTATTTTTCTTCATTGTTAAATGTTTGTCTTGTACAAATTTATTCGCATTCACACTATAATGAGGGTGTATTTTGATACATATATTTGTATTTTGATATATATATCAGTTTTGTTCATTCACCCATTGTTCTTGCTCAGTGTGTAGGAGAAAATTTTCTTTATTATTTTGTAATTAATATTTAAAAGCTTTTAATTTTATGTACAAATATATTAATTTAATGATAATTATTTATAAGTTTAACTGGAATTTCATTTTTATAATTAGGAAACATAGAATGACGAAATAACTTATTGCAAATCAAAATTTTTATTTATTTTTTTTTTTAATTTTTGATATATCTAAAATTAAAAGCTTTTAAATATTAATTACAAAATAATAAAGAAAATGTTCTACTACACACTGAGCAAGAATAATGGGTGAATGAAGAAAACCGACATTTTTATACATCAAAATACACCTTTATTGTAGTGCAAATGTGACTAAATTTGTACAAGACAAACATTTAACAATTAAGAGAAATGAGAATGAAAGATTGAAGCAAATACATACAATACAATTTTCTTCTCAAAATTGGTTAATAGTAAAGCATTATTTTAGTTAAGTTTTCAATGGAATAAACGAATTTAATAAAAACATAGCACAAAATTATAAATAATTAAATTTATAAGTAAAATAGAAAGTCTTCCATAGACAAAAATATTTTCTGTTTTTTTTTTTTTTTTTTTTTTGAAAAGCTTATTCCAATTTGATATGTTTCCAATTACGATGCAAAATTATAAAAAAAATAACAAAATAGTCCATGAAAAGAGGTATTCCATCTTGGGATTTGATGAAGGGAAACTATTTTTGATATAGAGCTTCGTCTTCGTGTCATACATGATATAACCAATAATCACATGTATGCTACGTGAGTTATTCGCGTTTAAAGGTCACAAAAATCGTTATTTTCCATACATCTCGCTTATTATGCATCTCTTGTGTTTTTATGCCATCATAACATTTATGGATTATAAAATTTCCAACAATTTTGCTGAAGTAAATTTTTATGTACCTTTTTGGAGTTATAGCACATCTTATGTTTAATTTAGTGTTTTTAGTATCTGCTATATTTCAGGACGATATCGTAAAATTGTAAGGATAATTATACCACTCATCGTATAAAGATATGTACTTTTGTTTCAAAATTTTCTTTTGTTTCAAAATTTGTTGAGATAACGTTTTCTGGTCTATGTTGCGGTATCCACAAGTGCAAATTTTTAAATGAGCTTAAGATTAAAATTACAATTGCAAACTGACATGACTTCGGGCACAAAATTTAGGAAGTAAGAGGACTATCCGTCCAATTGTTAGTAGCAATCCCTTTGCTTACTAAATTATGATTTCCCGACAATTTATGTAACAAACAATAAGTACATATCTTTATGCAATGGGTAGTATAACCATCCTTTCAATTTAATGATATCGTCCTGTGATATAGCAGTATATCGTTACAGCGGAAGCAAAAAGCATTATGAAAATGCAATCACAATTTTTATAATTTAATTTTTTTAATTTAATTTTTTTCTTTAAAATTAAACAATTTAGTAAAATTTTATAAAGGTCGATTTAAAGCAAAAATAGATAAAATAAAAATAAAATACCCTTCAACCTAAATTTTTCTTAAATAGAAAAAATTTTATGATTGTTACCGCCTTTTGATTTTTATTAATATTAATGTAATTTTTGAATATATCATTATGAAAATTCTAATGTAGATGTGGTTAGGGTTATTACATTATAATCCAGTGAAAAACAACATTTGATTTTTCATTTTAGGTGTCGGTATGGGGCATTATTAAAAATTCAATTGTATAAATATAAAATGACTCCAATGCATGTAGAATCAGTTCGCGTTAATCATTTCGTGTAGAGGAGCAATAGTTGCAGCGGTTTTAAGTCGGACATATAAAAATATTTGCAAAACTAGATGCTTGTGTGTAATTGAAAAATAAAACAATATTCTTGTTGTTGTAATTATGAATCGTTTGAGGTACAACCCGTTAACATGCTCTTAATAGCGGCGCTATGGTGGGTTTTCAAACTTGGATGGAAAAATCGCTCTAATTGCCTTTTTCGCGAGGCACATTCTCACCGTAATTTCAATGAAGCTAAAGTATGAAATGTATATCAATCTGTAGGTGTTTTATAGCTTATATCGGAATCAAGTCGCACTCAAAAATATTTACTCGTTTGAATTTAGTGCAATTTTTGTGTGTTTATTTTTGTCATTAAAAATTTTATTTTATAGTTCTTTAATTAATATTTGCAGCTTTTTATTTAAAATTTTTTTTATTTTTAGATGTCAGAAATCTTCAATGAATTAAATTCAAATATCAAAAATCTATGTACGCTTTGTTTTTTTCCTCGATAATGTTCAATATTATAAAACGTATTTTGTACCACTTTGGGTAGATTGCATATGTGCATTTATTTTTAGCATCGGACTTAAAATGCAATTTTTATATTTTTTTAATTTTTAATTTTTAACTACAATAACCAAAACGTTCCTTTCTTGTCCATTAATATCATTTTAAAAATACACAGAAAAAAAAATATTTTAACACAATTTTTCAAATAATCTGATATTTCATTTTATTTTAAATATTAATTATAAAGATAATTTATTAAATTAATTTTTATATTTATACAATAGTTTCTGTTGTACAAAAAATGACAGCCTTTCAAATCCAAAAAGAAAAATAATTTAAAAATAATAACTAAAAAATAAACTATATATATATATATATATATATATATATGTATATATATATATATATTTTTTTTTCTTGGCCCTTTTGTAATTTTTTAAGCAAAGCCTATCCCAGCAAACACTTTTTGGTTTTCGGTAATAACAACTACTTATTAAAGTAGTTTCTTGGTAATGAGGCGTCATTATTATTTGCCTACTCTGTATTACATTAATAAGTACTCAATATTATAATAGCACAGTAATACTGCAATCACGTGGATCAGTTGGCCAGAGCGCCGTATTAAAAACCAGAAGGTTGTTGGTTCAACCCTATTCTGAAGCTGTTAATTTCTTATAACAAAATGTATAAAAAGTTATTTTAAACTAAATAGAGTTTTTGTCGCATCCTAATTATGTGCGAGATAGTGTACTGAGTAAGACGTTAGTCAGTAAAAACGAATGGTTAGTGTGTGTCCGAGTTCGAGTCTCACTGACGGCAAAATTTTTTGGTTTCTTTTTTATTTTTGTTTCCGTTTAGGTACATATTTTTGAGTACCCCTAGAGTCAAAAAATAACTACATGTATTTGTGGACAAGTCGAACAAAAATAACTAGTTATTCAGGCCAAAAATAAGTAGTTTATTTTTGTTTCCAATTATACCTGCTAGCTTACCAGGAAATCAAAGTTTTTGCTGGGATGTAACACAAATTGGATATGTAAATTGAAAAAGAGATTTTTGTAATCAATTTGATAAATTCATTTGATTTTTTAATGTCTAGTAAGTTTGTTAAGAATTTTGATGTACTGTACATGTGCCCGTCATTGACACAGGATATTTACATTCAAAACTATATAGGTCCGGCTAATCTAAAAAAAAGGTAAATACGTTTTGGTTAATTCTGACAATGTTTTTGTCAATACATTATGTAATACTTCAGTTATTTTTCTTGTTATTATCCTAAAGTTACACCCCGATTCTTTTTGGACTGTTCCGAGGAGATCTTTACTTCTGTGTAAAAATGTCTTTTATCGAGATTCAGGAATTTACATTACATACAGTTCAATTTACATGGACTCGATATATTTTCTGTATTACATAAGTATATAGCTAACGTTTTATGTATTTGCATAAGTTTGCAATAAATATTTCACGTCAAACTTTTACATTTTTATTGTACATCTTTATTTTCAGTGCAATGGTACAGATTCAAATAATTTTTACATTTTTAATTCATTCAGTTAATTAAATTAATTAGTATTTATTCAAATGATGATTGCAGTAAAATCAAATAATATGTTAATTGATGTTAGCAATTCTGTAATTGAAATCGATTTTTAATTTTTTTTTTTTTTTTTTTTGAGTATCTATGCTTATATACTTTGTTGATTAATTTTTTTAATTAAATGTTTAAAAAACCCTACTTTGATTTGTACTTTAGACATATTGTTGAAAATAGAATTTCAACAATTTTTTTAATTTTCGCTAAAAATCATTCACTCGAACAGATTGTTAATATTGATACAAAATAGAGTTGATGTGCCATAAAAAAATATCAATTTTGTTTAAATCCAATTTGAAGAAATTAGATGTGCCTTAGCAAAATCTGTTTTCACAAAAGTGTCCCGTTTTCACCTATTAATGAATTTTGTCTTAAACTTAATTTAAACTTATAATCTCGATCAATTATGTTTATCGTTGTTCTTATATCTGTATACAGATTTATAAAAAAAAATAAAATTACAAAAACAAAAAAGTAAAATTTTTTTCGTAACTTTCAAAAAATCCATAAAAATTTTTTATTAAATTTGTTTTTAATGCTCCATCGATTTTATTGTATATAATAACAAAAAATTAAGTTCACGCAGTCATCCCCGCCTAAAAATCAAAAAATTTTAAAAATTAAAAAAATTGTTCATCAAAATCCGACTACCCTTTATATAACTGTTGAAAGTCTGCACAATAAAAAGGAAGGTGTATAATTTATCTACAAAATCCGATTAGTTTATATAAGAACGAATGAGATCAGAAAATATAAACTTGTGAACAAAAGGTGTAAAAGAATTGGAAAAATTTAAGTAATTTTAAGCCTTTGTTTCCAAGTTTTTTGGTTGTAAACAATAATCATGATAATGAAATTAAACATGTCGTACTAAATTTTTGCACTCTATTTAGTTTCAAGCCTTGTGAGTTCAGATCTGTAAAATAGTATTAACACAAAACTTATTAAGGATTAAAGTTAACAATTTTTAATAATTGCAATGGTGGCAAAATTATCCTTACATTTTTACGATATCGTTCTGAAATGTAGCGGAGACGGAAAAAGATCAAATCAAACATAAGATATGCTATAACTTCAAAACTAATGAAAAAAATGATTTTTGTGACCTTTAATCGCGAATAACTCGGGTAGCGTTCAAAATTCGCTTCCCTCCATCAAATACCGATTTTGATCCAATTTATTTATTTATTTTAGCTTATTTTCTTGGATTAATATTAAATGCTTATTTATGTGTCTATTTACAGTAAGATTTTTTCTTACTGAATATTGTAAAACATGATTAATAACCCTTTAGCGAATTTGATGTCATATGGCAAGATGCGCTTTTTGAAAATTTATCAATAGCTAAGCCGATTTTTGTTTTAGATTTTTATATATTATTATTTTTTAAGGTCTGCTTAATAATGTTTAAGTAATTTTTTATCATTATTTTTTAATTTATCTAAAAAAATATTGCGTTTAAAAAATGTCCCAAAATGTTTTTTTATTGAGTCAGAAATGACTGTTTTAATTTTCCTTAAGATTAGGCCAACTTTGTATTTTTCGTTTGTACCCCAAAAAAACCATTTACACATATCATAGCATAAAATTGAAAACAGCAAAAAGAAGAAAAACTGAAAATATTAGACATTTTGGTCCAGTCCTTCGAACTTGTCACTGAAAGGGTTAATAAAAACCTTGAATATCTAAGTGATTCTTAGGCTACAAGACATATGGTAATGACGTGTTACATGGTATGACTTCAAGATAATTCTATAGTTGACTAAAACCATATATATATATAGTAATATGCTGGATAAAAGTGTAAGATGTGTTAATGTCTTTGTTTGCACTGTGTGGTTTTTTGTATGTGACAAGTAATAAAGTCAGCAGTGACGCTGATACGACGTGAAGTAGTCATATAAGATACCTTAAGAAATTTCCAATTGTGAATTAGAAAATAATTTGAAGTATTACATTTCATGATAAAAAATAGTTCCACAAAATGTTGAATAAATAGATATGATAAAGAAAATAAATATAATTAAAAAATCAATTTAACGTAAAATTTAATTAAATTTTGTATAGCTCTATTTAGTATTGGAATCACAAACACTATTGAATTTTGAGCTTTGGATTTCAACGAGGTTGGAAACCGATGACTTTACAAATACCGATAACGATTTCCTCAGTATTGGTATATACCCGTATTTTAGTTTGGATAAAATAAAATATACTATTGTTACGTTTTTGTCTTTAAAAGACGTTGACTTATTTTCTTTAACAATTTGGCACTAGATAAACCTGGATTCTTTTACTTGCAAAAATAAAACTTCAGAACAATATGCTTTTCATTTCCAATACAGCTCTTTATTTACGCTTTAAAACACACACGTACACAAATAAACTGCAACTGTCAAACTTTGCTACTGAACTGCAACTCATCGACTGACTCAATACTGACTACTCAATGACTGACTACTACATCTGCTTATATCCTAGTGAAAATTATCTTCTATAATCTTCTAGTAATTTCAAGAATGATTTAAGAACAGCTTACAATCTAAAAACTTAGTTTCTCACTAACAAATAAAAAATCATTTAGCTTTTATAAAGCATGTTTCTCACTAATACATAAGAAAGTTAACAAAATGCTTTCTTTATCATTAAAGTTAGCAGAACTCTAGTAGATAATGAAGATAAATCAAAATTAAGAGACTTTAATCAAATATAAATAAACTGACGTTACAAGTTGGAAACTATAAAAATTGGAATACGTTAAAAACTAAAAAATTCTAAAAATCTTTAATCTAAATTAACATACTATACAAATAATTTCTCATTTAATTAGCTTGAGGAAATAAGAAGGATGAATTTAATTTTAATAACAAGAGAAGGTACCTTTTATTGTCTCTTTCTTTGTTCCAATAGATTTCGTAAAACGATCTGTTTTTATCTGCTTCAGTTCGCGGGTTTTGTATAATTTGTCCAAAAAATGCTCAATTTTTTATTGAAGATTTCTAAAAAAATTCTTAATTTTCAGTGTGTTCTAAAGAAACCTATTTTAAAATTTTTGTTTCCTGGAATTCAGGTCCACGCGTTTTTAGTTAATTCTGATAATAAAATATTTTTGAAAATTCTACAAAACAAGTTTTCAATATTTTATTTATAAAAAAAAAAAAAACAAAAAAGTATTAATATTTTTCATAATAGGCTTTAATTATGAATTTGATACCCATTTCGGAAAAAACACGAAACTTTTTTGTGCAAAATGTACTAAAAATGGAACTGAAGAAGAATTAAAATTTTTTTAATATTTTTTCTGTATCAATGAAAATAAAACAAAAACTATGGAAATAAGAATAAGCAGTAACACTAATTTTAAAATAGTTTCGGATTCATTCAGATATTATTTCGAAAGAGCACATTTTTACATTAAAAATTGGAAATTTTTGGACGGAAGGAGAGACATCGTTATTTTAGCTCAATTTGGGGTCTTAAACAAGAATTGTAAGAATTGTGGTAAAAGGTATAAAAAGAATGTTGCTGTATGTACTTTTCAGTTTTCGGTAATGACAACTACTTATTAAAGTAGTTTCTTGGTAAAGAGGTGTCATTATTACTTGCCTACTCGTTATTATATAAATAAGTACTCAATAGTATAATAACACAGTAGTATTGCAATCAAGTGGATGAATTGGTTAGAGCACTGGATAAACAACCAGAAGGTTGTTGGTTCAACACCATTCTGATGCTGTTAGTTTTTTATAACAAAATGTCTAAAAACATATATTTATACTAAAAAAGTTTTTCTCACTTAGAAAATTAAGTGCAAGATGGTGTAAGACGTTAGTCATTAATTTGTGTCCAAGTTCAAATCTCACTGACGGCAAAATTTTTTTGTTTTTTCTTTTTTATTTTTATTTTCATTTAGGTACATATTTTTGAGCACCTCTAGAGTCTAAAAATAACTACATAAATTTTTAGACAACTCGAACAAAAATAGCTAGTTATTCAGACAAAAAATAACTAGTTTATTTTTGTTTTCAATTATACGCGCAAGCTTACCAGGAAAGCAAAGTTTTTGCTGGGTAGAAAAAACCTAATAGGCATCGTTTGCGTAGAATTCCTCCAAAATGTTATTATCTATTTAATTTAGTGTAAAAACCATACCTTGTCCTTAAGGTTCACAAAATGATACATCACAAAAAATGCTACAACAAATACATTTACTTTTAATTCTAGCTTATTCCGTTCATCTTTTTTTTTGAAAAGAAGCATGTTATATTTTACTTAAAAGCACAATTTGTTTGTTAAAAAGAAGAAATGCTAAGAACAGAATTATATATATATATTATTTCATTAGTTAAAGAGATATCGGTCAAAAAGAAAAATAAGGTACGGGCTTCGTTCTTATATACATCGATCACAAATATTTTTTCTTGAATTTCGGTTTTTTGAATCAACCAAACCGGAAAATTCGCTTTTTTAATTATTTAATGTTTACTTCCCTTATAGTTGTTGTTTTCATGGGTACGGAAAAATAACAAACAACAATAAATTAAGGCATATTTGGTTTCTTCAACTTTTGAGGCACAAAAAAATCAGAATTTTTTTAAGAATTTTTGTGTCGAGAAAATGAACTAAGTATATCAAGTATTAACCAAGTTATAGGCCAAAACGTGTTATTAGATTTTTGGAAGCTCCTGTATAAGCTACGGAACTCATTCTTGCATAAATCTATCACACTTTAATATTCACTATATATAAGAGAAATAATGAATATTTGCTTTATACACGGCCCGTTCCGATCAATTTTAAGCTAATAGGTCCAGCCACTTGTATGTTTTAAAACAATGGGCGTAAAATAAGAGCGTGGCATCCAATCAAGTTCCAACATAACCTATAACATTCTACTGTGCCAGCACTATCTGTGCGTCGAATTTCATTTCATTGTTAAATTGAAAAAAAAAGATTTTTTTGTAGTAGGCGTAAAATGTAGGTGTAACGTCCAATCGAGATCTAAGAAAACCTATAACCATAAATCAAATATCGTGAAAGTCGGTTCATCCGTTTATACGTGATTGATACACAAACAAACAAACGAAGAAACTATGTATATATATATATATATATTATTATTATTATTATATATATATATATATATATATATATATATATATTATATATATATATATATTAATTTGTAATTTCGTGGTCATATAACACATTTCAATGCGGGTGAAGGGTATATAAAAAATGTAGCACTCTAACTTGTTTTAAACAAACATATTATTATCTTAAATTAAATTAATATTGAATTATTGAAAATGTGTGTTAATTAACTTAAATACAATTGCAATCAGTAACAAATTAAATATTTATGTCAGATTTATTTTTCTTTATTTTGCTATTTAAAAAGCATTTTATAAGATTAAATTAATTTATACCATTAATTTTGTTTAGTAAAACAATACAAAAACTTCAAAGTTATCAGTTTTAGTTGTTATACAACTTGTACGCTAAATTTTTAATTGTTTAGGGTAATGAGAGTCCCACAAGTCATTGGCAATATAAATTAAATAAAATAAATTCAAAATGTGGTTCCATTGTTTTTAAGGCATGACGCCAAAAACATAAAGAAAACATCTATCTAATTCATTTGTGGAATATGACAGGAATATGTGTTATAACAAACGAGTCACCGGAGACCAACAAACAACATTAAGAAAAAGGTTAAAAAAAGCAAATAAACCGAGAAAATAATAATAAAATAAAACTAGAAACTAGATGATCAAAAAACAAAAAATAAAAAAAGAAAGAAAACTTAAAACAAAAACACAAGTATCAATTCTCATTTTACTAACTGACTGTATGGAACTAAAGTTATGCATTTATAAGTAGCAAAACGAGCACAGATATATCTAACATATATAAATGTGTATGTAGGTGTGAGAATGTATGTATGTATGTGTTAGTGGGCGTTAAAGTTTGTGATAGAGTTTAAGTTTTAGTTGAACATTTCTGCATAATGTTTGTCATTTGGCAGCATTAAATGTAAAAAGTTGTGTCAAGTAACACAGAAGCACTGAAGGAAGTGCATTAAACTTAATGACATCCGCTGCCAAGGACTTTAGCAAAAATAGCAACTACTTCTGTTCACTAACATAGCAAACAACTTCTATAAATATATACATACTATATACTTGTATAAGTATTTATGCTTATAAGTATATAAATATAAATGATAATTTTACACTTAAACATTTTTAATTTAAAACCGTTATTCTAATCATGTTTTCCTTCTGAAAAAGCTAAAAGTATAGGACGATTAATCTCATACATTCCTTGTCCGTCTTGGATATTGAGAGGATTAACGACACCACTTTATGACAGCCTAATATTCTCATCTTGTTTGCAGTATTTTGAGTAGCATTGAAATCGATCCTAATATTATAGCTATGAAGTTTATATTTATTAAGTAAAGATATGGGCAAAAATACAAAAGTTTTAAAAATCAATGAAAACAAATTAATGTTATGACAATTTCGAATACGGGTTTGTTTTTGACAAAATGGCTAATAATATTTTATTAGTAACACTATAAGCAATTAAATTTTGTTGTGGTTATTAGTTACAGTTTTTCAAAGTTGAAAAATTAGAAAAATATGATTGAAATGAACCAAGGTTTTTTTATATTTTTGTTTTTTCCTCACAAGTTCAAATTTTTAGGTTTAGAGTTGTATAAGACAAGTGCTCTCCTGACATAGCGGAACAATATCACTTTGTGTATTGGGACTCTATCGATATTCGTCAAAAGTTATACGATGATAGTCTTTGAAACCAACGTTTTAGCTATTTTAATATTTTTCTAATTTTTGGTTACTGTATATGCGTCCCTCCACGAAGATGCAATTGGATGTCATATATTCTGCTTCATCTGTGATGTATTCCGTTAATGTGCCCTCGTGAATAACAGAGCTTGAAAAAATAACAGTGAATTTTGAAAGAAGTATAGTTTTTGCCCAGACACACACTCAGGATTATATTCAGAAAATCGGTTTCCAGCGTGTATTAAGTTTTTTTTTTTTGCCTTAATATTGCATGGTTGGATTGCATGCAAAAATTTTAGACTTTTTTAAAAATTATGCAAAAGTTTCAAAATTTACTTCAGCATTTTTGGATGCTAAGAAATGTTTTGGATTTATATAAAGCACATTGGAAGACTTGCTGTAGCTTATTTTAATGATAACTTTTTCAATCTGTCAAAACAAATCAGTTTTGGCTGAAAACGAAATACTTTTATCTAAACGTATTTTTCTTAAGGCATGTCCAAGGCGTAAAAACTATCAAAATGTGACTCAATAGCAAGGCTTTGTCAAGATTCATCCTCAAATCAAGGGCGCCCTAAAAAAATACGAAGTTTGTGGAATTTATGGACAGAAATTAATTTTCGTAATGTCAAAAATTATGACGTTATAAACTTTTCTTTTTCGAAAATATTTAAAAAAATATATCGTGTAGAACTTAAAAAAATGCTGAACGTTCTAGAAACATCATCTAAACATATCTTAGTGTAAAAAGGAAAATCTTTACGCTTTACAATGAATGTACGAGTAAATACATTGGGATGAAACCTTAAAGTATTTTCCACAAACTTCATTATTATACATATTATTTTCAATAATAAAACCTCATTATTGGTATAAATTTGGTACTTATTAGCTTGAAAATCGGTTGATGCATCAAATTTTACCTAAAAACTGTTTACTATTCAACAATATATATACAATTGTCCATCTTGCTTTTGTACGTTCTAAAACAATAGAACTGCAAATTCTTAATAAGGAAAACCAGAATTTTCTTAATACTGTTATAGGATACCTATGGTTATTTATGAACCCACCTCATAAAACTCGGTATAGCGTTTTCTACTTATATAAAACTTATTTGTGAAGAATATATATAACTAAGTAATTTTCGAAATTGAGCCCTATATGCTAGCTATGGTCAATAACCGACCGCTCTTCAAAAAGAAGTGTTTTCTATTTATATAAAACTTATTTCTGTAAAATATTTCATTGATATTAACATTTGTGTAAAATGTGTGCTTGTTAAAGTGATTTCCCATATAAAGTGGGGCTGTAGTCAATTCTGGACTTTTTTTTTCCAAATTTCAATGGAATAGAACTAAAAAATGTATTTTCATATTTAAATATTTATAAGATTAAAGCATTATTACGGGGGGCATTTGTATAGGAGCCATGTGAAATAATGAATCGATCATAACCAATTTCAACAGCCTTCGTACTTATAGCAAAATAATTACTCGTGCCAAACTTCGTGAAGGTATTTTCAAAATTAAGTATAGTTTATACTTTATTTTATAAGGAACAGCCTGCGCTATAGAATTATTTAATATAGAAAAAATAATGATAATATTTCTTAACATTTATATGCTAGCATAAAAGATATTTCGAAAATGTGTATTTGATATATAAATATACAATTTAATGTAAATAAAACTTAAAAAATTTATACTCAAAAAAGAAAATTTAAATTTGGCATAAAAATTTAGAGGCCCCTGTGCATCCAAAACCGGTTATAGGTACTGAATATAAAGCATAAAGTATCTTCTTTAAAATGCATTTTCTATATTAATCCTCCCTGGATGCCATAAATATATGGGCAAAAACTCAAAACTGTTAAAATTCGACTAACGTTTTTTCGAACTTTTTTTCTCTGCACATTGACAGCGCTTTGAACGAATAAAAAGCAATACTTCAGCGTTTAAAATCCTTTGGCGTGAATCATTTTCGCGAGCGGGTAAAAAAGTTATCGAGGTTTAAAATTGATAATTTCAAAAAAAAATTCTCTTAATAAATCTTGTAAAAAACTATCACCACATGCAAAAAGACTGATAATATTATTATATCATATATTATTTACTTTATTATTATTATTAGTGCTATCTGAGTTACATAGTAAAATTAATTTTTTTAACAGCTTTGCACAATCATTTAAATAATAAAAAATATCGGATGCAATTATATATATATGGAATTATAAATATATATATATATATATATATATATATATATAAATACATATATAATAATTTTAAAACTATTTGGTGTCAAAAAAATTAATTTAATCTTTTTAATGGTTTAAAAATTAGAGAGAGCAAACCCTTAATTTGTACCGAATATTTTTCTAATATTTTTTAAGAACTTAAACACGATTACTTTTTTTTACTTCATTACAACTCTTTTTAAATCTTTGGCATTTGGTTGTGTTATTTTTTATGCATATATATATATATATATATATATATATTTTAAATTTTGAAATTTCCTTCATTAAGTTAAATGATATTACCTAGTTATTAAAGATAAATGTCATAAAGTGCTTTTTAATACATATTCCGGGTTTTACTGCGAGATTGTCAAAGTCTTTTGGTTTTGCAACCAGGGTGGCTGCTAGGGGCAGGTACATTTTTTAGAATTAGGTAAAGTATTATCTAGTTTAAGTCCCACAAGGAATATTTCCCGTGGCAAACTATAATATTTTTAGTTCAGTTCCATTGAATTTTAAAACAATTACACCATATTTAGTATTTTAAAAAGTGCAACCGCTTAAAAAATAAAAAGCCAAATGAAAAATTTTTAATGATATTAGAAAAATAATTATTGATTAAATCATATGGATAAAATTTGTGTCAAAAAATGACAAATTTCTTAAAACTGTCTAATTTTTCTTTATTATATTTTCTATATTTGTATTTTTTTAGATTCTAAAATAGCAACTGTATGACGTACATCAGCGTAATTACAAGTTTAAAAAATTTTTTTGTTTACAAAAAAAAAAAAAAAAAAATGTCAAAGTAAAAAATCAAAGCAAAAAATAAATGCCAAGTGAAAGAACAGCTGATTGTTGACTGTGCTTCGTATATTGGCTCTCCAATATAATACGTTTTTAAGTCGTCTCGTTCTCTTTAGCTTTGACTTTTTTCCAAGTGTAACATATCATTCAGCAGCAAAAGTTTCTTTGGCTTGTACAAATAAAGGATGAAGAAAAGTATAAAATAGTTAGTTATTATTTTTTGGTGGCAATTCAATTTAAACTAAAAAATTTCAAAAGTGTTACTTCCGGTTTGAATGCAACAATATGAGCAAGTTAAGCAAACAATACACCAATAGAGACTTACGCTTTCGAACACACACACACACTCACACATACACAACCACCTACAAATGACAAAGAAAAAAAAAAGAAAATTAAAATGTTGGTAATATGCAAAAGTAACGGCTAAATTGTATAAAACAACGAAGCGAAAGCAATTTTATTAAATGGTATCGTTTTACAACAAAATAATATAGAAAATAAAAACAGAAGAGAAACTAAAATTGCAATTTCAAAGTAATTGTCAGAAAACTAAATCTACAATGACCTGTTACACATACACTACCATTTATTTAAACAAAGTAATATATAAGAGTAAGTGAGGAAGAGAGAGAGTGGTATATAAAAAATCAGGATTAAAGTTTACAGTCTAACAGTATCTTGATATAAATGTTATTGGATTGTCTATGACTATTAGTGTTTGTATAAATGTAGGTGCTGGTATTTGTGGGAGATTTTTATGAACAGTAACAGGAAACGGAAATAACTACTGTGTTTTTGTTTTCTGGTAAGCATTGTGTTTTGTTTGGAAAATTATTAAAAAAAAGCAATTGAAAAAACTCAAATGAAAGGAAAAAGTAAAAAATCATTGAAATAAAAAAAAGTTGAAGAAAAAAGCGTAGTGTCAATTTCCGTTTTGTCGTGTAAAATTTGCATTAATTATAAATTAAGCATAAGAAGAATTCCCAAGGAATATATTTCGAAAGAGTTAAATGGCGTATTAAAGCCATAAGATTGAACAGAAGTATATAATATTTCTTATAAAGGAGGGTGTTTGATTCAGATTTTCAACTGAATAAAATATCAGCATTTATATTTCAAATTGAACTTAGCTAAAGAACAGCCAATCAAATTCATACTTTTAACAATGACCTTAAAAGTGAAATTTTAAACTAAAAAAAGAACATAATAAATAGTATAAACTTAATATTAGCCTTTTTTTGTTTCATTTATGCCCTACATTATACGATATATATTTTACAGCAATGGTTAAATCATTGGGAACTGATATGATAAATAATAAGATTTTTTCCTATTTTTGATGGAGAGAAAAAACGTCAACTTGTAACTAGGGTTTGAGGTTTCCCGTGATATTTCTCTTCCTTGGAAGCGGAAATGAAAAACTTATTTTCCTGATTTCTTATAAAGAATATTAAACAACATTATTATTATTAAACAATATAATATTAAACAATATAATAATTAAACAACATAATTATTTAACAAAAAAAATAAAATAATAATAAAGTATAATGCATCTTTCAAGATTTAAAAAATATTAAATATTTCATAAAAATAAAATAAGCACATATTATAAGTTATGCTAATCTATGGTAGTATATTTAACTTTCAATACAAATAGTTTTTCTTATCGTTGTATTTCCATTTTATCTTCATTTTGAATTATTATTTAATTCTTTCTAATTTTAAGATGTAAAACACAATTTTGAAAGTATTTAAAATGGATTTGATTAATATATTAATCGTTTTAAAATACTCAGTTAAGTATTGAGTATTTGTAAAGCCTCAATACTTATATATGTATATATAAGTATTGAGTATATATATATATTGATTATTCGACAAATTCTTGATTTGGAAACAGAATATTTGATAGAAATTTATTTTTATTTTATTGTTCTTCAAAATATATAAAAATACTAAATTATTAACGAAGAATGTGGCTATTATTTCTAGTAATCTTTTAGTGTAAATTTCTTCAATTAGAAAGAGAGAAGAGAGCGGGAAAAGTTTTTAATATATACTTTAATTTCGATTATTTTTGGCTACAACTAAGGTTTGGATTCCGGGATTCTCGGGCGGTAAATCTCGAGATTTCGCGGCAAAATGTCGTCGGGAATTTTTTTCTAATTATCTCGGGAAAACGGGAAATTTAATATTAACTTGACATGTAGTTTTAAAATCGTATAGCAAAAATATTACTGCTTTTATCGTCTCAATGAAAAATTTACATTATTATATACACACTACTTACAAAAGCCATTTTTAGCTGGTAATTCTAAATATTAGGATTTGTCAAAAATTCGATACAAAAGTGATAATTTAAATTATTCAAAAACATTGGTTTTTATATGTATTAATAAGTTATATTTTTCTATATTATCAAAAATAAGATCATACAAAAGTTTTCTAAAAAAAAAATTTAAAAGTAAAAATTATACGAGTAGAATACAGCTAGAAGTTTAAGTGAGAGGCACTTCAAACTAAATTTTAAAAAAAAATTACTCATTACTTTTTATCTCCCAATATCTACTCATTAATCTATGGTAAAAATATTGAAAGAAAAACATAACCTAAATTAAATAAAAAAAATCATTGTATTACCGTTTGAAGTATTCTTTATCGAATCTTTTGATAAAATGCGAAATATTTTATTTTTCAAAACTATTAATACTTCTCGTCATAGAATGTCCTAAGTGTTTAAAGAAATTTTAAAATAATTTCACTGTTGTAAAGGAACACAAAAACTCAGGCAATGGGACGGTTTGCGTCCTACTGAGAAAAAATAAACATAATAAAAACGGCAGCGAGACGATAAGATGCCAAAGTTTTGCGTAAAATAAAATTATCAATCAAATTTGTTATAATTATCATTTTTAATATATAGATATTATTATATTCCAATTGTTTAATTTAATTTCTTTAAGGAATTTCAATTTTCTATATGTGTTTAGTTTTCTTTTTTTATAATATATTTTTTTTTTTCATAAATTATGGCAATCTTTTTAGAAAAAAACATAGAATATCATCACGAAAATAAAATGAATTTTATTTGAACGGCTTGCTGTTCAACGACAGTGGAAAGTCGAATTTGTATGGAACAGCATATATATATATATATATATATATATATATAAAAATGTATACTCTATAAATATTATAATCAAAATTTTCTATTTTAATTAGATATTAATATTTAATTAAAATATTGTTTTAACGTGTGATTGCTAAAAATGGGTTTTTAATTGCGAATGTTTTCACAACCAGCTTAGCTATACTTTAGAGTGCCCCTTTCTTGCGATTCTGTCAGAAGACCATTCAAAATATTTTTTGATGAGGAAAATCAGTAAAAAAGATCATCTTCCCTGAAAGCGATTAAAAAAGTCACATTTGCAAAAAAAATTAGGTTTTTCTAGAAATAAAGGTCAAAAAATCGCTTGTTATGGAAAAAATATTATTAAATTTTATTCGCCAAAAAATACATATTTTAATACTTTCCGATGCTTTTTGTAAACTTCAAAATGAACCAAAATGGCGGCAAAACTGTGTTTCAGTATTTTAGTCATAAAAGGCAGAAACTTCGATTTGGTTACAGCTTTTCTAAATGATAATAAATCATTTTTTATAATCATAACTCTAAATTTTTAGTAAGTTTGTATTTGAGAGAGATGTAATATTAATTTGATACTAATCGTATTTATAAACTGTCTATACCAGTCAATGGGGTGAAAAAAATTATATGTATCTTTTGAAAATATATTATAAGCTTAAAGTGCTTCGATTCAGAGTGCAGTTGAATATATAAAATAAGCATCCTTACTTCAGTACACTGTGTGAGCAGATTGCCAGGATGTGAGCAAAAAAGAGCTTAAATTCAATTTTAAAAAAGATCAAAAAAGTCTAAATGACCCAAAAAATAAGATCAGAAAAAAGTTAAATTTTGTTTTTTATTTAAAAACTTATTTTTTCCCTTTCTCATTTGTTTTTGATAAATTTTAAAGAAATTGTAATAAATTTATAAATGAAATATAGGACGGTTGCCAGCAAAATGATCTGATAAAAAATCTCCCAAAAAATACCCATAAAAATTTGGATTATATTTCATACGAAAAATGATTTGAAGTCATTTGTTGTAATTTTTGAGCAATGATTAATTTTTTTTACTAAGAATTTCCAAATTTTTGGGTGATTTTTCACTTTTATAAAAATATTTTCAAATTTGTATTCATAAATAGTTTCTATGGTTAATGAATTATATTTAAAAAATAATTATAATAATCGATTTAGTAAGACGATAAAATTAGTTCTTATTTTTGATTTGGAGAATGAAGTACCGCAGTCAAAAAAATTAGTAATAGTAACTAAGAAATTATTTCTTTCGTTGTTGAAATAATATTTTTGCCTTTTTAAGTCAGTTTTAAGAATAAAAAAATGTAAGAAAAAAAGCTAGAAGCTAAAACAAAAACTTTTTAGATAAAAGCAAAATAAAAATAGCTTTAAAAATTCTAAACTGGCAACACTATTTACCAGGATAAGAAACATGGTACACCAAATCCTTTAAGTAATGTCCACATTACCAAAATTTGTTCTACTTCCAATTAATTGCTAAATTTTACAGATTCCGCAATTCTTTGATCCAAAAAATTAACATCGTTATACACTATTTTTGCCTATTTTCGTTTTTTATTAAGAAGAAAAAGCTAGTTTTTGTTTATTAAAAATAAAAAATCAGTCAATACTCATTTTTATCTATTAAGAAAGTAAAAACTACTCATAAATAATATAGCATTATATGTTAATTTTACAATTACATTACTAAGTAAGCAATTTTGATGCTCATAATAATAGATATATTTAAAAGAAAAATACATATTTTAAAAATTGGTTATATTTTTTTATTAAACATTTTTAGATAGAATAGATAGAATATTAAACAAGGACTAATATTCTGTATATTCATTCATATTTTGGACAACTTACTGTATTCTTTTGGACATACTAGACATCAAATTCTGACAAGTTTCCAACAGAATCTCGTACCATATTTTTATGTTTTTCCTTAAAATTCATCTCTATTTTTAAAAAGTTCTTCCGATAGTCTTTTCTTTAAATCGTTCCACAAATTCTCTATAAGTTTTAGATCCAGATATTGACTTGGACAGCTTAAAACACGGACATTATTCTGGGAGAGCCTATTCTTTACTAACCTCGAACTATGTTTGGGGCGATTATCTTGCTCGAATGTCAAAAGTAATGACATATTCTCTGCGGCATATGGAAACATGACATTTTCCAGTATGTCCCTGTACCCATTTACGTTCATTATATTATCAATGCAATGAATGGGACCAACGCCATTTCATTAAAAGCATTCGCAAACCTTTATGTTTCTTCCTTCCTATTAAACAGTCATCTTCGTGAATTTTACGAGGAATTCTTTTCCCTTATGGTGGAAATTTGTTTTGCATAAGATGAACTGATTATGGAGTTATGGATGGGTTCTTTTCGCCAGTACAATAATCTTTCTATCCGTTTCTGGTTTTATTTTATGAGGTCTACCACGAGTTTTTATCGTTTGTTTCTTAGAAAAGACATTTTGGACTAAATTTAGAGATCTTTCTAAACGCTTGATTGCTATTTCACCCAACGACCCTCCATTTTTCTCTTAATTTCCCTCTCCTATTTGGTACAATGATTGCTTCTTCCCTTTTTCTATGTCAAAATACTATTTCTTTATAATATTTTTAACCAAATTACTCTTACCGTATTACATAAAAACATACAAAAAATGACAATAGAATTTGATTTGATATAAAACAAATTTTAAATTATCTAACAGTATCTATAATTATGAGCAACATTTTTTGGTATTTAAATTGAAAACGTATATGGGTCACAATGAAAAATCCATTTGTATAAATATAAGGTGACTCGAATGCATGTAGAATCAGTTCGCGTTAATAATTTCGTGTTGGGGGCGCGAAGGTTATAGAGATTTGAAATTTAATATATAAAAATTTTTTACTAACTTGAAGTTTATGTACGAGTATAATTCTGGTAAAAATTATCGCAATATCAATACTGAGTTATTCAAACAAAGTTTATCATATTTTCAATTTTTGATGGTTTAGTGTAGCATATTTTAGGGCTTCATATTTATTTTTAATACTCCTTCGATTTTAATGTGTTAAATAACAATAAACGCAGTAATCCTATTTCATTAAAAACTTTGAGTGCGTCTTGTGAAAAACTGATTTTTTTAAGATAGTTCTAAGTTCTTATTTTCTAAATTTGAGAAGGGTACATCAAGAGGATATAACACAAAAAAAAAAAAAAAAAAAAACACTAAATTACAAGTATAAATCTCTATTTAAAATTTTCATTCCGTTGAGGGGCGCATAGACACCGTCCAGAAAAAATAAAAAATAAAAATTAAAAAAATTTTGTCCTTAAAATTCAACTAACCTTTTGAAAGTCTGTATAATACTCGTAACAAAGAATAATTGATTTATCCACAAAGATCGAATAAGATCAAAAAGTATAAACGCGGAAACAAAAATTATAAAAGATTGATAAAAAGGTAAGTAATTTTAAGCCCTTATTCAAAGTTTTTGAACTTTGAACAACAATGATGCTGATCTGTGTCCGTTTGCTTAAGAGGGTTAAAGTTAATTTTATCCATTTTAAAAATTTTTGATAATAGCCCTTAATATAAATCAATTTTAATGCATATACTTTCCATATTTTTCGTTGAAATGGCATTGTTAAATCAAATTGTTTACTAAAAGAAAAATGCTCGGAGTATTCCTGAAAAATTTTCTTAATTATCGCCATTTTAATATCATCCTATGAGGTGTATGTATTATTTTGTGCAGATGTGTGTTTTTATTTTTAACTTCTGACTTCGCTTTCATTCAAATATTTGAAAGTTGATATTTTAATTCCTTCTTCGGGACATGAATAATATGTTATATACATTTATGATGCATTTTTTAAATATAGAAGTTAAAATAGCGGTATAAATTTTTGGCGTTCGTCAATGGCAAAAGAAATGTAAAAGAATGTAAGATTATTTTTTTTGTTTATTTATTTATTATTATTTTTTTAATATATTTTATTTGGGATTTTTCATCATATTTGGTGCTTATTCTTTATTACAATAAAACTCTCAAAAGATGGGAATATTTATTTTTTTTTAATTTTGTAGTTTTGCATTTTTAATGGAACTTATTTTATTGGAAGTTATTTCATTGGGACTTATTTCATTTCCTAGTTATTTCAAAATACCTAAAGTAGGGGTAGAATTATTCGTTACTGACCACATCAATATATATATATATATATATATATATATTAACTATACTTCTTGTGGGTTCAAATAAAAGAAGAGATGTAGGAAAAAAACCAATATAAAAAAAATATATTTTTAAAAAGCAAAAGTTATCAGTTCCATTTGTGTTACAGTCAACAAAAGAAATTATCGTTGAAAAAACAGCCGGCAATCATCTGCATTATCAAGAATTAATGAGTTGGAGCTTTTGAAAGGATATCAAGCGATTAAAACAAGTTTTCCTCATTCTAGTTTTTTTTGTTTGCCTTTTCTGTTAATAAAACTTTTCTTCAATGCAAAGAATGTAGACTTATTACTGGATTATTAGTTAAAGTGTCAATGAAATGGTCTGTTTTCTGCTATTATTATATTCCATTTTTTTTTTTTTCTTCTTGTTTACTTTTTATTCAAGCAAAAAGTTGATAAAAGATTTTTTGTTGTGATTGGTTTGAAGTTGAAAAAAAATGTGAAAAATTTTTTCTTAAGGAAGTTAGTTAGTGTGATGATTTGATTTCTTCTTGAATAAATCGCAGTGTTAATAATGTCATCCTTAAATTATACTATGAATTCTTATGTGTTATTTAAGTTAAGCATTAAGTTTAAAAATTTGAAAACAATTGCATATTTTGGGGAGGGTAAGTTAATATATATTACAAGTTTGTAGAGTGACCAGATGTCTTAAAAAATTTAGAAAGTATACTGAAAAAACTAAAGTTAAAAAAAGTTTATAAAAAGATTAGATTTTTTTCATTCTAATGAAGATTAATTGAAGAATATTCTTTTTGTACCTTGGCCTTTGATGCATTTAATATTTTAAATTTTTAGTCTGACTTTAATATACATAGCTGATTACCTCAATTCATTTAAAATAAAATAAATAAGAGCGTGCTGTTGCCTCACAGTGGGGCCAAATGCAAAATTTTTGGTAATTAGTCGGACCTAATTAAAATGTACGGAAGTGTTGTAGAGGATGACCTAAGCTTTCAGAAAAAAATATCTTTTAGTCACCTTGTAGTTATACGAGATAAGCTGCAATGTGTCACAGTTGACCACCACGAGTACGTACTGAACCAAAATATCTCTTACAGTTAAAAAGATGTTTATGCCTGAATTTTGAAATTTTAATTTTTTGCCTCGGCCTTTTTTAGTTGCTTGGAAATTAGTCCTGAGGTATATTGATGAAATTTTTTTTTAATGTTCTATAATTTCCAATACATTCCGAAATAAAGTGCTGAGAAAATTTTTAGATTATTTCAATTCGGCTAGCCGTGAAAAATATTTGAAGTCATCACTCTGAAATCAGTATGAAAAACGGCCATTTTTTACAAAAATTTTACCATAATTCTGTCTCTTTTTTGCAAAAAATTGTTAATAAAAAAAGTTTTTCCTTTACTTATTTCAAAACACAAGGCTTCATAAATGGTTAACAAAGAAGTTCTAAATTGATTTAGACTTGCAGTTGCATTGGTCGAAAATTATGAATTTAAAAAAAATTCATTTTTATCGATTAATAACAAAAACGTAACGCAAGTTTTTTTCTATTTATTGACGCTGATTTATAAAAAATATATTTAGATCGACTTAGCACTAAACTGCTTCCCACCCGGCCAAAAACAAATGCAGAAGTATAAACGTATAAACGTAATATATTATTTCTTATGTATTATTTAAAAAAATCAGTCTTTCATTCTTTACAAAATCATTGAAATAGCTTCAACCACCAATTTTTTGCAATTTTTCAAAAATAAGTAATAAATAAGAGTGCTGACTTTTAATATTGAATTGAAGTAATCCAAACAGTTTTTCAGCATATTATTTCGGAATGTGTTAGAAATTACAAAATATTTAAAACAATTTTCTTCAGTATATCTCAGGACTAATTCTCGAAAAAATTAAATATAGTCGAAACAAAAAATCAAAAGCTCCAATTTCAAGCGTAAATATCTAAGCACTTTATAGAAATATAAAAGTATTTGAAATCGGACTTCAAATATGGAAGTTACGAGTTTTGAAACTTTAACATACTCGAAGTGGTCAATTTTGACACTCTGTATCACTTATTATTACAGGGTAACTACAATATAATTATTCTGAAAACCTATGTCCTGCTTTGTAGCTTTTCGCATACATTCTAATCCAATCCGACCAGTAGTTTTGGAGATACAGATTTATTATCAAAAAATTAGCGATTGGCCCCACTGTGCACCTTATTAGAATTTATGTATAATATTTAAATTAAATTATGTATAATACTAAAATTATTCAAGTTATTTGTTGACTATTAACGTGTAATATACATGAACTGGTAAATAAATAAGGGCATTGTTAAAAAAGGATGACATTATGAATGTTAACGTCATTATTACAATAACAATTTTCATTAATAGTCCCTAATATTTTGAAATAATTTCTTTTTTCGTTTCAGTTTTGTCATTTGCTTTTAGATTCCTAGGAAAAATACGTACCAATTCATCTTTGTTTACATTATACTTTTTCTTTTTTTCCGAAAATAATAATTGAAAAGTTCTACAAAATGATGCCAGACATAAGAAATTACGGAAAGAAAATTAATTTAAAGCAATAACAATTTTCTTCCAATAATGCAAGTTTACAAATTCAGGTAAATTTTTGGACCTGAGTAGATGCGAAATAATTTTAATGTAATTAAGGGCACTAAATTCAAATATGTCATTAGTTTCTCAAGATTGATTACAGTTTTCGAGTTATCGGGTGTTGGAGCCATGTGATATCATAATAACTTTTTGTTGTTTGTCGCTAAAAGATTGATTTTAATCATAGTTTAAATGTTGGATTTTATTCCAGATCATGTATAAATATATAAAAAGTATTACAGTGACGATTTCAAGCATCTTTATTATGTATACGAATATTATATAAATACTCGGAAAAATTAGCAAATTGATGTTAAATGCTCAGAGCAAAGTATTTTCATGACCTTAGTTTTTATGTTTCACTAACTGAACTGAATGACTTGATTCGTGGTTTGAATTTATCAACACAGTTGACAGAGGTGATCGCATCAAGGTGACAGTGGTAAAAAATGTTGGACTCTGAAACAAACATCAATGTAAATGGGACCAAAAATGAGGCACTATTCGACAATTCTCAAGAGAAATACAACATATACTTCAGTGATGATATCAAGGATTTATTTGATTTAACGTCCAATAAACCACCAATGAAGGGATAATTATAAAATCTTGTTGGCAATATTAATCGCATATCCCCTAATTTGAAGCAAATTATGTGGAGTTTGTTGCAAATAATGGAAAGTTTTTGCAAAAATGTCACAAGATTGGAACTGGAACATCTTTAAAACTTAGTTTTCTTAATTCGATATTTCGATTTTTCACTAAAAGTTAAAAAAAAAATAATAATAAGTTTCTATTGTTGGACTCTAATACTATAAACATATCCCAAATAATACGAATGATTTAATTTGACAGACGTATAATTTCGATTTATCACTTTTTATTGAATAAATTGGTTACCAACCGTCAAATATAGTAAATAAATACTTTTGAGAATATACCTCGAAAACTAAAACTGGTTTTTAAAATGAATGAAAATTCGAATTCAACATCCTAAATAACCTTAGAAACTACTTTTGATTGCTCAAACCTGTATAGTGGTTGCCACAACAAATGATTATCTTTCATATTTTATATATCTCCAAAATTAGTTATAAACTTATGTAAACGAAGTGTTTATTCAGTTGATGTGAATAAATACTTTTTCGATAATTTCGATTTTCTTTCTGAGTATTGAAACTTAATATTGAATTTTATTGCAACAAATATTTTTTCTTTTTTTTCGCAAAACATACCAAATATTTCCATCCCTTCAATATAACTGTTTTCCCAGAAATTTGGTAACGCTCTTCACAAAATTCTCTAAGGACACGTACACAAAAAAGTGTTTGCTGAGTGTGTAAAAATGTGTTAAATACAGTCACATGTGCTAGTACATCCCCTGCCAGCATTTGGAAGAAAGTTATTTCATCTATCCACTTAAAAGTATCTTTATTTGACACTCCAGGATGTTCAAAAGTAGAAAAACATAAATTTGCAATAACAAAACATATTATTATCGAAGAAAAAAAAAAAAAAAAATGTAAACAAAGATGAAGAAAAAGAACAAGCACGACATAATTTCGATCAGTAATGTACAACTTTTAAAGTGATCAATGTTGTTTAAGTGTTAAATAAACAATGTATTAATATATAAACAAAATTGTTAACTTTTAATTAGTGAGTTTTGTCTTTAAATATTTCATATTTAATTTAAAATTATAGTGAATTATTAATTTAGTTCATACCCAGCAAAAGCTTTGCTTTCCTGGGAACAAAAATAAACTACTTATTTTTTGCCTGAATAACTAGTTATTTTTGTTCGAGTTGTCCACAAATTCATGTAGTTATTTTTTGACTCTAGGGGTACTAAAAAATATGTACCCAAACGAAAACAAAAATAAAAAAAAAACAAAAAAATTTTTCCGTTAGTGAGAATCGAACTTGGACACAAACTAACCATTTGTTTTTACTGACTAACGTCTTACTTAGTACACCATCTCGCACATAGCAGCTTAAGCGACAAAAACTCTATTTAGTTTAAAATATCTTTTTAGACATTTTGTTATAAAAAACTAACAGCTTCAGAATGGGGTTGAACCAACAACCTTCTGGTTGTTAATCCGGCGCTCTAGCCAACTCATCCACGTGATTGCAGAATTTCTGTGCTATTATACTATTGAGTACTTATTAATGTAATACAGAGTAGGCAAATAATAATGACGCCTCATTACCAAGAAACTACTTTAATAAGTAGTTGTTATTACCGAAAACCAAGAAGTTTTTGCTGGGTAATTATAGTGAGTTATTATAGTGTGTTTGAATATCAGGTAAGTATTTCGTTCAATTATAATTAAAAAATATTCACGAGAAATATTCCAAGTACATTAAAAACATGTTTATTGTAGAAAAGCGATTACATTACGATACTTTCTACATGTATTTTTTTACACTTCTAAATAATAGATTTCGACAGCCAAGGATTGCACTAAATAGTGCCATTAAAAAAGTATTACAACTGCTGCACACTTCTTCCCGCACGGTGACTCTTCTTGGATAAGAAAATAATATCATATTCGACTGTTAAAAAAAATTTGGATAGAATATGTAGGCAGGGTCTCTGCAAATATTTTCCATTGCAGAAGTCACTGCGAAGAGTCTTCTAGAAGTTGAAATTCATCGTCAAAACTATTGCCAAAATATCATTAAAATATTCTTTCGTCGGGAAAAACTGTTGCTCGTGGAAGTATCTTCTAGAAGACTCGCAGAGCATACTTCTAGAAGAGTTGAAAAATGCTCTCCTGGAAGACAACCGATTGATGCTAACAGAAGTCTCTTCATAGTCTGTTTTCTAGCAGATGATTTTGCACTTCTACTATTTATGTATTTACAATTAAAATCAACATTTTTTCTAATATTTCATAATTATTTTTATTTTCCACAAATGAAAAAATTCACATAAAAATTATTTTGTATTTAGAGAACTCCAAATAAAATACTCATGAAAAACTTCTGATGAATTCCGGTAGCTTTAAAAAAAGAAAATAAGATTAATAATAATTTTTATTATTATATTATATTTGGATTACCTTTCCTGCAAAGAATACGACATAATATTTTTACAAGTAATATTTAGGGGTTTTTTAAATAGGCAAATACTTTTCTGCTTGAAGGAGTTTTTCCTAAAATAAATTAAAATTGTGAGATAAGTATGTTATTAGTAAATAAAATGTTAATAAGATTTAATTAATTTTTTAAAATATCCGTTGTTGATTATAGAACAGTTAAATATGAGGAATATTTTTGTTCTTATATTTAATATTCCAGCCAAACTGTACCTAAATTAAATAATTACAGAAATACATGATTTTGCTTGCTTCTCTATTGTGTTATTTTCTTTTTTATATAAAAATTGACAAACTACTTAATACACGCCAAGAAGATTAATGTGCAATAGTAATGTTTTTTTTTTTTTTTTTTTTTTTTGATAAATTCGAATAGTCGTTATATTATCTTCCAGAAGTGACTATAAAGTATACTACTGGAAGAAGAAGGGACGATATTAATGTATTTGGTTTTGAAAATTTCGTAGATACTTCCGATAATCATCTCGAAGTCACTAAGTAGTAACGTCTGGACGATTGGCAACAAATTTATCTTTCAAATGTTTGAAGGGTTAGTACGTTCAACATAGTACATTCAATTAATACAATGGTGACATTTTTAAATTCACGATAGGCAAGCAAGAGGTCGGCATTGTTTTTATATTCAAAATTATTTCATGTCGTCTCGCATCTTAGGTATATTGCTGTAGTATAGTATCCTAGTGCCCACTCATTCATCTGTTGGTCAAACAACAAGTGTGATGGGTTAAGCTTACGAATAAGTGGTTCTGATGCAATATTGTTTGTAAGCGTGTTTTTGACAGCAGCATAACTTTGGTAGTCTCGAATGTCCTTCAATTTATTTAGGTTATTCCAGGATTAAATTTCTGTGATGAAAAAAATGAGGGAAAACAATGTATTCATAAAAAATGAATATAATGAATAAACATTCATATGAATGTATATTCCACTTCTATAGATATGAACTGTCTATAGGTCGATAGGATAAATAATAAAAGTAAATATATATTTGATTGTTCAGGGAATAGGCTGATGCTTTAGAAAGTCAAAAACTATAGAACAAGTTTGGAACGAAAATCTTAATTAAATACACTCATCATTGCTGGCACAGAGACAGGAAACTAGTATGGCACTTTTAAAATATTGAAATATGTATATCAGTTTAATTTATACTGGCTATTTCCACTGTGTCGTTCATACTTTTCTATGTAAATATATATTTTTGCACAAACGCACGCATTTTCAGTAAAGACTGGCTAGTTGAGATTGCACTTTGGGGTTGCCCTTAACTAAACTTGGCATTAACTAAATTTTAGTATTAGTTTTTGGTATCCTTGAAAATAGGAAGTATTTTAGATATCAAATTAAGAAAAATAAGTTTTTAAAAACAAAATATTTTATATTGTATGAAAACGAATTTTCAAAACTTACTACACCATAGGAGGTTGGGGCAATATGAGTTTCTGCTAATGTTTTTAACGCATATATAAATTGGTACAATAATCATCTCAAAGTGTAACGTTCAACTTAAAATCACTTTCTGAGTCGAGATAACGACGTCCGTCCTTCCGTCTGGCTTTCCATGTAAGCTTTGTATAGGATCAAATTTCAATTTCAAATTTCATGAAGATCGGTCCATAATTTAGAATAGCTCCCACATAAGCATATTTCGACAAAAGTCGAAAGTTTATTGATAAATTCAATGATGACCGATCTTTAAATGATCATCGCCTTAATGTAATAATGTGATAATCACAATAACATGCATAAAAGCTATATAAATGCTGTTAATGTATGCGAAATAAAATTCCAACAAAATTTAAAATGTTCAAATTTCTCCCAAAAATTCACACGTCTTATATAATTTCTTCAAAAGTCAACTGATTATGTTGTTTCTATATGCCCAACATTTGAATCCGTTTTGCACTTTTAGAGCTGTTCTGAAGGACTTTTTATCATGAGTTCAAAAACTCGATGTTTTGGAACTTTCCGAACCTGTTATTCGGTTATTGTATTCTAGTTAACGTTGCAAATTTGTCAAAAGAATTCTATGAACTCTCCCCTATCTAAAATCATTCAAAACTTATTAATCGATTTAAATGTTAAATTATTTGAAAATTTTTAATTTTTAGGCTTTCATTTAATTTAGAGATTTTTCCCACCCCTCAAAATCATCCTTTCATTATATCCGGATAATCCGAATAATATACCATCCCATTTGTTTTTATGAAATCACAGAACCTAATATGTTGTTAAAAAATGCAGTTAAATCAGAATTTTTAAAAGTTAAGAATTCACCTCAAGTTGACTTTGAATCATACACATTTTTTGCATTATTTATATCAACTTTTATCTCTCGAAAAAAAATGTTTCTTTCACTCTCATTGCCATCTGAGTTAAAATACAAATCAGTTTGTGCTGATGTATATATAAAAATAATCCAAAAAAATATAAATATTTTTTCATGGTAGTTTATCTGTTATTAATATTTTGATGAAACTAGATCTCTGATGAGAAAACATGTATTCATAAAAAATTGATTATGAAGGGTCTATATCATAAGTATACTATATTTAACCAGCGCCGAAAGTTTTATTTCAATTTTATTCCTCATACTCATGATACCGTATGTGGAATAAAATTGCAATAAAACTTTCGGCGCTGGTTATATCATGCATATAGATTTGAACATTTCATAAAATATAGTCAAAAATTTCATATTGCTAATAGGGTATTAGAAAAACAAGTGTATCCTTCCTTGGGATAAAAAGAGGCAAAACATATAAATGCGCTTAGACATAGAAAATGTCGGCGCATCAAATGCATATGGTCGCTAAGAGGCCAATAGAGGCCAAAAAATACGTTTCCTCTTTCAAAATTGAATAAGTTTTTTGAAACTATTTTCCAGTACGATAAGATTTCGCTAATCATTAAAACTTTATAAGCAATCGCGACTTAAAATAGTGGCATTTCATTTAAAACAGTCGTAAGTTTAATACAGAAAATAAACATTTACAGAAAAAAAATTTTTCAGAAAAGTAATTATGAAATTACGGAGTTATAGAGAGAAAAGTCTTAGCTTTCCAGCCATGTTAATTTTTTGGAAAAAAAATTATTTTCCAATATTGACTTTTTAACCAAGTTTTATTAAATTGGATCCCTCTGTGCACTGCTTTAAAAACAGTTTGGGGAATTTATTTTTATTTTGTTGATAATTGAAAATTTGATTTTATTTTCTTGCCGGTCACTTGTGCATCTGTATATTTTAAGTTGAATTTGTATAATTCTAGACTCCTCAAGGGAGTTTTCTATATATATGTAGATATTTATATGTAGATATTTGTACGTACATACGTACGAGTATATTTGTTAGATTTTATTTTAAGAAACTACAATAAGGGACCCATATGTTTGTTGTTAAGCAATTGTATGTCAGTGTAATTAATAATTCATAAAATACTTAAGTATCTAAGGGATTGTTTGGTTGCAGACCTAAAAAAAAAACAAATGAAAGGACAAAAGATTTGTGTTTATTATCATATTTTTCCCATCTCCTTTAATCTTTTAAATTTAATTATTAAAAAATATATCTATGATATATTTTAAAAATGTTAAAGGAAAATGGTCCTTTTGCCATTTTTATATTTTTGTACTTTCCCATTCATAATTAAATTTTATTATAATCCTTTTGAAATTAAGTAGAATTTCCTTTTCGGTTTTATGTATTTTTTCCCAATGTGAAAAAATTGGGAAGAAAACTTTTTAATTATCTTGCAATTCGTTTTTCTACTTAATTTCCACTAAATTCCCATTAAATATTCGAGGCCAAAAGTTGAGAGAGCAAAACCCCATATGAAACCAAATCATAAACCCTTGGACTTTATTTTAAAAACTCTTTCTCTGTTAAAAACTAA
This sequence comes from Protocalliphora azurea, assembly GCA_932274085.1. Classification (NCBI taxonomy): domain Eukaryota; kingdom Metazoa; phylum Arthropoda; class Insecta; order Diptera; family Calliphoridae; genus Protocalliphora; species Protocalliphora azurea. The sequence goes on along the minus strand of OW026521.1, from coordinate 47,518,688 downwards.
ACTACATTATTGTTGTTTTCTTTCTTTTCTTTTTATTTTTTTTTTTAACTAAAACCCTAAAAAAAGGAAAGAGTTTTTGTTTTTAACCACAATATGTGGTAAACGTCACTTTGATGTCATATCACTTGGTAAAACTGCTGCTGCTGATGATTCTGTTCTTAATATAGCTTAGGGCACAAATAGCATGTTCATAATGAAGCTGACATTGCAGCGGATGATGATTTTGCAGCTCAAAGTCAAATTTTATAAAAAGCCACTAGACCAAATGCTTTCTGGCCAATACAGTACAGTAACCTATTTTTCATTCCATCTTCTTTTACTTGTAGTTTTCTTCTCTTAGTTTTTCAGTCACTTTTTTATTCCCAGCATCAAAAAAGATGGGGTATATTGGGTTTGTCATTCTGTGTGTAATATGTCGAAATAATCCTCTAAAACTCCATAAAGTATATATTCTGAGTCCTCGTGTTCGTCCTTCTGTGTGTCTGATGAAAGAAGGGTAGGACTTAGAGGCAAATTTAGCTCAAATATTTATCTTATGTAAGATTTGTTTGGTAAAATTGATTAATACATGAAACATATGGATCAAATGCTAGACAAATTTGATTCCATCGTAGCTCCAGTTCATACTTTTCCGGCGATTTCTCCTAAAGAAAAGTGTGTACGCCAAAAAATAATTGTACAAATGATTCAAGCATCGATGTAAAGCAAAAATGGGCGTGATCTGCCTACTTTACCGCCTCCTTCCCATACAGGGTGAAAATTTAAATTAGGTTGGCACAAAAAAAAAAAAAAATTGCAGATGGTTGGTATAAACAATTCGGACAAGCCGAATATAACATTATTATTTGTTTCTTTTAGTTTCGTGTTATATATTCCTGAATTTTATCCTAAAAATTATTACCGGTTGAATATTTTTCTCTCTTTTATGTCTACATCTAGGTTTAAAATCTAGCGTTTTTTAATTTTTGTATTATTTATCTGTATTTCATTCTCATTTAGCTTAATTACTTACAATTTTAAAGTTGGCATTGAATTACACAATAATTGTTTGCAAAACCAGTAAAACAACAAAGTCAAGAAAAGAAAGAAGAAAACAGTTGGTAAATTTTATTTTCTTAAACAAAGAGAAAAAATTGGTTAGGAAAAAAAGTCAGGAAAACCTTTTAACTTAAACAATTAAAGTTCATTTCCAAGTATTTAAAACTCTACACTGACATAATGGATTCACCAATCGGCAAAAAAAAGGGATGAGTAGTGTGAGGTCGGTAATATATATATATATATATATATATAGATAGATATATATACATACATATATATATATACATATATATATATATATATATATATATATATAGATGTATGTCCATATATATATATATATATATATATATATGGCTTTCAATTAAAATTTTTTTATTCATACTTAAAATTTTCATAAAGAAAGTAAATTTTTTGTGTATTTTGTCTATAAGTCAGATACGTATAAATTGAATATCGATTTTTTCCGTTTATATAGGAATATTCAATTATTCTACATAAAGGTTTTATATTGAAAACTAAAAATTTGGCAGCCCAACAAACAAAAAAAAAAAAAAAAAAGAATAAGATTATGTTACTAAGATCAAGAATCCCTAGTTGTCCTATATATTGTGGAAATTTGATACAAAATATTGGGATCAAATAGTAAATGATCGAAATTTTCCATTTTGTGGTGTTCATAAAAGATAAATTTAATCTTTACGTAAAATTACGACGGCCGTTCAATAATTGCATATCCTCAATTTTACACAAAATATTTCCAAAAATTCATTTAATTGTTTAACTTTAATAATTTAATGCAAACTTAAACTTTGCAAGTTAAACTTTTCTTTAAAGAATCTTAAACTAATTAAACCAATGCAAATACTGCTAATTCTTAAAAGAAAATCCCTTCAAAATGTAATCTACAAACATTTGGAAGATATCTTCCTAGAAGAAACTTACACAATATCATCTTTTTATTTATCGTTAAAGCAATATTTTTCTAATATTATTTTTTTATTATTTTTATCCTCACAATATCGCCATTTTTCGTAAGGTGATTATCACCTCTGCAATAAATTGACGATATTTCCTTGAGATCATTTGGAAAAAATTAATGCATTACTTTAATTTTTCAGTCACAATTTTTTTTTACTTGTTGAAAAATTGTTCAAAAATGAAAAAAATATTGAAGAAATTTGTTTTATGTTAAGATTTAAGTACATGCTTTTCAAGATGTATCTTCTTTTTTCTTCTTGGCGTATTGATTTCTTATTGCTTAGATGTATCGCCTGTGATTAACAATCTCTCCCCATGGGGAAAACTTTCGCAATACGAGTGTGATTATTTTGACAATAAAATTTTACTTCTAGGTAATACGAATTCAAATCACTTTCGTATTATTTGGCATGTAGGGTAATTATTAACAGGCATACTCCATACACATAAACTAAACTTGCACAGCTAAGCACATGCATATATATATACATAACAAATTAATATTTTAGTGAAATTAAAAATAAATTTTAACTAACAAGTAGACACGTGAAATCACGCCTAAATACAACGAGGGATATCCGGTGAGTACAATGAAAATTTAATAATTTACAAAATAATAATACAATTTCACTTGTAAAATTAAGTCCATATAAAACATAAAAAAGAACATAACAAATTAACAATTCGCATAGTGAAAATTTGAATAAATTTTTATAATTAATACAGATAAAAGTTTTATAATGCAACTCGAATAATAAATAACTTTGACTTTTTTTTAATTAAAAAAAAAATAATAATAATTTAATTTTTGTAGTTTCAATTTTGTATAATTACAATTAAATCAATTATAATTAAACAAATTTGAATCTCATAATTTTAATATCTTTTAATTTTAATAATTTAATAATGACAAGCATTCCAAAACTTCAGATTAAAATGTCAAAATAAATTATATTCGTTCAATATATTCCATTAAACAAATTACTTTTATTCCACGAAATGTAAAGGTAGAGTAGGTAATAGATTTTAAGGCTATCAGAGATTCTAGGTTTAACGATGGCAAGATATGGAGGGTATCGAATATTGAGAGAACAATAACATCTGTTTTTCTCCATTAGGTTTATTACATACCATTTTTATTTATTCATTTCATTTATACTATTTTTATGGTTCGACATTATATAATAGCTACCTATAGTTTAAAATTATATGTAGCAAACCGTAGACTAGCTTTCTGAAAACAAGCTTTCCTAGCTTTCCTTGAGCACAGCCGGATCCATAAGTAGGACACTAAGCCATAGTTCGTCACTAGAAAATATTAAAAAAAAAAGAATTAGGAATTAACTACAGTCGACAACACAGGTTAACATTAAAAAATATCGTAAAAAAGTATATTGCAGATATTAAAGGTATAGTCATTCAAATCACTAGAAAGTTGAAGACATGACTAGTACTTCATTTTTGTAGCACTGTTTCTTCTCTATAAAAATTGATTAACTAATTTGCTCTACATATTACCTAGAACATTATAAAGCCTAAAAGCTGGTCTGAGAAGCATATATATATATATATATATATATATATATATATATATATATATATATATTTAAATTTCAGTTTTGTGTATAAAAAATTACCTATTATTTTAAAAAATTTTGCAAATTATTTATAAAATTTAAACATTGAAAATTTTCTAACATTTTTTTTCGGTAAAGTCCAACCATATGAGACCTACATTATTGACTATGTTCGACACTTGTATTAAGTGTAATGTATATTTTTATAAAAAATATACATTATATACATTTCCCGGTACCCCGCAACACATTGACAAAAATCAGAGGAAATAAAAGTACTGCAATATTGGAAAAAGTGAGGTTGTTTGATTCGTACTTAAACAATGAATTATATGCTGAAATTATTTAATTTATTTTTTAATACTCGATTTAATTTAATACTCGATTTATAGATTTAGAAAAATATCTCATTTTAGTAGTAGTTCATTAAAATTTACAAATTTAAATGAAATATAACAATAAATTATCTTAATATTTTTAAAATTTGTTTAATCATTTTAGAACTTTATTTACCCTACTAGATTTTCCCGGTGAGCTTCGATAACTAATATTTACATTATATGTAGTCTACTACTCTCTTTGAATTTATTCACTCTATTCGAAATTTGATATGAAAACTATTTCTACCACTTTTTAAGACTTTTACTGTAATACTTCTTTAGATAAGCGAAAACTAATACTTGCATTGTACCTAATCGTCCTATTTTCATTTTATCAATGAAATGCAATAAGAAAGTAATTTTCACGAAGTTTAAGGACTCTCACTATAATAGTACTTTAGATATGCCATTAGGAACATTTTCTCATATTTGAATTTAGGGACACACGGGATGACACTGTGAAAATTTTGAGAAAACCTGTTCTGTCATTTGTAAATTTAAACAAAATAGGCTTTAAATATGGGCTTGACGTCCGATCAAGGTCCAACATAGTTTATAATATCCTCCAGTGCAAACACTATCTGTGTATCAAATTTTATGTAAATATCTTCATCAAAAATATATTTTTTTAAAGTGGGCGTAAAATGTGGACGTAACATCTAGTAGAGCCTCCTCCGGCACTTGCACTATCTGTATGTCAAATTTCGTGAAAATCGGTTGAGCCATTTAGACGTGTTTGTTACACAAACAAACACATTTACACCTCATTTTTATTATATATATGTATATAAGGATTATAAAAAAAAAGAAAAAATAGAACCACTACATTTTGATCAGAAGTGCTTTTTCTAAGTTCTTATAACACGCTAAAAATGACATATTTCTTTCTTATTATGGTTATAAAAAGATTAAATTGATTATTTTGAGATTTTGTTATGTCTTATTAAAACATAATATATAGAAAAATATGTATTTATTTATATGGATAATGTATTTTTTAATAACACTGGTTGGCAAAAACAAAAAAAAAATTGTTTGTCCTCCTTTAACAAAAATAGGTGAACTAGGTGGAATTTTCCTAAACAGGAATCTGCTTTCAGTTTCTTTCTATCAGGTCTTGATTTTTATCGGCATGTCCAACATTTCATCTATCCTTGTTTAAGGTAAGATTTTTCTGCCGTCCAGTATAATATAATATTTAACTATATAAAAACTTAAAAAAACATTACCAATATATTTGAGTAAATGAGTTATACTGGGAGATTCCTATTTGAGATTTGGGGAGCATATGCGATTAAAAGCATCAGTTACCCGTTAGATTCGAGTAAAAAATGAGACTAGGAGCACATATATGTTTAAAAACACTTATACGAATATGAAGATTAGAGTGTCCCGTTGAAGATATTATATATATATATATATATATTCGAGATTTTCGGAAATGGTCCTAATAGGTCCCATAACTATGGCCATTTATGGACCGATTCTTATGAAACTCATTTTTGCTTATATTAAACTTTTGTGTCAAACATTATCTTGATACTGTCATTTATGTGGGATTTATGAGAGTTAAAGTAATTTTCGAAAGTGGGCCTTATAAGGGAGCTATGCCTAATTATGGAGCGATCTTCGTCAAATTTGGCATTCAAGTTAACTTATTTGTACCGACTTTTATTGAAATATTGACATAAGTTACGCACTTGTAAGTGCTAAAACCCTATTCCTGAGGAACATTTGTATGGGGTCTTCTAGGTAAAATAATGGATCGATCATAACCAAAATCGTTATGCTACAATAATCATATGTGCCAATTTTCATCAATATTTAATATTGCGACCTGTACCAACCAGCAAAGGTTCGAAAGAATTAATTCTTTAATTCATTTTTTAAAACATAAATAAATAATATAGAACTATTAATTATTTCAAATAAATTCTGCAGCTTAATTCATAAAACTTATGATATAATGGAGTTAATTCATTCATGGATTGTAGATTAATTCTTTGAGAATGCTTAATTCCTTTGATTTAATTAAATTTTGTTTAGACTCAAACTATTAAAAATTGAATTAACAACGTTAAATTTGTATTGGATTGATTTAAATTTTTATTTAATATTTTTTTTTAACATTTTTTATAACTGAAAAAAAAATTTATGGTAAGCCACAATTATGTGTATACATATTTCGTGGCGCGAGCTACATTTAATATGAGATTTCCAATATTTTTATTTATTCTGTATGAAACATATGCAAAACTTCGTCTATTATATGCGCTTAAGTAATTTTGAATCTATAGGATTTTTTCCTAGATTTCACAGAGATCGTATTTCGAGTATTGTTTATCTTTAAAACTGCGAAGTGCTGCTATTTTACAAAGTTTACTTGAACACAATCATCTTGATTTTGTGTGGAGTTTAGCTGGGCAGGAACATGTTGATTTTTTATGGTTTTTAGCTAAATACTACTGATTTGCGACGCATTTGATACTTATTTTCAAAAATATATATTTAAGTAGAACTATACAAAAATTTTGTCATTCAATTTGTAGTAGAAGGAAATGAAAGAAAAAATATATCATTCAATTGAATTTAATTTTATAAGGAATTAATTCTACAAATTTTTCATTTATTTTGTAATTGAATGGAATTAAAGAAAATTGAATCATTCAAATTGAATTTTATTCTCTAAAGAATTAATTCTCCACGGAATTAATTGAATGCAAAGTTAAGAGTAAAAATTATTTTTTAAGGAATGATTTTAAAGAATGCTAAATTCATTTCTTTAAGATGAATACGTGACTTAATTCTGAATAGAATTATTTCTTTCGAAGCCAGACAGATATATAGCCAACCAGCCAGACGGATGGACGGACGGACGACTCAAAAAGTGATTCTGAGTCGACTAATATATTTTGAGGTGGGTGTTACAATATTTTGTCTGTGCGTTACAAACATCACCCCTATGTAAGGTATAATTAAACTAATAAAAAATATCACTACAGCCTATATATCATCTTCAACTTCTTTAATCTCAATTTCCGTTCTTCCAAAAAGACTGATTCTGCATATCCAATGATGAAGTATATTGTTACATATTGAAATGTATTGTTGCCATAGGATTTGTTAAAAAATTGGGCTCTTTTAAGCAATTAATGGGGATGCCTAATGGGACTGGATTTTGCAAAATACTGGATTCGGGTTTTTATAATTTCAAATCCCGGGATTTCGGTATTTTAAGGGATCCCGGGGTTTTCGGGATTTATATTTCATATGAAAACACATTTTATATATAAAGAAAAAATAAATTTTGCATACATATTTTAATTAAAGAAATACATTCTTATTTTAAAAAGCAAGCAAGGCCAGTTTAGCCTTTTTAAGACTTAATATAGCCTTTTTATTTTGTTTTTAGTATCAAAATTTTCGTTTTAGATTCTAGCTTTCTATCTAGCCTTTTTTAATTTTTAAAAATGATAGCATTTAGGTTAGGTTAGGTTGGAAAGGGCGGCGCATTCACGCCTACACCAAGAGGCCAAACGGCCCATTGTGATCCCTTTATGAAAAGAAGAAAAAAAAAGAGAAAAGTGGAACCTATACCCAATCAATCAGTTATGATTGTTCCTAAGCCATTTTATTCCCATTACAAACCCTATGAAGTTGACAAGTCCTTTGCCATTAACCTCACCTAGTTCATGTAGTGTATGGCTTCCAAACCACCTCAACCTATTACGCTGAAGCCCTACGCAGTGACAGAGTATGTGCTCCACTGTCTCTAGCTCCTCAATATCATCGCACGTTCTACAAAAGACCGATGTGCCAATGTCCCACTTACTCATCATATTCCCTATTGGGAAGTGACCCGTAATCATACCTACTATGACTCTAAGACTACCACGACTCATACCTAGAAGATGCTTGGAATCCGCCAGTTTTAAGCTAGGCCATAATGCCCTAGAAACTCTGCAGTCCGATCTGTCATTCCAGGCTCGATTCGTGTTGTCCAGAGTCCACTCTCCTATGGCCCTAAAGAAGGACCCAATTGGAATCTTAACAGATGACTCTATGAAAGACCTATCTAGCTCCGAGCCACTGTGAGCTAGCTCATCGGCTATTTCGTTGCCAAGAATGTCACAATGACCAGGAACCCAACAGAGTCTCATCATATAGGAATCCATTAACCTTCTCAATTCCCTTCTGCACTCAAGTACCAGTCTGGACCTAACAAAATGACTAGTCAGAGCCAATAACGCCGCCTGACTATCAACATAGATAGTAATCTCAGACCCTCGTTCAACATTCCCTTCAATCAAGCCTAGAGCCTTATAAATGCCAAGAATCTCTGCTTGAAAGACACTACAACCGTCAGACAATTTGTAGGATCGTCTGATATCAGTTCCCATAAAGTATACACCTGCACCAGTGCCAACTTCCATTTTCGAACCGTCCGTGAAGACCGCGCACCCTCCATAGAGCTTTTCTACTCCATCCTAAAACACCAAACGGGAGTAGCCCCGAAGTCAGTCGTAGGCCCGACATAATTCGTAGGCTCAGCCAAGGATAGTGTCCGACCGTTGAATCTGACTTCATCTAGTATGCTGACATGCCCCGCTCTAGAGGAACCTAATAAACCCAGTTCCTTCAATCTAAATAGGCCACGGACAGCCATACCCCTCACGAATTCCTCAATTGGAAGAAGGTGGAGGATTATGTCCAGCGCCGCCTGAGGTGTACTTCTCCTGGCACCTGAGATGCCAACTGAAGCACACCTCTGAACTTTAGATAGAAGTTTCCTGTACGTTTCCCTACCCAATACCTTCCACCAGACTGTACAGCCATAAATAAGAATAGGTCTAACAACCGAAGTGTAAATCCAGTATACAACTTGCGGCTTAAGGCCCCAATTCTTGCCTATAGAGTTCCTGCAGGTGTAATAGGCATTGAGTCCCTTCTTGACCCTCTCCTGAGTGTTTCTCCTCCAAGACAATTTACTGTCCAAGTACACACCCAGGTATTTGGCCTCACTTGACAATACAAGCTCAATCCCGTTCAATACTGGCAAGCTAAAATGCTCGACCTTGTATTTCCTAGTAAACAAAACTAGCTCCGTTTTCCCGGGGTTAACCCCTAATCCCTTACTGTTGGCCCAAAGGGACAGATCACGTAAACCTGTCTGCATGACCTCACTGATCGTAGATAAAAACTTACCAGAGACCAGTAAAACAACGTCATCGGCGTAGGCCACAATCTTCCGTCCCTTAGCATCAAACTGTCTTAAAATGACGTTCACGGCCAAGAGCCACAGTAATGGAGAAAGGACCCCCCCTTGCGGTGTGCCCCTAGTCACGAGTTTCCTCATATAAGTGCCTCCCATGTTTGAGTTGATAACCCTGCTGCTAAGCATCAGAATTATCCACTCAACAAGGAGCTTACTTATATTCAGCGAAACAAGTGATTCCTCGATAGCCTCTATCGTGATATTATTAAAGGCCCACTCTATATCGAGAAAAGCCGCCATGGTATATTCCCTCTGCAGCAGACCTCGCTCAATGTAACTCACAACGTCATGCAGAGCACTCTCAACGGACTTACCCTTGAGATAAGCATGTTGAGACTCGCTAATGACCTGAGTTCCTATGCTAGTCCTAAGATAAAGATCGATCAGTCTTTCTATTGTCTTCAATAGAAAAGACGATAGGCTAATCGGTCTGTAATCCCTGGGCTTCGAGTGAGTCTCTCTCCACCCCCTGGGAATGTACTTCATTCTAAGACATTCCCTAAAAACCTCCGTCAATAGGGAGATGGCTCTTTCATCGACATTCTGTAGCATGGCCGGAAATATTCCATCCGGGCCAGGAGATTTGTATGGCTCGAATGAATTTACCGCCCATAATACTTTGTCTCTAGTGATCATCTCCCTTATCACATCGCTATCCCCAGCATCTGATTTGGGTTGTAGGTTATCACTGACGCTACCTGTCCCTCCAACAGATTATAATCCTCACAGCCTGGAAAATGAGTCTCCATAAGTAAACTGAGGGACTCTGAGCTAGACTCTGTCCACGAGTTATCCTCACGTTGTATGTATCCAGGTGCCACTGGGTCCTTGGATAATACTCGCCTAAACCTAGACAACTCGTTAACAGAGTCCACCGATTCACAGAAATTTACCCATGAAGTCCGTTTCGCTCGTCTAATGTCCTTCTTATACTTAGAGAAACTATCCCTATAGCCATCCCAATCCTCATCGCTCCTCGTTAGTTTGGCTCTATTAAACAGCTTCCTAACTGGCCCCTAAGTTCCCTAGTCCACCATTTCGGCTGTTTCCTTTTCCCAGGATAAATCACTGGACAATTGAGCGCAAAACTATTCCTAATAACATTCGTGAAATTATTCACCGCCAACTCGATACCCTCAACGGAATCTCTCCAGTCCTCAGTATCCCTAAGGTCCCTACAGACTGACCTCCTAAAGGACTTCCAATCTGTCCTTCTCGAGTTCCTATAGGGCTGCTCCCTCGCCTTCTCAAAGTCGAGACCAAAAGATATCCAAAACTACTCTCCAATCCCAACATAATTTCCATCACGGTTAGTCAGCGCTACATCTATAACTGTTTCCCTATCTTTCGCTCTGAACGTAGGAGTAGTACCCCTATTACTGATATGCAGATCATAACAAGTTATAAAATCGTATACCAATTCACCCCTTTTGTTGATGTCCCTGCTTCCCCATTGATAGTGGTGAGCATTCGCATCACATCCCAAGACCATGTACGCGCCTTTCCTCCTAGCGCCAACTGCTGCAGAGCGATACCTGGTGGATCGGCTGCCTCATACGGCATGTACACAGCCGCCATTATAAGACCGCTGCATCCTGCGGCTTCCTGTTGGACGACTGTAAGGTCCCCACTGCTAAAGGAATGAAGAAAATTAATATTTAGATTATTCCTAGCCAGTATACATGTCCGTACCTTTTCCGTTGTGGATGGTATGAACAGGTTGTACCCCGTGACCCTCAGACCACATACCCTGGTGTTCTTTATCCAGGGTTCCTGATAATGTCAAACATTATCTTGATACTGTCATTTATGTGGGATTTATGAGAGTTAAAGTAATTTTCGAAAGTGGGCCTTATAAGGGAGCTATGCCTAATTATGGAGCGATCTTCGTCAAATTTGGCATTCAAGTTAACTTATTTGTACCGACTTTTATTGAAATATTGACATAAGTTACGCACTTGTAAGTGCTAAAACCCTATTCCTGAGGAACATTTGTATGGGGTCTTCTAGGTAAAATAATGGATCGATCATAACCAAAATCGTTATGCTACAATAATCATATGTGCCAATTTTCATCAATATTTAATATTGCGACCTGTACCAACCAGCAAAGGTTCGAAAGAATTAATTCTTTAATTCATTTTTTAAAACATAAATAAATAATATAGAACTATTAATTATTTCAAATAAATTCTGCAGCTTAATTCATAAAACTTATGATATAATGGAGTTAATTCATTCATGGATTGTAGATTAATTCTTTGAGAATGCTTAATTCCTTTGATTTAATTAAATTTTGTTTAGACTCAAACTATTAAAAATTGAATTAACAACGTTAAATTTGTATTGGATTGATTTAAATTTTTATTTAATATTTTTTTTTAACATTTTTTATAACTGAAAAAAAAATTTATGGTAAGCCACAATTATGTGTATACATATTTCGTGGCGCGAGCTACATTTAATATGAGATTTCCAATATTTTTATTTATTCTGTATGAAACATATGCAAAACTTCGTCTATTATATGCGCTTAAGTAATTTTGAATCTATAGGATTTTTTCCTAGATTTCACAGAGATCGTATTTCGAGTATTGTTTATCTTTAAAACTGCGAAGTGCTGCTATTTTACAAAGTTTACTTGAACACAATCATCTTGATTTTGTGTGGAGTTTAGCTGGGCAGGAACATGTTGATTTTTTATGGTTTTTAGCTAAATACTACTGATTTGCGACGCATTTGATACTTATTTTCAAAAATATATATTTAAGTAGAACTATACAAAAATTTTGTCATTCAATTTGTAGTAGAAGGAAATGAAAGAAAAAATATATCATTCAATTGAATTTAATTTTATAAGGAATTAATTCTACAAATTTTTCATTTATTTTGTAATTGAATGGAATTAAAGAAAATTGAATCATTCAAATTGAATTTTATTCTCTAAAGAATTAATTCTCCACGGAATTAATTGAATGCAAAGTTAAGAGTAAAAATTATTTTTTAAGGAATGATTTTAAAGAATGCTAAATTCATTTCTTTAAGATGAATACGTGACTTAATTCTGAATAGAATTATTTCTTTCGAAGCCAGACAGATATATAGCCAACCAGCCAGACGGATGGACGGACGGACGACTCAAAAAGTGATTCTGAGTCGACTAATATATTTTGAGGTGGGTGTTACAATATTTTGTCTGTGCGTTACAAACATCACCCCTATGTAAGGTATAATTAAACTAATAAAAAATATCACTACAGCCTATATATCATCTTCAACTTCTTTAATCTCAATTTCCGTTCTTCCAAAAAGACTGATTCTGCATATCCAATGATGAAGTATATTGTTACATATTGAAATGTATTGTTGCCATAGGATTTGTTAAAAAATTGGGCTCTTTTAAGCAATTAATGGGGATGCCTAATGGGACTGGATTTTGCAAAATACTGGATTCGGGTTTTTATAATTTCAAATCCCGGGATTTCGGTATTTTAAGGGATCCCGGGGTTTTCGGGATTTATATTTCATATGAAAACACATTTTATATATAAAGAAAAAATAAATTTTGCATACATATTTTAATTAAAGAAATACATTCTTATTTTAAAAAGCAAGCAAGGCCAGTTTAGCCTTTTTAAGACTTAATATAGCCTTTTTATTTTGTTTTTAGTATCAAAATTTTCGTTTTAGATTCTAGCTTTCTATCTAGCCTTTTTTAATTTTTAAAAATGATAGCATTTAGGTTAGGTTAGGTTGGAAAGGGCGGCGCATTCACGCCTACACCAAGAGGCCAAACGGCCCATTGTGATCCCTTTATGAAAAGAAGAAAAAAAAAGAGAAAAGTGGAACCTATACCCAATCAATCAGTTATGATTGTTCCTAAGCCATTTTATTCCCATTACAAACCCTATGAAGTTGACAAGTCCTTTGCCATTAACCTCACCTAGTTCATGTAGTGTATGGCTTCCAAACCACCTCAACCTATTACGCTGAAGCCCTACGCAGTGACAGAGTATGTGCTCCACTGTCTCTAGCTCCTCAATATCATCGCACGTTCTACAAAAGACCGATGTGCCAATGTCCCACTTACTCATCATATTCCCTATTGGGAAGTGACCCGTAATCATACCTACTATGACTCTAAGACTACCACGACTCATACCTAGAAGATGCTTGGAATCCGCCAGTTTTAAGCTAGGCCATAATGCCCTAGAAACTCTGCAGTCCGATCTGTCATTCCAGGCTCGATTCGTGTTGTCCAGAGTCCACTCTCCTATGGCCCTAAAGAAGGACCCAATTGGAATCTTAACAGATGACTCTATGAAAGACCTATCTAGCTCCGAGCCACTGTGAGCTAGCTCATCGGCTATTTCGTTGCCAAGAATGTCACAATGACCAGGAACCCAACAGAGTCTCATCATATAGGAATCCATTAACCTTCTCAATTCCCTTCTGCACTCAAGTACCAGTCTGGACCTAACAAAATGACTAGTCAGAGCCAATAACGCCGCCTGACTATCAACATAGATAGTAATCTCAGACCCTCGTTCAACATTCCCTTCAATCAAGCCTAGAGCCTTATAAATGCCAAGAATCTCTGCTTGAAAGACACTACAACCGTCAGACAATTTGTAGGATCGTCTGATATCAGTTCCCATAAAGTATACACCTGCACCAGTGCCAACTTCCATTTTCGAACCGTCCGTGAAGACCGCGCACCCTCCATAGAGCTTTTCTACTCCATCCTAAAACACCAAACGGGAGTAGCCCCGAAGTCAGTCGTAGGCCCGACATAATTCGTAGGCTCAGCCAAGGATAGTGTCCGACCGTTGAATCTGACTTCATCTAGTATGCTGACATGCCCCGCTCTAGAGGAACCTAATAAACCCAGTTCCTTCAATCTAAATAGGCCACGGACAGCCATACCCCTCACGAATTCCTCAATTGGAAGAAGGTGGAGGATTATGTCCAGCGCCGCCTGAGGTGTACTTCTCCTGGCACCTGAGATGCCAACTGAAGCACACCTCTGAACTTTAGATAGAAGTTTCCTGTACGTTTCCCTACCCAATACCTTCCACCAGACTGTACAGCCATAAATAAGAATAGGTCTAACAACCGAAGTGTAAATCCAGTATACAACTTGCGGCTTAAGGCCCCAATTCTTGCCTATAGAGTTCCTGCAGGTGTAATAGGCATTGAGTCCCTTCTTGACCCTCTCCTGAGTGTTTCTCCTCCAAGACAATTTACTGTCCAAGTACACACCCAGGTATTTGGCCTCACTTGACAATACAAGCTCAATCCCGTTCAATACTGGCAAGCTAAAATGCTCGACCTTGTATTTCCTAGTAAACAAAACTAGCTCCGTTTTCCCGGGGTTAACCCCTAATCCCTTACTGTTGGCCCAAAGGGACAGATCACGTAAACCTGTCTGCATGACCTCACTGATCGTAGATAAAAACTTACCAGAGACCAGTAAAACAACGTCATCGGCGTAGGCCACAATCTTCCGTCCCTTAGCATCAAACTGTCTTAAAATGACGTTCACGGCCAAGAGCCACAGTAATGGAGAAAGGACCCCCCCTTGCGGTGTGCCCCTAGTCACGAGTTTCCTCATATAAGTGCCTCCCATGTTTGAGTTGATAACCCTGCTGCTAAGCATCAGAATTATCCACTCAACAAGGAGCTTACTTATATTCAGCGAAACAAGTGATTCCTCGATAGCCTCTATCGTGATATTATTAAAGGCCCACTCTATATCGAGAAAAGCCGCCATGGTATATTCCCTCTGCAGCAGACCTCGCTCAATGTAACTCACAACGTCATGCAGAGCACTCTCAACGGACTTACCCTTGAGATAAGCATGTTGAGACTCGCTAATGACCTGAGTTCCTATGCTAGTCCTAAGATAAAGATCGATCAGTCTTTCTATTGTCTTCAATAGAAAAGACGATAGGCTAATCGGTCTGTAATCCCTGGGCTTCGAGTGAGTCTCTCTCCACCCCCTGGGAATGTACTTCATTCTAAGACATTCCCTAAAAACCTCCGTCAATAGGGAGATGGCTCTTTCATCGACATTCTGTAGCATGGCCGGAAATATTCCATCCGGGCCAGGAGATTTGTATGGCTCGAATGAATTTACCGCCCATAATACTTTGTCTCTAGTGATCATCTCCCTTATCACATCGCTATCCCCAGCATCTGATTTGGGTTGTAGGTTATCACTGACGCTACCTGTCCCTCCAACAGATTATAATCCTCACAGCCTGGAAAATGAGTCTCCATAAGTAAACTGAGGGACTCTGAGCTAGACTCTGTCCACGAGTTATCCTCACGTTGTATGTATCCAGGTGCCACTGGGTCCTTGGATAATACTCGCCTAAACCTAGACAACTCGTTAACAGAGTCCACCGATTCACAGAAATTTACCCATGAAGTCCGTTTCGCTCGTCTAATGTCCTTCTTATACTTAGAGAAACTATCCCTATAGCCATCCCAATCCTCATCGCTCCTCGTTAGTTTGGCTCTATTAAACAGCTTCCTAACTGGCCCCTAAGTTCCCTAGTCCACCATTTCGGCTGTTTCCTTTTCCCAGGATAAATCACTGGACAATTGAGCGCAAAACTATTCCTAATAACATTCGTGAAATTATTCACCGCCAACTCGATACCCTCAACGGAATCTCTCCAGTCCTCAGTATCCCTAAGGTCCCTACAGACTGACCTCCTAAAGGACTTCCAATCTGTCCTTCTCGAGTTCCTATAGGGCTGCTCCCTCGCCTTCTCAAAGTCGAGACCAAAAGATATCCAAAACTACTCTCCAATCCCAACATAATTTCCATCACGGTTAGTCAGCGCTACATCTATAACTGTTTCCCTATCTTTCGCTCTGAACGTAGGAGTAGTACCCCTATTACTGATATGCAGATCATAACAAGTTATAAAATCGTATACCAATTCACCCCTTTTGTTGATGTCCCTGCTTCCCCATTGATAGTGGTGAGCATTCGCATCACATCCCAAGACCATGTACGCGCCTTTCCTCCTAGCGCCAACTGCTGCAGAGCGATACCTGGTGGATCGGCTGCCTCATACGGCATGTACACAGCCGCCATTATAAGACCGCTGCATCCTGCGGCTTCCTGTTGGACGACTGTAAGGTCCCCACTGCTAAAGGAATGAAGAAAATTAATATTTAGATTATTCCTAGCCAGTATACATGTCCGTACCTTTTCCGTTGTGGATGGTATGAACAGGTTGTACCCCGTGACCCTCAGACCACATACCCTGGTGTTCTTTATCCAGGGTTCCTGTATGAGGGCCACGTCCACGTTGGAGTCAATGAGGAGTCTTGTCAGTTCGGTTGAGGCTGCCTCACAGTGATGCAAGTTAATTTGCACCACTGACAGCCTCTTTGGGTTTATCAGATTTGTTGAACCTAAACCTGATCACCCCAAATCCGAAATTGACAACTCCCCCCAGTGACTCCAGCTTCTTCAGAGACTCCTGATCCACTGCGAATCTGAAGTCTCTGCCTTGGTTCTCCTTACAAGTCATGGTGTTAACCAACTTCCATTGACCTGTAAGAAGATCCAATACTGTCTGATTTTCCAATACTGTCAGAATGGTTCCAACCTCTAAAATGGGTGGAGGGAACCATGCTGTCACTATTGGACGCAGGGCCAGCTCAGATGCGAGTATCACCTCAAGCTTCGCTCCTGGATAGAGACTGTCGCACCTAGCAACTGCGTTCCTGAGAAATTCAAATGATTTCTCGTTCCCGCATTTAATAGTCTTGACACCCTTCATCCAGTCTGCGCCTTTGAAGGATACCTCATCCGGCCTTCCTTTAACAAGAGTGATTTCCTCAATGAGCTTGTGTTCAATTTATCGCCATTGCTCAACGCTGATCCTCCCATCTGGATCAACCCTGTCAATGACAGCAGCTTGAATACAATTCTGCAACACTGATTCCTTCGCTCTTTTCGATGTTGAGGGTTGTTCACCTCCTGATACAGCTGTCTTAATGTGAACAACCTTCTTGGCCATCGAAGGTTGCTGGTCATCCCCAGACCTGGCCCTCTTAACAACCCCCCTATGAGGGCCTTTAAGAGAGCCGGATGGGTTTTGACCAGCGTTCTTCGATGTAAAGGGCTTCCCAATCGAAGCTCGTACAGCCCCACTACTGGAGCTGGCAGGCTTCGAAAGTAAAGTCCTCTTACTAGTTGATGGCTGATCATCTCCAGGCCTAGCACCTCTGACAACTTTTTGTTGGTTGCCAGGTTTGCTGGATAGTGTATGACCAACCATTTCAATGGTAGTTGTTGGCTTACCAGACGTTGCCTGCTATTTCACTAGGACTGCAGGTTTGCCCGGGTTGCCACTACCAGAATAGTTCGCTCCGGTAGGGATTGATGAAGAGGTTGGCTTTTCTCCTGTGCTCTCACGAGACACTTCTGGAGTGTTGCCAGCATCCACATACAATCCTTCAGGATAAGACATTCCCAAAGAGGCACAGACAGGACCGTAGATTCGTTCGAATCTTTTGACGTTCCTCCTGTGCTTCCTGATAAGGTACTTATCCTTACCTGTAAGTGGCAAAGGGCCTCTCTTGGCTATCTTGTGCAGATAACCAAGAGAGGCTATTGCGCCACTACGAGCATTCTCCTCTTTAGTTCGGTTTATATCGCCGGTTGTCGCATCAAGCATTACCGCGTCTTGCCGAACTAAACCACTGCCAGACGAATGATCCTCTGAGTCGTCAAGCCATCCCCCCGCTCAGACCCCGCCTCAACACTCGAGTTCTTCTCCAGACTATGAGCGCGAACTGAGATTACAGTGATCTCATGTTCATCTTCAGAGCCGAGAGTAAGATTCTCAAGTTTCTCAGTGGCGCTGGTCCCAGTGAAGGAATCCCTCGAGATACCCAGAATCTCATCCGTCTTTGAAAGCTGGCCCAACAGTTGACTTTCCTGAAGAAGAATGTCACGTTGGACCCCTATCATTACATTATCGTCGTCCGTACTTACGTCCATTTCAGTCCTGTCGCCCTGCGACTGTCCGTCATCTTGTGTCCGATTTTTAAAATTTTCCGAATTTTCTATTTTGTCCCACGAGTATGCCAGTAAAGGAAAAGGACCATCTCGCGCAGTGACGGCGTGCGCGGTCTAGGATAGAATTACAACCAACCCGTGCCATGGGCGTTGGAGGGGAGCTGTTAGTTTGTTTAGGCACCAACTAACCATTCAGGTCCTCAGCACTGCTGCCTACCACCTTGACCTTAAAGTGCACTACATTTATTTGGTGCGCGAGAAGCTGTAAAAGCCCTAAGATCGGAGATAATACACATGATATATACCCCCATGCGATGAGCCAGAATGCACCATTCAGTAGATTGTGTATATCATGTGCCTTACAACCAATCCCCCCGATCCGATAGGAGTAAATGTAGCAAAGACTCCAACGGATGATAGCATTTAAACATCGAAGAAAATAATTTTTTGTTTACTATAGCATTTAAACAACGAAGAAAATAATTTTTTGTTTATTATTACAAATTTTATTTTACATAGTCATCCATTTAAGCATTTCTGTGTTTTTATTCGCACAAAAAATCTAGTTTATTTATATTTAATAATTCATAATTTTGCTTGCGACGCTTCATTCTCCAAATAAAAGTGCCTTAATTAATTTTGTGGAGTTACTAAATCGATAATTAAAATTATTTTTTAATATACTTTATCAACAATAGAAACTAATTATGAAAATAATTTAAAAATATCTAATTAATAAGAAAAGTCAGCCAAAAGTTTGGAAATGCTTAACTAAAAAGGAATTATAGTCAAAAATTATTAAAAATCACTTCAAAACATTGGGTAATTTGTTGCATGTCATGGGAATTTTTTGGGCGATTTTTAATTGAGTCATTTCGTGCTGGGTGTTATTTATAAATTTAATACAATTTCTTTAGAAAAATTTCAAAAACAAACAATGGGAAGAATAAAGTTTCTAAATTAAAAAAAAATAACTTATTTTGGGCTATTACTTGGAGCATTTAGCCTTTTTTGGCCTTTTTAAAGTTTAATTTAGCCTCTTTTTTCTCATCTCTTAACAACACTGGTTCTTATCTATGCAATAAATTTTTCAAATATTTTTGAAAATTTTATTCATATACATTTATTGCTAAAATACTGGTATGAGTTTTATAGAAATAGAAGAAATGGGTTTTTGTGGGTCAGACAATATTTGATTTAGTAGGAGCAAGGGCTCTTACCTCCCTTAAACACTATTATTTTCTAACATTATTTTAACTTCAACATCCACTTTCTTCTTCAGTAACTAATTACTTTACCAATATTTTCCCAATATACGGTGTTTTTATTAGTTCCCAATATTGTATTTTAAAATAATATCGATTTAATGAAATATTTTAACATAAATAATCTTTAAACTTTGTGTAAGAAAAAATAATTTAGAAATTTTTTGAATTAACATTTTTCAGTTGCGGAATAAAATAGGAAGCAATTCTTATTTTATATATTAAAAACAATACTAAATTACAGAATCCAGCAAAAAAATACATGAACTCATCTATTTTTTTCATTTTTATTAAAATTTAAAGTAGTAACAATTAACGCCATATTGTCAATATTGAGCGAACTATTTTGTGTCCTAAAATTGTATTTTTTCTTTTCTTAGTAGTTTCTTAAATTTCAAAATAATTTTAGTCGATTTTTATTTATATTTAACAAATATTTCAAATATACTGAAGCATTGAAAAAACAAAATTTCGGCGCATCTTATCGAAAAATATTTTTTTTATTTTTTTCCTGAAACAGCTTTTTGATTCATTAATATTTGCTTTAAACTCTTAGACTTTAGCGTCCTCTGGAAGTCACAAAAGTAATTATTCTTAAAAAACTTCTTTCAAAATTATATGAGTTATATTGCTACCTTGATAAATAGCAATATAGTTCGGGTAAATTTTTTTTCAATATTTTTATCTATAGCCGTGCGGGAAATTGGTGGCAGTTGTCGCATAGTTTCGTTCCTTCAGTATCTGGCTTGGTTGAGAACTAGTTGAAACCACCACGCTCACCAAGTATCAGTTTAGAGTCAATTTCTATCACGTTTCTTAAATGTGCAATATTACAATATAAAAATATTTTTTAAAAATAAAACAATTACCGAATTTCTACCAAACTTGTATTATATTAATTAACACTGAACACGTGTTTTTGAACTTTTAAATCATGTTTTGATATGGTTAACGATTGTACCAAATATCATTCAATTCGGAGACGTAAGGTGTCAAATTCATAGTTTTTCGTGTTGGTTTTAAATGAAATGATTCTGTATACTGAAGATGCATTATTATTTTTTTGTAGTATTCTTCCTGTATTAAGCAATAGGGATCGTTTAAGAAATATATTGGAACGAAAAACAAATAAACAAAAGTCTTTAAAAACAAGATTCCATAAATATTACATTAAAAAAACGCTTATTATTTAAAATAAGTTCATCTTTCTTCCGCAAGTAAATTATTTGATAAAGCATTTTACGATACATATTACATAGAAAATAGTATTTTTAAAATATCGAAGCTAAAATACCAGTATATTTCCGGTATTTAGAAAAACCATATTTGAATACCGGTATATTTGGAAAACAATAATTTCGATTAAGATATCGGTTACGGTAACCAATTTTAAATGGTATTTAATCGGTATCGATATTTATAACGGTATCCAAATTTCATCAAATTATCTTCGAAATTGCGCACAAGGTTTACGTGGACAGCCACCTGACCAGACGAACATACTGACGGACATTGATAAGTGATTTAGAACTGAACGAATACTTTAAGATACGGGTCCAAAACATCAGTGCCTACACATAATATCCCAACCTCCTATGGTGATGCAGGGTATGAAAATAATTATTTAAAACCTATATACATTTTGGCTATTCACTCTCTATGGAAGGAAAGTGTATTTGTTACCCCCTGAAAATAAACCTTTTTATGTTTTATAACGTTTACCAAAATATTATAGTTCTACTAACGACCATTCGTGCGCTGGACCTTTTTTTAAAAAGGTATTTTTTTTTTAGTTTTTTAGAAAATGTTTGAATTTTTGAATTGGTATTATTTGATAGGAATTTGGAAGCCGTATTCACTATAATATATATATATATATATATATATATATATATATATTTTACAAAAAATTACTATTAAAAGGAGTAAATAATAAAAGGAGGATTAAAAAATATGACAAATTAATGTACTGAAAATGTTCATTGATTGTATAACTTTAAACAATGTGATAAATTTAAGTTTTATTCCCGCCAGTGCTTGAAATAGCTCCAAGATTCTAATGAAATTAATCAAATACAAGGTAAAGAATATTTATGATTTTTAAAGGACTCAATTTAGGTTATTTAGCCTAAATAGCAAACAAATTGCAAGAATATTAAAACAAAAATTAATCTTACACTAGCAACTTATACGTATAAGTAAGTAGAAATTTTAAAATTAAAAATTTTCCTTAAAAATAATAAACAATATTTTGTAAAAACTTTGAAAAATAAGATGTTTTGTGGAATAAAAAATATTGAGGTCACTCTTGGATATGTTTTATACACCAATGGACACGGCTTCCAAATACCTTTCAAATGATATGCTTTGGAAGAAAATACAAAAATTTTCAAAAAACTAAAAAAATACCTTATTTAAAAACTGTCCAGCTCACGAAAGGTCGGATAGGATCAGAGAGAATATCATCCCCGTCCAAAGAAAATACTGATTATCGGATAACTTATATACTGTTAAAGCAAAAGTCTTACACTTTTGCAGGTATAACAATCTCTTTAATTGGGCACGGATTTACATGCTTTTATAAGTAAAAACTAGGCCTCTAAAATATTCTCTTGGAAGTTTAAATTAACAAACGTGTAAATTCTTAAAAATTTTAGTGCACATTATAAACTTTTTGAAATATATTTTAGGGGTTTATTTTGAATCAATAAATCTATTAAATCCGCTCTTTAAATATAAATATTTGTTTTTTTCTGTTTGAAAAAAGTGTTTATAGCCTTATTTTTCGCTTTTTAATGTGAAATAGGGAAAACAAACAATTAGAGGCTGAACTTTCTTCGATTTACTTTTATGAAATGAGCCCATAAAATATGGTATAATAATGCACCAAAAATGTTGAAAAATTTGCACGTATGTAAATGTAATTTTCTAAAAGCATATTTTAGATACCTATTTTTTAGATAAGGCATGTAGATCCGTGCCCTACTCATTAACCTCCAAACTTAGAATTAAAATGGGCCGTATAGGACCAGGGTAAATGGTACCCCCAAAAATATATTATATCGTTTATGTTAAGAACTGTAATAGTTCTTAAGATAGTTAGAAATTTTAACATTTTTTAGGAATACTTTCTTATAAAACTCCAAAATTTAAGATGAAGATATTATCATATAAATACGACAGATAGATCGAGGGGGAGTAGTAGCCCCATATAAAGTAAATATTAGTTATCTCATAAAAAAGGACAGCGAAGCGCACCGGGATAAGCTAGTATTCTATAAAATGAAATTATTCGTTAATATTATCTTTAAAATACATTTCCTATAAAAGAGAATACGTTGAAAATTTTCCTAATAAAAAGAGAATCCATTAATTGAAGATTTCCTATAAAAATAACATTTATCGAAAATTGTCTATAAAAATAAAATGTGGTATCTAAAGGAAATATTACCAAGTTCTATTGGTCATAACGATCAGTGTGCAATTGACTATGGATCTCTTGTAAGAAAGTGACTACACTTTTTCTTTTTGCATTGCAGAGGTACTCGTATATTAAATCCTGCTTTTAAACCAATAAATAATGTCTTATTCTATATTTTTAATGCTGATACGAAGAATTGATTTAATATTATTTTTAGTACAGGAATAAATACAATGTTCTTTAAATTCGGGTTAGGACATGCAAAATTTTACGGCTGAAATTAACTTAAAAATGGAATACGAACATATACCCAAATATTTTTGTAGAACAATAGTAATAATGAACGATTAATCACGATTTCGTTAAAATACGGACCAAGTGAGCTGTAAATGTATATGCAAAAAACAGTGACCATGGCTTTCATACAAGCCCATCTTAATAAAATCACTTTAAAGTGCATAAGTCTAATATAATTGCCAGCATAACAATAATAATTAATGCGAATAAGTTTTATATGGATAGAAAATCTTGTACAAAATTTTATTACAACGGGTCCATAATTTACTATAGCTCCCATATAAAACCTACTTTCGGGAATCAGGCGCATAATAAATGTAATTTAAATGGTAATATCACGATATTATTACATATACATATGTTTTAAAGAAATATAATTTACATCATCAAATTATATAATAATAACCCGTCGACAAATATTTAAAACACATCTTGTAGGGTATTAAATTATCGGATTTGACCGATAACATGTTTTTTACTTGTTTTTTCGGAAAAAAATGCTGAATTTATTAACAAAATCACATCAAAATATATTCTTTTTATATTATTTAAATTATGATAAAAACGGAATCTAACGAATCTAATTGAATGCTCGTAAGTTTACGGGCTACCACGTTATTTAAATTATGGACATACGCCCTTTTACATGTTCTTGCTTTAATACATAAAAACTGACAAGATAATAAATACATTTTTGTAAAATATAAGTAAATATAATATATATTTTAAGTATCTTGTTCATATTCTGAAGTTTATATATCAGTCTAATACTAGATTATACTTTATTTATTCAAAAACACTTAAAATTCCAAGAAAAAAATGATTATGAAAAAATACAAATTCCATAAAATCGTATCTTTAAAGTATTTTTTTTTTTGTGAAGTTGATAGATTTTTAAAATTCTTTTTATATCAATAGATGTAAATTGGTTGCCAAAGAAAAATTATTTGAAAAAGTAGGTTTATACGCCCTTACACGCGTCCATGCTTCAAATGTTAAAATAGCTGAAGTAGAAAAAAACTGAATGACATTTTATGATGACAAAACGCAAACAATTCCACAAAATTTTACAACTTGCATGTAATGGACCTCAATAGGAACTTGCAAATTGAGTTGAGTGCTTACAAGAAAAACAAATGACACCACCACTCACACCCATTCATACTTTGTGCGAAAGTATGTTATTTTGAAAGTACGCATATCCATGTATTGAATGCATATTAATACATGATGTTGCATAGAACATGGTTGACAATGGTGACAAGCAACCATCTTTTGTCTGTCCGGGTTATTGGTATTAAAGACGTGCTTGTGTTAAGTGCGTATCAGCAGAAGGACGTTGAAAATGTTCAGAGTACTTTTTACTTTTCATTTAATATATTTCACTTTGGAGTTTTATGACTGCTGTTTTGGTTGCCGATGATGGTAATATGAACATGAGGGTGGTGTATTAAGTTTGTTTGAGAAGTATGTTTAAGAAGATCATTGGCGAACCTAGAATAAAGTTAAGAATGGAGTGTAATATAGCTCAAATTCAGCAACAGTTTTAATATAAATTACCTAAACATGTATTATTTTTCTAAATTCTGAGCTGGGCTAAATTTTTTCTAGATTGCACTTAATACCTTTCAGACCAGCCTATCTCCAAAATTTTTTAGAGACCGGAGGCTAACTTACAATAAATTTTGATTATCATTCATTTCGGCACTTAAAAGATTTCAAATGCATTTATGCATTTAATGTATTTTATAAATAAAATTATTTATTTTTTTGATTATATAACATAAAACGAATATGAGTACCGCTAATATATTTTTTTATTCAATTAAGTCGGACACTTACGTAGTTTTATATGTTTTAAGTTACGTAGTTTCATATGTTTCAAACTATACGCTCTTTGCGTAAAACGTAGAACTCACTAAAATACTTGGAAATATATTTTTTGTATAGAAAAGTGTTTATATATTTTTTTAATTGTTAAAAATAGTGAATACTTCCATTAAAAAAAATCTAAATTAAATTGTTTAATCAATAAACCACTTTTTAAGGTAAAAGAAAATTCAAAATCGTAGGTGAAGAACAATTTAAAAAAAGCATCGGAAATCTGGCATCTCTGCCTCAAGATAGAAAGTGTTATTTGAATTTTTAAAATAAAAAGTATAAAAAGCTTCTCAATTTTGTTCCATTTACTTTTGTTTAGTAATATTTACTTGCCCACAGTTTTTCAACTGTGACCGGATTTATTGGTGACAAGTATACATATAAACGGATGGCTATTGGTACAAAAATTTTATCCAACTCACTTTCGCTGAAGATTTGAGTTTTCTTCCAGTTTTATACGCATGAGTTGAAGGACGCAAATAGGTTTAAATTAGTTTTATTTGTCCTACCAAAACTGGATACAAAGACAATCGGCGAAGACTTTGTCAACTCGTATAATATAACACCAGTAAGCGTAAAAGAGCAAAGATATCTAGAATATATAACGCATGTATATATTTTTGTAATATTTCTATGTTTTGGAAAAAACTTCTAAAAGGCAACGAAGGTCCCACACAATAATGTAAGTGTGCTATGTATGGACATGGTGCTAAAAATTGTAATCGTATCGTAGTGCGTTCAGCCTGCACTGAAAGCCATGATTATGTAATCTGTTCACTTAACAAAGAGAACAGATTGCAATAGTGTTGGTAGAATAATTTACAAGTCTTACAACTGCTTTAAAAAGCTTAAATAAAGTTAACCACAGAGCTGATGATCCAATGTTTCATATTTTAATCAAGACGATCATGATTTTCCTTAATTGCCAAGCCAAGAACCCCAAAATAATATACGTATTTCCGCCGCTTATGCTGATTTGTATTCTGAGGTAGCTAAGAACGGTAAAATAATATCGATGGCATTTTGAATTAAAGAATTTTGGAACTATTTTTTAAGGCTGTCGATGCTTTGCTAAGATTTCAGAATAAGTGTGACATGAGGATAATTAAAGTTAATATTAAGTATATGTTGTTACCCAAAATCAAAACTAGTACTGTTAAAAGCATTG
Source organism: Protocalliphora azurea (assembly GCA_932274085.1). Lineage (NCBI taxonomy): Eukaryota > Metazoa > Arthropoda > Insecta > Diptera > Calliphoridae > Protocalliphora > Protocalliphora azurea. The sequence goes on along the minus strand of OW026521.1, from coordinate 47,492,353 downwards.
AAGTACAAGTTATAGTTAATATAAGATCAGTCATATTTATTTCAGAATATAAATCAATTCACACTTAAAGTTTATTTGGATAAATTAACCTCATTTTCAAACGATTTTTTATTTTTGGTGATCTGTACAAATTCTAAATTATCTAAATCTTATCTAAATTTTTATTTCAATAATTTAATATCTATAGTTAAAGAAATGTTTAATAAAATACCTGTCGGTCGTAAAAATTCTTTTCAACGAAATCTCTGATATTAGTAAAATATTAATTAGTCAGACAAATATATGCAAACATAACTTTAAAATTTGAAGGGATTTTAATATTAATCAAATAAAAGCATTTTAAAGTTATTTAAGAAGCTAATTGATTTCCACCTTAATTAAGACTAAAATGAATAATCCTGGTCAAAATTTATTGCAAGTTAGCCTCCGGGCCTTAAAAAATGTTGGAAATTAACAAAAGCCATTAGAGGCAACAAAATGTTATTTACAGACCTTCATGTAGACGGTAAAGTTTTAAAAACTGATACTGAAAAGGCCAATTCAATAGCAGACTTATTACTTTAATTAATTATTCACCTATGGACACAGCTGTCACTAGATTTGTTCATGATCTTAACGATAAAATTCTTCTATATGACTTTAATAGCATTATATTTAAAAATATGCTCGATTACTTTTTGAAGTTTTAAGTCAAATTTTCAATTTTTGTTTAATCCCAATTTTTTGTCATCCAAATTTCTAAGCCAGAAAAGGATCATAAACTACCATCCAGCTATAGACCAATCAGCATTATAAGCCTATTGGTTAATTTATTTGAGAAAATAATAAATAAGAGAATGTTAGACTTCTCTAATCAAAATGATCTTTTTAACCCTCAACAGTTTGGAACACTCTACTGTGTATCAACTAAAAATTTAATGAAATTTTCTTGAAATAAATAATTTGAAATTTACCCACAAATAAATAATTTTGATAAATGGAAGAAAAGTAAAACACAAGCTATTATATTTCAATATAATAGGTATACCTGCAAAACATTTATATTCTAGATAAGATTTTGTCCCCAAATATCTAAAAATTATCTTAGGTAAAAAAACATAACATGTATTTGTGAAAAAAATAATAAAATACGTTCATGCACTTTACCCCTTTCTCAACGGATGGTATAAACTTAATTTAAGAAACAATGTTCTTATTTATAAAAATAGTATTAGGCCAATTTAGACTTCTGGTTGCCAAGTCTGGTTTTATAAAGCTGCTAACGCATACACAAGAAAATTGCTGATAATACAAAATAAAAATCTAACAAATTATAGTACTATATTCAGCAGTGCCGAATCTTTTGTACCCTTCACTACTTTACCAACAAATAACAAGAAATAGTCTGTATATTTTCATATTTATAATTAAAAAAATACATACATACATACATGCATACATACATTTGTTCCACAAACAACGCTTAAAAAACACAACAACAACTTATAAACATACATATATTTTGGTATTTTTGTATATAATATAAAAACAAACTGACTGCATATACAAAAAACAATACCATCAATAATCATTATAATGTTGTGTTGTCAAATAAACTGCTTGCTTATATAAAAAACAACAACACTAGTAGCCATTATAATACTGCTCATGGTACAAGCAACAAAGTAACATCGTTAGTCTAGTTGTTGATTTGTTTTCTTTTGTTAAACTGTCAAACTGCATATAAAATAAAAAAGATCTCTCTCATAATTTATTTGAATGTCAAAAAATTGTTTAAAAAATTTATTGTAACGTTTAAGTATGTAGACAACTTTTCCTTAACACTTTGATTTTAGATTGATTTTAGATGCTAATTGTTCTCATACTTTTAAGTAAATCTACATAACATTGTAATTAATTTTTCTATAAAGGTATTGATAAAGCCAAATAATAATAAAATATTACAATATTAATTGCATTATAAATGCAATTTTAATTATGTGGTTTAAATAAGACATAATCGCCTTTAAAACGATTTCTATTTCAGAAAAATTGGATTACAACTAAAAAAGTTATAAATATCATAGACTAGATGCTTTGTATATTTTTGACAATTTTTCATAAAGAGTAATCGCGAATCTTTTGAAATTTAGAAAAATAAAAAAGTAGGCACCTATTTTAGTCTATTGCGTAAGTGTCTGCTTAATTTGAAGAAAATCAAAAGACTTTATTTTTTCTTCAATCTTTCGTGGAACTGATGATATATGTATATGGGCAAAAACACAAAATTTTAAAATTCGATTAAAATTTTGTTTCGATTAGCTCTTTGACGCGAATCACTTTCGCACAAAACTTATCGCAGTTTAGAACTGAAAATTTTAAAAGGTTCTCAAAATTAAAAATTTCACTTACATACATTGTCATTGCTCACATTCATAGACCTTCTCCACATGTAAAAGGACTCACAATATTATAATTACTAGCTGAATTAGACGAAAAAAATAAATTTTTTTAAAATAATTTTTGTACAATTTTTAAAATAATAGAAACGATAGCAAGTGCAAATTGTTTAACAAAATATATTTTATTAATTTCAAGGTTTTTTATTTAACATCTAACTTATAAATATTATAAATGGTTAAAAGTTACAGAGGTTTAAATCATAAAAACTCTTAATTTTTACCCAACATGTTTTCAAATATTTTTGATAACTAAACTATGATTTTTTTCATTTAACTACGGCATATTATTTTATCTCTTCAAGTATTAGGTCGTGATTTGATCCCAAATTTTATTTGTAGAGCTAACTTGACAACTAACAAGCTCCTGCTGAAATTTTTACACTAATATATTTTTACAATATTATTTGTCAAACTTTCAGCTTTATTTTTAAGTTCTACACGATATACGCCGATATTTCATTTTTAAAACTATTTTTGGATTAAACTATACAAAAATAACCAGAAACTTTTCATATCACCAAACAGCAGTGTTGCTAGTTTCTCCTTTTTATTTTGCTCTTAGTCTCAAAATTTTCGTTTTAGCTTCTGATTCTTAAAACTGCCTTCAAAAGGCTAAAATATTGGTATTTCAATTTACTAATTTCAGTTTTACAGAATCATCCAACTATTTATAAAAATAATTAAAAAAAAAACTTTTATTAATGCGGCAAAGGCACCCAAAAGTTTGGATATTCTTAATTAGAGAGAAATTATAGTTCAAAAGTGACGAAAAAATCACTTTTCAAACATAGGGTAATTTTTCATTGAAATATAATCCAAATATGTATGGAAATTTTTTGGGCGATTTTTCACTGAGTCAAACTAATAAGAACGAGAAAAAATAAGTTTCTGAATAAAAAAAATAAAAAAGATAACTTTTGTCTTTCTTTTTTCTCATCTGCTGGCAACACTACCGCTGAGAGTGTACCTAATGAAAAACTGTACTCTTTTTCAAAATTCACGCTTATTTTCTCAAGATTTGGAGAGATCAAAATCTCTTATTTATGAAGGAACATTAATGTAATATGTCACAAAAGATTCAGAATTACCTCGTTTATAAATATATTACATCAAATTGCATCTTCATGGAGGGGCCCTCATATAGTGACCAAAATGTATAAAAATATTAAAATATAGTTTACCATCGCATAATTATAAGCCAAATAGTGGTAGTGCCATAATGTATGTAGTAATATTGTTCCTCTATGTCCGAGGAGCAGTTCTCTTATACAACTCAAACACCAAAAATTTGAATTTATGGAAAGAAAAATTAAAAATATAAAAAAACTCTGGTTCGTTTCAATCACATTTTCTAATTTTTCAACTTTGAAAAACTGTAAGTAATAACCAGAGAAATCAAAAATATGCTTTAAAAAAGTGTTTTATTATCATAAAAAAATGCCCTTAGAATCGACAAAAATGTCGTTAAAACTAAAAAATATGCTCTTAAAATATTATCTTTTTCCTGCAAATTATTAGAATATTTACTATTTATGCTAAAAATAACTTAATTTTGCACTTAAAGACATTGAAATCTAACACATTATATATATCAGGAAATCGCTTACTTTTTATCAAGTCATAAGATGAACATTATTAGAGATTTAGATTTGAAGAACGTATGTGACAGTAAATGGAAAAGTGTCACTAATGTCAAATTTTATAAAAAATTCTGTCGGATGTCTTTCGTGTAAAATAGGCAAAATTATGTATTAAATGCAAAATCATGATCTCAAGTATAAAATATGCAAAAATATGTCATATATGCTTTAAAATAATGATTTTCTATGATAATCTGACAAAATATGTTGCTAAGTCCAAAAGATGTAATAATATGCTGTTATGATCAAAATGTGATATAACAAATCGATTCCAAAATGTTTAAAATTGTCTCAAACGGATAAATAAATAAATAACAGTTTGGTTAATTTGAAGCTTAAGAAAAAATATGATTTTACATATTTTTTGTCCTGCTAATAACCAAAAATACTATAAAGACCGCGGACCATTAAACTTTAAAATTTGATTGCTTAAAGTGTTACTAATACAATGTTAAATGCCATTTTTCCAAAAACAACATCATTTTCGAAATTATACATTTCTATTAAATACAATTTAACTCTGATTTTTTAAAACTGATTTTTTACTTATTACTGTACCCTCGTACCTTTAAAATGGTCAATGATGCTCAGAGTAAGGAGTCGCTAATAAAAATCCTTTTAAGATTAAGATTCCTATTAAACCAAAGCAAAATAATATTAAAACCAAGAATAATAAGAAAAAAATAAAAACACGGAAAAAGGAAATGAATGCGAGCACGTATAACGATGTTTATCAAAATGTTGTTGTATGATTTTCAGCTTTATTTTCTTTTTGTTGACTTTTCTCTCATTAATTTTCATTTGATTTGGTTTTTGCGTGTGTGCATATGTGTGTGGGAGAAATGTTTTATATGAATTGGATGTTAAAACATGTTAAGGTGACATTGAAACTTAGTGTTTTGCTACTGTTGTTGTTGGTTGTGGTCATCATAAATATAAAACGAAATTGAGATATTTTGATATTAGATATTTTCGTTTTCTAAATTCTAAAAAAACTGAATGAAAAAGTCGAAGTGAATGAATTTTTATGACCACTTTTCACTCCCAGTATTTGAAATTTTATGACTTTGTACTTAATGGTTGTGTGGGTTCTTTTTGCAAATAATAAGTACTATCTGTGTTTATCTACTTAATATGAAAGTGTTTTATATGTATATGTACACGAGTAAATCTTTATATATGTGTGTGAGTGTTTAGAAATCTTAAGTGCTTGTTTCCTTTTACCATATGTATACATGCAAGAGTGTGGGTGATTGGTGTACCATATTGAGCATAATACTCGGTACAAGTGCATACTAGTACAAGTGAGTTTGTTTTTGTGCAACGTAAACAAATTTAATTGCTTGTATCCGTTGCACATTTTATGATCGAATACATTTAATAGCTAAACACATACATATACATGCACATACTTTTCTACAATACCCATAAGATACTTAAAACACAATCACATATAAAACACACATTCATTCGTTTCTCTATTCATTCCTTTATTCTTTTATTCATTTGGTATTGCATTGTGCAAAGTGTCCCTTCGACAAAATACTGATGATGATATGTTCTTCTTCTTGTTGTTACTGTTTAAAAAAGGAGCACTTGTCTTACCGCATTTCTCTACCCGCAACTTCTCTGGAATAATAAGCCACTAACTGCTTTTTACTTTATTCGTCTCCATTTTTTTGTCCGATTGTGTTACATATGTTTGAATATGAGTTTGTGTAAGCTTTTGTATTTTGTTTTATACTTTTTTTGTTCTTGTCCTTTTACATGTTGAACTGTATGAATATCTTCCGTTTATTCACTTGTTTTAACCATCATTTGTGAATGTTTGTTTGTAATGAAGTCATTTTGTTACACCATGTTGTTTTAAAAGTGGATATTTTTACGAATATGAATAATAGATATGGTGCAATCCATTTAATTTATTTGTATTTGAAATAATTTGTCACATAAAGACAACTTGGTAAATTTTTTAACAAAATTTATGATTTTTGTAAAAGAAATCCCACAATTCGCAAAAAAATTTTTGTAGATTCAAGCTTTGTGATTTTAGATCATATAGGCTAAAATCAAAATATTGATTCAGTATAGGCCAAATTCGGGAGGGTCTGTAATTAACCCTTCCGATTTGGCTGGTTTGAAATTTTAAAATCATCTCCGTGAAGATATATTTCCAAAAAGTATAAAATTAATATACGTTCTTAAACAAAATAATTTAGAGAAAAAAATTGTAAACACTTTTTTGGGCAAAAAAACACACACAAAAAATCATAATTTTTGCAATTTTCAAATTCAAAATCGAAAAAGATTCAGGTTTTTTTTATTTTAGATATAATTTTTGTTATTTAATTAACTAAAAAAAATACAAAATCGGATAAAAATAGTGCGCTATATATTGAAAAATCTTGGCCAAGATCTTTCAAAATTGAGATAGTTGAAATTTCAAAATTTTCTATGTCAGAGGTACCCTATTTTGAGGGTCACCCTTCCAAATTTGTAATTGTACACTCATCTTCTAAGCTTATATGAAAGTGGAGCTGAATTGAAAAAAATTCGATTCTGCCCCACTGTGATGTGAAGTAAACATATTTGTCTTTAAAATTAAGCAAAACATTTAAAATCAAAAAGGTAGAAGTTTCTTAAAAATGCATCTGAAAATTGCATTCTTGTTGCGAGTGCGTCTTTAGCAAAAACATCATTTTTTAATTTTACAATATCACAAAAACAAATATCTATTGTAATAAGCAGGGCAAACAAAAATATGGAATATCATATTTTTTCTGGGCTTCAAGTGAACCAAAATATTTGTTATTTATCCGTTACATATAATTTTAATATTTTTTTTTTATCAATTTATTACTGCATATTTTAAAATATTTTGGGCTAAACAGTATATTTTGTCATATTTTCAAAGAAAATGCTTATTTTAGAGCATATTTTAGTGATATAACTGGTACATTTTTGCATATTTTATGCTTAAAAGGATAATTTTGTACATTTCACACTAAAGAGCATAATATTCTCTATTATTTGTATATGTAAAATTTTATGTAAATTATTTAGTAGCATCAAGAAGGTAGCAAAATATTTTTTATATTTTATATTTTAGCCCATAGATTTCTCCAAAAAAAACTTGATGTATTTTAATTGAACTTTCAAAAAAATAATTATTTAAAAAAAGTGGGAGTGACATTTTTGTTATTTTTTTTTATTTCCTTTCGGAGATGCACTGAAATTTTGAACGTATTTGTAATACGTTCAAAATTTTAGTTAAATCGGTTGAAGAATATGACTATTCACATATTACATATAATGTTTTTATGAAAAGTGGGCGTAAAAAAGGGCGTGCATTTAACTAAAATCTTACATAATATCTAAGAGAAGCTTTGCACTCTATAAAACAATAAATACCCATAAATACATTAAAATTTACTGATTTAAATGCTTTTTATTTTCTCATATAATGAAAAAAATGCCCCAAAATATTCGAAGTTTAAGAGTCTATAAAATCGAAATTCGAATTAACTTTGAAAAATAGTTTAGGGATTTAATTACTCTGATGGTTTACTTTCATTTCGCATTGGAATCATTGAGTGAAATCTACAACATACCTAAATTTTGATTTTGTATTACTTTTGCTTTATAAATCATGTAAATAGAAGACGTACTGTATACAAATTTTGTACTCCATTTTACATAATTGCTTTGATAGGTTGCTTTAAGATGCCATAAATTATATAGATCATTTCTCACATCTAACACAATTTAGTTTGAAATGTAGAAGGTTTAATCGTTTAATTATGGATTCAACTCCATGTATAAGCTATAGTTTCAGGCAGTTGCAGCCTTGGTGATTATCTTCCATCTCCAGAAACCCATACGAATGTTATATACCAATAAATGCCACGCTTTCCCACAGTGATTGGTCCACGTTATAAAAATCTGCAAAAATTTAAGAAATTCTAGAATTAAAAACTTGGTACACATTCGAATATACATTCAAAATATTGAAAAAAATTGCTACAAGGATTTACATACCTTCGAAGTATTCTAAAATTGAATTTTCCACCAATTTAGGCCAATATATATATATATATATATATATATATATATATATATATATATATATATATATATATATATATATATATATATATATATAGAAATATTTCTACAAATATTTTAACTGTACGAAAAATAAAAAAAAAATAATAATAATAAAAAATACTAACGGAAATCGTATAAAAACGCTTTAACTTTGCAGGATTAAAAACAGTTTATTTCTTTAATAAATTTACTTTTCAAGCAAACCTACAAACGTAAATAGTAGATTTTGCTTGAAAAATGACCACAGAAAACGATAATCTGATTTTGAATACTTTCGGAATAGATATGATAATTGTTGTTTCTTTTACACAAAACATTTTTTACAATTGCAGCAATTTTATGAGCTACTACCTGTATAGACAGTACTCTAATAGTTTTTTTTAAATATTGTTGCACTTTTTGGTAATTATGCATTACAAAAAAAAAATTAATCAGCACAAAATATATTGGTCTTTTCATGCTCAATTGTTATATTTTAAATTTAGCTTAAATTCGCTTGCAATATTTAGTAGTTTAAAATTAATTCTGCTTTGTAATAAATTAAACTTTATTATTTTCATTAAAATTTTATTTATACTTTTTTATACTTATTTTAGAATATTTAAGCTAATATTGTTTTTGACAGAATTTTTGCTCAGAATTAATATGTTTTCCGAATATAAGATAATGTTGAAGTTTATTTAAGATATAAATATTATAATTACTAAAATGTAAAACGCAATGAAGTACGTACATTGTACAATCATTACAAAAATATATAATTTGAAGTTATTTATGTAGAAATTTTTACTTAATAACTTACTTATATTTAATCAATAGAAAATTAAGCGTATAGCCTGTAATATTTTAGACATTTGATTAGAATTATTAATGTATTTATTATAAACAGCAAACTTACTTAAAATTGATAGCAAAATATTTCTATAAGTTCCTTACCAGCGTAGGTAGCTTTATAGGAGTAGAGTTCGTAATTGGTTGTGAAAAGTGAACAGCGTTAGAAATTTATCAGAAAAAAAGTAAAAAATCTGGCAACAATAGTTGCTATATGCGCAACCCTTACTTTGAGGACATGACCTCGAACTACAAACGCCATAAAAAGCTGTCCTCATTATATGCGATGATAATTTAATAATTGTTATGTGTGTTTGGATTTTTTATCGGATAAATTACAAAAATTTCACTTATAAAAGTTTGCAATTTAAATGATACAATTATTCCAAGAACTGAATATGATGTAAATTAAGTTTTGGCTCAGGGTTTTCTTAGCTATCGATTAATAATCTAGCATAAAATTATAGAAAGGACTTAATTACAATTTTGTATGAAAAAAATCATTATTGGTAGAAATGGGTTATAAACCTAGAAAGAATAGGAATCATGAAATCTGTAATTTTTTTGCGACTTTCTAAGCAACAAAGCTTACTTCCGTAAAAATATTTAGGGATGGAGGGAAGTTTTACTGACAGGATAATATGAAAACTAAAGTAATGATTTATTATTATTATTGTTATTATTATTATTATTATTATTATTGGCGGAAATTTAGAAATTTATAAATCAATCCCGATTTCCCGGGAGCGGCAAAAGACCAGGAAAAAGAAAAAGTGTATATTAGGTTAGATACCGCTTTTTAGTGATTTTGATGTATGGAATTTTTAACTATTTTCCAAAAAATAAGAAAATATGTTTAGTTTTTTTGATCGCTTATTGACCGAAATTTTTCTTAAAAAAAATTTTAATATATTTTTTTTTATTACGAATTTTTTGATAACCCTGTTGGGACAAAACTTGAATTTCCTTTTTGGACGAAATAACGAAATAAATAAAAACCCGTGATTTTCAATTACTGGTAGATTCTTATTTTTTTTTAATGCTTTTTTCTGTATTCATCTCTTTAATAAACATTGTTTGAGTGGACTTCCTACAAAATTCTAAAGGCGAACACTTGCATGTCAAAATTGGTCGGTTAACACATAAACATATGACAGATTTTTATTCAATCACTAGTATAAACAAAATTGACAAACCTATATAAAGCATACATATTAACAAATTTTCAATTTTTTCAAAAGTTTGGGAAATTAATAATAAAAATATTAATTTGTTAACATTATTTTTTCTCTACTTTTATAAAATTCTTCCGGTTTTCGTTTTACCATCAAAAAAGATGGGGGATATATTTGCTTTGAAATAATCATTTACGACCTCATAAAGGATATATACTCTGGGTCCTCGTGAAAATCTATGACGACCTAGCTATTTCCGTCCGTATGTTGAAAGCACGATAGGGCTCTTACTAAAAAATAAATTATTAAGGACAAACCCATACACTTGTTCTAGAAACAAACGTAAAAAATTATACACAATCCGGATCTTGCTTGTTGAAATGGCAATAGAGTGCATTTACACGTACGTAGCTTATTTTATATATGTGGTTGTTTGGTCTGTCTCACGTTTGTTTGGTTGGCTGTATTGAATGATTCTTGGAATGGTTGGTTTTTATACACTTTGTAACACAAGTAAAATTAGACGACTATTGAGTTGTGTGTTGTTGCATGTTTATATGTCATTGAATGTGTATGTATGTGAAGGTATGAATACACTTGTATAGTATATATAAGTGGTTTTTTGAACGTGTTTAAGTACTTGTTTAAAAAATGTCTGTACAGAGAACAAAAATAAAAAAAAAATATTAATAAAAAATAACTTCTTCATACACATACGAGTATTTATTCGTATAAAAATTATAAAAGTTTTAAACATTTATATACACAAACAAACAGCTGTTAACCTCACCATGAAGACCCTACTCATTTAACCACAGAAGGATACAACACCGAAAGTAATAAAAAAAAAAACAATAAGAATTAAAAGAAGAAGACTAGAAAAAATTGAATGCAGAAAATAAAAAAATGAAGCCGTAACACATTCATTCATATTTTCAGTTTTACATTAATTACATTTTATTCAGTTAAAACATGAACGCATATTGTTCTTTCATAAACACACAAGGTCACATATGTATGTACATTAGGGTCATTCGAAAAAAGAAATTATTAGATTATTCGAGAAATAAATTTTTTATTATTTTCGAACGAACAAAATTTTTAAATTTAGAATAAACAATTATTCGAACAATTAATCCATTAATCGAATGAAATAATTTTTCAAAACGAGTTTTTATAAATAAGTGTGCCATTTTGAAATTATAAGTTTTAAATGTTTTGTTTAGTTGGAAAACCCAGGTGAAAATGATAGAAAATTTCGATAGGACACATGGGCCATTATCAAAAATTTTTCATTTTGGTTCTTCAAAAAAAAAAAAAATATATATATAATAAAAACAATATATATATATATATGATGATCGTTGACTTTATTTAGGAAAACTTACAAGGAACAGAAAAACTAGATTTGCTTTTAATGCTATGTATTGTCACCATCAATAGTGAGTGAAAGTATTTTTTCCACACATCTGTTCTTACGAGTATTAAAAAAAACAAAATAACAATAATCGTTTTAAAGCCAGGATGCTCAATTATATTGCTTTTGAATGATAATTTTAAAAGAAATTTAATTTCATTATATAATTTGTCTTTAATTTGAATATGGTCTCAATTTTTGGATATTTTTTATTCTTGTTAATTAATTGTTATATTTGGGTATTTTATATTAATAAAACCAATAATTGATTTAAAAAATACTAGTTTTTGCATTTTTTTTAACATGTAGCAAATTTTATTCTTTATTCATTCGATGAATCGAAGAAAATTTAAATTTTATTCGATCACACGAATAATTAAAAAAATTATGAAATTTTATTCGATCAACTTCAATGTCGATTAATTTACAACCCTAATGTACATACATATACAGCCATATTCATGTATTTAAATCATTTTACCTTTTATTGTTCCACAGGTCATTTTTGCCTGTTTGTTATCTCATACTTACACACATAGACAAATTTTAGACTACAGTTTGGCAGTTTATGTGAACTTTTTGTATGATTTTTTTGTTTCTTTGCTGTGCTGGTTGCTTTCATGCACCAGATTGTTTAGTATTGTATTTTCAAGTACTTTTCGTATCCGCAGTTTAAAACATTACACTGTGGGCTTTATTTGAGTGCTTTCATTTTCGTCTGTTTATCAGTTTGTTTCTTTACTTACGTTAGAGAGTGAAGAAACATCCATGTCTTGTATGTGTGTGTGTTACAAATGAACTGCCTTATAACAGCAGTATGAGTAATTGTATGAATATGTACCTTTTTGTTTGAAAAACTTCCGTTTTTTAACCGCATACGCGCACACATTAATGTGGTATTTGTGTGATGATAGTATGTAACTATAGTTACAAACATTTTCTATACTAGAAGTCACTAAGAAGGGTCTTCCAGAAGTTTAAATTCATTACCAAAACTATTGCCAAAGTATCACAAAAACCATCTTCCTTAGGGAGGAACTGATCATCGTGGAAGTGTCTTCAAGACGACTCAAAGACAACATCCGGACGATGCTTACATAGGTGACGTATTTGATTTTTCTAGAAGATGATTTTGCACTCCTTCTACTTCAATATTTATAATTAAAATTAAAGTTGTTTTTTAACATTTCATAATTATTTTTATTTCACACATATCTACATTACAAAAGAAGCATAAAAATTAATTTTATAATTAGGGAACTCCAAATAAAATCATCAAGAGAAACTTCTGGCGAATTCCGGTATCTTTAAAAGAAGAAAGGAAGACTAATAATAGTTTGTATAATTAAATTAGATTTAGACCAAACTTTTGTGCAAAGAATGTGAAAAAATTTTTTAAATATACATTTTTATATTTAAAAATTTTTCTTGCACTTGTGTATTTGATGGAGTTTTTCCTAAAGTAAATTAAAATTGAAAGAAAAATATGATTTACTTAGATTTTTAAAATATACTTTGTTGATTGTAAAACACTTAATTATCAGGAACATATTTATTCTTATATTTAATATTATAGCCAAATTGTATATTAAAGAGCCACGCGAAAAAAGTTGCAAATGTATCCCCCTAGAAATGAAGATTGTTCTGTTCTTATATAGTTTCCAAAATATTACATATGAATGTTTAAATTTACGTAAGTTGTACCATTTTTCAATACACCTCTAAAAATACGCATTTTTTCAATATCATCAAAATTTTTGTTAAAATAAAATTGTAATTGTCTATTAAAGGAGGAGAGAAAAAAAAGTGGCTAAATTGAAGTTTGTCTTTAAAAATGGTGAAAAAAGCTAAATGCCCGAAAAAATAAGGCCAGTTAAATTTTTTTCCATAATTTAAGAACTTATGTTTTTTTTAAGATATTGTAATAAATTTATAAATAAAATATGGAACAGCTGCTAGCAAAATCACTCATTAAAAAATCGCCAAAAAATAACATACTAATTTGAGTTGTATTTCGTATGAAAGGCTACTAATATTTTGAATGATTTTTCGTAATTTTTAAAATATAATTCATTTTTGATTAAGAATTTTTATATTTGTGGGTAAATTTTTGCTTTTATAAGAATTTTAAATAAAAATTATAAATAAACAAAATTATGTCATATTATGTTTATAGTTTCTATTTTAATTGAAAAGTAATTATGATAATCGATTTATTAAGTCTATAAAATTAGTTATTATTTTTGTTTTTGGATAAAAAAAATTTTTTTTGGTAATTATAAATAATATAGATTTTTTGTGCGAATAAATAAAAAAAATGTTTAAATGGATGATTCTATAAAAAATTAGTAATATCCAATTAGAAATTTTTTCTTCGCTATTGAAATACTAACATTTTATCCTTTTTAATATAGAAAAAAGCTAGAAGCTAAAACAAAAATTTTGAGGCTAAAATCAAAACAAAAATTCTAGATTTAGCCTTGAAAAAGCTTAAGTGGCAACACTGGTAATAAACGCATACTAAGGACCGGAACATTCATTTAAATTATGTCTTTTTTCAGTCGCGAAATATTAAGATTCTACTAACGTTTTTTGTCATATTTTCTTTACTCATACTTATAATTTTATATATTTTGGACATTTTTCAACATATATTGGGTTTTAATATACCATTGGAATAGACTATCCTGATACCATTGCAGATTACAAGTAACTAACCCTTTAGCAGCATTTTGTTCCCAAAATATTAAATTAGAAATTTTTGCAAATAAGTCACATGGAAGTGTTAATTACACTTAAATATATATGATTTTATAAAAAATATAATAAGTTTAAAATAATTAAAGAGATTTTTGAAATTTATTCACTATTTTACACGAATTTATAGTTTTTTTTTTAGCTTATAACATAACAATCTTTAGTTTTAGAGGAGTACATTCGTAACATTTTTTGTCTCCACACAAATCAATGCACTTCACCACATATAAGTTGAATTATTACTGAAGTTCATGCTTTTGCTTGCTTCTCTATTGTGTTGTTTTCTTTTTATAAAAAACTGACAATCTTCCTAACACTTGTCTAGTAGATTAATGGGCAATAGTAATGTGTTTTGTTTTTGTTAAATTTGAATTTCTTTCGTATTGCCTTCCAGAAGTATATTTTGGAAGATTAAAGGACTATAGTAATAAATATTATTTATGTACATTTCCTACACCTTTCTGATAATCATATAGAAGTCACTAAGATGTGGCGTCTGGAATATTGGCAAAAAAAATATTTTTCAAATGTTTGAAGGGTGTATCTACGAATATTTCTATGATTCTCACTAATTAAAAATATATACGAACCATATATTTAGGTAATATACCTATATATATATATATATATATATATATATATATATATATATATATATATATATATATATATATATCATTTCTTCTATGACAAAATAGTCCATTAACTGTTTTTTTAATATTCCCACAGAATGAATCTGAAAATTGCATTCTTCTTGTGAGTGCATCATTAGCAAAAACATTATTTTTGAGTTATAAAATATCATTTAAAATATTTATTGCAATAAACTTTATACTGGTTTTCAAATCAATAAAAACCGAAGCATAGTTGAAGAGTTATGAACATTCAAAATTACATGTTTCTGAATGAGAATTACCAAAAAAATTAAAAGCAAAAATGTTCTGAAAAGAATTTAAATGTATAAAAACCTGCTGGTATTTTTTTCTAAAAAATATTAAAAATAGTAGATCACTTGTTCCAATAAAATTAGTACTGCATTTTGTTGTAGAGATATTGCTTTTAAACATATTAATAGAAAATTGAAATCGAAAATTATGAAAAATTCATGGTAAAACTGGAATTGCATTACGAGTACATTTTTAAGTAAGCAATTTACTTTACATTAGAGCCTTGAATATATATATATTTATATATATATATAACTAAAATTTTACCATGTGAGAGCATAAAAGTTTTATGAAAAAAAAAAAAAAAAAAAATTCCTACATACATGCATACATACATAATAGAAATTATTTCACAGCTTGTTTCTTTTCCTGTACATTTAGTATTTCTTTGTCAAATTGCTTGCAATATTTGCTTGTGCTGTGTGTTGTCATTTATATGACAGTTGGCATTTTAAGCTGATTGCGCGAGTGTGAAAACGTTAAGTATGTGAAAAGCGAATAAATGCATTGTATGAGTACATATGTATATTTTACAAAGTAAAGCTAAGTTCACGTTACGCTAATATTTGAAGATTTTTGCAGATATTGGCTTTGCGTAATGTGAACACGAAATAAAATCCCGCTAGTGTGAACATTGTTTCAACACAAGTTGTAAAATATTTTTCATTATTTTGAGCGAATTTTTGTTTGATCTTACAAAATAAATGTAAGATGAAACAGTGCAAACATTCAATTGACAAAGAAAAGTGATCAATTTATATTTTATGTATTAAAATATAGTTTTTTAAATAAAACTTTCAATATATTAATATTTTTTATTATTTACCAATAATAGAAATTTTTTTTTGGCGTTCAAAAAAAACAGCGTTGATTTTGTGTATAAACGTTATAGTTATAAAAATTTTTAAGTATATACTTATTATAAGTAATTTTTTTTAATGTACATATTAAATTTTGCAATTAACCGATTAATAATAGTTCGTATTTCCTTTATTATCTAAATATTTTACCTTGGCATCTACATATTCCGAAATTCTTGTAGAGAATTGTTCTAAACTGATTAAAAGAATATGAAAAATAAGATTTTCCTATAAACTCATTTAATAATTGATGTCAAATAAATTTATGGTAGTTGTGTATTTAATCAAATAATTTTGAGTAAATAATTTGCGTCTAATCTGAACAGGCTTAAATTATTTTTCCTCTTTTCGTATTTTACGATATTTGATAGTTATATCATGAAACCAAAAAACTTCAAATAAATTCGCGTAATATTAACAAAAAATCAACTCTGTATTTAGTCGCAAAAATTACGAGAAAATACGATGAAATATTTCGTGTCAAATATTTGCGTAATCTGAACTTAGCTTAGCAAACAAGAATTATAAACTAAGGCAGACAAAATACATGGAATTTTTCGATACAAATATGTGACTGCTAATCTGTAAAGCAAAATTTACTTTTTATCCTAAATTCCCAAAGATGATAATCCAAAATCCTTAAGTTTGTTTTTTAAAAGATTTATTACTCAATTATTCTTCCGTAGATAAACTTTTAAGACTCTGTAAGGCCTTTTGAAAAAGGTCTTTAGTATCAGTATAACATGGACTATGACGTGGTTCTCTGTTTTTTTCTTTTTTGTAAAAAAGTTATACCCGCAATGTACACACATTTTTAGATTCACATTTTCCCATGTTTTAATATTATGTATGTATATGCATTTAAGCCTTGTTAAGAAAAATATAGTAGAAGATACCAAACAACTTAGCAAATAAACTCAGCAACAAAAACACATTCATATACATACACATACAGCACCGTGGTCCAAAAACAAGCCCAATCCTGAGATACATTCCAATTGATATGGGAGAGTGCAGCTTCTTAGCGGGTATGGGGGAAGGAGATGGACCTCAAAAGTTGGTCATCTCTGGTATGAAAATTTGTAATATCGCCAAAATTTCATAATTCTCCACTTTAACAGATATTTAGACCAAAATAAAATTTTTATCCATTTTTGAACATATTTTTTAAAGTTTTTTACCTCAAATTGAGCGCTAAATTTTTTTTTAATATTCTCTGAATTCTGTACAAAATTCACAATAATTATCATGTAGAATCATATACCTATATGGTTCCGATAAAAAGTTATATTACTTTGAAGTAGAAAAATTTAATTTTTTTTTTAATTTTCCCAAAAAGATGGTGACAACTTTAAAATTCATTATTTTCCTCTGGACCATAAAGTTTTTTATGCTCCTAAAAGAATGATTAACGCAAATGCATGCAAAAGCAAATGCGAGGGCACTTGGAATAACAGTTTCGCCGCCAGCCCTATCAGAATTTCGTTAATTTTATTTTTCATTTATTTGTGGATCTCAAAAATGACAAAGCTGAAATTAAAAAAAAACATATATCTTGATTACATACCTTCATATGTTCGCTAAGCCACGCCTCTGATAACGACAGGGTGACCATTTCACTGAAAAAGTAATTTTTTAAAATAAGCTTTCGACGAAATGGGATTTTGGGTATTTCGGAATAAAAAAAAAAAAAATGGCAACGTATTAATGTTCTTATTTTAAGGACAAATTTTTTATATTCTACTAAAGTTCCATAATGATATATTTATTTATATAGATTTTATTTAAGTTCAAATATTCATTTTTTTACTATTTATATAAATGATTTTTCAAGCTATAACCTTTTCAATGGCATCAAATATTTGAATAAATAGTTTACAATTCGTTTGAAAACTAACTGAAACTTGACCTCTTCAGCAAAATTTGTACATTTCATTTCTATGGTAAATGTGTGCTAGCGGCAGCATTCTATATATGAGTGAACAGCTGTTTCAGTATGTTTTTTTTAATAATTTAGTGTAACTTTTGAACCGTTAAATATATTTTATTTAAATTTCACATAGCTATTGCTGAGGTATTTTCCAACTGTTTTGGAGGAGCACAAGTTTCTAGCTGGTCTAAAGATAAATTAAGTATGCCAATTAAGTAGATATAATTTTTTTCGAATATGTTATACATCTGTGGAATTTTATAAAAATATTGCGCAGTTTTATAGTGCCTAGAAAACATTGACCTATAAAGCTTTGTGCTGCGTTCTTTGAGAAATGTCTAAAAGGAATAGCGCTGATTATATATAAATACATTAAGACATTTTGTTGAAACGCTAACGGATTCAAAAATTGTTATTGAAGAATTGAATAAAGTTGAACACTTTTTCAAATTATTCAAAGCAAAAATAAAGACAGTAAATAACAGCGCATGGAAGTTTCAATTGAAATATGACACCTGGTTGAAAAGCATCATTAAAATTAATGCAATACCACCACCTAAGCAGTATAATTATCTGGGGCAGAAATAAAAAAAACAAAATAAAAAATATAGCAGATATCCTTCCCGATGCAACACCAAGTTGAGTTAAGCGGATGATAAAAAGTATTCCAACACTTTCGCTAGCTTCTGAGTTTTCTGAAGATGAGGCTGAAGACTGAGCAGAAATAAATATATAAAATTGAGAAAGGCAATTCTGCCATACTGGAAAAAAAATATAAAACAAAATATTGTCCCACCACCTAGTGAAATAGACAATGAAAGAGAATTATTGGCTTGTTGCAGTTACTTGCAAATACCGCTTTAAGACTTTTCTCAACATTTTCGAAAAACGAAGCATGGGAACTTGATAAATCGGATATGACGTTGATATGAAAATGGAAATATAATGGATTATCAGCACTATCAGAATACAAAAAAGCTTCACCAGGGGAAAGTTGTACAGACTACAAAAGTGTTTTTATGGCATCGCTGGTTCCACTATGCTTATGAAAGGATTCGAATGAATCATCTATGTCAACTAATGCAACTAAACACATTTGGAAAAACCCCACTCCAGAATCAAAAGAATATTGTAGACCAATAAAGTTTCAATATATAAAAGAAAGTAAGCAATGCACATAACACTGGGTTGATACAACCAAACAATCAATTGAAAATTTAGGTCCGGTTTGCATTGAAAAATAACAATGACTGATGAAAAGGTATGTAATGCTGCAGACAGTTCTACATATCTTAATAAAGATACCATTAACTTTGGTATATCTCCGCTACATGTCCTTATACGCTTTTTGAAATACATGCTTCATATTGCGTATGATCTGAAATATAGAAGTATGCCTGGAAACCAACAGAAAAGTGTTGGGAACAACAAGGAACTTATGGAAATGAGAGCAGATGAAAAAAGGCGAATTCAAATCGAATTTAAACAGGTGATTGGTGTTAATATAGATAAATCATAAATCATGGTAAGGAAATTCTTCGAAAACTATGAAACTACGTCTCAAATTGCTGGAATTGATATGGAACTTCTTCGAAGATGTCATGTGATATTGAGAGCAGTTAGTAGCAACAATCATATAAATGTAGAAAAATTTGATTTACTCACCACAGATCATTATATACCATAGAAGGAATTAAAACCCACTCTTCACAAAGTACTTCAATATGGTCATCAGATCTTGAAATCAAACATGCTACCACTAGGTTAATTAACAGAAGAGGCACAGGAGACCAGAAACTATGACTTCAAGCGCATTAAACTATTTAACACACAAAAAAGTTCCTTTTGAAGGGCATGTAGCCGTGCAATGTGTGCGTGCGGCAGAAATGAAGAAAAATGTACAAATTTTGTTGAAGGGGGTCAAGTTTCAGTTAGCTTTTCAACGAATGTGTAAACTATTTATGCAAGTATTTAGTATCATTGGAAAGGTTATAACTTAGAAAATAGTAGTGTATAAATAGTAAAATACTAAAACTAAATTTATCAAAAAATTTAAAATTTTGATGTTTAGTGTTATTTTATTTTTAAACTTAAATATAATCTATATAAATAAAGCTATCATTATGAAATTCAAGTATAATGTAAAAAAGTTAACCTTTAAACAAGGACATAACTAGATTCTCACTTTTTTATTCCGAAATACCCAAAATCCCAGTTCGGAGAAAGGTTGTTTTGCTTATTAAATACTTTGTGTGTTTAGCGAACCTATGTAGGTACGTAATCAAGGTGTCTTTTTTAATTTCAGCTTTGACATTTTTGAGCTCCACAAATAAATAAAAGAATAATAAAATTAACGAAATTCTGATAGGGCTATCGGGGAGATTGTTACTCAAAATGCCCTCCGATTTACTTTACATGCATTTGCGTTAAACATTTTTTAGAAACATTAAAAAAATGTATGGTTCAGAGGAAAATAATGGATTTTTAAGTGAAAAATGTCATCATCTTTTTGAGAAAAATCACAAAAAATCATATTTTTTTTTAATTTTCTATTTCAAAATAACATAACTTTTTATCGGAACAATATAGGTATATAATTCTTGCACAAAAATTATTTAGAATTTTGTATAGAATCCTGAGAATATTTGATGGAAATTTTAGGACTTAAATTGAGCCTGCTAAGTTCAAAAAATTAAAAAATATGTCAAAAATGGGTCAAAATTTTACTTCGGTCTAAATATCTCTTAAAGTGAAAGAGATATCCCACATTTATGTGTAAAATTTTTTTACAATCAAAACATAAATGAAATTTTGGCGATTTTTTAAAAAATTTTCATGCCCGAGGTGATCAAATTTGGAGATCCATCCTGTCCCCTAGACCCGGTAAGAACCTGTGCTAATCCAAATCAATTGAAATACACCTCGAAAAATTGGGCAAGTGAAACTTCATTCAAATATACCCAGTAGTTCCAAAGTTACAGAGCTATTTTCAAAAAAAAAAATCGATTTCGGACTACTGTGCACAGAAAAATATGCTTGTATGTGTTTAGTGTAAAGAATGGACATATCCTTATTGATGTTATTCTTAATTATATTTGAAATAAAGTTTAATTATTAATTATTTGTTCTATGTTTTGATTATTTGATCATATAATAAAATTAGCTTTTAAATTTAAATTGCAAACAACTTGAGAATGAAACTAAATAGAAAACTCTCGTTTTCGAACTATTTCCAACGATTCGTTAAAAATATCGATATCGAACAATTATCGATATTTCTCGATATCGAAAACGAATATCTAATGAATATTTTCTCGTTTCGCTATAAATATCGCTAAGAATGCGATATAGGAGGGAAGAACAAATCGATCAAGGATCCTATTGAGAAATGTTACACCTTACTGCAAAAAAAAAAAAAAAATAAATAAATAAATGATATGAAATTAGTTAAACCTGATATTTCTGATTACTTATTGTAATTTGTCATGGTACCTAAGTATTCTTACGTACATATATATATTACATGTATATATGTTAGAATGCAGCGATTTGTATGGGAACAAAAAATGTTGCAAATGTACCTCGTAAATTTAAAGATTGAAAATATTTTGGTTCAATTATTTCGCTTCCGTGAACTGGGGCATTTCTAATATAACTTCAAAAATATAGTATTCGATCAACAGTGTACACAGTTTTTAACTTTTTATCAAAAAAAAAAAAAAAAAAATAAATAAATAAAGAAAATACAACATAGGTTAGATTAGATGGGAAGCTGCAAATGTAACTATACAGCTCACTTGGGTCATATTGGTCCCGTTGTGTTACCCTAATGGATCATGTGAATCTGTTTTCACAAGTCCGAAAATATTTTCGA
This sequence comes from Protocalliphora azurea, assembly GCA_932274085.1. Classification (NCBI taxonomy): domain Eukaryota; kingdom Metazoa; phylum Arthropoda; class Insecta; order Diptera; family Calliphoridae; genus Protocalliphora; species Protocalliphora azurea. The sequence goes on along the minus strand of OW026521.1, from coordinate 47,470,374 downwards.
ATCGAACCAACCTGACGCACAAGCAAAAGATCTGATTCGTCTAAAATCAATTGCAGAGAGATCAGATTGTCCGTGCAAATTCAGCAGTTTTAATATTCGCAAGAGCAGGATAGTGACAAAGAAAATGTTCTACTGTCTCTTCCTCCTCCTCGTTAAAGTAACTTCTATTATAGTCGTTAAAAGAGAGTCCTAGTCTCCTAGAGTGTACACCAGCAAACCAGTGGCCTGTAATAGTGGCTACAAGTGTTCGTAACTGACACCTTGACAATCCCGGAATGAAACTCGACCGTTTCTGATCGTAATGGGGTCATATCTGTCTCGAGATAGAACATTCGGACTCGTTTGTCCGTCTTTTTTGAGCTATTCTGGACAAGTACTGCAGATTCATTGATCTGCAAGATGACAGCGGTATGCCAACTAACCGATCCGTTTCTTCATCGGCTGAGATTGAAACTGAGAAGCCTCTGTCCAGAAAGGGTTTGGAAATACAATAATCAATATTATTAGGGATATCATCCGAGATTCCCACAATGATCGCTTGGCCGTAGCTTCTACCGTTCCATGCACCTATAGTACTGAGCCTAGTCGCCGTCATGACGGCGATTTGTTAGGCCATTAGATTCACTGGCATCCAGTTCATCAGAACAAATGGTAACGCAGAACCTTTTCGAAGATTCCGCAAAAGGTGTTTTTTTCCATCGCTTTCCACCATACTATCGCTCTATATTTAAGTATAGGCTTGATCACCATGTCGAAGAGCCATTTTGTATTCTTAGGATTTAATCCCTAAGATTCCCCTATGGTCTTCCTATACATATAAAGGGCAATGTTTGCCATAGCCTGGGTGTTCTGGAGCCAGGACAGTTTGAAGTCCAGTATTATACCCAGATACTTCGCACTGTCTTGCGACTTTAATTCAACTCCATTCAGACAAGGGAGTGGGAAAGACGGTATTTTGTATCTCCTTAAAAAGAGAACTAGTTAAGTCTTTCCAGGATTAACGCTAAGGCCACTAATTGTATTCCATGCAGACCTAGTGCATTTTGATGGCGGTGAGATATGGTATCCATATATTTTCCAGATGCGACCACTGCTACATCGTTCGCATACGCGACGGTCTTGAACCAAGTTCCCTGAGCATTGTGTTGATGGAAATATTCAAAAGAAGTGGAGATAGAACTCCCTCCTCAGAAGTGCCTCTATTTGCTATCCTATATATGGTAGCCGCACCCATAGTGGAGATTATAACTCTGTTGGTTAGAAGTCTCCATATGATGCCAATAATCAACTGATGTATATTCAGTCTTTTCATAGCCATTTTAACAGCATCCGGGGTCAGAATATTGAAGGCTCCTTCTTTTTTTATATGTACCCTACAAGCGAGTGCAATGCCGTCCCAAATGACTTGCCTTTTACGTGGGCGTATTGGGACGCTGACAAAAGGTTGGGGTTGATTGTCTTGCGAAGGAGCAGGTCAATCAGCCTTTCCAAAGTTTTGAAGAGGAAGGACGATAGACTAATAGGTCTGAAGTCTTACCCGCTTTTGGAATAAAGACCACTTTGTATCCGGTTCATCAGTCAGGGATATAAGATCGTGATAAGCAAGCCGAATATATCCGAATCAACCATGGAACTGTAATATCAGCATTATACTGTAGATCTGCAGGTATAATGCCATCTGGAACCGGGGATTTAAACGGGGCAAAGCTGTTCAGAGCCCATCTCATATTCAGTTATTTGAATCTGAATGTCACTTAGGTCTGAAACTGTCGCAGAGATCTCCGTTATAGGAAGGCTGCCAGGAAAGTGCTCATCTATTAAGACATCTAAGGCCTCATGGCCGCTTGTCGTCCAGCTGCCACAAGCTGTAGTGTAACTTGGGACAGTAGGTGAGGAAGCCAGGATATTGCGTAAGCGACTAGTCTCGGAATGGCTTTCCACGCCGCTACAGAAGACCTTCCAAGATTTGCGTTTCGCATTCCTGATCAGGTTTCTAAACCTATTTACTGAGGATTTGTAAGTTGACAAGTTTCCGAGTCTCTTAGCCTCATTAAACAAACGTTGGCACTCTTTAGGAGTTTACAATTACATTTTTAAGATTATTTATTAAAAAGGCCTTAACAAATTTTAAACCTAATAAATAATAAATATTTTCCTTCATTTGAAAATTCTGACTTAAATTTAAGAATAATTTGAGATTAAAATACAAAATATTTTCTCTTGAAGATTTATTTACTCGTATTATTAGGTTTAAAAATTATGATATCAATTATAAATAAATAATAACACTATGCGACAGTCAAAATCGGGATGGGATGAAACCAACGGGAAATGTTATATCGGTAAAAAAGAAGTTATACGTGTCCCGGCGTTTCGCTGGGTCACGTCTAGGAATCGAGATATATCGATTTGAAGTTAGTAACAATCATATAGGGGAAATTGTGACCTTTGGTGGTCTTTTTTTGACATAACTCGAGAACCACCAGTCCGATTTTGCTGAAAAAAATTTAAAAAAATTAGGAATTACAATTCCTTTAATCTGTTCGTACAACGTTTCGCTACATAAGCAACAGTTTCGCAGTTATAAATAAATGTATGAAAAAAAACTATTTTTTGCCTAAAAAATTGAATTTTTTTATTTTTAATTCATAAAAAATCCAAAACGGTAAAAAAAGTGTCAAGTCCTTATGTAGCGAAACGTTGTATGAACAGATTAAAGGAATTGTAATTCCTAATTTTTTTAAATTTGTTTCAGTAAAATCGGACTGGTGGTTCTCGAGTTATGTCAAAGAAAAGACCACCAAAGGTCACAATTTCCCCTATATGATAGTTACGAACTTCAAATCGATATATCTCGATTCCTAGACGTGACCCAGCGAAACGCCGGGAAACGTATAACTTCTTTTTTACCGATATAACTTTCTCCGGTAGTCTGAACCCTTCCCGATCACTGACCTCTACCATTTGTCGCACAGTGTAATTTGAAGAGGCTTAAAACATTTTTCCCCTTCTCGATATTTACGATATTTGATAGCTGCTTCATAAAACAAAAATCGTCAAATAAATGAGCGTAATGTGAACAAAATTGCGGGAAAATACGTGAAAATATTTCGTGTTAAATATTTGCTTAATTCGAACTTAGCTTTACTTAGCTTGGTCGTTGCAAAATCTTAAGGGCTGAAGGGCAAAGCTGATGCTTTTCAGCAGTGTTGCCAGGAGGTGAGAAAAATGAGGCTAAATTGAATTTTAAAAAAGATCAAAAAAGTCTAAATGCCTAATAAAGAAGGCCAGAAAGAAGTTATTATTATTTTTTTTTAATTTAATTTATAATTTTTTCTTTTTAATTTAAGTCCTTGATATTTTTAAAAATATTGTAAAAAACATTACAAATTAAACATAGACGACCTATTGAAAAATCGTCCAAGAATTTCCCATTTAAATTTGTGCTACATTACGTATGAAAAATTACCCAATGTTTTGAAGTGATTTTTCGTAATTCTTCAACTGTAATTCCTTTTTGATTAAGCATTTCCAAATTTTGTAAAAATATTTTCATATTTCTATTTTACTGCAAAATAGTTTCTAATGAAGTATATTAAAACATAATTGATTTAATAAGTCTATAATTTTACTTAAGTAATTTTTAATTTTAATAATTAATGATAATGTGTATTGTATAACTCATCTCTATTTTTGTGTAAACAAATACACAAAAATGCTTAAATGGATGATTGTGTAAAAACAAAAGTAGTAATAGCAAATAATAAATTGTTTTCTTTGTCGTTGAAATACTAAGATTTTAGCCTTTTCATGGCAATTTTAAGGATCAAAAAAGGCCAGAAAGAAGCTAGAAGCTAAAATTAAAATTTTGAAGCTAAAAAAAATTAAAGGGCTATATTTGGCATTGGCAACACTGCTTGTGAGAACCCCTGCTCGAGCATTTATATCGAAACGGCTATCTTTTTTTTTTTGCATAAAAAACAAAAAATAATTTAGTGTTGTCTCAGCTTTAATAAACATATAGGAGTTAAAAATATGTTTCGAATACGTATTTCTTTTTTTAATTAAAAAATTTAAAGGACTTTCTTACGATATCAAATTTTTTTGCATTGTTCTTTTGGTAGAAATATGCAAAAAAATATGAATAGCCCGAAAAAGGACCTTTATTCCATTTGATCTAGCTCGAGAAATTATAATGCTAGGATAAAATTTTTGAGAAACGGTATCTTTAAATGAAGTAAATTTTCATTTGAGGAACAATAATACCTTTTATTTTGGGGCCAACCTAATGTACATATGTGCGAATATCTAAATATATATAAACTTTTGACAACTTTAGTGATGATGAGAAAGAGTGTATTAAAGAAAAGTACCTAAATGTATAAGTGAAGAATATGCAACATCTCACAACAACTACGGACACACTTTTATTAATACGAGAGTACGACTACAACAATGGAAAAAATATAAATAAAAAAGAAAAAATAAAAATTTACATTTGTCGAGTGTCATTGGTGCTTTTTTAAAAGGACTACAAGTACAAGACTATAAAAGTGTTGCAGATAATAATGATGATACTGTCATATTTGATGTCAACGGATGTCCTGACTTAAGAAAGAATACGAGTATAAAACTGTCGTCAGAGTTGTTTCTCTTCTTATTGTGTCCTCATACGTTCACTTTTAAAAGCAAAGCAAAAAAAAAAAAAAAAAGAATAATAAGTGCACTACGAGAGTCTAGTATATTCTATTAAAATTTCCCTATATAGATGCATTATATCTAATACTCGTACTTGAGTATGAGTATGTAGTGGTAGTTATACGTGTGTGTGTATGCTTTAATAATTTTCAACATATTTTCCATGAATATTTCATTATAAAACTGCATAAAAGTATTTTATGTTTGCATAAATAATGAATAAAAGTTTTATTTGCACAACTCTTATTAAAGCTAATTTTTATTTTGCGACCAAGGTCAAAATGTTTCTTGAAATCAGTCTATTCTTCAAATATTACTATGTATTACATTATTGTTCTAAATAATATTGTAGAGAGAAATGGTAGATTAATTGCTTAGGTGCTAATGGGAACTTGAATTAAGTAATGAACAATGGTATTTTAAAATGCTTATTTAACTAATGGTCGATTATGGAAAAGTTGTACTTTTAAGATAACCGCAAAACTGATTATAAAAATGTATAAGAAGTATGGTCAAATTTGAAATGTTTCTGAAATTCTAAATAATCACATAATTATAATGTTATATATAATGCTATTTAATAATAAAGATAAAAATCAGTTTACTAAATAGTTAAACAAATATTATTGGCATTAATTTCTTATAAAGTAATAGCTTAAAATTTATCATTAATATCAAACATATTTCTCGAATTAAATTTGAACGATTAAATTTAATCATTTTTTTCTTCTTTTTTTCAGGTAAGCAATTGAAAAATAAACACTGCATAAAGAGGTATTCTAATTTAATTTTTTATAGAATATATTTATCATATTTTGTTGGTTCACATTATAAGAAAAAAGAAAAAAAAAACAAGTTAGAGGGCTATATTCCGCTCTGCCGAATCGTATAAACACTTCCCCCGTATTTTGATGCGTTATATGAAAATTAAATACATTATATTGGCTGTAATTACAAATATATATTTACCTATACTATATCTACGTAAATAATGAAAACATTAAATAATTTGTATTTTCATATAAAGTTGAAATAGTATCAAGATTTTGTAAAACCTTATATCCATATGTATTATAAAAATGAGGTGCAAGTTTGTTTATGCGTTTTTTATTTATCAATTACGTCTAAACCAATTTTCACGAAATTTTACACACAGGTAGTACCAGTGCCAGAGGTGTTTACAGACTTTGTTAGATATTTATTGGACATCACACCCACAATTTACGCCTACTTTAAAAAAAATCTATTTTTTCAATTCTACACCATACTAATGAAGCTATTTATATGAAATTTAACCAATAGATAGTTCTTGCACTGTAGAATGTTATAGATAATGTTGGACCGTAATCGGATGCCACGGCCGTATTTATACCCACTTTTTAAAACTCTCAAAAGGCTCTTAAAATTAATGATTAGCTCCAGGGAAATTTATGAATCAATTTGACTGACGTAAAAAACCGAAAAAATATTTGTGATATAATATTACTTATAAGGATCCAGAAAATATCTACTCTTTTGCTCTCCAATGAAAATTGTGGACATACAAGCGAAATGGCAAACTTATATACTCTTTACATCTATGGTGAATGATATATAAATAATATTCAAAGTACTGTGAAGAGTCATTTAAGAAGTATCTTTTATACGTAATATACCTTATTGAGAACATATAATATCAGTCTTAAAAGTTTCAGAAATTCGCTAAAAATTTAGTTATAATCAAAAGATTATTTTCTTACACGAAGACGTATTAATGTGTTTCTAACTTGTTTTCGCTTTGATTATACATTTTTTTAGTTAAATTAGAAAGGAAAAAAATTTATGTTTTTCAAGCGTATGTACATATGTAATTAGGATGAAATAAAGTATTAAAATTAATTTTTCAAATAATATCCAAAAATTGTTAATTTTCCATATTTTTAAAGAAATTTTTGTTTTGAATTCAATAGCTTTATTTCTTAAAGGATTTCATTTTAACCTTTAACTCTGTGCATTTATTTATATTTTTTTTTTTATTTTTCGTATATACTCACTACTGGTCTAGATATGGAATGATTAGTTACATTGATAAACAAATTTAATTCAAATTTACTTGGTAGCCGAAAAATAACTGAATCTTCACACTATAGGACCACAGATAAAATAATACGAATTTGAAGATAAAATTTCCACATCCCTGGAAGTAAAGCTGCTCATTCTATAAATTGATATGCATTCTTTATCAGAAGAGTTAAAAAAAAAATATGACTTTAGCATGCACAAAGTAAAAAAAGTTTCAAATATGAACGCTAAAAAAGATGTGGTAGCAAAAGGGAGAATGAAAATTATTTATATACATTTTTTCAAAATTATAAATGGCTAAAGGGCGATAAAACATACGTATGGCGGACTTGTTAATGATTTTTTTATCGCAAATATATAGCAGATTAATTTCGTGTATAAAAACAAAATTGTCGAACAAATTTTTGGTCCACCAAGCGACTTCAATGTGCAAGAATAAAATGTGCAAGAATAAGTGCCTTCGGAAAATATTTCTTTCTATCGTTAGAAAACACAAAGCATCCTAATTTTTTTTTTGCTTATTTCGCTTCTTATCAAAAAGCAATTGAGTGGTACTAAACAAATTTTGTTGAAACGAACTAAAAGGGGACAATCCACCAACCTATCCAGAACTCTGCACATTTGAAAAGTATTGAGCCGTGATAAACTGTTTTTCGGTAATGGGTTGATATCGGTTACGTAAATGGAGCTCGTACTGTAATTACATACCCGAAATAAATAGTTACTAGACTACTTCTATGTAATGCAGACAATATGTTGTTATCATTGAAAAGTATCTACATCCGAAACTATGCATTCAATTTTAATTATGGCAGTAAATACGACATTTTTTTTATATGTAATCTTTTAAATAATTTTTGTGAGAAACTTAATCAGATAAGCAAACTGAAGCTAGTTTAATATACGATTCACTTCATATGACAGGAAAAAAAAGGATTATTATTATCATCACTCCCTGCCGGATATTTGATAATGTTTCCCAAAATATTTGGAGTCTACTGCTGACCGTTAGCAAGCTGGGCCGTTTTAAAAAAAGGTCTTATGTTTTAGATTTTTTAAAATTTTTTATTTGCTCCCAAAGCAATGCATACAAAATGTGGTATCATTAAAAAGGTGCTTGAAAACGGCACCCATTAGTATGATATACATATATACGTATAAATATTCAAATCAGGGATGGAAAAATTAATATGATTATGTTTTTTTAGTATTCAATATTCATACTTTGCAACTTTATTTAAACAATGTATTTGGTAGATAAATTCAATTACGGTAATAGTGTTTTAATTAAATTTTATTTGGATGAACAATAACCTTGACCAATTGTTTCAAATTTCTTACCTTTTGAAGAATTTTGTGGTCTCCCAAAAATAATAATTTATAATAATAAAATAAATCCTTAAAAATTTATAATTATGTATTATTTTCCCTGAACACAAATAAAATGAAGATCCAGCAATAGAATTTCTATTTAAGTTAGTGATGTTCATTAATATGTAATACTTGGTATTGTACTTAATATTATATAAATATTAAAAAATAAATAAATAAATTTTAATAGTCCGAAGATTAAGAAAGTACCATTTAAATATTTTTTTTGACACCATTCTGATCCATTTCCATTTCTGATCCAAATAAATCTGAATATTATTTATCATCATACATACATACATACAAACTTACATACATTCATACATGTAAAAAAGATATGGTTTGTATTTAAGTATATTTGTATATAATATTTGTTTGTATTTATATCTATCTCAACTAAAAGTAAACTCTTCTGGCTTTTTCGATTAAGTTAAACACATTAAATGACCCAGAGAGAAAAAATAATAACATTTTAAATGCATTTAAGCAAAGTATTCAACCAATATGTGGTAGTAAAAACAAACTGCAATAAAGTTTTATAAAAAGCATACAAGTTTTTGTTGGCTTTGCCATCGGATACACAAAGTAATAAAAAACTTTTTGGTGATGTTTTTGCACAAAGTAGTTAGTGTTATTGTAGCTGCAGTTGCCTTTATTATTATTCGTTGTTGTTTTGTTATCATTTTCATAGTCATAAAACTAAGTTAAAAAATATTTTTGAAATTCGTCTATAAAAACTATAGAAATGTATGAGAGTGTTCAGGCAAATAGTAATTTATAGAACTTAATTGCAATAATATGGCAAAACACTCATACACTCACACACATTTGAAAATATTAACTTACGCACACACCCATAAAATTATATCACTAGTGAAATTTACAAACAAAACAAAATTGAGATAGACAAAAAAAAAAAAACAAATTCACATAACTAGTCACTGAAAAAGAGGTCTGCTATTTCTGGAAAAACTGCTAAAGAGTTTACAATAAAAAATCGAAACTTTCCGGAAAAAACACAGGTCAACAAAATCGCATGAAAAAAATTTATATCTTGAATAATTCAGAAAAATTATTATTCCTTAGGTATATATATATGGTATAGTGTAGAAAGATTAATGAAAAATTTCCATCATGTCACAATTTTAACCCATTGACGACCAAAGAAAATATGCTAGTCGGTGGAGTTTTTAGGCTATATAACTTTCTATATAAATAGCAGAGCAAACTATTCACCCGTATTTTATAGACAAGAAATGGTGCTACAAAAATGTAGTATAAGTCAAGTCTCCAATTTGTCACGCACACACAAGTGCTGAAAGTGTAAAAATCAAGAATTTCTCATATAACCCTCAAAGAGCCATGGAAGAATGAGGTGTAAGAAGTGGGTGTAGAGGGGAGATCTGTATTTGATATAACTAACACATGACCGCAGATTCCAAAAATTATAAAATCTTTAAAATCGAACCGCCAGAAAATGCGTAAACAACAAAAGCTTGAAAAAATAAAAATCCAAATTTAAATAACAAAGTAAAAAAAGAAATTTATAAAAATGATATCGTAAATAATTTATTTTAATTCTTACTCCTTAAACTAAATATAGTGAAAAAAGTTAAATGCAATATTTCCATCATGTCACACTTTTAACCCTTTGACGACCATAGATATCTCTACCTGAGGAGTATTTAGATTATATAATTTTCTAGATAATAGGTAGAGCCAATTAGTCATTCATGTTTTATAGACAATAAATGATTCCAAAAAAATGTAGTATAAGTCAAATCTATAACTTGCCACACATAACCCCAAAAGTCTTTAATTTTGTAAAAATCAAGAATTTCTCATATAACCCTCAAAGAGCCATGGAAGAATGAAGTGTAAAGAGTGTGTGTAGAGGGGAAATCTGTATTTGATATAACTAATACATGACCGCAGATCTCAAAAATTATAAAATCTTTAAAATCGCACTGCAGCAAAATGCGTAGACACCAAAAGTTTGAAAAAATAAAAATCCAAATTTAAATAACAAAATAAAAAAAAGTTATAAAAATGACATCGTGAATAATTTCTCTTAATTCTTACTCTTTAGACTAAATATAGTGAAAACATGAATCATTTCCATCACGTCACACTTTTAATTCATTGATGACCAAATGAAATATGGTCGCTAAGAACCTTTGTAGGTTATATAATATTTTTGGTAATAGGTAGAGCAAATTAGTCATCAGCATTTTATAGAGATGGAATAGTGTAACAAAAGTGTAGACTATTGCTGCTTCTTTGTAATAGAAAAAAATTAAAAATAGTAGTTATTTTCTTAACTAATAGTTTTAAAAAATAATATGCATAAATTTTTCAATGAAGTTGAAAATAAAAACATTATATTTCTTAAAATTGTGACGCGATGGAAATTTTTCACTTAACTTTCTATATCATTTTTAGTCTAAGGATAAGTGTTAAAACTTAGTTTAAAATTTTTTCATGATAGATAATTATATATATATATATATATATATATTTTATTTTAATCTAAGATTGTAGTTTTTGCTTAATAAGAGTTTTGATTTTAAATAAAATTTTAGTGTATTACAAAATACTCATAGCTAAAGTCATTTTAACAATTAGAATTACGCGGAATTATTTACGATGTTTTTTTTTTTTTATAAATATTTGTTGACTTAGTTATTTAAATTTGCATTTATATTTTTTTCAAACTTTTGATGTCTACGCATTTTCTGTTAGTGCGATTTTAAAAATTTTGTCATTTTGAGATCTACACCTACTCCTTACCTCATTTCCCATGTTTTATGAGGGTTAATTAAGAAATTCTTGATACTGACAAAGTTGTCTTCTAGGGGTTAGGTGTGACAATTTGGAGTCTTGACCTGTAGTAAAATTTTGTAGCATCATTTCTTTTCTATAAAGCATGAATGACTAATTTGTTCTACATATTACTTAGAAAATTATATAATCATATTTTCTTTGGTCTTCAATGGGTTAAAAATGTAACGTGATGGAGAAAAACCGAAATGTTCCTGGTGATAGGAATGACTATATCTATAATATTTGAAACATATATTTTACGATACTTTTTTAGTGTTGATCTGTGTAATTTAAATTTTGCGTAATAATTTTCTTTTCAGTTATATATCAGAAATGTCAACAGTGCATAATACAATTCTTTATTTTTAAGATTAAAGTCTAGGGCTATATGTATAAGAAAACCATCTTTTAATTAAAAATTTAATTAAAATCATTTTGCCATTAAACAATGATCACCTACATATTATCATTATTTAATTAAAGTTAAATATTTTGTTGTTACTATTTTCAAAAATAAATTAAATCCTGACGAAAGAAGGCGACCGAATTCTTAAAAAAAAAAAATACAATAAATATAGAAAAAAGTCTTTAAATGTGTATTTTATGAAAATTATTCATAAATAGTTTTGCACTTTTCTGGTATTAGCAAAATGAAAATAAGTTTATTAAAGAATTGTCTAGACATTCTGGAAAGATTACTAAATATCGACGGCCTGTCTTCAAAGCCCTTCTAACTCGAAAAACACAACTTTTCAGGAGAACAAAAAACTTTTTATTTCTCTTATTTTTAAGTATTTAAAAAAATTCTTGTACAAAATTTATTAAAATTACGATTAAATCTTATATATAATTTGTTTTTAATATTTTGTAATATTTCCAATTTTAAAGAGAAATAGAGGGCTCTGCATTTTTAAAATATTCAAAAAGTATAAATAAAATAATGTTTAATTACAATTTAATGTGTGATTTTAAAACTTTTTAAAGTACTTAATAATTTGAAAAAGGTACATAACTCAAATAGGTTACTTTATTTTGGGAACGGAGCAGTGGGAATGGTACACCTCATAAAATTATTTATCGCGTGAATAAATAGTTATGAAAGCAAAAGTCCTAACATTGTGTGGGAATAATTTCTTTTTCAAGATTAATAAATGAGATGAAAATAGAGCAGGAAGCGCTATGAGAAGTGTTAGCCTGTATACATAGTAAGTCTTAATTATTGCATATCTAAGGAATTATTATAGTTAAAGCCTTTAGACTTTCCTAGTGAATACTGTAGGGTGAACCACTGTATGTAATTTCTTTATTATAGATGGATCAAGATGATGTGGCTAAAAATGCGAGGAGGTGCCAATCTATAATAAAGACTTAATTATAATTACTCCGTTTGGTTTAGAGTAATTATAATTGCGGTGTTTGGGAAGTAAAGAGAAAATATGAGGGATTCAATTAATTTTTGGGGTAGCTGGCTCTTATAGCATAACTATTTATTTTAGAGCTAAATAATGAAGTAAGTATTTTAGTTTTTTCAGCACAAATAATTCCTTTATTTGGATTATTTTGTTTTTTCTTCTTTTAGGTTAATTTTAAATGTTAACTTAAGATAAACTAAGTAATTAGATTTAAGTAGAGGGTAACGATGTGCAGTGTATGGTGGCTAATTGGCAATTGAAAAAAAATGATTTATTTTTAAATATATTCATGGGTCGTTTCTTCAGTTGAGCTCGTAGATTTAACGAAAAAACCGTTTCAGCTCGCGTTGCCAATGGTGGGAAAATGTTATCTTACGTTATTTAATTATTCTAATTAACGTTAAAATTATAAGTTAAATTATAATTTAAGTATCCAAACCCACATAGGATACATATGAATAATTTCCTTGTCAAGTTCCACAATTGAGATGATTGAATAGGTAGCGTAGATTTAGGAGAGTCCATATGAAGTGAATATTTATTATGGTTTATATAAATAAATATTAAACCGATTTACATTTTTCACCAGATACATATTCAACATGTATAAATTAGTCAGAAATGATAGAGTATAACTCGATAAGCCGGATAATTGATTGCAGACCTGGTCCTTTTTTGCTTTTTACTTATTTAATATATTAAATAGGTAAAGCATTCAAAATTCTTCATCTAAATTTTAAGTTTTTTCAAGAGCATTTGATTTATCTAAATAAAAAAAAAATGATTATAGACGCACATAGACACATACATGTGTGATTCAGGGCTGTCAGATCTGGCGATTTTTAATTACTTTTGGCGACTGAATTTCCGTTTAGCGACATGGCAAATCTTTTTTGGCCATATATAATATAGTGGCTATTAAATTTTCATACTATAAATCGACTATTTTTAGTACTTACCTATCTAGCAAAATGAAGAGCATTAATTGTAAATAGCTTCAACTTAGTTTACGAAATTTTACCCCAATAAAATATATTTTACAATACTTGTGTATTAAATGCTTGGTAATTTGTTTTCCATCATCTTTCAAATATACTAAGGATATCAATGTTTTCGGTCACAATGAAATAAACGTTCATGAATAAATTAATTCTTTGAAACAATTTATAAGTTTAATATGATCAATGTTGTTATATAAAGTTGGAATTATTCCTTAAAAAAATATAATAAAGTTCAATAAATTTTAAAAGATGATGACCTAAAAAAGCGCTGTATGTCAGAAAAGTGTATTTTAAGTTGTATTTTTTTTTATTCAATTACACTGTGCTCGAAAATGAAACTAATTTTTTAACAATGTGGGCACCCATTGAATTAAACTAAATAAATCGACGACGCTGAATTTAGTTTTAACCACCATTTAACCATTAACCATTTTTAAAAGCTCTCGTTTTTGAGATATTTAATTTTTAAAGGCTAAAAAATTAGGAAAATTAAGTTTTTAAACCTACACTACCATAGGTGGTTAGTGCTGATGTTTGTAATGCACAGCAAAAATCATCTAACACCTTAAAGTATACCAATCGACTCAGAGTCACTTTTTGAGTCGAACTAACGATGTCCGTCTGTCCATCTGGCTGGCTAGACGGCTCGCTGGCTGTCCATGTAAACCTTGTGCACAAGGTACAGATCACAATTTTGAAGATAATTCAATGAAATTTGGCACGTAGGACTTTTATTATTGGTCCATTATTTCACCTAGACCCCATACTAATGTCCTCTCGGAATAGTCGTTTAACAATCATAAATTCCTTAAATATAGCAATATTTTGATGAATTTCGGTTTAAGGAAGTTTTGTATAAGTTTAAATCTTTTTGCCAAATTTCATGAAGATGGATCAATTGAGGACCATAGCTCCCATATAAAACGCTCTTCCGAAAATCATTTTAACGTGCAAAAATCACACACACATGTTAGCATCAAGTTCATATTCGACACAAATAAGTTTTATATAAGTAGAGTGACAAATTTTATGAGGATCACTCTAAAATTTACCATAGCTCCATTATAAGATCACTTTCGGGAATCACCCTAAATTCATATAAATGTAATTAACGTAATATTCTGTAATACTGTATTAATTGTCCTCTTGTCTAATATAAGAACCTTCCACGAATTTTGATGGACATACACAATAGTGTGGGTACTATATGGTCCGGCTTGACCGAATATATCTTTCTTACTTGTTTTAGCTTAAATTTAGTAATTTACACTCATATTCACAAAAAAATTTTAAATTTAAAATGCATTTTAAATCAAAATTTTTATAAAAATTTTGTCTGTAAAAAGTATTTTAAATTTAAAATTAATTTTTGAATTTAAACAATATAAACAATTAAGTTTCAAATATATTTTAGACGCTATTAAACAAAACTTTAAACTGACAAAAAATATTACCATAACTCTGTAAGCAATTTAAAATATATATAAAAATATTTAAAATAGTGATAATTTATGACTGGAGTATATTTTCAATAGATTTATTGTTTAATATACATAAATAATGTTCCTTTTATTTCTAATTTTCAATTAATTCGCTACTTCCATAATTAAGTTTAAACCTAAATATCAAATGCCAGGTTGCCCAGGGTGCCTAGTTTGTTAAAACTAGCCCAGTGTTGTTATTATCTATAGAAATTATTTGTTAAAGCAGAACTTACATTTATAAATTATAAGAAACTAAAATTGTAACTAAAAATTGTGCGACACTTAACGTTATAGTCAGTTTTTTTTTTAGTATGTCTTTAAAAAAAAACAAATAAAATTTTAATTTGACGAATTTGGATTAACAATTTGGCAAAAAAAAATCTGAGAACACTGGTGCGATTGACAATTTTGATACACATTCATCAATCAAACGAACAAAAATGCGTTTAAAAAATAAGAAGTTAAAAATATTTTATAATTTTTTGTTTTAATTTTAAAATTCAACTAAAAATTTTATAAATGGCAATAAAAAAATTACAAACTTATTCAACAAAACTATTCGCAGTATGAGTTCATTTCAAAATCAAACCGATTTTGAGTTTTCATACTGCAATGTCTGTATGACGCACATATTCTCAAGTTCCCTCAATTTTATAAACACACACTTATTGCAGGTATGTGTCTATGGGGCGCTTAACTAAAAATAAAGGAATTGGACTACAATTAAGTCTTACGACATAATTCGAATTGTATTTTCCAATCCATATTAAAATTTAAATAAAAACTTAAAAAGTAACCCTTTAGAATTCATTTTAAGACGTTAAATTTATAATTTAAAGATTTCTTTCGTGTATAAATATCAAATAATTAAAAAAAAAACAAAAAACAGATAGCCACGGAATTATTGGTTGTATAAAATGAAGCCTACTTACTTGACATTTCCGCTACCATTTCCGCTTCATTTAAATTCATATGTTCTGAATCATTCCTTATTTGTTATAAGAGCTTTTATGGATGTATGTATGTACGAGTATTTAAGGCAATAATATAACCAAATACTACTTGTTGTTTGTTGTATATAAAAAAAAAATAAATAAATAAAATACAACAGGCTGCCATTATAGAGTGTAAATGAATAAGAGGAAATAAATAAAATAAACACACGCATACAGAACTAAATATATGCCATAGTATTGGTAATGACAATGGCGCTTGCATGACGCCATATTTAGTGTTTAACTACTTTCAATACAGTTTTCGTTTACTATATAATTTTTTATACATTTTAACATAATTTATTTACTGCGGGAGAGCGACATGGAAACTCGCTTAAAATTCTATACTATCTATATGTATGTTTGTACTACCTTATGCAATCGTTAATAAGTATGTACGTAACTACAGTTTTATTTATGTGTGATTGTTGTTTTTTAAGTATTTTAAGTTGTCCGCATATTGAACATTTCAGGATATTGTAATGAAGCCAAGAATTTAAACGAATAATAATTTATCAAAATAACAATTGTATGACGTTGAGTGAAAATGTCGTTGTTTAGCTGCTTGTAATTTTTTTTTATTTTGTTTTATTTGTTGCTATTTTGTATATTTGCTGAGTTTTTATAGACATTTTTGTTTGGGTGTGTTTGTATACATGTGGAGCCTTGCGTAAACATTTTATTGTTTACCAACACATCTACTAAAGTTCGACAATGTCCTTGTGTGTAAATATCGACTTACCACATCCACTTCCCTTCGCCCATTCTTTTTATTTTTATATTTTCATCATACACATGTCCACATATGTATGTATATACCGTTACATATACACATACATATATATACTAACAATATTCATTTGTATAATTTACATTGTGTTGGTTTTGCATTTCAACTCAACAAGCGGCCATTAATCATATCGGAAATGACAACTTTACACACAAAAAGCTAAAAATATAAAGAGACGCAAAAATAATGAAACGATATGAACACATCATACAATATTGACATCATTGTTATTCCTGCTGCTTCTTTACAAACATTTCTGTGTACGCCCACTCAGTTGTGTGTTTGGTACACAGTTGTATAATAATCGTTCATAAAAATCTCCCTAATCTGGATTTCTGAAACTATATTCCAACATTTGCTCACACATTATGTGTTAGTATTTATAAACCCCAAATATATTCCGTTCTAGTTTCATTCACTCATCACTTTAGTTCTTTAAGAAGAAAATATATTCATACATATTTTCTTTATTTTTATCTTTTGCTTTTTTTCGAAATACAGTTAAAAGTATTTATGAGTGCTTTTGTCACAAACTTTTAATTTTGTTGTGGAATATTTAAATTGACTGTATAACAATTTTTTTTTATTTTAATATGACTCTTCCCATGGGATGAAATTTGTAATATTCATCGATGCTCCAAAAATCAAATGCTGTTAGTTGAAATATTTTATGTCTAAAATTATTCAAGCGATGATAGATTTACTTTAGAGCAGGGGTCCCCACAATAATTCACCTCACGGACCCTTTCAGTAATTGTTTTATCTTTCCACGAATCCCCATAAAAATGTTTGTAGGGTCGCCAAGAAAATTTTGGGATGCATTAATGATCATTGTTTTTTTTTATAAAAATCAATGTTTATTTCAAGCCAAAGGAACAATGTATTTTATTCAAAATATTGTCCATCGGAAGCAACCACTTTTTCCATCTTTCTGACAATTTATGCATTCCATCCTAATCCGCTTCTTAACTTTTGATCGAAGAAACGTATCAATCCAACCCTTTAATCTAAGACGAATAAAATATTAAAAAACTTGTTCGCTGTAATGGTTGTTTAATATTTGAGGAGCCGCAGAATAAAACGTATTTTTTGGATTTCTTTTTAACAATAGTAACATATATAGTATTAATGATATTTAAGGTGATTTTTGGAAGTGGACCTTATGAGCTATGGTCATTTATGAACCGATCCTTACAAAATTTGTATTTTTTTAAATATAATCTTTAGCCTTATTTCTCAATTCGTAAAGTATTTGAACCTATCAGCTGACTCACTATGTTGCATATAAAATACACGTACATATACATTCTTAGTCATATATATTTACACTTTTCTAAATTTTTTTAAAATTTGGAAAAGAAGACAAATATTTGTATTGAAAAATGAATTATTTACGCTTAGCTTTGCCAAAGATGGTTCTAAATCTTGCCTATAAGATAGTGTAATATCTTGTGATACAAATTCAATTCAGGCATTTATATCATTTATAAAAAATAACAAACAAAATAAATAGTGGGAGTAAATTTATAAATGATATACATATCGATCATGATAATGCGATTTTAAAGTACATTTCGCAGTTTTAAAGCTAATTTGATGAAATTATATATATATATATATATATAAAGGAGTTCAATGCTCATAAATACCTTAAATATAAAAAGATTTCAGTAGAATTTGGCACATATTTTATGAAGATCGGTGCATAATTTACTATATTTAACATAAAACCCCTCTTCCGAAAACCACTTTAACGTACACAAATCGCATACTAATATTAGTATCAAGTTAATATTTAAAACATATATGTTTTATATAAGTATAAATTACTATAGTAGGATCTGTCCATAATTGACCAATAGCTCCACTATAAGGTCCACTTTCGGAGAAATCGGTTTTCGAATAGTTCGAATAGTTGGTATTTTGAAAAACTGGTTGCACTTTTTGAAATTCAGAAAAAACCGGTTAACCGATTTTTTTTAAGAAAATAAAAACAACTATTATACGCGTTTTACTTTTCTTAAATCAACAATTTACTCAACTTTCTCAAGAATTATAATAAAATAATATTCTAAAGATACATAAAATTAATTTCAAACTTTAAAAATTCATTAAAAAAAAAAAAAAATAAAAATAAATAAATAGATAAAAGTATATAAATATCATTAAAATGGGATAATAACCTATATTGCTTATAAGATGTATTAAATACTGTTGTTTAGGTATTTTGTTTAATATGATCTCTAAAAAATAAAACACAATTTAAATTTCTTGGAGAGTATCTGTTCATTTATTTAGTTTTTATAAAACTACACATAGAAAACGATCTTTCGTTTAAGTTCTAGTTAGACATACAGTAATTAAAGCATTGTAAAATTTTTGCAGTCTTTCAGTCTTTTACTTTTATTTGTCTAAATATATAAAATCAGTTAAAATACTTCTTTGGCTTGTTTTATTGCTTTTAGGATTCTATGTATTTTTAATGGTATTATTTAATATATCTTCCAAATTCTCGTAATCATTTTTTGCTACATCGTCTTCTTCATCGGAACAACAATCCTTTTCGCCCAATAAGCGACCATATAATTTACAGGCAAATTCCTTGGTTTCGGTCACAGAAGAGTATTTGAGAAAATGATCGCTTTTGGATAACTTTCTTGTATTTAAATATAGCAATAATGTATTTAAAACTTTTATGCGATGTTCGTTAATCCGCTTTTTTAAACGTTGAATGGGTTTTCAATTTTTGAAAGGCTTTTAAAGAGAAATACAAAAATCCCTTCAGTTTCTAGAAGAGTATTTGAATTCTTAGATAATTGTTTAACTGCAATTTCTAAATGCTTTAGAATATTACTTAATTCTCTCAATATTTTAATTTCATTTTCATTAAAAGATAACTGTCCCAAGTCTAAAAGTACATGATTTACACACTTATAAATTCTTAAGAATTGAGAATTCCAACGATGCTTCACATTGTGAATTAGTTTAAGTTCCCTCTTTTCCTTTTCTTTAACGTAAACCTGTAGCCTTTTATGTTTTTCGGGCGATTTATTAAAAGTTTTAACACATGATCTAAGTCGGTCTATAATTGTTTTTAAATTTTTTAAATCAAAAATATGGTTTTCTTTGTCATCTTCAAAATTATTAAATAAAATCAAATGGGAGAATAAAAAAAATACTGAAAATTAAATAAATCGAGAAAACCGATTTTTGAGTTAAAAAAACCGGGTTATTCGACATTCGAAAAAATGAAATTTTGAAAAAACCGACGGCATTTAGCCAGGAAAACCCGGTTTTAAAACCGGTTGAAAACCCACATCCATCACCCTACGTATGTTTTATAGATATATATGTGCATTACACTTAATACAAGTATCGCACATACTCAATGGTGTGGGTGACTGGCTATATATTTCTCACTTGTATTGTTATGAGATTGTTTGCTATATGTGTATTTTAGAAGATAATACCATGATATTATATGTATATCTCGCCCTATTTTACGCCCACTTCTTAAAAAAATATATGTGCGCATTTCGAGCCACACCAAATCTGAAACATAATGTGCAGAAAGAACTTTATATAATTCGATCAAATAAAAAAAAGGTTAAATTAGTTGCTTAATTACCATAGTGATTTCAATTAATAAAAAATATAAACTTTAAACAATATGTTAATTGAATGAATAAAAATGTTCATAAAAAATCAGTATTTAGTTATTTCAGTTATGATTTAATGAGGCAACATGGTAATTAAAGAATTATAATTATTATTAAATTTAATTAACAAAAATTGACATTTACATATAAATATTTTTTGAAATTTTTGGAAAACTTTTCTATATTTTGTATATCTATTTGCACATATCTTCGCCAATATATATGAATAACTTTTCCTCATAACATAGCAATATTTGTTATATACTATATACGTTTGAAGAATTTTGGATAACGGTTGAGTTATAACCATCGATAGCGTCCATTTTGAAATGGTTTTCTTTACGTTCTAAGAAATTCATTAAAAAAGTATGAGATCTATTTAAAAATTTGCGGTAGAGGCTTTGCAAGTCAGAGAAACAAGATATGAAAATGTTTGCGTAAGTTAAAGATTGAATATTCAATAGCATGAAATTTTTAATAATGCCACTTCAAAGTCACTTGTTCGTTTTGTTTATATCAATAACTAAGCCCTTCATATTATATTTGATTATAGCGCATAAAATATATCTGAAACATTTGAAA
This sequence comes from Protocalliphora azurea, assembly GCA_932274085.1. NCBI lineage: Eukaryota > Metazoa > Arthropoda > Insecta > Diptera > Calliphoridae > Protocalliphora > Protocalliphora azurea. Next base: position 47,449,498 of record OW026521.1, on the reverse strand, counting down.
ATAAATATTACATCAAATGATATATATTTTTACACATACAAACTTGTGAAAATTTCTGTCCAGGAATACTGCAATTCAAACAAATTTTTTCAAAACATATAAAAATTTGAATTTTTTTTTTCTATTATTTATTTGAAAAAATACTTTAACAGATGTCGAATTTATTTTTCATAATCTTTAATAACCAATTAAAGAGATTATCAAATGAATCAACATTTTTATTAAATTTTAATACAAAATTGAACATCAGTTTAAATCGAAAAATTTTAGGTACTAATTGTTTTTTGTGATATGCATGTATGTTAATTATACATAAGTTAAATTTGCTAAATTTAATTATAAAAAGTGGAATTAAAAAAAGATCAAAACAAAAGAAAGAGAGAAAGGAATATATTATTTCTACCGTTACGGTTATGGGCAATATCATAAGAATCACAATTTAATTATTTTTTTTATATTTATATCATTTATTTTAATTTTTAGTTTTTGGTCAATATGTACACAGAAAAAAATTCCTAAAATTTTTTAATTACCACTGTTGCTTGGTTTTATATTAAAATTCAATTTATGAAATTATTGCTTCAATCAATTTTCATTAAAAAAAAAATATAAATAATTTTGAAGTGTTTTCTTAAATCAAATATAAAACAACAATAATAAAGTACCAAAAACATATTTGTACACTCATATCGTAATTTTTCAAAATTTTTCTGATAACAGTCTCTACCGCAACATGAAAGGACGTGAGAGCAATAAGAGTTCTGTAATTATAACGGAAAGAAAGTCTTAGGTTTGTATATGTATAATTGTATATATGTACATATATAATATTGATTTCATAGGTGCTGCGATAAAGAATTCTCTGAAGAATTTTAGTAGCTTTTAGAGGACAAAAAATAAGTGAACTAATTATAAAAAAGTGGGCCGAATGGAGTGAATGTCCCTGAAAATTTTGTACGGTGCGGTCCAGTAAGTATAAACGATTTCTAAATATGGCATCAGTATTGTTTCATCTTCACTTTTTCAACATCGAGCTACTTGTTCAACTTGGGCGACAAATATTTCATGTCAATAATTTTTTATTTTCTCTGATCGCATGAAAAAAGTTAGAAAACAAATGAATTATTTTAATATGTAAAAGAAGAACGATTCCGGGAACACTGAAAATACCAGGAAGTCACCACAGATGAAGATGTGGGTGAATAAGAAAAATGTAATATTGTGTAGGTGAACCTCAAAAAAATTTATAATGAAAATTTGCAATAAAAAAATTGGTAAACAATGACATTTCAACAAAATACATGTAGAGAAACTAGAAATAAAAGAAATATCAAGAACTAAATTAAAACATATTTTTTTTTTCAATTAACACCTTAATTCATTCAATCATCTATCTGATTGATTTAATTAAAATATTTATTATATTTTCATTTAAAATTTTGATCTATATAATTAACACATTGTTTAAAGTTTGAATTTTTTCAAATTATATTTTTAATTAAAATTTTAAAAATTTTTAATTGAAAATAGTATTTTTGTTTTCCAGTTTTTACAATTTTTAATAATTAATAGAATAATTTTTTCAATTGAATAAATCATTTTGATAATTAAAACAAATTTTTAATTTCTTTTTTTTTTTTTTTGTAACAATTTTTTCGATTTTTATTTTTGATAAAAAAATAACGATTATTTTTAATTTTGCACTTAGGAATCTAAAGACATAATATATTTTAGGTCGCTTGAAATAAATTTTAATGTAAAAAACAATATTTTTGCGTTTACTTGCCTGTCGTTATTTCGTGAACGAAATTGACGAAAGTAAAATAATAGTTATTTTTGACTAAAAAAATAATCGTTATATTTTGAGCAAACTTGTAATTTTTTTAACAAAAAATAAAATCTGAAAATAATAGTTATATTTCAAGCAAAAAGTATATATAATTAAATATAATTATTATTTATTGATTTTTTTTTGTAATAAAAAATAAAAGTTTATTTCATTCACAGAAAAAAATCACCAATCACCAAAATAATGCATTTAATTAAAAACTACTTAAATTTGCACCTCTCACCAGAATGTTTGTATACATTACTAATAATTGTAAAAAATAAAAACCGGAAGATTTTTTCCAGTTAAAAATTGTATTAAATCAATCAAGTAGGTGATTGAATGAATTAAAAATTTAAATGAGAAAATAAAAACTTACTTGAATTTTATATTTGATATATTTTTTTATTTTATTTTTGCTTTAATACAATAATTAAATTTTGATGTAAAATGAAACAACTGTGTTAATTAAAAACTGTAAGGTCATAATATTTTCAGTTTAGGTGGAAAGCATGTTAATAAAAAACTAACTCCTAAATCTCTCGGATCATACTGATTTTGTTGGTAAAAATTTTTCTTAAATTAGTTATTTTTAGTCCTTGGTTTGAATCGCCTTAATATAGCCGAACCCTTTTTACTTCTACTTATTCCTATAAAAGTAATGAGAATTATAATGAAGTATATTGTTTGTTGAAGCAAAACATTTAGCGTGCAATAATGTTAAAATCCAATATTTTATGTTTTATTGTAACATGTAGTGCTTTCGCAGATAATAATATTTTTCATGGTACTTTATTTTTAAAAATTCTAATGATATTAACCATAATATTATGAAACTTAAACAAAAGCATTTTTTCATGAATACAATATTATTAAAAACAATTATAATTTTGAAAACATAATATTGTTGTCGTGAGCACATTACAACAAGTTTTTTCTCTGTGTCCATTAACAAAATACGAAATTACCTATTTTTTATTACCCTGTATTACTGTTTTCAGTTAATGATTTTTATGTCATTTTTTAAATTAATTTTCAGTATTATCAAATGCAATTTCTGAAGTTTTTAATTTCAATGAATGTTTGCCTTTACTTCTGGATTATCAATATTTTGCTATTTCAGGTCTGTCTAAGCTTTCCTTTTGTCTAAGATTTAGTGAAACGTTCATTTTATTAGAACAAATTTTTTATCTATAGCCCTTTTATCAAGAATTGTATTCATATGTCTTTTTTTCATTTATAAATTTACTATAAACTTTTGTTGTTCCTTTTTTTATTTCATTGTTAGTAATCGATTAAAATGAAATCTCAGTTTCAATAAATATTTTGTGAGATATGTGTAATGTATGTAACAAATCAATATATCTTTAGTAAGTACCAAAATATATAGTTATATCTATATGCATAAGTATATGCTTTTAATAAGTATATTGATATTTTAAACAAACTATTTGTGGTTATATTATCTACACATGCCTAATTTTTAAATTTAAAAGTTTTATCCTTTTTGCTATTAATTACAATTCTACTGTATTTTTTGCTGTTACTTGTGTATTGTTTTTATTTTCATTTACACGGTATTTAATTTCACTTCATTGTGGTAAATACAAATACTGCAAATACTTAAGCTAAGTTCAAATTAAGCAAATATTTGACATGAAATATTCCATTGTATTTTCCCGTAATTTTTTCGACTAAATATAGAGTTGATTTTTTGTTCATATGCGAATTTATTTGATGTTTGTTGTTTCATGATACAGCTATGAAATATCGTAAAATACGATAAGGGAAAGATATTTTAAGCCTATTCAGATTAGATGCAAATTATTAATTGCAAATTATTTGATTAAACACACAACTACCATAAATTTATTTGACATCAATTATTAAATGAATTAATAGGAAAATCTTATTTTTCATTTTGTTTTAATCAGTTTACAATTTTTTGAGAGAATTTAAGAACATGTGGTTCTCAAAATAATATTTGTAGCGTTTTTATTTAATGTAAAGCGAAAATAGTATTTATTTTAAATACAAATATTTATAAAAATTACAAAGTAAAATATTTAGATAATAACAATTACTTTAAAATTAAATATTTAAAATATTTTTTATAAGCAATTTAGGTATATATACAAGAAAAACTCTTTTTCCTTTTCTTTCAGCTGTGTAAAAAATAAAAGTATTATTATTATTGCTAAATAATAAAAATATTAACATATTGAAAGTTTTATTTAAAAAACTATGTTTTAATGGATAAAATATAAATTGATCACTAATTTTTTTGCCAAATTTTTGGCATAGTAACACGGAGTGGCCAAGAATGTTTTAGTAATAAAAACACCTGTCTCCCGTCTTTTTACTAAAAAAAAACCTCATGCAGGGAAGCAAATTTCTAAAACTTTCCAAGATTTTTTTTAGAAAAATTTTTTACTATTTATTTTTTTTTATTTATACAATATTAATGTATTAATTTATTCTATGTTTACATAGTAATTTGAAATTTATATACTATTGGATGAAATAAACTTTAAGTTTAATGTTCACGATGATGAATAAGTATCTCGTACAACTTTTATTGCTCTCTCTCTGCACATATATTACTCCTTTGTTGCAAAGGAAATGCTGAAGGTTCTTTTACCCAGTGTCTTTCAAAACACGCCTTTGCTTTTTGAAATTGGGTCAATGATTCTTCTAAGCCTTTGTTATTTTCTTCATTGAGGCACTGATCGAAAAACCAAATATCATATCATTTTCCACATATAAATTGGCAAATTGGATACAGTTTAGTTCGGTATTTTCGAACTGAATTCCATCGAGCATTGCTAAGTGGCGGTATGCTTTTAAACTTTATTTTGGGAAATTTGTTGTTGTTTTGAAAGTACCTGAATGCGGCTCCGAGTTCATATAAGAACTTCATATCATCACGCCACTTAATTGTCTTTACTTCAAGTGTTTCATTAGTTTGACTAAAATTTGTTTGTCGTTCTTCATAGTTATTTATTAATTCCTCAACAAAGTCATATGCTATTTCTGGTGATGAAGCTTTTTCAGTTATCAACTCGTCCATAACATGTCTTAATATTAAGTCCAATATGTGGTGCTGACAATCAATATATTGTGGAGGAGGAAGACATGTTGAATAACTTTTTAAATGGGCAACAACACCATTTTTGCTTCCTGTATTAACACTTGTAGTGTCGCAGATAACCATTTTAATATTTTGCCATAAATGAAATTTAGTTAGGACTTCCTTCAGTCCATTATAAATTGTTAACACTTTTCCGTTATCCATAACAAGTACTGCTAAATTTATTTCTCTAACTTAATTTTTTAATACTACAACTTACAATTTTTTTCGCTTGATATTTAGCTAAATTTATATAATATATTGTCGACATCGGGAATATCTCTCTGAATTTTAACGCTATCTTGAAATTTGTGTCAAAGACTTTGACCAGACTTTAGAATTTTTTTGGATATTTAAACCACTTTTCTTGAAAGACATCTGTTATTAATTCAAACAAACAACAAAATTTAATAATATATAAATACGCAACAATTTCCATGCTTTCTAAATTAAATAAAAGTTTTGAAATAAAAAGTTTTACAACTTTTTCGTATATTTTGTGATTTTTTTGTTTAATTTTGCATGAATTTTGATTGGAAATGGTGTATTTTTGAAAACTCCTTTAAAAGATAATAATTTAGGCATTTAGTGATGGTACAATCTATAAAATTTGAATCATTGCTTATATTTTTATATCGCTTTAAGCATAAGGTATTTTACTCAGGTTTTTACATATAACGAATTTTGAACCGCGATGAAATGTAAACCGTAGGAAAATTTTTAAATCTAAAGCAGTGGATAAATTTCAAAACAGAATTAAGTGATAAGTATAGAAATATATACAAATATCAGGTGTATATTTTTTTAAATAAAAACGGTTGTTTTCAAACTTCTACCCGATCTCTGCGTGAACTTTTTTAACGATCCGAAAAAATTATCATATTTTTTATTAATGACTTTTAATGTTCTACACGACTATACTATGACGTTTTAGATATTCGTAAAAAGTGTGAAAAATTTATAGTCCTAGTGTACATAAAAACAAAAATTTTTCCAACTCAATCCGTCAAGCGATCGCATCAGCTGTTGTTTGCCACTGTTTGATCCCATATTTATTTTGTAAGATCAAACAAAAATTCGCTCAAAATAGTGGCAAATATTTTACAACTTGTGTTCAAACAATGTTGTTTTATCCAAAATCAGCTGTTATCTTCTCTGAATCGTAAAAGTATTTCGTGTTTAGATTATGCAAAGCAAATATTTGCATAAGTCGTCAAATATTAGCGTAGTGTGAATTTAGTTTTACTTGTACATATGTAAGTATATGTAGCTAGTGTATGTATGTATTTGTTTATGTATTTATGTATGTATGTGTGTATGTATGAATGTATGTATGTATGTATGTATGTATGTATGTATATTAGAGTGGCCCCATTTGTATGGAGAGGAAATAATTTATCGATGTTCTTAGCTGAAATGAAAATTTACTTCATTCTAAGATACCACTTGCCAAATGTTCGTCCTTGCATTCACCTTTCGTAGGCTGGAAAAAAATTAAAAAAAATTTATTTTTCGGGTCTTTTCGATTTCTTTTTTCATATTCATGTTAAATAAATTATATGAAAATTTGATATCGCGAGAAAGTTCTCTGGGAGGCGTATTTAATGATATAACTAAAATTTGGCACCAACTTCAAATATGTCCGAAATTGCACAATTTAAAATATATAGATGTTTTAATTTTTTACACATATTTAATATAAATATTTCAAGAAATAAGACCAAAATATGCAATTTAATCCAATATCCTCAAAATTCAAATCAAAGGTACGGCAAATTCATAAGTGGTATGTATCTAATTCTTTTTTATTTATTGTTGTGCTTTCTTAAAACAGCCGAGTTTCATACCAATATTTTTGAAATTTTTATAAAAATCAAATTTAAGTTTTCAAACGGCCATAATAACAATTAACGTTTTTTAATACACCAATACACACTCCTCGTAGGAGTTAAAAGAAACAAGTATATATATACCATTAAATAGGGATTTTGTTATCCTGCAGGAATCAAAGCTTATTTTTCAGTACTTTTGAATAAAGTTTTACTAAAAATTCATTTTACTTCAACGTTTCTAACATTTCTCTGAAAATAAGAAATTTATCTATACATTTCATATGCAAATATTAATATTAACTTTAATAATTTCCAACCAATTTTTATTATTTTTGCCTTTTTTGATAGAAAATTATCTATAGATTACGAATTTGTTACACTAAATTGCAAAAAAAAAATATAATAATAAAATAATAATAGTAATAATATTAATAATAATAATAGCTAATTAACAAAAAAAAAAATAATAATAAAATAAAATAAAAAAAAAAACTGCGAAAAAGTCAAAATAAATACATCCTACAAACTTCAGGGTCGTTGCAACATCCGATCACTTTAATATTTTGCACATTTTATTTTTACATAAAGAAGAACAAACCTACGTTCGAATTTGAAAGTAGGGTTTTCTGTAGCAGTCTAATATATATACATAACCATATATGTAATTTTATAAATTTTTGTATGTAAGAGGTTCTGTTTTTTATATGGTTTCATCAACATTTTTCTTAAACTGGCTTGTGTAGAGATAAAGGATAAAATATTGCATTATTTTTCCTCTTTCTCATCCATTCATCTTTTGTATATAAAATACAAATAAACAAAACAAATAAATAAGAACATTAAATTATGCGGGTGAATGAAGCAAAATGCATTTTATTGCTTGAAATTAATTTTATTGTTCCATGAAAGTGAAACTGATATAAAATTTATATATATATATATATATATATAATAATTATTTAAGATTTTTTTATGGCGGTTTTAAGTTGTTACTCAAGTAAAACTTATGACATTTTTAATGTTTGATGGTATTAGTGTAGCATATTTCAGGGTTTTCAAGTAAAATTAAAAAAAAAATTCTTTACACCAAAAATCACGATTTTGCTGAATTTTGTGAAAAATGGGTTTCATATCTTAGTTATTTCTCCACATATCATACGTAGATGTATTTTATTCATGTTTATTATAAAAAGATGCTATTTAATATTGTTATGCTTTTTTAACCCAAGTCCTTAAAATTTTTAATTTTCAAAATTTTTTGGTGCTCATGCCAATTATAGTTCATTTCGTGATGTCCTTGCGATGAGCTTTAGCAAAATGTGTTTTGACAAAATTGACCATTTTCAACTATCAACGACATTTCACTTAAATTTATGATCACGATCAATTATATTTATTGCTGTTCTTATATTCAAACATAAATTTATATATGTTCTTATAATATATATATAAACATAAATTTATATATATTATTGAATTCATATTAATGTTAAATAAATTATATGAAAATTTGATATCGCGAGAAAGTTCTCTGGGATTTTATAGTGTAAAATAACGAAAAAAAAAAAAATTAAGTTCACGCAGTAATCCATTATATTTCATATAAAATTGTAAATGTGGGCAGTGAAAAACTGATTTTTTTATTTTCACTCTTATTTTCCTACTACGTTGATTATTTAGGGTACATCAACGAGATATAGCTCCGTTGAGGGGCACAAAGACCCCGCCCAAAAATCCAAACAATTTTAAAATTTAAAAAATTTTGATATTAAAATTTGACTACCATGTATGTATTTGCTGAAAGTCTGTACGATAACAAAGAAGGTGTTGAATTTATTTCCAAAGTCCGATTGGATAGTATTAAATGGTATCCAAAGTTACAAAAACGCAAAAAAAAAGTATAAAAAATGGGAAATTGCTTAACGTCAACTTCAAGCCCTTTTTCTAAGTTTTTGAATCTTGAAAAACAATCGTGATTACAAAATGAAACCATTGGTGCTAAAATTTTGCAGTCTATTAGTTTCAAGTCTTATGAATTGAAATCTGTAACTCGTTTATTTAAAATAGTATTACCACAAAACTTTTTAAGGATTAAAGTTTCAGCCAAGTTAAAAATTTTTGATAATGTCCTACATATATTAAGACGACTTATTAAAAAAAAGTTTTTTCTACCTCCCTGAAAATTAACCTTGGTATATTTTATGATCGAATGGTTACCTCAATATTTATATATTCCACAAAATGTGCTATTTTTAAAAGTTCTTCACATTATTGGTTGTTATTTTTATAAAAATTAAAATTTTTAAAATTTTACTTCCTTGAAGATATGAGTTGCTTTTCTGGTTAAGTTTTTTGTTTCAATATTATTGCAATTTCACGGTTTATCAGACAGTCAATCTAGTACAAAATTTTATAAAAGCATTGCCAACATGGGTATCAAAATTCTTCTTTTGATAAGACCAAACCCGTTTGAATTAGACTATTTACGAGAACTGCAAACAATTTTCAAATTAACTTAGTAATTTTAATAATTTTTTATAAAAGGCCTCAACAAAATCTTCTATACAAAAAGTCGACAGAAAAAAATATTCGAAATAATTTTTCAACAAAATTATTAATAAATTTTGTATTGAAATTTAATTATATTATTAATTAACGTAATTAATTAATTAAAAATTACAAAGAAAAAATAAAAACGTGTCAATAAAAAATATAAAAATAAAATAACTAATTCAATTTCCAACCATTTTCAACTATTTGGGCTCAATCTATCATTAAAAAATAGTAACTCAAAAGATTTACATGATTTCCTCAGGTTCCAGTAACGTGTTTAATGTATAATAATTTGGTGAGTACGGTTTTAACTATTAGATGAGATTATTAATTTGTCGATGCTATTGCAGAAGTTCTCGTCATTTGTACCTGAGGTTATATTCAATTTTTAGATCCCCCTATTTGTTTAAAGCTGTTCTATGAAATATTATTTGTATAGGTACATAAAGTTAGCTCATATTGATTGTTTTTGACGATTCGTTTAGACATCTGTCATATTTTTATTTGTATCTCATCATTTGTATCAGCAAGGGCACTCAGATTAGATAATATTATTTTCATTGGAACATCGCGCAGAGATGAACGCTTTTATGTGGTTTTCTGGAATTAAATATAATTATAAACTTTCCATATTTTAAATGTATTATTAAAAGTTAACATATTTTATAATAATTATAGCGAATTATATTAAATAAATTTTTATATAATACATACACTACATACATATACATATATACATATATATATATATATACATACATACATACATACATAATTAAAGTCCACTTTTATTTTATTTATTTTATTTATTATTATGACTTAAAATATTGTATTGTATAGCTTATTTTTTGGCTTATTTCTGAAATATGGATGAAATGTTTATCGAAAATAATATATATACGAGTTATTAAAAAAATTGTCAAGTTTTAATGCCATATCTTTTTTAAAATTTTTTGATGAAGAAATTCTACAAAAAATTCACAAAATTCTTCAAATGAAATTTCTAAGTAATCTTGCATTTTTGACTAAATTGTTTTAAAGCGTGTAAAAGCAGAGTTTAAATGTTTCTTAAATCAATAAAATCGAACATCTACGTGTTGAGTTTTATGTGTTTAACATTGCACAATCTTTGCATAAAACGTACAAAAAACTAAAATATTGAAAAAAAATGTATATTATTTTGTATGGGAAACAGTGATTATATTTTTTTACATTTTTTTTTTTTTTAATGATAAAAATTTCCATCACAAGAAAACCTAAATTTAATTGTTTAACTAATAAATCACTAGTTAAGATGAAATGAAAAATTAAAAACCGAAGGGGGAGAAAGTTTTCCAAAATGCATCTGAAAAATGCACTTGCATTATAAATACACCATTTTTAAACAATATTATTTTCAAATTATTCCCGTTTTATTTCAGTGCAAATGGATTACAACTTAAAAAGTTGTGTATGTTGGAATCAAATAATTTGACACTGATCTGATATCAAATTGATATCAAGGCGATATCACTTCTACGTTGTTGATTTAGTAATGCAGTGTGAAGACAAACGCTATTGACCGCCCATGAAATATAAAAGATTTACAAAAGTTTTGATTTTGGTGGCTCCACCTACAATTTGTGATAGACACATTTCTTATCTACTAAAAACTGTTAGTAGAGCATTTCTCTAGATATAAAAAAAAAACTCATTAAAATTTTTTGAATATTACTTGTCTTTAGAACATCACAACTTTCTATTGATAATGACATAGTTTGAATATTGTCCTGATAAATTACATAAATCTCACCTTACCAATGAGCAGAGGTTCGAAATTGCAATCTTGGAGAAACAAATTATTCAAAGATCATGTCTTAAGTTTTTAGGATCAATTATTTAGAAAAAATATTTACAAATTTATTGGTCTACTATAAAGTCATAGTCATATTTATTTACATATAACATACAATTTTTTTTCAAAATTTGAAAAAGAATTAAAACATTATATTACATTATTATGGTAATTTCTGAAAAATACAGTTATTTTTTTTTCTGATGTAAACATACATATTTTTTTTTTATTTATCAAAATGATAGTACAAAATATCGTGATATAAACTTTAATAAATTGCATATTGTAAACTTTTCAAAGTGCCAATATTATAACGTTTTAAAGGATAATACTTTTTGCAGAACAAGCAGATGAGTGCTGAAAATTTTGCAAATATTCTAAGCGACATCAAATTTGTATGACAGATTTTAGTTCATTTCTTTTTAAAATGTTTATATTTTCATACAAAGATTTCTTTTTATTAAAGGTTACACGATTTTTTAAATATTTTCGTCAAAATGACGATGTATAATTTAAAACCTTCATTTAATCTCACCTTGGCTCTTAAGAGCGGCTTCATAATTTTTGTCAATATTTTTGGTTTTTTGTGACTTAATAAAGTTCAGTTTAATCATAAGAGTTTACACTGTCTTTCAGATATGATTTTTGTTCTTTTTTATCAACGCTAAACGTTGCAAATATCAACACAAATCATTATGACTTCCCTATTTATATTGGTGTATAGCAGCCTATTAAAAAGCAAAAAATAAAAACTCAAAAAAGTGTGACTATTAAATTAGGGTTTTAGAAGCCAAAGTAGAATTATTTTAAATCTAAAATATATTTTAGATTATGAGTTACATACTTTTTTTTTTGCTTTTGTTAAGGAGTGAGATCGAAAATATCTTAACACACGTTTTGCCTCTAAGCTTTTTTCAGAAGCAATATTTAAATTATTTTTTTTATTTTGTTTTTATTTTTTCTTTTTGATTATTACTTTTAATTTTAATGGCAAACATGTTCATTTGCGGCGAGTTTGATCAAAATGAGTGACAAAAAAGACGTACTTACTAAAACTATTAAAAATTAAAAAAAAAAAAATCCAAATTAGTCTGCCGTCAAACTGTTTCCAATACTATTAAACAGTATCAGGAGAATTTGACTATTGATAGGAAACCTGGTTCGGGAAGAAAACAAGGTCCACATGATATTGGAAAGGCCAAGAAAATTAAAAGCATATTGTAAAAAGCCCCAAACATATCTGGCAGTAAAGCAGCCCTAAGCCAATGCAGGCTTGAAAACATACAAAGTCCAAAAAGTTCCAGACAGGAATGCTGCAAAAAATTTAGGGCACGAAAATTAAAATCAAATTTCATACAAAAATACTCATGCTTATAATGGACGATGAGACGTATGTTCTGGCAGATTTTTCGCAGCTTCCGGGTCAAAATTTTTACCTTGCTAATGCTCGAGGAAATGTTGAAGATAAGTTTAGGACCAAAAAGCAGACAAATATGGTATAGTAAGCTTTATGTAGCTGCGGCAAAAGAAGCATGTCATTTGTTACAGTGGGCTATATAAATACCGAAATATACATCAAAGGCTTATACCTTTCATAAGAGAGCACAACGTGTTCGCATATTTTTGGCCTGATTTGGCATCATGTCACTAGGGTAAGAGAGCTCTGGTGTGGTACCAAAACAATAACATAGTAGATGCCAATCCTCCAAATTATCCGGAGCTAAGACCAGTGGAGAGATATTAGGCTCTTGTGAAAAGAGAATTGAAGAGCACAAAAAGGTGGCCCAAAATATCGAAGATTTTAAAACATGGGCAAACTGTTCCAAAAAAGTGACTGAACCAACTATCAAATTAATAATGGAAGGGTTACCAAAAAAGGCCCACGAGTTCATAAGTAGTGTTTAGAATTGCAAAGGTTATATTTTTCTGTAATCTGTAATATAATATCAATTAAATAAAAAAAAATCAAAACTATAAGATCAACCGTTTCCAAATTATTGAATTTCATATATGTTAAGATTTTTTGGATCTCACTCCTTAATATATATTTTCATAAAAAAAAACAAGTGAGAAAGATATTCGGGGAGGGGTCTTTAGACCTGTGGTTAATTGTGTCCCAATACTTTTATTCAGTACTATATTGTTAAATTACTATTGTGAATTAATTTCAAGATAATTTGACATTTTTTTACTATTTTCGTTTTACAAAATTACATACAAAAATATATAAAATACAAAATATATAATACAAATAAAAAGAAATATAGAAAGTTATAAATTATAAAACATTGCAGTTTTTCTGGATGCTGATGACATCTTGAAGATTTAAGACTATGAACTTCTACAAAAATATAATTCCATCCGTCGGATTGATACCACTATGTTGTATTGTGATGCTTTTATTTCTGTAATTTGATTATCACCAAAGACCATAAGAGTATTTAAGCTCGGTACACTATCGTGGGAATACAAGGAAAGACAATAATTAATTTGGATTCATTCTCTGAAAAAATTTCATTTACATATGTACATATGTGTCTGTGATGACTTCCTTAAAAGAATAAGCAGACACAGAGCAGCAAATAATAATTGTTAACAAGAATTACGGACAATTTCTTTTCGGATCTTCTTATTTCTTGAAGAAAAAATTACTGAAATAAGGTAAAATATCAAATGCAGTGTTAGCATCTATCAATGACATAAAATGAACCTTTTATTTTTGTAAATCTTTTTTTATAAATCTATATATATATATATATATATATATATATATATATAGATTTTTAAAATCTTGACTCTATTTCAACTTTGTATGAAAATGCACATTATTTAAAGTTTTTTTGTTTACATAGATATGGTGTAGGTAAATGTACATCCAATATAACATATTTCATTTTCATATAGCACATCTCAAAAGGGGTCAAGGGTATACAAGATACAGCACAGCCGAATTTTGCACTGTAACTTATTTTTTTTCCCCTCTAGATTTCTATTTTTAAGCTATGTGCGATGTTCCTGTTCTTCGACAGTCATTCAAGACAATACTTATACGCGTTGTATTTTTAGCCAACTCTAATTTCTTTGCAATAGCTCTCTTAAGAAATTTCTGAAACAATTTTTACATGCAGCAATCTGTATTTTAGTAAAAAGAAGAAAATTATATATGTTAAATATCTGTTGAACATCTTAGGAATTTCGCAAAATATCTTAAGTAAATTGAGGCCCTGGTCTGTGTCGTTAATGGGGAATTGCGACGCAAATGAATTCACCATTTTCTATGTATTTACACTGTTTTCTTCATAATTGGTTCCACAATAAAAATATTTGAACAGAATAGAAGTCAGTTTTCAATAAAAAGGAGTATTTTTTGTAAAAAAGTGGTGAAATTGAAATATTTATAAAAAATTATATTTAGCATAAATCAAGATCACATTTGATATTTAAAAAATTTTGATAATAATTAGTAATACTTTTACTTGTGCTTAAAGTAATGCAAAAAATTTTGCCAGCTTGCTCTTAGTTTATGAGTTATGGGCACCTAAAGTTTTGATACATTTTTCTGAATATATTTATTAATGCATATGTGATTAGATTATATAAATGTCGTTTAAAAGTAGGTTGAAGTACCATTCTAATGATATATAATAAGACCATATTCATTAAATCTTTAAGAGGAAAAATTTAATTTTTTATTAATATACCGGACTTAAAAAATTTGTTAATTTCCAAAAATATATACAAGAAAGTTCTTGAAAAAAAATCTTTATTAACATAAAACAAAATACTTTAGTTTCCATAGTACTGGTAATCTTAATTTTTTCTCACATTTTGATTATCTTCATTTTTTTCCATTAAAATTTTCTTCAATACCTTTACATCTGTTATTAATAATTATGAAACTTCTTATGTAGCGATTCAAATCTAAATTATGACGACATAAATCGAAATATTGAAATTTCTAACAGCGAAGCAAAGCGAAATGATGCAAATCGAAACGACTTAAATCAAGGCCTGAGTGTATAATTTTCAAACTTTTCAGGATAGATAAAATAATGTCTAAAAACTTAATATAGGAAAGTTAATTTTTGGTGAACTATATCCACAAAGCTAACAATCGTGTAAACAATGCGTCTTCAAATGCACTTTTTATCAATCAATAACCGGCATATTTCCTTATCTCGACTTAAGGTGTTTTGTCAAAAATGCATAGATATTAATCTGTAATTTTATAAACTCTTAAAATATAGTGATAATAAAATTCTATATGTAGTTTAATATTTAAGAGAAGATGGACAATTAAGTAATTAATTCTATGTAACAAAATTGTATCATACACAAACGCATAAAAACCTTAAGAAATATTTGATCTTTTTTTTTTTTTTTGTATTTTTAATACTCTCCCGTCTTCAATAACACAATCAACTGATAAATTATTGCAATTAAATTTTATCAATATATCAGTTTTTTAATCAAAATTCACTATAAAAACTTAAACTTATATAATTTGTTATTAAATGCGACTATACTGACGAACTCATATAAAAACTGGAATAAATGGTACGATTATTAATACAAAACAGAGAACTAAATATAAAATCTAATGGAAAACCATCAGAATGTATGATGTACATCATCCAAATGAAAAAGTTAACTTAATAAAAAAAAAAAAAAGAAGTACGAACATTCATTCATCCATCCATATGATATTTACTTTTGTAATATGATATTTTATTTTTGTTTTCTTTATTTTTTTTTTTTTATCCATACATGGGTTGATGATATTTTTCAACATGATTGCTTTTTTGGTTGGAAGAAACAAAAACTGAACACCAGCATAAAAATGAAAAATTGTGTTATATATAAAGTTGGTCAATTTGTATTTTTATAAATAATATTAGAGCTACTGTGAGTTTCAAATATTGCTACATATTAACTATAAATTGAATCTATCAAATATTGGCGAAGTATTAACCATTTAGCGTTTTTTTTTTTTTTTAATAAATCAAGTTCCTTAGAAATTTAAAATATTTTGTTTGTGTATTTTTTCTCGTATCAGTGATATTAAGTTCGCTCTTTTCTATTATATATAATATATACATCTTCTTTTTTTGTCTTTTTGATTGATGAGCTATTTAATTGTGGGTATTAAATGACTGTCAAATAACAAATTATTTACTCATATTGAGGATGATGACGTTGGCGACAAAAGTGATGATTATGATATTGAAGTTGATAGTAAAGTTAATGTTTGTATTTTTAAATATAATATTTTTGATTTTAATTTAATATTTTGTAGCTTTTGTGGCATATCTATCTTATATATATAAAATTCTAGTTACACGGTTTTTGTAACTGAAGTCCTCCGAGACGGCTTGACCGATTTTTATGAAATTTTGTATGTGTATTTGTTAGGTATGATCGTAAAGTATATTTCATATATCTAGAGGATGTAAAGGTCGTAAAGTATATTTCATATATGTAAAATAGGCCACTTGATTTTCTTCAAATTTGGCAGGCAAATAGTGTAACATCTGGAGGGAATTAAATCCTATAATTATTATTATTTAGGTCGTAAAATAGGGCAAAAGCTTCCCCTTCCTATATCTTAAAATTTGGCAGGCAAATAGTGTAACATCTGGAAGGAACTATAGCCTATAATTTGTATTATTTAGGACGAGTAATAGGACAAGAGGGGTAAAATCTCCCTCTCCCTATATCTTCTTAACTAATCAACCAGTTTTTTTTTTTAATTTGACATGCAGACACTGTAACATGTGAAAGGAACTTGAATATATATATTTTTTGGAAATTCCAACATTTAGGGCGTAAAATGGGGCAAAACTGGTAAAAGCTCCCTCTACCCATGTCTTCTTAATTAATTATCCGACTATAGTTTCAAGTCTTGAAGGAACTAAATGCTATAAATTTTAACATTTAGAGCTTAAAATAAAACAAAAAATGGTAAAAGCACGCCCACCCATCCCCACACTCTTGCAATACATTTGTTATTTTTTAATTAAAAACCAAAATATTCATTAGAAATAAGTTATATGGCAAAACAACGTTTGCCGGGTTAGCTAGTTTTACCACAAATGCATATTTTTTGTATCATAATTTGCGTAAAATTCAAATTTTAACTAATTTTTTTATCTAAGATTATTTTTAATTTTTGTTATTGTTTGTCTTCTTATCAAACACTGATTATGCCTCTTGACCAGTATTGCCACTTTAGCGTTTTTGTGGCTGAATTTGATCTTTCTAATTTGTTTTTTTTTTAGTTTCTAACTCTTTTTCTAGCCTTTTTTCATTATTAAAATTGCCTTAAAAATTTTAAAATGTTAGTCTTCCAGCAACAAAGAAAACAATTACTTATCTGCTATTGCTAATTTTTTCTACCGAATCATCCTTTTAAGCATTTTTGCGAATTTATTTTTACAAAAAATCGCTCGATTTTTATAAATACAGAAAAACTAAACTAAATTTATGAACTTACTAAATCGATTAACTATTATACTTATTTCTTAATAAACTTTACAAAACATGAAGACTATTTTTAAATATGTATAAATATTTAGAATTATTTTAAATTCAAGTTTTTTGAAATAATTTGTAGAAGAATACATTGTAAAAGTTCATACTCGTCCGAATTTTCTAGTCAGCCACTTCCGGCACTCTTCAGTGTCCCACCGCACAGTGTCACATTTGGCAGTTTTAGAAGGACAAATAATCCAGTTTTGGAAATATTTTATTGAAATTTTATATTCTATTAGTAGACAGGCTGTAAATATTCCTACTAAAAATGGACGGGTAGAATCACTGCTACTCCCATACTGAAAAAAATATATGTTTCTATTTTTTCGAGCTCGAGGCTAAAAGGTTGTAATTTATAATGCTAATATTTCGTCAATCATCGAGTGACATCTTCTGGACTATTTTAAAAAATAATTAGTAAATATAAATATTAACACGTCATAATATTTAACATATACAAAACATCATAGGCCATAAACAATTATCAGTCATGACCAAAAAATATAATTATTACAAAAATGTTGACAAATAAATGAACATAGATGTTATCTGTTCATTGTCCAATATTACACTGATCATCTTCAACTACTTACATTTTTCTTTTACCTTAGAATTATGAGCACAATTTTCAGTGTCTGCTTTGTAATTTATTCTTTTGTTCGTAGGTATATTAATGATATTCAGCATTTCTAGCATGTACCGTGTTTTGTAATTGGACAATGAACAGACAATATCTATGTTCGTTTATTTGTTAATATTTTTGCAATAAGTATGTTTTTGGTTTTTGGTCATGACTGAAAATTGTTTACGGCCTATGATGTTTTGTATATGTTAAATGTTATGACGTGTTGATATATTTATATTAACTAATTATTTATTAAAATAGTTCAGAAGATGTCACTCTATGATTGACACCAAAAATTTTTACCATTGTTTTGTATCACAAGACAAAGTGCAATAGATAATATAATGACCAACCTAAACAGTTACCATAATAATAATTACATTTACAATAGAGAAGGAACAGGACCATAGATTTCTATATATAGATACCGTCGTAATTAGAGAGAAGAGTACTCTTAAAATTGATTGGTACATGAAACCCACTGCTTCGGGAAAGATAATAAATTACCACTTCAAACACCCGAAGAAGATAATAAGTAACACTGATAATCATTTTATTAAGAAAGTTTTAAGGATAAGTGACGATGCATTCCCCTCAATGAATATAATCAAAATTCGAAATATTTTGTTGGACAACAATTTTCCTATCAGACTTATAGAGAAATTACTACTGGACTACGGGACACAAAAACCTATGAATAAACATAAAAACCGGTAATGTATAAATCATGTACATATATACAGGGACTATCGAAGAGACGGACAAATTTGGAATGACTCAGGACAAAATACACAACTTTGAAAGATCAAACGTTGTATACAAAATAACCTGTAATGGAAATAACAACGGAAAATGTGGAGAGATTTATATTGAAGTAACTAAAAACAAATTAAAAACTCGATTAGCAGAACAGACTTAAAAGTAAGAAATAATAATTTGACACAAAAAACTGCACTGACGTCCCACTGTGCCAGAGGCAATTTTTTTCAGATTTTTAGAGAGTGAGCACACTATCTACAGAAACAATTACTAAAAACGGTACATGTTAGAAATGCCAAATATCATTACCATACCTACGAACAAAAGAATAAACTACAAATCAGACACTGAAAATTGTGCTCATAACTACAGACCCTTAATAAATAAGGTAAAAGAAAAATGCAAGTACTTGAAGATGATCTGTGCAATATTGGACAATGAAAGGATAAAATCTATGATCGTTTATTTGCCAATATTTTGTAACAAGTATATTTTTTAGTCATGACTAATAATTGTTTATGGCCTATGCTGTTTTGTATATGTTAAATGTTATGACATGTTAATATTTATATTAACTAATTATTTATAAAAATAGCACTGAAGATGTCACTCGATGTGTGATGAAACATTGGCATTATATATATATATATATATATATATATATATATATATATATATATATATATATATATACCGTAAAATTTTGAAATAATTCTTAACAAATTTGTAATATGAAGTATTGCAAATTTTTTTCTTTTTTTCATATTTTAAAATAATTCTTTAGTTATTCTAAGTTGTAGTCCATTAAAAATAGAACTTAAAAATATATATTTTTTAGTATCAAGATTTCTTTTAAATAAAAAATAGTTTCAATATTGTTTTAGTACAATAATTTATATATCTGCAGTATTTACTGAGATATACACATTTAAAACTTCGAAAAATCATAATTTCGCACTATATATACTTGCCAATATTCTATGTTTTTTCCATAATACATCTATGATATATACTGGTAAATGCGAAAAAAAAAAATACTTCAATTAATAAATTTTTATTTTCATAGTTTTGTCGTTCTAATTTGGATAAATCTAACACTGTGCACCATGGTGTTCTCTGTAAACATCATCTATTTAACTCACAACTGGAATTCGTGACTTTTTCTCCTATATGAAATTTAGTTAGATGAATGGTAAGGCTTTTTACAATTATTTTGTATTCTCCTTTTCATTATTATTCTTTAGTTACTTTAACTGCCAGTAGGTAGCAATCAAGCAATGTATATTGTTTTTGTTATAACCATTTGTTAAGTAGAAAATAAGGTATTCACTGGAGTAATGTTTGTTCGATCAATCAGCAAATTAAAATCAAATATTGGTGGTTTTATTAACCAATATCTATGTGCATGCATAGCCTCTTCGCCTTAATTTTTTCATCAATGCGCGCAAAAGTTGTGGAGGTTTAAAGTTTCAAGTTTATTTTTGTTTGTCGAAACCGCGATTTCATAGAACATCTAAAGTCGAGTCTATACTAGAGAAATTTTTATCAAGACAAATGTCAAATTTTTATTACAATAAAAATTTGCCTAATGTAGACTGAATTTGTCGGTATTATTGCAGCATTAAAACATAATTGTTAGCGCACGAGCACTGACGTTGCATGAGAAGACACGCTATTTTGATTTTTGTTGATACTTTTTACATGGTTTACTATGATATAAATATTGCCCTATAATTGATAGAGGTAAAAAATTATCTGCAATTCAGGCAAAAGTTTACTTTTGTCTTGATAAACATTTTTCTAGTATAGACGTAAAGTATTATTAGCATATGTCAAAACTGTTGTATATCTTTAATATTTAACGAAGTACACTGCAAAAAATAGTTTTATTTTTAAAAATCTGAAAAAGTTATAGGCAATAAAATACATGTATCTCAATATATGTCTTTTTTGCTGAATAAATGAAATGAATACCAGAGCTGGTTTGAAATATATAATCATTTAAACCTTACTACTAATATTCCTTACAAAAAGTGCGATTTTTTTTTTTTTGGAAAAAAGAGTTTTCGCAAAATTTTAAACACGTGTCTTATTTTATTACTTTAAAATTCGAACTATAATGTGAAATATATAAAATTATTTTTCGGTCCTTAAAATATTTAGACGCCCAATGGATTTTAGTATTAAGTATTGATATCAATATTTACATATTGATATCAATATGTAAATATTGATATCAATATCAATATCGCTGTAGTTTTCATCAAGCGAAATATATTTGGCAACCAATTCCTCTATAGCCAGCATAAATGATGACTCTTCTATTTTTTTTCGTATTTCCAATTTAGCCATTAAGACAATTACTTACAGATATTTTTCGAAAATCTAAAGTCATATCTTTTATTAAAAAAAATTCGAAACAAAATTTGGAAATTTGGTGAAAATTTTAAAAGCTGCATACAATTAATTTTAATAAAATATAAAATTTGTTTAAGACACCAAAAATGTGTCTATATTTATACAATTTTTTGCATTTTAAAATTTAAAGAATTTCAATAAAAGCTGTAGTTGTCAGTCGTGAAATATATGAAAGTTTGTGACGATGTTCTCCCATGACTGGATTTCGTCGAGATATATCTTAAACTATAGGAAATCACTTCGTCTTTTAAATTATATTACATTATTTTAATTTCATTTATGTGCACAAATTTTCTAGCAAAAAAACTGCGGCATTTTTGGTTTAATTTTTTATCACCGTATAACATTTCACCAAATTGTAATGCTTAATTGTTTCTCGACCGGTTAATAGTTTCAGTTCAGAAGATTTAAATGAGAGCACAATACTAAAATGAATTAAAAAATCTTTGAAAATTTCAACATAGTACTTTTATATTTTATAGTTTTAAATGGCTGTATTTCCTTGAGAATTTAGGAGAATGACCTAAATTTTTTGATTTCTTAGTTATTTTGTAAGGACTGTTAAAATCTGTCAACAGTTTTCATAGTTTCAAAACAAACTTTAGGAATACAAGACACATAATGTCGATTTGAAAGAGTTTAGAAATTTCCCTCATATGCCTTATTAGATTTTAATTTACCCGTTTTACGGACAGTGATATCCGAACATTAACACATTTAGCTGATACTCTTAGGTTTATTGATTTTACTGTCAAAGAATTAAATAAATATAGAGAAACAATTGATTTATAAAAACAAAAGAGAAAAATAGACTAAAATTTTAATTATATATTGTTTTTAGAAGACTATTTCAGAAGGGCAATTTAAACCTTTCTTTTAAATTAATGTACATATATTTTTGATGTTTTAAAAAAATTTTATGTTTTATTAAAATTAATTATTAACATTATTGTTGTTTTCTCTTTTAATAAAATGCTAAGACAACACATTTTTTATTTTTTAACAAACATTAAAAATAATCAAAATTTTAGAGTAAAATTTACTCGAATAACTCGAGTAATTTAAAAGCTTCGAGTAATTTGATTAATCGAATAATGAAAAAGTCAAGTAAAATGAATATCCAAGTAGCAAAGAAGATTTGTTTTTGTTATTTTGCTTGTCCCTCTGTTTATTTTTATATTTAGAAAACATAATTATATTTAGAGAACACAAAATTTGGCATATATAAGTTTTCTATGTAAAAGCATAAATCCATGTGCCTAATTTCATGAAGATCGGACATAAATCCCATACAAATGATAGTATCAAGTTAATATTTGACACCAAGTTAATATTTGATATAAATATAAAACGCAGTATGACAATTTTGAAAATCACACTAATCACACTCACAGTTATGCACGACATTATATAATGCATGCGTATATTTCAAATGAACAATGGTGTAGGGTTTCATATGGTCGTACCTGACCGTCTATATCTTTCTTACTTGCTTTTACTTTAGTAAATTTAAAGTTTCATCATTGATTTATTTAAATCTTCATTACTAATAAATAAATCTTAAAAAATAGAAGTTAAAAAATTCTTGTAAAAACTTTTGAAATATAAGTTTATTTTATTAATAAATTTAAAATAAATATATATAGAAGAATTATGAAAACGAGGAAAATAAATTTAAATTTAAAAACATGTTGTATTAAGGTTTTTCTATCATTATTATTTAGATCACTTAGCCTTATATGAACTTTTTTAAAGTTTATTTCAATTGAGCTTTTTTTAGGGTTTTCTAATATTAAAAGCTACATCTTAAAGACGTATTTTCACACTATTCGGCGTCCTTCTACTATTCATAGTTTTGAAGATATAGGTTACCAAAAATGTGGTTTTTGCAGTACTTGTTAATTTTTAAAAGGATCTTAGCTGTGCTGAAAAATTTGAAAATTCGAATTAAGTTGTTTTGTCAAATATAATGTGATTCAAATACATGTAGAATCTTTTAGCGCTAATCTTTTCGAGTAAGTTATAGCTTTTTTAAGTTGAGTGTAAAAAAATTACAAACTTAAAGCTTATATATAATTCTTGTAAAAAATACACGCAATTAAACTCATAATATTTTTATAGTTTGCTGAAAATTTATTTCTTTATACTAAAAATAGGAATTTTTAAAAATTTTGCGAAAAATGGGGTTTGCATCTAAATTATTTGTTCATATATGGAAATATGTTTTATTCAAATTTATTGCAAAGAAATACTATGTAATACTGTAATGCTTTTTTAGCTCAAGTAAATTTTTTTGGTCCACAAAATGTTTAACTTTCGAATTTTTTTTCATGCGTCTCTACATTCCCGTTAAACATTACAAAAACCTACTAATTATGCCAATTATAATTGATTTCGGGCTGTCGATGCGATGTAACTTAGCGAAATGTATTTTGAGAAAAGAGTCCCGTTTTCAATTATCAACGACATTTGTCTTAAATTTATGGTCTTGATCAATTATATTTATAAAAATACAAAAACAAAAAGTGAAATTTTTGCGTAATCTTTTTTTTATAAAATTTACTTTAAGTGTTCCTTTTATTTTATAGTGCTAAATAAAAAAAAAAAAACTAAGTTAATGCAATAATTTGCATTATTCCATATAAACCCACGAAAGTGCCTCACGAAAAACTGATTTTTTCAAAAATTTTCACTCCTACTTTCCGATTTTTGTAACTGTCTACTACATTGAGTATTAAGGCACATCAACAAGATATACCCCAAAATATGCATAGTTACCACAACTATCCCTGTTTCAATATTTTCATTCCGTTGAGGGGCACACAAACCCCGACCAAAAAAAAAAAAAAAAAAATTAAATTTTCTTTTCTGTCGAAAGTCTGCACGATAGATAAAATTTATCCACAAAGTGCAAAAGTATAAATGCGCGAACAATAAGTATAGAAGAATGGGAAAAGTTAGGTAATTACAAGCCCTTTTTCTATGTTTTTGAACTTTGAATAAAAATCGTGATTTACGATTTTTCTGGATTATCCAGCTTTTTATGCACATTTATGACTTCTATAGCATTCTTACCAATCTTTTAAGTTAATATATATATATATATATATATATATATATATATATATATATATATATATATATATATATATATATATATATATATATATATATATATATATATGTATATATATATTACACTGTCAACTCTATATATTAAGGCGCATTTATAGGGTAAGCTTTTATTTTTAACATATCGTTTTTTGGACAATTAAAAGTTTTAAACTTTTTATAAAAATGTTCTACTGAGTGTTTCTTGTTAAATGTGTTTTATGTAATTAGAAAGAATTTTTTGAAATTCATCTTCAATTTCGTATATTGATACATTATTTCAAAAAAAAAAAAAATTTTTTTTTAATATTTTCGCGAAATAGGTGGTAGAAATTGGCTCCCTCAAGGAGATTATTTTGTGATTTCCTCATTCATTCAGCTCATATCACTACGCATCGTTTGATGAAACTTTCTGAAAAAAATCCATGGGACACTCGAGAGAAATTGTGTACTTTTGATAATAAAATTAAAATATATATATATATTTAATATGACCATATCATTCAGAATGACACTCATATAAAAAAAATAAATAGATAAATAAATAAAAGAAAAAAACAAATAACTGAAAAAGGAATCATTTTAATATTGCATAATCATTGAAAGGAAGTATTTAGTGTTGAAAAAGAGCTGCAGAACTCATTTTTTAACCCATGGTTGTCATTGGAACGATGTTCTTTTTCATGATTTTACAGTTATTCTCTTAAAAAACTGTTTATTATATTTTTTAATAAAAAAAAACGATTTTAGCTTTGTTAAAAGATATATAATAAATAATAAAAACAATAAATTTTAATAATTAATTATTATTGAAAAAGTACAAAATATGCGCCTAGTGCTACTTTTGCAGTTGTGAGAATTTTTTTGGAAATACTTGCTCGTTTTTTGTATACCCCACACCACCATAGGCGGTTTATAAAAAAAAACTGTATTATGTTTTTAAAAATTTCTTACTAACCCTTAGTAAAAAACTTTTATGAATTGTTTAAAACTATTATGAAATAAGACTGTAAATATTTATTTTTACAAATATTTAAAATTCTACATACATAAATTTTACGTTTTACCATATTTTGCTTCATAATTTCTGAACTAAATAACTGTCCACCTTAAAATTTTGTAAGTGTACAGAGAAGAGTTCTGTTAACATGATATATATTGTTTAATAATTTTGAAAATGCCGTTTTTTGAGATACCATGGTTTGATTTTTGTATAACGAACTTTTGATATAAATAAACTATACAAATTGTTATAAAGGAAATATCTTTGTCTTTAATATGACACTAAAACCAGATATCCACCAATTAAACAATTAAATAAGTACACTTTTGTGAAGTTTTTAGCTGTTTTTCGTTTTTCAAAACATGATATTTGTGGACAGAAAAAAGTCCCGAGTTTGCAATTTGAGAAATATTCCCGCTAATATCTATAGCAAAGTTTATTGAAATCGGAGATGTCAAATCCGATTGCTGTCAGTTTTGACATGGAATCATTCATAATTTATTTTTTTAATAAAATGTTTTTTTTTTATTTAATTCAAGAAGAAAATCCCTATATTAAAAAAATGTGATATTCCGTCTTTTTCATATAATTTTCTTCAGTATCACGGTTTTTATCCATTAAGGTCCAACTTTCTGACAAAAAAAAAAAAAAAACATCTGGTCATGTTAGTAGTCTATTAGATTTAACTCTTGTGTGTAGTTCTGTAATCCGTTTATTTATAGTAGTACGAGTATTATTACAAAACTTGTTACAGAAGTCAATATCAGCCAGGTCAAACATTTTTGATAATGGCCATAATATATTTTAATTGTCATAGATGTACTGTCCTGTAAAATATTTGACAAAACAACATTATAAAAAATATCATCTACAAAACAGCACTTGGATAACCAAAAGCATAAAGTTAAATTTAGTCAAAATATCGGAATGATTTTTAATCATTCATCTTAGGGCAGACAATTTCGTTTAATATGGAGTTATATTCGCCTCGGATGACATATCTTTTTCTAAATTAAACAACCAAGAATTACCAGTGTTTTTAAAGAAGCTTATCAACCATTCTGTCTGAGATCACAATAAGATGTAGAGAGCTAACTTAATTACATATAAAAAAATCGATGAAACAACAGCTATCAAAGGCCGAATTGCTGCCAATATGTGTAGTTGTTAAATTTAGCAATAGTTTTTCGTTAAGTAAGAATCTGTAATTTATTTTAAAAAGTATTACCCACGTTTGATCTAAAAAGGTTACATTTATATTAAAATTTTAGCATCTCTAAACCTAATTTCTTAGAATCTCTGTCTTAAATTACATGTTGTGCAACACTGCCATCTAATTATAACATGCCATAATATTTTCTATAAAAAAATATATCGATGGCTTAACTTCGAAAAGACGTATCTTGAAGTTTTAAATAATTTGATTGTTTACTTGAATACGCTTGTAAACAAAACAAATTAAAGGAAATTTGAACTTATGTAGTACTGAAACGATTATAAATTTAATGATTACAATCATAACTCGTTTAATTTTTTTATTGGAAATATGATTAAAAGAAAACCACCACGAAAATAAATTTCAAACAAATCGAGATACCCCTTTTCATATTAAGCCAACGATATACTTCTAACTAAAGTATAAACAAGTAGTCCGACTCTCTTTTGGTAATATTTCTCTCTCTTATTTATTTATTTATTTACTTATTAATTTGTTGATGTTACATACAACAAGGCAAAAATATTTTTAATTACATTATGTGATATTATCACGGTACACATTTTACGAACGTTTACAATTAAATAACAGTATAATAACTTTGAACATTTAACTAAAAACATGAAATAATTTTTGTTTAAACTGCAATCTGATATTACATTGCGATTTCGAGGGAATATCAATTTCATTCCTCTGTTAGATCCGGTAAATCGTATACGATTATATGAATATGTCGGTTCTGTGATATAGATTATTTTATGCAATAGAACCAAGGACCTTATCTTCATTAAGTAATTTATGTTGATTCCATATAATGATTTAGAGAACCAGGATGGGTCATCATATGTATAGCGTAGTATGGCATTGTAGGCAACTTTAAGCTTGTTCTTGATAATAGAATCACTATTTGCAAAGATTTCACAACCTAAACTACTGTAAGGCATGATGTAGGTTTTTCCTAGGAGTTCTCGAATATGTTTGGGCGTTATATGTTGGGCCGGATATAATGTTCTCAACATTGCGAACGTACTTCCAGTAGCAGCATTTATATCTGAGTTCCATTTTAATTGCTTGTAAAATAGTAACACCAGAATTCTTAGCCGTTTCAACTGTGTTGATTACTTCATTACCCAATGTAAGAAGTTTTAGCAGAAGTAAAGTATTAACTAGGGAATAATGGGACCTTTTAGTCATAACCACACATTTAGATTTTTTGGGGTTAAGATGTAGTCCATTAGCAGTGGCTCATGTATATACGTTATACTGATCCATATTCAGCGTTGATACGAAATCAATAATTTGGTTTTTCTGGCAGCTTATATACAACTGTACATCATCCGCATACATATGTATATTACAATATGAAAGTTGTAGTGGAAGGTCATTAATATAAAGTGAAAAAAGCAATGGTCCGAGGATAGAGTCATGAGGAACACCATTTTTCACAGGTAAAGGGGCTGACATTATACCCTACTTTTTCAGATTGGTGATGATCTGATAGATATGTAGCCATTAGCGAAGTGGCAGAGCTTGAGAAATTAAAAGTATGTCTAAATTGACTGCTAACAATGTTATGGTCATATACGAGTGCCATGTAAATTATGAGATAATTAATACGAAGAAAAACGACAAAAATTTTACCTACAAATATTTTAATTATTAAGGATTATTACACTTTTTTATACATTCACAAATTATTTTATAATTTTTTGGAACACCAATATTAACTCACTTTTATTTTGAAGAACACAAAATATTTTTATAGAACTATGTATGAATGGGGAGAATAGAAAAGCACCAACACAATTGAATTTTTGTTACTAACACATACTCAGAGTCAGGTACTTTTTCATTAACACACTCTTAGAGTTAAGCCCTCCTGCCAAGAGTTGTACTACTTTTTTACACTTTTAACCATGATACAAAGAAATGGAGGTAGAGCCATAGAATATAACTAGAAGTTTATGTGAGAGACAAAAACCTAATTCAGTCGTCAAAAACCTTATTCATGCAACAACAACCATTCCCTTAAAAAAAATCCGAGTTTTTTTTTTTGTTTTGATATAATTTTAAACAAATTATACTTTCAATCAATTGACATATTAATTAAAATAAAAGAAAGAAAACACATTTCAATTAAGGGTTTATATTCATACTAAAGATTATTTCAACGCATAACATTTTTATAATCTATTTTATCCTCCACTATACAATGTTTGACTGACTTAGTACTCTTTATTTAAATATATAACATGTTAAATACTTTTATTTAAAGTATAAAAGTCAAAATCCCAATAATTATATTTTAAATGATATATTTCCTGTAGGTTAGCGAAAGGAATATATATAAGACACAATTTTTTGTTAAAACAAATTACACAATTTTGATAACAATTTCCCAAATATATATTTTTTTCTTGCTGTAATGTGGGAACGATTTTTTCGTTTGTTTATAAAAAAATATATATTTCAAAAAATCTTTTACACTTTAAATAAATTTTCTCATGCTTTTAACATTTTTAAGCAAAAACTCAATATGAAAATACAATTTGTTTAATAACAAGCTGCAGAATTACGAATACAAAAGCAGATAAATGAAAATATAAAATCTGTAAAGAATCATCATTTGACATTTTCAAGCACATAGAAATATGTACATATAATAAATTCTTCATAATAAATGGGGATATCAAAGTCATTTATGTATATAAATTTTTGTAAGAATGATGAGGCTATTGATAAAGAAACAAACGCAGAAAAAAAAGAAAATTGTCCATATAATTTAAAGTATCTGATCTTTGATGTAATTGTGGGCGAAAAAAGAAAAACCACTTTATAATTTTGTGCAATACAATTAAGTGTCACAGAGAGTACAAATAAAAATAAAGCATGATAACGAAAAATCTTTTACATTTTAAAATGTAAATATTTAAATACCTACAGGAAGTATCAAAAAAATGTTATGCTTATATAAAACTAGAGATAGAGACTCTCAAGAATAAAAATATGCTTGTTGTTTTTATTAAAAGTTATTAGTTATGGAAAGAATACACAAAATGTAAAAATTCAGAAAAAAAATATTTTTTTTGACGCCTTTTTCATACCATTTTTTAAAGAACTTTTGTAAATTTCTTATAACATATAATAAATATTTTAAATCTTTTTGCAGTTTACAACTTGTTTTGACACAGTTTTTAATCTGAATAATTTTACCGATTCACGTTTCGTTGTCAATTGTAGTCATAATATCGATCTGTACATTATTTAATATTTTAGTTGATAGATTATGATATTGTCTTTTCTTTCATGTACGATTTACAGAAATCATTATTGCTAAACTAACTATTTTTTCGACTTGAAATTGGTTAACGCAGGTTTCAAAAAAATTCGTCCAAAATAAATTTTGTGCTATATTTAATTTTCATGTTTATTAATTAACAATATGAATTAAAATATAAATATATAACATGTTTCTAACCTTGGGATCTCACAGATTCAGAAAAGCATCCAATATATATCATATTGAAATATTTACGTTTATAATGTAAAAAAAATCATTTACACATTTTTTAAAGAAATTTGTCCAAAAATTTTTTCTGATGTTTTACAATTTTTAAGATATTTCGTTGACTCTCTTTAAACTAAAAATGTAAATGTATATATATTGTGTAGATTTTACAGAATCAGAAACTTATTAGTTTTTCCTATATACAGTTGCTTTAATATTTGCAATTGAAAATGTAAAAAAAAAATAAATTAATTTACATAATTTAACAATCCTTATTGAGACATATGTATAGTATAATGTCTGCATGTAATTACAGGACAAAAATTCCACAAAAGAAAAGGATGAAGAAAAGGCATAAAAAAGTGAACATATACACTCACATAATATTGACACATAACATACATTTTAATAAAATTTATAACTGAACTCTGAATGATAAGTTTAATGTTTAAGAAAAATTTTAAAAATAAATAATCACCAACTTCTCCCATCTTTATAATTGCAAAAAGTATTTCGGGAGTAAGAAAAAATATTATTTGTTTGCATATTTGTTTTTTTATTGTACAATAGTTCTTCTTAAAATCGATTTTTAATTTTGTGTCAGACCCCAATGTTTACATGTGTATGTCATTACTTTGTATACCCAGCTACAATTTTATTTGTTTGTATATTTTATTGCGGGAGTCACTAAGGAGAGTCCTCCAGAAGTTGAAGATCATCGCCAAAGCCATTGCCAAGGTACCATAGAAATGACCTTCCGTC
This sequence comes from Protocalliphora azurea, assembly GCA_932274085.1. NCBI lineage: Eukaryota > Metazoa > Arthropoda > Insecta > Diptera > Calliphoridae > Protocalliphora > Protocalliphora azurea. Next base: position 47,418,388 of record OW026521.1, on the reverse strand, counting down.
GTAGAAGAGCCTTCCAGAAGACTTGAACAGGATACTACTAGTATTGTCCCAAAAGAGTCTTCTGGCGGACACTCGGGCAATGCTCAGAGAAGTGACGTCTCTTCCAGAATATGATTTATCTCTTCTATTGTTTTTTATTTACATATGTATATTTAAAAATAAGTCTTCTTTTATGAAAAAAAGCTGACAATTTTCCTAACACACTCCCAGAAGATTAATGCGCAATAGTTGTATATTTTGTTTTTGATAAATTCGAATTGTAGTCATATTATCTTCCAATTATGACTGCAAAGTATACTTTTGAAAGATGAAAACATGATAATAAGCTATTTCGTGTTTGTGCAAAGTACATTTCATACACATGTATGGACGATTAATGCAGAATATCAATGTATTTTGTTTTTGTAAATTTCATACAATCTCTCGACAATCATCTAGAAGTCACTAAAAAGTGAGGTTTAAACGATAATATATATACATTAAAGAGCTTCACGAAAAAGAGGTGCAAATGTACCTCTTAGAAATGAAGGTTGATCAGTTCTTTATGAATCCCAAATTTTACAACTGAATGTTTAAATTTTCTTGAGCTAGACCATTCTGAAATACCTTTAAAAAAACGTATTTCTTTCAATGTCGTTATTAAAATTTTCGTTGAAAGAAAATTAACTTCAAATTGTAATAGAGGCATACCTAAGGCTTGGAATATTCATTTAAATAATTGTTATGCATTTTTTCAGTCGCGGAATATTAAGATTCCACTAACGTTTTTTGTCATACTTCTTTACTCAAACATATAATTTTATATATTTTAGATATTTTTCCACATATATTGGGTTTTAATGTACCTTTGGAATGGTCTATCCTGACACCTGAGGGTCAATTTTATGCATTTAATTCCCAAAAGGTTAAATTAGCAATTTTTGCAAATAAGTTACACGGAAGTATTTATTATACTTAAATATATATGAATTTATGAATTTTATAATAAATTCCGCGACAATAATCGTATTAAAGAGATTTTTGAAAATTAGTCACTATTTTACACCTAATTATTGTTTTTATGATAAATGTATACTTTTAGTGACACTTGTTTTTTAACTAACCATTTATTTAACACAAAAATTATCTTAAACAATTATGGACTTGAAATTCCAAAATATTACTTGTGGAAATAAAGGGTTAAATGAAAATATGAAAAAAATATTTAAACTTTATTAATATAGCGATTAAAATAAAATCATAAAAAATTTTACTATAATTATAATTTCGAGAGAATAAAAACTAATTTAAATTTTTTGCTCATTTTTTTTTTAAACGTCATTTGTCTATCATATGTTTTACTTTTTTTTTATAAAAAAATAAAAAAATATTACACTGTTGACCGAAAGCCATATTTTTGAAGGTATTTTAAAAATTGTCCAAAACTTAATAATTAAACCGAAATATTTTGGGGATTATTTCAAAATATAACGACCTTCAATTTTAGAGGGGTACATTTGCAAAATTTTTTATCTCCATACAAATCAATGCACTTTAATACACACACACATATGTAGGTATGTGTGTTGGTATATTTTAATGTACAACACACAAATATGCATGTAGAAAATAAAAATACTATTTTTTATTATTGCACAGTTTTTATCATATTTAAGACCACAATATGGTTAAAGGATATAAACCACATTCTATGTGTCCGTACACAAGTGAGTTTATGCATGTTTATGAAAATATGAACAACATCCTTTGGTTATAGCCTCAATATGCCATACATTTACACTTGCATAAGCAAATGCATGCCTATGTACATGTAAGTTTAAACAAATATGAATTTTTATATATGTATGGGAGTCCTTATAAAACAATACAAACTTATAAGTATAATCATTCGTTCATATGTATTTTTATTTCACATGCATAGGCTTAAAATTCAATTAATTCCATATTTTATCATTTTCTTTAAAATATATGTACTATGTATGTGTATGTTTTTTCACACAAATAAAATACAAAAGTGTTACTTAACACACATGCACACTTATTGAAATATCATACACATACAAATAAAGTTTTCATTTACTTCACGTATTCAAATATTGATAAATTTTTTACTTCCTTTATGATATGTTCATACATTACAAGTGCATATGTATATGTATGTGTACATTTTTTTCTCCTTAAATTCATAATATTTAAATTCATTTTGTATGTTTATAATTAATGTCCTTTTGCCATCACATCATATGTATATTCAATAGTACAGTATGTGTGTGAATATTTCGTATTCACTTCATTGTAAAATTCTCTGTGTATTTGTGTTTACAATACAAATTGCACTTTTATTTCATTTAAATAAAAATTACATTACAAGTGATATAATCAGTTTGAGAGTATGAGTTCAATATGCAACTGTTAAATTATATAGGCTCACATAGCGGTGGTATATGTATAAATGTGCACAACATAAGCTCATAATTATAATAAGACACAATGGGACGAATATTATCTAATTGAATTACATAGATGTAAAAAAAAAATAACAGAAGACTACTGCGACTTTTGGTTTTTTTTTTATCACTCAGCCAGGCTGACAACGCAATATGTCTTACAAAACTCCTACCAATATTTACCTGAGGGCTAATATCTGTGACAAAAAAGAAAACTACCGTTTCTTTGGTTTTAAATTAAAATCAAAGATCGTAGGTATACAATTTTTAATTATCTACTTTCATAGTATTTTCAATATATATATATATATATGAATTCTGATGTTCCTTATTTTGACCCAAAGTCATATTTTGAAAAATCCCACTTTGACCCATTTAAAGTGCCATAATCGAGTCTAAATGTATGACCGACCCCCACTAACTTTGGAGGGCTGACCCACCCATGTTAGTGGCACACCTCCTGGAGCCCCAGGGGGGGTCCCCATACAAAGTTTCAAAAAATCACCATTTTTGGCACTTTAAATGAAACAGTCTGCGAAATGGCTATGTTTTTTTTTTGTTTTGGAGTTTATTTTTTTTTAATTCATCTTAATAATAGAAAAAAAAAAACAAAAAAAAAATATTGTTTGAAATATTTTTTGCTCTCAAGTCTGGGCAATTTAATACTTGCACTTTAAACGGAACCGATTTTAGTTTTTAAAGATTTTTGCATTTTTATGATTATTTTATATTCAAACAAAAGAAAAAAATCAGCTTTTCACAAAAATATCTGCGCTGAATATATTTGTAACGTTCAAAGGGTTAAGTTCTACGAAAACATATTAAGTGACATTTGGGAAAAATATTTTTAGGGTATTTGAAAGGATTTTGTTGCAATAATGACAAAACCAACCATTTAAAAAAGGGAAAAAAATATTTTTTGAATCATTTTGTAAGCACAATAGGACGTCAGAGAATATTTTTTGTTTTATTTTTTTTAGGAATATTTAAAAATCATGAAAAATTGAACTATTCCTTGTATTCTAACTATTTATACTAGAATTTAAATCCTCCAAAGATTATATTTTTAATTGAATTAAAATCTGCAAATTGATTTTATAAAATTTTGCTGCAACTGTTAAAGGGTTAATTTAAATTTAAAAAAAAACTAGATTTCGTAATACTGTCGAACGCGGTTATGATGAACACGAGGAAGTACATATTTCATCACGATACTAATATTTGTAATTAAACCGTATTTCTATCCTTAAAAAATGGGCTGTATTTATGATTTATAAATATGTATTAATGATTTTAATATATAAGGAAGAAAATTTTTTTGCATTCATCAGTATTTTTTCAAGTGGCAAATTGAAATTAATTATATTTTGTATACTAATTCAAAGACTTTATTTATTACCTAGGTTTTGAAATTGACATGGTTTGAAATGTTTACTCTTTGAGGAACAGCGATTTTCTAATACGTATTTAATTTTTAATCCTCTTATTTTTAAAGGAGTTTTAGATAAATGTATATGAGTTTTGTTAAAAGGATCAGCAACTAACAATAAATATAAAATTCCTCTTTTATTTTTCCGTTGGTTTAAACTGAAATTAATGAAAATTATTTTTACTCATCTAGTAATTTAAATTGAGATGAATATAAGTTATATATGTTAGTTTTTACATTTTGAAATGTGAAATTTTATTTTTATAAAAAAAAGTTCGCTATGTCCGTGTTCTTTCTTAACTGCAACCATTGCTTATTTGATTTATTTATTTACTTTTTCTATTGCATTATTACCAATATTTTTACATCTAAATAAAAACAGTTTGGATTTTTTTATACTGGCAATCACACATTAATGAAATGGACATAAGGTACACTTACTACGTAAGCTTACTTAAAAAGTTGATAACTTTTATACCCTACACCATTATAGGCGGTTCGGGTATTAAGCGTTTCTGCTGATGTTTATAACGCATAGAAAGAGTTATCCAACACACACCTTAAAGTAGACCAATCGACACAGAATCACTTTTTAAATCGACCTAACGATATCCGTCCGTCCGTTTGGCTGGCTGGCTAAACGGATAGCTTGCTGGAAGTCCATGTAAACCTTGTGCACAAAGTAAAGATAATTCAATGAAATTTGACACGTGGGACCTTTATGATACAAGGACGAAGCATGTTGTAATTGGTTTTGATCGATCCATTATTTCACCTAGACCCCATACAAATGCCCACCGGAATATAGTTTAAATAATTAAAAATGCCTTAAAAATAAGAATATTTTAATGAAATTCAGTGCAAAGAAGTTCTGTACAAATATCAATCTTTGTACAAATTGACCATAGCTCCCACATAAACCCTCTTCCGAAAATCGAATGTTAGTATCAAGTTAATATCATGTATCAAGTTAATATTCGAAAAAAATAAGTATTATATAAGTAGAAACAACATTGTCAAATTTTATGAGAATCGGTCCATAATTTACCATAGCTCCCATATAAACCTACTTCAAGAAATCGCCCTAAGTGTATAAAATCATTTAGATGTTAGTATCAATGCATTATTCTCTATTTGTATATTTTATTTTACATTTAGTAAAATTGGCCACAGGTATAATATAAGTCCCCTTCCAGAATTTTTGTGCAATTGCATAATTGTGTAGGGTATCATAAAGTCGGTCTTGACTGACTAAATCTTTCTTTCTCGTTTTTATATCGTTTTTGACAATTACAAAATTAAAAAAAAAAAACTTTTTGTAACGATGATCTATTGACTGTTTCTTATTAAATGTGCTTCGTGTGTATTATTTATATTTATATTTATATTTTTAAATGATATTTCAAGACAAATCTGCATAATTTTATTAGATTTTAATTTGATTTTCCATACAAATCAAAATCTAGTTTCAAATGAGTTTTTACCAAAATCTATTAAAATTTTTCAACACTGTTTTTCTTTTAGTGTGTTAGTAAAATAACAATGTGTTATACAGAAATGACTTTTGTGTGTGAGTAAATATTTTTAAAAATTTTGAAAATTTTCATAAATAAACCTAAATTTAAATTGAAAAAAGTTTTGTAAAGCATAAAACTCATTTAAAAGTGTTTAGTGGATATTGAACACATTAACGAAAAACAGATATCACACAAAATCTACAAAAATGTCGCAATTATGTAATATTTTTTCGAAATCTCGTTCATGAATGTGCCTCAAGTCTCAAGTCTGCTACATTTTGGTAAAAAAAGTTTCTTTCGTTATTTTCGTTATTTTAAGTATATTATGCATAAAATATAATAAAAAAGAGTCCCGAAATGTCTTAATTACTACTCCACGGAGTATCTGCCTAATTATAAATAGCGTAACTCCAAAGTCAAAATAAGACTTTTTACAAATCATTTATTAAACTCCAATTTGAAAGTTTTTAAACAGAATTTTAATTAAATTTTGTCCCATTGTGTTTTGGAAGCATTTAAACGTTGTGTGTAGCAGTTAAGGTTTATAATTCACGTCGCCCTGTTAAAAGTCTAGTTTAATTTGGTTTATTATTTACAAGTGTTTTTGTACATAATTATGATCAATATTTATTACTTATTAAGCGTATTAATATAAGTCTCTTTTTGTCTTTCCGTTAGTGCGGTATGTTTACGTGCCTCTTTATCATTGATTTTTAACAGTTTTAATTTTTCATATTTAACGATTTTTGTCATTTTTGCATCACAATACAATATATTTATCTCAAGTTATTTAAAAAGATTATTATTTTTATTTAAATTTCTTTTTTATTACAGAATTTAATGTTTTAATTTGTATTTAATGGTAAATTATTACTAATGTTATTACTATTATTATTATTATTATTATTATTATTATTATTATCATTATTATTATTATTATTATTATTTTTAAATAAAATACTTAAGATAAAATTATTTCCGATTTGTTATAAAATTAAGCGTTGGATACCAGTTCAGAAATAAATAAATAGTTAATATTTCAAAAATCTGCATTAAAATGCATATATTTCTTTAAAGTTATTGTAATATTTGAGTTAATAATTATATTTTTTATTATTTTTAATCATTGAGACATTAAGAAAAAATTTATTTAGTCATAACCATGTATACAATTGAATTAAATTATTATACATATTTCTATATATTTAGAACCACTATTGCTTAAAATTCAATTTGCCTCGACCAAATTAATCCGTAAATGTTAACTTTATCGCCAAAGATTTTACAACACTTGCAAAGGTGCAAAGAGACATTATAGTAGCCGCTAAATTTATTCACTTCTGATTATTTAGGGATAGTTGTGGGCAGCGTCAAGCTATAAAATATTAATAACATTTAACATCTTTCATGATTCTAAATAATATATCATTACTAAATATATTATCATTTGAAGTAATTATTTAACATTAATACCATCTCATCAATTACGAGTATTACCTAAGTCTCAAATGCATTACATTAATTGAATTCAAAACAAACAGCAACTAAGAACAACAAGTTTAAATAACAAACTCATATTTAATTAATTTTTATTCAAATCAGAGAAAATCGAAAATTCTCTCAATAATTGACAAAAAAATTTATAAATGTCCTATAACCTCACTTAATTTGACTTGTATACAATTGTTTGTCTATCAGTTTGTCTATCTCATATATATGTTCTTACGTTTCTAAATTGACCACTCAATGTCAGAATTTTTATTTAAGATGTCATTTTGAAGAAAAATATATAAACCAAATAGAATAGAAATAAAATAATAAACCAGAAGTTTAAGAAGATAAACTTTTGTTGATTTCAAAAAATCAAAAAAGATTTTGACATATGACTGCACTCCCCTTAAATTATATTTATATAGAGTTTTGGAATGGTGAAGAGAAGAAGAAGAATAAAAAATTAAGACTTTTCAATTGAAAAAAAAAAATAAAAATAAATAAAATAAAACGAACTAGAACAAAACTAAACTTTTGTGCAAGTTAAACTTTCTACTACATTGAGATCTAAAAAGATAAATAAACTCACATGTTTTAGATAATTGTGGCAAAATAAATAGCAGTAAGTTCACTATTACTAGTTTCAATATGAGTTGATTATAAATAATCCAAGAAAACTAGACAAAAAATGACTAAAAATCGGAACTTGATGGATGGAAGTGAATTTTGGCATATAGCTTTGTCTTGGTGCTTTTACATGCTGTTAAAAATTATCGATGATCAGGTGTACGCTACGCGAATTATTCGCGGTTTTAGGTGTCAAATATCAGTTTTTTTGCATATATCAAGCTTAATGTGCATCGTAAGTGACGCTATTATAACGTTTATAGACTAAAAAATTTCCCACAATTTTGCTGAAGTACATTTTAATGCATCATCACTAGTTTTGAAATTATAACGCATCTTAAGTTCGATTTCGATCATATTTTCCTACTATTTAGTGGTTATATACTATAAATGGTATAAGGAACACATAGAAAAATTATGATTTTTGTAGGGAGAGAACTGCCCTGAGCTCGAATCTTTATTTTATTTTATATTATTTTATTGAGTAAAATGGAATAGATTTATATTGAAGAAAAGGAAACGATTTAGAATCTATTTTAAAGAATTACGCTCTGACGATTAATTATTTATTTTGTACTGCAAGCTGTCTGGCTTGTAAATGATTGAAATTCCTAAAACCGTAGATTTTAAATAGTAGATTCTCTCGATGCTGTATTTAACATTTTGTATGAATACAGTTTGTTAAAATTAAATCTTCTCAATAACATACATATTTTTTTTTTTTTTATAATGGGTGATTCAAGAGGAGATAATTTTTTCAATAGCCTTTTTTTGACAGATCACGTATGAGTCGTGTCATGCTGTCATGTTATTTTTGTTTAGTATTATTTAGCATTTCATAATGGAAAGATTTACGCCTGAACAACGTTTAAAAATCGTTCAACTTTATTACGAAAATTCACGTTCTGTGAGGAATGTGTTTCGTGCACTTCGCTTAACTTATGGTCAACATAATCGGCCTACTGAGTGTATTATTCGCAACACCATCACCCATTTTGAGACACAGCATTCATTATTGGATAATATTCGACCGAATAGACCACGTCCAGCACGCTGTGAAGATGGGAGTGTACACGAAGACCGTGGAGAGTGGATTCGGCGCCGTTCGCAGCAACTCGGACTGACGTATGGAACGACTTGGCGCATTTTACGTCGAGATCTTAAATTAAAAACGTACAAAGTACAGCTTGTGCAACAACTGAAGCCGTTCGACCTTCCCAAGCGACATCGCTTCGCTCTATGGGCTCTTGAAAAGTTCCAAGAAGATCCGACGTTTTCGAGGCAAATTTTGTTCAGCGATGAGGCCAATTTCTGGCTCAATGGGTATGCAAACAAACAAAATTGCGGCATTTGGGACGAAGAGCAACCTGAAGAGATTCAAGAATTGTCACTTTTTCCAGAAAAAACAACGGTTTGGTGTGGTTTGTGGGCCGGTGGAATCATCGGTCCATATTTCTTTAAAAATTATGCCGGTGCGAACGTAACCGTCAATGGCGACCGTTATCGTGCCACGATAATCGACTATTTGATGCCTGAAATTGAAGCTCGTGATCTCGGCGACATTTGGTTTCAGCAAGACGACGCCCCTTCCCACACGTCGCATCAATCAATGGATTTATTGAGAGAACACTTCGGTGAGCACATAATTTCACGATTTGGGCCGGTCGATTGACCACCGAGATCGTGTGATATCACACCGTTAGACCTTTTCCTGTGGGGATATGTAAAGTCTAAAGTTTCTGCGGACAAACCCGCTTCGAGTCAGGCCTTGGAGGAAAACATCACGCGTGTCATTCGCCAGTTACCAGTCGAAATGCTCGAACGTGTCATCGAAAATTGGACTTAACGGATGGACCATCTGCGACGTAATTTGGAAATAAATCTGTAACTTGATATTGGCTGGTTGGATCTATATATAAAATTTCAGTCCGGAAGGAGTACTCTACAGACCTCTGAACCTCTGGTTTGGAAGGACTACGCTACAGACCTATCAGAAGCGGAGCCACTGAGGCTCGAAATAGGATACCCTCCACCTAGAAAAATTTTACCTACTTTTCAAATTTCTGTTTTTTATCCGATTTCAAATACCTTGTCTCAATTTTGCAAAATCTTGGTCAAGTTTTTTAAATATGTAAACCAATATTTTAATCCGATTTTATAAGTTTTAGTTAAAGAACAAGAAGATCTATGGAATAAAAGAAATCTTAAGTCGATATATTTAAATGATTTTTAATTTAAAAATTTTAAAAATTATGTTTTCTTTTTTGCCGAAAAAGTGTCTACGTTCCTTTTTCTCTAAAATAAAATTTTCTTTAGGAACTTATAATAATTTTATACTTTTCCGAAAAGCATCTTCACGCAGATGGTTTTAAAATTAAAAACCAATCCAATCACACAACAGGGTGAATTATCGAATTTTTGACTTAGTCCTATATGTTCTAAAATCCCAAAGCCTGAATTTACAAAGAGAATATAGTTTCGGAATATCCTGTGTATCTAAAAGGTCTGTGATCTTGATTAGTGGAATAAAGTCTACAATATTCGAAAATTTCGTTAAGATATATTAACTAATAAAGATTTTATTACTGATAAAATATTTATAGTTTATCCAAAAACCAATTTTTTACAAAAATTCTACCTTAATTCCAAAAATCTGAAAAAGTATGAACTTTTTTTCATTATATACAAAAAGATTGAAGTCAATGGTTTGTATGGAATCGAAACTACGCTACCTTAAAGTTTAATATGTCAAACATGCTTTAAGAAGGCGTAAAAATACTTAATGAGATACAAAAATTTGGCAAACGATAAACAATTTTCTACGTCTAAGATACCTTATTTTGTTCCTCTGTTACTTCTATGTGAAACCAAAAGCAACCAGTCGATTAAAAGTTACAAGGTTATTTCCGAAAATTTGAAAGCCTATATTTCAGATAATATAATTCATGACTTAGACATCCAGTTTGGTAGGTATAATGACGTAAACTTGCATATTTTTCATTAATCATTGTTAAAAAAAAATACTGTTTAATTCTTATATAGAAAGTATGCTAAGCATTTCTGCCACATATGGGAAATTCTCTTTTTTCGATTACCTTTATGAAACACACCTTAAACCTTAAATATTTTTTTTCTGATTTTTAATCTCATCTTTTGATGCAATTACATTAACAACACTTGGTGGAGTAAAACAACAAAATTTCAATTCCTGAAATGGTACCGGCAAGCACTCAAATTTAAAAAATCCCAAAAAAGTGTTTGAAAATAACAATTGTTTTTTGTTTTGATTGCTGTAATCGCGGATTTTAGTATATGTGTCAAATTCCTCTAATGTAAACTACTAAAAAACACTTGTGGAAATAGGCCAACTTGCACTCAATTAGTCTGATGTTGACCAGTGTTGAATTATGTTGTGGACAAATGTTGAAATCAAAATTTTCAAAATTTTAATTTTTTTAAATTTTTTATTAGAAAATTTAACCATTTTCGAGTATTGCAAAATAAAGAATGGACGTTTATTTCCCTTGTAATTATGAATCGTTTGAGATACATCTTGTTAATGTGCCCTCAATAAAAACGCTATAGAGGTGCCCCCACTTAAAAAATGTGCACAGCTCTAAGAGAGGTGCCTTTTTCGCGATTCACATTCATAGCGTAATTTCACCGAAGATTATAACGGTCATAATGATTTTTTAACATTTCATTAAAAAATTTTATCAAAAAAGTATGAATAGATTGTTTTTTTTTTTTTTTTTGTTTTTTAAATTTTATATAATTTGTGGCTACATTTTTTATATTTGACAATCAAAACATTTAATAGACAATGAATAACCGTTTATGTTATGATAGTTAAAAAAAATTAAAAATTAAAAAAGAATTAAAAATTCCATTTTAAGTCCGATATAAAAATAAATGCACATATGTAAGGCGTACATAATCTAGACTATAATTCTGATTTAACCTACCTTTAGAATATCGAGTAAACAACAAAGCGCACATACATTTTTGATATCTTTTTTAATTGCATCAGTGAGTATTTTTCATATCTAACCACAAAGAAAATCTCTAAATGATGCTAATAAATATAAGGTTGCAAATATTAATTATAGAGCTATAAAATAAATTTTGCAATGCCACAAATACTCATACAAAAATTTTAAAAGTTACACTAAATTCAAACGTGTAACTATTTTTTAGTGCCACTTGATTCCGATATTAGCTATAATAATACATACAGATTGGTATACATTTAGCGCCTTGGGTGTGAATAGACAATTTATGAAATATTAAAGACACTGCGACCTCAGTTCATGAATACTTATGCAATTTTTTTTTTTTTTTTTTTTTTTTTTTTTAAACCTATTTTTCCATTAACTAAAAAGGAATATATTTACTTCTTATAAATATAATTTCAACTAAAATGTAAAAAATACAAATTATTTTTTTAGATCGATTTTAAACAGTTATAACACTCTTTCAAATTAATATTATATCGCGCCATAATGATTTTTGAATGTGATTTCAAAACCATTTTTGATCACGCAATACTTTACCTTACATCACAATTAAAAGTGATACTTTAATTTATATTTTAGACATATAGATGTAGGTGAAACACATGTGGTAATTTTGTATATAGTGTTGAAAATATAATTTTTGCAATTATTTTAAACCTTTTATCTTAAACCTCAATAACACTGACCCCATTTGCGAAAAGTCATTCAATCAAACAGATTTGTGTTTCATTCCAAAATTCCAAATTTCTTGAGAATATTGGTTTATTGATAATCTTCTGGTGTTAAATACTGGTCAAATAATAATTTTTTTGGAAAAATTTATGGGCAGTAGAAAAGTTGGTTACTTTGATTATCACAAAAATTTTAAACCCAATCTTTAATAGACTAGACATTTTTTGTGCCAAGTTTCAGCGGTTGAGTCTAAGTGTCATAAGTAAGTATCAATAAAATTCAGCTACTACTACCTCCTGCTCTTCTTACCACAGCATTACTAGTATCCACTTAAAATAATAAGGGTACTCATTTAAATGCTTAAGTTTAAGTTTTTCAAATGTTGTGCAATATTAAAATAAGAAATCATTGTAATCATTGTAAATAATTGAAAAATTTTGGTAAAATCAAAGATATATGTAATGATTTTATTATAATTAACGTAACTGTATAAATGCACAATTAAATAGCGCAAGTTTGCAAGTTTAGCATTTTTTAATATTTTTAAAATATGAATTATGTTAAAAAAATTTAAGAAAAGTTTTTTTTCTTTAGGAAAATTTCTTAAAGTTGTATTCAAAAACAATGATTTGCTTAATATACCTTTATTAAGTCATTGTTAACCTTAAATATTTTAAAGTAGGTTCCACCTTACTTTAAGATTATTTCCGTAACATACATATTTCAAGAAGAAAAATCATTTTTATAAATTTTTTGACATTTTTTAATTTCCGGATGTTAAGAATCGTTCCTAAATTTTCATAGCTATATTAAAACATATAAACTGCATTCCAGGAAAGCATAATATTTTCTATACATATGTTCAGTTTAAAACATTTTGTAATAAAATCATAAACATGAACATAATGAAAGCCTATTTTGAGTGTTTTTTTTTTTTTTTTTATTAAAATACCAACATTCCGGTTGCCCGCATGTACACCACAATCACATATGTTCGACGTTTTCATTGTTTGTTGTTTCCACATAATTCCAAGTAGATTAATTAGAATAAATTAAGGTGGCATTAATCTAATGTATCAACACCGAGTTAAAAATTAAGGATTTAAAAAAATAAAAAATTAAAATAGTTAAATTTTAACAAAAATTTCAAAAAAATAATATGAACGAAACCAAGTATAAAATAATGGTATTGATTTTATCACAGAATATTTGTTATTTATATACTTATAATTACAACCAACAAAAATTATATAAAAGTAAGTAAAGATTTTTTCCAAAATAAAAAAATTCCTATTTATCATCAAAAACGTACTAGAACATCAAAAATAATAATAGAATAAAACAATTTTCTTAATAAATACTTTAGGGGCTAAATTGTATATTAGCTAGTTTGTGCTTTAAATGTAAATTAGTTTTTTTTAAATATAGCTGTAAGTGTTTTAGTACGTGTAATATTAATTTAAGATTGGATTCTTGGAAATCTGGAGCAATTTTTAACATAATTTTTGAAGCAAATTATATAATTTATTAATTTTTCTCAATAATTTTAAATAAAAACCTATATGTGTGTAACTTTTTAATAAAAGTGCGGAATTAAAAACCACACAGTGGTTAGCCGCTTTAGAAAGGAAAACATTGGTAAACAAAAAACCGTCAAATTACTATTAAATATTATTATAATTTCGAAAATTTCTCAACAATGTTTCGATTTGATATGTTACATGCACCAACTAATCGATGGAATTTTTCAGTAGAAAGTGTGATTCAGATAGATAATGTATATTTATTCTCGATCATTTAAAAACTATTGTTAAATGATTGAAAATAAAAATTGCATTTGCGTGGAAAATTGGTCCCTAGTCATTTCTTATTTCGAATATATAATATTATTAAAAAGCTAACTAAATTCTTCTTAATCAATTTCTATAATCTAAAATTAGCTCAAATTGAGGATGGTACGAGGTCTTTGGTACAAAATCTAACCTCAAAACGTCTTTAGCGCAAGAACTAACCTCAAAATGTTTTTTTTTTTTTTGAATATCTCACAATTTAGAGGATGTTTCAGAATTTTAGAAAGTTGCTACTTGATATTCTCAGGGACGTTTTTCGAGTGAAAATAAAAAGTGCAATTTTGTAGCAGAGTGTCATTGTTACATTTTGATCAAATCTGTTTATTAGAAAGTATAAACTGAAGCAAATATGATATGATTTTGTCTATGCGATTGTATGTATGCTAGGAAGTGGTTTAATTTTGTTAGTTTTGCTTTTTTCTACTGTAAAGTACACCAAAAGTTCAATTTATTTAAACAGTCACAAAAACACACAACAAGGACTAAGTTTTTATTCGAACAGTTTTGTTTTCTCTTTGCGGACATTCACTCAAACAAATACAAACAAATAAATACAGAGTTAAAATATTATAACTTATAAAAAACATACAAACAAATAATATTACTTTCCACGTAAAATCATACAAACATACGCAGATGTAGATTAGGGTCACTCCATTTATATTAAAGAAATTTAGGGTCTGTATGTTTACAACAAAGGGCATTTTTTTTGAAAACAAATCGGTTATATGGCTGGGTTGATCAACATTAAATTTCACCCGCCACGGTGAATTTGAGTTTAAGTTTTGCGAGATCTTAAATTTTATTGTTTGACAAAAAAAAAAAAAAAAAACAAATATTTGAACATTATGACAAATTGTTTTCAGTTGTAAAACATTTTTATATGATTTGACAGGAGTTTTACGAATATGCTATATCTTACAAATGGGCTGAGAAGGCACCATGTCATGGCCTTTTTAAGATCCCGTAACTGCTGAATGTTACAATTTACATTAGAATACTCCTCTACTATGGCTGATAGTTTTGAATAATTGCATATTAACATTAAATTTCAGATCATTATTATTGTGGCTATATTTCTCTCCGAAATTATAAGGGCCACGCTAATGATGTATGTTTTATATGTGTATATTAGACATCTCCAAAATTTACCGACTTTTGAATTTTCACCGTAACTCCTCCTAAAATCGTTCATTTGGTTGTAAAATGACATTGTATGAAATATTAGTGAAATCGGATATCGTTAAACCATGCCGCATCGGATCTGAATTTTTAGGAATATTTAAATTTTTAAACATTTATCAAAAAAATAAAAATTTGTTTGTAACTCCTTACACAAGTTGTCTAAAACACATTAATGGTTTGGGGAATTCGTAACAACTTTAACATTTTGTTCTTTTTACATCTTGTTTGATAGATAATTATATGTGGATTTCGATTATTTAACATTTAGTTACAAAACTATGTAATTGATAGCTAAATTTTTCTAAAAATTATAAAAATTCCATATTTTTCTTATACAAACACACTCTACATATTTCAGGTCCGATGCCGCACGGGTTAACGATATCCGATTTCACTGATATCTCTCACAAAACCAGATGAATGATTTTAGGGGGAATTACTGTCAAAATTCAGAAATCGGTAAATTCTGGTGAAGTCTAATGTATATATTATATCCATGTGTTAGTAAAATAAAAATATTTGTGGGTTCATGTGTGTAACGTTGATGATACAGGATATTCAATGTATGTAACACTATATATGAAATATACTATATTTTTTGATAAGTGTGTAAGCTGGAAAATTTTCATAAAAAAAAATCACACACACGTAAAATAATAAAAAGACAACAAATTTAAAAGTTGGGGGAAAAACTAAATTCTGATTGTTCCTGACAGGAAACGGATAAATAAACTACAAAAATGTTGTTGGTTATGCCAAAGTTTGTTATATATTTTTTTTGTCACAACTGTTGTTGTTACTGTTAATACATTACGATTTTGTTGAAAAAAACTGTAATTTTTCTTTTTTGTTTTTTATCCACAGTTTGTTGTTTTAAAAAGGGTTAACTTACGGTGTGAGACCACAAAATCTTGTAGAATAAGAATAAAAAAAGATAAAAAGAAAAGGAAACAGAAAACAGAAAATCATAATGCTTTAAAGCAATAAATGTGTCTTTTGGACAAAAATTTACAAATCTCACGAAATATTAAAAAATAGAAGAAAAGACAGCTTCTTTAATATTTGAAAAGAACTTTTAAAATAAATAAAGAAAATTAACCTTACCGCATCATTTATATAAATTGTTTATTTAGATTATATGTTTTGAAATACACCCTAGTTATGAAGAATCATATATTTTTCATAGAATTGTCTTGCTTCTGAGAAATTTGTTTTGTCATGTTAAAAGCATAAACAGCTGGTGTAATCTTTATTATCTGCTAGATCCTTTTAATGCTTGATTTTATTAAATCCATATTAACTTTTCAACCAGAGCAACCAAAAATATTTACAAATTTAGCAAATAAAGTGCTTCTTCCGCTGACAAGATTGTGTTAAAACTACTTTAACACAATGAAAAGAAGCGTTTGGTGCTGAAAAATTGTTTAAGTTTTTTAGTTTTAAATAACTTCCAAAAAAGTGCAAAATATTCACTTAGTTCTGTTTTTAAATAAGTTTTCTATCGTAGATTGTCTTCTTGTCTCTGTTTGGCGGTACCAAAATATAGTTTATGGACTATAATTCGACACCAGCAAAATGGAATACTTATTTTTCGCACCGCTACACACTTCATTTTAAAAAATGGCAAAATGTTAATTTTTTACAAGCTTTTCTTCTTTTCTTTTCTTTTCTTTTCTTTTTTTTGCTGGGTATAAATATATAGTGTAGCACAGACCATTTCCATCAAAACTTATTTTCTCGATTTATATCGAGCTTTTTTATAGATAGTGAGATCTTTGAAAAATACAATTGTTTCGAATAGAGTTAAAGATTAATTGAATTGAATATAGTATTAAAAGAATACTAAATAAGTATTGAATTGCTGTCGGATTGAATCTTTGCTATTGCTTAGAATATGTTTCAAACATTATAGTTCCAAGGCAATGTCGATCATTCCACAATCCTTCATATATTTTTCTTTGATTTTCAGGATAAATTCGAAATATTTTTTGAGTACATTCGATTTCCAATCTTCCAATAATTGTGCAACAAATTGTCATTATTGGCCTGAAATCTGACATATTTTGATTAACTCGAAAGTTGTGCTGTATAACGTTTTGGTTTAGTGAAAGTTGGATCTTCATGTACCTATATCATGTGAGAATTTAAAGATTAAAATAAACCAATGCAATATACGAATTAAACTTCAGAAATAATATTTGTTCTCATTTACTCAAGTCCAAAAGTTCACTGGAATTTATAATTTTTACCTTTCTACCATCTTTAATATTGTCGATTACATGCTGGAAATCACCATAAGGACAAACATAATTTTCAAACACCTAGAATTTCTGTGACGCTCTTGAAGATTTATAATTATATATTTTCTTTATTCAATATCTTTACAATATATTAAAATACTAATAAAAACTTAAAAAAATAGTAAGTTTTCAAATTTACGTGATTAGCCTTTTTCTGACCTTAAGTTTTTAGGGAATTTAGTATTTTTTAAAGTTTAATTTAGCCTCCTTTTTTCTCACCTCCTGGCAATATTATACACCATACCTTAAGTGCTGGTTCATCGAAAATGGTTTTATATGAAGAATGTCATATTTTTGGTTGCACTGGTTATTATATATAAAATGACCGTGTTTTCTACCTTCATCTTATTTTATAATAAAATATTTATGATAAATCATTTCTTTGGAACCCCTACAAACCCATATTGTTTTTACGTTTAGATACATGTCCTTTAATAAACGAAGGAGTGACTAAAATTTCTTTTCAAATTTAGCAATTCTAAAAAGAAATTCTTTACTTTAGAGAATTTTTTCCAACAAGTAATTTATACTATTTAATAGGGTGAATACAATATAGATTCTAGTCATAAGTTAACTGAATAAAGTATAACTTTTTTTAATAATTCACTCAAAAATAAAGCTATTTTAAGGTTAAAAAATGACAGATGTAGGGTATTGAAAATTCGATTTTATCAATTTTATTTTCTGGAAAGTTTTCAATTTCTTTAAACAAACATATGCCTTGTAGAATAAAGTAAAATTTTTTTTTTTGGTAAAACTCTTAAGAAAAAATAAAGAAACAACAAATAAAAACAAAAATGTTCACATAAATTCAAATTCATTTTTCATTTTTATCTAGTCACTTCAAAGAATGAGCTAGACTAACTTTTTGGTCATTCCAAAGTATTTGATGCTGTAATAAATTGAAAGTACATAAAAAAGGAATTCAAAGTGATTATTAAAATTGATTATGTAACTTTGTTTGTGCTTCCTGTTGCAAATACTACAACAACAAGTGAGAATGTTGTATTCGGCTTGGCCGAATCTGTAAACCCACCATTTGCAACTTTTTAAAATTTCACCTTATATGAAAAGTGGGCGGTAAAGTAGGCGGAACATGCGCATTTTTTATTTCCGAGTTTACATTGATCCTTGAGCTATTTGTACAAAATTTCGTTCATGTTTCACCTTATATGGGAGGTGGGCGTTGAAGTGGGCAGATCACGCGTATTTTTTGGTTTCAGAGTTTATGTCGATTCTCGAACTTTCTGTAAAAAATTTCGTTATCGTACATACTTTAGTTTAAGAAATTTTAGCAGAAAACTGTGAACTGAATTTGTTTATTAACCGATTTTGCCCATTTTCAATACCTAAGAAACCTTATAAAAGATAAAAATTTGTGCCAAATGGTGATCCCCTGAGCCCTATCCTGCTTTTAACAGACAGTCGGACGGATTTTTCTATATCGAATCAGAGTTCTATAAGAACCAGAATATATATATTCTTTCGACATGTTGCACACGAAAGAACAAACCTAATATACCTTGCATCATTTTGGTGGTAGGTATAAAAGCAAAAAATTACATTTAAACTGAATAAAATTAACACAAAAACAAAAGCAAACAAAATTTTTTGTCCCATATATAGATTTTATTTAACAAAATTATTTATTTTTTCTATTAAGAGGCAGTATAAAAAGTAAAAATCATAGTGCCACTTGGCCATTCTTTAGAAAACACTTAAATGTGTTTTAAAAGTGTGTTTAAGTTTATACATTTTACCCTTTGCTTCCGTAATACTCTGCCTGTAACACTTTTACAACTAAGTTTTTGATTTTTTTGTTTTGTTTTCGAAACTTTACGTTAAAAAGGGTCAAATGTTTCGATGTATGTGTGTTCTTTTTGGTTTTTACTTGTGTATAAATTAAATATAAAATTCGAAAGAATGTTAAAAAAGGTCAAGTGTGTACTACTATGTTGCATTTTGTTGTTGTCGTTGTTAGTATAATATATAAAGGATTTATTTAAGTTTAATAAATATAACAATATATAAAGATTCGGCTTTAATATAAATAATTGTATTCATATGAAAATCACTTTTATGTTTCTGGTGTACTTCATGTATATAGTGTGAACCAATCGACAATAAGGCTGGTTTAAAATAAGCTGAATTTGTCCGAACTCAACTCTTTTTTTATGTTAATGGACATGTGACATAACGCTAGTTTAATTTTTTAACTGAATAATTAGTTGAGCCAAATTTTAGTGCAAAATTTTTTTAAACATATTCATATTTAGAGGACTTGAACTAACAAAGTTACGTACACTTATCGAAATAAAAAGTTAATTTTCACAGAAAAAAGTAAAAAACTTAATTACCAAAATACTTCATTCAAACAAAAAAATATTTAAATTTGATTTTTTTCAAATTAAATACTTAAAATTTTAATAAAAAAAAGTTAAAAAAATAAGTTCTGAACAACATATTAATTAAATGAATCAAAACGTTAAAAAAAATATATACATTAAATCAATCAAACAGATGATTGAATGAAAGCAAATATTAATTTAAAAAATTACGTTATCTTTTTTGGTTTGTTTTTTGTTTGTTTTACTATTTCGTTTAAATTAACTTAAATTTTTATGAGTTAAAAAAAAAATAAATGACATTTAAATATAATTTGTAATCTTTTAATGTTCCGTACATTCATGTCCATTCATCTATATCTTCTCCAATGTCCCAAGAAAGCTTTTCTGCAGCAAATTATAAGGAGATAATTCAGAAATATTTTAGATTATATTAGAATTACACAATTACATAAATCGATAATACCTTTGGAAGTGAGAGGGTCGAAATAGCGGATTCAATTCTTTGTGTACGCCTAACATTAACAATTTCATATCATGCAATTTTTAATATAATGATTAACACTTGCTACTTCCACGTCATTTGTTACTTTTTTTACTCTGTTCGATGAGAGCGCATACAAAATCTGTGAAAGACTTCTCAATAAATATTACGTAAAATAATACATATGTATGTTCCCATAAAAAACCTATCTTTCGGAATGCAAAAATATATAATCTTTACTGCATGCAACACCGTTCTATTTACTAAAAATGAAAAGAAACAACATATTTTACCATATACTCGTATGTATATGAATTTTCAGTTTTGTGTTTTTATTATTTGTTTATTTCAATAGATGTGAAATTTTTTTATATATACATATGTATATTTTTTAAGCGTTTATAACCAATTAATTAATATAAATTGATTGAATCAATCACTATTTTAATTCAATTTTAATATAAGGTCAACCAGCAGTGTTAATAGAAAAATTTTAGATAATAATTTTTTTTATGTTGAGATATGAGCCTGTAAAGAAAAGGTAAAATCTACGTACATTTTTGATTTTAATATAATTTATTATGAGAAGTCCTCTTTCTAGCTAGATTATGTGCCCTAAGTTCTTCAAATTTCCGATTTTAAATTTTCCTTGTAATGTAAGGTTATAGTTACAATATTTAAATTTCCGGACACTCTAACATGAACCAGAATATAATTTCTCAACAACATGCTTACGATAAGAAAGGATAATATCTAATGAATGAGTAAATTAAGTTTGTCATTGCCTTTGTAATATATCAAAATATATGTCCAAAATAATATAAAGTATATATGTTATAGGACTTCGTAAGACAATATATGTCAGTCCGTCTGTCTTGGGTGGATCACGTAGAGGGATAAAAGAAAATTGGGCAAAATTGTTTCTTAAACAAAAAAAGTTATGGGGAAAAAACTAAGTGTTTATATATATCGATTTCTTATAAATTGAGAATTTAAGCTGCCAAAAAATAAAAGAAATCGGTTAATCAAAAAAAAAAGTTTACGTAAAATTTTATGCTCTCGGTTTAGACTTAAGCAATTTAAAAAATACTAAAAGGCAAAACTATATGTATGAAAAATATGATATACTAAAAGTCCTCCTATGAACCAACATTTTTGTGAGCAAAAGGTAAATATTTTTCAACTAAAATTATATATA
Organism: Protocalliphora azurea; assembly: GCA_932274085.1. Lineage (NCBI taxonomy): Eukaryota > Metazoa > Arthropoda > Insecta > Diptera > Calliphoridae > Protocalliphora > Protocalliphora azurea. The sequence continues at coordinate 47,396,827 of OW026521.1, read as the reverse complement.
TATATATATATATATATATATATATATATACAGTGCAAGCTCGATTTTTGCGACTAATTAAAAACCAGACCTGTGGCGAATTTTCGCGATGACAGAACCCACAATTTTTATGCAATTTTTAAAATTAGAATTGCTTTTATTGATTTCTTTACATTTTAAATATTTTTAAAGAAATGGGAGATTTTGAGTTGCTTTTTTCGCAAATTATTTTTTAAAATAAGAGTCGAATCATGTAGTTCATATAGTGCTGTTGTGGGCTTATCACTTTCCAAAGCCCATTGTATGTGTATGATTATCAATGTTATACAATCGTTAATTTTTTTTCAGCATGACCACTATCGTATAAATCCTCCGATTCCGTATCTGATAATTTCATTTGGCCCTCGTTACCTTATACATGAAATTCTTCTTGAATGCACTTGTTTATATCAGCATTCGTGAAAAGATGTCCCTTAACAATGGAGCTACAAGGGTACTAATAGTTGAAATGTTTATCGTTGGCTTTAAAATATGTTAAACTTTTTCCATATTAAGAAATGTATTTACACAACAAATGACACTAATAGTGTGACAAAATTGATGATCATAATCATCCAAAAAGTTTAATATACCAAAACACGGGATTTTCTTTTTTTTGTTATAGACATTGTAATCAAATTTAAAAAAGAAGATAAAAGTCGCGAAAATATAACCGGTTTTTCGGAAACTGTCGCGATTATAGAACCTGCAATTTACTAATATATATATATATATATATATATATATATATATATTCAGTCTATGGAAACTATTATAATATAAGCAATAACAAAAATAATTATAATATTAAATAAATAGTT